>CM022298.1:633042268-634318511 GCA_011799875.1 Thinopyrum elongatum
TACTTCACCGAACCTATAGGGTCACACGCTTAAGGGTCATCTATCTGTTGAACGCTAGACAGGGAGTCTGAGAGAAAGTCACCGAAAATGTTTCGGACACAACGGAAGAGTTCCGAGAGAGAGAACACCGAAAGAGTTTCGGTAAAACCGAAAAGTTGTTTCGGAATATATTATTTGGTCAAAAAGGGTTTCGGCACCGCCTGGAAATTTTCAGAGGATGCCAGAATTGGTCTGGGAACTTCTGGGAATTTTCGGAGAGAAAAACCGGAAATGTTCCGAAACTGCCGTAACCGCTGTTAATGCTTTCTGCTGATGAAAACCACCGCACCGAAAATGTTTCGGATCATGCCCAGAATAATTTTAGAGGGTGCCGGAAATGTTCTGGGACCTTCTGGAATTTTTCAGAAAAAGTTTCGCGGAAAACATCTTGTCTCAGCGCGAGGGGACAAGATCCCACGAATCGGGGGTTGCATGTTTGGTGGCTTTTTGTCTAGGGAGCATGCATGTTTCATGGAGACATGTTGGTGGCTTGTTGGGGGGGCCCCCCCCCCATGGGGAGACAAGGTGTGGGCCGGCCCAAGGGCTGCCATGGTGGTGTCCCCTTGGTGCCCCCCTTGTGTTACCATTATGCCCTTTCATGTGTGACATAAAGCTTGGGTATTTTGGTATTTCAACATCCCACCCCACCCCTTGCCTTGGCCTATAAAAGGAGGAGAAGGGGCTGCCATTCTCCCCATCCCTTGCTCTCATACACATGCCAAGATGTTATCTGGCTTCTCTCTCCCTCCCACGAAAAGAGTTTCGTAGAGCCGAAAGGCTGTCTGGGTTCCGGCAGGAACTAGTTCTGGACGGCGAAGCCCTGCCGGATAGATGACACCGTATGTGTGCAACCCCGTAGAGAGGTCGTAGTTTCGATCTTAGTGCCCGAGGGGCTGTTCGAGAGTGCCTCCCGAAGGGCTGTCCAAGTGACGGTCCGAGTTCTGTGAGTGCCTCCCGAAGGGCTGTCCAAGTGATGGTCCGAGTTCTGTGAGTCCTCCCGAAGGGCTGTCCGAGTGACCGCTCGAGTTTCGAAGGTCCTCCCGAAGGGCTGTCCGTGACACCGTCCGGGGGACTGTTCGACCGCCTCCCGGAGGGCTGTCCGAAGGGAAGATGAGGGTATACATCCTCGCGGTTGGGAGGTTGTAAATCCTAGCTGCGGGGATCTGCACCAACGATCGTCATCGACTCTACTTCCGCTGCGCTACGAGTCGGTAACGAAAATGATCAAACCTTGTATGCAGTCTCCATAGTGGTCCTGGGCTGGTGCGTAGGTCGGAAAATTTTTGTTTTCTGCTGCGTTACCCTGCAGTGGCATCATGAGCCGTGCTATGCGTAGATGCAGGTTGCGATCTAGAATACATAGAGATGTATGGGTGTTGCACAATATAATTAGGTAGTAGATGAGTTCTATTACTGAAAATTATTTGTGCGGGTAGCAGATGAAATCTGTTACCCGATGTTCTTGTTGCTTCCCTTGAATTTGCGTAGTCCTGATCTTGACAGCATTGTGGAATCTCACAAAGTTCTGGCAATCCGCGATCCTTTCATGCTGCTCCTGAGTATGCTGATTGACAGATCAACGAAGTGCTAACAGTTCTTTGGGTTCCACTTTAGTCAAAGAAAGATGGATGTTTCGCAGATGAAAGGGCAATGCAGATATGATCTGCACGGGGGTCATGCGTATGACGAAGTTCAGTATGGGGATCGAGATTTTATTATCTCGTGTTTCATACACCCCGCGAAGTTAATCTAGCGACTTGAATTATCATACTTGATGATGGACGTTGGTAGCTTCGGTTTGTTTTGAAACCTTAGAAGCCACGTAAAACAAGTTTTTGCATGAACCGATTAGAGGTGTCTAACTTGGTTTTGCAGGAGGGTTTGCATGTGCATATGATGTGGTATAGCAGTGCTCATAATAATTTGATTATGTATGAGATGTCTATATGATGTATATTGATTAACATGACCTGCGTGTCATGATTCGGCATGATGGCTGGAGCCATATGATTGCACTTTAAATGACCTGCGAGTCAACCTTGGTGTAATGCATTATTTTATTAGCTATAGAGATAGCAATATTATCTGGTGCATCGACAAGGTGGTGGCAATCTTCGCAAAGGTGAACACCGACGCGAATGCCGAAGACGAAGAAATACAAGACTTCTCCGTCAGAAAGGGCTATACCATATCATGCTAATTATGAATTGCCTGAGATGTTTATCCCTTATGATGCACCCTTCTTGATTGCGCGGTAGTCGCTTTTATTAGGGTGATCTCTCATAAAATTATCAAGTAGTTAGTGTTCTCCCAAGTGTAGCACCGTCTACAACACGTATCTTTTCGGGGTGCGCCATGTACACATGAGCACGAACGATTAGAGAGGTGTAAGGCGGGTGAAGGTCAGACCTCACTGCGTGATCACTTGGTTGTCTTGGCGTTCAGGCAGGACAGTCCTGAGCTCGGAACACACGCATCGAAAGATGGACAAGAGTCACATAGAGATGTGATTGGCAAGTTGGCCTACCGATTGAAATTCACGTCATCAGTGATGAACCCGTCAATGGCGTTGAATTGATATGCGGATCTTGAATCACTCACAATCAATTATGAGAGATATTGATTTGAGTGGGAGCGCACTGATGAATTAACTTGTTTAATTCTCAGTGCAATTAATTTTGAACACTGTCTAAGTGTTTTTTGCATAATAGTTGTAGAATAATGGCTCGCATTTCCACCTTCCCTGTTAAAATTGAATAGCTGCTAAATATCTGGTTAAAACTTTACGGTTGGTAACGTAATGTGAGGATTGTCCTCAAGAGTGCCGAGAAGGACTTTGTCCTATCGCATACTTTCGGTATTCTTTCGCTTATGCTATGGATCACGTGACTCTCGTCCTTCGATCCAAAAGTTAGAATTCCGTTTCAGTCAAATGCAATACATTTGCTTCCATGAGACCCGAACTTCGAAAGTTTGGATAGTTATGTGATATTCATGGAATCTGAAAATCATTTTCAGAGACAGACAAAGGCTAAAAGATATGAGATATCCAAAGAAATGTTTGTATGCAAACTATTAGTAAAGGAGTTTACTATGCATTAGACTGATAAGAGAGGGATCCAGAAGAACGCCTGTCATATGATGAAAGGGGAATAAAACAACAACTTAAAGAGAAAGGAAGTGTCCGAAGGGTGTTAGTGAAACTTTCACGCCTAGGAAGTCCAGGGCTAACGCCACTCTTAAGTTGGGTGCTTCTTCTGAGAGTAGGAGAAATACTGAAAGTTAAACTGTTAGAAGTATAAAGGCAATAAGAAAGAAGACTGGAATATCCAGCTCCTGTATGAATGCCATACAAGTTTTTGATGTATAGAAGGCTGGTCAAAGATATAGTTCTTGGGAATTATGATTAAATTGTTAATCACTAATTTTTTGGGTATTGTGAGTTAATCACAAATATACCCGCTCGATTGCATTCTGTTGCAACTCGATGTAAAAACTACTATGGCCTGAAAGACTAGCCAGGAATGAGGTTTTGGTATACACAGGGAACATAGTAAATGTTACTATACCTTCCATCGGTGCATTACCGTCTGTATTTATTTTCATAATTCATTTAGAGTTTCACAAACTCTAGCCCATTGCATAAGGTATCTTGCAAGAAGGTTGTTCATAAGAGAACTTTTGATGTTCGATGTTATGAATAACATAAGGGCCATACTTTCATTGAGAATGAGATGTATGTTATGAATAATGATAATAATATATTACCTCTGGATTTACTTTCATAAATTCATTTTAGAGTTTTAAACACTCTAGCCCATTGCATAATGTTTGTTGCAAAAGAGTTGTTCATAAAAGCAACAATTGTTGTTCAGTATTATGAATAACATGAAGGGCCATGCTTCCATCCTAGATGGGACGTATGTTATGAATATTGATGGTAATATGATACATCCATAACACTGACGCTAAATGTCGTAAGACTAAAAGAATACCACACAAGTGTGGCACTACATTTGGTCACATTGGAGAAGCCCGCATGGAAAATTCCATTATGATGGATTTTGAAGTCGTTTGATTTTGAATCAACTGACACTTGCAACTTTCCTCCGAAAGTGAAGTGACTGAAATACCGTTCACAGGCCATAAGGAACGAGCAACAAACTTATTGGTGATCATACATTTTGATGTGTGTAGTTCAATAAAGGTTGCAAGTAGTGGATTTATCTATCTTCAGAAATGACTCAAGTAGATATATGGATATTTACTTGATGAGACGTAAGTCTGGATCTTTTGAAATCATTCGAAAGGTTTTCAAATATGAAGTAGAAGTTATTGTAACAAGAAAATTATGTTTCTACAATTCGATTGCAGAAAGAAATATTTGAGTTACAAGTTTAGCGAATGTCTGATGAGTTGTGAAAAGAGTTTCATAACTTACACCTCCCGGAACACCACTGTGAGTGGAAAGTCCGTGAAGATGTAATCGAACCATTTATGACATGGTAAGATCAAAGATGACATAAATAAATTTGCCATTATCCCTTTTAAAGTGATGCTTTAGAGACTGCAGCTTTTACACTGAAAAGAGCTCCATCAGGTCTGTTGAAATGACACCATGGTATGGTACGCCCAACCATGTTATATCTTTTCTTAACATTTGGAATATGGGGCTTGTGTAAAAGGTTACAAACCTATTCCAAATCAGACAAGTGCTACTTTGTAGGTTATCCCAAGTCATTGGGTATTCCTCCCTCACTATACCGAGGCAAATAGGTTTGCCACAAAGAACAGTATGCTTTTTGAAGAAAATGGTTCTTTCAAAAAGGTGAGTGGGAGAATAATGCAACTCGACGAGATAACCAGTATCTCCGTCATCAGGTCAAAAGAAAGAGACATTGGAAGTAATTCCAGAGTTTCCTACTGCGACTGATACGGAAGTCTCTACAATAAAATGTATGGACTTCGGTCGAACTTGCAGCTGAACCACGTAGGCAAGGCTCATGCAAACCTCTCAGGTGCGCAAACGAGATATTGTTGTTAGACAACAATATACCTACGATACACAAGGAAGCGTTGATGGGCCCTGACTCCGGAATTGGCTAAATGCCAATGCAACCTGATTTAGTTTCCACATAAGTGATTCAAGATTAAAACCTTGATACACCTTTCGGAAGACTTAGAGTCTAACGAATATTTATGGAACTTAAAACTGATACGGATAAAAATGTTTTATCCATAAAGCTCGACTTGTTGCAATAACAAGTTCAAAGAGTTGACTACGATGAGATTGTCTCACCGTAGCGATGCTTAAAGTCGGTTCGGGTTGAACTAGCAATTAATACATATTTCAATCATAAGATATGAAACATGGATGACAAAAGGATTTCCATCTGATGGAAATAAAACCTAGGACTTGTATGTGATACAGTCCAAAGTAATTTGTCGATCCAGAGGATGCTAGTAGGTATGCAAACTTCAGAGTTCCAGCGATGGACAGAAGAGAGCAAAATGGAGTCGGAATCTTCGTGTTTTGATGAAATGGTCAAAGGGGTTTGACTTCATCAATGGGTAACGAAGATACTTGTAATTCAAGAAAGTAAGTGGGAGCATAATAATATTTCTAAAAACCTTGTGTGCTTGACACATTGGTAATTGGAAAGAAATTTCTTGACACGAATTAGGACTTCGTTTGAAAATAGTTTTTCGATGAAGTGCTTGGGCTAAAAAGCCTTTATATTAGGCATGATAATCTATGGAGATAGATTTACCTAATGGGGCTTAGCAAAGATACATATTGACAAAATGCTAAAACCTTTTAGCATTAAAAACGTCAAGGAGTGATTCTTGCCGAAGTCACATGGAAAGTGTTTTTGCATGACTCGGTGTCCCAAAACACTGATGAGCAAAATACATGATGGAGATTCCACACACTCTTGTGTTTGGATTAATCATGTATTCCATGGTATGTAAAACAACCAGATATGTCCGATACTCCCAAAGTTGTTGCGAGTATAGATACCAAAGTGATCAAAAGTACTGATCATGGGACAACAGTGAAAAAGGGTCATTGAGTACTATAGTAGCACTGATGGCATGTTTTCTCGCAAGCGGAGATCATGAAGAGTTCGTTGTAAAAGGTTACATCGATACAGTCTTCATCCATGCTCCAAGCGATTTTCGATTTAAATTGAGGGTTTTGTGTAACACACAATATGGTGGCACGGTAGTTGGAAATTGTTCCAAACAAGTTACTGTGGCGAATTCTATAACAGAGGTGAAGTATGTTGCCGCTTTTAAAAGCGACAAAGAAGATGTTGAATCATATAGTTCATTCATGAACTTAGTATGGTTCCAAGATGGCTTTTGTCAATGGGACACTACTGCAGGTAGTTGCTCCATGACTCAGTCTGAGGAATCCAGGTTCGACCTGTGATTCACATACATACAAAACCAAGTCCACACAAAATATGAATTTTGTGAAAGCGTGAAAACGCGAGGATATGCAAAGATACACACGGAGCTGAAGTCGTCAGATCCGTTGGACATCAGGCTATACCACAAGCGAAGCATATTTACACCAGTGTGCCACAGGTGTAAAGTGCATTAGCATTAACTAGATTATTGACTCTAGTGCAAGTGGGAGTCTGTAGGAGATATGCCCTAGAGGCAATAATAAATGTTATTATTTATCTCCATGCTCATTATTATGTTTATGTTCCATGCTATAACTGCTATGGTTCTCGAGTCTGCAATAACCACGAGGCTCGGAGGAAGACTCATATGCACGTGTGGAATAATAAACGGTAAAATGTATTCCTAGTCAAGCCTCTATGACTGGCTCAAGTGTTGCATGATGGTTCTGTTTTCCTGATCATGGGCATGTCTATGCCAGCAACTTTGAGGGCACAATGTTAGAAGAACATTTGTGTTGAATCAACCCGATTGATGTTATGCTATGAGATACATTCGTCACAAGTTAATGGTTTATAACACAGAGATGGTTAACGTTTGCATGATTCCTCAGACCATGAGAGTATCGAGTTTCTTCATGCTTGCTTCATGAACTTTGGGGTTTGTTAAACGTCATCCGTAAATGGGTGGCTATTACGGCGGCTTACGGGTTCATGGAAAAGTGTGTCAAGTAACTTGATAGCTCAAGATTATGATTTGCTCCTCCGACGATGGAGAGATATCTCTGGGCCCTCTCGGTGTTACGGTATCCATCATCGTCTGGCCAGACACTTTGTGATTTGATCACGGGGATGCCGGAACACGGTAACGAGAAAAGAGAACAAATACCGATAACGGGGTAACTGGCATAGTGGACAAGTTGTTGATCCACGGGGATGCCAACATGTCTAACCTCGGGTATTTGTAACATATCGTGAAGCAACAGGAATAGCACACGGCAACTGGAGGTTCACTCGAATATTCATTCGTGTGGGTATAGGGGTCAATATGGGTGTCCACGGCTCCGATGTTGATCATTGATCGGAAGGGGTTCCGTGTCATGTCTATACTTCACCGAACCTATAGGGTCACACGCTTAAGGGTCATCTATCTGTTGAACGCTAGACAGGGAGTCTGAGAGAAAGTCACCGAAAATGTTTCGGAGACAACGGAAGAGTTCCAAGAGAGAGAACACCGAAAGAGTTTCGGTAAAACCGAAAAGTTGTTTCGGAATATATTATTTGGTCAAAAAGGGTTTCGGCACCGCCTGGAAATTTTCAGAGGATGCCAGAATTGGTCTGGGAACTTCTGGGAATTTTCGGAGAGAAAAACCGGAAATGTTCCGAAACTGCCGTAACCGCTGTTAATGCTTTCCGCTGATGAAAACCACCGCACTGAAAATGTTTCGGATCATGCCCAGAATAATTTTAGAGGGTGCCGGAAATGTTTTGGGACCTTCTGGAATTTTTCAGAAAAAGTTTCGCGGAAAACATCTTGTCTCAGCGCGAGGGGACAAGATCCCACGAATCGGGGGTTGCATGTTTGGTGGCTTTTTGTCTAGGGAGCATGCATGTTTCATGGAGACATATTGGTGGCTTGTTGGGGCCCCCCCCCATGGGGAGACAAGGTGTGGGCCGGCCCAAGGGCTGCCATGGTGGTGTCCCCTTGGTGCCCCCCTTGTGTTACCATTATGCCCTTTCATGTGTGACATAAAGCTTGGGTATTTTGGTATTTCAACATCCCACCCCACCCCTTGCCTTGGCCTATAAAAGGAGGAGAAGGGGCTGCCATTCTCCCCATCCCTTGCTCTCATACACATGCCAAGATGTTATCTGGCTTCTCTCTCCCTCCCACGAAAAGAGTTTCGTAGAGCCGAAAGGCTGTCTGGGTTCCGGCAGGAACTAGTTCTGGACGGCGAAGCCCTGCCGGATAGATGACACCGTATGTGTGCAACCCCGTAGAGAGGTCGTAGTTTCGATCTTAGTGCCCGAGGGGCTGTTCGAGAGTGCCTCCCGAAGGGCTGTCCAAGTGACGGTCCGAGTTCTGTGAGTGCCTCCCGAAGGGCTGTCCAAGTGATGGTCCGAGTTCTGTGAGTCCTCCCGAAGGGCTGTCCGAGTGACCGCTCGAGTTTCGAAGGTCCTCCCGAAGGGCTGTCCGTGACACCGTCCGGGGGACTGTTCGACCGCCTCCCGGAGGGCTGTCCGAAGGGAAGATGAGGGTATACATCCTCGCGGTTGGGAGGTTGTAAATCCTAGCTGCGGGGATCTGCACCAACGATCGTCATCGACTCTACTTCCGCTGCGCTACGAGTCGGTAACGAAAATGATCAAACCTTGTATGCAGTCTCCATAGTGGTCCTGGGCTGGTGCGTAGGTCAGAAAATTTTTGTTTTCTGCTGCGTTACCCTACACCAGGCCCATGAGATCAAGTCTTGTAGGTCATCCTGTACCGCTTCCCCGGCGACGGCAGTCCATAGGGTTAGATATTCTTGTAGCAGGTCCGGTGTGAGTTCGGGGCCAATGTCACGTGCCCAACTCCCCTCATGGAGTGCCTGGTGAACGGTCCGTGTATTGCGAATCTTTTTGCGCACTCTACTGTATAGGTTCGGGGCAATCTCTTGTACTCGTTGCCCATGTAGCCATCTGTCTTCCCAGAAGAAAGTGTCCTTTCCGTTTCCCACTTTAGCGACTGTGGCAGCTTGGTAGAGTTGGAGGGACTCCTTCAGTACCCTGATGTTGAACTCGGCCCATGGTCTAGCACGGTCAGATCTCTGCAGCCATGCCCACTTGGTTTGCATGGCTATGTTGAGCCAGCCAAGGTTCGGTATGCCGAGACCTCCTGCCCATATCGGCGTGCACACTGAATCCCAAGCTACGGAGCACTGGCCACCATTTGCCTTATCCTTGGCGCTCCAAAGGAAGCCGCGACATATTTTGTTCATCGCGGAAATCGTCTTTTGAGGAATGTCAAGTGCTAGCATTGCGTGGAGTGGAATGGCGCATAGCACTAATTTGATGAGGAGGAGACGACCACTCTTTGGCATGGCTGCAGCCTTCCACTTCGGCAGGGCAGCCGCTAGCTGGTCCACTAGTCCTGACAGTTGGGTAGCCGATTGTTTGCGAATGGTGAGGGGTAGGCCAAGGTATTTGCATGGGAAGGAGCCGGCCGGGCAGCCGATGATGGTAAGTGCTCTGTCCCAAGTATCGGCCGGGCATCTGATCGGGTAAGCTGCACTCTTTTGCATGTTCACATGCAGTCCTGAAGCTTCACCAAAGATCCATAGTATTGAGGAGCAGGCTTGGATGTCTTGGTCGTTTGGTTTGATAAATATCATGACGTCGTCCGCAAACATCGATAGCCGGTGTTCCAATCCTCTCGGTGCTAAAGGGGCCATGATTCCTCTCGAGGTAGCGAGCTCAAACATCCGCTGTAATGGTTCCATGACGAGGATGAAAAGCATCGGCGATAGAGGAGCACCTTGTCTCAGTCCTTTGCAGTTGTAGATTGGCCGGCCAGGGGTACCATTAATCATGATCCTAGTGGAAGAGGTATATAGCAGTCCACATGTCCATGCGATCCACTTTGGACCAAAACCCATGGTTTGCATTACTTCGATGAGGAAAGGCCAGTGTACGGAATCCAAAGCCTTGGAGATGTCTAGTTTGAGCATTATTGTTGATTCCTTTAGAGCGTGTAAGCGCCGTGCTGTACATTGCACAAGCATGAAGTTGTTGTGGATAGATCTCCCCTTGACGAAGGCGCTCTGGTGTTTGCCAACCAGGGACGGCAAGTCAGCTGTGAGCCTATTGGCCAAGGCCTTGTCGAAGATTTTTATCGCTCCATGTACCAGACTCACAGGCCTGAAATCCTGGATATCCATCGCACCACTCTTCTTGGGCAGTAGTGTTACTATAGCTTTGTTGATCGCGGGTAATCCTCTCATGTCCCCATTGTACAGGTGGTTGAAGGCGTTCATGAGATCTCCTTTGATAATGTGCCAACAAGTAGCAAAGAAGCGGCCAATGAAACCATCTGGCCCCGGCGCTTTGTCCAGCGGCATGCCCTTGACAACCTTTTCGATTTCCTCCTCTGTGAATGGCTCCTCCAGGTGGCCAAGATCAAGTGACGGAAGGTGGAGTGCATTGAGATCCAGCGAGTGTGCCCTAGCCTGCATCTCTCCGAGCATTTGGGTGAAATGGTCATCCACCTCATTCATGATCTCTTCTTGGCTGGTAGCAATGGTGTCTCCCCTCTGTATGGTTGTGATGAAGTTCTTCCTTTGCCGATGGCACGCGTGCTGGAAGAAGAAGGAGGTGCTGGCGTCCCCTTCACGTAGCCCAAGAATTCTGGAACGTTGCCACGCAATCGTTCTCTCTAGAGAGCAAAGACCCAGGAGCTTCTTCTTGAGGGCTTTTCGCAAGCTACACTCCAAGGGTGATAGTGCTCGTATGTCCATTGCTTTGTCGAGCCTTAATATGACCTCCATGGCGATGGCGATTTGTAGCTTCACATTGCCGATCCGCCGGTCACTCCATTGCTTGAGCCTCTTTGCTGTTGCGCGTAGCTTCATGTCCAGCACAATGAAAGGGTTGCCACTCTGGGGAACCGAGGCCTGCTACTTCTTGAGCTTGTGTTGGTTTTTCCCTTGAAGAGGAAAGGGTGATGCAGCAAAGTAGAGATAAGTATTTCCCTCAGTTAGAGAACCAAGGTATCAATCCAGTAGGAGACAACGCACAAATCACCAATACCTGCACAAACAATCAAACACTTGCACCCAACGCGATAAAGGGGTTGTCAATCCATTCACGGTCACTTGCAAAAGTGAGATCTGATAGAGATAGATAAAACTAAACAAAAGATAAAGTAAATATTTTAAGGGTTTTTGGTTTATAGATCTGAAAATAAAGATTGCAAAATAGTAGATCGGAAAGTAATATGATGGAAAATAGACCCGAGGGCCATAGGTTTCACCAGAGGCTTCTCTCAAGATAGCAAATAATACGGTGGGTGAACAAATTACTGTCGAGCAATTGATAGAAAAGTGCAAAGTTATGACGATATCCAAGGCAATGATTATGAAATATAGGCATCACGTCCGTGTCAAGTAGACCGACTCCTGCCTGCATCTACTACTATTACTCCACACATCGACCGACTCCTGCCTGCATCTAGAGTATTAAGTTCATGAAGAACAGAGTAACGCTTTAAGTAAGATGGCATGATGTAGAGGAATAAACTCAAGCAATATGATGTAAACCCCATCTTTTTATCGTCGATGGCAACAAGACAATACGTGCCTCGCTGCCCCTATTGTCACTGGGAAAGGACACCGCAAGATTGAATCCAAAGCCAAGCACTTCTCCTATTGCAAGACACTACAAGAAATATGTCAATTTGCGACCATCACTATTGGTCGCTGAATGGTCATTGTTTTTCATTTGTGACCTTTTTGTGACCAAAAATAGTTGGTCAAAAACTGACCGTCTTTAATGAAATTTAACGACCTTCTTTGTGATAAGGTCGTTGAAGGCAACGACCAAAACAAAAGGTCGTTGATCCTACGACCAATTGCTTTGGTCGCTGGTTGTCTGCCCAGGCCACGTCGGATCCGACGTGGCAAGCTGACGTGGCAAAATTGCAACCAAATGAAAAGGTCGTTGATTAGAATCAGCCCGGTCCAATTCTGCCTTTTATATGGGCCGAGCCCACTAATTCAGCCCATTTAATATATTTATTTCTGTTAATTTTTGTCAGCTACATGGGCCTAGCTTTACATTTCAGCCCATTAAATGCCCCTTTGTTTTTTTTCTATCAAGTTTGGTCAGCTACATGGGCCAAGCCCAACTGTTCAGCCCGTTAATTTTTATGCACATTTGGCCCTTCAAGAATGTAGGTACTATTTAGTGCAGCCCAATTCTGTTTAATATTCATCCTTTTTATACCGTCAAATAATAATTCAATCTTGGAGTTGGTCCGGTACTCTTTTCAGCCCATTCACATATATTTGGCCCATATTCATACAAATGATTCTCCTTTCCGATAAATTTTGCAAATAATTTCATAATTCAGCACTAAATATGTTTACATCACAGGCCATAAAGCCCTACAAAATAGTATCACTTGTTCCTATACAAAACTATCAAATCATACGTACAACAAAATAGAATACATAAAATTTAGTTCAACAAAAATAATTTTTCTTCCTCTTCCATCTTCCAGAACTCACAACACCTGGCATTGGAAGGATCAGCCATTAGAAGCATATAGAATACAAGGGAAACAATCAAAATAAAGAAATGAAAGGCGCACACTATGAAAATTACGACAGCACCAATATTTTTTATATTACCATAACGGATAGAAATGTAATCTGATTGCATAAGACATATAACATTACCAACAAGACAAAGTAAAATTTACAGTGCCAGCTCAGGAATAAGGCAAAGCATATTTTACAGTGCGAGCTCAGGATGCCACCATGCACACTCCAACAAAATCTAAACGGTGGGCAAGAGAGCAGGACACAACTGTACCTGGAAATGCTGCTAGCCAGTGACAAAAGTAAGTTGGTCGGAGCCAAAGAGGGATCTGCCAAAGTTGCCAGCCATGCCGACAAGGATGAGGTAACCGGTGATCTTCTCCTGGTTCTCCTTGATCTTGTCCTTAAAGTTCTTCCGCTCCAGGTTGTCCCGATGTAGCTCGTCCTACACCACCCAGAAACAAAAAATTTAGATCAACAACTGCATAAATTATCCCTTGTTTGCTTATCTAGACCAGACACTACTACTTGTTTGCTTATCTAGACCAGACACTACTACTATTTGTGAATATAGCAAATGTAAAAACAATGTAAATGGTAAACAACACTTGAGAATATAGCAACAGATTAAGAGCATATTGTTTAGCATCACACAGATAGTAGCACAATGCTACAGGCAGCTATTAGGATAAAGTAGAGCTTCTACATTACATAGTCAGATATGAAGGACCAAGCAAATTGTTCCGGAAAAGATAAGTTACAGAGCAATCATGTATTGACCATCCTACTGGTAGCAAGGACATAAAGATAATCACTTAACAAGCAGTACCAACATGACTAAATCTCATACCGAAGTGCAATCTAATATCCCAGCTGCCAAAACACCATATTCCGCACAGACCGAAAAAGAGCATGCGCTGGAAGACATGTAAATATACCATGAGCATTATTCCTATAAGGGAAAACCCTGTAAATATTACAAACATGCCACTGGGTACTAATCAGCCAGTGTAGTGTCATGGCTACCCGAGGAATCACCTAAACACACGGCCTCGAAGAGGATGGCCAAAGCTGCCTGCACTAGAGTCACCATGTTGCCTGTACTTCCATCAAGACAAATACAATCAATATCAGGATCAGAGGTTCATAGCAAGAATAGTGAAGGCGATTATGCTATAAACAACAAGGAGATGATGCAAACTCTAACAAAGTAGGCATAGAGTAACAACAGCTCCATTACACTTAAGTTGCTACTACCTGCATATACTAAATGGAACCATAAGTATGTCGACTACTAGACAGCCATGAATGATGCCCAGGAGTATTGATTTGGAAACAATCAATCCTCCAATACTGATAAATTTTGGAGTATTAATTCAAAAAATGACCTATTATTGCTCTCTGGCACTCATCAAAAGCAACCAATATTACAGTATAGTGCAGTGCGTAAGAAGGAATGAATCCATTTTCACAATCTGAGGAAGAATAAGAAGGAACCAAGCACATGAAGGAGTATTCAGTTTACTCATGTTGCTGCTGCTACAGTACAGTAATCCAAAAATAATATGAAATGTGGACTAATCTGAATAATCTGGTCTAATTTAGACAAATGTGGACTACCCTACTCCAATATGCTACTCTAACTATCAGTACTGGAGTACGTACTGTTTAGTCTGTTGGAGTACAACAATACTCCAAGATGCTAATCTAGTTTCAAACTTGCAAATACAACAAGACAAGTGATGTACCCATTTTACCTTTGATGTTAGATCTTGGGATAACAAAGAGTGCAACCAGTACAAGAAGCACAACAAGTGAGATGAGAACTAGTAGTACTGGATAGTGTATTAATTGATGGTAATTAAGCCCCAGGATTAACTAGCAGTACTAGACAGCCATGAATGAAGCCCCAGGATTTGATTTGGAGGTGGTAATTAACCTTTGGTGTTGGCTTCAGCGTCTTCGAAGTCGTCCAACAGCTTCGGTCCTGGGCGGCGGCGGATCTCTGGTCAGGGTCGGCGCCGGCACCGGCATCGGTGGCCTGGCGGTTAGTAGCACGACCACGCCCGGCGTATGGTACGGTTGAGTCCTGCGGTGTAGCTGATATCAATGATTAGTAGCAAAGGGAATGCAACTGCTTTGCCTTCAGGTTAATATGTTACCTCGAGAGACTCCGAGTTGTAGAAGAAATGCCAGGTGCACGCGCACATCACTCCACCGAGAAGTGGAACCTGTTATTGGGCAGAAAAGCAAACTTGTTAGTGAGCAAGCACACGAACTGTCATCAACAAAACTTTGCTGCATGGAATAGCCATCTCAATGGAATGGATGCACACTTCAATAAGGAGGGTTCCTGAAGAAACCGCATGTGCTTAGTTTATGACGAAGAAATCATTGGGTGAAGTGAACCAAATCATCTTCCAGAATCTCAATGACATGCAAAGCTTGCAACATTTCACACATACTACAGATACATATATTATCCACAACAAATTCTTCAGAAAATAGCTTATTTACCAAAACTCTGTATCAGAAAGTTTGGCCAATATCAGCAACAAACTTTGCCCAAAATCCAGTCACCCCCAAGAACTCCAGTTCATGTTGTACCAACAGTTCTTAAAGCGGTAGGGCAAACAAAAAAAATATAACAATGAGGTGCATTGATTTCTGCTTTAAAAGGTTATGCTTGAAGAACTAAGCTCCAGGCCCGCTACTACAAGTTTCTGTTTCAAGTTTGGCACTTGTTGTCCGACACAAGTAGGGCCATGAACAAGTTTCTGTTTCAAAAAACTTCGTGTACCCATCATTTTCAGTATGCATGTACTGTACTAGAAAATGTGAAGCACCAATCACTTTAAGAACAGTAGCTGGACTCCAGGATGCACCGAAGTATTTTCCACTCACTTCAACTTGGTTTCCCTCTCCAAACAAATGACTTCCATTATCCTACAGACAAGAAGAGTATCATAAATAACGAAAGAGGTAATGGCACCATAAGTGCAGATTAATCACTGAAGTTGAAAAGTGTTATGCATTTTAAATGATCCACCCACATCCTTTTAATTTGAAGTTAGTGGCACATGTTAATACACCCTTGGAAAATATTTATATTTATCTCAAGGTTGCATATTGCCATAGTGTGCATATACTTGGCTGTATAGCCCAGTAAAACTCAAACGAATATCATTAATTTTCGAGAAACATCTAGGAGCAGTACTAATATTTCAGTATTTGTTATCACTTAACTGGTAATGGCTGGTAGGAAAATAGGGATTTCAAAATTCTTCTATGGTTCGTCCAAAAAGTTCAGATAATAGTATTATGTGAACATAGTATATGCAACAAAATCATTTGGAGACAGACGCATAGGACACTTAAAACCTGAAATACTAAAGTTAATCGAACAAATAAACCATCTGAATGCAACCCAAAGTAGTACTATGTGAACTGTGAACAGAGGGAGGCACCCACTTACCACCTCTGCAGCCGGGACACCCTCGAACAGAGCGAATCATTATGGACAGAAGCACAAGCCTACAGCGCTACTTCAGCTACAAGATCACTTTGCAACTGCGAATCCTACAGCGCATCACATGAACTACCAGATAGGGCTACAAGCTACTTTGCAGACATCGCCGTGATCACCCATGTCGCCCTTGCTCTAGGAATAAAAGTACTGCAAGGCGCGTACCAGAAGACTGACCCCCGGAAAAATCAGTCCAAACCCAGACGCCGGATCTGAGCATTGGATCACAAAGTAAACTATACCTAGAGGGTAGCGGCAAGCAGATCTGAGATGGGTGGTTACCTTCGTGCTGGACGGACTGGCGCTGGCCAGGCTGGGTGCGCTGGGCGACGAAGACGGTGAACTCTTGTGCGGCGCCGCACTAGAAGAAGCCGAAGTGGCTGACGTCCGTGGCGTTGGCTAGCATGAGCGCCTCAGAGCCCTGCCCGCCGCTGGAGGAGGAGCCCCCGGCGCTTCCGGCCGACAGCTTCAGCACGATGAGCGCCGTGATCTTCATCTCCGCTTCGCCGAGCCTAGATCCGCGGCGAGCTGGGCGCGGGCGCGCCCGGCGTGTGGCGAGCCGTCGGCCGCACGGAAGCAGTCGAACATGCACCCCATCCCCGTCCTGCACCTCGGCCTCACCGCTTCCCCCTCACCGAGCGCCGAGCCTTGGAGCCACGGAGGAAGGCGAGGGGAGAGGATGCATGGCGAAGACGAGGTCGGCGGTGGTGGGTGGGGGTGGCGGCGGTGGGAATCACGGGAGGGAGATGAGACGAGGAAGAGGAAGGCGGGGGCGGCGGGGTGCCTCGATCGGATCTAGGGAATGGGGGAGGATGGGTGGGTGGGTGGGTTAGGGTTTGGGTTTCTCGGGAGAAGCTCCACTGTTGATGGGTCTTTGATGGATGGCTCAGATCGCTTCCGACTGGGTGATCCTCATGATTGTGGTTCCTTGATTCTCATTGGCCGGTTGTCTCGCGCTGGAATCTTCAAAATTTGGACCCAAATCTTCTACTTTTTAAGAAAAAAAACTACAAATCTGTCTTGTAAAAATGGACCACATCATTTTTCGAAAATATTAGTCCACAACTTATTTACAATTAACTAAAATATCAAGATCACAACCGTTTACAATTAAGCTAGAAAATCTCAGAAAAATAAGAAGCATCTAACCATTTATTGATGGATTAGAAAATCACAATCATTTATTATGCCCGCCGCCGCTGACGACGACGAAAGGATCGGATGCTCACGACCCCCCCCCCCCTCCCAAAGGGGGGAAGACGTTGAATGTGGAGAAGAGCCTGCAAATGGCCAATGTTATGGCAACATTCTTGGCATAATTTTGTTCAAATGATATCATGTTTTGCACAAGCTTGCATCTTGAAATGACAAACAATAATGCCTAAAAAATTCATTTTCTTTGCATGAAAATTTATTTTCCATTTTTCGAGCCCAAAATGAGTTTTTTTGTAAATAACCTAGCAAATAATTGTTGCAAAATTGGACCAAATCAATTTTCTAAAATACTAGGCCATATTTAATGTACAATTGACCAAATGGTTAGGTGTCAAAAGTTTTTTATCCACCTCTCGTGAAAAAGACAAATTTCCGCCGATTCAGTAGGGAAGCGGATCAAATTTGAACTACAGCTGCCTCATAGTTTGCTCATGATTTTTTTCAAAAATCATTTGTAAGTACATAAGTATCTATTTAATCAGAGAAACACCAAAAGTTTTCCAAGATTCAACCACTAGCTAGGAACGGTCATGCCCGTCGTTTTGATCGTACTTTGAAATGGGCATGAAAAATTCAAAAAAAAAATGGAAAACCTTCGCATTGTGTCATTATATGTGACCAAGTTACCAGGAAAAATAATAAACTTGTAATACGGCAATTTTTAAAAAAGGTGTTCTCAGAAATGAGCTATCATGTGTGAAGATTCATGGCTTTCAAGCCAAATGATCAATTTTATGGCCACATTCATGGCATAGTTTGTTAAAATGATCTTATATTGTGCACAAGGGTGCATCTTGGAATGGAAAATAATGTTGCCTAAGGGAGTTTTCATTTTCTTTGGACGAAAAATCAATTTTTCATTTTTTGAGTGCCCAAAATAATTTTTTTGTGAAGGACCTACAATATATTTGTTGCAGAATTGGACCAAATCATATTTCTAAAATACTAGGCCATATTTAATGCACAATTGACCAAATGGTTGGGTGTAAAAAGATTTGATCAACCTCTGGTGAAAAAGACAAATTTCTGCCGATTCAGTAGGAAGCGAGTCAAATTTGAATTGCAGCTGCCTCATAGTTTGCTCTTTATTTTTTTTCAAAAATAATTTCTAGGTACATAAGTATCTATTTAATCAGAGAAACACCAAAAGTTTTTCAAGATTCAACCACTAGCTAGGAACGGTCATGCCCGCCGTTTTGACCGCATTTTGAAATGGGCATGAAAAATTCAAAAAAAAATCAAAAAATTGGAAAACCTTTGCATTGTGTCATTATGTGTGACCAAGTTACCAGGAAAAATAATAAACTTGTAATACGGCAATTTTTAAAAAAGTGTTCTCAGAAATGAGCTATCATGTGTGAAGATTCATGGCTTTCAAGCCAAATGATCAATCTTATGGCCACATTCATGGCATAGTTTGTTAAAATGATCTTATATTGTGCACAAGGGTGCATCTTGGAATGGAAAACAATGTTGCCTAAGGGAGTTTTCATTTTCTTTGGACGAAAAATCAATTTTCCATTTTTTGAGTGCCCAAAATGAGTTTTTTGTGAAGGACGTACCATATATTTGTTGCAGAATTGGACCAAATCAATTTTCTAAATTACTAGGCCATATTTAATGCACAATTGACCAAATGGTTGGGTGTAAAAAGATTTGATCCACCTCTGGTGAAAAAGACAAATTTCCGCCGATTCAGTAGGAAGCGAGTCAAATTTGAACTGCAGCTGCCTCATAGTTTGCTCTTTATTTTTTCCAAAAATTATTTCTAGGTACATAAGTGTCTATTTAATTAGAGCAAAACCAAAAGTTTTCCAAGATTCAACCACTAGCTAGGAACGGTCGTGCCCGCCGTTTTGACCGTGTTTTGAAATGGGCATGAAAAATTCAAAAAAAAATCAAAAAATTAAAAAACCTTCGCATTGTGTCATTATGTGTGACCAAGTTACCAGGAAAAATAATAAACTTATAATACGACAATTCTTTAAAAAAAGTGTTCTCAGAAATGAGCTATCATGTGTGAAGATTCATGGCTTTCAAGCCAAATGATCAATCTTATGGCCACATTCATGGCATAGTTTGTTCAAATAATCTTATATTATGTACAAGGGTGCATCTTGGAATGGCAAACAATGTTGCCTAAGGGAGTTTTTATTTTCTTTGGACGAAAAATCAATTTTCCATTTTTCGACTGCACAAAATGAGTTTTTTTGTGAAGGACCTACCATATATTTTTTGCAGAATTGGACCAAATCAATTTTCTAAAATACTAGGCCATGTTTAATGCACAATTGACCAAATGGTTGGGTGTCAAAAGATTTGATCCACCTCTTGTGAAAAAGACAAATTTCTGCCGATTCAGGAGGAAGCGGGTCAAATTTGAACTGCAGTTGCCTCATAGTTTGCTCTTTATTTTTTCCAAAAATCATTTTTAGGTACATAAGTATATATTTAATCAGAGAAACACCAAAAAAATTCCAATATTCAACCACTAGCTAGGAACGGTCATGCCCGCCGTTTTGACCGCATTTTGAAACGGGCATAAAAAATTCAAAAAAATCAAAAAATTGGAAAACCTTCTCATTGTGTCATTATACATGACCAAGTTACTAAGAAAAATAATAAACTTGTAATACAACAATTCTTTGAAAAATTTGTTTTCAGAAATGAGCTATCATGTGTAAAGATTCATGGCTTTCAAGTCAAATGATCAACCTTATGGCCATATTCATGGCATAGTTTGTTAAAATAATCTCATATTATGCACAAGAGTGCATCTTGGAATGGCCAACAATGTTGTTTAAGGAAGTTTTCATATTCTTTGGATGAAAAATTCATTTTTCATTTTTCGAGTGCCCAAAATGAGTTTTTTTGTGAAGGACCTGCCATATATTTGTTGCAAAATGGGACCAGATTATTTTTCTAAAATATTAGGCCATATTTAATGTACAATTGAAAAAATGGTTGGATGTCAAAAGCTTTTATACACCTCTGGTGAAAAAGATAATTTTTCGCCGATTCAGTAGGAAGCGGGTTAAATTTGAACTGCAGCGGCCTTGTAGTTTGCTTTTTATTTTTTCCAAAAATCATTTCTAGGTACATAAGTATCTATTTAATCCGAAATACATGGTTTGTTGACCATACGTTGAGGTTTGGACGGTGGCCGAGGGCCCCAAGTCCAGAGCGCATAAACTCGCATGCCCGCCGCGTGGTCATCGCGTGACTGTGGCGTTGCCATGCGTTCTGGGCAGCCTAGGCATGTCTAATGGGTTGGGCACTCCCTCGGTAGGTGTTAGGAAGAAGAAGGTAATATAAGAATCTCACGAGGAGACTGAACGAAGCTCAAACATGAATTAGTAGCCAAGTGTTTGATTAGTGGTAGGGAAAATGCACATGGCCAATTGGCCTGAGGATTGGCTGAGGATGATTATCTACTAAGGACACTGTCTTGGAAAATTTGCAGCTCAAATGGAGGAGCCTAGGTGTCACTTGCTTTGCAAAGTACCACACTGGACAGAAATATGAATGTTGAAGTTGGACTCAAATGAATGAATGGATTGATCTGAAACTTGGAGGAGGATGATAATTTGGGCATATGAAGGCACTGTAAAAATTTCATACCATTTGGATAAATAAAAATGGTACTTCCTTTACAGTGCTCTCCATTGAACAGAAAATTAGGAAAAATGTTGACAAAAATTGGCTAGATTAAATGAGATAAAATTTGGTGGAGGGAGGTTATATGGGTAGGGTCATGTCCTGGTAAATTTTCAGCAATTATAAATTAACATAAAATATAGTTTCTTCACAAACTGAAAATATTACCAGAAACAAAGATTGGATGGTGAGCTCACATGGATTGTTAGATGGGGATCAAATTTTGTGGAGAGCTATGATTTGGGAATATAGAAGATGTGGCAAAAATTCAGCTTATTAGGATATGCCTAGCTAGTACTTCCTTCACAACGATTCTAGCTGAACAGAAACTTCGGAAATTTGCCGAGGAAGATTTACTAGGAAAATTGAGTTGAATTTTGTCATGAGGCAATGATTTGGATAGTAAAGAATGCCCAATTTTTTGGGAATTTTGGGAATGACAGAAATATGGGCTGCTTCACAACCTAGGGAAAAAATTGACACATAGACATGACACATAGGCAAAACTGATGAGGTGGCGCCTAGTCATAGCAATGCACCACAATTTACAAGGCTATGACCATATATATTGGTCTCGATCAGCTAGCAATAAGGCAGCGGATTAGTGTTGTTTGCTTTACGACCATTTCGTGTAAGGAAATTACGACCTTTCTGACCAAAATGGTCGTTATAGTTTAGGGTTTGGAGCCCCCCGAACAGCTTATGACCAATTGGTCTCAAATGGTCGTAGATTTACGACCAATTCTTCTAGGGTCACTGACAGAAGGTCACAAGTTGACATATTTCTTGTAGTGAGAAAAACCAATCTAGTTGGCCAAACCAAACCGATAGTTCGAAGAGAATTATAAGGATATCAAATCATGCATAAAAGAATCCAGAGAAGATTCAAATAATATTCATAGATAAGCTGATCATAAATCCACAATTCATCGGATCTCGACAAACACACCGCAAAAGAAGATTACATCGGATAGATCTCCAAGAACATCAAGGAGAATGTTGTATTGAGAATCAAAGAGAGAGAAGAAGCCATCTAGCTACTAGGTATGGACCCGTAGGTCTGAGGTAAACTACTCACGCTTCATCGGAAGGGCAATAGAGTTGATGTAAAAGCCCTCCGTGATCGAATCCCCCTCCGGCAGGACGCCGGAAAAGGCCCCGAGATGGGATCTCACGGGAACAGAAGGTTGCGGCGGTGGAAAAGTGTTTTTATGGATGCTTCTGGTGGTTTGGGAATATATGTGAATATATAGGACGAAGATCTAGGTCAGGGGGTCACCGAGGGGCCCACAAGGCAGGGGGTGCGCCCTCCCCCCTTGTGGCCGCCTCGTGGCACTTCTAACTTGCACTCCAAGTCTCCTGGGTGTCTTCTGGTCCAAGAAAAATCATCACGAATGTTTTATTCCGTTTGGTATTCCTTTCCTGCGAAGCTCAAAAACAAGGAAAAACAGAAACTGGCACAGGGCTCTAGGTTAATAAGTTAGTCCCAAAAATAATATAAAATAGCATATTAATGCATATAAAACATCCAAAACAGATAATATAATAGCATGGAACAATAAAAAATTATAGATACGTTGGAGACGTATCAAGGCCCACGCCGCAGCCACTGTCTCCGAGAACTTGTCGAGCTTAGGCCAGAAAGCTTCAAACTTGAAGCGTCGTCCCATGCAAAGGTCATCTGTAGCATCCAGCAGCAGGGGGCAATGGTCCGAGATCGAGGACCCAAGGGCCGTGAGTTGGCACGACGGGTAGAGATCTTCCCAGCAAGCGGAGCTGAAGACGTGGTCGATCTTCTCAAGTGTTGCCTCCGCTCGTTCATTTGACCACGTATATCGCCGAACGTTGAGGTATAGCTCCTTGAGCTCGAGTACGTTTAGTTTTGCCTGGAATCGCGCCATCATCCGCCGATTGATGAGGCTGTTACTTTTATCCTCCCGATTAACTAGCAGGTTGAAATCACCAAGGGCCACCCATGGCCCGGCGTGTAGGTCTCTGATTTCCACAAGCTCATGCATGAAATCCACCTTCTGTTGGTCTAGTTGAGGCCCGTACACTCCGGTGATCCACCATTCCCTCCCTTCGATTGGTTTGACAAGCGCGGTCAGGGTATTGTTCGTGTAGTGAGGGCGTGACAAGGAAACCGTGGCCTCGTCCCAGGCTAGAAGAACCCCTCCACGCGTTTCCACCGAGGGCAAGAAGTAGAAAGTTTCGAATTTATTGCCAAGGCATTGCGCCACCACATCCACTGTTACATTCTCCATTTTCGTTTCCTGGAGGCAAACTATGCTAGAGTTGGCTTCATTCACCACTTGGAGCATGTCCGTTCTTCGTGCAGGCGTGTTGAGGCCCCGCACGTTCCACACTAGGACTTTCAGGGGCACATGATTCATATGATAGGCCTACAGCGCGATCCACGGCGACCGGGACTTGTTCCGGTCGGCCACCACCGTGTCTTGGTCCAGTAGCGGGAGTGCGGAGGTGTCCAGGCCAAAAAGGGCGAGAATGGCCTAGATGTGCCCTTCTGCAAGGGGGCGCTCGAACAGCTTGGCGTAGGCTTGTAGCGCTGAGTCACTGATGATCTCTCCCTCGTTGGCGATGCAAAGTTTTCGAATAAGAACTGCTTGCTCCTTGGTTGCCGCGGAGCCACGTCCGACACCCTTCGCAAGTCTAACACTCCTTCTGGGGTTCGAAACTGGTGTTCACTGCCTTCGTGGCCTGCGCTTGGACTGGGCTGCTGCTCTGCTTGGAGGTCTGTCGAGAAGGGGAGAGAGCGCTTTCCTAAGCTCTCCGCAAAGCACGTCCACGGGGTTCCCCTGCTGTTCCTGCGTGCATGGGCTGCATGGCGATCCGCCATCAGGAGAGGGGCAGCTGGCAGGCTCTGCGTGGCCCGAGAGACTCACGCCTATGGTGCTGCCCAGTTGCATGCGAGCACATGCGGTGGGGGCCATTGGTGTACCAGCCTCGCTAGTAGTTAAGTTGCCGGTGCTTCCATCCCACTGTTCATCATCGCGAGCCATGCCCTGATCCATCCTGTCGTGCTCCGGAGATAGCACGTGATCGCTTTGGTCGTTCGCCCGTCCTAGTAGCACGTGGTCACAGTTTGCACCATTGAGGGGAAGCACGAGGAGGGACCCCACACAGACAGGATCAGCTCGAACGTCCCTGTGCTCATATCCGTCATACAGCGCTGGTCCATCAGTGTCGCGACTTGCAGACCTATCCGTTTGCCTCATAGCCTGCTACCATGTTCTTGTCGTCAACCTCTCTTTCCACTTGCCCAGCGAAACAGAGTGAGGGGATGTGGGCAGTTGGTGTGTTCTGCCCGTAGCGCAGGAACCGTGGGAGGACACGGCCGTTTCCACTGCGGGGGGATCCACTCTGCTACTTGCAACGAGCAGGGCCAGCTGGCCGGTCAAAAGTCGGTCTTGCGGTCCAGAAGCCTGCTGGCCATCGATTTCCACCTCATCCCTGACCACGGCGCCGCAGCGGGACGCCAGCGCCCTCTGGATGTCGACATGCTGACCAGGGAGGCTAGTTTGAATGCCCCGCTACGCCGCCGGCGGCGCCGAGGCCATTGAGGACACCGGGGAGCCCCGACCGGTGTCACCGCCGCCCACATGGTGGCGCCCAGGGCCAGGAGCCCCTCCCGCGTCCGGCCGGCCCTCGAGATGACGCATGTCGCCCTCCGAAGGTGGTGAAGGAGGTGGGGGGGGGGGGGGGGGGGGGGGGGGGGGGGGGGGGGGGGGGGGGGGGGGGGGAGGTTGCTGCATCGTGGCGGTAGGGCAGTCCACCCGTGCTGGCGGAGCCAGGCGCCGGATGACGATAGGATACCACGGAGCTTCAGGCGCGCCCGAGAGATGAGCAGCAGATTGCGCCGGCGGCGGCTCAGGGACAAACAGGGCGCGACGACGAGGGATGCCCTCCGGGTCACGCGTCTTAAGCCAAATACGAAAAGAGCTCATGTCGTGGCGCCGCTCTGTGCGCTCTGCCACCTTGACCACGAAGCCGCACCCGCGCAGAACCACCTCTGTCGTATGCCGTGTTCAAGCATGCGCGGGGACGCCGACGAGCTCTAGCGGGACAAGGAACGATAGCACATTGCCGGTTGCTTGGGCTTGGCGCATCCACGGTCGAAGGGCCAGCGAGAAGCCCCGGCCAGGGGCAGAGCCGCGATCCACCATGAGCTGGCAAATGAAAGGATGTTCGCAGATGACGAGGAAATCTTCCGGGAAGAACGGCCTGATGGACATGTCGTTTGGCCCGATGCCGAACTCGGCATGGAGCGCTTCAGCCGCCGCAGCCAGGCCAACGGGAGGCCTAGTTCTAGTGATGGTGACCACGACGGCACGGCCAAGGTCCTGCTCCATGCGCCACAGGCCATCCGCCGGCTCCAGATAGCAGCAATCCATCTAAGCACCAGATTCCACCGCGACCTCAGCAGATGGTGCGGCCGCAGAGCCGGCGAACGGGACGGAGAAGTCGGGGCCAGCCACGCTCGCGACCGACGACCCCTGGACGACCTGACTCCAGGAGGGCACGAAGCGGATCGCCCCCGCAGGCGGGGGGCTCGGAGGCGGTGGGGGAAGGGGGGCACCAGGGCGCGGCCCGCCCGCCGTAGGTAGCGGGACGGAAGGCAGCAGAATAGGAGCCCATGGCCGCACCACCCTGAGGGCGCCCGGCGGCGGCGAGCCTGGGAGGGGCGGGGGTAGGATGGCGGGCGCAGACGGCGGGTGGGAAGAAGGCCGCGTCGGCGCGGCGGAAGCGGGGGGGCCCGCGGCGCGCGGCCGTCCAGCGGCGAGGAGCTCCGCCTCATCTTGTAGTCCCGGGCGATGTGCCCGATGCCATTGCAGCGAACGCAGAACGTCTCGTTGGTGCAGTCGCGGGAGATGTGCTTGTCGCTTCCAAAGTTGTAGCAGCATCCATGGAGGGCGGCCGGGATGCGGGTCCGCGGCGGCCGCATGGTGGGGAGGGTTGGAGAGAGTCGCCGGCGCGCCGCATGAGGAGGGGTGGGCGAGTTGGGGCTGCGGGGGCGGCGGTTAGACTTAGTCCTCCACCCCTGCCCCACTTGGCCCGGCGGCGGGGGGCAGGAGCTGTCGCCGGCCTTGCCCTGCAGGATGGGCCCGAACGCCGTGCCGAGCACGTCCGGGACGACGATGGTGGAGCGGATGGCCGGCCGGGGGGGAGGGGAGGGCGACCCCGACGAGGAGGAGGAGGAGGTGGAGAGGGAAACCATGGACGCGGCCATGTGTCAGGGTGGGGGCCCAGCGAGCGCGCAAGGGTGGGCGCCGGCACCGGAGTGGTGGCCGGCGCTTGCTGGTGGCCGCCGGGGCCGGAGTGGCCGCCGGCGCTCAGGGGAGTGGAGGGAAGCGCGAACTATCGGTTGCTCGCAGTGTATATCTTGCCCCTACCTTGGGAGCACTTCTAACTAAGTACTACTCCTCTATGACAGTGTCAAAAAAGTCTTATATTTTGATATAGAGGGAGTACTTGGCTGGATCCCAACAACCGAAGTACATGACAATTTGCATCCCCTCTTTGGTCTTCCACGCTCGTCGCTCCTTCGATATCGATGTTGTAGAGGCAACACTACTAATGAAGTAACCATTGAACGCCATAACAAAGCACCCTAAACAATTTTGTCGCCATCATTGGGGATGTGTGGGACCTACACTCCTCTTCCAAAATGACTATTTTCTTAAAGACACTACCCCATTTGCTTGTGTACGGACTTTTGAGATTATTCTTGTTTAAAATGTTTACAAAACCTGCATTTTCTTTGAATATAAGCTAGCAATACAAAAATTATCAAAATATCCACTGGTTCATATATCTCAACCTAAAATTCATACTCAGCACATAAACTTCAACGTAATATCGATTGACCCATAGCTTATCAAATTTGCAAATATAATGTAGGAATAGTAAAGTTTACACAAACCGTTTGACATTAGCGGTTAACTATATTAAACCAACAATTAAAAAAGTTTACACAAAATTGGATTTTTTTTTTTATAAACAACACCACTTGTACATATGAAACTTTTTGCAGTCTTTTTTTTTACTAAATGATAAGTGTCACACGTCAGGTGTGTGTCACACCGGCCCTGACATTTTTTGATGGCAAGTTTAGTCACGCGAGGGTGGCAAATTCCAGTAACACACGGTAAGTTTCTGTAAAAAATAAACTAATGCACGAAGTTACCATGTTTGCCAACTAAAGTTGCTATCCTCACATAACTAAACTTGTCATAGAAAATATTCGGATTTGCCATGTGCACCTAACGTGAGGCACGGTCTTTTTTCCTGAAAGAAACGCAGGAAAGCTGCGTAATTCTTTCAGAGGGAAACGGCTGCTTCCAGTCGTATAGTGGAACCTCGAAAAGAAATTGGGATGTGACGCGTTCTGTCGCTCTGATTAAAAGAAGGGACCCGTGGATGTTGGTCAGGATCATTTAACTAGTTATATTGTGGTCTAACCAGGAGTTGACAGGAAAATCAACCGAGATGCCTCCTTCAGTACAGATACGAGGATTGATAAATGTCAACTCGGCAAAGTGCAGAGCGAAGAAGTTCATAGTACTGTATTTCAGAACAGACTGGCCATGATCAGACCGGACCTGCACGCACAACCAACCAAATGGACAAGGAGGTGATATAAACTCATGTGATAGAAATTTTCATCATCATCGTCGTTGTATATTACAATCGCAGAGCAACCAGCTGATTTTCAGGCCATGGTTACTCCAGCAAACACAAACTCGCCTAGCTAGTAATCGCGGACACTAATTGGGTCCCCAGCAGCTGAGGTACATGACGGTCCTCAGCCCCTCCTCGGCCTTCTGTGCTCGCCGCTTCTCCGCCACCGCCGCCGCAGATGCAGGAAGATGCTTCGTGCCCTGCGAGACGCTGCCGCGGACGTTGGCCCTGGCCTTGGCTGCCCGGTGGATGGACCTGAGCGCGTAGTTCCAGCGGCAGAGCCCGGCCTGGTCCTTGAGCGCCTCCACGGCGCCCACGCTCATCGCCACCATCCATGACGCCTTCGCCGCACCCGCCATGATCTCTCTCTGCGTTGGTGGAGACGGTACTGAACTACTGCCGACTGGTCGATCTGAACTCTTGATTGATGCTTGTGTTGATGGGAGGAAGAGGGGGAGTGGGGCGGGTTTATATACAGGACGGGGGGCGGAAGGTCCGGAGCAAAACAGTTGTCGCGGACGTTGGTTTTCCAGGATACCGGGTGCTTTCCAGTCACTTTGCTTGTTTGTTTACGCCGCACCTATCGTTGTCGTCCCGGTGCGGTGGCCGCCCACTCATTTTGCTTGCTCGCGGCACAAGGGGTGGTTTTGTGCACTGCGAGTTTACAATTAGCGCAAGCCGACAGAGACAAGACTGGGACGGCGGGAAGATAGCGTGTGTCGAGGTCTACCGAGTAGAATCAAACTTTATCGCACCAATGGCTGTCTCATCAAATTTGTCTGGAGGCTCCTTTGATCGACAAAAAATTGGCCGTCTCATCAAATTTGTGTCGTCTGTTTACCCGCACTTGTACAAATCTAGATGCCTTTTTGAAGGAACAAATCTGGATGCTTAGTATTGATTTAGAAATAGTCATTTTTTTGCATAGATTTTTATTTTGCCAAATAAAAACCATCATTATAATACTTTGATTTATGTACCCCTTTTTTTTCTACAAGTGAAAACATATTAGCGATTTTGTAGAATTTCAATTCACATGGTACAGTTTCTTAGTATATGTTAATCCAATAAGTAGACAAGAAAGCAAGACAAACGTCTATATTGGGTTAGGTACGTGTGATGTGACGCAGACGCCAGCAGCCGCCTCCTCATCCTCCAAGAAAGAAAGTTAGGGTTCGTGCCTCTCGCCGGCTCCGGCGCAGGTCCGCCTCGTCTCCGGTGGCCCTAGGGCCATGGAGGCGCAGTGGATCCTGACAAGGGCCGGCGGGAGGGCTCCTTTTTTAGTTGTTTTTTTCAATCTTGTTAGGGTTTGTGTCCTGCTCAGGAAGGCGAGACGGCGGCGGCTCCCTGAAGATGGAATAAAGGTCTTCCCGCCTAGCCCCCGTTCCGACGGTGCGTCTAGCATCGTTGGTGGGCGTGTGAAGGTGTGTCTCCGGCAGATCTATCTTTGGTGGATTTGCTCGGATCTCGTCGTTGTTCGTCTACGTTCGTGTGTCTTCGGTTTGGATCCTTCCGATCTACGTTATTCTTCATCGACGACGGTTGCTGTTCTGGGGTGCTAGTCCTATGGGGCCTTAGCACGACGACTTCCCGACTGTCTACTACAATAAGTTGTGCCCGACTCCGGCGATGGAGGGGCGATGACGGCGGCGCGCCTTCGGCTCGCTTCAGTGCTTGTAGTCGTCGCTAGGTGGTTTACGAATCTGGATGTGATTTTTATTTCTGATGTTCGTTATACTGCCATGATTGAAGATGAATAGATTGGAAGTTTTCTTGCAAAAAAAAAAATCTTAGTTTTCAGAAACATTCCTTAAATAAACGATTATAATCCTTTGAAATGTCTTCATATTTTTTAGTACTCCATAACATTAAATTTTCACCAAGTTCTCTTTTAAGTTTCTAGAAAAATAAGTTTTCATTCTCACCCCATTTTTACGATTTTTGGCAAATCTTTGTGGCAGCTAGGTTGTAGGTCTGCGCTGACGCCTCATTATTAAAACCTCTTACATAAAATAAAAAACTTAATCTAGACAATTTTGACCTTGATAGACAAAAAACAAATCTAGTATTTGAGTTTTTGGCTTTGACAAAAGTTGATGGACCAAAATAGATAGTTTCCAACAACATGAAGAAAAAATGTTGTGCAAGTTATATATAATGTGTGAACCTGCAAAATATTACTGAAAAGGCAATTAACTATTTTTGACATGTAGAACAGTCTTTCTGTTCTACATATGTTGTCCTTATTACGTTGAAGTTTTGGAAGCAATTTTTTTTTCAACGAAGTGGCCTAAGTGGGTGAAGTAAAAAATTTCTTATTTTGCACTGATTTAACTAGAGAGTTCTTGTCACAGTACCGCACGCTCTTTGTGGTGACAGTGAGATCAAAACTCCATAGGTATGGGTGACAACAAGGAAAATTGTGGAAAAATATTGGAGAACATGTGTCCAGGACACCAAGAGCCTTTATGTGTGCTCGTGACAGACAAACACCCAACAAAAAGACACCTATGCTGCTGCACATGTGTCGAATATTATTGTACAAGGTATGTTACAATTGGATTTGGTTTTGGACTGTGTGTAGACAGGGTAGAAGTTGTGTCCTAATAGGACACTTGTATCCTAGGCCTCTCATATATATCGGGGGTAGACACACGATGTAACATATGCCAACATAATAGCACAGACACGCGGGGGAATCGACGGCGTGTGCCGGCGCCCGGGCGGCCAGGTGCGGTATTGTAACGGTGTCATGGGAGGAGCGCCCGTAGTGATGCCCCGGAAATGTAGCCGTGAACCTCGTTAACAAATCTCGGTGTCTTGCCTGTGTGATTACTTGGTCCTCGGTAGATCGACTACGTGCCTCGGATTTACTCTAACAAGTGGTATCAGAGCAAGGTTCAATTTGAGGTTGCGGCTACTGATCTAGAGGTGGAGTAGAATTCGTCGAATTGATCGGTGGTCCAGCAGTGCGACCGGGATTGATGGAACGGCGGGAGTTCTGCTCGTGTCAGAAGCGATCGGAAGCGGTGGAAATTTTCGTGTTTTGACCCTTTTGTGAAAGTTAATCGAGATCTGACCCCAGTTTGTAAAAATTTCGTGATCTGACCCTTTTGCTACCGCCATAGTCCTTGGCGGTAGGGTTACATAGTCTACCGCCAAAGTCAGTGGCGGTAAACTTAACTGCACCGTCACGGCACGTTTGACGTGTAAAAAACCATACCGCCAAGGTCTTTGGCGGTACGGTGTGTAACCTTACCGCCACAGTTGTTGGCGGTAGGCTTATAGCAGATATACGCCAGGCTGGGGAGCACCACATGTATCCTAGCTCACCATTTGAATCAATTTGTTGTTTGATTCACATGCATGCGTGCATTCACTGGCTTATAGCAGATATATCCTAGCTCACCCTCTGTACCTGCACACATGTAGCAGTAACTTTTCAGACTAGCCCATGCAGTCAATGCCCTGCTGCATGCATGTAGTCTATGTCCTTCCATTGTTTAAGTGTGTGTGAAGCCAAAGGAAAAAAGACAAAGGCATGAAGTAATAGATGCATGTGTATGGAGAGAGAATGAGACATAGCGAGTGCACATTTTCATAAGTGGTGTGCATGTCACCAGCCACATGCTAAGGGCAGTCTAAAGATTGACATGACATAAAACTAGACTAGGACATGTATGTGGTCTAGACTTGGATATGGTGCCAGAGAGAGAGAAGTGCTCGCATGCATATTGCAATAACGAATGTGCTTACCGCCAAGGAGCACGGCGGTAGGGTCATGTGGTCGAAAATCGGCGCGACGGGATCACGCAAGTCCTCGACGGAATCGGCTGCAGCTGGAGTCCAATAGAACTAGGGTTAGATTCGACCGGGTCGATCGAAGGTGGCGGCGCGCACGGATTGGCTGCAGTGGCACGCGGCGCTCGGCTAGGGCACAGGGCGAGCCGTGGCATCGCAAGGCCACATGCACAGGTGTCGTGCGCAGGCATGGCCCAGGAGCCAGGGCTGGTGCGCGTGCGAGGTGGCAGCAGTGGGAGATGGCTCATCTCATCGCTGGCTGGAGGCCGAAGCGCTGGACGCTTGCTGTACGCAAGCGAGTCGAGGGAGCTGCTGGCCGAGGCGTGAGTTGCTGTTCAAATAGATGGCAAAGGGCGCGAGATTTGTTAAAAGAAAAAAGGCGTCAGGTATCTGTGTGTATTTTCATGGGAAGCAAAGAAAAAGCAGGGAAGGAGAAGCTTTGGGGCTGCACGTGAGCAAGGATGAACGGGGATTTTTTGATCTTGTGCGCACGAGAAGGTTACTAGAGGGATTCTCCAATTCGCTCTATTTGCTTCGTACAGATACATGTATGTACGGAATGGTACAAGTGCACGGTACAGAAAATAAAGGCGTGGTGGCAGGTCCATGGAAGATGGCGTGTGCGGCAAGGGTGGCGTGCATACAAGGCTTGTGAAGTCTTGAGCACGTTGTGCTAGGATCGTGCATACACAGGGTGTCAAGCAATGCACGTGTGCGGGGCGGACAAGATGCAAGGTGGAGCATGGTTGCAGTCAGATATTTTTCGGCTAGGTCGGACTGGACAGTCTGATGGATCGACATGGATGTTGGTCAAAGCAGAAGACGGCGGCGATTTCAGCGACGACGACATAGGAGCGTGATGCTGATGGTGGCCGACTTCTGGTGCGTGGAAACACGTGGTGCAGGCTTGAGGGCTTGTGCGGCTTCGACAAGACTATGGCTCATGGTTGATTCAAGGCAGTGTACAAATGAGAGTGCTTGAAGTCGACGGGGCGCGGGGTGGCACGTACAACCACCATGGAGTCATGTTGAAGGTGGAGCTGGGGTTTCGTGGAAGACTTCACTCTGTGATGATGGAGGGGCTACGGCGTAAATGCATGGAGAGTCAAAGTCTATTTCAGCGGGATAGCGAGAGACACGTGGATTGAACTGGGGCCCAGTGGTCTGATGGAGACGTGATACTCGGCATCGGTCGATGATGATCGATGGTTATCTGCAGTAGGGGTTTGAGTGGTGTGGGTTCGCGACCCGAGAGACTCGACCAGGACAGCAGAGGCTCGACGCGGTGATAGCGGCGAGGCGTGCGGTAAGCACGGGACATAGCGACATGCCAAGGCACTGGTGGTCAGACAAATTGTGGAAAGGGTGCTGAAACAGTGTTGACGAGTACCAGATTCAAGTTGGTGACTGGGTTTATCGGTGCCGGAAGATGGACAGGAGTTGATCATGGAGAATCTGAGAAAGTGGTGGAGAGTCTGAAATTGCCAAAAGCTGAGAGAGTACATGGCCGTATATTCTATGGTGTTCAGTGCACATGGCAAAGTGTGGATGACAAATACAGAAGGAGGCGGAGTGCTATAGCTGTGGGACATGCCAGAGACTATCCGGAAGAAGGGTGAGACAACTGCAAATTTGACTCAGGGTGACACAGGGCGACGGTGAAATTCCTTCAAGTTTCAAACAGACGGTCAAGAAAGAGCGTGATGTTGAGTACAAGTAACTCTTATATGTAGCTTCCAATATGTGAGTTGTTCACTTTCAAACAAACAATGATCGGTGTGTGATGGCATTGAACGGATTCTCCAGAAGTTGGGAGCACAAGGTAGAGTAATGAAGAACTTAATTTTGCTCTAGTGTTGACTGTGAAGAAGACGAGAAGGGACTATAGTTGCAGGTGGAGTCACATGGAGTCTGGGAGTAGCAGCGATGCTCATGGCGTATCTCAAGTCCAATGTACATGAAGGCCGGCTTGACGCATGGATGAATCCAAGGTGGTGAAGAATATTCGCTAAGGTGGAGTTTGTTAGAGTTGTGTCAAATATTATTGTACAAGGTAGGTTACAATTGGACTTGGTTTTGAACTGTGTGTAGACAGGGTAGGAATTGTCCTAATAGGACACTTGTATCCTAGGCCTCTCATATATATCGGGGATAGACACACGATGTAACCTATGCCAACATAATAGCACGGGCACGCGGGGGAACCGGCGGCGTGTGCCGGCGCCCGGGCGGCCAGGTGCGGTGTTGTAACGGTGTCATGGGGAGGAGCGTCCGTAGTCATGCCCCGGGGATGTAGCCATGATGGTGAACCTCGTTAACAAATCTCGGTGTCTTGCCTGTGTGATTGGTTGGTCCTCGGTCGATCGACTACGTGCCTCGGATTTATTCTAACAGCACAAATCGTGGAAACTTTCACATTGTTTATATTTTATAAAATTCAACTCACTTATGGTTGATTATCTACAAGAAACTTGTGTGCATGTAAAATATTTTTTTCTCACATCAGATTCAGTCATGTTACAGTTATGATTTAGATTATCGTGTGTATGAAGAACATGGTTCGGAAGATGTTCAGTCATGGCTAAGAAAACGAAACTGCAGAGAGAACTCTGTTATCACCCAATTCTTCCACTTCGACCAGAGAACTAGTAGACCAGGATTGATCGGTCTAGGATCTCGTGCTTCATAAAATCTGAAGCTAAGCCAGTGACAGAACATAGAAGTTTTCATCATCATCGTGATACTATTTACAACCCAGATGCAATGAGGCAAGTAGCAAGCCTGAAACAAGCAGAACTGCCACCTTGCCTAGTTGGGACCCCAGGAGCTGAGGTACATGACCGTCCTCATCCCCTCCTCGGACTTCTCCGCTCGCCGCCTCTCTGCCACGGCTGCCGCAGAGGCCGGAAGCCGCTTCGTGCCTTGCGAGATCACAGCACCGCGGCGGATGATGGCCTTGGCCTTGGCTGCGCCGTGAATGGACCTGAGAGCATAGTTCCAGCGGCAGAGGCTGGCCTGGTCCTTGAGCATCTCCACCGCGCCGACGCTCGTTGCCGCCATCCACGACGCCTTCGCTGCAGCTGCCATGAACTGATCAGTGAACCGCGTTGGTGGAGGCTGGTCTGATCCCAGTAGATGATTGGTGGGTAGTAGTGGAAGAACTGAGCTGAAGAGATGGATGCTCTTGTGTTGGTGAGTTGTTAGCTGGAGCAGGGTAGGTGATCATATATACGGGAGGGGCAGGGGAAACAGGCGGGCGCGGACGTTGGTTTTCCAGGATACCGGGTGCTTTCGGCCCCGGTTTGCTTGTGCACCGATCGATCGCTTTCCTCTTCCCGGCTCAGTGACCGTGGTGGCTGCCCCCCACCCCACCACGTCGTCTCGTCTTGTCTGTTCCGGCTAGCCGCTAGCCCATGTGGCAAAATTTCGTGTTTTGACCCTTTTTGCTAACAAATTCAAGATCTGACCCCCGTTTGAAAATATTTCGGGATCTGATCCTTTTGCCTACCGCCAGGTGTGTTGGCGATAGGTTTGCACATCCTACCGCCATTAGCTCTGGCGGTAGGCCCTTTGACGGGGACTGACGGCCGTTGGCGCGTGCTGACGTGGAAAAGGGCCTACCGCCATGGGCTTTGGCGGTAGGGTACTGAAGCCTATCGCCAGCTCCTCTGGCGGTAGGGTCCTGGGTGGTGGATAAAGTGGGGAGGGACTGGATATTTCCCCCCCCTCTCCTCAACCACTCATTCAGGCCACACACTACTCACCTCTCCATCGAGCTCAAGTCTCCCCCCCTCTCTCTTTGAAGCACAAGAGCCTCCCAAATCTCTCTAATTTATTTGAGATTTCTCCGGTGGATTCTTACCATTTTCATCACCCAAGGTAGCTCTCTCATTTCCCCTCATTTTGATTGGTTGATATCTTTGTTTAGTTTGCATTTGCTCATTTGGTTGCAAACCCTAGCTCATGTGGTCAAATCAATTCATATGATCCATTTAGGTTTATGTTTGTGATTTCCTTATGTATGATGTGCTTAGAATTGCTTGTAGAATAGTTTGTGTACCTAGACCTAGTGCTAGTCTTAGTGTACATAATTGGGGTTTGGTTAGGCTTAAGAAAGCAATTAAACCTAAGTTACTTTAATAGCAACTTCTCGAAATGTAGGATGGCACCGTTCGTTTTCTTTGAAGCTTCTGCTGAGGCGGCGGCGAACCGTGAATGCGAATTGATTGAGGAAAAGATGAACTTGTGGATGGAAGCCATTGATGCGTTGAATGCGGAGTGTAGGGCCTTTTCACATTATTATTTCAATAATGACCGTTCCGAAAATTTTATCAAAAAAAAAGCAGAGGCAGATGAACAAGCTCAAGACAGCGGAACAAAATTGTAGGCGTGATCTTGCAATGCAAATTGCATTGTGTGCGACCAGGGGAGAATATGCTGAGATAGACATGGGAAATCATGGCCAGGTCATTGATTGGTTAGTTCGCCAACCATTCTCGTTGGACGAGAAGTGGGCTTCTCGTTGGGCATGGGTCAAAGAAAGAAATGATGTTATTTGTTGCAACCCGGGACCGTACGCCACATAGAATTGCATGAGGCTATGTAATCTTTGTCATTTGGACTGTAATGACATGTACCCTTTGCTTGGTCGTCATTTGAACTACTATGACTTGTACCCTTAACATTTGATCTCATTAAGAACATGGTGTTGTATGTCATATCAAGTAACCAAGTGTTGTACTCTACTGAATTTATTTTATGTTTTGGTCTATGTCATCTTAAACCCGTATATTCATGTAGGATGGACATTCGATCCATGACTATGAACATAGCGTGTGAGAAGGTCATGTCGGAGCGACACCGTTGCTTGAAGAGGGAATGTGAAGCATGGTTGAAAAGTTGTGATGAGGCAAATGCGGCCATGAAGGATTTCAGCAAGTATCACGTTATCGAGGAACCTTCTGATGCTAAGTAGAAAAAAGCTTTCCGAAAGCTTGTGAACAAGAAAGAGAGGATGCTTGATGAGCTGCAGGACCGGGAATATGCTTGCAGACACGCTTTGGCAATTGAGATTGCGTTCACTGCAAGCAAAGAAGAATTCCGTGAGATGGACTTGAGGAAACCCGGCCAGGTCATAGGATGGGCAATCAAACAAGGCGTGTCAAAGAATCCGGCCCGCCGTGCTGCATGGGCCTGGTTCCGTGAAACGAATGGTGTGTTGGGTCATTGGGCAGGATCCACCGACTTTCAACTGAAGCGTAATCAAGCGCGTGACCAACAAATTGAATGTCTCATAAGTATGAGAAATATGTTACCTGTTTAGAAAATGTGTCGTTGAGCTTGAGCTATTAGTTTCAACCGATGTCATCCGAACCGGGTCATGTTTTAATTAGTTTGAACATGTGTTATTCGTGGATGTAATGAACTATGTTGAGTTGAGTTATGTATGTGCTTGCGAGATGATCATTCTAATATTTGATAGAAGTGGGTATATCATTCTAATATTCGACAGAAGGGGCAGCACCCTACCGCCACAGGTCCTGGCGGTAGGTTGCAGGACCCTACCGCCAGAGCCCATGGTGGTAGGGGGGGAAAACTTGCTGTGACGAGAAAAACCACCACCTTGGCGGTAAGGTTGACCCTACCGCCACAGTCTCTGGCGGTAGGGTTGACCCTACCGCCAAGGTGGTGGTTTTTCTCGTCATAGCAAGTTTGCCCCCCTACCGCCATGGCCTTTGGCGGTAGGGTCCTGCAACTACCGCCAGGACCTGTGGCGGTAGGGTTTGACCCTACCGCCAGGGGGTTCATTTTCTTCGTCACAGCAAGTTTGCCCCCCCTACCGCCACGGGCTCTGGCGGTAGGGTCCAGCAACCTACCGCCAGGGGATGTGGCGGTAGGCACGACGAAACACTCCATCAATTGACTCCACCCGATGGCGCATTCCCGGGTTTCGATGAGCAATGGCTGCCAACATCTTGGGCAGAATGTTATATGCGGCCTCATAATCACCATGCAACATCCTAATAGCGTTTGCCTTCGCCATCCATGCCTTCCCATACTTGACCGGGTATCCGAATATTTCCTCAATCGAAGTCATGAGAAACTTGACCTTCACGGTTGGAGCATGTGCTATTTGATTCAACAATTTGTATCCTAGATACTCAGACGTGAGTTGACGGTGTCCTTTGCTTCGGTCGGCCTTGTCCGGGGGTACGCACGTGTGAGTGCCAACATGACTCTTCAACACCCATTGCCCGGTTTCTTTGATTTTTCTACCGCGGACCATCCATTTGCAACCTTCTTGGTCACATTTGACTGTGTACCGAATTTTTTGATTTGAATGACCAACAACAAATGACCTATGGTTCCTAATGGCATAGTCACACAACCATATCTTGAACTCTACCAAAGAACCAAACTTGATGCCTTTCTTCAAATGAGCATTCTCATCCTCATTTTCTGGCCGAGGATCACTGAATTTGGGGCACGGTGTTGGTTCAGACAACCCGAATCTCAGCCCATCGTCAACAACGGCATTGTTCGCAAGACTCACATCCCTAAACAACGGCGGCCCTCTCTCCTTGCTGGTCACCTTCTTGTAGATTTCATTTTCTTGCGCAGTCAACCCATCCTCATCCAATTCTTCCTCCGGACCCTCGTCATCCGAGTTATACCCACACATACGGTTATAAGGGAGGGTACGGTCCATGTCTTGTTGCCGCACAATGACATCCAAGTTACCAATTGGATTGTAATGGATCTCTTCATTCTCCGCGTAAGCATCCTCTTGAGCAACAATAGCATCATCATCAACATGACCACTAGCATCTTCTTGAACAAGAGGAATAGCATCAACTCGGAGTACTATGGCGCTAGCATTGATATGATCTTCATTGGGTTGGCTACTTGGTGGTTGGCTAGAACAATTGGGGACATACACCTCGGCACTATCATCATGTATTGGGGAGGATGCATTGCGGTTGAGATCAATTTGCAAGGGAGGAGGAGGATCAACCTTTGTGGCAAAGATCTCAAGAGACTTGTCTTGTGATGCGTCTACTTTGTCCTTGTACACATTCCAATGCAATTGGGAGGTGATGGGCATACTCTTTAATCGGGACTTTACTCCCAATCCAACGTCATACCTCCCAATAAGCTTAACCTCGGCATTTGGGTCATTCCAATGTAAGACGCTTCTCACTTTAACTACAAGATCATCAAAGCTTGGACGTGTGTCAAAAACCATAGCCTCTTCCCCTTCATCGTCATTTGCAAGCATAAATGTCGTCTTGTCCAAATAATGAACATTTACGAGCTTATGCATCTAAGAAATTGGAAACAATATAGTCAATCCATATATGTCATCCAACCAACTCAAATGGACAAATAAACTATATTTTGCACAAATTGGACAAATAACTACTATTCATAGTCAAGTTAACCTAACCATTAACCCTAACCCTAACCATAACCCCCAACATAACCACTATAACCCTAACCCCCAACATAACCACTATAACCCTAACCCTAACCCTAACACTAACCCCTAACATAACCATAACCCTAGCCATAAATGCATCACAAATGCATCATAAATGTGTCATAAATGCACACAACAAGATCAACACCTAGGGTTTGCAATAAATTGACCAAATCAACACAAAACAAAGATCTCAACCAATCAAAAGGAGGGGAAATGGGGGAGGTACCTTGGGTGATGAAAATGCTCCGGATCCACCGGTGAAATCTCAAGCAAATGGAGGGGATCTAGGGGGGATTTGTGAGGGGGAGAGAGGGGCTGAGCACGGGGAAGAAGGTGAGTGGGGAAGAAGAGTGGTGGTGGGGTCCACAAACCAGCCCCTCCCCACCTTATCCACCACCCAGGACCCTACCGCCAGGCTTCAGTACCCTACCGCCAGAGCCCATGGCGGTAGGCCCTTTTCCACATCAGCACGCGCCGACGGCCGTCAGTCGCCGTCAAAGGGCCTACCGCCAGAGCTAATGGCGGCAGGACATGCAAACCTACCGCCAACACCCCTGGCGGTAGGCAAAAGGGTCAGATCCCGAAATATTTTCAAACAGGGGTCAGATCCTGAATTTGTTAGCAAAAAGGGTCAAAACACGAAATTTTGCCAGCCCATGTGCGCAAGATAAGGTTGGAATGAGTGAGTAGTAGACAAGTACGCGCGCCACTGCATTTTAATTCTATTTTTATGGAACGGACGCGTGTGCTACTGCATATCGGACGCAGATGCCACGCGGCACATTAGCTGCAACCGTTCACCCCGATTAAAAAACTCATTGCGACTTCCAAGCATGTCTGAAATCGGCATCCCCACCCGCAAACGTTCATTTTTGTGTCCGAACCATCCAAATCTACTCACAAGTTGATCCTTATTTGTCCGGTTGAGCATATTCTAATGCAAAGGTGCGATGATAAGTGCATTAAATAGGTTAGTAATTCAAGTCAGCAATGCATACTTGCTTAATTTGTTGCTGCTAAGTTCACCTCATTTAATGTTTTACTCCCTATGTTCCTAAATATCAGCCTTTTTAGAGTCCAGCATACGTCCTTAATTTGTTGTTGCTAAGGCCACCTCATTTAATGTTTTACTCCCTCCGTTCCTAAATATAAGTCTTTTTGTATATAGACATATTTTAGAGTGCAGATTCACTCATTTTGCTCCGTATGTAGTCCACATTGAAATCTCTAAAAAAACTTATATTTAGGAACGGAGGGAGTAGCACCTAACCTCTTTCATGCATTAGTGAGTTTTCTTCATTTAGGTCCTCTTTGATTTGTAAGATCATCAAAACGTAGGAATAGAAAAAGCAAAGGATTAGAGTGACATGCCCACTTGAATCCCATAGGATTAGCACAGAGTGTTTGATCCCACGGCAAAAACAAAGGAAGTGACAAAAAAAAGAGGTTGGGTGGAGGCTAGATTTCCAATGAAATCTAGTACACATGATTCCATAGGAAAAAAATCCTATAGGATTAAATCCTATGAATCAAACGACCAATGTATGCAAAAAAATCCTAAGGATTCTAACCCTTCAAAAATCCTATGGAATTCCTTTGAATCAAAGGAGCCCTTAGGAGTTATGCTTAGGTTGGCGTTCTTGGTATTGATTCTTCCTCGGTCACCAGAGAGTTCTCTCTCCTCCTTAATTGGTGCGCCATGTTATTTTTTTCCTTATGCGGCATGCTCAGCACCTGTACACCATGGAGCACTGGGAAAGGCCTGGGAGAAGAAAAAGAAGAGGGGGACCATACACGCGGTTGCTTTTGGTGCGATATTGTGGCGTGATGTCCGGTTGGGAGGAGAGAGAATAGAGGGGGCCATGCATGTGAAGAGAGAAAAAAGATGAGGACCACGTGGAGGCTTTGTGTTGGTCAAGTGCATGTCCGGACTCCCGCATAGCTCCCCACTTCATTTTTGGCTTGCGGGAAAATGGACGTCTAGACCGCCCCGCGGACCGATAGGGGTCCCCGTTAAATGACAAAAATTAACAAAAATGGTCTGGACAACATATATTGAAGCTTCGCAGGTCTCTTTGGGAGATGCCCTAAGGCCCCTTTTCCCTAAAAAAATCTAGGGCCTCCTTTAGAGATGCCCTAATGGCATCTCCAACGCCGACCCTCAAACCGCCCGCATACGTTCGGACCGCACGGTTCAAACCTCGGAAGCCATCCAAAGCGGGTCTGTATTGGCCTACCGAGCGGTCCGGACCATATTTTCCCCGCAAACTGAAATCAAACGCGGGGGCTTTGCGGGAGTCCGGACACGAGACACGTTGGACTCTTACACCCATGGACCACCCGAAAGGATGGCGAAGCCCGCCCTTTTGTAGCATCCCGCATTGTTTCTACGCCAACATCCCCCACTCTCTTCTTTCATCCTGCCGCTCTCCACCCGATTCTCGCCATTTTCTCCCACTTTCTTCTTCCTTGCCGCCGTAAACGCATGGAATCAGACGATGACCTGCCGGAGATGGATGTGGTGGAGTGCAGGAGGATCCGAGCATATCCCTTGCCTGGAAGATCAACTCGGCGATGCGGCAAAAATTGTCGCGTCAAAGCGAAGGCTGCAAAGAAGTCAACGCTCATGAAGCGGGAGGCCAGTGAAGGGCATGTTGATGGCGTCTGTGGCAGTGGGTGTGCTGGTCGCAAACATGGTGGAGGTCACAGCCAGGGTTGCGGAGCCTAGATGGTGGCACCCACCGTCCAGACACCGCCGTGGACAGAGCATTACAAGGCTTCATACTACTACGCCGCCAAGTAGCTCGGTAGGCAATCCACGACAACCGCTGTCAGCCAGCCTTACATTTTCGACGTCAACGGGGCACCCTTGCTCTTCTCGGAGTCTTCTACGCCATAGCTCGTTCGGGCATGGCGGGCGGGGAGCACATGGGTGCTGCACGTTGTTCGCTCCTATGCCTAAAGCCGGCGAGAAGGCTTACGACGACGCGAATAGGGAGATGTTCGACATCATCCATGACGGAGGCAGAGGAGGATGAGGTTATGAGGATGGGTGAGTGGAAGACTCGGATCCCACCGAGTTCGAAAACTACACGCACACACAGTAGGGCTACACCCAGATCAGCACACAGCAGACTGACATGGGCACACTTCAGCAGCAGGATTGGGCCACGGGAGGAGGAGGAGGACGAGGAAGATGATGATCCGTATGATTTTGTCGGCGAGTCGATGAATAAGCGTAGAGGAGAAAGCTTCAACATGGTTGGCCACTAGCCTCGATCCGATCCATGGCACGGAGCAAAAGGGCTCAACTTTTTTGGCCAACATTCACACATGGTTCCATGAACACAAGCATTTCGCGTCCTACTCCGACGCGGTCATCCGCAATCGTGAACCAAAGTCCCTCAACCATCGATGGTACAACATCCAAGAGGCTTTGTCGAAGTATAGCGGCCACTTGGCGCATCTCATCGCACGGTGCCCAGTGCTGCCCAAGTCACCGAGCAAGTAAGTTCATTTGGTCGAATATGCATAGTTTTGTAGCCGGATATGCATAGTTTTGTTGATCATTGGCCGGATATGTGTAGTTTAGTTGATCACTGGCTGGATATGCATAGTTTTGTTGATCACTAGCCGGATATGCATATATTTTTGTTGACAATGTTTTATTTTGTAGCCTTCCCATGCATGTACGTTGTTCAAGAAGTTGGAGAAGCAAAACTTGACCGTCATGCATTGCTGGTCAAAGTTGAATGGGCAGCCGAAGTGGAACCTGTTCATAGCCAAGACCGACGCCCAAGCCACCGAGGAAGAAACTAGTTACCCAACCGACCCAACAAAAGAACAACCCAAGAAGGTTGGAAGAGGGTTTTGGGGAAAGAAGTCGGAGGAGGAGAATGCAAAGCAAGAAAGTGCAACAGTCAAGATGACGAAGAGGTTCGAGGACATCTTGTCCAAGAAGGAGGTGGCATACGTCAAGCGCTCAGAAATCAAGGAGGAAAAGGCGGAGAGGTTCAAATTTTTGATGGAGGCAACTGAAAAGAAGCTAGCACTCGAAGAGAAGAGGGCGCTGATCGAGTAGAAGAAGGCCATGTTCGAGGAGAAGAAGGCGATGCTCGAAGAAAAGAAGGTAACGATCACAGCCGATGCGGAGGACACCAAGATGTTTTCCTTGAATTTGAAGTCTTTGGATGCCTACACAAGGATGGTCATCCAAGTCGTCTGCAACAATATGTTGCAGTGGCAGAAATATGTGTTTGAGGCGGCGGAGTCAGAGGATGAGGAGGCGACGGAGAAGGAGGCCGAGGCCGAGGCCACATACGCGGCGGCGACGGCACGTTGAGTGTGGAGGCATGGATTGCCGGTCTGGCAGGGCAAAAACTCTCAACTTTTTGCATGTCAGTGTTGGAGATGCCCTAAAGCCTCTTTTTCCCTAAAAAAAGTCTAAGGCCTCCTTGATTCATATGAAAAGAGAAGGGTAAACATGAGAGTATGACTATTTTTTCTACTATTTCATTCTTTTGATTCAATGCAATAAATCAGAAGAGAAATGGAGTAATTTTCTCTTCATTTAAAAACAAAGGAATTAGAGTCCATTCCAATCTCTTTTTTCTATCTCTATGCACAAGAATAAATTCAAGGCCATAAGTAGCATTTCTATCTCTACTTATAAAAGAGCAAACTAAGACCACACCACAAAGTGTAAACGGGATAATAAGGATCCTCCGATCTGGTCCATCTAACAAAATCTTAGAGTCAATATTATGTTGTTGGTCTGCCTCCTCCTGATCCAACGGCTCACGGTCAATGTTCTGCCATAGTGTACCTGTGATTGGAGCACAACAAGCCCGGGAACCGCGATCTGCCTTCCCTTTATTATGGGAAACAACCAAAGCATTTTTCTTGTTTCTCTTCCTTGTCAATAACTCCACCTTGCATTTCTCCCTAAAATCTAGCAGCGGCCATGCATGCGATTTGCGGTGAGGACTGATATGTCTCAAACGTATCTATAATTTTTAATTGTTCCATGCTATTATATTATCTATTTTGGATGTTTTATATGCTATTTTATATTATTTTTGGGACTAACCTATTAACCTAGAGCCCAGTGCCAGTTTCTGTTTTTTCCTTGTTTTTGACTTTTATAGAAAAGGAATATCAAACGGAGTCCAAACGGAATAACACTTTATGATGATTTTTCTTGAACCAGAAGACACCCAGGAGACTTGTGGAGAGGGCTAGAGGAGTCCCGAGGAGGCCACAAGCCTCTAGGGCGCGCCCCAAGGGGGGGCGCCCCCTGGCTTGTGGGCCCCTCGAGGGTCCTCTAACCCTAATTCCAGCTCTAGATATTCTCAAATATTCCCCGAACATCAGAGGCGTCCACAAAAATACTTTTTCGCTGCCGCAAGCTTCTGTTCTCGTGACATCCCATCTTGGGGCCTTTTTCGGCACTCCGCGGGAGGGGGATTCGATCATGGAGGGCCTCTACATTAACCTTGCTGCCCTTCCGATGAAGCGTGAGTAGTTTACCACGGACCTAAGGGTCCATAGTTAGTAGCTAGATGACTTTTTCTATCTCTTCGATCTTCAATACAATGTTCTCCTCGATGTTCTTGGAGTTCTATTCGATGTAATATTCTTTTGTGGTGTGTTTGTTGAGATCCGATGAATTGTGGATTTATGATCAGATTATCTATGAATATTATTTGAGTCTTCTCTAAACTATTTTATGCATGATTAAGATATCTTTGTGTTTCTCTTCGAACTATCGGTATGGTTTGGCCAACTAGATTGGTTTTTCTTGCAATGGAAGAGGTGCTTAGTTTTGGGTTCAATCTGGCGGTGTCCTCACCTAGTGACAGAAGGGGTAGCGAGGTGCGTATTATATTGTTGCCATCAAGGATAAAAAGATGGGGTTTATATCATATTGCTTGAGTTTATCCCTCTACATCATGTCATCTTGCTTAAGGCGTTACTTCGTTCTTATGAACTTAATACTCTAGATGCATGCTGGATAGCGGTCGATGTGTGGAGTAATAGTAGTAGATGCAGGCAGGAGTTGGTCTACTTTTCATAGACGTGATGCCTATATTCATGATCATTGCCTTAGACATCGTCATAATTATGCGCTTTTCTATGAATTGCTCAACAGTAATTTGTTTACCCACCATATGTTATCTTCAAGAGAGAAGCCTCTAGTGAAACCTATGGCCCCCGGGTATATTTTCCATCATATATTTTCAGATCTATAAACCAAAAAACCCAAAAATACCTTGCTACAATTTATTTATATTTACTTTAGTTTGCTCTTTTATTTATCTTTTATACCTATCTCTTTTAGATCTCACTCTTGTTCGTGACCGTGAAGGGATTAACAACCCCTTTTTCGCGTTGTGTGTAAGTGTTTGTTAGTTTGTGCAGGTGCATATATTAGAGACTTGCTTGTGCCTCCTACTGGATTGATACCTTGGTTCTTAACTGAGGGAAATACTGAAGGAAATATGCCCTAGAGGCAATAATAAAGTTGTTATTTTGTATTTCCTTATTTATGATAAAGGTTTATTATTCATGCTAGAATTGTATTGATTGGAAACTTAAATACATGTGTGAATACATAAACAAATACCGTGTCCCTAGTAAGCCTCTACTAGACTAGCTCGTTGATCAAAGATGGTCAAGGTTTCCTAACCATAGACATGTGTTGTCATTTGATAACGGGATCACATCATTAGGAGAATGATGTGATGGACAAGACCCATCCGTTAGCTTAGCATAATGATCATTCAGTTTATTGCTATTGCTTTCTTCATGTCAAATACATATTCCTTCGACTATGAGATTATGCAACTCCCGGATACCGGAGGAATACCTTGTGTGCTATCAAACGTCACAACGTAACTCAGTGATCATAAAGATGCTCTATAGGTATCTCCGAATGTGTTTGTTGAGTTGGCATAGATCGAGATTAGGATTTGTCACTCCGAGTATCGGAGAGGTATCTCTGGGCCCTCTCGGTAATACACATCATAAAAAGCCTTGCAAGCAAAGTGACTATTGAGTTAGTTACAGGATGATGTATTACGGAACGAGTAAAGAGACTTGCCGGTAACGAGATTGAACTATGTATGAAGTTACCGACGATCGAATCTCGGGCAAGTAACATACCGATGGACAAAGGGAATTACGTATGTTGTCATAACGGTTCGACCGATAAAAATCTTCATAGAATATGTAGGAACCAATATGGACATCCAGGTTCTGCTATTGGTTATTGACCGGAGAGGAGTCTCGCTCATGTCTACATAGTTGTCGAACCCGTAGGGTCCGCACGCTTAACGTTCGTTGACAATATAGTGTTATATGAGTTATATGATTTGGTGACCGAATGTTGTTCGGAGTCCCGGATGTGATCACGTACATGACGAGGAGTCTCGAAATGGTCGAGAGGTAAAGATTGATATATAGGACGATGGTATTCGGACACCGGAAGTGTTTCGGAGTGTACCGAGTGATCATCGGAGTACCGGAGGGGGTACCGGACACCCCCGGGAGGTTAGTGGGCCTATTGGACCATAAGAGGGGAGCACACCAGCCCACAAGGGGCTGGCGTGCCCCCCATGGCAGCCGCCCTAGTGGGGAAAGGAAAGGGGGGGGATTCGGCCTCCCCCTTTCTTCCTCTCCCCCCCTTTCCTTCCCCCCTCCGACAAATATGGCAAGGGGGGCGCGGCCAAGGGCAGGAGCCCAAGTAGGATTCGGCCCTACTTGGGGTGCCCCTTGGCCTCTCCCCTCTCCCTCCAACCTATATATATGTGAGGGGGTCACCTACCACACCCCAAACAATTGCCTAGCAGTGTGCGGCGCCCCCCTCCACCGTTTACACCCCCGGCCATATTTTTGTAGTGCTTAGGCGAAGCCCTACGGAGATCACTTCGCCATCACCGTCACCACACCGTCGTGCTACCGGAACTCATCCACTACCTCGCTGTCTTGCTGGATTAAGAAGGCGGAGGACGTCATCGAGCTGAACATGTGCTGAACGCGGAGGTGTCGTACGTTCGGTGCTCGATCGGTTGGAACACGAAGAAGTTCGACTACATCAACCGCGTTGTCAAACGCTTCCGCTTACGGTCTACGAGGGTACGTAGACACACTCTCCCCCTCTCATTGCTATGCATCTCCTTGATAGATCTTGCGTGTGCGTAGATATTTTTTATTTTCCATGCAATGTTTCCCAAAAGTGGCATCATGAGCCAGGTCTATGCGTAGATGATATGCACGAGTAGAACACAAAGAGTTGTGGGCGGTGATAGTCATACTGCTTACCACCAACGTTTTATTTTGATTCGGCGGTATTGTGGGATGAAGCGGCCCGGACCAACCTTACATGTCCACGCACATGAGACCGGTTCCACCGACAGACATGCAACTAGTTTTGCATAAAGGTGGTTGGCGGGTGTCTGTTTCTCCTACTTTAGTTGAATCGAATTTGACTACGGCCGGTCCTTGAAGAAGGTTAAAACAGCAAACTTGATGAAACACCGTTTTGGTTTTTGCGTAGGTAAGAACGGTTCTTGCTAGAAGCCCATAGCAGCCACGTAAAACTTGCAACAACAAAGTAGAGGACGTCTAACTTCTTTTCGCAGGGCATGTTGTGATGTGATATGGCAAGACATGATGTGATATACGTTATTGTATGAGATGATCATGTTTTGTAAATTATCGGCAACCGGCAGGAGCCTTATGGTTGTCTCTTTATTGTATGAAATGCAAACGCCATGTAATTGCTTTACTTTATCGCTATGTGTTAGCAATAGTTGTAGAAGCAATAGTTGGCGAGACGACCATGACGCAACGATGGAGATCAAGGTGTCGAGCCGGTGACGATGGAGATCATGACGATCCTTTGGAGATGGAGATCAAAAGCACAAGATGATGATGGCCATATCATGTCACATATTTTGATTGCATGTGATGTTTATCATTTATGCATCTTATTTTGCTTAGAACGGCGGTAGCATTATAAGATGATCCCTTCACTGAATTTCAAGATAAAAATGTTCTCCCCGAGTATGCACCATTGCCAAAGTTCGTCGTTTCGAAGCACCACGTGAGGATCGGGTGTGATAGACTCTATGTTCACATACAACGGGTGTAAGATAGTTTTGCACATGCAGAATACTTGGGTTAAACTTGACGAGCCTAGCATGTACATACATGGTCTCGAAACACTGGAGACCGAAAGTTCGAACGTGAGTCATATAGTAGATATGATCAACATAGAGATGTTCACCATTGATGACTACCCCATCTCACATGATGATCGGACATGGGTTAGTTGATTTGGATCACGTATCACTTAGATGACTTGAGGGATGTCTATTTAAGTGGGAGTTCATTAGTAATTTGATTAATTGAACTTAATTTATCATGAACTTAGTCTTATAGTTTTGCATATCTATGTTGTAGATCAATGGCCCGAGCTACCGTTCCCCTGAATTTTAATGCGTTCCTAGAGAAAGCTAAGTTGAAAGATGATGGTAGCAATTACACGGACTAGGTCCGTAACTTGAGGATTATCCTCATTGCTGCACAGAAGAATTATGTCCTTGATGCACTACTAGGTGAAAGGCCTGCTGCAAAAGCTGAAGCTGATGTTATGAACATCTGGCAAGCTCAATCTGATGACTACTCAATAGTTCAGTGTGCCATGCTTTACGGCTTAGAATCGGGACTTCAAAGATGTTTTGAACGTCATGGAGCATATGAGATGTTCCAGGAGTTGAAGTTAATATTTCAAGCAAATGCCCGCGTTGAGAGATATGAAGTCTCCAACAAGTTCTATAGCTGCAAGATGGAGGAGAACAGTTCTGTCAGTGAACACATACTCAAAATGTCTGGGTATTATAATCACTTGACTCAGCTGGGAGTTGATCTTCCAGTTGATTGTGTTATTGACAGAGTTCTTCAGTCACTGCCACCAAGCTACAAAGGCTTCGTGATGAACTATAATATGCAAGGGATGAACAAAACAATTCCGGAGCTCTTCGCAATGCTCAAGGCTGCAGAGGTAGAAATCAAGAAGGAGCATCAAGTGTTGATGGTTAACAAGACCACTAGTTTCAAGAAAAAGGGCAAGGAAAAGAAAGGGAACTTCAAGAAGAATGGCAAGCAAGTTGCCACCCCCGGGAAGAAGCCCAAAGCTGGACCCAAGCCTGAAGCTGAGTGCTTCTACTGCAAAGGTACTGGTCACTGGAAGCGAAACTGCCCCAAATACTTGGCGGATAAGAAGGATGGCAAAGTGAACAAAGGTATATTCGATATACATGTTATTGATGTGTACCTTACTAATGCTCGTAGCAGCGCCTGGGTATTTGATACTGGTTCGGTTGCTCATATTTGTAACTCGAAATAGGAGCTGCGAAATAAATGAAGATTGGCTAAGGACGAGGTGATGATGCGCGTCGGAAATGGTTCCAAGGTCGATGTGATCGCCGTCGGCACGCTACCTCTACATCTACCTTCGGGATTAGTTTTAGACCTGAATAATTGTTATTTTGTGCCCGCGTTGAGCATGAACATTATATCTGGATCTTGTTTATTGCGACATGGTTATTCATTTAAATCAGAGAATAATGGTTGTTCTATTTATATGAGTAATATCTTTTATGGTCATGCACCCTTGAAGAGTGGTCTATTCTTGTTGAATCTCGATAGTAGTGACACACATATTCATAATAATGATGCCAAAAGATGCAAAGTTGATATTGATATGCAAAGTTGATATTGATAGTGCAACATACTTGTGGCACTGCCGTTTAGGTCATATTGGTGTAAAGCGCATGAAGAAACTCCATGTAGATGGACTTTTGGAATCACTTGATTATGAATCATTTGATACTTGCAAACCATGCCTCATGGGCAAGATGACTAAAACTCCGTTCTCCGGAACAATGGAGCGAGCTGATGACTTATTAGAAATAATACATACTGATGTATGCGGTCCGATGAGTGTTGAGGCATGCGGCGGGTATCGTTATTTTCTGACCTTCACAGATGATTTGAGTAGGTATGGGTATATCTACTTAATGAAACACAAGTCTGAAACATTTGAAAAGTTCAAAGAATTTCAGAGTGAAGTGGAGAATCATCGTAACAAGAAAATAAAGTTTCTACGATCTGATCGCAGAGGCGAATATTTGAGTTATGAGTTTGGCCTTCATTTAAAACAATGTGGAATTGTTTCACAACTCACGCCACCTGGAACACCACAGCGTAATGGTGTGTCCGAAGTGGAACCTATTCATAGCCAAGACCGATGCCCAAGCCACCGAGGAAGAAACTAGTTACCCAACCGACCCAACAAAAGAACCACCCAATAAGGTTGGAAGAGGGTTTCAGGGAAAGAAGTCGAAGGAGGAGAGTGCAAAGCAAGAAAGTGCAACAGTCAAGATGACGAAGAGGTTCGAGGACATCTTGTCCAAGAAGGAGGTGTCAAACGTCAAGCGCTCGGAAATCAAGGAGGCAAAGGCGGAGAGGTTCAAATTGTCGATGGAGGCAACTGAAAAGAAGCTAGCACTCGAAGAGAAGAGGGCGCTGATCGAGGAGAAGAAGGCCATGTTCAAGGAGAAGAAGGCGATGCTCGAAGAAAAGAAGGTAAAGATCGCAGCCGATGCGGAGGACACCAAGATGTTTTCCTTGAATTCGAAGTCTTTGGATGCCGACACAAGGATGGTCATCCAATTCGTCTGCTACAATATGTTGCAGTGGTAGAAAGATGTGTTTGAGGTGGCGGACACGGAGGATGAGGAGGCGATGGAGAAGGAGGTCGAGGCAGAGGCCACATACGCGGCGGCGATGGCACCTTGAGCGTGGAGGCATGGATTGCCGGTCTGGCAGGGCAAAAACTCTCAACTTTTTGCATGGACTGCCGGACTGATATTATTTTGTGATCGGACATGTAAAAACATAAGCATACTTGCCTCTTTTTTGTTGTGATCGGGCATGTGTCGTGTGTGATCCGGGGAGTGATATGGATCAGACTTTCTTTGAATTTTAAAATGCCCCTTATGGGCGGACATATATACACTTATAAAACATCCGTGTCCGCGGACTGGTCCCCCTGTATTTGGACGGATGCGGGCAGAAATTTGTAGGTCAGCGTTGGAGATGCCCTAAAGCCTCTTTTTCCCTAAAAAAAGTCTAAGGCCTCTTTGATTCATATGAAAAGGGAAGGGTAAACATGAGAGTATGACTATTTTTTCTACTGTTTCATTCTTTTGATTCAATGCAATAAATCAGAAGAGAAATGGAATAATTTTCTCTTCATTTAAAAACAAAGGAATTAGAGTCCATTCCAATCTCTTTTTTCTATCTCTATGCATAAGAATAAATTCAAGGCCATGAGTAGCATTTCTATCTCTACTTATAAAAGAGCAAACTAAGACCACATCACAAAGTGTAAACGGGATAATAAGGATCCTTCGATCTGGTCCATCTAACAAAATCTTAGAGTCAATATTATGTTGTTGGTCTGCCTCCTCCTGATTCAACGGCTCACGATCAATGTTCTGCCATAGTGTACCTGTGATTGGAGCACAACAAGCCCGGGAACCGCGATCTCCCTTCCCTTTATTATGGGAAACAACCAACGCATTTTTCTTGTTTCTCTCCCTTGTCAATAACTCCACCTTGCATTTCTCCCAAAAATCTAGCAGCGGTCATGCATGCGATTTGCGGTGAGGACTGATACGTCTCAAACGTATCTATAATTTTTGATTGTTCCATGCTATTATATTATCTGTTTTGGATGTTTTATATGCTATTTTATATTATTTTTGGGACTAACCTATTAACCTAGAGCCCAGTGCCAGTTTCTGTTTTTTTCCTTGTTTTTAACTTTTACAGAAACGGAATATCAAACGGAGTCCAAACGGAATAAAACTTTATGATGATTTTTCTTGGACCAGAAGACACCTAGGAGACTTGGGGAGAGGACCAGAGGAGTCCCGAGGAGGCCACAAGCCTCTAGGGCGTGCCCCTGGCTTGTGGGCCCCTCAAGGGTCCTCTAACCCTAATTCCAGCTCTATATATTCTCAAATATTCCCCGAACATCAGCGGTGTCCACAAAAAAAATACTTTTTCATCGCCGCAAGCTTCTGTTCTCGTGACATCCCATCTTGGGGCCTTTCCCGGCGCTCCGCGGGAGGGGGATTCGATCACGGAGGGCCTCTACATTAACCTTGCTGCCCTTCCGGTGAAGTGTGAGTAGTTTACCACAGACCTAAGGGTCCATAGTTAGTAGCCAGATGGATTTTTCTCTCTCTCTTTGATCTTCAATACAGTGTTCTCCTCGATGTTCTTGGAGTTCTATTCGATGTAATATTATTTTGCGGTGCATTTGTTGAGATCCGATGAATTGTGAATTTATGATCAGATTATCTATGAATATTATTTGAGTCTTCTCTGAACTCTTTTATGCATGATTAAGATATCTTTGTATTTCTCTTCGAACTATCGGTTTGGTTTGGCCAACTAGATTGGTTTTTCTTGCGATGGGAGAGGTGCTTAGTTTTGGGTTCAATCAGGCGGTGTCCTCACCTAGTGACAGAAGGGGTAGCGAGGCACGTATTGTATTGTTGCCATCAAGAATAAAAAGATGGGGTTTATACCATATTGCTTGAGTTTATCCCTCTACATCATGTCATCTTGCTTAAGGCGGTACTCTGTTCTTATGAACTTAATACTCTAGATGCATGCTGGATAGCGGTAGATGTGTGGAGTAATAGTAGTAGATGCAGGCAGGAGTCGGTCTACTTTTCATGGACGTGATGCCTATATTCATGATCATTGCCTTAGATATCGTCATAATTATGCGCTTTTCTCTCAATTGCTCAACAGTAATTTGTTTGCCCACTGTATGTTATCTTCAAGAGAGAAGCCTCTAGGGAAACCTATGCCCCCCGGGTCTATTTTCCATCATATATTTTCAGATCTATAAACCAAAAAACCCAAAAATACCTTGCTGCAATTTATTTATATTTACTTTAGTTTGCTCTTTTATTTATCTTTTATACCTATCTCTTTTAGATCTCACTCTTGTTCGTGACCGTGAAGGGATTGACAACCCCTTTTTCGCGTTGTGTGCAAGTGTTTGTTAGTTTGTGCAGGTGCATATATTAGAGACTTGCTTGTGCCTCCTACTGGATTGATGCCTTGGTTCTTAACTGAGGGAAATACTGAAGGAAATATGTCCTAGAGGCAATAATAAAGTTGTTATTATTCATGCTAGAATTGTATTGATCAGAAACTTAAATACATGTGTGAATACATAAACAAATACCGTGTCCCTAGTAAGCCTCTACTAGACTAGCTCGTTGATCAAAGATGGTTAAGGTTTCCTAACCATAGACACATGTTGTCATTTGATAACGGGATCACATCATTAGGAGAATGATGTGATGGACAAGACCCATCCGTTAGCTTAGCATAATGATCGTTCAGTTTATTGTTATTGCTTTGTTCATGTCAAATACATATTCCTTCGACTATGAGATTATGCAACTCCCGGATACTGGAGGAATACATTGCGTGCTATCAAACGTCACAACGTAACTGGGTGATCATAAACATGCTCTACAGGTATCTCCGAAGGTGTTTGTTGAGTTGGCATATATCGAGATTAGGATTTGTCACTCCGAGTATCGGAGAGGTATCTTTGAGCCCTGTCGGTAATACACATCATAAGAAGCCTTGCAAGCGAAGTGACTAATGAGTTAGTTACAGGATGATGTATTACAGAATGAGTAAAGAGAGTTTCCAGTAACGAGATTGATCTAGGTATGAAGATACCGACGATCGAATCTCGGGCAAGTAACATACCGATGGACAAAGGGAATTACGTATGTTGTCATAACGGTTCGACCGAGAAAGATCTTCGTAGAATATGTAGGAACCAATACGGGCATCCAGGTTCTGCTATTGGTTATTGACCGGAGAGGTGTCTCGGACATGTCTACATAGTTGTCGAACCCGTAGGGTCCGCACGCTTAACGTTCGTTGACAATATAGTGTTCTATGAGTTATATGATTTGGTGACCGAATGTTGTTCGGAGTCCCGGATGTGATCACGGACATGACGAGGAGTCTCGAAATGGTCAAGAGGTAAAGATTGATATATAAGACGATGGTATTCGGACATCGGAAGTGTTTCGGAGTGTACCGGGTGATCATCGGAGTACCGGAGGGGGTACCGGACACCCCCGGGAGGTTAGTGGGCCTATTGGGCCATAAGAGGGGAGCACACCAGCCCACAAGGGGCTGGCATGTCCCCCATGGTAGCCGCCCTAGTGGGGAAAGGAAAGGGGGGGATTCGGCCTCCCCCTTCCTTCCTCTCCCCCCTTTCCTTCCCCCCTCCGACAAATATGGCGGGGGGGGGGGGGGGAGGCAAGGGCAGGAGCCCAAGTAGGATTCAGACCTACTTGGGGCGCCCCTTGGCCTCTAAACCTCTCCCTCCCACCTATATATATGTGAGGGGGGTGCCTACCACACTCCAGACAATTGCCTAGCCGTGTGCGGCGCCCCCCTCCACCGTTTACACCCCCGGTCATATTTTCGTAGTGCTTAGGTGAAGCCCTACGGAGATCACTTCACCATCACCATCACCACGCCATCGTGCTGCCGGAACTCATCCACTACCTCGCCATCTTGCTGGATCAAGAAGGCGGAGGACATCACCGAGCTGAACGTGTGCTGAACGCGGAGGAGCCGTACGTTCGGTGCTCGATCGGTTGGAACGCGAAGAAGTTCGACTACATCAACCGCGTTGTCAAATGCTTCCGCTTATGGTCTACGAGGGTACGTAGACACACTCTCCCCCTCTCGTTGCTATGCATCTCCTTGATAGATCTTGCGTGTGCGTAGAATCTTTTTTATTTTCCATGCAACGTTTCCCAACAAATACTTATCTCTACTTCGTTGCATCACCCTTTACTCTTCAAGGGAAAAATCAACGCAAGCTCAGGAAGTAGCAGGAAGAATTTCTGGCACTGTTGCCAGGGAGGTTCTACATCAAGCCTACCAAGTACCCATCATAAACTCTCATCTCTTGCACTTACATTATTTGCCATTTGCCTCTCGTTTTCCTCTCCCCCACTTCTAAAATGTTTTCAGAAAAACACAAAAATATTTGCCTTTTTATTCACCCTTCTTTTCTTTCGTCTTTTCGTTTGCTTTCCGTTTGCTTGTGTGCTAGATTGATTGCTTTGTCATGATGTCTCAAGAAAACACCAAGTTGTGTGACTTTCCAACACTAATAATAATGTTTTTATTAGTACTCCGATTGCTCTCACCACTAGTGCGGAATCTTATGAAACTAATGCCGCTTTTTGTTGAATCTCGTTATGAAAGAACAATTTTCTGGTAGTCCTAATGAAGATGCTGCATCCCATCTAAATACTTTCATTGAGTTGTGTGATATGCAAAAGAAAAAATATGGGGATAATGATATTGTTAAATTGAAGCTATTCCCGTTCTCACTACAAGATCGTGCTAAAACTTGGTTTTCATCTTTCCCTAAAAATAGTATTGATTCATGGAATAAGTATAAAGATGCTTTTATTTCCAAGTATTTTCCTCTCGTTAAGATCATCTCCCTTAGGAACGATATAATGAATTTTAAGCAACTTGATCATGAACATGTTGCACAATCTTGGGAGAGGATGAAATTGATGATAAGAAATTGCCCTACTCATGGTTTAAGTTTATGGATGATCATAGAAAATTTTTATGTCGGATTGAATTTTGCATCTAGAAATCTTTTAGATTCTGCCGTGGGAGGTACTTTTATTGAAATTACATTAGGAGAAGCTACTAAACTCCTAGATAATATTATGGCAAATTACTCTCAATGGCATACCGAATGATCTTCTACTAGTAAAAAAGTGCATGCGATTGAAGAGATTAATACTTTGAGTGGAAAGATGGATGAACTTATGAAATTGATTGCTAGTAAGAGTGCTCCTATTGATCCTAATGATTTTCCCTTGTCCACTTTTATTGAGAATAATAATGAATCTATGGATGTGAATTTTGTTGGTAGGAACAATTTTGGTAATAACGCTTATAGAGGTAATTTCAACCCTAGGCCGTTTCCTAGTAATCCCTCTAATAATTATGGTAATTCCTACAACAATTCTTATCAAAATTATAATAAAATACCCTCTGATGTTGAGAACAATACTAAAGATTTCATTAATTCTCAAAAGATTTTCAATGCTATGGTTGAAGAAAAATTGCTTAAGATTGATGATTTGGCTAGGAACGTTGATAGAATTTCTTATGAGATTGATTATTTTAAGATTAGATCTATGCCACCTAAGATTGATATTAATGAGTCTCTGAAAGCTATTACAATTTCTATTAATGAATGTAAATAGAGAACCGCTTGGATGCGAGCTAAGAGAGATTGGCTAGAAAATGCATGTTCTTCTAGTTTTTGTGAAAATAATGATGAAAATCTTAAAGTGATTGGTGTGACTCATATTGAATCTTTGTTTGCTAATATAAATCTTGATAAATATGGGACTGGAGACGAGTCAACTTTAGCTAGAAGGCGTCCCAATAATTTGGAGAGTGAAGATCTTAATGAAAAAATTGACAAAAGTGGGATTGGAGAGGTCAAAACTTTAAGTAGCGATGAACCCACTCTTTTGGATTTCAAGGAATTTAATTATGATAATTGTTCTTTGATTGATTTTATTTCCTTGTTGCAATCCATGTTAAATTCACCTCATTCTTATAATCAAAATAAGGGCTTTTACCAAACATATCGTTGATGCTATGATGAAATCGTTTGAATAAAAACTTGAGTTGGAAGTTTCTATCCCTAGAAAGCTTTATGATGAGTGGGAACCTACTATTAAGATTAAAATTAAATATTATGAGTGTAATGCTTTGTGTGATTTGGGTGCTAGTGTTTCCACTATTCCAAAAACTTTATGTGATGTGCTTGGTTTCCATAAATTTGATGATTGTTCTTTAAATTTGCATCTAGCGGATTCCACTATTAAGAAACCTATGGGAAGGATTAATGATGTTGTTATTGTTGCAAATAGGAATTATGTGCCCGTAGATTTTATTGTGCTTGATATAGATTGCAATCCTACATGCCCTATTATTCTTGGTAGACCTTTTCTTAGAACGATTGGTGCAATTAATAATATGAAAGAAGGAAATATTAGCTTTCAATTTCCGTTAAGGAAGGGCATGGAACACTTTCCAAGAAATAAAATTATGTTGCCATATGAATCTATTATGAGGACTACTTATGGATTGCATACCAAAGATGACAATACCTAGATCTATGTTTTATGCCTAGCTAGGGGCGTTAAACAATAGCGCTTGTTGGGAGGCAACCCAATTTTATTTTTGTGTTTTTTGTTTTTTGTTCTATTTTTCAATAAATACACATTATTACCTCTGTAGTAATTGTGTTTTGGTGTTTTAATTAGTGTTTGAGCCAAGTAAGACTTTTGGGATGGTTCATGGTGATAGTTGATTTGATCTTGCTGAAAAACAGAAACTTTTGCCCTCATTGCCAGAATTTAAGAAATTCACAGAAGCATGCTTTTGATCTGAATTTTTTACAAAAGATTGATATACAAATTTCCTAGATTTTCCAATTTTTTTAGAATGTTTGTAGTTACAGAAGTATACGAAGTTTCCAGATTGCTACAGACTGTTCTGTTTTTGAAAGATTCTATTTTCTATGTGTTGTTTGCTTATTTTGATGAATCTATGGGTAGTATCGGGGGTATGAACCATGGAGAAATTGGAATACAGTATATACAACACCAATATAAATTTAGAATGAGTTCAGAACAGTACCTAAAGTGGTGATTTATTTTGTTATACTAATGGATCTTACGAGTTTTCTGTTGAGTTTTGTGTTGTGAAGTTTTCAAGTTTTGGGTAAAGATTTGATGGACCACAGAATAAGGAGCGGCAAGAGCCTAAGCTTGGGGATTCCCAAGGCATCCCAAGGTAATATTCAAGGACAACCAAGCGTCTAAGCTTGGGGATGCCCCGGATGGCATCCCCTCTTTCGTCTTCAATCCATCGGTAAATTTACTTGACGCTATATTTTTATTCACCACATGATATGTGTTTTGCTTGGAGCGTCTTGTATGATATGAGTCCTTGCTTTTTAGTTTTCCACAATCATCCTTGCTGTACACACCTTTTGAGAGGGACACGCTTTAATCGTGAATTTATTAGAATACTCTATGTACTTCACTTATATCTTTTGAGCTAGGCAGTTTGCTCTAGTGCTTCACTTATATCTTTTTAGAGCACGACGGTGGTTTTATTTTATAGAAATTGTTGAACTCTCATTCTTCACTTATATTATTTTGAGAGTCTTTAAACAGCATGGTTATTTTCTTAGCTTATGAATTTAGTCCTAATATGATGGGCATCCAAGAGGGATATAATAAAAACTTTCATATAAAGAGCATTGAAAATATGAGAAGTTTGATTCCTTGCATTTGTTTTGAGATATGAAAATGGTGATATTAGAGTCATGCTAGTGAGTAATTGTGGATTGGTAGAAATACTTGTGTTAAAGTTTGTGATTCCCGTAGCATGCATGTATGGTGAACCGTTATGTGATGAAGTCGGAGCATGATTTATTCTTTCATTGTCTTCCTTATGAGTGGCGGCCGGGGACGAGCGATGTTATTTTCCTACCAATCTATACCCCTAGGAGCATGCATATTAGTACTTTGTTTTGATGGCTAATAAACTTTTTGCAATAAGTATGTGAGTTCTTTATGACTAATGTTGAGTCCATGGATTGTACGCACTCTCACCCTTCCACCATTGCTAGCCTCTCTAGTACCACACAACTTTCGTCGGTGCATTAAACCCACCATATATCCTTCCTCAAAAAAGCCACCATACCTACCTATTATGGCATTTCCATAGCCATTCCGAGATATATTGCCATGCAACTTCCACCGTTCCGTCATATCTTTGTTCTAGTATCGAGTTGTAATTTTTGAGTTGTAAGTAAATAAAAGTGTGATGATCATCATTATTAGAGCATTGTCCCATGTGAGGAAAGGATGATGGAAGATATGATTCCCTCACAAGTTGGGATGAGTCTCCGGACTTTAAGAAAATAAAAGAGGCAAAAGGAGCCCAAATAAAAAAGAGAGGCCATAGATGCCCAAACAAAAAATGAGAGAAAAAGTGAGAAGAGACAATGTTACTATCCTTTTTCCAAACTTGTGCTTCAAAATAGCACCATGTTCTTCATGATAGAGAGTCTCCTATTTTATCACTTTCATATACTAGTGGAAATTTTTCATTATAGAACTTGGCTTGTATATTCCAATGATGGGCTTCCTCAAATTGCCCTAGGTCCTCATGAGCAAGCAAGTTGGATGCACACCCACTTAGTTTCTTTTTGAGCTTTCATACACTTATAGCTCTAGTGCATCCGTTGCATGGCAATCCCTACTCACTTGCATCGATATCAATTGATGGGCATCTCCATAGCCCATTAACTTGCCTAGTTGATGTGAGACATTCTCCTTCCTTTTTGTCTTCTCCACAACCACCATATTTTATTCCACCTATAGTGTTATATCCATGGCTCACGCTCATGTATTGCGTGAAAGTTGAAAAAGTTTGAGAACACTAAAAGTATGAAACAATTGCTTGGCTTGTCATCGGGGTTGTGCATGATGAAATATTTTGTGTGATGAAGATGGAGCATAGCCAGACTATATAATTTTGTAGGGATAACTTTCTCTGGCCATGTTATTTTGAGAAGACATGATTGCTTTATTAGTATGCTTGAAGTATTATTGTTTTTATGTCAATATTAAACTTTTGTTTTGAATCTTATGGATCTGAATATTCTTGCCACAATAAAAAAGATTGCATTGATAAATATGTTAGGTAGCACTCCACATAAAAAATTCTGTTTTTATCATTTACCTACTCGAGGACGAGCTGGAATTAAGCTTGGGGATGCTTGATACGTCTCCAACGTATCTATAATTTTTTGTTGTTCCATGCTATTATATTATCTGTTTTGGATGTTTTATATGCATATATGCTAATTTATATTATTTTTGGGACTAAATATTAACCTAGAGCCTAGTGCCAGTTTCTATTTTTTCCTTGTTTTTGACTTTTACAAAAAGGAATACCAAACGAAGTCCAAACGGAATAAAACTTTACGATGATTTTTCTTGGACCAGAAGACACCCAGGAGACCTAGGGAGAGGGCCAGAGGAGTCCCGAGGAGGCCACAAGCCTCTAGAGCACGCCCAAGGGGGGGCACGCCCCCTGGCTTGTGGGCCCCTCGAGGGTCCTCTAACCCTAATTCCAGCTCTATATATTCTCAAATATTCCCCGAACATCAGAGGCGTCCACAAAAATACTTTTCCGCCGCCGCAAGCTTCTGTTCTCGTGAGATCCCATCTTGGGGCCTTTTCCGGCACTCCGCCGGAGGGGGATTCGATCACGGGGGGCCTCTACATCAACCTCGCTGCCCTTCCGATGAAGCGTGAGTAGTTTACCACGGACCTAACAGTCCATAGTTAGTACCTAGATTGCTTCTTCTCTCTCTTTGATCTTCAATACAATGTTCTCCTCGATGTTTTTGGAGTTCTATTCGATGTAATATTCTTTTGCGGTGTTTTTTTTGAGATCCGATGAATTGTGGATTTATGATAAGATTTGATACGTACCTGTCGTATCTACTTTTCCTAACGCTTTTCCTCTTGTATTGGACTCTAATTTGCATGAATTGAATGAAACTAACCCAGACTGACGTTGTTTTCAGCAGAACTACCATGGTGTTGTTTTTTTGTGCAGAAATAAAAGTTCTCAGAATGGAACGAAACTTTGCGAGGATTTTTTTTACAATAAAAGAGAATTTCTGGAGCCAAGAACCACCGGAGGGGGGGGGTACCTGGGTGGGCACAACCCACCAGGGCGCACCCCCCCTCCAGGCGCGCCCAGGTGGGTTGTCCCCACCTGGTGGCCCCGCAGACCCTGAAACCGACGCTATAAAATCACATTTTTCTAGAAAAAAATCAGGGAGAAAGAATTATTGCATTCCGCGAGACGGAGCCGCCGCCACCTCCTGTTCTTCATCGGGAGGCCAAATCTAGAGTCCGTTTGGGGCTCCGGAGAGGGGGATCTTCGGTATTCGTCATCACCAACCCTTCTCCATCGCCAATTCCATGATGCTTCCCACCGGGAATGAGTAATTCCTCCGTAGGCTCGCTGGTCAGTGAGGAGTTGGATGAGATTCATCATGTAATCGAGTTAGTTTTGTTAGGGCTTGATCCCTAGTATCCATTATGTTCTGAGGTTGATGTTGCTATGACTTTCCCATGCTTAATGCTTGTCACTTTGGGCCCGGGTGCCATGATTTCAGATCTGAACCATTTATGTTATCATCATTATATCCATGTTCTAGATCCGATCTTGCAAGTTATAGTCACCTACTACGTGTTATGATCCGGCAACCCCGGAGTGACAATAGTCGGGACCACTCCCGGTGATGACCGTAGTTTGAGGAGTTCATGTATTCATCGTGTGTTAATGCTTTGTTCCGGTTCTCTATTAAAAGGAGGCCTTAATAGCCCTTTGATACGTCTCCAACGTATCTATAATTTATGAAGTATTCATGCTGCTATATTATCATTCTTGGATGTTTTACAATCATTTTATAGCAACTTTGTATCATTTTTTGGACTAACTTATTGACATAGTGCCTAGTGCCAGTTGCTGTTTTTTGCTTGTTTTTTACATCGCAGAAAATCAATACAAAACGGAGTCCAAACGCAGCGACGCTTTTTGTGGATTTTTTCTGGGCTAGAAGACATCCAATGGGCCAGAGCAGCATCTGGGGGGTGCCCCGAGGGGGGCACAACCCACCAGGGCGCGTCTGGGCCCCCAGGCGCGCCCCGGTGGGTTGTGCCCACCTTGGTGGCCTCCCACACCGCCTCTTCGCCCTATAAATTCCCAAATATTCCAAAAACCCTCGGGGTAGCCCTAGATCAGAAGTTCCGCCGCCGCAAGCATCTGTAACCACGGAAAACCAATCTAGACCCCGTTCCGGCACCCTGCCGGAGGGGGAAATCATCACTGGTGGCCATCTTCATCATCCCGGCGGCCACCATGATGAGGAGGGAGTAGTCCACCCTCGGGGCTGAGGGTTTGTACCAGTAGCTATGTGTTTAATCTCTCTCTCTCTCTCTTGTGTTCTTGAGATGGCACGATCTTGATGTATCGTGGGCTTTGTTAATATAGTTGGATCATATGGTGTTTTTGATTCTCTATCTTGTTGTGATGAATTGAGTTTTCCCTTTGAGATTTCGTTTTTATCGGATTGAATACTTTTATGGATTTGAGAGCACTTGATATATGTCTTGCATATGAATACCCGTGGTGACAATGGGGTATTATATTGATTCACTTGAGATATGTTTTGGTACTCAACTCGCGGATTCCCGAGGTGACATTGGGGTAATCTATGCATAGGGGTTGATGCACGTTCTCGTCTTTTGTTTCTCCGGTAGAAATCTTGGGGCACTCTTTGAGGTTCTTTGTGTTGGATTGAGTATTATGAATCTGAATTTGCTTTGGTGTTATTTTAGTACGAACTCTTGATAGATCGATCGGAAAGAATGACTTAGTGTTATTTTAGTACGAACTCTTGATAGATCGATCGGAAAGAATAACTTGGTGTTATTTTAGTATGAACTCTTGGATAGATCGATCGGAAAGAGCAGCTACAAACAATTTCTTCTTATGTTCTCCGCTAGATAGGAACTTTGGAGTGATTCTTCATCGCACGTTGAGGGATGGTTATATGATCCAATTATATTAGCATTGTTGAGAGATTGCACTAGCAAAAGTACGGACCCTATGCCTCATTTTCAAGCATTGCAAAACCATTTGTGCTCCATTTTATCAATTGCTACCTTGCTATTTTTTATTGTTCCTATTACAAAAATATATTTCTACCATCCATATTACACTTTTATCACCATCTCTTCGCCGAACTAGTGCACCTATACAATTTGCCATTGTATTGGGTTTGTTGGGGACACAAGAGACTTTTTATTATTTGGTTGCGGGGTTGTTTGAGAGAGACCATCTTCATCCTACGCCTCCCATGGATTGATAAACCTTAGGTCATCCACTTGAGGGAAATTTGCTACTGTCCTACAAAACTCTGCGCTTGGAGGCCCAACACGAGTCTACAAGAAAAAGTTGTGTAGTAGACATCAAGCTCTTTTCTGGCGCCGTTGCCGGGGAGGTGAGTGCTTGAAGGTATATCTTTAGATCTTGCAATTGAATCTTTTAGTTTAATGTTTTATCACTAGTTTGGTTTATAAAAGAAAACTACATAAAAAAATGGAATTGAGGTTGCATCATATTATTGATCATCTTTATAATATTTTTCTTGAAAATGATGGAAAGGAAAATTGTGCTCAATTGATAGAAGAAGAATTCTATAAAATGTTTGACAAAAAATCTTTGAATGATGAGCATGATTGCAATGTTGTTGGTATGAACTCTATGAATATCCATGATGCTAATGATATGCAAAGCTACAAGCTTGGGGATGCTATGTTTGATGAAGATGATATTTTTAGTCCCCCAAGTTTTGATGTGCAAATTTGTTATAATGGTAGCATGCCTCCTATTTATGATGATTATATTGATGAAAGTGGATTTGGAGAGGACATGACTTTATTTAATGATCAATCCACTATTTTGGAGGAGGTTGCAATTGATTTTGACAACAAAGTTCCTATATATGATGATTATGGTGATGATATGTATTCTATAAAGAGTAATGATATCCATGGAACTTGTCATCATGATTTTAATGCTCAATATGATTATGCCAATCAAGAATCATATGATAGCTATTTTGTTGAGTTTGCTCCCACTACTATTCATGAGAATAAATTTTCTTATGTGGTGAGTAAGAAAATTTCTATGCTTGTGGATCATGAAAAGAATGATTTATGTGATAGCTACATTGTTGAGTTCATTCATGATGCTACTGAAAATTATTATGAGAGAGGAACATGTGCTTATACATATTGCAATAATATGAAGTTTCCTCTTTATGTGTTGAAAATCATGAAGTTTTGCTTGTTTTGCCTTCCTATGCTAGTTGATTCTTGTTCCCATAAATTGTTTTCTCACAAAATCCCTATGCATAGGAAGTGGGTTAGACTTAAATGTGCTAGTTATATGCTTCATGATGCTCTCTTAATGTTTCAATTCTTATCTTTTATGCGAGCATCATTGAAATCATCATGCCTAGCTAAAACGCATTAAAGAAAAGCGCTTGTTGGGAGACAACCCAACACTTTTACCTACTGTTTTTGTGTGTTCACATGGTTAGGCTACTGTAGTAATCTTTTTTATAGCTTTTGTTTCAATAAAGTGCCAAGTAAAGCCTTTGGGATAGTGTGGATGATAGTTAACTTGATTCTGTGCAAAAACAGAAACTTTTGCATCCAGTGCATAAATTCCTGTATTTTACTGGAACGTGGAAAAATTCTGAATTTTTTACAGGTGATATATATACAAATTCTATACGTTCTAATATTTTTTCAGAATTTTTGGAGTAGCAGAATTATGGTTGGAGTACAGATTATTACAGACTGTTCTGTTTTTGACAGATTCTGTTTTCAATGCATAGTTTGCTTGTTTTCTAGTTCCTATGGCTTATATTGCTCAATATAAATTGTGGAAATGATATGCTACAGTAGGAATTGTGTGGAAGCAATTATTAATCTTTTCTTTGACAGTACCAAAGTGAAATGGTTTGCTCTTTATCATACTAACGTATCTCACGAAGTTCCGTTAAGTTTTGTGTGATTGAAGTTTTCAAGTTTTGGGTGAGATATCGATATGAGGAGAATAAGGAGTTACAACACCCTAAGCTTGGGGATTCCCAAGTCACCCCAAGGTAATATTCAAGGAATATCCAAGCAACTAAGCTTGGGGATGCCCCAGAAGGCATCCCCTCTTTCGTCTCCAACATTATCGGTAACCTCACTTGGAGCTACATTTTTATTCGTCACGTGATATGTGTTTTGCTTGGAGCATCATTTTCTTGTTAGGATTTGCTTGCTGTTATTTATAATAATGTTTTGCATCTTTCTTTTCAAAAAAAATGTCAAGGATAGCCTTTACCATGCTCATTTTGCAAGTATATGAGTTGCTGTTTCAAAACAGAAAGGTTATCGATGTTGAAAAAATTCCCGAGAAAAGTCAGGATGTGATAAAATGTTGAAACTTTTTGCACAGCAAGATCTGAATTTTTTTCTACAGTGTGGTAAATTTTCATAACTTTTGGAGTTAAATAAATATTTATACTCTTGCATTCTTTACATACTGTACTGTTTTGGCAGATTGCTGTTATGTTTGCATATGTTTGCTTGTTTAATGATTCTATTTGAGGATAGGAGTATTAAATATGCAGAGGCATTTAGTATGAAATGTTGAATAATATTTTTTGTGATTTGCTACAGTAGAGAATGAAAAGGTTTTTGCATTGGTTTATACTAACTTATCTCACGAGTTCTTGTTGAGTTTTGTGTCTATGAAGTTTTTAAGATTTAGGGAAACTGTGATATAAAAGGAATTAAGGAGACGCAAAAGCTCAAGCTTGGGGATGCCCAAGGCATCCCAAGATAATATTTCAAGAAGTCTCAAGCATCTAAGCTTGGGGATGCCCCGGTAGGCATCCCACCTTTCTTCATCAACAATTATCGGTTAGTATCGGTTGAGCCTAAGTTTTTGCTTCTTCACTTGAGTTGTGCTATTCTTGGAATGTTATTTTGTTTTGTTTTACTTGCTGTTTTAATAAAATACTTAGATCTGAAAGTTTTTAAATAAGAAAGAGTCCTCAATTAGCTACCCCTTTACTTAACTACTCGCTTGATCTTCACTTATATCTTTTTGGAGTAGTTTGTCATTTACTCTTGTGCTTCACTTATATCCTATGAGTAAATTATTGAATGAATTGAATATCATGAGGTTGAAATTATATGTTGATGTCATGCCTAGTGGTAGCTTCACATTGGGTTTAGAAAGTGAAATCTTTTGAGGCTTGACAATCACAATATTGGTCATACAAGCAATTCATGAATGATTAGTAGAAGGAAGAGAACTTTCACATGCAAATACACTATCTTGGAAATCTTTTGTGATTGTGAGCCCCCATCAAAATATTATATGCCAAAATTGTTGACGTTGGACAAGGAAGACAACGTAATGATTTATGTGTGTTCATATTCACATAGAAGTTATATTGTCATAGATCCTTCAACATGTGGTGCTTGCCCCCCATCTTTGCTAGCCAAAAATTCCGCACTAAGTAGAGATACTACTTGTGCATCCAAAAACCCTTAAACCCAAATCTTATTTTCAAGAGTCCACCATACCTACCTATGGATTGAGTAAGATCCTTCAAGTAAGTTGTCGTCGGTGCAATAAGGCAATAAAAATTGCTTCTAAAAGTGTAAGATCATTTAGTGTAAGAGAAAATTGAGCGTTGTATGAACTTGTGATGGTAAAGAAATAAAAGCGACAGACTGCATAATAAAGGTTGCCATCACAAGGGGCAATATAACATGACATTCTTTTGCACTAAGGGGTTGAGCATACAAACAAATAAGCGCATGGCAACCTCTGCTTCCCTCTGCGAAGGGCCTATCTTTTACTTTTATGTATTTACTTTTATGCAAGAGTCAAAGTTTTTCTCTCTATTCCTTTTTATTTTTCTCCTTTGGCAAGCATCATGTGGTGAGGAAAGATCTAGGCACATATGTCCAGTTGGATATGGGTAGCATGAGTTATTATTGTTGACATCACCCTTGAGGTGAATACGTTGGGAGGCGAAATTATAAGCCCCCATCTTTCTATGTGTCCGGTTGAAACGTTTTGCTCATGTGTATGCGGTGAGTGTTAGCAATCATAGAAGACTATATGATGGATGAGTATGTGGAGCTCTTACTTAGACTCCGTTGAATAAGTTGAATTGCAATTGTTTGGTGACTGAGAACATAGGTTGTTGAGTTTCAAGAGAATTCATTGTTTGAACCTTAACATGTGAATTGGTTGCTACTTTAACATGAGAAGTTTTATAAGAAAGAGTTGCTGTTACGATGCTAGGAAAAGTGATTGAAATTACTATTGATCAAACTTATGCACTTTGCTAGCATTCACACTTCATAAATTATTTCTTTTATCATTTACCTACTCGAGGACGAGTAGGAATTAAGCTTGGGGATGCTGATAGGTCTCCAATGTATCTACAATTTATGAAGTATTCATGCTGCTATATTATCATTCTTGGATGTTTTACAATCATTTTATTGCAACTTTATATCATTTTTTGGACTAACTTATTGACATAGTGCCTAGTGCCAGTTGCTGTTTTTTGCTTGTTTTTTACATCGCAGAAAATCAATACCAAACGGAGTCCAAACGCAACGAAACTTTTTGTGGATTTTTTATGGACCAGAAGACATCCAATGGGCCAGAGCAGCACCTGGGGGGTGCACAACCCACCAGGGCGCGCCTGGGCCCCCAGGCACGCCCCGGTGGTTTGTGCCCACCTCGGTGGCCTCCCGCACCGCCTCTTCGCCCTATAAATTCCCAAATATTCCAAAAACCCTCGGGGTAGCCCTAGATCAGAAGTTCCGCCGCCGCAAGCCTCTGTAGCCACGAAAAACCAATCTAGACCCCGTTCCGGCACCTTGCCGGAGGGGGAAATCATCACCGGTGGCCATCTTCATCATCCCGGCGGCCACCATGATGAGGAGGGAGTAGTCCACCCTCAGGGCTGAGGGTTTGTACCAGTAGCTATGGGTTTAATCTCTCTCTCTCTTGTGTTCTTGAGATGGCACCATCTTGATGTATCGTGGGCTTTGTTAATATAGTTGGATCATATGGTGTTTTTCCCTCTCTATCTTGTTGTGATGAATTGAGTTTCCCTTTGAGATTTCATTTTTATCGGATTGAATACTTTTATGGATTTGAGAGCACCTGATATATGTCTAGCATATGAATACCCATGGTGACAATGGGGTATTATATTGATTCACTTGAGATATGTTTTGGTACTCAACTCGCGGATTCCCGAGGTGACATTGGGGTAATCTATGCATAGGGGTTGATGCACGTTCTCGTCTTTTGTTTCTCCGGTAGAAATCTTGGGGCACTCTTTGAGGTTGTTTGTGTTGGATTGAGTATTATGAATCTGAATTTGCTTTGGTGTTATTTTAGTACGAACTCTTGATAGATCGATCGGAAAGAATAACTTAGTGTTATTTTAGTACGAACTCTTGATAGATCGATCGGAAAGAATAACTTGGTGTTATTTTAGTACGAACTCTTGGATAGATCGATCGGAAAGAACAGCTACAAACAATTTCTTCTTATGTTCTCCGCTAGATAGGAACTTTGGAGTGATTCATCATCGCACGTTGAGGGATGGTTATATGATCCAATTATATTAGCATTGTTGAGAGATTGCACTAGCGAAAGTACGGACCCTATGCCTCATTTTCAAGCATTGCAATACCGTTTGTGCTCCGTTTTATCGATTGCTACCCTGCTGTTTTTTATTGTTCCTATTACAAAAATATATTTCTACCATCCATATTACACTTTTATCACAATCTCTTCGCCGAACTAGTGCACCTATACAATTTGCCATTGTATTGGGTGTGTTGGGGACACAAGAGACTTTTTATTATTTGGTTGCAGGGTTGTTTGAGAGAGACCATCTTCATCCTATGCCTCCCACGGATTGATAAACCTTAGGCCATCCACTTGAGGGAAATTTGCTACTGTCCTACAAAACTCTGCTGTAACACCCCCTTGTAATAAGCACTGTGATACTCTGTTGAATATGCCAAGTCATGATCATTAGCAGTGCCAAATCACAAGGGTTAAGGATTCAACTCAGATTCAAATTTGAAAATCAATTTAAATTTCAAAGTGAAATATGGAGTTGTTTAAATCCTGATGGAAAAATGTTCATTAAATGGCAAATAATCCAGGAAAATTTGTAAAATCATCATCATTGAAGTTGGAGTTAGAAAAGTGACTCTAACAATTTGAAACAACACAAAAACAGAATATTTAAATCCAATTAAATTCATTTCTAAACCAAATGGAGTCCAATTCTGCCCAAACCAGTTTTTGGTGGAAGGTAATATTGCATTGCAACATTTGGGCCAACTCCCACATTTTTCGAAAGTGCACAAGTGCCCTAACTATTTCAAAACAGAAAAGATTAAAAGGAAAAGAGAAACCAAAACAGAAAAATAAAAACGAGGCACTGTGCACTGGGCCTTAGTGCACAGTGCCCCGAACTCCGGCCCACCAGGCCCATGACGTCGTCTCTCTCTTGTGCGTGTCGCCGTCGCAGTGGGCGCGAGCGCGCGCGCCGGTCGCACGCCGACACGCCGACGCCACCGACGCCCGGAGTCGACGAGGGGATAAGGTCGACGCCCTCCGCTTCGCCTCGGCCACTCCGTCATTCCTCCCCCTCCTCTTCTCACTCGCCTCGCCTTCTCTTCCCCTCAGATCCACGCGAGACCGAACGAATCCGCCGCCATTCACCGCCGTTCTCGTGGCCAGCGACGTCGCCTCGTCTCGCCTTCGTGTCCAGGGGACGCGCCGTGATCGACCACGTCGCCTGCTCCGTCGAATCGTGGCGTGGAGGCCCTGCAGCTGCTGCTCGCCGTCGCCCCCTTTCTTCCTCGATTCCGGAGCTCGCCGGCGGCTGCGACCTTCACTGCTGCTACTAAGCTCCCGCAGGTCTTTCGTGACCACTCGGTGAGCACCTCCTTCTCCTCTGTCGTCTACGGTAGCCCGTTAGCGAGCTAGAGCCACGGCACCACCGGAACCCGAACACCGCCGCCGCCATTTCCGTCGTAGTCGAGCTCCCGGTCCGTTGCAAGCTCGCCTGAACCCTCTGGCGTGTTCCTCGTGACTCGTAGATCCCGCGTGGCTAGCTAGTTTGGCCTTCCACGCGCCCGAACGCCGATTCCGATGAGCGCGTGCTTCGGCCTCCGCCACGACTCGTCGCCAGCGCCGTTTCCGGCCGAGTCCGGCCGTGCCGCCGCCACCAATCGACGCGGCTCGTTCGACTCGTTCGAACGCGCCCTCGCGCGTGTCAAATGGGCGCCCGTAGGCGAAATCCGACGCCGGCCTGCGCCTCCGCCGCGTTTTGACGTCGCCGGCGGCTAAACGCCGGTCGCCGCCAGCGTGGCTGGCGTGGGGTCCACTCTGGGACGCTGACCAGTGGGCCCCCTGGCCATTTTGATCACGTTGACCACGGTCAACCGTGGTTACTGTTCATCCCCTCTCACTGACATGTGGGCCCCCGCGATTAATTAGACTAATTAAACAGTTGATTAAATAAAGATAATTAGATTAACCTAAATGTCTGACTGACATGTGGGGTCCACCCCCCTAATTAACCCTGGTAATTAAATTAATTCACTGGTTAGAGAAACAGAGGCTGACATGTGGGTCCCACTGGACCCACATGTCAGGTTTGACCCTGGTCAACCGCAGTTGACCTGCTGACGTCACTATGACGCAATGCTGACGTCATAATTCATTTTCTGATAAATAAAATAATTCCAGAAATTCAAATAAACTTTAAAATTTAATAACTTTTAAACCATAGCTCGGATCGAAAAAGTTAAAACAGGAAAGTTGCTCAGAACGACGAGCCGAGTCTGATCGTGCCGTCTGTTTCTCCATCGGAACCTCCTACGTAGAAGAACTCGTAACTCCGGACCCGAATCCGGCAGATGAATAGTGCACACCCATCGGATAATAAATCCCAGAATAATTCTAAAAATAACTAAAATGACTTAGAAGCATAATTAGGCAACCCTGCACTGCATCATAGCATCACACGCACCGTATTGCATTTGTTTGCATTATGTTTACCTGTTTCTTCCCCCTCTTCTCTCTCGGTAGACCCCGACGTTGACGTAGCTCCTGAGGCAGACGCCGCACAGGAGTACGACTACGTCCCCGACAGTACCACTGAAGACCTAGTCCTTGCCCCAGAGCAAACAGGCAAGCACCCCCATTTTGAGCATGCCTATATCGCCTATTCTCTTCTCTCTTATGCTTGCATTAGAACTGCTACTGCTACTGTTTTCCTATATCTGCTGCATAGCCTGATTATTGTAACCTACATTGCTACCTTACTGGTTATCCTAGACTGCTTAGTTTAGGCTGGGTAGAGACACGACAGAGACCCCCACTTGATCCCGACTGCCCTGCTGGATATCAGAAGACTCGATCATCGGGATTGAAGACCAGACCCTGTCACCGCACATCACTTCTCCCTATGTTGCTCGACACTGCTGGGTTACCATCGAGTGTCGAGGGTGATACCTCGTCAGCACTTCTGATGTTAACCTTGTAGGTTAGTTACTCGGTCGTGGTAAGCGAGGGTGATTCCTCCTACACCACCCCCGATAACGACATCGTCGCGCAACTCCTCGAGTGTGGACCTCGAGGGTGATTCCTCCTTCGTTCAACTTGATGATAACATCGAGCGGGAATTCCATCGAGGGTGATTCCTTAGGGTTCCCTTCGGTGTCAGACACACAGTTACTGTTGATGCGTGGACTTGCACTAAACCATGATACTAAAGACGGGTCGGCCCTGAGGGGTACCCGCGTGAGCTTAACGCGAAGTGATGTGGAGTCGGGTTGACCTGGATGGTGCCCGCGAGATAACTACGAGGCGTGGCCGGGCATTCTTAGCCCTTGCCGCAAGTCCTCGAGACGGGGCGACGGGGTCACATTGATCGTGAGTCTCTGCTCGTTTCCGCGCGCTCCTAATCCACTACGATTTGGATATTTGATCCGAGGGGCCTCTGGCCCGATAGCACTAACCATCACGTGGGCATAGTATGGGCGTTCTGCGTCGTATACTTCAGCCGGAGCTTAATGGACGTCAGCGACTGACGCGGCACACGCTGGGTTGGACTGGGAACGCAACCGCGCTTGTATAAGGGGTTGCTAGGTCTGCTCACCGGCGGTGCACGTAACGTGCAGGAGTTCCCGGGGCGATGGCCCAAGACCCCTGGGGGCATAGGTTAGTCCGGCGTGCTGGCCTCTCTGTTAGGTATTCGGTCGGGTTGCGGCGTGTTGCTTAGCCGAGGCCGGGCATGACCCAGAAAAGTGTGTCCGGCCAGAGTTAAGCGAGCGTGGTGGGTAAGTTGGTGCACCCCTGCAGGGAAGAAACTTCTATCGATAGCCTGTCCTACGGTAACGGACACTCGGAGTTGTATCCCGATCGGTACAACTAGAACATGTGATGAGAACTGGATAGTACGGCTCTGGGATTGCTTTCTCGCAGGGAGTCGAGAAAGGATCTTAGGTCGAGGTTGATGATACTACTACTACTGCTTTACATTATGTTCACCTGGTCTCGTCTATTGCTGCAAGACTGTTGAAGATGCTGAAGATGCTAGTCTTCGATAGGACTAGGCTTTCCCCCTCTAATCTGGCATTTCTGCAGCCCAGTCCACATATACAGCCATTCCTTTGACAATGATGCATATGTAGTGTAGATCCTTGCTTGCTGAGTACTTCGGATGAGTACTCACGTTTGCTTTATTTTCTTTTTCCCCCATATTCCATTTGATGCCACCAGACGACGGAGCCCCTGAGTCAGACGCCCCAGCCGACGACCAGTACTACCCGCCTGGCGAGTACTACTACTACGAGGAGCCGTTCGACGACCAGGAGTAGGATCGGAGGGCCCAGGGCAGGAGGCCTACGCCTTTCGATCGTAGCTTTTATTTTACCCCGCCTCTATGAAGGCTTATCTCTCTCTCTCTCTTTGTAATATATCTGTACCCAGATATCTAATGCTTCCGCTGACGCTTGTATGTCTTCGAGCTATGTATTCGAGCCCTCGAGGCCCTGGCTTGTAATATAAAGCTTGTATGACTTTATTTATGTTTTAGAGTTGTGTTGTGATATCTTCAAGTGAGTCCTTAGGCTTGATCGTGCGCATTTGCGTGTATGATTAGTGCACGATTAAGCCGGGGTCGTCACAGGTTGGTATCAGAGCCGACTGCCTCTAGGTGTCCCCCTTCCCAATTCCTTGGCCGAAGTTGAGTCTAGAAGTCAAAAACTGATTTTACTAACTTGGCTGTGTGGCTTACGGGCCCACGTCGCCAACTGGGTGGAATTAGGATCTTTTATTCCTAGTCTTTACTCTGGGATTCTAATCTCTCATCTATTCGGGTTTAATAAAATTTACTAACACCGACATTTAGGTTCTCGTTAATTCTATCCACCCGGAGAGCTGGATTCAGTGCGATTTCCCTGACGTTGATCTGATTAGTCTGATAATCATTTTCCTTTCCATTGTTTTGTTTAACCTTTCCTTCCGAGATCGGTTATATTTCTCATTGTCTTATGACAACCCTGAACCTTTCTGTTTCAGATGGATCGACTATTTCCACCGCGGCCTACGACCCAGCTTGTGCTTCGCACTTGGGCTCGTGATGCCCCTGGATTTCCAGCTGTTCTGATCACCCTCCTTAGTAGACTGGGTTACCGCTGGTATCCCGAGTACATGGTCTATGAGGTTTACCGCGAGTTCAACCAGGAACAGTACTATGCTGAAGTTCGGATTTATGATCAGCAGAACAACTCAGACACCGAGCTACACCTTTTTCATGGATTAGGCGTGACGATTGAGATGGCAGTACATGATGCCGCCTACTCTGCTGTCGCACGTCTCCGAGGAGAGCACAATGCTAACTTGGATGATACTGTGTTTCGATACATTCCGTATGCACCTGTTAGAGATGCTACTGGATTTTACACAGCTATCTGTGCCCCGTACGAGTCTCGACGCTACGACCCGCAGGTTCTGATTCAGTGCACTCAGGCTCTGGATCGCACTATTCGGGCTCTTGCCGTCGAGTTGTTCGCCACTCGAGCACGCTACTACGAGGCAATGACACAGTTGCTACCAGCTGTTCATGCAGGGATACATCCGGAGGATATTCTTTACCCACACAGGACCGAGATGCCGCCAGGTATTGATTGGCCTGCAGTGGGAGGTCACACGCCTGCACGTGGACCTCTTCTTACAGTTCGAGACCGGGTTCTGCATCAGAGTGCACATGGAGCACAGGATCCTGCCGCGACGAACATTCGTCGTCCGCACTTGCAGTTACCCCGTTTCCGTGGTTTTCTCCGACGCTGATGTAGCCTTTGCTATGTCACGTTGTGTACTTCCTTACCACGTGCCTGCGTGCCGCCTAGTGTGTCTCTAGTTTTTCAATTTGCGCCGTTATGCTGCCCGATTTTAACCGACTGTGTATGGATCTGTATGTCTTAATGACTACTTTAAGCATCTATTGCACTCTTTCAATAATGTCGAGTTACCTCATGTTTATTGTTAAACACTTGCATAAGCTATCGCTGAAATACCCCTGTTGGAATAGCAGGATGGCTGACAACAACCCGCCACCGCCGCCACCACCTGATTACATGGCAGCGATGATGCAACAGTTTGAACTCAACCGCCAGTTTATGACGGGGATTATGCAGCAATTCCCTCGTCCTGATGCTAATCAGCAGCAACCATCCATTACCTTACCAGAGTTCATGAGGCTCAGTCCATCGTTTTTCCGCAACACAGTCAACCCACTGGATGCAGATGACTGGCTGCGTGATATCTCTCATGAGATGGAGTCTACTGGTGTCGCCAAAATTAACTATGTCACTTTTGCGACATATCTTCTAAAGGGTCCCGCAGCCCAATGGTGGGCCACTCACCGACAGACTCTGCCGCCTGGTACTGTCGTCACTTGGGCAGAGTTCAAGATTGCTTTCCGTGCCCGCTACATTCCTGTAGCTGTCATAGCTAGGAAGAAGGCTGAGTTCCGTAGCCTTGTCCAAGGAAACAAGACTGTGGAAGTCTATCAGCGCGAGTTTCTAGACTTATCTCGTTACGCTGAAGAGGACATTCATACTGATGAACGCAGACAGGAGAAGTTTCGTGAAGGACTGCACCATGACATTCAGTTAGCCCTTCTTGTTCAAGATTACCCTGATTTCGCCACCTTGGTGAATAAGGCCATCATGGTTGAAACTGGACTTAAGAAGCACAAGGAAGCGTCCAGACGCACCCGTGAATCGGGCTCATCTTCGGGCTCGTCATCCCAGAAGCGACGCATCTGGTTTCCCCAAGGCATGTTCCGTTCAGCAGCTCCTGCAAACAGGCCCTCTTATGCTGCACCACGCCTGCCACCTCCACCACCAAGGCAGCCTCTGCCAACTCCAGCACCTCGAGCTCCAGCACCTCGTCCTGACAGCGGACTATGCTTCAAGTGTGGCAAGCCAGGTCACCGTGTTAGAGATTGTTCTCAGAATCAGAATCAACTGGCTCTTCCCTCTACTGGTCGTGGTATTGGCCGTGGTATTCCTCAACAGCGCAACTATAATGCCAGACCTTCTTATGGTCGTGGGTAGAGCTACCACGTCAACATGTCTGAAGCTCCAGTTCAACCAGATACTGTGATGGGTACACTTCTCGTAAATTCAGTACCAGCATCTGTTTTATTTGATTCAGGAGCATCGCATTCATTTATGTCGGATAAATTCGCACTCATGCATGAAGTTAAATGTGATATGCTACCCCAAAAGATACGAGTAAATACTCCTGCGGGACACTGTCAAACCTCCTTGGTTAGCCCTGATGTTGTGATTAATATCGAAGGGTTAGAGTTCCGAGCATCCCCCATTATTCTCAACTCCTCTGGTATTGATCTTATTTTGGGAATGGATTGGTTGAAGGCCCACTATGCCTCAATCAACTATGCCACTAAAGTGGTACACCTTCTACATCCCTCGAACGAGATAGTGAACTATCAAGCTCACCTTACCCAGAACGCTGAGGCTCAAATTTATGCCTTGAATGCGTTGAATGCTTCTCCACTTGATGGGATCGAGAATATCCCAGTGGTCTGTGACTTCCCGGATGTTTTTCCAGAAGAACTTCCAGGAATACCCCCTGCTAGAGCTGTCGAGTTCGTCATCGACTTGAAGCCTGGCACCACTCCTATTGCGAAGCGTCCCTACAAGATGCCTCCGCACCACCTCATCGAGCTTAAGGAGGAAATTGATAAATCCTTAAGGAAGGGTTTCATTCGCCCCAGTTCCTCTGCATGGGGAGCACCGTCTCTTTTCGTCAAGAAGAAAGATGGAATGAATAGGTTGGTCCAAGATTATCGTCCTATCAACCAGGCAACCATTCAGAATAAATATCCACTTCCCCGGATCAACGATTTATATGATCAACTCGCTGGATCTTCGGTGTTTTCTAAACTCGACTTGAGGTTGGGTTATCACCAGATCCGTGTTCGTGAAGAGGATATTCCGAAGACTGCATTCGTTACTCGTTATGGCTCTTACGAGTACACAGTCATGTCGTTTGGTTTAACAAACGCTCCAGCTACATTCTCCCGCCTAATGAATTACATATTCATGGATTACCTCGACAAATTCGTCGTGGTATATCTGGACGATATTCTGGTTTATTCGAAGAACAAAGAAGAACATGCTGAGCACCTTCAACTAGTTCTGGAGAGACTTCGAGAGCACCAATTATATGCCAAGTACTCTAAGTGCGAATTCTGGCTTTCTGAGTTAACCTACCTTGGACATGTCATCTCCAAGGATGGTATTGCAGTTAACCCGGAGCGAGTTCAGGCTATTCTTGACTGGACCCCTCCGAAGAATGTCAAGCAAGTCAGAAGTTTCCTCGGGCTTGCAAGTTATTGTCGCCGATTCATCGAAAATTTCTCCAAGATTGCCAAGCCCCTGACTAATCTGCTTCACAAAGGCGTTAAGTTTGAGTGGACAGACAAATGTCAGGAAAGCTTCCAGACCCTCAAGGACAAGCTGACTTCTGCTCCAGTCCTTGCTCCTCCAGACTCTCGTAAAGATTTCGTGATCTTCTGCGACGCATCTCGCCAAGGACTAGGTTGTGTCCTAATGCAAGAGCGAAGAGTTATTGCTTATGCTTCGCGACAACTGCGTCCACATGAAGAGAATTACCCAGTGCATGACCTCGAACTTGCTGCTGTCATTTATGCTTTGAAGCAGTGGCGTCATTACCTCCTTGGTAATCGGTGTGAGATTTACACCGATCATCAGAGCTTGAAGTACCTATTCACTCAACCGGAACTTAATCTTCGTCAGCAGCGTTGGTTGGAAACAATCACCGATTATGACTGTGGAATTTCATACACTCCCGGCAAAGCTAATGTGATGGCTGATGCCTTGAGCCGCAAGTCATACTGTAGTAACCTCATGGTAAAGCAAGCTCAACCGCAGCTATATGAAGAATTGCGCAAGCTGAATCTCTGCATTATTCCGCAAGGTTCTCTTAATAACCTTGTGATACAGTCAGATCTTGAGAAAGCTGTCAAGATTGCGCAATCTAAGGATGCTGAAATTGATCTAATGAAGAAAGAGCTTCACCTTCAAAAGTACAGGGATTTCTCGATTGCTGAAGATGGAACCTTGTACTTCCGAGACCGCATTGTAGTACCTCGCTTCGAGCTGATGACTGACAAAGTCATGAAGGAGGCCCATGATACACCGCTATCTATCCATCCGGGTAGTACCAAAATGTATCGAGATCTTCGTCAAAGGTACTGGTGGTCTAGAATGAAGCAAGATATTGCTCGTTATGTTGCCGAGTGTGACGTTTGTCGTCGCGTGAAGGCAAAACATCAGAAACCTGCTGGAATTCTGCAACCGCTCCCTATTCCTCTATGGAAGTGGGATAAAGTGCAAATGGACTTCATCACTGGTCTTCCCAAGTCTCAGAAGGGTCACGATGCCATTCTTGTCGTCGTCGACCAACTCTCCAAGGTTGCACACTTTCTGCCAGCTAAGGAGACTATTACTGCTAGTCAGTTAGCAGAGCTATATATCTCCAGAATTGTTTCACTCCATGGTAGTCCCAAGGAAATCAGTTCAGACCGTGGCAGCATTTTCACTGGCCATTTCTGGGAAAGTTTCCAGAAAGCAATGGGAACTCATATTACCTGGAGTTCAGTTTATCATCCCCAATCCCAAGGTCAAGTTGAGCGCGTTAATCAAGTGCTTGAAGACATGCTTCGAGCCTATGTTATATCCTTCGGTAAGAAATGGGAGGAATCTCTCCCGTATGCCGAGTTCTCTTATAACAACAGTTATCAAGCAAGCTTAAAAATGGCCCCATTTGAGGTTCTTTATGGACGTAAATGTCGAACCCCTCTGAATTGGTCAGAAACTGGGGAACGACCTCTTGTTGGACCGGACATTATTCAGCATGCCGAAGAACAAGTCCGAATTGTCCGGGAGAATCTCAAAGCAGCTCAAGACCGTCAGAAGAGTAATTATGATCGCAAGCGATGGGGTGTGATCTATCAACCTGGTGATCAAGCTTATCTTCGTGTCACTCCAATGAAGGGCACCCGTCGTTTCGGAATTAAGGGCAAGCTAGCTCCTCGCTATATTGGTCCTTTCCGCATCGTGGCTAGACGTGGACAGGTGGCATATCAATTGTAGTTGCCACCGCAATTCTCCCATATCCATGATGTCTTCCACGTGTCGCAACTCCGTAAGTGCTTCAAGGAATCCCCGCACCATGCAGTGGATCATGAGATGCTCGAGCTACAAGATGATCTTTCCTATAAGGAGCATCCGATCCGCATCCTCGATGAAGCTGAGCGTCGTACTCGTCAGAAGACGACCAAGTTCCTGAAAATGCAGTGGTCGAATCACACTGAAGATGAAGCCACTTGGGAACGCGAGGATCATCTTCGGGAAGAATATCCCGGACTCTTTCCTTCTACCTCCTAAATTCTCGGGACGAGAATTTCTTTTAGAGGAGGAGAACTTGTAACACCCCCTTGTAATAAGCACTGTGATACTCTGTTGAATATGCCAAGTCATGATCATTAGCAGTGCCAAATCACAAGGGTTAAGGATTCAACTCAGATTCAAATTTGAAAATCAATTTAAATTTCAAAGTGAAATATGGAGTTGTTTAAATCCTGATGGAAAAATGTTCATTAAATGGCAAATAATCCAGGAAAATTTGTAAAATCATCATCATTGAAGTTGGAGTTCGAAAAGTGACTCTAACAATTTGAAACAGCACAAAAACAGAATATTTTAATCCAATTAAATTCATTTCTAAACCAAATGGAGTCCAATTCTGCCCAAACCAGTTTTTGGTGGAAGGTAATATTGCATTGCAATATTTGGGCCAACTCCCACATTTTTCGAAAGTGCACAAGTGCCCTAACTATTTCAAAACAGAAAAGATTAAAAGGAAAAGAGAAACCAAAACAGAAAAATAAAAATGAGGCACTATGCACTGGGCCTTAGTGCAAAGTGCCCCGAACTCCGGCCCACCAGGCCCATGACGTCGTCTCTCTCCTGTTCGTGTCGCCGTCGCAGTGGGCGCGAGCGCGCGCGCCGGTCGCGCGCCGACACGCCGACGCCACCGACGCCCGGAATCGATGAGGGGATACGGTCGACGCCCTCCGCTTCGCCTCGGCCACTCCGTCATTCCTCCCCCTCCTCTCCTCGCTCGCCTCGCCTTCTCTTCCCCTCAGATCCACGCGAGACCGAACGAATCCGCCGCCGTTCGCCGCCGTTCTCGTGGCCAGCGACGTCGCCTCGTCTCGCCTTCGTGTCCAGGGGACGCGCCGTGATCGACCACGTCGCCTGCTCCGTCGAATCGTGGCGTGGAGGCCCTGCAGCTGCTGCTCGCCGTCGCCCCCTTTCTTCCTCGATTCCGGAGCTTGCCGACGGCTGCGACCTTCACTGCTGCTACTAAGCTCCCGCAGGTCTTTCGTGACCACTCGGTGAGCACCTCCTTCTCCTCTGTCGTCTACGGTAGCCCGTTAGCGAGCTAGAGCCACGGCACCACCGGAACCCGAACACCGCCGCCGCCATTTCCGCCGTAGTCGAGCTCCCGGTCCGTTGCAAGGTCGCCTGAACCCTCTGGCGTGTTCCTCGTGACTCGTAGATCCCGCGTGGCTAGCTAGTTTGGCCTTCCACGCGCCTGAACGCCGATTCCGACGAGCGCGTGCTTCGGCCTCCGCCACGACTCGTCGCCGGCGCCGTTTCCGGCCGAGTCCGGCCGTGCCGCCGCCACCAATCGACGCGGCTCGTTCGACTCGTTCGAACGCGCCCTCGCGCGTGTCAAATGGGCGCCCGTAGGCGAAATCCGACGCCGGCCTGCGCCTCCGCCGCGTTTTGACGTCGCCGGCGGCTAAACGCCGGTCGCCGCCAGCGTGGCTGGCGTGGGGTCCACTCTGGGACGCTGACCAGTGGGCCCCCTGGCCATTTTGACCACGTTGACCACGGTCAACCGTGGTTACTGTTCATCCCCTCTCACTGACATGTGGGCCCCCGCGATTAATTAGACTAATTAAACAGTTGATTAAATAAAGATAATTAGATTAACCTAAATGTCTCACTGACATGTGGGGTCCACCCCCCTAATTAACCCTGGTAATTAAATTAATTCACTGGTTAGAGAAACAGAGGCTGACATGTGGGTCCCACTGGACCCACATGTCAGGTTTGACCCTGGTCAACCGCAGTTGACCTGCTGACGTCACTATGACACAATGCTGACGTCATAATTCATTTTCTGATAAATAAAATAATTCCAGAAATTCAAATAAACTTTAAAAATTAATAACTTTTAAACCGTAGCTCGGATCGAAAAAGTTAAAACATGAAAGTTGCTCAGAACGACGAGCCGAGTCTGATCGTGCCGTCTGTTTCTCCATCAGAACCTCCTACGTAGAAGAACTCGTAACTCCGGACCCGAATCCGGCAGATGAATAGTGCACACCCATCGGATAATAAATCCCAGAATAATTCTAAAAATAACTAAAATGACTTAGAAGCATAATTAGGCAACCCTGCACTGCATCATAGCATCACACGCACCGTATTGCATTTGTTTGCATTATGTTTACCTGTTTCTTCCCCCTCTTCTCTCTCGGTAGACCCCGACGTTGACGTAGCTCCCGAGGCAGATGCCGCATAGGAGTACGACTACGTCCCCGACGGTACCACTAAAGACCTGGTCCTTGCCCCAGAGCAAACAGGCAAGCACCCCCATTTTGAGCATGCCTATATCGCCTATTCTCTTCTCTCTTATGCTTGCATTAGAACTGCTACTGCTACTGTTTTCCTATATCTGCTGCATAGCCTGATTATTGTAACCTGTATTGCTACCTTACTGGTTATCCTAGACTGCTTAGTTTAGGCTGGGTAGAGACACGACAGAGACCCCCACTTGATCCCGACTGCCCTGCTGGATATCAGAAGACCCGATCATCGGGATTGAAGACCAGACCCTGTCACCGCACATCACTTCTCCCTATGTTGCTCGACACTGCTGGGTTACCATCGAGTGTCGAGGGTGATACCTCGTCAGCACTTCTGATGTTAACCTTGTAGGTTAGTTACTCGGTCGTGGTAAGCGAGGGTGATTCCTCCTACACCACCCCCGATAATGACATCGTCGCGCAACTCCTCGAGTGTGGACCTCGAGGGTGATTCCTCCTTCGTTCACCTTGATGATAACATCGAGCGGGAATTCCATCGAGGGTGATTCCTCAGGGTTCCCTTCAGTGTCAGACACACAGTTACTGTTGATGAGTGGACTTGCACTAAACCATGATACTAAAGACGGGTCGGCCCTGACGGGTACCCGCGCGAGCTTAACGCGAAGTGATGTGGAGTCGGGTTGACCTGGATGGTGCCCGCGAGATAACTACGAGGCATGGCTGGGCATTCTTAGCCCTTGCCGCAAGTCCTCGAGACGGGGTGACGGGGTCACATTGATCGTGAGTCTCTGCTCGTTTCCGCGCGCTCCTAATCCACTACGATTTGGATATTTGATCCGAGGGGCCTCTGGCCCGATAGCACTAACCATCACGTGGGCATAGTATGGGCGTTCTGCGTCGTATACTTCAGCCGGAGCTTAATGGACGTCAGCGACTGATGCGGCACACGCTGGGTTGGACTGGGAACGCAACCGCGCTTGTATAAGGGGTTGCTAGGTCTGCTCACCGGCGGTGCACGTAACGTGCAGGAGTTCCCGGGGCGATGGCCCAAGACCCCTGGGGGCATAGGTTAGTCCGGCGTGCTGGCCTCTCTGTTAGGTATTCGGTCGGGTTGCGGCGTGTTGCTTAGCCGAGGTCGGGCATGACCCAGAAAAGTGTGTCCGGCCAGAGTTAAGCGAGCGTGGTGGGTAAGTTGGTGCACCCCTGCAGGGAAGAAACTTCTATCGATAGCCTGTCCTATGGTAACGGACACTCGGAGTTGTATCCCGATCGGTACAACTAGAACATGTGATGAGAACTGGATAGTACGGCTCTGGGATTGCTTTCTCGCAGGGAGTCGAGAAAGGATCTCAGGTCGAGGTTGATGATACTACTACTACTGCTTTACATTATGTTCATCTGGTCTCGTCTATTGCTGCAAGACTGTTGAAGATGCTGAAGATGCTAGTCTTCGATAGGACTAGGCTTTCCCCCTCTAATCTGGCATTTCTGCAGCCCAGTCCACATATACAGCCATTCCTTTGACAATGATGCATATGTAGTGTAGATCCTTGCTTGCTGAGTACTTCGGATGAGTACTCACGTTTGCTTTATTTTCTTTTTCCCCCATATTCCATTTGATGCCACCAGACGACGGAGCCCCTGAGTCAGACGCCCCAGCCGACGACCAGTACTACTACCCACCTGGCGAGTACTACTACTACGAGGAGCCGTTCGACGACCAGGAGTAGGATCGGAGGGCCCAGGGCAGGAGGCCTACGCCTTTCGATCGTAGCTTTTATTTTACCCCGCCTCTGTGAAGGCTTATCTCTCTCTCTTTGTAATATATCTGTACCCAGATATCTAATGCTTCCGCTGACGCTTGTATGTCTTCGAGCTATGTATTCGAGCCCTCGAGGCCCTGGCTTGTAATATAAAGCTTGTATGACTTTATTTATGTTTTAGAGTTGTGTTGTGATATCTTCAAGTGAGTCCTTAGGCTTGATCGTGCGCATTTGCGTGTATGATTAGTGCACGATTAAGCCGGGGTCGTCACATCTGCGCTTGGAGGCCCAACATGAGTCTACAAGAACAAGTTGTGTAGTAGACATCAAGCTCTTTTCTGGCGCCGTTGCCGGGGAGGTGAGTGCTCGAAGGTATATCTTTAGATCTTGCAATTGAATCTTTTAGTTTCTTGTTTTATCACTAGTTTGGTTTATAATAGAAAACTACATAAAAAAATGGAATTGAGGTTGCATCATATTATAGATCATCTTTATAATATCTTTCTTGAAAATAATGGAAAGGAAAATTATGCTCAATTGATAGAAGAAGAATTCTATAAAATGTTTGACAAAAAATCTTTGAATGATGAGCATGATTGCAATGTTGTTGGTATGAACTCTATGAATATCCATGATGCTAATGATATGCAAAGCTACAAGCTTGGGGATGCTATGTTTGATGAAGATGATATTTTTAGTCCCCCAAGTTTTGATGTGCAAATTTGTTATAATGGTAGCATGCCTCCTATTTATGATGATTATATTGATGAAAGTGGATTTGGAGAGGACATGACTTTATTTAATGATGAATCCACTATTTTGGAGGAGGTTGCAATTGATTTTGACAACAAAGTTCCTATATATGATGATTATCGTGATGACATGTATGCTATAAAGAGTAATGATATCCATGAAACTTGTCATCATGATTTTAATGCTCAATATGATTATGCCAATCAAGAATCACATGATAGTTATTTTGTTGAGTTTGCTCCCACTACTATTCATGAGAATAAATTTTCTTATGTGGTGAGTAAGAAAATTTCTATGCCTGTGGATCATGAAAAGAATGATTTATGTGATAGCTATATTGTTGAGTTCATTCATGATGCTACTGAAAATTATTATGAGAGAGGAACATGTGCTTATACATATTGCAATAATATGAAGTTTCCTCTTTATGTGTTGAAAATCATGAAGTTTTGCTTGTTTTGCCTTCCTATGCTAGTTGATTCTTGTTCCCATAAATTGTTTGCTCACAAAATCCCTATGCATAGGAAGTGGGTTAGACTTAAGTGTGCTAGTTATATGCTTCATGATGCTCTCTTTATGTTTCAATTCTTATCTTTTATGCGAGCATCATTGAAATCATCATGCCTAGCTAAAACGCATTAAAGAAAAGCGCTTGTTGGGAGACAACCCAACACTTTTACCTACTGTTTTTGTGTGTTCACTTGGTTATGCTACTCTATTAATCTTGTTTTATAACTTTTGTTTGAATAAAGTGCCAAGTAAAGCCCTTGGGATAGTGTGGATGATAGTTAACTTGATTCTGTGCAAAAATAGAAACTTTTGCGTCCAGTGCAGAAATTCCTGTATTTTACTGGAACGTGGAAAAATTCTGAATTTTTTACAGCTGATAGATATACAAATTCTCTACGTTTTCCTAATTTTTCAGAATTTTTAGAGTAGCATAATTATGGTTGGAGTACAGATTATTACAGACTGTTCTGTTTTTGACAGATTCTGTTTTCAATGCATAGTTTGCTTGTTTTCTAGTTTCTATGGCTTATATTGCTCAATATGAATTGTGGAAATGATATGCTACAGTAGGCATTGTGTGGAATCAATTATTAATCTTGTCTTTTACAGTACCAAAGTGAAATGGTTTGCTCTTTATCATACTAACCTATCTCACAAAGTTCCGTTAAGTTTTGTGTGATTGAAGTTTTCAAGTTTTGGGTGAGATGTCAATATGAGGAGAATAAGGAGTGACAACACCCTAATCTTGGGGATGCCCAAGTCACCCCAAGGTAATATTCAAGGAAGATCCAAGCAAATAAGCTTGGGGATGCCCCAGAAGGCATCCCCTCTTTCGTCTCCAACATTATCGGTAACCTCACTTGGAGCTACATTTTTATTCGTCACATGATATGTGTTTTGCTTGGAGCGTCATTTTCTTGTTAGGATTTGCTTTCTTTTATTTATAATAATGTTTTCCATCTTTATTTTCAATAAAAATGTCAAGGATAGCCTTTACCATGCTCATTTCGCAAGTATATGAGTTGCTGTTTCAAAACAGAAAGGTTATCGATGTTGCAAAAATTCCCGAGAAAAGTCAGGATGTGATAAAATGTTGAAACTTTTTGCACAGCAAGCTCTGAAATTTTTTCTACAGTGTGGTAAATTTTCATAATTTTTGGTGTTAAATAAGTATTGATGCTCTTGCATTCTTTACATACTGTACTGTTTTGGCAGATTGCTGTTATGTTTGCATTGTTTGCATATGTTTGCTTGTTTAATGATTCTATTTGAGGATAGGAGTATTAAATATGCAGAGGCATTTAGTATGAAATGTTGAATAATAATTTTTGTGATTTGCTACAGTAGAGAATTATAAGGTTTTTGCATTGGTTTATACTAACTTATCTCACGAGTTCTTGTTGAGTTTTGTGTCTATGAAGTTTTTAAGATTTAGGGAAACTGTGATATAAAAGGAATTAAGTGTTGGGGAACGTAGTAGTAAATCAAAAAAAATTCCTACGCATCACCAAGATCAATCTATGGAGAGACTAGCAACAAGTGAGAGAGGAGTGCATCTTCATACCCTTGAAGATCACGATGCGAAAGCGTTGCAAGAACACGGTTGGAGGAGTCGTACTCGTAGCGATTCAGATCGCGGTCGATTCCGATCTAAGCACCGAACAATGGTGCCTCCGCGTTCAACACACGTGCAGCCCGGTGATGTCTCCCGCGCCTTGATCCAGCAAGGAGGAGGGAGAGGTTGGGGAAGACAGCTCCAGCAGCACGACGGCGTGGTGGTGGAACTTGCAGTTCTCCGGCAGGGCTTCGCCAAGCTCAATGGAGGAGGAGGAGGTGATGGAGAGAGGGAGGGGCTGCGCCAAGGGCAAGGTTGTGGCCTCCCTCCCACCCCTCCACTATTTATAGGCTGGGGGGGAGAGGGGGCCGGCCCCCTAGATCCCATCTAGGGTTGGGGCGGCGGCCAAGGGGGGGAGGAGTGCCTCCCAAGTCAAGTGGAGGCCCTCCCCCTTTAGGGTTTCCCCTCTCCCATGTGCATGGGCCTTAGGGGGGCTGGTGCCCCTAGCCCATTAAGGCTAGGGCGCCCCCTTACAGCCCATGCTGATGAATTGGACGTGGTGGAACCCTTTCCGGACTTCCGGACCCCTCCGGAATCCTCCGGAACCTTTCGAAAGCTTCCCGGTACAATACCGAAAAAATCGAACTTTTTCCGGAACCCCAATTAAAACTTCCCATATATAAATCTTTACCTCCGGACCATTCCGGAACTCCTCGTGACATCCGGGATCTCATCCGGGACTCCGAACAACATTCGGTATTCGCATACTATTTCCCATAACAACCCTAGAGTCACCGAACCTTAAGTGTGTAGACCCTACGGGTTCGGGAACCATGCAGACATGACCGAGACATCTCTCCGGCCAATAACCAACAGCGGGATCTGGATACCCATGTTGGCTCCCACATGTTCCACGATGATCTTCATCGGATGAACCACGATGTCGAGGATTCAATCAATCCCGTATACAATTCCCTTTGTCTACCGGTATGATACTTGCCCGAGATTCGATCATCGGTATCCCTATACCTTGTTCAATCTCGTTACCGGCAAGTCTCTTTACTCGTTCCGTAACGCATGATCCCGTGGCTAACTCTTTAGTCACATTGAGCTCATTATGATGATGCATTACCGAGTGGGCCCAGAGATACCTCTCCGTCATACGGAGTGACAAATCCCAGTCTCGATTCGTGCCAACCCAACAGACACTTTCAGAGATACCTGTAGTGCACCTTTATGGTCACCCAGTTACGTTGTGACGTTTGATACACCCAAAGCATTCCTACGGTATCCGGGAGTTGCACAATCTCATGGTCTAAGGAAATGATACTCGACGTTAGAAAAGCTTTAGCAGACGAACTACACGATCTAGTGCTATGCTTAGGATTGGGTCTTGTCCATCACATCATTCTCCTAATGATGTGATCCCGTTATCAACGACATCCAATGTCCATGGTCAGGAAACCATAACCATCTATTGATCAATGAGCTAGTCAACTAGAGGCTCACTAGGGACATGTTGTGGTCTATGTATTCACACATGCATTACGATTTCCGGATAACACAATTATAGCATGAACAATAGACAATTATCATGAACAAGGAAATATAATAATAACCACTTTATTATTGCCTCTAGGGCATATTTCCAACAGTCTCCCACTTGCACTAGAGTCAATAATCTAGTTACATTGTGATGAATCGAACACCCATAGAGTTCTGGTGTTGATCATGTTTTGCTCGTGGAAGAGGTTTAGTCAACGGATCTGCGACATTCAGATCCATATGCACTTTACAAATATCTATGTCTCCATCTTGAACATGTTCACGAATGGAGTTGAAGCGACGCTTGATATGCCTGGTCTTCTTGTGAAACCTGGGCTCCTTGGCAAGGGCAATAGCTCCAGTGTTGTCACAGAAGAGAGTCATTGGGCCCGACGCATTGGGAATAACTCCTAGGTCGGTAATGAACTCCTTCATCCAGACTGCTTCCTGTGCTGCCTCCGAGGCTGCTATGTATTCTGCTTCACATGTAGATCCTGCCACGACGCTTTGCTTGCAACTGCACCAGCTGACTGCCCCTTGATTCAAAATATACACGTATCCGGTTTGTGACTTAGAGTCATCCAGATCTGTGTCGAAGCTAGCATCGATGTAACCCTTTACGACGAGCTCTTCGTCACCTCCATAAACGAGAAACATATCCTTAGTCCTTTTCAGGTACTTCAGGATGTTCTTGACCGCTGTCCAGTGTTCCATGCCTGGATTACTTTGGTACCTTCCTACCAAACTTACGGCGAGGCTCACATCAGGTCTGGTACATAGCATGGCATACATAATAGACCCTATGGCTGAGGCATAGGGGATGACACTCATCTTTTCTCTATCTTCTGCCGAGGTCGGGCATTGAGCCGTGCTCAATCTCACACCTTGTAATACAGGCAAGAACCCCTTCTTGGACTGATCCATATTGAACTTCTTCAATATCTTGTCAAGGTATGTGCTTTGCGAAAGACCAATGAGGCGTCTCGATCTATCTCTATAGATCTTGATGCCTAATATGTAAGCAGCTTCTCCAAGGTCATTCATTGAAAAACACTTATTCAAGTAGGCCTTTATGCTTTCCAAGAATTCTATATCATTTCCCATTAATAGTATGTCATCTACATATAATATGAGAAATGCTACAGAGCTCCCACTCACTTTCTTGTAAACACAGGCTTCTCCATAAGTCTGTGTAAACCCAAACGCTTTGATCATCTCATCAAAGCAAATGTTCCAACTCCGAGATGCTTGCACCAACCCATAGATTGAGCGCTGGAGCTTGCATACCTTGTCAGCATTATTAAGATCGACAAAACCTTCCGGCTACATCATATACAACTCTTCCTTAAGGAAACCATTAAGGAATGCTGTTTTGACTTCCATTTGTCATATCTCATAATCATAGTATGCGGCAATTGCTAACATGATTCTGACGGACTTCAGCTTCGCTACGGGTGAGAAGGTCTCATCGTAGTCAACCCCTTGAACTTGTCGATAACCCTTAGCGACAAGTCGAGCCTTATAGATGGTCACATTACCATCCGCGTCTGTCTTCTTCTTAAATATCCATTTGTTCTCTATGGCTTGCCGATCATCGGGCAAGTCTGTCAAAGTCCATACTTCGTTTTCATACATGGATCCTATCTCGGATTTCATGGCTTCTAGCCATTTGTTGGAATCCGGGCCCGCCATCGCTTCTTCATAGTTCGAAGGTTCACCGTTGTCTAACAACATGACTTCCAGGACAGGGTTGCCGTACCACTCTGGTGCAGAACGTGTCCTCGTGGACCTACGAAGTTCAGTAGCAACTTGATCCGAAGTTTCATGATCATCATCATTAACTTCCTCTCTAGTCGGTGCAGGCACCACAGAAACATCTTCCTGAGCTGCGCTACTCTCCGGTTCAAGAGGGGTTACCTCATCAAGTTCTACTTTCCTCCCACTTACTTCTTTCGAGAGAAACTCTTTCTCTAGAAAGGATCCATTCTTGGCAACAAAGATCTTGCCTTCGGATCTGAGGTAGAAGGTATACCCAATAGTTTCCTTAGGGTATCCTATGAAGACGCATTTTTCCGATTTGGGTTCGAGCTTTTCAGGTTGAAGTTTCTTGACATAAGCATCGCATCCCCAAACTTTCAGAAACGACAGCTTAGGTTTCTTCCCAAACCATAATTCATACGGTGTCGTCTCAACGGATTTCGACGGAGCCCTATTCAAAGTGAATGCGGCAGTCTCTAAAGCATAACCCCAAAATGATAGCGGTAGATTGGTAAGAGACATCATAGATCGCACCATATCCAATAGAGTGCGATTACGACGTTCGGACACACCATTACGCTGAGGTGTTCCAGGCGGCGTGAGTTGTGAAACAATTCCACATTTCCTTAAGTGCGTGCCAAACTCGTGACTCAAATATTCCCCTCCACGATCTGATCGTAAGAACTTTATTTTCCTGTCACGTTGATTCTCTACCTCACTCTGAAATTCCTTGAACTTTTCGAAGGTCTCAGACTTGTGTTTCATTAAGTAGACATACCCATATCTACTTAAGTCATCAGTGAGGGTGTGAACATAACGATAACCACCGCGAGCCTCAACGCTCATTGGACCGCACACATCAGTATGTATGATTTCCAATAAGTTGGTTGCTCGCTCCATTGTCCCGGAGAACGGAGTCTTGGTCATTTTGCCCATGAGGCATGGTTCGCACGTGTCAAATGATTCATAATCAAGAGACTCCAAAAGTCCATCTGCATGGAGTTTCTTCATGCGTTTGACACCAATGTGACCAAGGTGGCAGTGCCACAAGTATGTGGGACTATCATTATCAACCTTACATCTTTTGGCATTCACACTATGAATATGTGTAACATCATGTTCGAGATTCAATAAAAATAAACCATTGACCAGCGGGGCATGACCATAAAACATATCTCTCATATAAATAGAACAACCATTATTCTCGGATTTAAATGAGTAGCCATCTCGCATCAAACGAGATCCTGATACAATGTTCATGCTCAAAGCTGGTACTAAATAACAATTATTGAGGTTTAAAACTAATCCCGTAGGCAGATGAAGAGGTAGCGTGCCGACGGCGATCACATCGACCTTGGAACCATTCCCGACTCGCATCGTCACCTCGTCCTTCGCCAGTCTCCGCTTATTCCGTAGCTCCTGTTTTGAGTTACAAATATGAGCAACCGCACCGGTATCAAATACCCAGGAGCTACTACGAGCACTGGTAAGGTACACATCAATAACATGTATATCACATATACCTTTGGTATTGCCTGCCTTCTTATCCGCTAAGTACTTGGGGCAGTTCCGCTTCCAGTGACCGTTTCCCTTACAATAAAAGCATTCAGTCTCAGGCTTGGGTCCATTCTTTGGCTTCTTCCTGGTAGCTTGCTTACCGGGCGCGGCAACTCCCTTGTCATCCTTCTTGAAGTTCTTTTTACCCTTGCATTTCTTGAACTTAGTGGTTTTATTCACCATCATCACTTGATGTTCCTTTTTGATCTCCACCTCCGCTGATTTCAGCATTGAATATACCTCAGGAATGGTTTTTTCCATCCCCTGCATATTGAAGTTCATCACAAAGCTCTTGTAGCTAGGTGGAAGCGACTGAAGGATTCTGTCAACGACCGCGTCATCCGGGAGATTAACTCCCAGCTGAGACAAGCGGTTGTGTAACCCAGACATTTTGAGTATATGCTCGCTGACAGAACTATTCTCCTCCATCTTACAACTGTAGAACTTGTCGGAGACTTCATATCTCTCGACCCAGGCATGAGCTTGGAAAACCATTTTCAGCACTTGGAACATCTCATATGCTCCATGTTGCTCAAAACGCTTTTGGAGCCCCGGTTCTAAGCTGTAAAGCATGCCGCACTGAACCAGGGAGTAATCATCACTACGCGACTGCCAGGCATTCATAACGTCTTGAGTTGCTGGGAAAACAGGTGTGTCACCTAGCGGTGCTTCAAGGACATAAGCTTTCTTGGCAGCTATGAGGATGATCCTCAGGTTACGGACCCAGTCCGTGTAGTTGCTACCATCGTCTTTCAGCTTGGTTTTCTCTAGGAACGCGTTGAAGTTGAGGGCAACATTAGCGTGGGCCATTTGATCTACAAGACATATTGTAAAGATTTTAGACTAAGTTCATGATAATTAAGTTCATCTAATCAAATTATTCAATGAACTCCCATTCAGATAGACATCCCTCTAGTCATCTAAGTGATACATGATCCGAATCGACTAGGCCGTGTCCGATCATCATGTGAGACGGACTAGTCATCAACGGTGAACATCTCTATGTTGATCGTATCTTCTATACGACTCATGTTCGACCTTTCGGTCTTCCGTGTTCCGAGGCCATGTCTGTACATGCTAGGCTCGTCAAGTCAACCTAAGTGTTTTGCATGTGTAAATCTGGCTTACACCCGTTGTATTCGAACGTTAGAATCTATCACACCCGATCATCACGTGGTGCTTCGAAACAACGAACCTTCGCAACGGTGCACAGTTAGGGGGAACACTTTCTTGAAATTTTAGCGAGGGATCATCTTATTTATGCTACCGTCGTTCTAAGCAAATAAGATGTAAAAAGATGATAAACATCACATGCAATCAAATAGTGACATGATATGGCCAATATCATTTTGCTCCTTTTGATCTCCATCTTCGGGGCACCATGATCATCATCGTCACCGGCATGACACCATGATCTCCATCATCATGATCTCCATCATCGTGTCTTCATGAAGTTGCCTCGCCAACTATTACTTCTACTACTATGGCTAATGGTTAGCAATAAAGTAAAGTAATTACATGGCGTTTTTCATTGACACGCAGGTCATACAATAAATTAAGACAACTCCTATGGCTCCTACCGGTTGTCATACTCATCGACATGCAAGTTTGATTCCTATTACAAGAACATGATCAATCTCATACATCACATATATCATTCATCACATCCTTTTGGCCATATAACATCACACGGCATATGCTGCAAGAACAAGTTAGACGTCCTCTAATTGTTGTTGCAAAAATTTTTACGTGGCTGCTATAGGTTTCTAGCAAGAACGTTTCTTACCTACGCCACAACCACAACGTGATATGGCAATTTCTATTTACCCTTCATAAGGACCCTTTTCATCGAATCCGATCCGACTAAAGTGGGAGAGACAGACACCCGCTAGCCACCTTATGCAACTAGTGCATGTCAGTCGGTGGAACCTGTCTCACGTAAGCGTACGTGTAAGGTCGGTCCGGGCCACTTCATCCCACGATGCCGCTGAATCAAGATAAGACTAGTAACGGCAAGAAAATTGACAAAATTGACACCCACAACAACTTGTGTTCTACTCGTGCAAGAAACTACGCATAGACCTAGCTCATGATGCCACTGTTGGGGAACGTAGTAGTAAATCAAAAAAATTTCCTACGCAACACCAAGATCAATATATGGAGAGACTAGCAACGAGAGAGAGAGGAGTGCATCTTCATACCCTTGAAGATCGCGATGCGGAAGCGTTGCAAGAACGCGGTTGGAGGAGTCGTACTCGTAGCGATTCAGATCGCGGTCGATTCCGATCTAAGCACCGAACAACGGTGCCTCCGCGTTCAACACACGTGCAGCCCGGTGATGTCTCTCGCACCTTGATCCAGCAAGGAGGAGTGAGAGGTTGGGGAAGACAGCTCCAGCAGCACGACGGCGTGGTGGTGGAACTTGCAGTTCTCCGGCAGGGCTTCGCCAAGCTCAATGGAGGAGGAGGAGGTGATGGAGAGAGGGAGGGGCTGCGCCAAGGGCAAGGTTGTGGCCTCGCTCCCACCCCTCCACTATTTATAGGCTGGGGGGAGAGGGGGCCGGCCCCCTAGATCGCATCTAGGGTTGGGGCGGCGGCCAAGGGGGGGAGGAGTGCCTCCCAAGTCAAGTGGAGGCCCTCCTCCTTTAGGGTTTCCCCTCTCCCATGTGCATGGGCCTTAGGGGGGCTGGTGCCCCTAGCCCATTAAGGCTAGGGCGCCCCGTTACAGCCCATGCTGCTGTATTCGACGTGGTGGAACCCTTTCCGGACTTCCGGACCCCTCCGGAATCCTCCGGAACCTTTCGAAAGCTTCCCGGTACAATACCGAAAAAACCGAACTTTTTCCGGAACCCCAAAAACAACTTCCCATATATAAATCTTTACCTCCGGACCATTCCGGAACTCTTCGTGATGTCCGGGATCTCATCCGGGACTCCGAACAACATTCGGTATTCACATACTATTTCCCATAACAACCCTAGAGTCACCGAACCTTAAGTGTGTAGACCCTACGGGTTCGGGAACCATGCAGACATGACCGGGACATCTCTCCGGCCAATAACCAACAGCGGGATCTGGATACCCATGTTGGCTCCCACATGTTCCACGATGATCTTCATCGGATGAACCACGATGTCGAGGATTCAATCAATCCCGTATACAATTCCCTTTGTCTACCGGTATGATACTTGCCCGAGATTCGATCGTCGGTATCCCTATACCTTGTTCAATCTCGTTACCGGCAAGTCTCTTTACTCATTCCGTAACACATGATCCCGTGGCTAACTCTTTAGTCACATTGAGCTCATTATGATGATGCATTACCGAGTGGGCCCAGAGATACCTCTTCGTCATACGGAATGACAAATCCCAGTCTCGATTCGTGCCAACCCAACAGACACTTTCGGGGATACCTGTAGTGCACCTTTATGGTCACCCAGTTACGTTGTGACGTTTGATACACCCAAAGCATTCCTACGGTATCCGGGAGTTGCACAATCTCATGGTCTAAGGAAATGATACTTGACATTAGAAAAGCTTTAGCAGACGAACTACACGATCTAGTGCTATGCTTAGGATTGGGTCTTGTCCATCACATCATTCTCCTAATGATGTGATCCCGTTATCAGCGACATCCAATGTCCATGGTCAGGAAACCGTAACCATCTATTGATCAATGAGCTAGTCAACTAGAGGCTCACTAGGGACATGTTGTGGTCTATGTAATCACACATGCATTACGATTTCCGGATAACACAATTATAGCATGAACAATAGACAATTATCATGAACAAGGAAATATAATAATAACCACTTTATTATTGCCTCTAGGGCATATTTCCAACAGTCTCCCACTTGCACTAGAGTCAATAATCTAGTTACATTGTGATGAATCGAACACCCATAGAGTTCTGGTGTTGATCATGTTTTGCTCGTGGAAGAGGTTTAGTCAACGGATCTGCGACATTCAGATCCGTATGCACTTTACAAATATCTATGTCTCCATCTTGAACATGTTCACGAATGGAGTTGAAGCGACGCTTGATATGCCTGGTCTTCTTGTGAAACCTGGGCTCCTTGGCAAGGGCAATAGCTCCAGTGTTGTCACAGAAGAGAGTCATTGGGCCCGACGCATTGGGAATAACTCCTAGGTCGGTAATGAACTCCTTCATCCAGACTGCTTCCTGTGCTGCCTTCGAGGCTGCTATGTATTCTGCTTCACATGTAGATCCCGACACGACGCTTTGCTTGCAACTGCACCAGCTGACTGCCCCTCGATTCAAAATATACACGTATCCGGTTTGTGACTTAGAGTCATCCAGATCTGTGTCGAAGCTAGCATCGATGTAACCCTTTACGACGAGCTCTTCGTCACCTCCATAAACAAGAAACATATCCTTAGTCCTTTTCACGTACTTCAGGATGTTCTTGACCGCTGTCCAGTGTTCCATGCCTGGATTACTTTGGTACCTTCCTACCATACTTACGGCGAGGTTCACATCAGGTCTGGTACACAGCATGGCATACATAATAGACCCTATGGCTGAGGCATAGGGGATGACACTCATCTTTTCTCTATCTTCTGCCGAGGTCGGGCATTGAGCCGTGCTCAATCTCACACCTTGTAATATAGGCAAGAACCCCTTCTTGGACTGATCCATATTGAACTTCTTCAATATCTTGTCAAGGTATGTGCTTTGCGAAAGACCAATGAGGCGTCTCGATCTATCTCTATAGATCTTGATGCCTAATATGTAAGCAGCTTCTCTAAGGTCCTTCATTGAAAAACACTTATTCAAGTAGGCCTTTACGCTTTCCAAGAATTCTATATCATTTCCCATTAATAGTATGTCATCTACATATAATATGAGAAATGCTACAGAGCTCCCACTCACTTTCTTGTAAACACAGGCTTCTCCATAAGTCTGTGTAAACCCAAACGCTTTGATCATCTCATCAAAGCGAATGTTCCAACTCCGAGATGCTTGCACCAGCCCATAGATTGAGCGCTGGAGCTTGCATACCTTGTCAGCATTATTAGGATCGACAAAACCTTCCGGCTACATCATATACAACTCTTCCTTAAGGAAACCATTAAGGAATGTTGTTTTGACTTCCATTTGCCATATCTCATAATCATAGTATGCGGCAATTGCTAACATGATTCTGACGGACTTCAGCTTCGCTACGGGTGAGAAGGTCTCATCGTAGTCAACCCCTTGAACTTGTCGATAACCCTTAGCGACAAGTCGAGCCTTATAGATGGTCACATTACCATCCGCGTCTGTCTTCTTCTTAAAGATCCATTTGTTCTCTATGGCTTGCCGATCATCGGGCAAGTCTGTCAAAGTCCATACTTCGTTTTCATACATGGATCCTATCTCGGATTTCATGGCTTCTAGCCATTTGTTGGAATCCGGGCCCGCCATCGCTTCTTCATAGTTCGAAGGTTCACCGTTGTCTAACAACATGACTTCCAGGACAGGGTTGCCGTACCACTCTGGTGCGGAACGTGTCCTCGTGGACCTACGAAGTTTAGTAGCAACTTGATCCGAAGTTTCATGATCATCATCATTAACTTCCTCTCTAGTCGGTGCAGGCACCACAGAAACATCTTCTTGAGCTGCGCAACTCTCCGGTTCAAGAGGGGTTACCTCATCAAGTTCTACTTTCCTCCCACTTACTTTTTTCGAGAGAAACTCTTTCTCTAGAAAGGATCCATTCTTGGCAACAAAGATCTTGCCTTCGGATCTGAGGTAGAAGGTATACCCAATAGTTTCCTTAGGGTATCCTATGAAGACGCATTTTTCCGATTTGGGTTCGAGCTTTTCAGGTTGAAGTTTCTTGACATAAGCATCGCATCCCCAAACTTTCAGAAACGACAGCTTAGGTTTCTTCCCAAACCATAATTCATACGGTGTCGTCTCAACGGATTTCGACGGAGCCCTATTCAAAGTGAATGCGGCAGTCTCTAAAGCATAACCCCAAAATGATAGCGGTAGATCGGTAAGAGACATCATAGATCGCACCATATCCAATAGAGTGCGATTACGACGTTCGGACACACCATTACGCTGAGGTGTTCCAGGCGGCGTGAGTTGTGAAACAATTCCACATTTCCTTAAGTGCGTGCCAAACTCGTGACTCAAATATTCCCCTCCACGATCTGATCGTAAGAACTTTATTTTCCTGTCACATTGATTCTCTACCTCACTCTGAAATTCCTTGAACTTTTCGAAGGTCTCAGACTTGTGTTTGATTAAGTAGACATACCCATATCTACTTAAGTCATTAGTGAGGGTGAGAACATAACGATAACCACCGCGAGCCTCAACGCTCATTGGACCGCACACATCAGTATGTATGATTTCCAATAAGTTGGTTGCTCGCTCCATTGTCCCGGAGAACGGAGTCTTGGTCATTTTGCCCATGAGGCATGGTTCACACGTGTCAAATGATTCATAATCAAGAGACTCCAAAAGTCCATCTGCATGGAGTTTCTTCATGTGTTTGACACCAATGTGACCAAGGCGGCAGTGCCACAAGTATGTGGGACTATCATTATCAACCTTACATCTTTTGGCATTCACACTATGAATATGTGTAACATCACGTTCGAGAATCAATAAAAATAAACCATTGACCAGCGGGGCATGACCATAAAACATATATCTCATATAAATAGAATAACCATTATTCTCGGATTTAAATGAGTAGCCATCTCGCATCAAACGAGACCCTGATACAATGTTCATGCTCAAAGCTGGTACTAAATAACAATTATTGAGGTTTAAAACTAATCCCGTCGGCATATGAAGAGGTAGCGTGCCGACGGCGATCACATCGACCTTGGAACCATTCCCGACGCGCATCGTCACCTCGTCCTTCGCCAGTCTCCACTTATTCCGCAGCTCCTGTTTTGAGTTACAAATATGAGCAACCGCACCGGTATCAAATACCCAGGAGCTACTACGAGCACTGGTAAGGTACACATCAATAACATGTATATCACATATACCTTTGATATTGCCGGCCTTCTTATCCGCTAAGTACTTGGGGCAGTTCCGCTTCCAGTGACCGTTTCCCTTACAATAAAAGCATTCAGTCTCAGGCTTGGGTCCATTCTTTGGCTTCTTCCCGGTAGCTTGCTTACCGGGCGCGGCAACTCCCTTGTCATCCTTCTTGAAGTTCTTTTTACCCTTCACTACTGGAATCAGCTGCTTTGCCGTCTGCCAAAGCAGACGGCAAAGGCACTGTTGGCGGACGGCAAAGGCTTTGCCGTCCGCCAGCAGACGGCAAACACTCCGGCAAAGCCGATGCCGGTAAAGGCCGCTTTGCCGTCTGCTGGCGGACGGCAAAGAAGGAAAGTTCTTTGCCGTCTGCTAGCAGACGGCAAAGCTTGTGGACGGCACAAAAAAGGTGACAGCCCCGTTAGGGGGCTAACGGCGCTCTTTGCCGTTTGCCAGCAGACGGCAAAGAGCTTTCCTTCTTTGCCGTCTGCTGGCAGACGGCAAAGAGCCTGCTCCTTTGCCGTCTGCCGGCAGATGGCAAAGACCCTGCTCCTTTGCCGTCTGCTGGCAGACGGCAAAGAGGCCAAATAGGCCAGACCAGGTGAACAGCGTGCTGCCACGTGGCGGCAAATTGGCTATATAGCCCCTATTTTTTCTTAAATTCAATCAATTTCACAGATATATATATATATATATATATTCATTTCAAAATATTTCAACAAGTACATATAGCCAACATATCCCTGCCATATGGATCATCCAACATATCCAACACATATATCATCATCCAACACATATATACACCAAATGAAAAGTCCAACATATCCAACAATTAAGCAAAAGGTCCATATACAATATAGCCACCATCCATCCATACATATATACGTAGCAAGTTTCAAATTGTTCATCCTACAAAATCAAAACAAAAAGGAAGGACAACGAGAAGAGTAGACTCCAACGCAAGCTTCCGTGATCTGAAGCAAATCTGCAAAATGGGAAAGAAGAAAGTTAGAAGAACAAGAAGAAGAAGACTAGAAGAAGAAAAAGAAGCATAATTTTTCTTCTCTTTCCTTTTCTTCTTCTTATTGCTTACTTGTGTCATTTTAGATCTAACCTAGTTAAATAGGCCATTTTTGACCTAAATAGGCTAAGTATGTCATAAATGAACTAAATAAGCTAAGTAGAGGTCATTTTGGAGAATATTAAGTCATTTTTGAGCTAAATAAGTCATTTTGGAGCTAAATAGGTCATTTTGGAGCTAAATATGCTCCAAAATGACTTAATATGCCATATTAAGTCATTTTGGAGCTAAATAGGTCATTTTGGAGCATATTAAGTCACCTGATACACGTCTCGGCAATAAGCAGAGAGGATGTGTACCCGGAGAACAATAGGGAGGCACTGACGAAATTCTGCACTGACGAAACTCTCACCTCTCAAGTGGTGGTATATATGTATGGTGGGGCACTCCTTGCCTGTTTATTTTGACCGTCGGTGACGGTCGTTACTCCCATCCCTTGCTGCATTACCAAGGTCTCACAGCAAGAGATGAGGAGCAACGACCACCTACGACAACAGCCGGTGTCTTTCCTCTTATAACATCTCTCATCTCTCATCTCATCTCTTTCAAAAGGAAGCACCATCAGAATGAAAGTCATCCCTCGACCACTCGATCCCTCGACCCCTCGACGACCCTCGACCCTCGACCCCTCGGAGATTCTTTTCCTTATTTTCTCTCCTCGACGACCCATGAACGACTGCACCGCACTGAACTCCAGCCATCGACACAACGACCGGAACAGAGCAAATAGGGGAAGGTCAGGGAGGAGATGACAGTCGAGCTCACCCTTAGACCGTAGAGGCGGTAGTCGAACGACGATGACAACGGCAACGGGACCGACAGTGCTCCTGGAGGTGAAGAGAAGATCCCTGCACATGAAAAACAATCCAACATAAGCACCGCAGAACAATATAATCAACAACATCTAACCTAACGGAATAAAAAGACACTATTTTTTTAAATGAAAATCCATCACATAAATCCACCCAACATCTATATAGCATTCATCCATCTTTCCATCCATACATCTACACAGCATACATCCATCTAGCAATCCATATAACAACTACAAATTGTTCAAAATCACATATACATACATCCATCCACAGATTGCTGGCACCGCCCCTGTATACATACATCCATCTATCCATACCATCCTTACATCAATCTATCCATCCATCCACAGATCCATCAACTCCAAATCCATACATGCAAAAAAAAAAAAGAACAAAGAGGGGACCGATGCTCACCGTGGGGGGGCGGCAAGGAGGGACAAGGAGGAGACGGGGTGGAGTGAGGGGGGGGAGAGGGTGGTGGAGTGACCCGGGACTGGTGCGTTCTTACCGCGGGGGAAGTCGCAGGGTGGGAGCGTAGGATTTGTCCGGTGAGAGGCGCGTCCTCATAATACCCGGAACCAGACAGGAAGAGGGAGGATGGCTAGGGGCGGGCAGCGAGCGCCAGGACGCATCTACCCGGGCGGAATAGACCCTTCCGGGAAGAGGGAGGAAGGGGACCCCGACCTCTGAGGGGGAAGAAGGGCGGGGCGAGCTTATCGCTGAAGCGGGACGGCGCTTTCCCCACCTCTACTATGACCCCACCCGGCAAAAGGCGGTTCCCACGGGGGGAGGGAGGGAGGGAAATCAGGAGGTAGGATTTGGGGGGGCGGGAGTGGCGAGGGAATGGCGAAGTGGAGCACGGCCATGGGAGCCGCGTCCCTTCCCGCGCTCCTCCAAGAGGAGCCGGGCGAGGATGGGAAGGGATGCACCTGGGCTGTGCGGAACCCGGACCGCTGTTGTGGAATGGGCGCCGGCGGAGAGCGGGGGACCACCACGCCGCCTCCTCCCCTCTACGCCCGGTCGGAGACAGCGAGCTCCACGACGACCGCGGTGAGGGGAACCGGCTCTTCCGCTCCGGATCGGCCATTAGTGAGGCGGCTGTGGAGTGCAGGAGGGGTGCCGCTTGCCGCCTGGACCCCCTACTTCACCCGATCCCATCCACGTGATCCCATGGTGACTACGGAAGGGTGCTCTGTGGGGTGGGAGGGCTGATGGGAGTTATAAGAAGAGGAAGTGGGAGGGGGACGCGGAGGACTTGTTTGCCCTTCAGAGGGACTGAGACGGGAGGAAGAGGGTGGGGAGGCGGAGAAGAAGAAAGAGATGGGGAGGCGGGCCGGCGCGGGAGGCCAAATTAACCCCCCGCATTGCCGTTTGTTTTTTTTTTTGTTTTTTTCTCTTGCCGTCTGCTGGCAGACGGCAAAGAATTCTTTGTCGTCCGCCAGCAGACGGCAAAGAGGATGACCGTTAAGACGCCAACGCCCTGAACTGGGGCCCCTCTTACCTCTTTGCCGTCTGCCAGCAGACGGCAAAGAGGGTTGCCGTCTGCTGGCAGACGGCAAAGATTTCTTTGCCGTCTGCCAGCAGACGGCAAAGAAGTGGCCCGTGTGACCTACCCAGTGCAGTACCCCCGTGGGGTCCACTTTGGACTTTGCCGTCTTCTGGCAGATGGCAAAGAACTCTTTGCCGTCTGCTGGCAGACGACAAAGAGCTGGCAGATGGCAAAGACCCTGTTTGCCATCAGCTGGTTCTTTGCCGTCTGCTTTGAGAAGACAGACGGCAAAGAGCCTCTTTGCCATCAGCTGGCAGACGGCAAAGAGCTGGCAGATGGCAAAGACCCAGATTCCAGTAGTGCTTGCCTTTATTGAACTTAGTGGTTTTATTCACCATCAACACTTCATGTTCCTTTTTGATCTCCACCTCCGCTGATTTCAGCATTGAATATACCTCAGGAATGGTTTTTTCCATCCCCTGCATATTGAAGTTCATCACAAAGCTCTTGTAGCTAGGTGGAAGCGACTGAAGGATTCTGTCAACGACCGCGTCATCCGGGAGATTAACTCCCAGCTGAGACAAGCGGTTGTGTAACCCAGACATTTTGAGTATATGCTCGCTGATAGAACTATTCTCCTCCATCTTACAACTGTAGAACTTGTCGGAGACTTCATATCTCTCGACCCGGGCATGAGCTTGGAAAACCATTTTCAGCTCTTGGAACATCTCATATGCTCCGTGTTGCTCAAAACGCTTTTGGAGCCCCAGTTCTAAGCTGTAAAGCATGCCGCACTGAACCAGGGAGTAATCATCACTACACGACTGCCAGGCATTCATAACGTCTTGAGTTGCTGGGAAAACAGGTGCGTCACCTAGTGATGCTTCAAGGACATAAGCTTTCTTGGCAGCTATGAGGATGATCCTCAGGTTACGGACCCAGTCCGTGTAGTTGCTACCATCGTCTTTCAGCTTGGTTTTCTCTAGGAACGCGTTGAAGTTGAGGGCAACATTAGCGTGGGCCATTTGATCTACAAGACATATTGTAAAGATTTTATACTAAGTTCATGATAATTAAGTTCATCTAATCAAATTATTCAATGAACTCCCACTCAGATAGACATCCCTCTAGTCATCTAAGTGATACATGATCCGAATCGACTAGGCCGTGTCCATTCATCATGTGAGACGGACTAGTCATCAACGGTGAACATCTCTATGTTGATCGTATCTTCTATACGACTCATGTTCGACCTTTCGGTCTTCCGTGTTCCGAGGCCATGTTTGTACATGCTAGGCTCGTCAAGTCAACCTAAGTGTTTTGCATGTGTAAATCTGGCTTACACCCGTTGTATTCGAACGTTAGAATCTATCACACCCGATCATCACGTGGTGCTTCGAAACAACGAACCTTCGCAACGGTGCACAGTTAGGGGGAACACTTTCTTGAAATTTTAGCGAGCGATCATCTTATTTATGCTACCGTCGTTCTAAGCAAATAAGATGTAAAAAGATGATAAACATCACATGCAATCAAATAGTGACATGATATGGCCAATATCATTTTGCTCCTTTTGATCTCCATCTTCGGGGCACCATGATCATCATCGTCACCGGCATGACACCATGATCTCCATCATCATGATCTCCATCATCGTGTCTTCATGAAGTTGCCTCGCCAACTATTACTTCTACTACTATGGCTAACGGTTAGCAATAAAGTAAAGTAATTACATGGCGTTTTTCATTGACACGCAGGTCATACAATAAATTAAGACAACTCCTATGGCTCCTGCCGGTTGTCATACTCATCGACATGCAAGTTTGATTCCTATTACAAGAACATGATCAATCTCATACATCACATATATCATTCATCACATCCTTTTGGCCATATCACATCACACGGCATATGCTGCAAGAACAAGTTAGACGTCCTCTAATTGTTGTTGCAAAAAATTTTACGTGGCCGCTATAGGTTTCTAGCAAGAACGTTTCTTACCTACGCCACAACCACAACGTGATATGCCAATTTCTATTTACCCTTCATAAGGACCATTTTCATCGAATCCGATCCGACTAAAGTGGGAGAGACAGACACCCGCTAGCCACCTTATGCAACTAGTGCATGTCAGTCGGTGGAACCTGTCTCACGTAAGTGTACGTGTAAGGTCGGTCCGGGCCGCTTCATCCCACGATGCCACCGAATCAAGATAAGACTAGCAACGGCAAGAAAATTGACAAAATTGACACCCACAACAACTTGTGTTCTACTCGTGCAAGAAACTACGCATAGACCTAGCTCATGATGCCACTGTTGGGGAACATAGTAGTAAATCAAAAAAAAATCCTACGCATCACCAAGATCAATCTATGGAGAGACTAGCAACGAGAGAGATAGAGGAGTGCATCTTCATACCCTTGAAGATCGCGATGCGGAAGCGTTGCAAGAACGCGGTTGGAGGAGTCGTACTCGTAGCGATTCAGATCGCGGTCGATTCCGATCTAAGCACCGAACAACGGTGCCTCCGCGTTCAACACACGCGCAGCCCGGTGACGTCTCCCGCGCCTTGATCCAGCAAGGAGGAGGGAGAGGTTGGGGAAGACAGCTCCAGCAGCACGACGGCGTGGTGGGGGAACTTTCAGTTCTCCGGCAGGGCTTCGCCAAGCTTAATGGAGGAGGAGGAGGTGATGGAGAGAGGGAGGGGCTGCGCCAAGGGCAAGGTTGTGGCCTCCCTCCCACCCCTCCACTATTTATAGGCTGGGGGGGAGAGGGGGCCGGCCCCCTAGATCCCATCTAGGGTTGTGGCGGCGGCCAAGGGGGTGAGGAGTGCCTCCCAAGTCAAGTGGAGGCCCTCCCCCTTTAGGGTTTCCCCTCTCCCATGCGCATGGGCCTTAGGGGGGCTGGTGGCCCTAGCCCATTAAGGCTAGGGCGCCCCCTTACAGCCCATGCTACTGTATTGGACGTGGTGGAACCCTTTCCGGACTTCCGGACCCCTCCGGAATCCTCCGGAACCTTTCGAAAGCTTCCCGGTACAATACCGAAAAAATCGAACTTTTTCCGGAACCCCAATAACAACTTCCCATATATAAATCTTTACCTCCGGACCATTCCGGAACTCCTCGTGACGTCCGGGATCTCATCCGGGACTCCGAACAACATTCGGTATTCACATACTATTTCCCATAACAACCCTAGAGTCACCGAACCTTAAGTGTGTAGACCCTACGGGTTCGGGAACCATGCAGACATGAGCGAGACATCTCTCCGGCCAATAACCAACAGCGGGATCTGGATACCCATGTTGGCTCCCACATGTTCCACGATGATCTTCATCGGATGAACCACGATGTCGAGGATTCAATCAATCCCGTATACAATTCCCTTTGTCTACCGGTATGATACTTGCCCGAGATTCGATCGTCGGTATCCCTATACCTTGTTCAATCTCGTTACCGGCAAGTCTCTTTACTTGTTCCGTAACGCATGATCCCGTGGCTAACTCTTTAGTCACATTGAGCTCATTATGATGATGCATTACCGAGTGGGCCCAGAGATACCTCTCCGTCATACGGAGTGACAAATCCCAGTCTCGATTCGTGCCAACCCAACAGACACTTTCGGAGATACCTGTAGTGCACCTTTATGGTCACCCAGTTACGTTGTGATGTTTGATACACCCAAAGCATTCCTACGGTATCCAGGAGTTGCACAATCTCATGGTCTAAGGAAATGATACTTGACATTAGAAAAGCTTTAGCAGACGAACTACACGATCTAGTGCTATGCTTAGGATTGGGTCTTGTCCATCACATCATTCTCCTAATGATGTGATCCCGTTATCAACGACATCCAATGTCCATGGTCAGGAAACCGTAACCATCTATTGATCAATGAGCTAGTCAACTAGAGGCTCACTAGGGACATGTTGTGGTCTATGTATTCACACATGCATTACGATTTCCGGATAACACAATTATAGCATGAACAATAGACAATTATCATGAACAAGGAAATATAATAATAACCACTTTATTATTGCCTCTAGGGCATATTTACAACATTAAGGAGACACAAAAGCTCAAGCTTGGGGATGCCCAAGGCATCCCAAGATAATATTTCAAGAAGTCTCAAGCATCTAAGCTTGGGGATGCCCTGGTAGGCATCCCACCTTTCTTCATAAAAAATTCTCGGTTAGTATCGGTTGAGCCTAAGTTTTTGCTTCTTCACTTGAGTTGTGCTATTCTTGGAATGTCATTTTGTTTTGTTTTACTTGCTGTTTTAATAAAATACTTAGATCTGAAAGTTTTTAATTAAGAAAGAGTCCTCAATTAGCTACCCCTTTAGTTAACTACTCGCTTGATCTTCACTTATATCTTTTTGGAGTAGTTTGTCATTTACTCTTGTGCTTCACTTATATCCTATGAGTAAATTGTTGAATGAATTGAATATCATGAGGTTGAAATTATGTGTTGATGTCATGCCTAGTGGTAGCTTCACATTGGGTTTAGAAAGTGAAATCTTTTGAGGCTTGACAATCACAATATTGGTCATACAAGCAATTCATGAATGATTAGTAGAAGGAAGAGAACTTTCACATGCAAATACATTATCTTGGAAATCTTTTGTGATTGTGAGCCCCCATCAAAATATTATATGCCAAAAATTTTGACGTTGGACAAGGAAGACAACGTAATGATTTATGTTTGTTCATATTCACATAAAAGTTATATAGTCATAGATCCTTCAACATGTGGTGCTTGCCCCCTATCTTTGCTAGCCAAAAATTCCGCACTAGGCCCCCAGGCATGCCTCGGTGGCCTCCCGCACTGCCTCTTCGCCCTATAAATTCCCAAATATTCCAAAAACCCTCGGGGTAGCCCTAGATCAGAAGTTCCGCCGCCGCAAGCCACGAAAACCCAATCTAGACCCCGTTCTGGCACCTTGCCGGAGGGGGAAATCATCACCGGTGGCCATCTTCATCATCCCGGCGGCCACCATGATGAGGAGGGAGTAGTCCACCCTCGGGGCTGAGGGTTTGTACCAGTAGCTATGTGTTTAATCTCTCTCTCTGTTGTGTTCTTGAGATGGCACGATCTTAATGTATCGCGGGCTTTGTTAATATAGTTGGATCATATGGTGTTTTTCCCTCTCTATCTTGTTGTGATGAATTGAGTTTTCCCTTTGAGATTTCGTTTTTATCGGATTGAATACTTTTATGGATTTGATAGCACTTGATATATGTCTTGCATATGAATACCCGTGGTGACAATGGGGTATTATATTGATTCACTTGAGATATGTTTTGGTACTCAACTCGCGGATTCCTGAGGTGACATTGGGGTAATCTATGCATAGGGGTTGATGCACGTTCTTGTCTTTTGTTTCTCCGGTAGAAATCTTGGGGCACTCTTTGAGGTTCTTTGTGTTGGATTGAGTATTATGAATCTGAATTTGCTTTGATGTTATTTTTGTACGAACTCTTTATAGATCGATCGGAAAGAATAACTTAGTGTTATTTTAGTACGAACTCTTGATAGATCGATCGGAAAGAATAACTTGGTGTTATTTTAGTAAGAACTCTTGGATAGATCGATCGGAAAGAATAGGTACAAACAATTTCTTCTTATGTTCTCCGCTAGATAGGAACTTTGGAGTGATTCTTCATCGCACGTTGAGGGATGGTTATATGATCCAATTATATTAGCATTGTTGAGAGATTGCACTAGCGAAAGTACGGACCCTATGCCTCATTTTCAAGCATTGCAATATCGTTTGTGCTCCGTTTTATCAATTGCTACCTTGCTATTTTTTATTGTTCCTATTACAAAAATATATTTCTACCATCCATATTACACTTTTATCACCATCTCTTCGCCGAACTAGTGCACCTATACAATTTGCCATTGTATTGGGTGTGTTGGGGACACAAGAGACTTTTTATTATTTGGTTGCAGGGTTGTTTGAGAGAGACCATCTTCATCCTACGCCTCCCACGGATTGATAAACCTTAGGTCATCCACTTGAGGGAAATTTGCTACTGTCCTACAAAACTCTGTGCTTGGAGGCCCAACCCGAGTCTACAAGAACAAGTTGTGTTGTAGACATCACCCTTAGTTTCCAATATGGACCTCGCTGCAACGGGAGGGTAGGAAAAAAGATGGCATGCAAGTTCTTTAGATAAGCACGTATGACTATTTACGGAATACATGCCTACATTATATTTATGAACTGGAGCTAGTTCCGTATCGACCTAGGTTATAACTGTCTCATGATGAATATCATCCAACAAATTACCAATCCTTGCCTACGATTTTCCTACATATTGATCTTGCTAAGTTACTACTGCTGCTGTTACTATTGCACTTGCTACGAAACTACTGTTATCACTGTTACTGCTGCTGCTACTATTATCAAAACTATCATACTACTTTGCTACTGATCACTTTGCTGCAGATAATTAATCTACAAGTGTGATTGAATTGACAACTCAGTTGCTAATACTCTCAAATATTCTTTGGCTCCCCTTGTGTTGAATCAATAAATTTGGGGAATACTCTACCCTCGAAAACTGTTGCGATCCCCTATACTTGTGGGTTATCAAGAGCTTTTTCTGGCGCCGTTGCCGGGGAGCATAGCTATATTTGTTGAGTCACTTGGGATTATTATCAAATTATCACTATGAAGAATCTGAAGGATGCTAAGACTAAGATTTTTCCCTCAAAGACGAGGTGAGGTAAGGAACTGCCATCTAGCTCCGCTTTAGATTCACCTTCTGTTATAAGTAAACTTGCAACACCACCACATGCTATTAATCCTGATATGTCGCAAGTTATTGATGATGCTACTTCTGCTATGAATGATGCTTATGATGATGCTAGTACCTTGCTTTATGATGATGTGCCACTAGGTGAATTTCTTGATGAACAAATTGCTAGAGTAAGACAACATGATTTTGTTGAAACTGATGATGAGCTTGAAACTGAAAATCTTGAAACACCTACTAGAACTAGCCCTCCTAGATATGAATTGCCTAAGGTACCGGAAGGTTATGTTATGGGTGAGGAGGCAACTAGAGATATTCTTGCTTGCAAAGATAGAGATGATCTAGAAAAATTATTAAGCAAGTATAAAGAAAGATCTTTGAATGCTAGAATGAAATGTGATCCTAAGTTTGCTACTTCACCTATCTTTGTTGATGATAAGGATTATGAATTCTCTGTCGACCCAGAGTTAATTACTCTGGTTGAATCTGATCCTTTCCATGGTTATGAAACTGAAGCTGTTCTGACACATCTTACTAAGTTGAATGACATAGCCACCCTTTTTGCTCATGATGAGAAAATTCGCTATTATTATATTCTCAAATTATTTCCGTTCTCATTAAAGGGTGATGCTAAAGCCTGGTACAATACTCTTGCTCCTGGTTGTGTGCGTAGTCCCCAGGACATGATTTATTACTTCTCTGATAAATATTTCCCTGCTCATAAGAAACAAGCTGCCTTGCAGGAAATATTTAACTTTGTGCAAATTGAAGAAGAGAGTCTCCCACAAGCTTGGGGGAGGCTTCTCCGTTTGCTTAATGCTTTGCCTGATCATCCTCTTAGGAAAAATGAAATACTTGATATCTTCTATAATGGACTAACCGATGCTTCTAGGGATTTCCTAGATAGTTGTGCTGGTTGTGTTTTCAGGGAACGAACTATTGGGCAAGCTGAAGGACTATTGAATAACATATTGAAAACTATGATGATTGGACTCTTCCTGAACCACCATCTAAAGCCACTCCGAAGAAGAGGGGTATTTTATATCTCAGTCCTGAAGATATGCAAGAGGCAAAGAAATCTATGAAGGAAAAATGTATTAAAGTAGAGGATGTCAAAAATTTACCTCCTATTGAAGAAATACATGGGCTTGATACACCACCACCACCTAAGGTGGTAGAAGTAAATTCTCTAATGAAATTCAATGATAATGATAATCCTCACAATATGCACCCTAGCCAATGCCTTTGTGAGTTTGAAAACTACATTAGAAAGCAAGATCACTTCAACGCAAATGTTATGAAACAGTTGAAATATAATTATGATATGATTGCTCGCTTGAGTGACTTGTTATTTAGAATCTCAAATGATGTTAGAGGTGTAGGGAAGCATGCTTCTATGGTTCAAACTCAGTTAGAACAAGTTGCTAAATCTCAAAGAGAATTGTTAGATGAAATGAACAATAATATCAATGATCATGCTATTAGAATAATGACTAGAGGAGGTAGAATGACACAGGAACCACTTTATCCTGAGGGACACCCAAAAAGAATTGAACAAGACTCTCAAAGAGTTGACACCGATGCACGTAGTCCTTCTAAAAAGAAAAAGAAGAAGAAAAATGATAGGACTTTGCATGCCTCTAGTGAACCTGAAGTAGAAAAACCTCCTGATAATGATAATGAAGTTTCTATCTCTGATGCTGAAACTCAATCTGGTAGTGAACACTCACCTTCTGATAATGAAAAAGATAATGATGAGGTTCATGAAGAAACTCAAATAAATAATAAAGAACCAGACAATGATGTTGAGATAGCACCAGTAGTTGATCTTGATAACCCACAACCTAAGAATAAAAGATATGATAAAAAAGACTTTGTTGCTAGAAAACATGGAAAGGAAAGAGAACCATGGGTTCAAAAACCTATGCCCTTTCCACCTAAGTCAACTAAAAAGAAAGATGATGAAGAATTTGAACGCTTTGCTGAAATGCTGAGGCCAGTCTTTCTGCGTACTCGCTTGACTGATATCCTTAAAATGCCTCCTTATGCAAAGTACATGAAAGACATCATCACCAATAAGAGAAAAATACCGGAAGCTGAAATCTCCACTATGCTTGCTAATTATACCTTTAAAGATGGAGTACCTAAAAACTTAGAGATCCGGGAATACCAACTATACCTTATCAAAAGAAATTATGTGAAAACTGCTTTGTGTGATTTAGGTGTTGGTGTTAGTGTTATGCCTTTCTCTTTATATAAAAGACTTGACTTAAATAAACTCACACCTACTGAAATATCTTTGCAAATGGCTGACAAATCAACTGCCATACCTATCGGTATTTGTGAGGATGTGCCCGTTCTTGTTGCTAATGTTACTATTTTGACTAACTTTGTTATACTTGAGATGCCCGAGGAAGACAACATGTCGATTATCCTTGGTAGACCCTTTTTGAATACTGCAGGGGCTGTTATTGATTGAAATAAAAGAAAGGTCACTTTTCATATCAATGGTAATGAGCATACGGTGCACTTTCCGAAGAAACAATTCCAAGTGAATGGTATTAATGTTATTGAAAAATCTCCGACAATCACTATTTGAAGTTTTCAACTACCTCTATCTACTGTTAAAAATAAATATGAAATGCTTATTGTTGGGGAAATTCAAATCCCCGTTAAGGTAACTTAGTGATTTACGAAAGTTCTTCGGTTTCATGCTAATCGAAAGTGGTTGTTAATAAGACTTGATCAACCTTATTAATGGATCATTTTTGAGAGGTATGAAGTTGATGAATTTAGTGAGCAATACCTTCTGTCCCTACCTTTAATTTTCTGTTTTTATTAGTTAAATAAAATAAAATGCCATGTTTTGTTTGTTTTCTGAGTTTTCCATGCAATAAAAAAAATGACCCAAAAATAAAAGTTCTCAGAATGCTCTGAAAATTTAATACGATTTTTTTCCGAATATTTAAGAATTTTTGGTGCAAATAATATCAGAGGGAGGTGCACCAGGTGGGCACAACCCACCTGGGCGCGCCAGGACCCCCAGATGCGCCCTGGTGGGTTGTGGTCCCCACGTGGGCCCCCTTACATATCTCTTCATCCCACATCATCACCTACCTCCATAAAAAATTCACCATTGCTCTTGCTCTCGTGTTCTTGCTCTCAAACCCGCGGATTTCGATCTCTTTGCTCGAAGCTCCGTTTCTGAAACTGTTTCTCGGAATTGTTGCTTGGTATGTGACTCCTCCGTTTGTCCAATTAATTTTTGCTTTAGTAGTTTATATTTTGAATAATTAGCTACTCTTGGTGCTGCTGTAGATGAGCTTGTATATTGAATTCTTAGAGTTTTAAGTAGTTTGAATGCTTGCTATGGCCTCTATGCTTCCCTATGAGTAGTTGTTACCAATCTTGTAAAGTTTTGTTAAGAAAATTTTATGGACTAAAAATTTCAGAATTTTTGTTCATAGGAAAAACATGAGTATCTTTAGGAAGTTTGCTTCCAAGAAGAACTCCAAGGGGGTGATTGGAGAGTCATCTGACAATGATCTCCGCACCCGGAGGTTGGCAGAGCTACGGCCGTGCGAATGGCTGCATACCCCGTTCATGGAAGGGGCTGGAATCCTCCAAGAGTTTGCACAATATGCTGCTAATGCTGGACTCACCGACTTCATCACAGCTGAGTGTGAATAGTATTATCTCCTCACAAATTCCTTTGCGCAAAGTTTTAATTTCCTTCCTAGGAATAATCCCCCTGAAGTGCAGTTTAATTTATACACTGAACCCCATCAGATACCGCTTACCGAATTCTGTGAAATATGCTTGCTTCCTTCTGATGGTGGGTTAGTAGAGCCTAGGCCTACAGAGTTTGAAGGTTTTTATCGTACTCTGTCTGTGGGGGATGAGAGAGGAGTGTCGAGTGTTACCGCCACTAGCTTGCAATTTCCTGCTGTTCATTATTTTGCTCTTTTCATTACAAAGTGCTTGCTTGCTAGAGAGAAGGTGGGTGCACTCAGTGCCCCAGACCTTGCCGTTTTACATCATGCATTGGAAGGCGACAACACTTATAGCTTGGGAGCTATTGTGGCACGCCGCCTCCACATTAATAAATCCAAGGGTAAAATACATGGTGGTATCTACGCTACTCGCCTGGCAGCTCGCTTTAATATTCAGATACGCCAGCATGATTATCCTTTGCCCAAAGTCTACTTAGACCGCGCGGCCATGGAACACTACCAGTTTATTGCTGCTGACTACCCTGATATTCCTATTCCTTATAACTTAGTTTTTAGTGAGAAAACTCGTGATATTATTCCGCTGCCTGCACCTGCTTTGTTTGATCCTTTTGCTAGGCACGGATACAGGATTATGCCTGAGGACATCATCGCTTACCGGAACAACCAGGCTGCAGCACAGGAGGAGCCTCAGCAGTGGGATCCACAGGTGCCCGCACCTCAGCACTTCAACATAGGACCTCATGGCTTCTACGACTGACTGATTACCAAGCTAGGCCAAAAGCCTAAGCTTGGGGGAGTACGTATTCCCACTGACATTACATTTATATTCACACATTTCATTCCAGTTGTCGGTGTCCACACTTTTTCATTGTATTATCCATGTTAGATTTATTTTCTTGCTTTGTTCTTGTGTGTTTGAAAAACTTTGAGAAAATCCAAAAATATTTCTCGCTTCTTTTTTATTTTTCTTCCTAGTTTAAATTCGTGTAGCACTAAAAAGAAAAACCCAAAAAGATTTCTTTTTGCTTGTTGGGAGCTTTCCCGTGTAAATAGTTTTCTCGTTTTTGTTTTTCCCCTTTTATTTGCTTTCCTTCAGAAAACCAAAAACTCCAAAAATATTTCAGTGTGTTTCTCTGAACTTCTTTTCTTTTATTGAGTCATACCAAGGAGAAGACCACGATGAAAATGTTGAGTGGCTCTCATATGCATTATTGTTAATCTAACAAAGAGCCCAATTTACCTTGTCTTCTCCTGTTGAATAAAATGTTTGCAGATTCCAGCTTAGTCCACGGCACTCTTGCACTATGATTATTTCACATCATTCGGTCGTTTAAGTGAAATGCAATAATGACGATATTCGATGAACTGGCCGTGGCAGAGAGAAATGGGTATGAACTCGACTTGTTCTGTTTTTGTAAATATGTTTAACCTAGTATCCATGATTCAGCCCATTATGATTAAACATGTTTGCAATGACAATTAGAGATTATAGTTTCTCATGCCATGCATAAGTAGCTAAGAGTGGATAATGATTTATCTTGGATGTCAACATTGCGTTAAAATGATTGTGATGTAGTATGATGATATGGTATCCTCCTCTGAATGTTCGAGTGGCTTGACTTGGCACATGTTCATGCATGTAGTTGAATCAAAACCAACATAGCCTCTATGATATTTATGTTCATGGTGTTCATATCCTACTCATGCTAGTGTCCAATGTTACTTATGCATAATGCAAGTTCATGACCGTTGTTGCTCTTTAGCTGGCCGCTTCTCAACCTATTTGCTAGCCTTCGCCTGTACTAAGTGGGAATTCTGCTTGTACATCAAAAACCTTGAACCCAAGTTATTCCAGATGAGTCCACCATACCTACCTATATGTGGTATTACCCTGCCGTCCTAAGTAAATTTGCATGTGCCACCTCTAAAAAAAACTTCAAATAAATATCCTTTTCGTGTGCCTGGATTGTTCATAGAGCGACAGGAGGTAGTTGGTATCTTCCATGCTAAGCGGGTTATTCTCATGATGAGTGTTTATTCGCTCGTCCTTGCACGAGAGGGGCGGTAATAGGGACTCCCAGTCCCGAACTCAAAATGCAAATAATTAAACAAAACTCCCCCGGGACTGTTGTTGGTATGGACGGCACCCGTTGTTTCGGACAAGCCGTGGAGTGTGAATGTTGGTGGAGGGGGAGTAAACCTTTACTTTTATCGCTTGGGAACCGCCACTAATGTGTTTAGCATGGAAGATATTGATAACTGATGGTCGCGAAGTAAACAAGAAGGGTGCATCTCTCAAAATTTCATTTACCTCTGTTTTTAAAACTTGAGCTCTGGCACCTCTGCAAATCACTGCTTCCCTCTACGAAGGGACTATCTATTTACTTTTATGTTGTGTCATCACCTTCTCAAATAAGCGCCAGAACCTGAGAGCACAGCTGTCATGCTTATGCATTGTGTATAACTAGTGTTGGGTGCATCATGATTGGATCTTTTCTACCATGAATTACAAAGTTTAGTCGCTGCTCGGACTTTGGAGGTGCTCTGCATTTATGTTTTGCGGTCTCAGAAAGGGCTAGCGAGATACCACTATTGTCATATTATATCATGGTTTTTTAAAAACGTGTTGTTGTTCGAGATATCTTATTATTGCTCGCTAGCTGATTATGTCATTGTTATGAGTTAATGTAATTTTTAAGAGTTATTGTCGACATGGTTGGTTATAATCTTTGCTGAAAACCTGGGTGCTACTTAAGCTTATTTATGCAAACAAGAGCAAAAGAGTTCGTAAAAGTTTTTCTTTTTCACTTTCAGTTTATCAACTGAATTGCTTGAGGACAAGCAAAGGTTTAAGCTTGGGGGAGTTGATACGTCTCTGTCGTATCTACTTTTCCTAACGCTTTTCCTCTTGTTTTGGACTCTAATTTGCATGAATTGAATGAAACTAACCCGGACTGACGCTGTTTTCAGCAGTACTACCATGGTGTTATTTTTTTGTGCAGAAATAAAAGTTCTCGGAATGGAACGAAACTTTGCGAGGATTTTTTATACAATAAAAGAGAATTTCTGGAGCCAAGAACCACCGGAGGGGGCACCTGGGTGGGCACAACCCACCAGGATGCGCCCCCCTCCAGGCGCGCCCAGGTGGGTTGTCCCCACCTGGTGGCCCCGCAGACTCTGAAACCGACGCTATAAAATCACATTTTTCCAGAAAAAAAATCAGGGAGAAAGAATTATCGCGTTTCGTGAGACGGAGCCGCCGCCACCTCCTGTTCTTCATCGGGAGGCCAGATCTGGAGTCCGTTTGGGGCTCCGGAGAAGGGGATCTTCGGTATTCGTCATCACCAACCCTTCTCCATCGCCAATTCCATGATGCTCCCCACTGGGAGTGAGTAATTCCTTCATAGGCTCGCTGGTCGGTGAGGAGTTGGATGAGATTCATCATGTAATCGAGTTAGTTTTGTTAGGGCTTGATCCCTAGTATCCATTATGTTCTGAGATTGATGTTGCTATGACTTTGCCATGCTTAATGCTTGTCACTTTTGGCCCGGGTGCCATGATTTCAGATCTGAACCGTTTATGTTATCATCATTATATCCATGTTCTAGATCCGATCTTGCAAGTTATAGTCACCTACTACGTGTTATGATCCGGCAACCCCAGAGTGACAATAGTCGGGACCACTCCCGGTGATGACCGTAGTTTGAGGAGTTCATGTATTCACCGTGTGTTAATGCTTTGTTCCGATTCTCTATTAAAAGGAGGCCTTAATATCCCTTAATTTCCAATATGGACCCCGCTGCCACGGGAGGGTAGGACAAAAGATGTCATGCAAGTTCTTTCCATAAGCACGTATGACTATTTACGGAATACATGCCTACATTATATTTATGAACTGGAGCTAGTGTCGTATCGCCCTAGGTTATAACTGTCTCATGATGAATATCATCCAATAAATTACCGATCCAATGCCTACGATTTTCCTACATATTGATCTTGCTAAGTTACTACTGCTGCTGTTACTATTGCACTTGCTACGAAACTACTGCTATCACTGTTACCGTTACTGCTGCTGCTACTATTATCAAAACTATCATACTACTTTGCTACTGATCACTTTGCTGCAGATAATTAATCTACAGGTGTGATTGAATTGACAACTCAGTTGCTAATACTCTCAAATATTCTTTGGCTCCCATTGTGTCGAATCAATAAATTTGGGTTGAATACTCTACCCTCGAAAACTGTTGCGATCCCCTATACTTGTGGGTTATCAAGATTATCTATGAATATTATTTGAGTCTTCTTTGAACTCTTTTATGCATGATTAAGATATCTTTGTATTTCTCTTCGAACTATCGGTTTGGTTTGGCCAACTAGATTGGTTTTACTTGCAATGGGAGAGGTGCTTAGTTTTGGGTTCAATCTTGCGGTGTCCTCACCTAGTGACAGAAGGGGTAGTGAGGCACGTATTGTATTGTTGCCATCAAGGATAAAAAGATGGGGTTTATAACATTGCTTGAGTTTATCCCTCTACATCATGTCATCTTGCTTAAGGCGTTACTCCGTTCTTATGAACTTAATACTCTAGATGCATGCTGGATAGCGGTCGATGTGTGGAGTAATAGTAGTAGATGCAGGCAGGAGTCAGTCTACTTGTCACGGACGTGATGCCTATATTCATGATCATTGCCTTAGATATCATCATAATTATGCGCTTTTCTATCAATTTCTCAACATTAATTTGTTTACCCACCGTATGTTATCTTTAAGAGAGAAGCCTCTAGTGAAACCTATGGCCACCGGGTCTATTTTCCATCATATATTTTCAGATCTATAAACCAAAAAATCCAAAAATACCTTGCTGCAATTTATCTATATTTATTTTAGTTTGCTCTTTTATTTATCTTTTATACCTATCTCTTTTAGATCTCACTCTTGTTCGCGACCGTGAAGGGGTTGACAACCTCTTTTTTGCGTTGTGTGCAAGTGTTTGTTAGTTTGTGCAGGTGCATATATTGGAGACTTGCTTGTGCCTCCTACTGGATTGATACCTTGGTTCTTAACTGAGGGAAATACTTATCTCTACTTTGCTGCATCACCCTTTCCTCTTCAAGGGAAAAATCAACGCAAGCTCAAGAAGTAGCAAGGACCCTCTCCTAATATACGCATAACATATGCTTTAGTCACAATGTAGGGGTTCCTCCGACTTGTGGTTTGGTTTACAACCCCTTCCAGAGATCTCCCTCGCAGCAACACGTCGTGGCACCTGAGATAAAAAAAAGAAAAAAAATGATAAGTACCTGACGTGAGGTGCGAGCACATGGCAAATCGAACGTTTTTTATGGAAATTCTAGTGACGCAAGGTTGGCAAGTTAGTTGACACACACGTCAATTTTCTGTCAAAAAAATAAACCGAAGCATGAAGTTGCCATGCTTTCCAACTAGAGATGTCATACTCGCATCGCTAAACTTGCCATAAAAATTGTTCGATTTGTCATGTGCTCGTACCTGACATTCGGGTGTTATCAGATTCCAAAGAGAAACTGCCGCACCTTCCTTCTCCGCCCAGCAATAGCTCGGTGGCCACGCCGCCGTTGACGCGGTTTCCATGCTGCCCATGGCGCCTCTGCCGCCGCGCTCAACGCGTTATCCGCGATGCCCTACTCTTGGTGGCCACCGAGTCTCTCTTGGCCGCCCAACCCTACCTCCAGTGTGGCCGCACACGACGAGTTGTATGTTCCTCTTTTGAAGGTATGGGTTTTCCAGAAGATTTTCATTGTTATACATTGGAGTCTGCGTAAATATATGTCAGTGCCAACTTTTAATCTAGAGACTGGATGAATGTGTGCAACTGAAATTATTATGACATTTGTACTACCTAATGTGTTAGCAGGAACTAATTTAGATAACATGTGCATCCAAACAATATTCCTGTGATATTTTGAATTTCAGGCCGGAAAGATGAGATAGGAAAAAAGAGCATCAACCTGATGAGCTTTTTAAATGAAACTTCGAAGCATCCTTTGGTAGTCATCCGGTTCCTCTGCCATCATCGTAAGAACAAGGCCAAGTGCAAAATAAAGAAATAAGAGCAACTGATGAAATTCAAAACTAAAGAAGATAGAAAAAAATAGTGAGATAATTAAGGAATATAAAAACTAACGGAATGAGTGAATGAAACTGGTGAAAGTGAAAATGAAAAGAATGAGAAGAACAAAAACTGAAAGATAATGAATAAATATGACAGGCCAACTAAGAATGGACGCCGGATAAAGAGTAGACCAAGGAGAAAGACAAGAGATAATTAAAAAATGACATAAAATATTCCTGTGATATTTCAAATTTCAGACCGATGAGATAGGAAAAAGAGCATGAACATGTTGAGCTTTTGAAATGAGACTTTTGAAGCATTCTTTGGTGGTCATCAGGTTCCTCTATCGTCATCCTATGTACAACCAAGTTTTATTAGGGCCAAGCGCAACATGATGAGAAAATAAAGACAAAAGAGCAACTGATGAAATTGAAAACTTGAAAAGATAGGAAAAATAATGGGAGAAATAGGGAATTAGACAAATTGAAGGAATGGGGGAATAATACTAATGAAAGCGAAGAAATAAATGAAAATAATAAAAACTGAGAGATAACAACTAAAAATGACAGATTAACTAAGAATGGACGCAAAAGAAAGAGTAGATCGAGGAGAATTGCAAGAGATAATTACAAAATGAAGAGAAAGAAATGACATGGCTTAGAAAGACGGAGATATAAATAACTTATGAATGAGTAATGACATGGCTCATAAAAATAATAGCTGGATAAACTGAATGAGCAAAAAACACATTGACTAAAAAATGAGAATGAGAGACGTAAACTGAAGAAATAGAATGGGGAATATTTTTGGAAAAGATTGATACTATGAAACTGAACAGAAGTGTAAACGAACAACAAATGATGGAAAGTAGAACAATGTTTTATGCTCCGGCCATGGGCAACATCCACTTTTTTTGTATGCTCTGCCCAACAACAGTTCTTTGTCATTTCTTATTGCTAGGAAAAAATAAATGGGACATAACAAAAAATGGATTGCTACGAACGAGGGAAAACTGTAGGAATTGCCATTGTCATGTGCATACTAATGAGTTAAGGGAAGAGCATCACAGGAAGAAAAACAATCATAACAATGCATACACAAAAGCTAGAACTTACCTAAGGTCATATTTCCACTTTGTTCATAGTGCCATCGGGCAACAACAGTCTAGCAGATGACTGATTCAACCAACAAGTTTCATTCTTTTACAACAAAGGAGAACGCTTCTAAATTCCGACCCAGTATCTGGTACGTATCAAACATATCTATAATTTTTGTCTATTTTATATGCTACTATAATATCACTTTCGTATACTTTTTATAGCATTTTATATTATTATTCTGAACTAACCTATTAATTTAGTGCCGAGTGCCAGTTGTTTTCTGCATGTTTTTGTCTTACAGAAAATCAATATCTACATGGAGGTCAAAAAACGCTAAGGATTTAATACAATTTTTTTGGGGCACGAAGGTTCCAGAAAGCACCGGAGGCAGACGAGGGGACCCATAGGGCCTCCACACGTCCTGGTGGCGCGGCTAGGGCCTACGCCGTGCCCCATGCCTATGTGGGCTCCACGAGCACCGCCTTACATCAAAATCTCTAAATCTTTGCACCGCCACAAGTTTCTGTTCCAAAGGGATCCAATCTGGAGACCTGTTTTGGCATTCTGCTGAAGGGGAATCCACCACGAGAGGCTTCTTCATCAACCTTGCCGCCTCCATGATCATGTGGGAGTAGTTCACTTAGGACCGTAGGGTCCATAGCAGTAGCTGCAAAAAAACACGTGATCTTGCAACAACACACACTAACTGCAAACAACACCATGCTCTAGTGAGGAGATTTGGATGGGAGCTTAAGAGAGTGCTTGAGAAAGATACCACACGTGGAAGAAAGGGGGAAAGCAAAGCGGTTGGTGTGCGTGAGGATAAGGAGGAACGAAACCGCTCCCTACAGATAGTCTTGGGCGGGCCGCACACAGGACACATGTCGCACGGTAGAGAAGGCGAATGCTTGTGTGGAATCGGTCAATTGAAGGTATGTGTTTCCGAAAAAGAAATGGCAAAAGGCAAAGAAACAGAATGTATCACCAGCCGTTGCAAAGCAGACCTGGCCAGATGGGCCGACCCGGCCTAGACTACACATGCCAGGCACGGCACGGCCCACCCAGGCACGCGCAACTACACGAGTCATGGCGGGCCGGCACGCGTGCTGCACTCCCTGGCCCAAGCACAACAGAACAAAGAATTGGGCCGACCCACCGACACGCTGGTTTTGGACTATTTTGGGTCTATTTGGCATGTTTTTTAGGCTCATATAAAATATTTTGGAAATTTTTAGAAGTTAATGGGTCTTACTGTGTCGGCATATGTGCCCAGCCTCGCGGACCGGGCACGGCCTAGGCAGGCCACATGCCGGCACAGCCCAATTAGATATATGTCGGGCCAGGCCCATCAGAGGCCGGGCACTCTGGCTAATGTGCCGGCCTGCCTGGTCCGGGCCAGATGGCCACCTACCTTTTTGTTGCAAGTCAATGAGCCATAGTCCGGGACTAACTCATCAAAAGAAAAGATTGTCCAAAAAAAGATCAAAAGAAAGAAAACCCCGACTCATAAAGAAAAGTTATAGACCAGGCCCACCAAAACGGGAAGAACTCCTCGACAAGAAAGGGGGTAAAAGATGGAGGTGTCCGCCGACGCGGCGGCGGCGGCGGCGGCGCGGACGCTGCGGTGGGCCGGCCGTGCGGGCCACCTGGGCGGCGTCCCGCGCGCCGCGGTGATAGGCGCCGTGGGCACCATCGCCAAGGCGTACGTGTCGCTGCTCAACACCACCACCGTGCACAACGCCGACGCCCTCCACCGCCTTGTCTCCTCGCGGCCCACCGGCACGCCGCTCCTCACCGTCAGCAACCATATGTCCACGTATGTTCCCCCACTGCCCCGTCATATCCCTCCCGGATCTCCCCCGTGTACCGCTCTTGCTGTTTGTGGCTTCTGAGCTCTGACTAGATGTAGGAGGAGAGATCAGGCGGCGATGTGTTTGATATGTCGTGGCTCTGGCACCATTGTCGCAAGAATTGTGCGAAATTGTTGCTGGAAGCCAGCAAGTTGCATCCTGCCTTGCTAACATTATTGGGATTTACAGCAATTAGTTATACCTATGTATTGCTGTCATTAGCATACTGAAAGAGGACTTTGAAATGTTGAAATTCCTTTTTAGACACGTTTTTAGCATGGATCACTTGAGAAGTATGCATCTTGCTCTTTTCTTATCCCTTCATATGCTACATCATGCTGTAGATTGGTGTTCATGTTTAAGGAAAGTATGACTTGTCATTTGCCATACAATGTGTATGCATTGTATTGGCTTGTTGTATTGTACAGGTGTCATGTATAGGTTCCAGTGTGGACAATTACAAATTATTTAGGCATGTATTGTTTGCTGTACACAATTTTTGTGTGTCGGAAGTTTTGGTAACCTTGAGGTTATCCTATACTTATTTGTACAGGATAGATGACCCATTTATGTGGGGATTCAAGGGTTTCCCTATTACAGATTCAAGGCTTGCAAGATGGGTGCTGACAGCAGAGGATATCTGCTTCAGGAATGTATTCATGTCTTACATGTTTCGACTTGGTGAGGCCCCTTTTCGTGTTTGTTATTTACCTTTCTTTTTTGCACAGGTGTGTATGGTCAAATGATAATCAGTATGTTATTACTGTGGCATATTAATCATGTAGGCATAGTGGGCTTCCAAAAGCCCCACTGGCCCACTCTCTCACTTGCTTTAACTAACGTTGTGGAGCACCTCCAGCATAGGTCAATTCAGATATGAAATTTTCACTTAGTGGAGCCAGTTAATGGCATCTTTCTGTTGAGCATGTAATAACCCCATTTAATCCAGTAACTTTGTGCATGTTTTTGCATTTTAAATGCCGACGACCTTCAGAGTTCTAACAAGCTTCGTAAAAAAAATTCTTACCTAAGCAATCATGATTTATTGCTCTAACTACCAAGACTAGCTTCAGAAAGTTAAATAAAAACTTGTCAAACTTGTCCAAGCATTCTGTATGTTATATCTCTCTGTTGGACCATGTTAATGGTGTGCATAATTGTTCTGTAACTCAAATTTGCCATAAAGTTGACATCTACCGTTAATTGTCTCTCTTTTCCAGTCTCGATATGAAAATGATACTTGACATGCTATGTGTTGTGGTGGTAATACATAAATGATGATATGCTATCTAACAGCTATGTTATCTCTAGTTCAGTTGCTACTTTTGATGTTCAGCACTTGTGTGTTTTTGTCATCTTTATTCTTGTATTTTTCTTATCTTTTCATTTTCAGGGTTTCATTGCAAGGCAGAGTTGGTATCACTCTGCATGGCATAATTTGATAATCTTGTTATTGGCATATAATTTATGCACAGGGAAATGTGTGCCGATCACTAGAGGGGCTGGAATTTATCAAGACCATATGAATGAGGCCCTTGAAGTGCTTAGCACTGGAGGTTGGGTATGTGCATTTTCTTCGGTTCAGCATTAACTATTACATCATTAACATATGTTGTGCTTATGGTTATAAATTCTGGTCCTTATTTGGTTGTAAATTTCTTCATGGCATATTCAAACAGTTGCATTCATTCCCTGAAGGAAAAGTAGCCCAAGATCACCAGCCAATCAGACGGTTGAAATGGGGAACTGCCAGTCTTATTGTCCGAGCACCTGTAACTCCAATAGTATTGCCTATTGTTCACACTGGTTTTGAAAAGGTATATGGAAATATTTGTATCTCTGTAATTCCATCATTTTGTGCATGGTTTCATGTGTTGAATATGAGCTTCAAATAGAATGGAATATATATAGTTCTCTTCTGCAATTTGAATTATATTGCACGTTCAATAAACCACTTGACTCCAGCACTAGTTCATTTGTATTCCCATTCATTAATCCAAGATCTCTTTTATGTTATATATATGGTACTCTGAACTTCTCCCCATTGTACTGTAGGTGATGCCAGAGAAATCATTTTTTGGACGCCGTCCACCACTGCCTCTCTGCGGCAAGGAGATACAGATCATCGTGGGAGAACCAGTAGTTTTTGATCTGCCAGGCTTGAAGCAGGTGGCAGCAATGATACCACAAGACACATCCTTCGAAAGGAAGGGCTGGCCAACCATCACGCCGGAGGGGCTAGATGAGGCAGCGCAGAGATGGCTTTACCAGAAGATGTCGGATAAGATCCAGTCCGCGATGGAGAGCTTGAGGAAGACGCTTCTGAACTCGAAGCAGCATTGACATTGATTCTTTTTGTTCGTTCTTCGACCATCGGGCAAGGATGCGCCGCCTTTTTTCTCCAATACCTTGTTGAATTGGTTAGGGTATAGTAGCTTTGTTAGCTAGTTTCAGATGATGGGATCACGATACGGCGATTGGGAGGATATGGGAATCGGGAGGGATGGAGTAGTTCTCCATTGGACATTGCACCTGCCATAGAAGCGGGGTTGAGAATTAGACTTCAGAGTGTCGGATTTGGACTTTTTCTTTTTGCAATAACAAGATTATTCAGGCTGTTGCCTAATTTCATGGCTGTTTGGATCGGATTGCCATTTTGTGTTTAGCCGAGGAACTGCCCATAGAGATTTTTCACCATCCAGTGAATGTTATCTACCCCCTCCATCCCATAATGTAAGACGTTTTTTCACACTAGTAGTATGTCTCCCTTGAAGTTTTCTGAACCTGGAGATGGTTTCTCTTTTTACCTTTACAAATGTGAAAGACCTAGCTGGTGTTAGTGATTATCCATCTGCCTACCTATATATACCTATCAATTACGATGTTGGGTAGCTTTGCTTCCAAGGCCTGATTTATTAGCTCCGGGTGGATCCAATTTCAGCTGTTGGCCATCATTCGCCTCCAAGGTGAACCATTATGTGTCCAAACCTTGTAGAGAAAGTGTTCCAGCAACCTGTTAACTGACGCGCCAAGCTCCTTCCCCCTAACGGAAAATTTTCGACATCACGCGGATGAGAAGTGATAAATAGTTTATTCCTGTGGATCAAGGCTATTTATTTATTTATTTGCAAAATTTATAACTCAGTTTATGACAAAAAAGGGTTTCCCCCCGCTTTGTATTACAAAGCAACCATCCGAGACAACCAACGATAGGTGCTGGGGCGGAAGCAGCACAGTCACGCCCAAAAGAAATGAAAGAGAAAATACAAAAGAAAAAAAATGCCGATAACGGCGGATCGACAAAAACGGCGAAGCCTCGCGACCGCTGCGTCCACCGAAGATCACCCACCAAGCTCCGAGACTCCGAAGCGCCGGTACCAAACAACACCTCCAAGAAGGGACGTGACGATGACGACGCTGCTGCCAAGGGTTTCCCCCGGTAAGCGGCGAGGAGAGAGGAAGGGTAGCCCAGACGCCCTCCAGGAAGATCCGGCGGCACCCTCAGGCGCCACCGCGTCGGTGTCGGCCAAGCCAACAGGGATTTCTCCTGATCCCAACCTTCACCTCAGGCACTCCGGAGCTCGCCACCAAACCGACCACCACCCTGCGCCAACACAGTCATGAACTTTCCCACGCTGTCTCACCACGGCACCACGAAGTATGGCCTGCACAACGAAGAAGAGGAGCCGAGACTAGGGCAGCAGCACCGTCGGCACGCGGGAGGGCTCCACCTCCACCGTCCACGACGGTAGCCGACCGGACGCAATGGCAGGAGCCTACCAGGCCCGTGGCCCCACAGGCCCGGACGGGCGCTCGAAGGCCCGGACAGCTCCCGCCTTCGCGCTACAGCCGGCACGCCGTCGGCGTCGCCGCCCCTGTCCAAGCCGCTCCCTTGCCTCCCTGCACAGAGGGCGTCGAGGTCACGCCGGAGCCGGCCCGTGAGGACCCAGATGGGGCCCTACGGGCCCAGATCTGGGCCGGGGTCGCGCCGCCGACCGCCCAGCACCACCGGACCGCCCCGCCGCCAAGTGGAGGCACCACCACTGCGCGTGCCGCCGGCCGCCGCCACCAAGACGCCGGACCGCCACCGGCCGAGCACCACCGCCGCCTCCCCCCGCCCCGGGAAGGAGGAGCACGCGCGAGAACGGGAGGACCCGCCGCCGCCGACACCACCCGGCCAGATCTGGGGGCGACCGCCGGCGGCGGCGGGGAGGAGGGAAGGAGGGGGTGGACGAGGGGAAAGGGGGCGCGCGCTGCCCCGGCCGCCTCCCGGGGAGACGGCGGAGGCGGCGGGATAGGGAGGAGGGGAGAGGGGGGCGGAGCGGGCCGGGGCGCGCGCGCCGGGCGGCCGGCGGCGGCGAGAAGGGGCTGGAGCGCCGCCAGCGGCGGGGGAAACCCTAGCGGGAGGAGGGGTCGGGAGGAGAGCCTCCTATGTATGTATCAGATCTCACTGTTTGTGAACGTAAATGTACACTTCATTCGAGTTAACTCAGTTTATATAGACTCGTAACGATAATTTTTCAGTTGAAGACTCGTAATAATACAGTGAGGTGAAACGGAAAAAATAGCACGCCAACGAAGTAACACTAGAGATAAGCCGTCCGAAACAGATTTGAGAATGAACTTCGTAGGTGTGGAGCCTGTCATATTCCTCGCTATTGTGCTCCGAGTAAAGATTACACCCTGATTATCCGGGCCTGGTACGCTCCTCACGTCCTAAGGCTCTCAAGAAAGCTCATGCGCTTCTTGTCCGCGTTGCTCGTGAGGTAGTCCAGGAAGTCACTGAAGCTGCTCTCCTTGTACTTCTCAGGATCTTGCTCATCCACCAGCTCCTTGGCAACGTAGAACTTCTCGTGCATCACAAAACTATGGAAGCTCGCGATGGATATCCTCGCCTCTCCATGGTTCAGGACAGCACGGTGCACGACGGTCCTGATCCGTCCGTTGCTCAGGACCTCCATGTAGTCTCCCACGTGGACGTGCAATGCGTGCCCGGGCTGCTGGACCACTCTCCAGGTGTTGCTACTTCGGTCAAGGACCTCCAGGCCTGAACAACTTGCGAGCAAGATGGTAAGAAATCCGTGATCGGAATGTGGCGCCAGCCCTATCGCCGATTCGCCTTCTGGCTCTTTCGCGTAGCAGTTCACTTGCAGTAGCTGCAATCCTCTCTGAAATTCTTCATGCTGGTAGTCTTTGCCCAGTCCTAGGCCTTCAAGTATGGCTTCCATCAGCTGCAGAGCCACACTCCTTACTTCAGCTGAAAATTTTCCCATGTCTTCCCTGTTTTTAGTACACAAAAAATAGCTATTTTAGATGAGAATCACACAATTGGTTCTGTAGTTCAAGATTGTAAGAAGATTTCTAGAAAAAATGCTTTGCCTGTAGCTTGTTGGTTTTTCTGGCCAATATTGCAACCATTCACTGAGGGGATGGGCATAATGCTTTAGGAATGTCCGTGACGGACGAGTGCCGTCCTTTGAGCTGGTGCCGTATCTAACAGGCCTTCGGATGTCGTCTGATGCAAACTCCTGCTTTGTCTCACTTGGCAGTTTGAAGAAATCTGAAGCTACTTCAACGGCACGGTCCATGACAGATTGACTGATCCCATGGTTTATAACCTGTAAAATGAGGAATTATCATGACAGGCATGTAAGCTTTGTTTGCTCTCTTACACCTGCTTGTTAGTAGTGTCCAAACAAGGGTTCAAGAAAAGGCAGTACCTTAAGTTCTCCCCTAACATATAGTGACTTAATTGGAAAGACGCATTCTAACAAGTTACTACTTTTCTCCAACTAATGTTTTACACTTTTATTAGCCGTCCTTGAGAACCTTGACACTGCTTTGATTTGGAAGTTGAAGATTACAACGCTTTACATGAACAATATGGACCTGTTATATATAAATATTGTTCTGTTATTGCCCTTACTAAAAGGGCCTTGTCGGAAAACACGCCCTAGTAATACTGTCTGCTGCCTTGTTGTGTCCACAATTCCACATCCACCCATAGGACAATGATGCAGTTGTTGAAACCAGCCATTTATATCGAGTACCAACTGTTGATAAAGACTGAAGAAAAATTGAGATGCTTGTACACTCGCGATACTTAAGAAACCTTTTCTAAATTTTATGAAGACTACTTTACAGATAAAAAGTGCACTCAAGGCTAAAATGTGCACGGCATGAAAATAATTAAGAATGTAACAAGGAAATGGGAACGATCTAAAATTGGCACATGCTGAAATACCTTCAATGTAGTATGATGTCATTGAGGTGAAAAATGAAGCGTGAAATGGGGACTGAACTTTTTCGGCTTCATGTTGTTTGTCAGCTGTCATGTAACCAAGTAACGAAATGGAGCTAGCGCCTATGATTCATGTAGTTTATCTTTTCGCAGTTGTTCTTCAATTACAAATCTAGTTTAGTTTCCTCGTTCGTACATGTGGAAATGTTCTCAAAGAGCATACCTGAAAGTATCCGAGATCATGCCACGCTTTGGCGATATCTTCCACCACGCGAGATCGTGTCTCGGGTTCAAGAGTGAGGTGACCCAGGTTGATCACCGGCATTGGCGGCGCCGGCGGGTGGAGGCCCTCCGACGTGGGCTGCTCCTGAGGGGTGCTCCTTGAGTCGCACGACATATCAACGTACCGTGCAGGCACCTGCACCGGAGTCCTATCTGACTAGTTCAGAACAGAGACAGGACGAATTGGAGTTTCCCTGGGAGGCAGCATCTACTTATAGGCATCTTCATTGATTCCATGTAACGCAGGGAAGAAAACTTTGGTTGGAAGGAGAAAGGTGATAAGTTGTTGCAGTGACCTCTTTATGATCATAAGCAAAGCATTCAGAAGAATGGAGGTCGGGTCAAATTGCAGGCAAATGAAATCTATGAGATCTCGAAGATTCTAAACAAGCAAATGACAATCAAAATCTCTGCCTCCCCTGTCACTCGACCTGCCCGACCCTAACAATTAAACATTTTTTGGGACCAGTTTTCCCTATAATGGGACCATATCTCGTCTTCTTAATGAACTGCAGGAACCCCTGCCCTGGCGCGACGAGGTTCTTAAAAAAACAGTTAAAGCAATGACATAATGTATCAGACTAACAAGAGCTAGCAGATTATTTGCAGTGATAAACTAAACCAAACATCATCTGATTGGCGGCTTGCTTCGTCCCTGATAAACAATATTTGAGAGAGAAAGAGAGAGAGGGACCTGGCGGCGGGGCAGCAGCCGCGCTTGTCACCCCGCCAGCAGCAGCAGGCGCCGGTGATGAGGGGGCACGGTGGTGGCGAAGAGCAGCGGCGGTGGCGGGAAATCGAGGGAGTGGAGCAAGCGCCAGCGGCGGAGGTGGCGAGGGGCGTCGGGAGTGCGGAGATTTTCCTGACTGGAGATGGCTGGGTTGTGGCCACAATTGGTGATGGTGATCATCCGTCTGCCTACCTACTACCTATGACAGTGACGTCGATGTTGAACAGTTCTGTCTCCGGAAGGAACCAATCCAGACCATCATTCGCCTCCAAGCTGAAGCATTATGTGCCCAATCTTGTAGAGAAAGTGTCCCAACAACCCGTTAAGATGAGGTACCAACCTCCCTCCGAACTGAAAACTTGTGGAGGTTCGCATTCCAGATTGAAAGAAGTGAGAAATAGTTCAGTTGCGTGTACCATGGATATTTAAACTCACGTGGTTGATGATAATACAACTTATATACAGGATTAATTTTACATCGTGGTGTTTCTTTACCTAATAGTCAAATGCAGACTCTAATAATCATATAATGGGGTGAAAGTGTAAAAATAACATGACAACAAACAAAAACTTCCGTACCTTCATATCAGAAGTAAGAGCATCTCCACTCGTTCGGCCCCCAGGGGCTAGAAATAGCGCCGCCCTGGGGGCGCGCCGGCGATAATTTCGGCGTGGGGGCGATCGGGTTCCCAGCCGTCGCCCCCAGGCGCCGATTTCGGCCCACTTTCGGCGCAAATTGTCCCACTTTTCAGCCCATTTTCGGCGCAAAATGGCCCACTATCGACGCAAATTGACCAATTTCGGTCCATATTCGGCGTGATTCGGCGTGCTTCAACATAAATTCAACAGAAGCTATTTTTATCACATAGTTCATCACAGAAAATCAATAGAAATCAAATAATTTAATACAAATTATATAGTTCAACAAATAGTTTAACAAATAAAAGCTCATATTTCATCACACGTCGAGCTAGGCGTTGTCCTTGAGCCTCCATAGGTGCTCCACCAGATCCTGCTGCAGTTGTTGATGCACCTGTGGGTCTCGGATCTCCTGCCGCATATTAAGGAAGGCAGTCCAGATTGCCGGTAGTTGGTGATCAACTTGGGCAAGAGGAACCTGCCTGTAATATGGTTCATTGTCAAACACTAGCTCTTCGTGCTCGCTCTCAATGATCATGTTGTGCAAGATGACACAGCAAGTCATGATCTCCCACATTTGATCTTTCGACCAGGTCTGAGCAGGGTACCGGACAACGGCAAATCGAGATTGGAGCACACCAAATGCCCGCTCGACATCCTTCCTGCAAGCCTCCTGAACCTTCGCAAAGTGGGAGTTCTTGCCTCCTGGCACAGGGTTTGAGATAGTCTTCACAAATGTGAACCATCTCGGATAGATGCCATCTGCTAGGTAGTATCCCTTGTTGTAGTGCCGCCCATTGACCTCGAAGTTCACCGGAGGAGAATGACCTTCAACAAGCTTGGCAAAGACAGGGGAGCACTGCAGTACGTTGATGTCATTGTGAGTTCCTGGCATACCAAAAAAGGAGTGCCAAATCCAGAGGTCCTGTGTGGCCACTGCCTCAAGTACCACACTGCAACCGCCTTTGGCGCCTTTGTACATCCCCTGCCAAGCAAATGGATAGTTTTTCCATTTCCAATGCATGCAGTCGATGCTTCCAAGTATCCCAGGAAATCCTCTTGCTGCATTCTGTGCTAGGATCCGAGCAGTGTCTTCAACATTGGGTGATCGCAAGTATTGCGGTCCAAACACTGCCACCACTACCCTGTAGAACTTGTAGAAACTATCAATGGTCGTGGACTCGACCATGCGCCCATAGTCGTCGAGTGAATCACCGGGAGCTCCGTATGCAAGCATCCTCATAGCTGTCGTGCACTTCTGGATTGAGGTGAATCCAAGTGTGCCGGTGCAATCCTTCTTGCACTTGAAGTAGTTGTCGAACTCCCAGATGGAATTCACAATCCTGAGGAAAAGCTTTCGGCTCATCCGATAACGGCGCCAAAATACTTTGTCGCCGTGCAGTGGAGCGTCGGCGAAGTAGTCGGAGTAGAGCAAGCAATAGCCTTCCAGTCGATGCCGGTTCTTTGCTTTCAGCCGCCCCGACGCCGAGCCACCTCTCCGCGGCTTTACATTGCTCGCGAGCAGGCCGGCCAGGGCGGCGAGGACCATGAGATGCTCTTCGTCATGGACGTCGGCATCGGCTTCCTCCTCCAGCAGCGCCGCGAGCGCCTCCTCGTCGTCCGAGTCCATCGTCGAGCAGACAAATCACCGAACACCTGGCGGGCGCGGTGGGCGCACAACCGCCGGTATCCCGCCCTGCGCGGCCGAAGCGCCGGAAAACTCGCCCAGGAAGGTGGTGGAGAGGTTGTCGCGGCGAAACCCTCTCTTTTTTCTGGCGGGGAATGGCCTATCTAGCGGTGGTGGGGGTGGGCGGCGGCAAGGCGACGGAAGGGCGTGCGCGCGCGCGCGCGCGCGGGGGTTGGGGGGGAGGGGGTGGGGGCGAATCTGGACGTGAAAGATGCGTTTTCGCCTGATATTGGTGGCCCAGGCGCAGTTTTCCCTTCCGCCGGAGCCTCCAAGCGCCCCCCCAGTGCGCTGGGTTCGGCCTGGGATCGCCGGGCCCAAAAACGGGCCGAGCCGGCGGATTTCGGCGTCTTGGGGGCGCGACTGGGGGTTTTTTCGGCGCCGGCGCGAAAAAAGTTGCCTGGGGGGCCTGTTGGGGGCGCGGCTGGAGATGCTCTAACATCACAGATAAATCGTCCCAGACAAGGCAGAGATGAACTGCTGTAGGCATGGAGCTTTGTCAGCATCTTCAACAGCTAGCACGCAGTTGATTGGTATTCCATCCGTTATAAGAGCGTTTAGATCAATACTCTTATATTTCTTTATACGAAGGGAGTACATAGTAAAATTTTAGGTTTGGAAGCAGCCAACCTAGACTAAAATTTTAGGCTATAGCCTATATTTTGCGGGAAATGATTAGCATCCACCGACGGATTGCTCCCAAATATCAACCGCCTCCATCGTCTACCATGTGTCCATGTGGCCCCACCCATTCTCCACCATTTCTTCCCCAGAAACATCAGGATCCTATCGCTCTCCGTCTCACCCAGGAACAGTTGCGGTGCCTCGGCTCGTACTGGCATCGGTTGTGAAAAGACTATAAATTTCTGCAACAAGACCTCTGTTGCAGAATAATTCTGCAACAAGACCTTTGTTGCAAAAGAATTCTGCAATCCTGACTTCTATAACATTTCTGTAATAAGAGTTTTATCATGAAAATTTCTGCGACAAGACCTCTATTGCAAGGGGAAAAAAACTGTAACACGACCTTTGTTGCAAAAAAAAAATCTGCAACTTGACCTATGTTGTAAAAAATTCTGTAACATGATCCGTGTTGCAGAAAATTTCTGCAACACAACCTATGTTGCAATGATACAAGGTGACGCTCGGCCGCTCAATCCGTGAGATCCGATGGCCTGCTAGGTGGCGGATCTTTTCGCCCCTATTTAGATTGGTATATGTATCAATTTGGTAGCAATATATGAGTGCAGCTACGCGTCGGCCGGCCGATTTATTTTAAAGATCCGCCGCCTCGCGGGCCGTCCGATCTATGATTGCTTAACATACGACTTTTTTTGCAACACGAGTATTGTTTCAGAAACAATGGTGACTAACACCTCAGTGACTATTGCAACAAGAGCTTTCTTTCAGAAACACATCAGTGACTATTGCAACAAGAGTTTTGTTTCAGAAACATTGATGAGATTGCAGAAAGCATCTCTGCGTATGATTCTTCTTCGCAACAAAAGCTTTGTTTCAGAAACACCCTGGACTATTGCAACAAGATCTTTGTTTCAGAAACATGGCACGCAGGGCCGGGACGAATCCAACAGGGAGTGCTCCCACGATGACAGCGCCGCCAGAGAGGTTATGTGCTGCGCCGCTCGCCGCTGCAACGATGCCCGGGCAACGCAGATCTCAGGGCAGATGTGAGCGGCAGGGCGACCGCTGCCCGGCCGACGGCAAGCGAGGCGGCGAAGAAAAATAGGAGGGATGGAAGTAGGCGGCGAAGGCCTCCCTCACCGGCGAACGATGGTTGCCGGAGCGGGAGGCGGCGAGCACTGGCGCGAACATGATGCGGCCGAGCGTCTCCCTTGCGGCGCTGATTCGGGCCAAAAAAGGACCGAGAAAGATGAGGATAAGGTAGGGGAGGGAGCCACAAAGGCGTGCTGTTGCAGAAGACGTGTGGTGGTGGGTCCACTGGGGACGCGTGGCGCACGACTGAGGCAACGGACGCGCACGTGATTATCAACCGGTTGATGAGAAGTGTTTTCCATCTAAATACACAAAATCCAAAAAAAAAATATGCGGCCAGGCGAAGCCAACTGCCACCCTTGTGAACTTTCTCCACCGTCGCGTCACCCACCTCCGCACGGCCGTCCCGAGCCCCACCGGTTGTTTCCACCACCCAATCAATTCGCCGCGAACCGCGCGACGTCCCTCTCTCGACACCGACGGATCTGTCCCCACCGTCACCCCACACCCCCCGCCCGATTCCTCGCCGCACCAGCCGCTGCCGAGCTCCATGCCACCGCCCGATTCCTCGCTGCCCCCGAGCTCCACCTCGTCATAGGAGATGTGATCGCCACCGCGACCTCCGTGCTGGACTCTCCCACGCTCCTCCTAGCCGTACTGCGGCGTGAGGCAATGACCATGGATCCGCCTCCCGGCCTCCCCACCGTTGGATCTTCATGTTTCATTTGCTTTTGAAAATTTATTAGGTATCCAATTTTGAGTCTACTGTAAAAGCTGACAACATTTTAGTTACCTAAAATCTTCTCTCCGCATCTAAAACTATACTTGGTATTCAAATTTTAGGCTACCTATTGAAGATGCTCTAGCAGTACAATATAACTTATCTAAGTATTACAGTGCCAGCAACTTGGATAATTGGTTCGATAAAGATATAAACACTTGGATAGATCATAATTACATATTACAGTAACTTGCAATCTTGCATAACTTAATTAGTTCTCCACATATAGATAAAGATAGATCATGCATAGATAGATATATAGACATGAGGATTCTTTGCATAGCTGCTTCATCCAGCCACCACTTCTGTTGCGATGTCCTTGGGCTGCCTGCGAGCAGAGACTGGGAAGGGCGGCGTGTAGTCGACGTACGGCTTGGGGAACTCGACGTAGCCCTTGGTGAGCAAGTCGACGCGCATCTTGGCGAGCGCGAACTGCGAGTGGTTGGGCTCGCCCCTCTTCTCCGGCCGCATCTCCTCGTCCAGCATCCGCCTCCGCTCGTCGAGCCACCCTGGCGGGAACTCCCCGGCGGGCGGGAGGTCCTCGGCGGCGTGGATCTCCAGCCAGCTGCCCAGGTTGAAGGCTGAGCTGATGCGTTCGTCGTCGTAGCGAACCATGCCTTCGCCAGTCGGGGTCGCGGTGGAGGGGTCCGACTCCCTGACGATCCTGTCGGCCGCGTCGTCCAGCTGCCGCTCGTCCAGCGCCGCCGCCTCGGGGAAGGTCAGCAGATGCCCCATGATCGTCTCCCGCAGCGTGGCGACGTCGGCCAGCGCAGCCTCGCCGGAGCCGGCGGCTTTCCTTTTGGTGCCACAGCTCCTGGTGCCGGCCATCAGTTGATGGGTTTTGGAGGCTTGCTTGAGGATTGGGATTGGTGCGGCGGCGGCGGTGTCGTCCCGGTCTATATATAAAGAGATCGAGTCGGTTTTTGTTTTTGTTTTTTGAAGGCAAAGAGATCGAATCGGTGGATTGTTCTAGTCTGGGCCAGGCCCGGTCTTTTCAAGATATAAATTCCGATTTTTGCAAGGAATTTATAGTCCATCAAACCATTATATCTCTTGGCCCATACACAAGGCTCCATTGGCCCGTTTAAATTGCCCGAAATCAGTACTCCTTGCAAAGATCACTCGCACCTTCTCAGGTTGTGCGCCACTTGTCGCAACCTGGAAATTTTTTCTTTTTTCGTAGATTCGTTTATTTAAAATGTTTTATCTCTTAAACCGTGCGTCCAAATTTCGAACCGTTTTCACCGTTGAATTCCTCGCGTCGAGATCTTCAAAACTAGATCCTATGTTGATAGATTTTAACGAACTTTTTTTTCACGAAAAAAACCATCACAAGCGTGCCTCTCGCGGAAGGAAAAAAAAGAAGAGAAAACGCGTTTTTTTTTTCTTTTCCGAGGAGGCACGGCCGTGCCTCTCGTGAAAGCACAACCGTGCCTCTCGCGGAAGCAAAACCATGCCTCTCGCGAAAGAAAAAAAAATGACTCGTGAAAGCACAACCGTGCCTCTCGCGGAAGCAAAACCGTGCCTCTCGCGAAAGGAAAAAAAGTTTTTTTTTTCGTTTCCGAGAGGCACGGCCGTGACTCTCACGAAAGCATAACCGTGCCTCTCGAGGAAGGAAAAAAAACAGAAAACACATTTTTTTTTTCCGAGAGGCACGGGCGTGACTCTCGCGGAAGCAAAATCATGACTCCCGCGAAAGGGAAAAAAAAGAAAATGCGTTTCTTCGCGAAAAAAAAATCAATTTTTTTTGTCCAAAAGTTCAGTAAGACCGGTGGGAAACCGAAACGTCGAAAAAACCCGAAAAAAAACCATTTAAAAACTCAAAAACACGTGTGGAAAAATAAAAATAAATAAAATCCGGAGGGAGCGTCCAAAGCGCGACACGTGACGGGGCAGTTTGGAGCACGCCAAGTGGTGCTGATCGTTGCGAGGCTCCCGAAGAAGCACTCGTTAACTAGTTGCCCCCCTAATTGCCTCCCTTTCCTGTTTCTCAAAAAAAGAAACCTCCCTTTCCTTGTCTAAAAAAATGCCTCCCTTTCTGCTCAAAAAAAAAAAAACAAATTGTCTCTTTTTCTCGCCAGCTCCACCTCTGTAAGGTAATCTTGAACAACCTTGCTAAATCTCAGTCGACTTAGACTTGGCTATGTCTCAGTTGACTCTGTATTTGTGATATCTTACATTGAGATCTGTACAAATCTTTTTCTTTACTTTTTACTTTTTTATTTCTTGTGTCATGTCACTTGATTGAGACTTGATTAAGTAAGATCAATAGTTGGCCCTATTGTCTGTGCTCTGTTCTGTTAAGGATTTCTGTATTGGAAACATAGGCATCCTGCTATTCCCTGCTCTAGTTTCAGTTCAGTCATAAACGTATTGCCGGGGTCCTTTGATACTTGATTTCCTGGGTCAACGATACCTAGATTCCCCTTTGGCTTGATCTTACCTTGGATTTCTGATTGGAATACAGATTGGATAAACAAGGGGAACTTGGAAAAGAGGGTTGGCCAAAGCATAACGATAGTGCATTCAATTGATTCCACTCTAGTTTTTCATATCTTTTTCCTCGTCTGAGACCTAACCACACCCAATCTTAAACTTGTATGTCTCTTTATCGCAAAAAGAAAAAAGAATTTGTATGTCTCAGACGTCCCCCCGGGCAGACTTAATGACAAGCCGCTCACAATGGGCTCATACTGCATATGCCACTGCTTTTGCTGAGGCCAACTCCAAACGCACGGCCCCAAATCGTTCGGGTGTGTCCGTTTTGACTCAAACAGATAGATGAGACGGTCCAACGCGCGACCCCGTCCCTAAAAATATGTATGTTTCTTGTCCGGCTCGACCTATTCCGAACGCAAATTTGGTCCGGCTTTGCGGTCGAACAGACGCGCACGCGTCCTCTCATTGTCCGCCTCGGGCCCATGTGTCGACCGTCCAACTACCTCCCACCAACCCCATTTAATCCACACGAATAGGTGGGTCCGCCGGTCACCCACCCAGCCGCCCCCGACTGTGTTTTTTTTATGGCAAAGCCATGGACTGGCCAGTCCACTTCCCCACTGCGTCCACACAACGCCATTGCTCCCTCCCTCCCAGACAGCAAACCCTAGCCTAGCACCGCCCACCTCGCTCCCGCCGGCTGCCTCCATGGGCGCCTGAAGACGGCCCTGACATCGGCGGCTGCGGACGGCAGATCTACTGTTTTTTATGTTTTTTCTATTTCAACTTAAGTAATATGTGCGGGCTGTGACTACCGTGGACTTTTAAATTAAGTTATTGTAATATATTTATGTGTTAAGCTATTTTGCAATGGTTTTTTTTGTTTAAAAGTCTATATAAAACGGACATAAAGTTTGGGATGCGGCCACGAGTTGGGTGCCCCATGGAAACATTCGTGTCAGCACTCTGGAAAAATGCCAGCTGTTCCTTTGGCTCGCGCAGGTTCAGGCCTGGCATTGCCTTGCCCGTTTGCTCTTCTGCCCAACCTCACAGTTCAGAGACAATCTGTCACATGTGTATTCCCCGCTGCCACCACTTTCTTCCTCTATGGGAAATTTTACAAAGCCTCTGCCCGGACCACCCTGAAGAAGTTTTTATTTGGGGCAAACAATCTATCCAACAAGGTTCCATCCATCTACCATCATCATTGCAATCTTATGGAACTTGTGAAATTGACGGATTGCAGCGGTGTTCCGCCATGAACTCGAAGGGCTTCACACTCACAGCGCCACCAAACCAGAGCCAAAGCTGCAGGCAAATTCAAAGAAGGGGAGCTGCATGCCCACCGATGGAAGTGGAACCGGAACCCGGCCGGCGACGGATCACGACGTCGTCTCCTTGGGAGGCGCTGCGCCTTTGCACGTCGTTGTACCGCTGCGAATTGCATGGCGCAGCCTCTGCAACGCAGCGTGGGACGAGCCGCCCTCCTCCACGGCCCGCCTGCACGCGGCCTTCATCTTCATGGCCTTCTCCCTCGCCATGGCACCCTCCTCCGACCCGCCGCCCATCAGGCATCTCACCTCCCGCTCGAGCTCCGCCGCCTCCACGAAGTTGTCCCGCTCCCTGTCCACCTCCATCGCCACGGCCACGCCGACGACGGACGCGAGCTCGAACGCGTTCAGGTGCTGCTCCGCGTACAGCGGCCACGGCACCAGCGGCACGCCGTGCCACATGCTCTCCAGCGTCGAGTTCCACCCGCAGTGCGTCACGAAGCAGCCGACGGCGGCGTGCGCGAGTATCTCCTTCTGCGGGGCGCGCCTCGGCCACACGAGGCCCCGCCCCTCCGTCCTCTCCAGGAACCCCTCCGGGAGGAGCTCGTCCAGGTTCGCGTCCGTCGGGTGCCGCGAGCCGGCGGCCGGAGGGCCGCGCAGCGTCCACAGGAAGCGGTGCCCGCTGCGCTCCAGCCCCGCGGCCACCTCGTGCGCCTTGGCTCTGTCGAACCATCCCAGGCTCCCAAAGCAAAGGAACACCACCGACGCCCGAGGCTGCGCGTCGAGCCACCGGACGCACGGCTCGTTCGACGGTTCGACAGCGTGGTCAATCACCGGACCGATCGGGTACAGAGCCGGCGCGCGTCGTCCAGGCACGCACCGGCCTGCGGCTATCGCGGTGAGGAGTCCTGGCTCGAGCGCGTCCACCGTGTTAATGATGATGCCGTCGGCGTCCATGAAGCGACGGCCGTGGTACACGAACCACGCGTAGTTAGGGCTCTTCTTGTCGCCAAGGAACCCCGGAACAGACCCAGCGGGAACCGGTGGCATGCCCGGGACGTCCACGGCGCCGTCGTCGGACGCGTCGGAGTCGACTGCCAGCGCCGGCAGGCGCAGAGTGAGCGCGAGCAGCGCGGCCGTGGACGTGAAGTAGACGTACGTGGGCACGGCGAGCTCGCGGGCCGCGTCGATGACGGCGGTGGCGAAGAAGTCTATGACGAGCGCCGCGGCGCCGAGTTCCGCCACGGCGGCCCTGACGTGGGGCGCGTGCAGCTGCATGTAGCGGGACTTGAACTCCTGCAGGTTGCCGGCGCAGTCCGTGGGCGGGTCGACGGCGGGGAGGCGGTGGAACCGGATGCCGAGCCCGGAGGCGGAGGCCGCGACGCGCCTGACGTGCGAGTCGACCTCCGAGGCCGACTCGGGCGTGGCTGGCCGGGTGATCAGCACGGTAACGGTGAGCCCGTCTCCGCCGTGAGCGAGCAGCCGCTTGCCGGCTTCGATGAGCGACATGAGGTGGCCCGAGCCGGGCTCCGGGAGGAGGAGGACGTTGGCGCTCGCCATTGCAGCGCTTTATCGGGCAAAACGTAAGGAGTGGTCGAAGCCTGCCGTCGTAGTTCTTGCCGGCCGAGGTAGAAGGGCCTGTCCACGCGCAATATATAGGGAGAATTGGAATGTTTTTGCGAATATTCATTTAGCCCAGGCTCATCGGCACCCGGTCAAAAAAAATCCACAAAAAATTCAAAGATTTCAAATTTAATTTTGGTGATACATAATTAGATGCGTGAGGTGCGCCCTAAATTTCAGATCATTTGAACATATGATTAGCTCTTAGCAAAAAGAGAAATTAAGGTTTTTTTTTGAGAATCAGTTTCACTTTATTATTCAAACCATGCTAGGTATTTCGTCTGATACAACTTGCAGAATACATTCCGGGGGCTCATTTAGCCAAACCCTGTCTAACTCAAACGCAACTCCCTCTCTAGCTAAAATGTGCGCTCCCTTATTACCTGACCTACGAGTCCACGAGGCTTTAGAGTCAGCAAAAGCTAGCAGCATCTCCTTAGTCTCTTTGATGATGGGTCCAACCGCCGACAGGTTCTTCCTCTTTTCATTCAGCATTGTTGCAATGCCTTTGTTGTCCGTCTCGACGTGAACTCTTGTAGCGCCAACCTGTGCTGCCAGTTGAACGGCCTTCCGGCACGCCATCGCTTCAGCAACTTCCGGGTCAGAGACCACAGGGAATGCACACGAAGCAGCCCCTCTGAATGCGCCACCGTGGTCACGGATAATCACCCCGCCGCCACCTCTGTCTTTATGCCTCGACACCGCTCCATCTGCATTTACTTTCAGAACCTTGTTCTGGTGTGACCCATTTCACTACCTGTGCCGGTTGATGGGGCTTTTCCGCTACAGCGTGCACATTTGCCCACTCTGTAGCATGTGCAAAAACCGATTCAGCTACCTGTCGTGGTTGTTGCCAAAAAAAAAAAAAAAGCTACCTGTCGTGGATCAGCTATCCTCTTTTCATCTCTAGTCTCATTTCTCGCTAGCCACAAACCGTAGACAGCTTGGATCATCATTTCCTTCTCTTGTTTGTGAACGTTGTGAGCTGTGGGATCTCAACTGTGGTGGAATTAACCGAAACCAGGAGTGTGAACACCGAAGACGACACAGTGCAGTGCACACGTTCTTCACGAGTGATTGGATCCTAGCCACGTCCTAGCTAGCACGTACGGCAATCGCCTTCGAGCCACCACCACCTCTGGCAGTGGCACGGTGGTACCGGAAATGTTCCTCACGACGGGCAGGCCGGGCCGTCGGGACGTCTCCGTCTCTGGACCATCCACAAACAATTGCTCCTGTACTACGAGACAGAAATTGTTCGTGAACAGTTTAGTTTGTTGATTCGTGAACGTCATCATCGTTTACGTGGACTGACGTCGGCAGCGGCTGTTCCACCGTCCTCTAGTTGGGCCGTTGGCTGATCGGCAAAAACAACAAATTTGACCTGTAGAGGAAAAGAATTTACAAAGTGAATTGTTGACGAAAAAAATTCATCCGGCTTACTTTTTTGTGTAGCGCCTGACAGTTAGACGCTACACTACACTGTGCAGCGTCTGATTGACAGACATTACACGTCTGACCAGCGTCGAACCACGGAATGCCTAAAAATTACTAAGTCAGTGTGCAACGCCTAAGAGCTAGGCGCTGCACTGTATAGTGTAGCGTCTAGTGGCTAGGCGCTGTATTAGTGAAAAAAGGATTTCTTCCTTCGCACCCACGCGTCGGAGCGCACGATTGCTTTACACGCTGGCGCCGTTCGGACAGTGACGGAGGAGTCACCACGTGTGTGTGCAATATCACAAAAATCACTCCCCGGTGATTCCATCCGCTGGGCCTGGGCGTGCCCTTCCATACTACTACTATACTCTTCCCTCCTATTCCAATTGTGGGACCCAGTGTTTAATATATTTTCTCTCATCTGCCTTGATTTAAAAAGTTTTACTTCCTGTGAAACCGATCGTAGCGACTACTGCACTGTATAGTCTTTTCTTCTCGCACAGTGCGGTAGGCGCTACACTGTATACTGTAGCGCCTAGCTCGCAGGCGTTGCACACTGATTTAGCAATTTTTAGGTATTCCGTGGTTTGACGCTGGCCAGACGTGTAACGCCTGTCAGTCAGGCGCTGCACAGTGTAGTGTGGCGCCTAGTTGTCGGGCGCTACACAAAAGGGTCAGCCGGATGAAATTTTTTCATCAACAGTTCACTTTGTAAATTCTTTTCGTTCACAGGTTAAATTTATCGTTTTTGCCTGGCTGATCAGCGAGCCTCTTGCCAATATCTTCCCGATGATTCCAACAACCTGCAGGTACACGATGAGCAGGTCAGCCGTTTGGCTACCACGCCATATCATGAAACAACGCAGGCGGTCCTTACTTTCGCATGTCATGTCATGCTAATGGAGAGATGGTCGATAAAACCCATTTGCCCGTATTGCATCCCAGTACACTTCTCTTTTCGATTATGTTGATGAACACTTGAAGGAGATGCAACAAAGATACTTATCAACAGTACCTACAACAACTATGGAGACCAATGTGTACAATAGAGAATCACTTTAGTTGTCTGGGTTTTAAATTTAGGTCAGTCGATTTTGTGACCGTTGGATCTTGCTTTGCGATTCGTGCGTTATATTTTTTTTTCCTCTGGGTGTGACACTGGGTCTGTTGGGCTCGATCTGATCTACTGGCCCCAATTCTGGGTCAGTGTGACGGCCGATCGGCCGGAGTCGGTCGCATTGAGGAGAATTTGGGGGCGAGGAGAGGAAGAGGGTGAGGGAGGTAGGAGAAAGGGGATGAGATTTAGATGGTGAGTGTTTCTCTTGCTGCATTATCTCACGCGGACGAGGCGTTTAATACAGACACACACACACACACACACACACACACACACACACACACACACACACACACACACTCTACACACGCATACCGGCCACATGCGGCCCACTGGGCTCATCCCATACTCACACCGAGCCCTTTCTCCCTCATAGTCCACTGCTCAAGTGGTAGCGGGTGTGACAATTGCCCCCCTTGAGTGGAAGCGGCGTCATCCCAACATTGAGCCGTAGGGTAACGATGACGAAGCACAGTGTAGTCTTCCGAGGTAGCTGAATCCGGAGAGTGAGATGACCCCTTCACACGAACCTAAATGACTGAAGTGTTGCCCTTCTTGACCATTCGGCGATCCAGTATCACTTCTGGCTGTAGTGGTGCGGCCATGAGGTCTGGTGTTCGAGGAAGCTTGGCAAAGACCGAAGAGTAGTCTGGTGTGAATGGTTTCAGTTGAGATACGTGAAACACAAGATGGATACGACTGTCAGGAGGGAGTGTCAGTTCGCATGCTTGGGTGCCAATGCACCGCTCCACTGTAAATGGACCGAAGAACTTAAATGCTAACTTTGGGCAAGGGCGATTGGCCACGGTGGACTGAGCATAAGGTTGCAATTTGAGCGGAACCTGTTCTCTCACGTTGAAGGAACGCTTGGTTCTGTTTCTCTCAGCCTTCTACTTGCATCCATTCTGTGCCTGTGCGAGCTGAGTGTGTAACATGTCATTGTGCGTTGCCTAGTCTAGGTCTGCATCCTTGTTTTCCGGCAGATTCAAAGATAAGTTGGGCAGCCTCCCTAGGTTTGGTTCCTGACCATAGAGATCTCTAAAAGGAGAAGTGTTCAGTGAGGAGTGGTGGGTGGTGTTGTACCATAATTCTGTTTTTGAAAGCCACTTGCGCCATTGTTTGGGTGTCTCATGGACTGCACACCAGAGATACATTTCGAGACACTGGTTAACCCGTTCACTTTGTCCATCCATCTGGGGGTGGTAGGCCGTAGAGTAGCTGAGTTTTATTCCTGCTGCATCCAACAGAGCACGCCACATTGCACTGGTGACAATCTTGTTGCGGTCCGAGACAATTGAATGAGGCACACCATGTAATTTGATGATGTTATCCCAAAAAGCTCGAGCCACTGTTGCTGCTGTGAATGGGTGACGTAGAGGAACAAAGTGAGATTATTTGGTGAAGCGATCAACAACCACCATGATTACCTCGTAGCCCTCGGAAGTTGGCAATTCTTCCACAAAGTCCATGGTTAAATCTCGACAGGGTTCAGTGGGTATTGGAAGAGGTTGAAGGAGGCCGGTGAAGGAAATATGCCCTAGAGGCAATAATAAAGTTGTTATTTTATATTCCTTATTCATGATAAAGGTTTATTATTCATGCTAGAATTGTATTGATCGGAAACCTAAATACATGTGTGAATACATAAACAAACACCGTGTCCCTAGTGAGCCTCTACTTGACTAGCTCGTTGATCAAACATGGTTAAGGTTTCCTACCCATGGACATGAGTTATCATTTGATAACGGGATCACATCATTAGGATAATGATGTGATGGACAAGACCCATCCCTTAGCTTAGCATAATGATCGTTCGGTTTTATTGCTATTTCTTTCTTCATGTCAAATACATATTCCTTCGACTATGAGATTATGCAACTCCCGGATACCGGAGAAATGCCTTGTGTGCTATCAAATGTCACAACGTAACTGGGTGATTATAAAGATGCTCTACAGGTATCTCCGAAGGTGTTTGTTGAGTTGGCATAGATCGAGATTAGGATTTGTCACTCCGAGTATCGTAGAGGTATCTCTGGGCCCTCTCGTTAATACACATCATAAGCTTGCAAGCAAACGACTAAGGAGTTAGTCACGAGGTGATGTATTACGGAACGAGTAAAGAGACTTGCCGGTAACGAGATTGAACTAGGTATGAAAATACCGACGATCGAATCTCGGGCAAGTAACATACCGATGGACAAAGGGAATTATGTATGTTGTCATAACGGTTCGACCGATAAAGATCTTCGTAGAATATATAGGAGCCAATATGGGCATCTAGGTAACGATATTGGTTATTGACCGGAGAGGTGTCTCGGTCATGTCTACATAATTCTCGAACCCGTAGGGTCCGCCCGCCTAACGTTCGTTGACGATATAGTATTATATGAGTTATGTGATTTGGTGACTGAATATTGTTCGGAGTCCCGGATGAGATCACGGACATGACGATGAGTCTCGAAATGGTCGAGAGGTAAAGATTGATATATAGGACGATGGTATTCGGACACCGGAAGTGTTTCGGGGTGTACCGGGTACTTATCGGGTCACTGGAAGGGGTTCCAGGCACCCCCGGCAAAAGTTATGGGCCAAAAGAGGAAACGCACCAGCCACAAGGGGCTGGTGCGCCCCCCATAGCAGGCCGGCCTAAGGAGGAGAAGGAAAGGGGGAAGGGAAAGGAAAGTGTGGATTAGGATTCCCACTTCCTTTCCTCTCCGCCCTCTTTTCTTCCCCCTTGGGAATACATGGCAGGGGGCGTGGCCAGGGCAGGAGCCCTAGGGCCGGCCGGCCACCTATGTGGTGCGCCAGGCTGCCTCCCCTCCCCCTCCCACATATATATATGTGGGAGGGGGGGGGCGCCTAGCACACCCCAGACAATTGCATAGCCATGTGCGACGCCCCCCTCCACCGTTTACACCCCCGGTCATATTTTCGTAGTGCTTAGACGAAGCCCTGCGGAGATCACTTCACCATAACCGTCACCACACCGTCGTGCTGACGGAACTCATCTACTATCTCGACGCCTTGCTGGATCAAGAAGGCGAGGGACATCACCGAGCTGAACGTGTGCAGAACGCGGAGGTGCCGTGCGTTCGGTACTTGATCGGTTGAAGCACGAAGAAGTTCGACTACATCAACCGCGTTGTGAAACGTTTCCGCTTACGGTCTACGAGTGTACGTAGACACACTCTCCCCTCTCGTTGCTATGCATCTCCTTGATAGATCTTGTGTGGGCGTAGGAAATTTGTTTATTTCCATGCAACGTTCCCCAATAGTGGTATCAGAGCCAGGTCTATGCATAGATGATATGCACGAGTAGAACACAAAGAAGTTGTGGGCGGTGATGTTCATACTGCTTACCACCAACATCTTATTTTGATTCGGCGGCATTGTGGGATGAAGCGGCCCGGACCAACCTTACATGTCCACGTACATGAGACAGGTTCCACCGACTGACATGCAACTAGTTTTGCATAAAGGTGGCTGGCGGGTGTCTGTTTCTCCTACTTTAGTTGAATCGAATTTGACTGTGGCCAGTCCTTGAAGAAGGTTAAAACAGCAAACTTGATAATTCACCGTTGTGGTTTTTGCCGTAGATAAGAACGGTTCTTGCTAGAAACCCGTAGCAGTCATGTAAAACTTGCAACAACAAAGTAGAGGACGTCTAACTTATTTTTGCAGGGTATGTTGTGATGTGATATGGTCAAGACATGATGTGATATACGTTATTGTATGAGATGATCATGTTTTGTAAGTTGTCAGCAACCGGCAGGAGCCTTATGGTTGTCTCTTTATTGTATGAAATGCAAACGCCATATAAAAGACAGGAATTTCTGCACAGGGCGCAAAAGTTTCTGTTTTTGCACAGAATCAAGTCAACTATCATCCACACTATCTCAAAGGCTTTACTTGGCACTTTATTGATACAAAAGCTATAAAACAAGATCACTACAGTAGCCTAATCATGTGAACACACAAAAACAGTAGGTAAAAGTGTTGGGTTGTCTCCCAACAAGCGCATTTCTTTAATGCCTTTTAGCTAGGCATGATGATTTCAATGATGCTCGCATAAAAGATAAGAATTGAAACACAAAGAGAGCATCATGAGGCATATGACTAGCACATTTAAGCCTAACCCACTTAATATGCATAGGGATTTTGTGAGCGAACAAACTATGGGAACAAGAATCAACTAGCATAGGAAGGCAAAACAAGCAAAACTTCAAGATTTTCAATACATAGAGAGGAAACTTGATATTATTGCAGTACCTACAAGCATATGTTCCTCTCTCATAATAATATTCAGTAGCATCATGAATGAATTCAACAATATAACTATCACATAAAGCATTCTTTTCATGATCCATAAGCATAGAAATTTTATTACTCTCCACATAAGCAAATTTATTCTCATGAATAGTAGTGAGAGCAAACTCAACAAAATAACTATCATGGGATTGAAAAGTAAAATCATGATGACAAGTTTCATGGTTATCATTATTCTTTATAGCATACATGTCATCACCATAATCATGATAGATAGCAACTTTTTTATCATAGTCAATTGAAACCTCTTTCAAAATAGTAGATTCATCACTAAATAAAGTCATGACCTCTCCAAATCTACTTTCATCAATATAATCATCATAAATAGGAGGCATGCAATCATCATAATAAATTTTCTCATCAAAACTTGGGGTACTAAAAATATCATCTTCATCAAACATAGCATCCCCAAGCTTATGGCTTTTCATATCATCAGCATCATGGATATTCATAGAATTCATACTCACAACATTGCAATCATGCTCATCATTCATGCCAATCATTTTATTGAATTCCTCTTCTATCAATTGAGCACAATTTTCCTTCCCATCATTTTCAAGAAAGACATGATAAAGATGAACAATATGAGACCACCTCAATTCCATTTTTTTGTTGTTTTCCTTTATAAACCAAACTAGTGATAAAACAAGAAACTAAAAGATTCAGTTGCAAGATCTAAAAATAAACCTTCATGCACTCACCTCCCCGGCAACGGCGCCAGAAAAGAGCTTGATGTCTACTACACAACTTGTTCTTGTAGACTCGTGTTGGGCCTCCAAGCGCAGAGTTTTGTAGGACAGTAGCGATTTTCCTTCAAGTGGATGACCTAAGGTTTATCAATCCGTGGGAGGCGTAGGATGAAGATGGTCTCTCTCAAACAATCCTGCAACCAAATAATAAAAAGTCTCTTGTGTCCCCAACACACCCAATACAATGGCAAATTGTATAGGTACACTAGTTCGGCGAAGAGATGGTGATAAAAGTGTAATATGGATGGTAGAAATATATTTTTGTAATAGGAAAAATAAAAAACACCAAGGTAGCAATTGATAAAACGGAGCACAAACGGTATTGCAATGCTTGAAAATGAGGCATAGGGTCCGTACTTTCGCTAGTGCAATCTCTCAACAATGCTAATATAATTGGATCATATAACCATCCCTCAACGTGCGATGAAGAATCACTCCAAAGTTCCTATCTAGCGGAGAACATAATAAGAAATTGTTTGTAGATGTTCTTTCCGATCGATCTATCCAAGAGTTCGTACTGAAATAACACCAAGTTATTCTTTCCGATCGATCTATAAAGAGTTCGTACTAAAATAACACCAAGTTATCCTTTCCAATCGATCTATCAAGAGTTCGTACTAAAATAACACCAAAGCAAATTCAGATTCATAATACTCAATCCAACACAAAGAACCTCAAAGAGTGCCCCAAGATTTCTACCGGAGAAACAAAAGACGAGAACGTGCATCAACCCCTATGCATAGATTACCCCAATGTCACCTCGGGAATCCGTGAGTTGAGTGCCAAAACATATCTCAAGTGAATCAATATAATAGCCCATTGTCACCACGGGTATTCATATGCAAGACATGTATCAAGTGCTCTCAAATCCATAAAAGTATTCAATCCGATAAAATGAAATCTCAACGGGAAAACTCAATTCATCACAACAAGATAGAGAGGGGAAAACACCATATGATCCAACTATATTAACAAAGCCCGCAATACATCAAGATCGTGCCATCTCAAGAACACAAGAGAGAGAGAGAGAGATTAAACACATAGCTACTGTTACAAACCCTCAGCCCCAAGGGTGGACTACACCCTCCTCATCATGGTGGCCACCGGGATGATGAAGATGGCCACCGGTGATGATTTCCCCCTCCGGCAGGGTGCCGGAACGGGGTCTAGATTGGTTTTTCATGTCTACAGAGGCTTGTGGCGACGGAACTTCTAATCTAGGGTTACCCCGAGGGTTTTTGGAATATTTGGCAATTTATAGGGCGAAGAGGCGGTGCGGGAGGCCACTGAGGAGGGCACAACCCACCTGGGCGCGCCTGGGCCCTCAGGCGCGCCCTGGTGGGTTGTGCTCTCCTCGGAGCTCCCCTCTGGTACTTCTTTGGCCCACCGGGTGTCTTCTGGTCCAGAAAAAATTTCCAAAAAATTTTGCCGCGTTTGGACTCTGTTTGGTATTGATTTTCTGCGATGCAAAAATCAAGCAAAAAACAGCACTGGGCACTATGTCAATAGGTTAGTCCCAAAAAATGATATAAAGTTGCTATAAAATGATTGTAAAACATACAAGAATGATAATATAAAGGCATGAATACTTCATAAATTATAGATACATTGGAGACGTATCAGCATCCCCAAGCTTAATTCCTACTCGTCCTCGAGTAGGTAAATGATAAAAGAAATAATCTATGAAGTGTGAATGCTAGCAAAATGCATAAGTTTGATCAATGATAATTTCAATCACTTTTTCTAGCATCATAACAGCAACTCTTTCTCATAAAACTTATCATGATAAAGTAGCAATTGAAAATGGAATTTTTGTTATGGAAAGCTACCTATCATATTCATCATATACTCTTTCTTTTGTAGCATGGACATTTGGACTTGAATGATTCAAAGCAATAGTCTATAATTTGACATGAAGACATCAATACTCAAGCATATCAACAAGCAACCATGTCTTTCAAAATATCAACACTAAAGAAAGTTATCCCTAGGCCATCATGCTCAATCATTGATCCATTCGCAAAACACACTCGCATATTAGCTACATCCAATGCTCAAGTACAATAATAGTGCCCCTTAGTTGGTGCTTTATAAGAGAAGATGGAGACTCAAATAAAAATAAAAATTGCATAAAGTAAATAGATAGGCCGTTCGCAGAGGGAAATAGGGATTTGTAGAGGTGCCAGAGCTTAAAGCTTAAATTGAGAGATAAAAATTTTGAGAGGCATACTTTTCCCGTCAACGAAAACGACTGAGTAATTCCCAACACTTTCCATGCTAGATATATCATAGGTGGTTCCCAAACAGAAAATAAAGTTTATTCCTTTTTCCATCATTCTTTCATGATCCATGGCTAGCCGTATCCACGGGTGCCCTCCATACCAACACTTTCCAAGGAATTTATTATTTGACAACATAAAGTAAATTCATTTTTCATTTTGGGACTGGGCATCCCTAATACCTTTGCCGTACTCTCGTGCAATGACAAGTGAATAAACACTCATCTTGTGAATAACACATCTAGCATGGAAAATATTGGCCACCCCCTGCCGCTTCATGAGCGGTACGAGCACACAAAAAAGAAATTATTTTTAAAATTTAGAGATGGCGCATACAAATTTGCTTAGAACGGCATGGAAATACCGCATATAGGTAGGTATGGTGGACTCATTTGGCACAACTTTGGGTTTAAGAATTTGGATGCACAAGTAGTATTCCCACTTAGTACAAATGGAGGCTAGCAAATAGATTGAGAAGCAACCAACCAAGATACGAAAATTCACATAAACGAGCATTGAGCATAACTAACACCAAATAAAGCACCACAAGTAGGATGTAATTTCATTGCATAATTATTGACTTTCGTGCTTGCATAGGGAATCACAAACCTTAACACCAATATTCTTACTAAAGCATAATTACTCACCAACATGTCTCACATATTATTATCTCCATATCGCAAAACTATTGCAAGAAATCAAACTTATCATATCCAGTGATCTACATGAAAGTTTTTATTATATCCTTCTTGAATATCCTTTGCTTTGGGACTAAATTTATATATTTCCATTGCTACTAACAAGCTCTCAAATAAATTTAAGTGAACCACGAGAGCATAAGTATTTCTTCAAAATTTTCAACTCTCAAAATATTCTAAGTGAAGCATGAGAGTAAATGACAAACTACTCCAAAAAGATACAAGTGAAGATCAAATGAGTAATTAAGTAAATGGGTAGCTAATTGAGGACTCTCTCTCTTATTTAAAACTTTCACATCTAAGTATTTTATTAAAACAGCAAGAAAAATGAAATAAAATGACATTCTAAGAATAGCACACATCATGTAAAGAAGCAAAAACTTAGGCTCAACCGAGGCTAACCGATAATTGTTGACGAAGAAAGGTGGGATGCCTACCGGGGCATCCCCAAGCTTAGATGCTTGAGACTTCTTGGAATATTAACTTGGGATGCCTTGGGCATCCCCAAGCTTGAGCTCTCGTGTCTTCTTCATTCCTCTCAAATCACGGTTTCCCTAATTCTTAAAAACTTCATCCACACAAAACTCAACAAGAACTCGTGAGATAAGTTAGTATAAATCAATGCAAAACCTTATCATTCCCTACTGTACCAAATCACAAAAATTATTATTCAACATTGCATACTAAATTCCTCTTCATATTTAATACTCCTATCCTCAAATAGAATCATTAAACAAGCAAACATATGCAAACAATGCGAACATAACAGCAATCTGTCTAAACAGGACAGTCTGTAAAGAGTGCAATTGTACTCATACTTACCTAATTCCAAAAATTCTTAAACTTAACCACACTGTAGAAAATTTATCATAGCTTATTTTACAAAAAGTTTCAACATTTTATCACATTCTTACTCTTCTGGATAATTATTGCAACAGCGATAAACTTTCTGTTTTGAAGCAGCAACTCATATATTTGCAAAATAAGCATGGTGATGGCTATCCTTGGCACTTTTATTGAAATAAAAGATGCAAAACATTATTCTAAATAACAGCAAGCAAATCCTAATAAAATAAAATGACTCTCCAAGCAAAACTCATATCATGTGACGAATGAAAATATAGCTCCAAGTGAGGTTACCAATAATGTTGAAGACGAAAGAGGGGATGCCTTCCGGGGCATTCCCAAGCTTAGTTGCTTGGATCTTCCTTGAATATTTCCTTGGGGGTGCCTTCGGAATCCCCAAGCTTAGGGTCTTGTCACTCCTTATTCTCCTCATATCGATATATCACCCAAAACTTGAAAACTTCAATCACACAAAACTTAACGGAATTTCGTGAGATGGGTTAGTATGATAAAGACAAATCATTCACTTTCTTACTGTCAAAGACAAGATTCATAATTGTTATCACACAATTCCTGCTGTACTCTACAATTTCCACAATTTATATTAAGCAATATAAGCCATAGAAACCATAAAACAAGCAAACTAAGCATTGAAAACAGAATCTGTCAAAAACAGAACAGAACGTAAAGATCGGAATTAAGGTCATACTTATGTAACTTAAGAAATTCTGAAAAATTAGGAAAACGTAGAAAATATGTATACCCATAAACTGTAAAAAAATAAGAATTTTTCCACGTTCCATTAAAATAAAGGAATTTCTGCACTGGACGCAAAAGTTTCTGTCTTTGCACAGAATCAAGTCAACTATCATCCACACTATCTCAAAGGCTTTACTTGGCACTTTATTGAAACAAAAACTATAAAACAAGATCACTACAGTAGTCTAATCATGTGAACACACAAAAACAGTAGGTAAAAGTGTTGGGTTGTTCTGACGCCCCCGGCTTAATCGTGCACTAACCATACATGCAAATGCACACGATCAAGCCTAAGGACTCACTTGAAGGAATCACAACACAACTCTAAAACATAAATAAAGGCATACAAGCATTATATTACAAGCCAGGGCCTCGAGGGCTCGAATAAATAAGCTTGATGTCAAACAAGCATCTGCGGAAGCGTTAGATATCTGAGCATAAACAAAAGACAGAGAGATAAGCCTTTAACAAGGCGGAACAAAACAAAAGCTACGATCGAAAGGCGTAGGCCTCCTGCCTGGGACCCTCCGAAACTACTCCTGGTCATCGGCTAACTCGTAGTAGTAACCACCCTCAGGGTAGTAGCAGCGATCGTCGGCGGGGACAGCTGTCTCAGGGGCTCCGGCATCTGGTTGCATCAAAAGGATATGGGGAAAAAAGAAAGCAAAGCAAACGTGAGTACTCATCCGAAGTACTCAGCAAGCAAGGATCTACACTACATATGCAACATTATCAAGGAAAGGCTATATATGTGGACTGGGCTACAGAAATGCCAGAATAGAGAGAAGGCCTAGTCCTAGCGAAGACTAGCATCTTCAGCGGTCTTGCAGCATTAGAAGAGTGTAGATTAGCACAATATAAAGTAGTAGAAGTAATCAGTATCAACCTCGGCCAGAGATCCTTTCTCGACTCCCTGTGAGAAAGCAATCCCAGAGCCATAGTATCCATTTCTCATCACCAGTATCCAGTTCTAGTTGTATCGATCGGGATACAACTCCGAGCGTCCGTTACCGAGGATCCGGCTATCGATAGATGTTTTCTTCCCTACAGGGGTGCACCAACTTACCCACCACGCTCGCTTAACTCCGGCCAAACAGACTTTTCTGGGTCATGCCCGGCCTCGGCCAAACGACACACCGCAACCCTACCTAGACCTCAGCAGAGAGGTCCCTACCGGTCTACATCCTAAGCGCTCAGGGGTCTTGGGCCATCGCCCTGTGCACTCCGGGTTGTTGCGTGCAGGGGGAAGCCAGGCACCAGGAGGGCGCCGGTCCGTCCCGGCCGCAATGCTAAACTGGACGTCTGACAGAGCTTTCGGCTGATGCCACGATGCAGAGTACCCATATTTATTCCCGCGTGATGGTTAGTGCTATCGGGCCAGAGGCCCACTCGAATCAAATATCCAAATCGTAGTGTGTTGGCAGTGCGGTAACGAGCAGAGACTCACGATCGATGTGACCCCGTCGCCCCGTCTCGAGGACTTGCGGCAAGGGCCAAGAATTCCCGGCCATGCCTCATATTTATCACTCGGGCACCATCCAGGTCAACCCGTCTCGCAAAAGACTGTCGGGAACTCAGGTCCACCTCTACTGGGCGGTACCGCCTGTCCCTCCAGTCCTGCAGTAAAAGTAACTCCCTCGGGTCCCCCTCGGGGCCGACCCGTTTCTAACAAGGTTCACGGGTAAAGTCACAGTAACCGTGTGTCCATAATATCAGGGGAATCCGAGGTATCACCCTCAATGGATGCCCCTCGATGTAACCGTCAAGTTGAACTTAGGAGGAATGACCCTCGAGGTTCACACTTGAAGTGTTGCGCGATAGGGTCGTATCGGGAGTGGAGAAGGAGGAATCACCCTCGATGACCATGACCAAATAGCTACTCTACAGAGTTAACATCAGGAGTGCTATACGAGGTATCACCATCGGCACTCGATGGTGACGCTGCAGTATCGTATAACTAAGGGGGGTGTTGTGCAGTGCCGGGGTCTGGCTGTCGATCCCGTTGATCGTGTCATCTGATAATCCAGCAGGGTAACTAGGGACAAGGTGGGGTCTCTGGTAGGTCTCTACCCAGCCTATACTAAACAGTTTAGGATAAGCAGGTAAGGTATCAACAGCAGGTTACAATAAATAGGCTATGCATCAGAATAGGATAAACAGTAGCAGCAGCAATTCTAATGCAAGCATAAGAGAGAAAGAATAGGCGATATAGGCATGCTCAAGGGAGGGGGGCTTGCCTGGAAGCTCTGCTGAAAAGGAAGAAGAGTCGTCGGTGACGTAGTCGATCACAGCGGCATCAGCAGCGGCCTCGGGGTCTACCGGAGAGAAGAGGGGGAAGAAACAGTAAATATAAAGCAAACAAGAGCATGACATGATAATACGCAGTGCTAGGGGTGTTCTGACGCGGTGCTACACGATATAGGTGAAGAGGGAAAACATGCGGGAATGTTTTTCCGAAGTTTGGCATTTTCGGACAGATGAAACGGAGGGGGACGGTTGCATGTTCGCTATGCTAGGTATGTGTGGCAGACGAACGGACCTCATATTCGGATTCGTCTCGTCGTTCTGAGCAACTTTCATGTACAAAGTATTTTCATCCGAGCTATGGTTCATTTTATATTAATTTTTAAAGATTTAATCAATTTCGGGAATTAATTCATTATTAAAATTCGAATTATCCAGAATAGTAAATAATGATGTCATCATGATGTAGGTGTGACATCAGCAGTCAACAGTGCAGTTGACTGGTCAAACTGACATGTGGGACCCCACTGTCATAGACTCAGTTATAATCCAGTGTTTAAATTTAAACTGAACTAATTAAACAGAGTGGGGGCCCACCTGTCATAGGGTGTTTTAATTAATAAATTAATCAATTAACTTAATTTTATTAGTAGGTTAATTAGGGGGGGTGGCCCCACCTGTCATTGACCCAGGGGAGGTCAACCGAGGCTGACCTACCGGCGGCTCGACGCCGGCGTTCACTGACGCGGCGGAGGGCTCGGGATTCCACCTCCGGCGACCAAATGGCCGGCGGAGGGCATCTACGTGCTGCGGGCGCTCGTCCGCATCGAGTGGTGGTGGTGGTTGGGCCTGTGGTGGCCGGAGTCGTCGCCGGCGTCGACCACGGCGGTTGCCGGAGCTCGGGTGAGCTCGGGGTCGAGGCTACGGCGGGCGTGGCGACGCGGGAATAGCACCTACGAGCTCTACGCGGCGCAGCAAGCAGGCTGGGCACGACGGCCGGGCCATTACATGGCCGGGGGCACGTCGGCGGCGAGCATAGGCGGCGGCGCGTACTGGTGAGCGTGGTGCGGTGGCTACGGCATGCGAGGGAGAGAACGGAGGGAGGAGGAAAAGGTCAGTGGCTCATGGCAGTTGCGACAGGCATCGGAGCGAGCTCGGAGGAGGTCGGAGCTGAGTAGGGCGGCGAAGTCGATCTCGGCGGCCGAACGACGAGGAAGAGCTCGGTGGAGACGGTGCGGTGCGTCCGGCGGCGTGTGACGCGTCGAGGAGGTCGAGGACGTCAGGGCGGAGCTTGCGGACACGGCGAGAGGTCGAGGGAGGGGCGGTGGCGTCGACTACGACAGCGGTGTGCTCACGGGCGCATCGGCCATGGCCGGGAGAGGGCGAGAGAGAGGGAAAAGAGGGAGAGTAGTGGCGAGGGGAAGCTTAGTGGGGCGCGGGGCTCTGCCCTTATCCTCCACGGAGGGCGCGGGCGTCGCGCTGTCGACCAGAGGAGAGGAGGGGCCTGGCGCGGCGAGCGCGCGCGGTGACAGCGGCGCGGGGATGAACAGTGAGAGGTAGGGGACGGCGTCAGGCGGGCTGGGCCTCCCTGTGCACTAGAGGCCCAGGCACAGTGGCCTTTTTCTTTTTCTTCAATTCTGTTTTCTATTTCTGTTTTGCCTTTTCTTTTTATTACAAAACACTTTTACAAAATGTGAGACTTGCCAAATTAAATACTATGCAATTTCTACCACTGCCAGAAAAAGGTTTGGAGGCAATTGGATTTGATTTGTATTTTTAATTAATTGTAAAAGTATTAATAGTGCTGTTGGCTGATGTTTTTGGTTGAGAGAGTCATTTAACTAATTTATGTAATGTTGGTTATAATTTTATAATTGTTCCTGGATTATTTTCAATATTATGAACATTTTAGTTTTCAAATTTGAACAACTTTTATTTTCACTTTATATTTGAATTTGAATTTGAATTGGATTTGAAATGAGATATGATCCCAATGATGATTAAGCATTGTTAATCATGGTGACTTGGCATTATCATGTGGGATTACTGTAGCTAACCACTGGGGGTGTTACAGTTGTCTCCCAACAAGCGCTTTTCTTTAATGCCTTTTAGCTAGGCATGATGATTTCAATGATGCTCGCATAAAAGATAAGAATTGAAACACAAAGAGAGCATCATGAAGCATATGACTAGCACATTTAAGCCTAACCCACTTCCTATGCATAGGGATTTTGTGAGCGAACAAACTATGGGAACAAGAATCAACTATCATAGGAAAGCAAAACAAGCAAAACTTCATGATTTTCAAGACATAGAGAGGAAACTTGATATTATTGCAGTACCTACAAGCATATGTTCCACTCTCATAATAATTTTCAGTAGCATCATGAATGAATTCAACAATATAACTATCACATAAAGCATTCTTTTCATGATCCATATGCATAGAAATTTTATTACTGTTTGATACGTCTCCAACGTATCTATAATTTTTATTGTTCCATACTATTATATTATCTATTTTGGATGTTTTATATGCATTAATATGCTATTTTATATTATTTTTGGGACTAACCTATTAACCTAGAGCCCAGTGCCAGTTTTTGTTTTTTCCTTGTTTTTGAGCCTCGCAGAAAAGGAATACCAAACGGAGTCCAAACGGAATAAAACTTCACGATGATTTTTCTTGGACCAGAAGACACCCAGGGGACTTGGAGTCCAAGTCAAAAGAGCCACGAGGCGGCGACAAGGGTGGAGGGCGCGCCCCCCTACCTTGTGAGCCCCTCGGGACTCCCCTAACCTACCTCTTCCTCCTATATATTCACATATATTCCAATACCACCAGAGGCATCAACGAAAACACTTTTCCACCGCCGCAACCTTCTGTTCCCGTGAGATCCCATCTTGAGGCCTTTTCCGGCATCCCGCCGGAGGGGGAATCGATCACGGAGGGCTTCTACATCAACTCCATTGCCCTGTCGATGCTGCGTGAGTAGTTTACCTCAGACCTACGGGTCCATAGCTAGTAGCTAGATGGCCTCTTCTCTCTCTTTGATTCTCAATACAACGTTCTCCTTGATGTTCCTGGAGATCTATCCGATGTAATCTTCTTTTGCGGTGTGTTTGTCGAGATCCGATGAATTATGGATTTATGATCAGCTTATCTATAAATATTATTTGAATCTTCTCTGAATTCTTTTATGCATGATTTAATATCTTTGTATTTCTCTTGGAATTATCGGTTTGGTTTGGCCAACTAGATTGGTTTTTCTTGCAATGGGAGAGGTGCTTAGCTTTGGGTTCAATCTTGCATGATTTCACCCAGTGACAAAGTAGGGGTAGCGAGACACGTATTGCATTGTTGCCATCGAGGATAAAAAGATGGGGTTTTCATCATATTGCTTGAGTTAATTCCTCTACATCATGTCATCTTACTTAAGGCGTTACTCCGTTCTTTATGAACTTAATACTCTAGATGCATGCTGGATAGCGGTCGATGTGTGGAGTAATAGTAGTAGATGCAGGCAGGAGTCAGTCTACTTGACACAGATGTGATGCACATATGCATAATCATTGCCTTGGATATCGTCATAACTTTGCGCTTTTCTATCAATTGCTTGACAGTAATTTGTTCACCCACCGTATTATTTGCCTTCATGAGAGAAGCCTCTAGTGAAACCTATGGCCCCCGGGTCTATTTTCCATCATATTACTTTCCGATCTACTATTATGCAATCTTTAATTTTCATATCTATATACCAAAAAAAACCAAAAATATTTTATCTTTTGTTTATCTATCCCTATCAGATCTCACCTTTGCAATTGACCATGAAGGGATTGACAACCCCTTTATCGCGTTGGGTGCAAGTGTTTGATTGTTTGTGCAGGTGTTGGTGATTTGTGTGTTCTTCTCCTACTGGATTGATACCTTGGTTCTTAACTGAGGGAAATACTTATCTCTTATGTGTTGCATCACCCTTTCCTCTTTAAGGGAAAAACCAACGCGAGCTCAAGAAGTAGCAGGAAGAATTTCTGGCGCCGTTGCCGGGGAGATCTACGCCAAGTCAAGACATACCAAGTACCCATCATAAACTCTCATCTCTTGCATTACATTATTTGCCATTTGCCTCTCATTTTCCTCTCCCCCACTTCTAAACTGATTTTCGAAAAGATTTGCCTTTTTATTCGCCCTTCTTTCGCTCGTCTTTTTCGTTTGCTTTTTGTTTGCTCGTGTGTTAGATTGCTTGCTTTGTCACGATGGCTCAAGAGAATACCAAATTGTGTGATTTTTTCCATACTAATAATAATGATTTTATTAGTACTCCGATTGCTCCCGCCACCAGTGCGGAATCTTATGAAATCAATGCTGCTTTACTGAATCTTGTTATGAAAGATCAATTTTTCGGCCTTCCTAGTGAAGATGACGCATCCCATCTAAATAATTTCATTGAGTTGTGTGATATGCAAAAGAATAAAGATGTGGATAATGATATTGTTAAATTGAAGCTATTTCCGTTCTCACTACGAGATCGTGCTAAAAATTGGTTTTCATCTTTGCCTAAAAATAGTATTGATTCATGGAACAAGTGTAAAGATGCTTTTATTTCCAAGTATTTTCCTCCTGCTAAGATCATCTCCAGTAGGAACGATATTATGAATTTTAAGCAACTTGATCATGAACATGTTGCACAATCTTGGGAGAGGATGAAATTGATGATACAAAATTGCCCTACTCATGGTTTAAATTTTTGGATGATCATACAAAAATTTTATGCCGGATTGAATTTTGCTTCCAGAAATCTTTTAGATTCGGCCACGGGAGGTACTTTTATGGAAATTACTTTAGGAGAAGCTACTAAACTCCTAGATAATATTATGGTTAATAATTCGCAATGGCATACCGAAAGATCTTATACTAGTAAAAAAGTGCATGCGATTGAAGAGATTAATGTTTTGAGTGGAAAGATGGATGAAGTTATGAAATTGTTTGCTAGTAGGAGTGCTCCTATTGATCCCAATTATATGCATTTGTCTACTTTGATTGAGAACAATAATGAATCTATGGATGTGAATTTTGTTGGTAGGAACAATTTTGGTAATAACGCGTATAGAGGTAATTTTAATCCTAGGCCGTTTCCTAGTAATTCCTACAACAACTCTTATGGAAATTATAATAAGTTGTCCTCTGATTTTGAGAATAGTATTAAAGAATTTATGAGTTCGCAAAAAAAATTCAATGCTTTGATTGAAGAAAAATTGCTTAAGGTTGATGATTTGGCTAGGAACGTGGATAGAATTTCTCTTGAGATTGATTCTTTGAAAATTAGATCTATTCCACCCAAGCATGATATTAATGAGTCTTTAAAAGCTATGATAATTTCTATTGATGAATGTAAGGAAAGAACCGCTAAGATTCGTTTTAAGCGAGATTGGTTTGTGAAAGCGTGTTCTTCTAGTTCTTGTGAAAATAATGGTGAAGATCTTAAAGTGATTGATGTGACTCCTATTGAATCTTTGTTTTCTAAAATAAATCTTGATAAATATGGGACTGGAGATGAGTCAACTTTAGTTAGAAGGCGTCCCAATGATTCGGAGTTTATAGATCTTGATGCAAAAATTGATAAAAGTGGGATTGGAGAGGTGAAGACTTTAAGTAGCAATGAACCCACTCTTTTGGATTTCAAGGACTTTAATTATGATAATTGTTCTTTAATAGATTGTATTTCCTTGTTGCAATCCATGTTGAATTCTCCTCATGCTTATAATCAAAATAAAGCTTTTACTAAACATATTGTTGATGCTTTGATGAAATCTTTTGAAGAAAAGCTTGAATTGGAAGTTTCCATACCTAGAAAACTTTATGATGAGTGGGAACCTACTATTAAGATTAAAATAAAAGATTATGAGTGCCATGCTTTGTGTGATTTGGGTGCTAGCGTTTCCACAATTCCAAAAACTTTATGTGATGTGTTAGGTTTCCGCGAATTGGATGATTGTTCTATAAACTTGCATCTTGCGGATTCCACTATTAAGAAACCTATGGGAAGGATTAATGATGTTCTTATTGTTGCTAATAGGAATTATGTGCCCGTAGATTTCATTGTTCTTGATATAGATTGCAATCCTACATGTCCTATTATTCTTGGTAGACCTTTCCTTAGAACGATTGGTGCAATTATTGATATGAAAGAAGGAAACATTAGATTTCAATTTCCGTTGAGGAAGGGCATGGAACACTTTCCTAGAAAGAAAATTAATTTGCCATCTGAATCTATTATGAGAGCTACTTACAGATTGCATACCAAAGAGGACAATACCTAGATCTATGTGTTTTTATGCCTAGCTAAGGGTGTTAACCAATAGCGCTTGTTGGGAGGCAACCCAATTTTATTTTTGTTTTTACTTTTTTGGTTATGTTTTTCAATATATTTTTCATCTAGCCTCTGGTTAGATGTGTTTTGGTGTTTTAGTTAGTGTTTGTGCCAAGTAAGACCTTTGGGGTGGCTTACGGTGATAGTTGATTTGATCTTGCTGAAAAACAGAAACTTTTGCGTCCAGTCACAGAATTTTAATAATTCACAGAGAGTTGAAAAACCCTGAATTGTTTACACGAGATTGATATACAAATTTCCTCTGTTGTCCTAATTTTTCAGAATTTTTGGAGTTACATAAGTATTAGAACAATTCAGATCTTCGCAGACTGTTCTGTTTTTGACAGATTCTGTTTTCTTTGTGTTGTTTGCTTATTTTGATGAATCTATGGGTAGTATCAGGAGAAGTTGGAATACAGTAGATATTACACCAATATAAATAAAGAATGGGTTCACAACAGTACCAAAAGTGGTGATTTTATTTTCTTGTACTAACGGATCTCACGAGTTTTCTGTTGAGTTTTTTGTTGTGAAGTTTTCAAGTTTTGGGTAAAGATTTGATGGACTATGGAATAAGGAGTGGCAAGAGCCTAAGCTTGGGGATGCCCAAGGCACCGCAAGGTAATATTCAAGGACAACCAAGAGCCTAAGCTTGGGGATGCCCCGGAAGGCATCCCCTCTTTCGTCTTCGTCTATCGGTAAATTTACTTGAGGCAATATTTTTATTCACCACATGATATGTGTTTTGCTTGGAGCGTCTTGTATGATATGAGTCTTTGCTTTTTAGTTTGCCACAATCATCCTTGCTATACACACCTTTTGAGAGGAACACGCATGAATCGTGATTTATTAGAATACTCTATGTGCTTCACTTATATCTTTTGAGCTAGGCAATTTTCCTCTAGTGCTTCACTTATATCTTTTTAGAGCACGGCGGAGGTTTTATTTTATAGAAATTGTTGAACTCTCATGATTCACTTATATTATTTCGAGAGTCTTTCTAAACAGCATGGTAATTTGCTTTGGTTATAATTTTAGTCCTAATATGATAGGCATCCAAGAGGGATATAATAAAAACTTTCATATAAAGTGCATTGAATACTATGTGAAGTTTGATTCCTTATCATTGTTTTGAGATATAAAGATGGTGATATTAGAGTCATGCTAGTGAGTAATTGTGGATTGTATAAATACTTGTGTTAAAGTTTGTGATTACCGTAGCATGCACGTATGGTGAACCGTTATGTGATGAAGTCGGAGCATGATTTATTTATTGATTGTCTTCCTTATGAGTGGCGGTCGGGGATGAGCGATGGTCTTTTCCTACCAATCTATCCCCCTAGGAGCATGCGCGTAGTACTTCATTTCGATGACTAATAGATTTTTGCAATAAGTATGTGAGTTCTTTATGACTAATGTTGAGTCCATGGATTATACGCACTCTCACCCTTTCACCTTTGCTAGCCTCTCTAGTACAGCGCAACTTTCGCCGGTGCCATATACCTACCTTTTACCTTCCTCAAAATAGCCACCATACCTACCTATTATGGCATTTCCATAGCCATTCCGAGATATATTGCCATCCAACTTTCCACCGTTCCGTTTTATTATGAAACGTTCCATCATTGTCATACTGCTTTGCATGATCATGTAGTTGACATAGTATTTGTCGCAAAGCCACCATTCATAATTTTTTATACATGTCACTCCTGAGTCCTTGCACATCCCGGTACACCGCCGGAGGCATTCATATAGAGTCATATTTTGTTCTAAGTATCGAGTTGTAATTCTTGACTTGTAAGTAAATAAAAGTGCGATGATCTTCATTATTAGAGCATTGTCCCATGTGAGGAAAAAAATAAAAGAGGCCAACGAAGCCCACAAACAAAATAAAAGAGGCCAAAGAAGCCCACCAAAAAAATGAGAGAAAAGAGAGAAGGGGCAATGTTACTATCCTTTTTCCACACTTGTGCTTCAAAGTAGCACCATGATCTTCATGATAGAGAGTCTCCTATATTATCACTTTCATATACTAGTGGGAATTTTTCATTATAGAACTTGGCTTGTATATTCCAATGATGGGCTTCCTCAAATTGCCCTAGGTCTTCATGAGCAAGCAAGTTGGATGCACACCCACTTAGTTTCTTTTTGAGCTTTCATAAACTTATAGCTCTAGTGCATCCGTTGCATGGCAATCCCTACTCACTCACATTGATATCTATTGATGGGCATCTCCATAGCCCGTTGATACGTCTAGTTGATGTGAGACTATCTCCTTCTTTTTGTCTTCTCCACAACCACCATATTCTATTCCACCTATAGTGCTATGTCCATGGCTCACGCTCATATATTGCATGAAAATTGAAAGGTTTGAGGACATCAAAAGTATGAAACAATTGCTTGGCTTGTCATTGGGGTTGTGCATGATTTGAATACTTTATGTGATGAAGATGGAGCATAGCCAGACTATATGATTTTGTAGGGATAGCTTTCTTTGGCCATGTTATTTTGAGAAGACATGATTGCTTTATTAGTATGCTTGAAGTATTATTGTTTTTATTTCAATATTAAACTTTTGTTTTGAATCTTTTGGATCTGAACATTCATGCCACAATAAAGAAAATTACATGGATAAGTATGTTAGGTAGCATTCCACATCAAAAATTCTGTTTTTATCATTTACCTACTCGAGGACGAGCAGGAATTAAGCTTGGGGATGCTTGATACGTCTCCAACGTATCTATAATTTTTTATTGTTCCATGCTATTATATTATCTGTTTTGGATGTTTTATATGCATTAATATGCTATTTTATATTATTTTTGGGACTAACCTATTAACCTAGAGCTCAGTGCCAGTTTTTGTTTTTTTCCTTGTTTTTGAGCCTCGCAGAAAAGGAATACCAAACGGAGTCCAAACGGAATAAAACTTCACGATGATTTTTCTTGGACCAGAAGACACCCAGGGGACTTGGAGTCCAAGTCAGAAGAGCCACGAGGTGGCGACAAGGGTGCAGGGCACGCCCTAGGGGGGGGGGGAGCGCCCCCCTACCTTGTGGGTCCCTCGGGACTCCCCTGGCCTAACTCTTGCTCCTATATATTCACATATATTCCAGAACCACCAGAGGCATTCACGAAAACACTTTTCCACCGCCGCAACCTTCTGTTCCTGTGAGATCCCATCTTGGGGCCTTTTCCGGCATCCCACCGGAGGGGGAATCGATCACGGAGGGCTTCTACATCAACTCCATTACCCTTCCGATGATGCGTGAGTAGTTTACCTCAGACCTACGGGTCCATAGCTAGTAGCTAGATGGCTTCTTCTCTCTCTTTGATTCTCAATACAACGTTCTCCTTGATGTTCTTGGAGACCTATCCGATGTAATCTCCTTTTGCGGTGGGTTTGTCGAGATCCGATGAATTATGGATTTATGATCAGCTTATCTATGAATATTATTTGAATCTTCTCTGAATTATTTTATGCATGATTTAATATCTTTGTATTTCTCTTTGAATTATCGGTTTGGTTTGGCCAACTAGATTTCTTTTTCTTGCAATGGGAGAGGTGCTTAGCTTTGGGTTCAATCTTGCGTGATTTCACCCAGTGACAAAGTAGGGGTAGCGAGACACGTATTGCATTGTTGCCATCGAGGATAAAAAGATGGGGTTTTCATCATATTGCTTGAGTTAATTCCTCTACATCATGTCATCTTACTTAAGGCGTTACTCCGTTCTTTATGAACTTAATACTCTAGATGCATGCTGAATAGCGGTCGATGTGTGGAGTAATAGTAGTAGATGCAGGCAGGAGTCGGTCTACTTGACACGGACGTGATGCCTATATGCATAATCATTGCCTTGGATATCGTCATAACTTTGCGCTTTTCTATCAATTGCTTGACAGTAATTTGTTCACCCACCGTATTATTTGCCTTCATGAGAAAAGCCTCTAGTGAAACCTATGGCCCCCGGGTCTATTTTCCATCATATTACTTTCCGATCTACTATTTTGCAATCTTTTATTTTCAGATCTATATACCAAAAAACCCAAAAATATTTTATCTTTTGTTTATCTATCTCTATCAGATCTCACCTTTGCAATTGACCGTGAAGGGATTGACAACCCCTTTATCGCGTTGGGTGCAAGTGTTTGATTGTTTGAACAGGTGTTGGTGATTTATGTGTTCTTCTCCTACTGGATTGATACCTTGGTTCTTAACTGAGGGAAATACTTACCTCTACTGTGCTGCATCACCCTTTCCTCTTCAAGGGAAAAACCAACGCAAGCTCGAGAAGTAGCACTCTCCACATAAGCAAATTTATTCTCATGAATAGTAGTGGGAGCAAACTCAACAAAATAACTATCATGGGATTGAAAATTAAAATCATGATGACAAGTTTCATGGTTATTATTATTCCTTATAGCATACATGTCATCACCATAATCATCATAGATAGCAACTTTTTTATCATAGTCAATTGAAACCTCTTCCAAAATAGTGGATTCATCACTAAATATAGTCATGACCTCTCCAAATCCACTTTCACCAATATAATCATCATAAATAGGAGGCATGCAATCATCATAATAAATTTTCTCATCAAAACTTGGGGGACTAAAAATATCATCTTCATCAAAAATAGCATCCCCAAGCTTATGGCTTTTCATATCATTAGCATCATGGATATTCATAGAATTCATACTCACAACATTGCAATCATGCTCATCATTGATGCCAATCATTTTATTGAATTCTTCTTCTATCAATTGAGCACAATTTTCCTTCCCATCATTTTCAAGAAAGACATGATAAAGATGAACAATATGAGACCACCTCAATTCCATTTTTTTGTAGTTTTCCTTTATAAACCAAACTAGTGATAAAACAAGAAACTAAAAGATTCAGTTGCAAGATCTAAAGATAAACCTTCATGCACTCACCTCCCCGGCAACGGCGCCAGAAAAGAGCTTGATGTCTACTACACAACTTGTTCTTGTAGACTCGTGTTGGGCCTCCAAGCGCAGAGTTTTGTCGGACAGTAGCGATTTTCCCTCAAGTGGATGACCTAAGGTTTATCAATCCGTGGGAGGCGTAGGATGAAGATGGTCTCTCTCAAACAACCCTGCAACCAAATAACAAAAAGTCTCTTGTGTCCCCAACACACCAAATACAATGGAAATTTGTATATGTGCACTAGTTCGGCGAAGAGATGGTGATACAAGCGTAATAATGATAGTAGATATTGATTTTTGTAATAGAAACAATAAAAACAGCAAGGTAGCAATTGGTAAAACGGAGCACAAACTGTATTGCAATGCTTGAAAATGAGGCCTAGGGTCCGTACTTTCACTAGTGCAATCTCTCAACAATGCTAATCTAATTGGATCATATAACCATCCCACAAAGTGCGATGAAGAATCACTCCAAAGTTCCTATCTAGCGGAGAACATAAGAAGAAATTGTTCGTAGCTATTCTTTCCGATCGATCTATCCAAGAGTTCGTACTGAAATAACACCAAGTTATTCTTTCCGATCGATCTATAAAGAGTTCGTACTAAAATAACACCGAGTTATCCTTTCCAATCGATCTATCAAGAGTTCGTACTAAAATAACACCAAAGCAAATTCAGATTCATAATACTCAATCCAACACTAAGAACCTCAAAGAGTGCCCCAAGATTTCTACCGGAGAAACAAAAGACGAGAACGTGCATCAACCCCTATGCATAGATTACCCCAATGTCACCTCGGGAATCCGCGAGTTGAGTGCCAAAACATATCTCAAGTGAATCAATATAATAGCCCATTGTCACCATGGGTATTCATATGCAAGACATGTATCAAGTGCTCTCAAATCCATAAAAGTATTCAATCCGATAAAACGAAATCTCAACGGGAAGACTCAATTCATCACAACAAGATAGAGAGGGGAAAACACCATATGATCCAACTATATTAACAAAGCCCGCGATACATCAAGATCGTGCCATCTCAAGAACACAAGAGAGAGAGAGAGATTAAACACATAGCTACTGGTACAAACCCTCAGCCCCGAGGATGGACTACTCCCTCCTCATCATGGTGGCCGTCGGGATGATGAAGATGGCCACCGGTGATGATTTCCCCCTCCGGCAGGGTGCCGGAATGGGGTCTAGATTGGTTTTTCATGTCTACAGAGGCTTGCGGCGATGAAACTTCTGATCTAGGGTTACCCAGAGGGTTTTTGGAATATTTGGCAATTTATAGGGCGAAGAGGCGGTGCGGGAGGCCACCGAGGTGGGCACAACCCGCCTGGGCACGCCTGGGCCCCCAGGCGCGCCCTGGTGGTTTGTGCTCTCCTCGGAGCTCCCCTCTGGTACTTCTTTGGCCCACTGGGTGTCTTTTGGTCCAGAAAAAATCTCCAAAAAGTTTTGCCGTGTTTGGACTCCATTTGGTATTGATTTTCTGCGATGTAAAAAACAAGCAAAAAACAGCAACTGGCAATGGGCACTATGTCAATAGGTTAGCCCCAAAAAATGATATAAACTTGCTATAAAATGATTGTAAAACATCCAAGAATGATAATATAAAGGCATGAATACTTCATAAATTATAGATACGTTGGAGTCGTATCAATGATCAACATAGAGATGTTCACCATTGATGACTACCCCATCTCACATGATGATCGGACATGGGTTAGTTGATTTGGATCATGTATCACTTAGATAAGTTGAGGGATGTTTATTTAAGTGGGAGTTCATTAGTAATTTGATTAATTAAACTTAATTTATCATGAACTTAGTCCTGATAGTATTTGCATATCTATGTTGTAGATCAATGGCCCGTGCTACCGTTCCCCTGAATTTTAATGCGCTCCTAGAGAAAGCTAAGTTGAAAGATGATGGTAGCAACTACACGGACTGGGTCCGTAACTTGAGGATTATCCTCATTATTGCACAGAAGAATTATGTCCTTGATGCACCGTTAGGTGACAGACCTGCTGCAGGAGCTGATGCAGATGTTATGAACGTCTGGCAAGCTCAATCTGATGACTACTCTATAGTTCATTGTGCCATGCTTTACGGCTTAGAACCGGGACTTCAAAGACGTTTTGAACATCATGGAGCATATGAGCTGTTCCAGGAGTTGAAGTTAATATTTCAAGTAAATGCCCAGGTTGAGAGATATGAAGTCTCCAACAAGTTCTATAGCTGCAAGATGGAGGAGAGCAGTTCTGTCAGTGAACACATACTCAAAATGTCTGGGTATTATAATCACTTAACTCAGCTGGGAGTTGATCTTCCAGTTGATTGTGTTATTGATAGAGTTCTTCAGTCACTACCACCAAGCTACAAAGGCTTCGTGATGAACTATAATATACAAGGGATGGATAAGACAATTCCCGAGCTCTTCGCAATGCTTAAGACCGCGGAGGTAGAAATCAAGAAGGAGCATCAAGTGTTGATGGTTAACAAGACCACTAGTTTCAAGAAAAAGGGCAAAGAAAAGAAAGGGAAATTCAAGAAGAACGGCAAGCAAGTTGCCGCTCCCGCGAAGAAACCCAAAGCTGGACCTAAGCCTGAAACTGAGTGCTTCTACTGCAAAGGAAGTGGTCACTGGAAGCGGAACTGCCCCAAGTATTTGGCGGATAAGAAGGAAGGCAAAGTGAACAAAGCTATATTTGATATACATGTTATTGATGTGTTCCTTACTAATGCTCGTAGCAGCACCTGGGTATTTGATACTGGTTCGGTTGCTCATATTTGTAAATCGAAACAGGAGCTGCGGAATAAACAAAGATTGGCTAAGGACGAGGTGACGATGCGCGTCGAAAATGGTTCCAAGGTCGATGTGATCGCCATCGGCATGCTACCTCTACATCTACCTTCGGGGTTAGATTTAGACCTAAATAATTGTTATTTGGTGCCCGCATTGAGCATGAACATTATATCTGGATCTTGTTTATTGCGAGACGGTTATTCATTTAAGTCAGAGAATAATGGTTGTTCTATTTATATGAATAATATCTTTTATGGTCATGCACCCTTGAGGAATGGTCTGTTCTTGTTGAATCTCGATTGTAGTGATACACATATTAATAATATTGATGCCAAAAGATGCAAAGTTGATAATGATTGTGCAACATATTTGTGGCACTGCCGTTTAGGTCATATTGGTGTAAAGCGCATGAAGAAACTCCATGCAGATAGACTTTTGGAATCACTTGATTATGAATCATTTGATACTTGCGAACCATGCCTCATGTGCAAGATGACTAAAACTCCGTTCTCCAGAACAATGGAGCGAGCTAATGACTTATTGGAAATAATACATACAGATGTATGCGGTCCGATGAGTGTTGAAGCACGCGGCGGGTATCGTTATTTTCTGACCTTCACAGATGATTTTAATAGGTATGGGTATATCTACTTAATGAAACACAAGTTTGAAACATTTGAAAAGTTCAAAGAATTTCAGAATGAAGTGGAGAATCATCGTAACAAGAAAATAAAGTTTCTACGATCTGATCGTGGAGGCGAATATTTGAGTTACGAGTTTGGCCTTCATTTAAAACAATGTGGAATTGTTTCATAACTCACGCCACCTGGAACACCTCAGCGTAATGGTGTGTCCGAACGTCGTAACCGTACTTTATTAGATATGGTGCGTTCTATGATTTCTCTTACCGATTTACCACTATCATTTTTGGGTTACGCATTAGAGACAGTTGCATTCACGTTAAGTATGGCACCGTCTAAATCCGTTGAGACGACACCGTATGAACTATGGTTTGGCAAGAAACCTAAGCTGTCGTTTCTTAAAGTTTGGGGATGCGACGCTTATGTCAAAAGGCTTCAGCCTGATAAGCTCGAACCTAAATCGGAAAAGTGTGTATTCATAGGATACCCAAAGGAAACTATTGGGTACACCTTCTACCACAAATCCGAAGGCAAGATCTTTGTTGCTAAGTTTGGATCCTTTCTAGAGAAAGAGTTTCTGTCGAAAGAAGTGAGTGGGAGGAAAGTAGAACTTGATGAGGTAATTGTACCTTCTCTCGAATTGGAAAGTAGCACATAAGAGAAAACCGTTCCCGTGATGCCTACACCAACTAGAGAGGAAGCTAGTGATGATGATCATGAAACTTTGGATCAAGTTACTACAGAACCTCGTAGGTCAACCAGAACACGGTCCGCACCAGAGTGGTACGGGAATCCTGTACTGGAAGTCATGTTACTAGATCAAGGCGAACCTACTAACTATGAAGAAGCTATGATGAGTCCAGATTCCGACAGATGGCTTGAGGCCATGAAATCTGAGATAGGATCCATGTATGAGAACAAAGTGTGGACTTTGGTGGATTTGTCCGATGATCGGCAAGCCATAGAGAATAAATGGATCTTCAAGAAGAAGACTGACGCTGATGGTAATGTTACTGTCTATAAAGCTCGACTTGTCGCAAAAGGTTTTCGACAAGTTCAAGGAGTTGACTACGATGAGACTTTCTCACCCGTAGCGATGCTTAAGTCCGTCCGAATCATGTTAGCAATTGCCGCATTTTATGATTATGAAATCTGGCAAATGGACGTCAAAACTGCATTCCTTAATGGATATCTTAAAGAAGAGTTGTATATGATGCAACCAGAAGGTTTTGTCGATCCTAAAGGTGCTAACAAAGTGTGCAAGCTCCAGTGATCCATCTATGGACTGGTGCAAGCATCTCAGAGTTGGAATATACGCTTTGATGAGGTGATCAAAGCATATGGTTTTATACAGTCTTTCAGTGAAGCCTGTATTTACAAGAAAGTGAGTGGGAGCTCTGTAGCATTTCTGATATTATATGTGGATGACATATTGTTGATTGCAAATGATATAGAATTTCTGGATAGCATAAAAGGATACTTGAATAAGAATTTTTCAATGAAAGACCTCGGTGAAGCTGCTTATATATTAGGCATCAAGATCTAATTGGATAGATCGAGACGCTTAATAGGACTTTCACAAAGCACATACCTTGATAAAGTTTTGAAGAAGTTCAAAATGGATCAGTCAAAGAAAGGGTTCTCGCATGTGTTACAAGGCGTGAAGTTGAGTCAGACTCAATGCCCGACCACTGCAGAAGATAGAGAGAAAATGAAAGTCATTCCCTATGCCTCAGCCATAGGTTCTATCATGTATGCTATGCTGTGTACCAGACCTGATGTGTGTCTTGCCATAAGTTTGGCAGGAAGATACCAAAGTAATCCAGGAGTGGATCACTGTACAGCGGTCAAGAACATCCTGAAGTACCTGAAAAGGAACAAGAATATGTTTCTCGTTTATGGAGGTGAAAAAGAGCTCGTCGTAAATGGTTACGTCGATGCTAGCTTTGACACTGATCCGGATGACTCTAAGTCACAAACCGGATACGTATTTATATTGAATGGTGGAGCTGTCAGTTGGTGCAGTTCCAAGCAGAGCGTCGTGGCGGGATCTACGTGTGAAGCGGAGTACATAGATGCTTCGGAAGCAGCAAATGAAGGAGTCTGGATGAATGAGTTCATATCCGATCTGCGTGTAATACCTAGTGCATCGGGTCCAATGAAAATCTTTTGTGACAACACTGGAGCAATTACCTTGGCGAAGGAATCCAGGTTTCACAAGAGAACCAAACACATCAAGAGATGCTTCAACTCCATTCGTGAACAAGTCAAGAATGGAGACATAGAAATTTGTAAGATACATACGAATCTGAATGTAGCAGACCCGTTGACTAAACCTCTTCCGCGAGCAAAACATGATCAGCACCAAGACTCCATGGGTGTTAGATTCATTACAATGTAATCTAAATTATTCACTCTAGTGCAAGTGGGAGACTGGAGGAAATATGCCCTAGAGGCAATAATAAAGTTATTATTTTATATTTCCTTATTCATGATAAAGATTTATTATTCATGCTAGAATTGTATTGATCGGAAACCTAAATACATGTGTAAATACATAAACAAACACCGTGTCCTAGTGAGCCTCTACTTGACTAGCTCGTTGATCAAAGATGGTTAAGGTTTCCTAACCATGGACATGAGTTGTCATTTGATAACGGGATCACATCATTAGGAGAATGATGTGATGGACAAGACCCATCCGTTAGCTTAGCATAATGATCGTTCAGTTTTATTGCTATTGCTTTCTTCATGTCAAATACATATTCCTTCGACTATGAGATTATGCAACTCCCGGATACTGGAGGAATGCCTTGTGTGCTATCAAATGTCACAATGTAACTGGGTGATTATAAAGATGCTCTACAGGTATCTCCGAAGGTGTTTGTTGAGTTGGCATAGATCGAGATTAGGATTTGTCACTCCGAGTATCGGAGAGATATCTCTGGGCCCTCTCGGTAATACACATCATAAGCTTGCAAGAAAACGACTAAGGAGTTAGTCATGAGGTGATGTATTATGGAACGAGTAAAGAGACTTGCCGGTAACGAGCTTGAACTAGGTATGAAGATACCGACGATCGAATCTCGGGCAAGTAACATACAGATGGACAAAGGGAATTACGTATGTTGTCATAACGGTTCGACCGTTAAAGATCTTCGTAGAATATGTAGGAGCCAATATGAACATCCAGGTTCCGCTATTGGTTATTGACCGGAGAGGTGTCTCGGTCATGTCTACATAGTTCTCGAACCCGTAGGGTCCGCACGCTTAACGTTCGATGACGATATAATATTATATTAGTTATGTGATTTGGTGACCGAATGTTGTTCGGAGTCCCGGATGAGATCACGGACATGACGAGGAGTCTCGAAATGGTTAAGAGGTAAAGATTGATATATAGGACGATGGTATTCGGACACCGAAAGTGTTTTGGGGCGTACCGGGTACTTATCGGGTCACCGGAAGGGGTTCCGGGCACCCCAGGCAAAATTTATGGGCCTTATGGGCCAAAAGAGGAAACGCACCAGCCACAAGGGGCTGGTGCGCCCCCCATAGCAGGCCGGCCTAAGTAGGAGAAGGAAAGTGGGAAGGGAAAGGAAAGTGTGGATTAGGATTCCCACTTCCTTCCCTCCCCCCCCCCCCCCCCTCTTTCCTTCCCCATTGGGAATACATGGCAGGGGGCGCGGCCAGGGCAAGAGCCCTAGGGCCGGCCGGCCACCTATGTGCTGCGCCAGGCTGCCTCCCCTCCCCCTTCCACCTATATATATGTGGGAGGGGGGCGCCTAGCACACCCTAGACAATTGTGTAGCCGTGTGCGGCGCCCCCCTTTACCGTTTACACCCCGGTCATATTTTCGTAGTGCTTAGGCGAAGCCCTGCGGAGATCACTTCACCATCACCGTCACCACGCCGTCGTGCTGACGGAACTCATCTACTACCTCGATGTCTTGCTGGATCAAGAAGGCGAGGGACGTCACCGAGCTGAACGTGTGCAGAACGCGGAGGTGACGTGCGTTCGGTACTTGATCGGTTGAAGCACGAAGAAGTTTGACTATATCAACCGCGTTGTGAAACGCTTCCGCTTACGGTCTACGAGCGTACATAAACACACTCTCCCCTCTCGTTGCTATGCATCTCCTTGATAGATTTTGCGTGGGCATAGGAAAAAAAATTGTTTTCATGCAACGTTCCCCAACAGCCGGGTGTCTTCAGATGCTCGTGCTTAGCATGTTGACAGACGAAGCACTGCCAGACAAAAGCCTCCATGGCTTGTTTCAAGCCGTGCCATGCAAACAACTTTTTGACCCACTGGTAGGTAGCTGTCACTCCCGAGTGGCCACCGACCGCACTGGCATGAAACGCGCTGATCAATTTTGTCTGTAAATAGCTATGTTGGCACTGATCCCAATCTTGTTGTGCAGATGAATGATACCTTGTGGCACCTCGTACCCTTGATCATCCCGACTGCAGAGTGCTAGGCGTTGGAGGAGATCTTGGCTGTCTGCGTTAGTCTCATAAGAATTCATCACTTCCTGAAGCCACTCTGGTTGACAGACAAACAGGGCATCGAGCGAGAGAAGATGACCGACGCGAGATAGTGAGTCCGCCGCGCCGTTCTAAATACCATATTGATATTTGAAGGAAAACTGTAATCCCACAATCTTGGACATGGCTTTGCGCTGCAACTATTTGTAGCTGTTGGTCTCCGAGGTGGCACAAGCTCTTGTGGTCCGTGACAATGACGAACGGCGCACGCTGCAGATATGGCCGCCATTTCTCCACTGTCATCATAACCGCAAGGAATTCTTTCTCGTAAATTGATAGCCGTTGATTGCGGACACCGAACGCCTTGCTGAGGTATGCAATTGGGTGACCGTCTTGGAGGAGCACCTTCCCCACGCCCGTGTCACATGCATCCGTCTAGATCGGGAACGGGTGTGAAAAATCGGGTAGGGCAAGAACAAGGGTGTTGGCCATGGCGTCCTTGAGGAGCTCGAACACAGCTTGAGCTTGCGCGGACCAGCTGAACCCCTTTTTGGTGAGAAGTTGAGTGAGTGGCTTGACGAGAATTCCATAGCGAGGAACGAACTTACGGTAATATCCTGTGAGGCCGAGAAAACCGCGAAGTTCTGTTGGATTGGTGGGAGTAGGCCAAGCTTGCATGACACTTGTTTTGCTCGTGTCATTGGTGACGCCCTCCTTGAAGATCACATGCCCCAGGTACTCGATACGTGGCTGGGCGAAGGAACATTTCAAGCGCTTGGCGTACAACTGGTGCTGCCGGAGGATTGCAAACACCGTGTGCAAGTACTCCACGTGCTCCTGCAAGGAATGACTAAACACCAAAATGTCATCCAAAAATGTGATGACGAACTTATGATTTGGATCGGAGAGGACAGAATTCATTAGGCACTGGAACGTTGGTGGTCCGTTGGTGATGCCGAACGGCATTGACGCGGAATTAGAAATGGCCGTGATGGGTCTTGAACGCCGTCTTTTCCTCGTCACTCTCGTGCATACGAATTTGGTGGCAGGCTACGTGCAAATCGATATTGGAGAAAACTGTCATTCCGGCTAACTCATCCAACAGTTCGTCGATGACCGGGAGGGGGAACTTGTTCTTGATTGTGACGGTGTTCAAGTGACGGTAATTGACACAGAACCTCCACGTTCCATCCTCGTGTAATCACACCCGTGCGTAGCATCTCGTTGACTTGTCGCTCGATCGCGTACTTCTGGAGTGGCGAGTAGCGGTATGACGGGGGTGGCGGCGAAGAAGTCTACGACGAGCGCCGTGGCGCTGTGGCGTGGGGCTCGTGCTGCTGCATGTAGCGAGACTTGAACTCCTGCAGGTTGCCGGCGCAGTCCGTGGGCTGGTCGACGGCGGGGAGGTGGTGGAACCGAATGCCGAGCCCACAGGCAGTCAGACAGATGCCGCGATGCTCCTGACGTGCGAGTCCACCCCGGAGGCCGGGCGTCGCTGGCCGGATGATCAGCACGGTGACCGTGAGCCCGTCTCCGCCGTGAGCGAGCACCGAGCAGCCGCTTGCCTGGCTTCGATGAGCGACATGAGCTGGCCCGAGCCGGGCTCGGGGAGGAGGACGCTAGCGCTCGCCATTGTACGTGCCGGCCGAAACACAAGGAGTGGTCGAAGCCTGTCGCTGTGGTTTTGCTGGCCGAGGTAGTAGAAGGGTCATGTCGCGCGTGCAATATATTAGTAGGAACATTTTTGCCGGACTTGTGAACGTTGTGAGCTGGGGATTGGAAATGGAATTGCAACAAAGATTGTACGTACTAGGTGTGAACGCCGAAGACCGACACGGTGCACACGTTCTTCACGAGAGATTGGATCCTATCTATAGCTATATGTCCTAGCACGTACGCCACTCGCCTTCGATCCACCGCCACCTCTGGCAGTGGTACCGGAAAGGTTCCTCACGACGGGCTGGTCGGGACGTCTACGTCTGTGGACCATTAATTCCACAAACAATCACTCTTGTAGTACTAGACAAAATTTATTCGTGAAACAGTTTAGATTGTTGATTCATGAACATCTTGGTGGAAAAAGTCCAAAATAAACCCTGAACTCGTAGACCCTAGCTAAATCGAACCCTCAACTCCTAATCCCGGTAATCAGCACTCTAAACTCTCTAATCCCGGTCCAATATGAACCCTGCAGTCGATTTGGGCAGGAAAACGCTGACGTGGCATAGTCAACGGGGATTCTTCTGTCAGGTGGGCCAATTGACAGTTGCGCGCGCGGGTGGGATATATCCCGATCCAAATCGATTGGGGAATTCCTCAGCACAGTTAGGGTTAGCTCGGCGGCGGCCAGGGAGTGAGGAGTGGGCGATTTGTGCGGCGGCGGACACTGCGATGTCGTGGTCATCAGGCGGTTCTTCTGCTCCTGTATTCCGGCGAGCGTCAGGAAGGAGGGACACGGATGCGAGGTCGCCGGTGCGCTACCGGGAGAACCCTATGGCGTACGAGCCGGTGAAGTTATGCCACTGCAATCCACGGCGGAAAGCACTGAGATGGATTTCTTGGAGCCGTCAGAACCCGGGGAGGAGGTATTACGCGTGCGTCAGTGCAATGGTTAGCCCCAATTTTTCTGCTCATTCTTCTGTTCTTCCTCATCTGCTCAATCTGATTTATTTCTTTTGTTCAATTGCGTAGCATGGTGGTTGTGGGTATGCTGAATGGCATGATGATCCGTTGCCGAAGTTTTTTAGTGATTTAATTGGAGATTTGAGAGATGATGTGTGGAGGTTGAAGGGTGGAGGTACTGTTGCTCGAATTGAAGATGCATTTGGAGCTACTGTTGCTCGAACTGAAGATGCATTTGGAGCTGTGGCTATGCGTGAAGATGAAGCAGGAAGTGAAATGCTGGCTATGTCTCTGCAAGAGCAGTTGAGGTTGAAGAATGCAGAAATGGATGCAATGAAAAGAAAGTATATGAATGTGATATTTGTCCTGATTGTCTTTGTGCTTGGTTTAGTGCTAGGGAAATTTGTAGTGAACTGAATGTCAAGTTGCTGTGATCTCACAAGTGTATGCATTATGCAATGTATGGATCTTGTATGCAATCCAGGTATTATCTGTCAAGTTGTGGAACTCTGTTTGAAATGCAATGTATGGAATGAAATTTGTGATCTGGCAGTCAATTGCAATCAAGTTATATATTCCTTTTCTGATCATTGGAATGTACACAATATAAGATAGCATTTGCATTTGCTGCCATTTGGAATGTATGCAATGTAAATAGATAGCATTTGCAAACAACATCATAAGAAAATTATAGCAAATATATCTGACATTATAAGTAGATAGCATCTGCAACATCAAATCCATGTTTGCAAATAGATTACAAAAGCTAGGACCATAGCCTTAATATCTCTGGCATTGCAAAAGATTTCTGTTGCAACACAGCCTTAATGTTTGCAACAAATGAAACTAGGCAAGATTACACATTGCCACTGGCAGTTAAGTACTTGTAGCTAGGAATAAATGATGCAGGAGCTCTTTTTCTCTTATAGCCAGTAGATGGCCCAGGTTGTGCACTTGTTTGGCCAGCTCTTGCTCTTGGGGGCTTAAATGCAGATGCTCTTGCTTGGCCAGTGGCTGGTGCAGATGCTCTTGCTTGGGCAGTAGCTGTTGCAAAAGTTCTTGCTGGGGCAGTAGCTGGTGCAAATGCTGTTGCTGGGGCAACAGATCCAGTTTGCTACATGTCAAAATATTTGAAGTGATGTTAACTTAGATAATTTAAATTGCAGAGAACCAACTTAAATCGTTTAAATTCCAGGAAATCATCTAAAATTAATAAATGACATCTAAAATCCCTACAAAACATGTTAAATTGCAGGGGAACCAACTTAAATCATTTAAAATGCAGAAATGCATGGAAAAAATAAAACTCACCTTTGTTGTGTCCCTTTTTTTGGTAGTCTTCTTAAGGCGTGCATTCTTCTTCTTGCCTCTCTCTAGGTTTTGCTTGCAACCTGATCTGTTGTGTCCAGCAGTGCCACACATTGAGCAAATAATTATAGTGCCATGCTTGGTCATTTTTTTGCTAGGCTTAGGTTTCTCAGTTTCTTCTCTCCTTCTATCATTATTCTTAGGCCTGCCTGGCATGCTATCTGGTATGGTTGCATATGCTGGAGCTTGAGGCCTAGGTTTCTCAGAAACTGGCCACATTTCCTCACCTTCCACAGGCATCAAACAATGTTCATAAATTTTGTTGAAAACTTCAACAAAATAGCAAGGGGCAATGAAATCTTCCACATTTTTTCCACACTTGTAGATAGCTGTTATTGCATGGGAACAAGGTAGACCTGCTAGCTGGAAGTAGCCACATGAACATGTCCTGTTCTCAAGACTCACTGTGTACTGCCTTTTTCTCCCAGTGACAAGTTTCACTTCAAATCCATCTTTGCCATTCCAAAGTACTTCCATGAATTGGGTCCTTGCTATGCTGCTCTTCAATTTCTTGAATGCACTTGGACATATTTTTCCATGGAAGTTCTGACCTTTTTCCCTTTGTTCCTGAATTCTAACCATAACATTTTTCCTTATTTTTTCTTGCATTGAAATTATTGGATAAAACCTTGCTTTAACAATTGCATGATTGAAGGATTCACATAAATTATTATCAACTGACTCACAATTGGATCCCACTGGAAAAAAAAGCCCTTGCCCAGTGCACTGGCTCTATTCTCATGATGTCTTTTGCACCTTCTGGAGTTTCTTGGGCAAGCTTTGCTTTATAGTAGTTGAAGTCCTGCTTGTTTGCTGCTTTGGAAACTGCCCAGAACTTCTTCTGCCACTGATGTTCTCTATGCTTCTTCCTCCAGTTGGCATATATATGCCTAGCACACATTTTGTGCTCTGCATTTGGCAAATAATCCTTCATGGCATTTATCAGTCCCTTCTGCTGATCTGAAATGAACACCCAGCCAGCTCCATTGTCATTAATGTCAAGATCTTTAATAAGCAGGGCAATAAACCACTTCCATGTATCATTAGTTTCCCTCTCAACAACTGCCCATGCCACTGGATACATTTGATTGTTTGCATCTCTTGCAATAGCACACAACAGCTCTCCTTTGACAGCACCTTTAAAAAAACAACCATCTAAACCAATCACTTTCCTGCAGCCAGCCTTGAATCCCAACTTCAGTGCATTAAAGCAGACATAGAAACTCTGAAATATGTTCTGTTCCATGTTTGTTGGATCCAAATAGACTGCAACAGTGCTTCCAGGATTACTTCTACGTATCTCCAGTTGATAATCAAAAACCCTGGTGTATTCATTCTTCATTCCAGCCCTTAACTTGTCCATGACAAGCTTCTTTGCATGCTTGCACTTAGAAGTTGATACATCAGCAAACATGTCCTGAAGAACTGTTGCTTTCATGCTCTCAATTTTCCACATTGGATTAGCTAAAATGAAGTGCTCATATCTTTCAACAATAACCTTAGCTGTCACAAGTCTGTTCTCCCTGTTTTGTGCACAGTGGTGCTCATCATTAAATGTTATGATTTGAAACTTGCTTGTTCTTGAGGTTTTGGCTCCATAAATAAGCCAAGGGCAGCCAGGCCATCCACACTTAGCCCTAACTCTGTTACTCTCTGACTTCAAGAACACAATGCTTTTTTTTGTCACAATTCCATATTTCTTCAATGCTTTCACAAGCTGATTCTTGCTCCTGAATACCATTGTCAATGCAAAGTGTGGAATTTCTGAGTCATTATTGTATCTTGGATACTGGCTCTTCCTTCTCACCATGTGCCCATCAGAATCTTCATCATAAGAATAATCCTCATCAGATGAGTCATAGCCCCACTGTTTCTCCTCTCCCTCTAACTGATCTTCCATATTTGCAATTAAGTCAATAGGAATAGGAGCTGTTGAATCACCTGCAAGCCAACTCTTTGTATCTCTCATCCTCTTCTTAAATTTTCTACCATGCCTTCTAAGCTCAACAACCTCTGAATTTTCTCCACTGTCCTCACTGTGTGGTATGTACTCTGTATCTTCTTCAGAATCACTAGCTGAAACTGCATTGTTGCTCTCAACATTCACTTGATCTGGTGGATTGTTGCTCTGATCATTCACTGCCTCTGTCCTCGCATTGCTCTGAAAATGCACTTGATCTATCACATCAATGCTATGAACATTCACTTCATCTGGACTGCATATTTGAGAAAATATCAACTGAGATCCTGCCACTTCATCAACCTCATTGGCCACTGTGGTTTTGCTTGCCCTAGGCTGCTCAAATTGGATGTTGTTCATTTGAGTGAGCACACCATTATCATCTGGTTCTGCAGTAATGACCATGTCAGGTTCTTCAGCTTCATCATCATCCATATCAAGATCAACAATCTCATTCTCATAGTCACTAGCACTACTGTTGTACTCACTGTCCTGCTCCCCATGGTATTCCACATAAATATCAGCTACATCTCCAACACAAATGTAGTCTGACATGCTAACACAACCACTGTCATCAAACAAAAACCTCAAACCATCAGCTAGTTCTTTCCCAGGAAGATGAAAATACAACTTCATCGATTCCTTGAACTCCAGATGGTCTTTCAAATGGCCTTGAACTTCAAACAATGACAACTTGTCCCTCTCAATCACTGAAAGTGCTTCATCTCCCCCCACATAATCCAAAACAGGACCAATGTGGATGAACTGGCCCCCAAAATGAAATCTGACATTCAAAATCTCACTAGGGTCCATGATTGAGCTGCAACAAACAAGAGAATATCACTACATTTTGCTAATCCGAGCAATTGGACTGACAAAAACGCACAGAAAATCGCCAATAACCCTAACTCTGTAATCGCAGAAAAGCCCCAATTTTTCTCTCTGAAACCCTAACACTAACACTGCGGTGAGAGCTTAAATTGCAGCCACAGGAGGAGGAGGACGTCGGAGACAGTACCTTTGACGTCGCTCGTCGTCAAGCCGTCACGATCGCCGCCGCCGGAGCCGATCACCCGCCCGTCGCCATTGCCGCCGCTCGAGCAGGGGAATTTCAGGGGACGCCGCGAGTGGGGATTGACTGCCCCTTGCGTGGGCTGTCTCTGATTAAGAGCATGGGAGCGCTCTGGGCCTTATGGGCCGGCCCAACTTTTGTCCGCAACGCGCCCAACAGCCACCGATCCCAGTTTCGGTCTGCCACCTCATCAATCCCTGTTTGGAAGTGGGCTCAGGGTTCATATTGGACCGGGATTAGAGAGTTTAGAGTGCTGATTACCGGGATTAGGAGTTGAGGGCTTGATTTAGCTAGGGTCTACGAGTTCAGGGTTTATTTTGGACTTTTTCTCTGACCGGCAGCGGCTGTTCCACCATCCTCTGGCTGGAGCCGTTGGCTCATCAGCGAACCTCTTGCCAATATCTTCCCAATGATTCCAACAACCTGCAGGTACACGATGCCTAGGCCAGCCGGTCCTTGCTGCCACGCCATATCATGAAGCAGCGATCTATTGATTTACCTCTCGCTCGCCGTGAGGAAATACTAGCTATCAGTCGGTCCTTGCTAGCACATCATATCATGCCGATGGAGATATGCTCAATAAAGCCCATTTGACGGTTGCGTCGTACTAGTATACTTCTTTCCGTTTATGTTGATGAACACAAGGAGGAGATACGGCAAAGATGCCAACAACAACTGTCGAGTTGTGCTAAATCAGCGACAATTATTATGAATCGGAGGGAGTGGAATACATCCAATGGCTAAAGAATCGTTTGGCAGACGGATCCAATAATAACATTGCAACATGGTTGGCATAAAAGCCATCATCTACAATTAATAGATACCAAGTATAGGACATAAATGGTAATATGTTCTACATCGAGGAACATGATGGGAGGACCTCATACCAAAACAACTCTGTTCGAATGGAATGCCTAACTGCAGACAAAGTTCCTAAGAAAAAAAGATTATTATGAAACCATCGAGGAGATTTGAGAGCTTGACTATGTAAAAATCAAGGTGGCGGTATTCAAGTGCAAATGGGTCACTCGTAGTCAGGTAAAACGGGAAGACTTATGTGAACCTCATCAAGATGACATACAACCGGGACCCATTCATTCTTGTCAGCTACCCAAATTTTTTATGTGAAAGACACCTTGCATAAGAATTGACATATAGTGATGTATGGAGTTGAGAATGTTATTGATGAAGATAAGTAGGATCAATTAGATGATTTGCCAAGAGTGAGAGCACTCATCGGACCACAAAGGTAGAAAATCCTTAAAAAACTAAGTACAAAAGGGGTGAACATGCTTCCAGTGGGCACATGTACACAAGTAATAAACCGTTAGACTCATGTCTATTCATGAGCTACATGTGCCTTCGTTAGAAATATTTATACAGTGAAATTGTGAGCTATTCCCGTTTTTTTATTACGGAAGATTATTTTGTCAGTTCTAGAAATTAATATGAACTATTTTTGTAATTGATGATACCCTACAACACAGTCTGTGCTGTAGTGATGAATCATGTTCAATGGTTGGCCACTACCAGAGCGAGAAGACGAGTGCGATGATAATCAGTTTGCCAAGTCGTGTGTGATGATCCATATTGTGTGCAAGCGCAATGCGAGTCGTGCGTTCCGATTGGCCAGAACCAACCCCATGGATCTCAGGTCTACACCGTCGAATACACCCAGATCGAATTGTCATCGATATTCCTCTCCATGCTTATAGTTCAGATTTGATTTATATTTATTAAATGCCTAGAAATACAATAAAGGGCTTAAATATAGCAGACAAAATCTGAAATATGCCAAAATTTTCAAACCTTAGTATCTAATGGTGTTTGTTGGGTGTGGAAAAACTTTCGAGGTCAAACGATGAAGTAACTATCGATTCAACTTCAAACTGGCACATCTCCTTTTGAGAACTACAATTCCGTCGGTGAGATGCTTTGATAACAAAGGAGTGCTCATCAAAACTTTTTACAAACCTCGGCAAAAAGTTTCCACAAATGCATGAGATCATATCACGATGACATGCCGGGTTTTATGTTTTTCGGAATGCATTTACATTTTCTACAATTAAATTACCAATAAGCTCTGCGTCGGTGGTCGAACCTCGCTCAAATGTTTGAAATTTCTTCTCACTTCTTAGTCAAGGACTGAACATGTACCATACAACACGTAAATCATTTTTCAAACCTTTTTTCCCAACTCTCCATGTTCTTATAGTTGAGATTGGATTTATATCCATTAAATGACTATGAATGCCATAAATAGCTTAAATACAACAAACGAACCCTGAAATACACCAAAATTTGAAAACCTATCATCTATTAGTAGCTGTTGGGCATGGAAAAAAATTTAGGTCAAACGATGAGTAACTGTTGATTCGACTTTAAACTTGCACATCTCGTTTCGAAAACTATGATTCGTCCCGTGGGATGCTTTGGTTACACAGGAGTGTTCATCACTTTTGCCAAACCATACCAAAACATTTTCATGGATGTTTGAAATCATATCACATTGACATGTCGGGTTTCAAGTTTTTTGGAATCCATTTTCATTTTCCACAATTAAATTGCCAATAAGCTCCACATCGGTGGTCGACCTCGCAGATCAAATGTTTGAAATTTCTTCTCACTTCATGGTTAAGGACTCAACATATACCATGCGACACATAAATGATTTTTCATACCTTCTTTGCTCACCACTCTATGAACTTCTCGTAAAAATTTGATTTATATCCATTAAACACCTAAAATGTAAAAAAAAATGGCTTAAATATAGCAAATGAATCCTGAACAATGCCAGTTTTAAAACCTAGCAGTGGTTGATGAGTGTAGAAAAAGTTGTACCTAAGATCTAGGCGGAGTAGGCTTAAATCGAATGGCTCAATTCAGTGCAAACCATTTTTTTCAGTAAGTACACATGGGTGGTGAGTTATAACTGTGCACGATAAGCGTTTCCGCGCGACCATCCACTTTTTTTCACCGAAGCCGTGCCAAGTTTTCCTCCTTTCACTTATAACCGGTATTAGCATCCAAACCCCATCGCCACTACCCCACCCCCAGATCCACAACACAATATTTCCCCCGTCATTGTCCCCAACCTGGTCGTCTGTCGTGCCTCGGCGTCAACCCGACCTTCACCTCAATAGGTCGGTTGCCCGTGCCTCGGCGTTCTCTACTTCCTCTCGACTAGGAATGTGTTGGACCCCCAAATGCATGGGTTTGTAGCTAACAACAATTTTCCTTGTGATCTGTTCCAAAAAAACATTTTTTCTTAAGTGACCTCAAGGTTTATCGAACCAACAGGAGTTTAGTAACACAACCAATGATCAGTGCCTGGACACACAACTTCATAACTACCTTGTCCCCCGATGGGACTAGTGAGGTTGTCAATCTCACTGCTTGCTACTTATAAGGATTAAAAGCACAAGTGCGAACCAACCTATGGTTGGATGGTTAGTAGGACAGTGATATCCCAGGTCCACCAGGGTTCAAGTACTGGTGCTCGCATTTATCCTGGATTTATTTCAGGATTTCCGGCGACTACGAGGCGCCTACGGTGACTTTTAAAATCTCAAGATGATATGTCGGCTCAGTCTCTCGGAGGTGCTCATAGGGGTAGGGTGTGCGTGTGTGCGTTCATAGGGGTGAGTGTATGCATGTATATATGAGCGTCTGCGTCTGTACTGTGCTAAAAAAAGATTAAAAGCACAAGTGTATGAAAGATTTGATTGCAATGAAAAGTAAAAGCAAGGAATTGAAAAGTGTGTTTGATCAAGGTAGAAAGAGTATAAGAGGAAGATGGACCGGAACCCATTGGTTCACTAGTGGTTTCTCTCCCAAAAAAAGCATGGTGTGGTGAACAAATTATAGTTGTGCATCGACTAAATTGCATTTTTTATAACTATGACTATCCATGGCATAATCAACATATGAGCATCATGTTATAGACAGTTATCCAACTGCATCTATAGTTAATCCATCTAAGATCGCTATCTAGCATGTATCTTAAAGTATTAAGTAAAAACAGAGTATTGCAATAAGTATGATGACATAAAGTAGATGATGTATTGTCTCCACCCTGCGTTCAAAGAACAACTAAGCAACCATCTTTTATCCCTAGTGGCAACAACACAATACAAGACTTTTTCACTTTCTATCTGTGGTAGATTACTTGCAAGATTCAACCCAACTATCATACACCACTCCCTCTTGGAGATCACCCCTCAAACTTGGCCGAAGAAAGAAAGATATATCGAAGAGCATATATGAATAAGAATTATGCAGCAAAGAAGCGAAATAGATCTAAAAAAGATTCATGGATAAATCTGATCATAAAGTGAAAATTCATCATATCACAACAAACACACTAATAGATTATATCAGATGGATCACAATCATCTAGGGCAGCTCATGTGATCTTTGTATTGAGAAACATGAGAGAGAAAACCAACTACTTAGTGCTATGGATCCATAGTCCAAAGAAAACTACTCACAGGCGATCATGATGGCCTTCAAGTTGATGGATATGGCCAGCGTGATGATTCTCCCCTTTGCCAGTCTACCGGAAAAGGCCTCCAGATTGGATCACAATGGAACAAAGAGGTGCGCTGGAGGAAACAAAAGAACTCATCGATATTCGGCATTTCCGGGCCGAATGATAAATATAGGCAATGAGAGGCGATAGAAAGGAGCACTAGGTGTCCCACGCAGCCCCCCTGGCCATGCGGTGGCGGAATGTGGGGGTTGTGCACCAGTCTCTAGTCTAGATCGATGACTCCTAGATGCTTCCCGATGCAAAATAATTTCTTGATTTTTTTCCAGGGTTTTTTAGCTCCGTAAAATTGATCTTTCTGAAAGTACAAAACCTTCTAAAACATCAATTGGCAGTGGGCACTGAGTTAATAGGTTGGTCCAGAAAAATGATAAAAATTGGCGCTAAAACTATGTCAAAATGATATAAACATGGTATGAAACAATCAAAAAATTAGATACGTTTGAGACATATCAAGCTCCATTTGCTTGATGTTCCTAAGCCCGCTGCCCTCGAGCATATCGATCCCGTTCCCACGCCCCCCGACCGGGATCACACAAATAGTTTCTGCTTTCTGTTGTGGTGAGGCCTATTTACTCGATCTTTTTTTATATTTTGTTCGATACATTTCCAAATTGGTTAACGCGTGGAGACGACAATGTGAACCACGTGCGGCGACGTTGATGATTCCAATTTGCTACCACTTTTAATCTCGAGTTATTGTCGTAGATGTAGGTTTTGTGAGAATTTTATTGCGTTCGTGCGCGTTTTTTGTCTGTTTTCGTCATGATCCTATTCACATGGAGTTTTAAGGAAAGTACAAGAATATGGGGTAAAAATCTTGTCAATTCACATGATAGATACCCACCATATAAAGCCACGAGCAAGTGGGATGAGAACCAACCGCGCAAGCGGATCAAGAGGAGAAGACGGTGTCTAGTACGAATGTGAGTGATACGCCTCCGTCGTATCTACTTTTCCTAACGCTTTTCCTCTTGTTTTGGACTCTAATTTGCACGATTTAAATGAAACTAACCCGGACTGACGCTGTTTTCAGCAGAACTACCATGGTGTTGTTTTTGTGCAGAAATAAAAGTTCTCGGATTGGAACGAAACTTCTCGGGGATTTTTTATATAATAAAAGAAAATTTCTGGAGCCAAGAACCACAGGAGGGGGGCACCTAGGTGGGCACAACCCACCAGGGTGCGCGCCTCCCCTCCAGGCGTGCCCAGGTGGGTTGTCCCCACCTGGTGGCCCCGCAGACTCAAACCCTGATTCTATAAAGTCATATTTTCGGAGAAAAAATCAGGGAGAAAGAATTATCACGTTTCACGAGACGGAGCCGCCGCCACCTCCTGTTCTTCATCGGGAGGCCAGATCTGGAGTCCGTTCGGGGCTCCGGAGAGGGGGATCTTCGTCATCACCAACCCTTCTCCATCGCCAATTCTATGATGCTCCCCACCGGGAGTGAGTAATTCCTTCGTAGGCTCGCTGGTCGGTGAGGAGTTGGATGAGATTCATCATGTAATCGAGTTAGTTTTGTTAGGGCTTGATCCCTAGTATCCATTATGTTCTGAGATTGATGTTGCTATGACTTTGCCATGCTTAATGCTTGTCACTTTGGGCCCGGGTGCCATGATTTCAGATCTGAACCGTTTATGTTATCACAATTATATCTATGTTCTAGATCCGATCTTGCAAGTTATAGTCACCTACTACGTGTTATGATCCTGCAACCCCGGAGTGACAATAGTCGGGACACTTCCCGGTGATGACCGTAGTTTGAGGAGTTCATGTATTCACTATGTGTTAATGCTTTGTTCCGGTTCTCTATTAAAAGGAGGCCTTAATATCCCTTAGTTTTCAATAGGACCCCGCTGCCACGGGAGGGTAGGACAAAAGATGTCATGCAAGTTCTTTCCATAAGCATGTATGACTATTTACGGAATACATGCCTACATTATATTTATGAACTGGAGCTAGTGTTGTATCGCCCTAGGTTATGATTGTTATATGATGAATATCATCCAACGAATTCACCGATCCAATGCCTACGAATTTCTCTCATAATGTTCTTGCTAAGTTACCACTGCTATTGTTACTCTTGCACTTGCTACAAAATCATTGCTATTACTGTTACCGTTACTATTGCTGTTGCTACTATTATCAAAACTATCATACTACTTTGCTACTGATCGCTTTGCTGCAGATAATTAATCTCCAGGTGTGGTTGAATTGACAACTCAGCTGCTAATACTTGCAAATATTCTTTGGCTCCCCTTGTGTCGAATCAATAAATTTGGGTTGAATACTCTACCCTCGAAAACTGTTGTGATCCCCTATACTTGTTGGTTATCAAGACCTTTTTCTGGCGCCGTTGCCGGGGAGCATAGCTATATTTGTTGAGTCACTTGGGATTATTATCAAATTATCACTATGAAGAATCTGAAGGATGCTAAGACTAAGATTTTTTCCTCTAAGACGAGGGGAGGTAAGGAACTACCATCCAGCTCCGTTTTAGATTCAATTTCTATTATAAGTAGACTTGCAACACCACCACATGCTATCAATTCTGATATGTCACAAGTAATTGATGATGCTACTTCTTCTATGAATGCTACTCATGATGATGCTAGTACCTTGCTTGATGATAATGTGCCACTAGGTAAATTTCTTGATGAACAACTTGCTAGAACTAAAGCTTTTGAGAATGCTGAAACTGATGAAATTATTGAAACTGATGAAGAGCTTGAAACTAAAAATCTTGAGACACCTATTATACCTAGTTCTCCTAGATATGAATTGCCAAAGGTAGCGGAAGGTTATGTTATGGATGAGGAGACAACTAGAGACATTCTTGCTTGTAAGGATAGAGATGATCTGGAAAAATTATTATGCAGGTATAAAGAAAAGACTTTGAATGCTAGAATGAAATGTGATCCTAAGTTTGCTACTTCACCTATCTTTGTTGATGATAAGGATTATGAATTCTCTGTCGACCCAGAGTTAATTACTTTGGTTGAATCTGATCCTTTCCATGGTTATGAAACTGAAACTGTTGTGGCACATCTTACTAAGTTGAATGACATAGCCACCCTTTTTGCTCATGATGAGAAGATTCGCTATTATTATATTCTCAAATTATTTCCATTCTCATTAAAGGGTGATGCTAAGGCTTGGTATAATACTCTTGCTCCTGGTTGTGTGCGTAGTCCCCAGGATATGATTTATTACTTCTCTGAAAAATATTTTTCTGCTCATACGAAACAAGCAGCCTTACAGGAAATATTTAACTTTGCGCAAATTGAAGAAGAGAGTCTCCCACAAGCTTGGGGGAGGCTTCTCCAATTGCTTAATGCTTTGCCTGATCATCCTCTTAAGAAAAATGAAATACTTGATATCTTCTATAATGGACTAACCGATGCTTCTAGGGATTTCCTAGATAGTTGTGCTGGTTGTGTTTTCAGGGAGCGAACTGTTGAACAGGCTGAAGAATTATTGAATAACATATTGAAAAATTATGATGTTTGGACTCTTCCCGAACCACCACTCAAACCTACTCCAAAGAAGAGGGGTATCTTATATCTTAGTCCTGAAGATATGCAAGAGGCAATGAAATCCATGAAGGAAAAAGGTATTAAAGCAGAGGATGTTAAAAATTTACCACCTATCGAAGAAATACATGGGCTTGAAACACCACCACCACCTAAGGTGGTAGAGGTAAATTCTTTACTAAAGTTCGATGAAGGTGATATTCCTTATAATAAACATCCTAGTCAATGCCTTTATGAGTTTGATAATTACATTAGAAAACAAGATCACTTCAATGCAAATGTTATGAAACAATTGAAATACAATTCTGATATGATTGCTCGCTTGAGTGACTTGTTATTTAGAATCTCAAATGATGTTAGAGGTGTAGGAAAGCATGCTTATATGGGTCAAACTCAATTAGAACAAGTTGCTAAATCTCAAAGAGAGTTGCTTGATGAAATGAATAATAATATCAATGATCATGCTGTTAGAGTAATGACTAGCGGAGGTAGAATGACTCAGGAACCACTTTATCCTGAGGGACACCCAAAAATAATTGAACAAGACTCTCAAATAGTTAACACTGATGTACTTAGTCCTTCTAAAAAGAAAAAGAAAAAGAAAAATGATAGCACTTTTCATGCCCCTAGTGAACCTGAAGTTGAAAAACCTCCTAATAATGATAATGAAGTCTCTATCTCTGATGTTGAAACCCAATCTGGTAGTGAACACTCACCTTCTGATAATGAAAAAGATAATGATGAGGTTCATAAAGACACTCAAACAAATAATAAAGAACCAGATAATGATGTTGAGATAGAACCAGCAGTTGATCTTGATAACCCACAACCCAAGAATAAAAGATATAATAAAAGAGACTTTGTTGCTAGAAAACATGGTAGGGAAAAAGAACCATGGGTTCAAAAACCTATGCCCTTTCCACCTAAGTCAACCAAAAAGAAAGATGATGAAGAATTTGAACGCTTTGCTGAAATGCTGAGGCCAGTCTTTTTGCGTACTCGCTTGACTGATATCTTAAAAATGCCTCCTTATGCAAAGTATATGAAAGACATCATCACCAATAAGAGAAAAATACCGGAAGCTGAAATCTCCACCATGCTTGCTAATTATACTTTTAAGGATGGAGTACCTAAAAAACTTGGAGATCCGGGAATACCAAGTATACCTTGCTCCATCAAAAGAAATTATGTGAAAACTGCTTTATGTGATCTAGGAGCTGGTGTTAGTGTTATGCCTTTCTCTTTGTATAAAAGACTTGATTTGAATAAACTCACACCTACTGAAATATCTTTGCAAATGGCTGATAAATCAACTGCCATACCTATCGGTATTTGTGAGGATGTGCCCGTTGTTGTTGCTAATGTTACTATCTTAATTGACTTTGTTATACTTGAGATGCCCGAGGATGACAACATGTCGATTATCCTCGGTAGACCCTTCTTGAATACTGCAGGGGCTGTTATTGATTGCAATAAAAGCAAGGTCACTTTTCATATCAATGGTAATGAACATATGGTGCACTTTCCAAAGAAACGATTCCAAGTGAATGGTATTAATGTTATTGAAAAATCTCTGACAATCACTATTGGAAGTTTTCAACTACCTCTACCCACTGCCAAAAAGAAATATGAAATGCTTATTGTAGGGGACATCCATATCCCCATTGAGGTAACTTAGTGTTTTGCGAAAGTTCTTCGATTTCATGCTAATCGGAAGTGGTTGTTAATAAGACTTGATCAACCTTATTAATAAATCATTTTTGAGAGGTATGAAGTTGATGAAGTTAGTGAGCACTACCTTCTGTCCCTACCTTTAGTTTTCTATTTTTCTTAGTTAAATAAAATAAAATGCCATGCCTTGCCTGTTTCCTGAGTTTTCTGTGCAATAAAAAAATGACCCGAGGAAGCGGATATTTATTCTAAATGGTTGCCTGGTTGATAGGACGGTAATCTTGAACCAACCTATTCGTACCATCTTTCTTCTTGACAAAGAGAGACGGTGCTCTCCAGGCAGAGGAACTGGGACGGATGAAGCCCTTCTTAAGTGATTTATCGATTTCTTCCTTAAGCTCAAGAAGGTGGTGCGAAGGCATTTTGTAAGGACGCTTCGCAATAGGAGTGGTGCCAGGCTTCAAGTCGATAACAAACTCGACAGCTCTAGCAGGGGGTATTCTTGGAAGTTCTTCTGGAAAAACATCCTGGAAGTCACAAACAACCGGAATATTTTTTATCCCCTCAAGCGGAGAAGCGTTTAACGCATTCAACGCATAAATTTGGGCCTCGGCGTTCTGAGTGAGGTGAGCATGATAATTCACTAGCTCATTTGATGGGTGTAGGAGATGAACAACTTTAGTGGCACAATTGATTGAGGCGTAGTGAGCCTTCAACCAATCCATTCCCAGAATAAGATCAATTTTGGAAGAACTCAGGATAATTGGGAGTGCCTGAAACTTCAACCCCTCAATTTCAACAGTGACTTAGGGGCTGAACAGGAAGGCTCGGCATCTACCCGCGGGAGTGTCAACCCCTAAAGGATGATGCAGGTTGTCACACTTAACGCCATGCATGAATGCAAAGTCTTCCGACATGAATGAATGCGATGCTCCTGAATCAAATAAAACAGAAGCTGGTACTGAATTAACAGGAAGTGTACCCATCATAGTAGCTGGTTGGTTTGGGTCTTCATTCATGTTGACATGAAAAGCCTGCCCACGACCATAAGAAGGTCTGGCATTGTTGTTACGCTGCTGAGGAATTCCACGGCCATTACCACGGCCAGCAGAAGGAAGAGCTAGCTGATTCTGACTCTGAGAACAGTCTCTAGCACGGTGACCTGGCTGGCCACACTTGAAGCAGAGTCCACTGTCTGGACATGGTGCAGTAGCTCGAGGCGGTGGAGCTCGAAGAGGCTGCCTCGGTGGTGGAGGAGGCAGACGAGGTGCAGCATAAGCAAGCCTGTACACTGGAGCTGTTGGACGGTACATGCTCTGTGGAATCCATATGCGGCGCTTCTGCGAAGACGAGCCCGAAGATGAGCCCGCTTCACGAGTGCGTCTGGTCGCTTCCTTATGCTTCTTCAGACCAGTCTCGACCATAATAGCCTTGTTCACCAACGTGGCGAAGTCAGGAAAGTCTTGGATGAGCAGGGCTAGCTGAATGTCATGGTGTAGCCCTTCACGGAACTTCTCCTGCCTACGTGCATCAGTGGGGATGTCTTCTTCAGCATAGCGAGACAAGTCAAGGAACTCACGCCGATAAACTTCTACAGTCTTGTTGCCTTGAACGAGGCTGCGGAACTCGGCCTTCTTCTGATCTATAACTCCTTGCAGAATATACCGGGCACGAAAAGCAGCCTTGAATTCCACCCAGGTGACGACAGTTCCAGGAGGTAAGGTATGTCTGTGAGTTGCCCACCATTGTGTTGCGGGACCTTTCAGGAAGTATGTCGCGAATGTGACATAGCTGACAGGGGGAACATCACCCGACTCCATCTCATACAAGATGTCATGCAGCCAGTCATCGGCATCCAGCGGATTAACTGTGTTGTGGAATACCGATGGGTTGAGGCGCACAAACTCTGGCAGCGTAATTTAAGCTGGATGCTGGTTGGCATTGGGACGGGGGAACTGATCCATAATCCCTGTCATGAACTGACGGTTGAGTTCAAATTGTTGCATCATAGCGGCCATATAGTCAGGCGGTGGCGGCGGTGGTGGATTGTTATCTCCCATCCTGCTAAATTCAACAGGGGTAGTTTAGTAGAGGCTATTGCGAGTGTTTAGTAACAAGCATGATGTAGCACAAGGGAATTTAAGTAGTGTACCAGATGCTTAACAGTAGTCATTAAGGCATACAGATCCATACAGAGTCGGTTACATTCGGACAGCATAACGGCGCAAATTCAAAAGCTAGACATGCTAGGCGGCACGCAGGCACGCGGTAAGGAAGTACACAACGAGACATAGCAAAGGCTACATCAACGTCGGAGAAAACCACTGAAACGGGGTAGCTGCAAGTGCGGATGACGGATGTTCGTCGCAGAAGGATCCTGCGCTCCATGTGCACTCTGATGCAGAACCCGGTCTCGAACTGAAAGAAGAGGTCCACGTGCAGGTGTGTGACCTCCCACAGCAGGCCAATCGATCCCTGGTGGCATCTCGGTCCTGCGCGGGTAAAGGATATGCTCTGGATGTATCCCTGCACGAACAGCTGGTAGCAACTGTGTCATAGCATCGTAGAGTCGTGCTCGAGTGGCAAACAACTCGACGGCAAGAGCCTGAACAGTGCGATCCAGGGCCTGAGTACACTGAATCAGAACTCGCGGATCGTAGCGACGAGGCTCGTACGGGGCACAGATAGCGGTGTAGTATCCAGTAGCATCTCCAGCAGGGGCATACGGAATGTATCGAAACTCAGAGGCATCCAAGCTAGCGCTGAGCTCTCCTCGGAGATGTGCGACAGCAGAGTAGGCGGCATCATGGACTGCCATCTCAATCGTCACGCCGAGACCATGGAAAAGGTACAGCTCAGTGCGTGAATCATCCTGCTGATCATAGATGCGAACATCAGCATAGTACTACTCCTGGTTGAACTCGCGGTAAACCTCGTAGACCATGTACTCGGGTTACCAGCGGTAACCCAGTATGGTCAGGAGGGCGATCAGAACAGCTGGATAACCAGGGGCATCACGAGCCCAAGTACGAAGCACAAGCTGCGTCGTAGGACGTGGTGGAAACATACGATCCATCTGAAATAAAAGAAATTCAGGATTGTCATTTGACGATGAGAAGTATAACAGATCTCAAAGAGAAAGGTTAAACAAAACAATGGAAAGTAAAATGATTATCAGACTAATCAGATCAATGACAGGGAAATCGCACAGATATCCAGCTCTCCGGGAGGACGGAATTTACGAGATCCTAAGTGTCGGCGTTAGTTAATTTATTAAACCCGAATAGAAGAGCGATTAGAGTCCCAGAGTAAAGACGAGGAATAAAAGATCCTAATACCACCCAGTTGGCGACGTGGGCCCGTAAGCCACACAGCCAAGTTAGTAAAACAGTTTCGGACCACTAGACTCAACTTCGGCCAAGGAGTTGAAAAGGGGGATTCCTAGAGGCAGTCGACTCTGATACCAACCTGTGACGACCCCGGCTTAATCGTGCACTAATCATACACGCAAATGCACATGATCAAGCCTAAGGACTCACTTGAAGATATCACAACACAACTCTAAAACATAAATAAAGTCATACAAGCTTTATATTACAAGCCAGGGCCTCGAGGGCTCGAATACATAGCTCAATAGCATACAAGTGTCAGCGGAAGCATCAGATCTCTGGGTACAGATATAGCAGAATTACAGATAGGCCTTTCGAAAGGCGGGGCAAAATAAAATACTATGATCGAAAGGCGTAGGCCTCCTGCCTAGGACCCTCCGAACCTACTCCTGGTCGTCGGTCGGCTCCTCGTAGTAGTACTCGCCGGGAGGGTAGTAGTAGTAGCCGTAGTCGTCGACAGTGGCAGCTATCTCAGGGGCTCCGTCATCTGGCGGCGACAAATGGATATGGGGAGAAAAAGAAAGTAAAGCAAACGTGAGTACTCATCCGAAGTACTCAGCAAGCAAGGATCTACACTACAAATGCCACATTTTCAAAGGAGGGCTGTATATGTGGACTGGGCTGCAGAAATGCCAGAATAGAGGGGAGAGCCTAGTCCTATTGAAGACTAGCATCTTCATAGGTGTTGCAGCATTAGAAGAGTGCAGATTAACATAATGTAAAGTGGTAGTAATGTCATCAACCTCGCCCAGAGATTCTTCCTCGACTCCCTGCGAGAAAGCAATCCCAGAGCCATACTATCCAGTTATCATCTCAAGTCACCAGTTCTAGTTGTACCGATTGGGATACAATTCCGAGTGTCCGTTACCGTAGGACAGGCTATCGATAGATTATTTCTTCCCTGCAGGGGTGCACCAACTTACCCACCACGCTCGCTTAACTCCGGCCGGACACACTTTACTGGGTCATGCCCGCCCTCGGCTAAGCAACACGCCGCAACCCGACCTAGGCTCTAAAGAGAGGTCAGCACGCCGGAGAAAACCACTGAAACAGGGTAGCTGCAAGTGAGGACGACGGATGTTCGTCGCAGAAGGATCCTGCGCTCCATGTGCACTCTGATGCAGAACCCGGTCTCGAACTGAAAGAAGAGGTCCACATGCAGGTGTGTGACCTCCCACAGCAGGCCAATCGATCCCTGGTGGCATCTCGGTCCTGCGCGGGTAAAGGATATGCTCCGGATGTATCCCTGCACGAACAGCTGGTAGAAACTGCATCATAGCATCATAGAGTCGTGCTCAAGTGGCAAACAACTCGACGGCAAGAGCCCGAACAGTGCGATCCAGGGCCTGAGTACACTGAATCAGAACTCGCGGATCGCAGCGACGAGGCTCGTACGGGGCACGGATAGTGGTGTAGTATCCAGTAGCATCTCCAGCAGGGGCATACGGAATGTATCAAAACTCAGAGGCATCCAAGCTAGCGCTGAGCTCTCCTCGGAGACGTGCGATAGCAGAGTAGGCGGCATCATGGACTGCCATCTCAACCGTCACGCCGATACCGTGGAAAAGGTACAGCTCAGTGTCTGAGTCATCCTGCTGATCATAGATGCGAACATCAGCATAGTACTGCTCCTGGTTGAACTCACGGTAAACCTCGTAGACCATGTACTCCGGGTACCAGCGGTAACCCAGTCTAGTTAGGAGGGCGATCAGAACAGCTGGAAAACCAGGGGCATCACGAGCCCAAGTACGAAGCACAAGCTGCGTCGTAGGATGTGGTGGAAACAGACGATCCATCTGAAATAAAGGAAATTCAGGATTGTCATTTGACGATGAGAAGTATAACAGAACTCGAAGAGAAAGGTTAAACAAAACAATGGAAAGGAAAATGATTATCAGACTAATCAGATCAATGACAGGGAAAACACACAGATATCCAGCTCTCCGGGAGGACGAAATTTACGAGATCCTAAGTGTCGACGTTAGTTAATTTATTAAACCCGAATAGAAGAGCGATCAGAGTCCCAGAGTAAAGACGAGGAATAAAAGATCCTAATACCACCCAGTTGGCGACATGGGCCCGTAAGCCACACAGCCAAGTTAGTAAAATAGTTTCGGACCACTAGACTCAACTTCGGCCAAGGAGTTGGTAAGGGGGATTCCTAGAGGCAGTTGGCTCTGATACCAACCTGTGACGACCCTGGCTTAATCGTGCACTAATCATACACGCAAATGCACACGATCAAGCCTAAGGACTCACTTGAAGATATCACAACACAACTCTAAAACATAAATAAAGTCATACAAGCTTTATATTACAAGCCAGGGCCTCGAGGGCTCGAATACATAGCTCGATAGCATACAAGTGTCAGCGGAAGCATCAGATCTCTGGGTACAGATATAGCAGAATTACAGATAGGCCTTTAGAAAGGCGGGGCAAAATAAAATACTACGATCGAAAGGCGTAGGCCTCCTGCCTAGGACCCTCCGAACCTACTCCTGGTCGTCGGTCGGCTCCTCGTAGTAGTACTCGCCGGGAGGGTAGTAGTAGTAGCCGTAGTCGTCGACAGGGGCAGCTATCTCAGGGGCTCTGTCATCTGGCGGCGACAAATGGATATGGGGAGAAAAAGAAAATAAAGCAAACATGAGTACTCATCCGAAGTACTCAGCAAGCAAGGATCTACACTACAGATGCAACATTTTCAAAGGAGGGCTGTATATGTGGACTGGGCTACAAAAATGCCAGAATAGAGGGGAGAGCCTAGTCCTATCAAAGACTAGCATCTTCAAGCATCTTCATCGGTCTTGCAGCATTAGAAGAGTGCAGATTAACATAATGTAAAGTAGTAGTAATGTCATCAACCTCGCCCAGAGATTCTTCCTCGACTCCCTGCAAGAAAGCAATCCCAGAGCCATACTATCCAGTTATCATCTCAAGTCACCAGTTCTAGTTTACTGATCGGGATACAATTCCGAGTGTCCGTTACCGTAGGACAGGCTATCGATAGATTGTTTTTTCCCTGCAGGGGTGCACCAACTTACCCACCACGCTCGCTTAACTACGGCCGGACACACTTTACTGGGTCATGCCCGGCCTCGGCTAAGCAACACGCCACAACCCGACCTAGGCTCTAAAGAGGTCAGCATGTCGGACTAACCTATGCCCCCAGGGGTCTTGGGCCTTTGCCCTGGGAACCCTGCACATTGCGAGGACGCTCCGGAAACAGACCTAGCCCCCTTAATACAAACGCGGGCTTAACCAGTCCAATCCAAAGCGGGCCGCTCCTCGCTGACGTCTATAGAGCTTCGGCTGATGTATACGATGCAGAACGCCCATACTATGCCCACGTGATGGTTAGTGCTATCAGGCCAGAGGCCCCTCGGATCAAATATCCAAACCGTTAGTGTGTTGGTAATGCGGTAACGAGCAGAGACTCACGAAAGATGTGACCCCGTCGCCCCGTCTCAAGGACTTGCGGCAAGGGCCAAGAATGCCCGGCCATGCCTCGTGTTCAACTCTCGGGCACCATCCAGGTCCACCCGGCTCCATATCACTCTCATCATAATCTCGTGCGGGTACCCCTCGGGGCCGACCCGTCTTTATCCAGAATAAACAGTGTCAACAATAATGTAAAGGCATCCGTGTGGCTACCATATCAAGAAGGAATCCGAGGCATCACCCTCGTTGGACTCCCACCTGACGTAAACATCAAGGTGAACGGAGGAGGAATCACCCTCGAGGTCCACTCTTGAGGAGTTGCGCGACGGTGTCATTATCGGGGGTGGTGTAGGTGGAATCACCCTCGCTGACCACGACCGATTAACTAACCTACAAGGTTATCATCAGAAGTGCTGACGAGGTATCACCCTCGGCACTCGATAGTAACCCAGTAGTGTCGAACAACTAAGGGGGAGTGATGTGCGGTGCCGGGGCCTGGTCTTCGATCCCGTTGATCGGGTCTTCTGATGATCCAGCAAGGCAGTCGGGATACAGTGGGGTCTCTGATGGGTCTCTACCCAACCTATACTAAACAGTTTAGGATAAGCAGGTAGGTAACAATAGCAGGTTACAATAAATAGGCTATGCAGCAGAAATAGGATAACAGCAGCAGCAGAAACTTCTAATGCAAGCATAAGAGAGAAGAGAGTGGGGGATATCGGAATGCTCAAAAAGGGGGGTGCTTGCCTGGAAGCTCTGCGGCAAGGGTATGGTCATCAGGGGCGTAGTCGACCTCCGGAGCTGCGTCGGTCTCGGGAGCTACGTCGATGTCGGGGTCTACCGAGAGAGAAGAGGGGGAAGAAACATATAAATACACAGCAATATTGCAACACAGAGCATGCCATGCCTAGGATGCAGTGCAGGGTTACCTAAAGATACCCCTAAGTCATTTTAGTTATTTTAGGATTAACGTGGGATTTATTATCCGGTGATTATGCACTATTCATATACCGGAATCGGACTAAAAGTTATGGGTTCTCCTACGTAGGGGGTTCCGACATGGAAACAGACGACACGAACAGATTCGTCTCGTCGTTCTGATCAACTTTCATGTTTTAAGTTTTTCAATCTGACCTACGGTTTAAAAGTTATGAATTTTCAAAATTTAAACATTTCTGGAATTTATTTATTTTATCAGAAAAGGAATTATGACATCATCATGAGGTCACCACTGCGTCATCAGTCAACAGGATGCTGACCAGGGTCAAACCTGACATGTGGGCCCCACATGTCAGCCTCTGTTAGTTAACAGAGTTTAAACTTAAACTAAATAATGTTAATTAGGCAGCAGGCCCCACATGTCATAGACTAATTACTATTTCTAATTAAGTTTTAATTATTAAATTGATTTAATTAGTGGATTAAGAGGTGGGGTCCGCATGTCAGTGGGCCTGAGCTACCCAGTCAGCAGTTGACTGGGTCAACCCAGTCAACTGAGGCCAGCGGGGCCCACTGGCAGTGGCTCTGGGGTGGCCCCAGGCCACGCCAGGTTAGCGGGGCCACCGGAGCTGCTCCGGCGAGCCTCCCGCGGCGGCGAACACGCCGGAGTTTGTCGAAAATGCGCTACGGTAAGTCTTTTCGCGCGCAACCACTTGCGTTCGAACGCTGGCGCTCGCGAGCGTCGCGTGGTGCTATCGGTTTCGCCGGAGGTGACCTAAATCCGTGGCGGCGGTGACCGCGGCGGACGCCGGAGTTCGGGTGCGAGGGAGAACTGCGACGCAGCATGTTTGCGAATGAACTAAGAGCCCGGACGAGTCGTGCGTGAGGTGGCAAGTGCAACGGTGGCTGACCCATGACCATTTGGTCACCGGAGGCACACCGGCGACAAGCGCAGGCGGCGGCGCGTTCGGGTGGTTGATGGCAGTGTTGCAATCGCGCGCAGCAGCTCGATCCAGAGGGCTAGTCGTGATCGGCGCGCCGTGGTGAGTGTGTTGGACACGGCCTCGAGGCCGTTGGGTCACCGGAGACTCGTCGGTGACAAGCTCCGCGGCGACGGGCTCGGGCTCACACGGAGCAGCGTCTACAGGCTAGCCGGACCGAGGAAAGAGTGTGGGGAGGCGTTGTGGCTCACCGTGCGATCAAGAAAGACCCGCGACAGGTTAGTAGCAGCAGCGGGCGTCGCTGGAGTCGAAGGAGATCGCCGGCGATCCGAGGAAGAGGACGAGGTCGATGCGCTCGGTGCAGGGGGTCCCGGCTCCTCCAAGTGACACCAGTCGACACAGCAGTCGACGGCGGAGCTGATGGACACGAGGAGGCGACGTGGGGCGACGGTGGCCACGGCTAGGACGGAGCCACGGTGACGGCGGCATTCTGTGATGGATTTGAGGGGAAGAGAAGCGGAGCATCCGAGGGAGAGAGGGGGGAGAGTGAGTGGGGTGGCCAGGGGGAGGAACGAAGCCTCAGCCTTATCCCCTCGGCGGCAGGGCATCGGTGGCCGTCGCCACGTCGACGCGCGGCCGGCGCGCGCGCGCTCATCCACGGGCGAGCTGACACGGCGAAGGAGAGAGAAGGAGAGATGGGCCGGTGGGCTGGATCGGGGCACTGTGCACTTAGGCCCGGTGCACAGTGCCTCGTTTTATTTTCTTATTTCTGTTTTGCTTTTTCTTTTCTGTTGCTTTTTCTTTTGGCTAGCATTTGTATTTTGCAAAATATGTGACTTGCCAAATCAAATACTAGGCAATGGCTGGCACTGCAACAAAGAGTTTGGATAGTTTTTGAATCCACTTGGTATTTTCAAAAATGAAATTGGATTTAATAGGGCTGATTTGGGTACTGTTTTGAGTACTAGGGCCAGGTTTGGAATTCAATAAATGTTGATGTTAGTTTTATAATTGCTTTTGAATTATGTGCTATTTAGAGAACATTTTTGCAGCAACTTTTGAACAACTTTATTTTGCACTTTGAATTTGAAATGATTTTCAGAATAGAATTTGAATTGTTTTGGTTAACCACTATGACTAGGCACTGCAAATGTAGTGACTTGGCATTACTAGCAGATGATCACAGTGGCTATTACATGGGGGTGTTACAAATTCTCCTCCTCTAAAAGAAATTATCGTCCCGAGAATTTAGGAGGTAGAAGGAAAGAGGTCGGGATATTCTTCCCGGAGATGATCCTCGCGTTCCCAAGTGGCTTCATCTTCAGTGTGATTCGACCACTGCACTTTCAGGAACTTGGTCGTCTTCTGACGAGTCCGATGTTCAGCTTCATCGAGAATGCGGATCGGATGCTCCTTATAAGAAAGATCATCTTGCAATTCGAGCATCTCGTGATCCACGGCGCGGTGCGGAGATTCCTTGAAGCATTTACGAAGTTGCGACACATGGAAGACGTCGTGGATATGAGAGAATTGCGGTGGCAACTCCAATTTATATGCCACCTGTCCACGTCTGGCAACGATGCTAAAGGGGCCGATGTAGGGTGGAGCTAGCTTGCCCTTGATTCTGAAACGACGAGTGCCCTACATATGAGTGACACGAAGATAAGCTTGATCACCTGGTTGATAGGTCAAGCCCCATCGTTTGCGATCATAGTTGCTCTTCTGGCGGTCCTGAGCCGCCTTGAGATTTTCTCGGACAATGCGGACTTGTTCTTCGGCATGTTGAATAATGTCCGGTCCCACAAGTGGTCGTTCCCCGGTTTTTGACCAATTCAGAGGGGTTCGACACTTACGTCCGTAAAGCACTTCGAAGGGGGCCATTTTCAAGCTGGCTTGATAGCTGTTATTATAAGAGAATTCGGCAAATGGGAGAGATTCTTCCCACTTCTTACCGAATGATATAACACAAGCCCGAAGCATATCTTCAAGCACTTGATTAACTCGCTCAACTTGGCCTTGGGATTGTGGATGATAAGTTGAACTCCAGGTAATGTGAGTTCCCATAGCTTCTTGGAAACTTTCCCAGAATTTGGAAGTGAAAAGACCACCACGGTCCGAACTGATCTCTTTCGGAATACCGTGGAGTGAAACAATTCTGGAGATATACACTTCTGCTAGCTGGCTAGCGGTGATAGTCTCCTTGACAGGCGGAAAATGTGCAACTTTGGAAAGTTGGTCGACGACGACAAGAATAGCATCGTGACCCTTCTGAGACTTGGGAAGACCAGTAATGAAATCCATTTGCACTTTATCCCATTTCCATAGAGGAATAGGAAGCGGTTGCAGAATTCCAGCGGGCTTCTGATGTTCTGCTTTCACGCGACGGCAAACATCACATTCAGCAACATATCGAGCAATGTCCTGCTTCATTTTAGACCACCAGTACCTTTGACGAAGATCGCGATACATCTTGGTGCTACCTGGATGGATAGACAGCGGTGTATCATGAGCCTCCTTCATGACCTTGTCAGTCATAAGCTCGAAGCGAGGTACCACAATGCGGTCTCTGAAATACAAGGTTCCATCTTCAGCAATCGAGAAATCCCTGTACTTCTCGAGGTGAAGCTCTTTCTTTATCAGATCTACTTCAGCATCTTTGGCTTGCGCAATCTTTACAGCTTTCTCAAGATCTGGCTGTACCACAAGGTTATTAAGAGAACCCTGCGAAATGATACAGAGGTTCAGCTTGCGCAGTTCTTCATAAAGTTGGGGTTGAGCTTGCTTAACCATGAGGTTGTTGCAATAGAACTTGCGGCTCAAAGCATTAGCCATCACATTAGCCTTGCCAGGGGTATAAGAAATACCACAGTCATAGTCCGTAATTGTTTCCAACCATCGCTGTTGACGGAGATTAAGATCCGGTTGAGTGAACAAATACTTCAGACTCTGATGATCGGTATAAATCTCACACCGATTACCAAGGAGGTAGTGTCGCCACTGCTTCAAAGCATAGATTACAGCAGCAAGTTTGAGATCATGCACTGGATAGTTTTCTTCATGCGGACGCAATTGTCGCGAGGCATATGCAATTACCTTTCGTTCTTGCATTAGGACACAGCCTAATCCTTGACGAGAGGCATCGCAATATATCACAAAGTCCTTGCGAGAATCGGGAGGAGCAAGCACTGGAGCAGAGGTAAGCTTGTCCTTGAGGATCTGGAAACTCTCCTGACATTTGTCTGTCCACTCAAACTTAACGCCTTTGTGGAGCAGATTAGTCAGGGGCTTGGCAATCTTGGAAAAGTTCTCGACGAATCGACGGCAATAGCTCGCAAGGCCGAGAAAACTTCTGACTTGCTTGGCATTCTTCGGAGGAGTCCAGTCAAGGAAAGCCTGAACATGCTCTGGGTTAACAGCGATACCATCCTTGGAAATCACATGTCCAAGGTAGGTCACTTCAGAAAGCCAGAATTCGCATTTGGAGTACTTGGCATACAACTTGTGCTCTCGAAGCCTCTCCAGAACAAGGCGAAGATGTTCGGCATGTTCTTCCTTATTCTTTGAATACACTAAAATATCATCCAGATATACCACGACGAACTTGTCGAGGTAATCCATGAATATATAATTCATCAGGCGGGAGAACGTAGCTGGAGCATTTGTTAGGCCAAATGACATGACGGTGTATTCATAGGAGCCATAACGAGTAACGAAGGCGGTCTTCGGAATATCCTCTTCACGGACACGGATCTGGTGATAACCCAACCTCAAGTCGAGTTTAGAGAACAGCGATGATCCAGCGAGTTGATCATATAAATCATTGATCCGAGGAAGCGGATATTTATTCTGAATGGTTGCCTGGTTGATAGGACGGTAATCTTGAACCAACCTATTCGTACCATCTTTCTTCTTGACAAAGAGAGACGGTGCTCCCCAGGCAGAGGAACTGGGACGGATGAAGCCCTTCTTAAGTGATTTATCGATTTCTTCCTTAAGCTCAAGAAGGTGGTGCAGAGGCATCTTGTAAGGACGCTTCGCAATAGGAGTGGTGCCAAGCTTCAAGTCGATAACAAACTCGACAGCTCTAGCAGGGGGTATTCCTGGAAGTTCTTCTGGAAAAACATCCTGGAAGTCACAAACAACCGGAATGTTTTCGATCCCCTCAAGCGGAGAAGCGTTTAACGCATTCAAGCCATAAATTTGGGCATCGGCGTTCTGAGTGAGGTGAGCATGATAATTCACTAGCTCATTTGATGGGTGTAGGAGATGAACAACTTTAGTGGCACAATTGATTGAGGTGTAGTGAGCCTTCAACCAATCCATTTCCAGAATAAGGTCAATTTTGGAAGAACTCAGGATAATTGGGAGTGCCTGAAACTTCAACCCCTCAATTTCAACAGTGACTTCGGGGCTGAACAGGGAGGCTCGGCATCTACCTGCGGGAGTGTCAACCCCTAACGGATGATGCAGGTTGTCACACTTAACGCCATGCATGAATGCAAAGTCTTCCGACATGAATGAATGTGATGCTCCTGAATCAAATAAAACAGAAGCTGGTACTGAATTAACAGGAAGTGTACCCATCACAGTAGCTGGTTGGTCTGGGTCTTCATTCATGTTGACATGAAAAGCCTGCCCATGACCATAAGAAGGTCTGGCATTGTTGTTACGCTGCTGAGGAATTCCACAGCCATTACCACGGCCAGCAGAAGGATGAGCTAGCTGATTCTGACTCTGAGAATAGTCTCTGGCACGGTGACCTGGCTGGCCACACTTGAAGCAGAGTCCAATGTCTGGACGTGGTGCAGGAGCTCGAGGTGGTGGAGCTCGAAGAGGCTGCCTCGATGGTGGAGGAGGCAAACGAGGTGTAGCATAAGCAGGCCTGTACACTGGAGCTGTTGGACGGTACATGCTCTGTGGAATCCATATGCGGCGCTTCTGCGAAGACGAGCCCAAAGATGAGCCCGCTTCACGAGTGCGTCTGGTCGCTTCCTTATGCTTCTTCAGACCAGTCTCGACCATAATAGCCTTGTTCACCAAGGTGGCGAAGTCAGGAAAGTCTTGGATGAGCAGGGCTAGCTGAATGTCATGGTGTAGCCCTTCACGGAACTTCTCCTAATTACGTGCATCAGTGGGGATGTCTTCTTCAGCATAGCGAGACAAGTCAAAGAACTCACGCTGATAAACTTATACAGTCTTGTTGCCTTGAACGAAGCTACGGAACTCGGCCTTCTTCCGATCTATAACTCCTTGCGGAATATACCGGGCATGAAAAGCAGCCTTGAATTCCACCCAGGTGACGACAGTTCCAGGAAGTAAGGTCTGTCTGTGAGTTGCCCACCATTGTGCTGCGGGACCTTTCAGGAAGTATGTCACAAATGTGGCATAGCTGACAGGGGGAAGATCAGCCGACTCCATCTCATAGAAGATGTCACGCAGCCAGTCATCGGCATCCAGCGTAATTGAAGCTGGATGCTGGTTGGCATTGGGACGGGGGAACTGATCCATAATCCCCGTCATGAACTGACGGTTGAGTTCAAATTGTTGCATCATAGCGGCCATATAGTCAGGCGGTGGCAGCGGTGGTGGATTGTTATCTCCCATCCTGCTAAATTCAACAGGGGTAGTTTAGCAGAGGCTATTGCGAGGGTTTAGTAACAAGCATGATGTAGCACAAGGGAATTTAAGTAGTGTAATAGATGCTTAACAATAGTCATTAAGACATACAGATCCATACAGAGTCGGTTACATTCGGACAGCATAACGGCGCAAATTCAAAAGCTAGACATGCTAGGCGGCATGCAGGCACGCGGTAAGGAAGTACACAACGAGACATAGCAAAGGCTACATCAACGTCGGAGAAAACCACTGAAACGGGGTAGCTGCAAGTGCGGATGACGGATGTTCGTCGCAGAAGGATCCTGCGCTCCATGTGCACTCTGATGCAGAACCCGGTCTCGAACTGAAAGAAGAGGTCCACGTGCAGGTGTGTGACCTCCCACAGCAGGCCAATCGATCCCTGGTGGCATCTCGGTCCTGCGCGGGTAAAGGATATGCTCCGGATGTATCCCTGCACGAACAGCTGGTAGCAACTGTGTCATAGCATCGTAGAGTCGTGCTCGAGTGGCAAACAACTCGACGGCAAGAGCCCGAACAGTGCGATCCAGGGCCTGAGTACACTGAATCAGAACTCGCGGATCGTAGCGACGAGGCTCGTACGGGGCACAGATAGCGGTGTAGTATCCAGTAGCATCTCCAGCAGGGGCATACGGAATGTATCGAAACTCAGAGGCATCCAAGCTAGCGCTGAGCTCTCCTCGGAGACGTGCGACAGCAGAGTAGGCGGCATCATGGACTGCCATCTCAATCGTCACGCCGAGACCATGGAAAAGGTACAGCTCAGTGCGTGAATCATCCTGCTGATCATAGATGCGAACATCAGCATAGTACTACTCCTGGTTGAACTCGCGGTAAACCTCGTAGACCATGTACTCGGGTTACCAGCGGTAACCCAGTATGGTCAGGAGGGCGATCAGAACAGCTGGATAACCAGGGGCATCACGAGCCCAAGTACGAAGCACAAGCTGCGTCGTAGGACGTGGTGGAAACATACGATCCATCTGAAATAAAAGAAATTCAGGATTGTCATTTGACGATGAGAAGTATAACAGATCTCAAAGAGAAAGGTTAAACAAAACAATGGAAAGTAAAATGATTATCAGACTAATCAGATCAATGACAGGGAAATCGCACAGATATCCAGCTCTCCGGGAGGACGGAATTTACGAGATCCTAAGTGTCGGCGTTAGTTAATTTATTAAACCCGAATAGAAGAGCGATCAGAGTCCCAGAGTAAAGACGAGGAATAAAAGATCCTAATACCACCCAGTTGGCGACGTGGGCCCGTAAGCCACACAGCCAAGTTAGTAAAACAGTTTCGGACCACTAGACTCAACTTCGGCCAAGGAGTTGAAAAGGGGGATTCCTAGAGGCAGTCGACTCTGATACCAACCTGTGACGACCCCGGCTTAATCGTGCACTAATCATACACGCAAATGCACATGATCAAGCCTAAGGACTCACTTGAAGATATCACAACACAACTCTAAAACATAAATAAAGTCATACAAGCTTTATATTACAAGCCAGGGCCTCGAGGGCTCGAATACATAGCTCAATAGCATACAAGTGTCAGCGGAAGCATCAGATCTCTGGGTACAGATATAGCAGAATTACAGATAGGCCTTTCGAAAGGCGGGGTAAAATAAAATACTATGATCGAAAGGCGTAGGCCTCCTGCCTAGGACCCTCCGAACCTACTCCTGGTCGTCGGTCGGCTCCTCGTAGTAGTACTCGCCGGGAGGGTAGTAGTAGTAGCCGTAGTCATCGACAGTGGCAGCTATCTCAGGGGCTCCGTCATCTGGCGGCGACAAATGGATATGGGGAGAAAAAGAAAGTAAAGCAAACGTGAGTACTCATCCGAAGTACTCAGCAAGCAAGGATCTACACTACAAATGCCACATTTTCAAAGGAGGGCTGTATATGTGGACTGGGCTGCAGAAATGCCAGAATAGAGGGGAGAGCCTAGTCCTATTGAAGACTAGCATCTTCATAGGTGTTGCAGCATTAGAAGAGTGCAGATTAACATAATGTAAAGTGGTAGTAATGTCATCAACCTCGCCCAGAGATTCTTCCTCGACTCCCTGCGAGAAAGCAATCCCAGAGCCATACTATCCAGTTATCATCTCAAGTCACCAGTTCTAGTTGTACCGATTGGGATACAATTCCGAGTGTCCGTTACCGTAGGACAGGCTATCGATAGATTATTTCTTCCCTGCAGGGGTGCACCAACTTACCCACCACGCTCGCTTAACTCCGGCCGGACACACTTTACTGGGTCATGCCCGCCCTCGGCTAAGCAACACGCCGCAACCCGACCTAGGCTCTAAAGAGAGGTCAGCACGCCGGACTAACCTATGCCCCCAGGGGTCTTGGGCCTTCGCCCTGGGAACCCTGCATGTTGCGAGGACGCTCCGGAATCACCCTCGAGGTCCACTCTTGAGGAGTTGCGCGACGGTGTCGTTATCGGGGGTGGTGTAGGAGGAATCACCCTCGCTGACCACGACCGATTAACTAACCTACAAGGTTATCATCAGAAGTGCTGACGAGGTATCACCCTCGGCACTCGATAGTAACCCAGTAGTGTCGAACAACTAAGGGGGAGTGATGTGCGGTGTCGGGGCCTGGTCTTCGATCCCGTTGATCGGGTCTTCTGATGATCCAACGGGGCAGTCGGGATACAGTGGGGTCTCTGATGGGTCTCTACCCAACCTATACTAAACAGTTTAGGATAAGCAGGTAGGTAACAATAGCATGTTACAATAAACAGGCTATGCAGCAAAAATAGGATAACAGCAGCAGCAGTAACTTCTAATGCAAGCATAAGAGAGAAGAGAGTGGGCGATATCGGAATGCTCAAAAAGGGGGGTGCTTGCCTGGAAGCTCTGCGGCAAGGGTCTGGTCGTCAGGGGCGTAGTCGACCTCCAAAGCTGCGTCGGTCTCGGGAGCTACGTCGACGTCGGGGTCTACCGAGAGAGAAGAGGGGGAAGAAACATATAAATACACAGCAATATTGCAACACAGAGCATACCATGCCTAGGATGCAGTGCAGGGTTGCCTAAAGATGCACCTAAGTCATTTTAGTTATTTTAGGATTAACGTGGGATTTATTATCTGGTGATTATGCACTATTCATATACCGGAATCGGACTAAAAGTTACGGGTTCTCCTACATAGGGGGTTCCGACATGGAAACAGATGACATGATCAAATTGGTCTCGTCGTTCTGATCAACTTTCATGTTTTAAGTTTTTCAATCTGAGCTACGGTTTAAAAGTTATGAATTTTCAAAGATTTAAACATTTCTGAAATTTATTTATTTTCTCAGAAAAGGAATTATGACATCATCATGAGGTCACCTATGCGTCAGCAGTCAACAGGACACTGACCAGGGTCAAACCTGACATGTGGGCCCCACATGTGAGCCTCTGTTAGTTAACAGAGTTTAAACTTAAACTAAATAGTGTTAATTAAGCAGCAGGCCCCACATGTCATAGACTAATTACTGTTTCTAATTAAGTTTTAATTATTAAATTGATTTAATTAGTGGATTAAGAGGTGGGGTCCGCACGTCAGTGGGCCAGAGCTGCCCAGTCAGCAGTTGACTGGGTCAACCCAGTCAACTGGGGCCAGCGGGGCCCACTGGCAGTGGCTCTGGGGTGGCCCCAGGCCACGCCGGGTCAGCGGGGCCGCCGGAGCTGCTCCGGCGAGCCTCCCGCGGCGGCGAACGCGCCGGAGTTCGTCGGAAATGCGCTACGGTAAGTCGTTTCGCGCGCAACCACTTGCGTTCGAACGCTGGCGCTCGCGCGCGTCGCGTGGTGCTATCGGTTTCGCCGGAGGTGACCTAAATCGACGGTGGCGTTGACCGCGGCGGACGTCGGAGTTCGGGTGCGAGGGAGAATGTTGATGTAGTGCGTTTGTGAGCGAACTGAGACGCCGGACGAGCCGTGCACGAGGTGGCAAGTGCAACGGTGGCTGACCCGTGACCATTTGGTCACCAGAGGCACACCGGCTACAAGCGCAGGCGGCGACGCGTTCGGGTGGTTGATGGAAGTGTTGCAATCGCGCGCAGCAGCTCGATCCAGAGGGCTAGTCGTGATCGGCGTGCCGTGGTGAGTGTGTTGGACACGGCCTCGAGGCCGTTGGGTCACCGGAGACTCGTCGGCGACGGGCTCGGGCTCACGCGGAGCAGTGTCTACAGGCTAGCCGGAGCGAGGAAAGAGTGTGGGGAGGCGCTGTGGCTCACCGTGCGGTCAAGAAAGACCCACGACAGGTTAGTAGCAGCAGCGGGCGTCGCCAGAGTCGAAGGAGATCGCCGGCGATCCGAGGAAGAGGACGAGGTCGATGCGCTCGGTGCAGGGGGTCCCGGCTCCTCCAAGTGACACCAGTCGACGCAACAGTTGACGGCGAAGCTGATGGACACGGGGAGACGACGTGGGGCGACGGTGTCCGCGGCTAGGACGGGGCCATGGCAACGGCGGCGTTATGTGATGTATTTGAGGGGAAGAGAAGCGGAGCGGCCGAGGGAGAGAGGGGGGAGAGTGAGTGGGGTGGCCAGGGGGAGGAACGAGGCCTCAGCCTTATCCCCTCGGCGGCAGGGCGTCGGTGGTCGTCGACGCGCGGCCGGCGCGCGCGCGCTCGTCCACGGGCGAGCTGACACGGCGAAGGAGAGAGAACGAGAAATGGGCCGGTGGGCTGGATCGGGGCACTGTGCACTTAGGCCCGGTGCACAGTGCCTTGTTTTATTTTCTTATTTCTGTTTTGCTTTTTCTTTTCTGTTGCTTTTTCTTTTGGCTAGCATTTGTATTTTGCAAAATATGTGACTTCCCAAATCAAATACTAGGCAATGGCTGGCACTGCCACAAAGAGTTTGGAGAGTTTTTGAATCCATTTGGTATTTTCAAAAATGAAATTGGATTTAAAAGGGCTGATTTGGGTACTATTTTGAGTACTAGGGCCAGGTTTGGAATTCAATAAATGTTGATGTTATTTTTATAATTGCTTTTGAATTATGTGCTATTTAAAGAACATTTTTGCAGCAACTTTTGAACAACTTTATTTTGCACTTTGAATTTGAAATGATTTTCAGAATAGAATTTGAATTGTTTTGGTTAACCACTATGACTAGGCACTGCAAATGTAGTGACTTGGCATTATTAGCAGATGATCACAGTGGCTATGACATGGGGGTGTTACATGTTTAAAAAAAACTTTGAGAAAATACAAAAATATTTCCTGCTTCTCTCTAGTATAACCAGCTGTAGTATTTAAAAAGAAAACCCAAAAAGATTTCCTTGTTCTTCTTTTGCTTGTTGGGAGCTCTCCCGTGTAATTCATTTTTCTTGTTTTTGTTTTTCCTTTCTTAAATTTGCTTTCTTTCAGAAAACCAAAAATACTTCAGTGTGTTTCCCTGAATTTCTTTTTATTGAGTCATACCGAGGAGAAGACCACGATGAAAATGTTGAGTGGCTCTCATATGCATTGTTGTTGATCTAATGGAGAGCCCATATTACCTTGTTTTCTTCTTTTTGAATAAATGTTTGCAGATTCCAGTTTAGTCCACGGCACTCTTGCACTATTATTATTTTCATATCGTTCGGTCGTGCAAGTGAAAGACAATAATGACGATATTTGATGAACTGGCTGTGGCAGAGAGAAACGGGTATGAACTCAACTTGTTCTGTTTTTGTAAATATGTTTAACCTAGTATACATGATTCAGCTCATTATGATCAAACATGTTTGCAATGACCCTTAGAGATTATAGTTTCTCATGCCATGCTTAAGTAGCTAGGAGTGGATAATGTTTTATCTTGGATGTCAACATTGCGTTAAAATAATTGTGATGTAGTATGATGATATAGTATCCTCCTCTGAATGTTTGAGTGGCTTGACTTGGCACATGTTCATGCATGTAGTTGAATCAAAACCAACATAGCCTCTATGATATTTATGTTCATGGTGTTCATATCCTACTCATGCTAGTATCCAATGTTACTTATGCATAATGCATGTTCATGACCGTTTTCGCTCTCTAGTTGGCCGCTTCTCAACCTAATTGCTAGCCTTCGCCTGTACTAAGTGGGAATTCTACTTGTGCATCAAAACCCTGAAACCCAAGTTATTCTAGATGAGTCCACCATACCTACCTATATGCGGTATTACCCTGCCGTCCTAAGTAAATTTGCATGTGCCACCTCTAAAAACTTCAAATAAAAATCCTTTTTTGTGTGCCTGGATTGTTCATAGAGCGACAGGAGGTAGTCAGTATCTTCCATGCTAAGCGGGTTAATCTCATGATGAGTGTTTATTCACTCGTCCTTGCACGAGAGGGGCGGTAATAGGGATTCCCAGTCCCGAATTCAAATTGCAAATAATTAAGCAAAACTCCCCCAGGAATGTTGTTGGTATGGACGGCACCCGTTGTTTCGGACAAGCCGTGGAGTGTGATTATTGGTGGAGGGGGAGTAAACCTTTACTTTTGTCGCTTGGGAACCGCCACTAATGTGTTTAGCATGGAAGATACCGATAACTAATGGTCGCGAAGTAAATAAGAAGGGTGCATTTCTCAAAATTTCATTTACCTCTGTTTTTAAAACTTGAGCTCTAGCACCTCTGCAAATCACTGCTTCCCTCTGCGAAGGGACTATCTATTTACTTTTATGTTGTGTCATCACCTTCTCAAATAAGCGCCAGAACCTGATAGCACTATTGTCATCCTCATGCATTGTGTGTTCTAATGTTGGGTACATCATGACTGGATCTTTTCTACCATGAATTGCAATATTTAGTCGCTGCTCGGACTTTGGAGGTGCTCTGCATTTATGTTTTGCGGTCTCAAAAAGGGCTAGCAAGATACCACTATTGTCATATTATATCATGGTTGCTTTGACAAAGTGTTGTTGTTTGAGATATCTCATTATTGCTTGCTAGTTGATTATGCCATTGTTATGAGTTAATATAATTTTTAAGTGTTATTGTCGACATGGTTAGTTATAATCTTTGCTGAAAACCTAGGTGCTACTTAAGCTTATTTATGTAAACAAGAGCGAAAGAGTTCTTAAAAGTTTTTCTTTTTCACTTTCAGTTTATCAACTGAATTGCTTGAGGACAAGCAAAGGTTTAAGCTTGGGGGAGTTGATACGTCTCCGTCGTATCTACTTTTCCTAACGCTTTTCCTGTTGTTTTGGAGTCTAATTTGCAAGATTTGAATGAAACTAACCCGGACTGATGCTGTTTTCAGCAGAACTACCATGGTGTTGTTTTTGTGCAGAAATAAAAGTTCTCGGATTGGAACGAAACTTCTCGGGGATTTTTTATATAATAAAAGAAAATTTCTGGAGCCAAGAACCACAGGAGGGGGCAACCTGGGTGGGCACAACCCACCAGGGCGCCTCCCCCCTCCAGGCGCGCCCAGGTGGGTTGTCCCCACCTGGTGGCCCCGCAGACTCCAACCCTGATTCTATAAAGTCATATTTTCGGAGAAAAAAATCAGGGAGAAAGAATTATCGCGTTTCATGAGATGAAGCCGCCGCCACCTCCTGTTCTTCATCGGGAGGCCAGATCTGGAGTCCGTTCAGGGCTCCGAAGAGGGGGATCTTCGATCTTCGTCATCACCAACCCTTCTCCATCGCCAATTCCATGATGCTCCCCACCGAGAGTGAGTAATTCCTTCGTAGGCTTGCTGGTCGGTGAGGAGTTGGATGAGATTCATCATGTAATCGAGTTAGTTTTGTTAGGGCTTGATCCCTAGTATCCATTATGTTCTGAGATTGATGTTGCTATGACTTTCCCATGCTTAATGCTTGTCACTTTGTGCCCGGGTGCCATGATTTCAGATCTGAACCGTTTATGTTATCACCGTTATATCTATGTTCTAGATCCGATCTTGCAAGTTATAGTCACCTACTACGTGTTATGATCCGGCAACCCCGGAGTGACAATAGTCGGGATACTTCCCGGTGATGACCGTAGTTTGAGGAGTTCATGTATTCACTATGTGTTAATGCTTTGTTCCGGTTCTCTATTAAAAGGAGGCCTTAATATCCCTTAGTTTCCAATAGGACCCCACTGCCACGGGAGGGTAGGACAAAAGATGTCATGCAAGTTCTTTCCATAAGCACGTATGACTATTTACGGAATACATGTCTACATTATATTTATGAACTGGAGCTAGTGTTGTATCGCCCTAGGTTATGACTATTATATGATAAATACCATCCAACGAATTCACCAATCCAATGCCTACGAATTTCTCTCATATTGTTCTTGCTAAGTTACCACTGCTATTGTTACTCTTGCACTTGCTACAAAATCATTGCTATTACTGTTACCGTTACTATTGTTGTTGCTACTATTATCAAAACTATCATACTACTTTGCTACTGATCGCTTTGCTGCAGATAATTAATCTCCAGGTGTGGTTGAATTGACAACTCAGCTGCTAATACTTGCAAATATTCTTTGGCTCCCCTTGTGTCGAATCAATAAATTTGGGTTGAATACTCTACCCTTGAAAACTGTTGCGATCCCCTATACTTGTGGGTTATCAAGAGTGAGCTCTCATAACAGTGGTTGTACCACCATCGCCGCCACCTCCCCCCGTGTCTTTGAAACGAAGAGGGGGATATTGAGAGGCCAGAAACTCCATCAGATCAAAGAACCTCTGGATGGATTTTCGATAAGAAGGGCTCGGCCGCACCATTACCCCATTCAAGGAGATTCCAACATCAACCATCATCATCACCATCCCCATCTCTATCTCTTCGTAATACCGAACCCTAGTGGATCCTCATGTGTATTACATTGATATATTGTTCATGATTACCACAATTATTCATATGATGTCGCCTGTTTCTATGTCTGAGTAATTCCCTAGTTTTGGGGGATATGGAGAAACCCTAGCACCCCATTTGCATGTTTGAATTTATAACCTTCATGAATGTTGTGTAAGGGGGGGCCACTCAGCATTTCCACCATTATTGGCCATGAAGTGTATTACTGTCATTGTAAAGGTACAGATGTGGAGGTAAAGAGGTGATAGCAATATCCTCTCATCTTTCCCTTTGCAATTGATAGGGGAGTAATGAAGAACCGACCATTGGCTGTGCCCATGGGGTGACCCTTAATTATCGTTGCCCTAACCTGACTGTAGGAAGGAACGATAGTTGCTTGTGTGATACGGAGACTACACATGTAGCTCATATGCTGCACCAGGCTCCTCCCACTACAAACATCAAATATAGCTTTAATTATCCAAACCTAAAACTATGAATTTGTAAGTGCATCTAGTGCCCCTTAGTGATTTTGGTGTATTGAAAACGTGGTGAGGAATTTCCTAAAGAATGGGCCAAGCGTCAAGCCAAATTGGCTAAAATTGCAAAAGAAGCAGTGAAGAAATTCAATGAGGATTCTCAAACTGCTGCTGCTGAGGCCTCTGCCAGTAAGCCTAAAAAGGCTATGCCGAAGAAATCAGCTGTGAAGCCGAGTTCCTCAACTGCAATGCCCTCACGGCCAAGTTCTTCAAAGTCAAAGCCCTCAAGGCAAATTCCTCAGGCAACTTCTTCAAGGGCAGTGCCAATCCCCTCTGTTGCCACAAAATCCTCAGCTACTGCCACAAAGTCCTCAACACCAGTGCACCTTGCACCGTGTCAACGGACTGCAGGCTTTTCAATTGCTTCTGGAGCATCTGCAAGTTCCTCAGCTCCACCACTGTCCTCAACTGGTCCAACTCTGCTGAAGAAAAAGGCCACTGCTGGATGTGGAACGAGGCCAAGTCCTCACAAGAAGCAAGTGGCGTTCCATGTTCCGTCTGATGATGATGAAGAACTTGTTGAAATCATCAGGGATAGACAAGAAAGGGCCGCTAGAGCCAAAGGCAGTTCTGGGCCTCTAATGCTGGATCCGAAGAAGATCCTCGACATCATTGATCTCTGGCACAAAGATCCAAACACTCCACTGCCTGACCTAAACCTCACTCCTGGTCAAAGTCATATGTTGACGGCATTCATAAGTGAAGAAAAATGGAAATTTGAAAAGGGCAGACAAGTCAAGAAGGCTCAGTACAAGAAGGAGCGTTTTCTGAAGAACAACGTTCTGAACGTGTCTCCTGAAGAACTTGTAACTCTGCAAAAGGAAATCAAAGGTCCCAGTGATGAATTTGACAGATATTATGCTGATTGGCTAGGTGCCAAAGTCAGGTTTGTCAAGCTTGCCAAGAACCTCAAGACTAACGTTGCAGCACCATCGCAACGACAAATTCCTCATGCTGATACTTATGCTCAGTCTGTTGAAGAAAATGAAAGCGCAGCTGATGAAAATCAGGCTACCCAAGAAGCTACCAGGGCTGATGAAGAAATTCCAGCTCCTGAAGACCATGCCAGGGCAACCACCAATGTTGCGCTTGAAAAACAACCTAGGCCAGCTGAAGAATTTGCTGCGCCTGAAGAAACTGAACCAGCTCCATCTGCTCCTCCTGCTAAATCTTCAACAGTGAAGAAAACCAGTCTTCCTTCTGCATCAGAAATGAAGAAAACAAAAGCTGCGGAGAAGGCAGCTGTGAAGAAGAGGAAAGCATCAACCACTTCAGAGTCTTCAGCTCCCAAGAAAGTGAGGACTTTGACAAGTTCCTTCACCAACCCAATTGATGCTATTCCGATCTCGATTGTACCATCAAAGGAGCTCATTCCATTTGGTGAGGAATATGTCATTCCAGATGACACAGATGAAGAAAATCCTTATGCTGCTTCTTCAGAGCAGTTGGATGAAGAAATTGAAGTGGAAGATATCCCTTCAACCCCACTAGTATCATCGTCTATGCCTCAGTTCATAGCTGAAGAGGCGGGCGTTGAGGAAACTGAAGAAGACGTGGACATTGGCTCAACTATGCCTGTGCTGAATGATGATTATTGAGAAAATCTTCACCCCAATTCACCATTGACCACACCTCTGCATCCAATTCCTCAGTCCCCTGTGCAAACTAAAGAAATTCAAATAGGATCTGAAGGAAATCAAGCTTCTCTCCAAACTATTCCTGAAGAAATTCCAGCTGCAACAGCTAAAGAAATGGAGACTCAGACTGCTGATGATGAAACTGCCGCTGAAATTCCTCAGTCTGCTGTTCCTGAAGCTATGACTCAAGAGGTTGTAAAACCTTCCACTGCAAATCTTCAGCCCAAGCAACAAAATCCTCATGCAAAGAGGCCAAAGTTTAAGTCTGCTGATTTCTTTGATGAACATCATTTCTTCACTGATGTCAATCCATATGACTCAGCAAGACTTCGGCGCAAGAGGTTCTGGACAGCTAGTCAGATGAATTTCTATGCGGCTGTTCTGTTTGACAAGGACAAGGTATTTGAGCACCGTCAAATTCCTCATGTGGATATGGAGGCCATCCCGTGCTTCCAACCTGTCTTGAATGTTCTTCATGAAGCTGGGCTCCTGAATTTCTGAGCTGACATCTGCGATTGGAATGAAGATCTAATTCTTCAATTCTATGCTACTCTGCACCTCATTGGAAATGTGGATGATGTTAATTCCTGGGTGCTTGATTGGATGACTAAGAACACTCACTACAAAGCTCCGGCCTCTGAATTGCTTCATGCCGTTCCAGTCAGTCCTCCTGCTGAAGGCGCAAGGTGCATGTATGAAGAACCTGAACTTCAAAATCATCTCATGCAAGTACTGATGAAGCCTTTGCATTCAGGCCAAGCTCAGAGAACCACCTTCTTAGTGAAGGATTTGCTTTATGTGCCAAGGACAATCTACCGCATTCTGACCAAAACTCTCAGTCCGATCAAAGGCCACAACTCTGAAGAAGAAGAGGTTGTTGGCATCATGAAGAATCTGCTATTCAACATTATACATGGTATTCCCATTAACTACCATGATTTCTTCATGAGGACTTTGGCGAATGTTGCACTGTCACCGTTTGAGTTGAAGCCTTATGCACCATGGATTATGAAATTCATCAGAACCAGGTCTTCAATTCACTACAAGGCAGATTGTCAGAATCACCTCAGCTTCTTGCCTCCCATTGAAGTCCTCAAGCGGACTATTTCTTCGGTCGATGAAAAAGGCAAAGCTGCTGTTATTGATGAAGGCACTCGTCCATTGGATGGTCAATTTCGCAAAGCTGCATCTTATTCCACCAATGATGACTCTGCAACTCAAGACTCTGCCGCAAAAGCCTCAAAGCCAACTCCTCAAGCCACTACTCCACGAGTGATGACTGATCGTGAGCTTCTTCTAAGTCTTCATCAGAAGGTCGATCGCAATCTGTCGGGGCCGGATTTCGGGGACATAAAATATCCCAGAAATTTAACCCCTCGTGTTACCACCAGCCCAGGATTACTGTTACTGGTGGACACGTCCTTGTTACAGGTTACCAAGCAATTACAAGAATTGGATACAAGACCATAAAGGTCTAATGATACAACAGTGATTTCGGTGGTGGATGACGGAAATGACTCGTGGTTCTCCAACGACGATGGGGCTCCATTCCCACAGGAACAGCTGACCTGGATAATTCCTATCCGCGTGGCTGCTATCCTAGGCTCCGCACGGTCGTCGCTGTGGTTCTCCACATAGAACTTCTGACCTAGCCAAGTAAATAGCCAGGGACAAGCCTGTGAGTACGTTTGAATGTACTCGCAAATATCATGAACAAAAGATATACCGAATGCAGCAGATAAAAAAATATGATCATGATGAGCCAAACTATATGCATATGCTCATGCTGACTGAAATTTAAATCATGACAATAAATGATATGAATGTGAGCATAGCATGTTAGTCATGATCAAACTTAAAGCAAATGAATGCCACGGGTAGTCTAGCCAACCCAAGTGCCATTCAGAAAAATAAAAGAAATGCCAATCGGGTGTCCACAAGAGTAGTGGCGGGACCGCCTGTAAACTCGAGGGACGTCACGAAAAGGTCTTGAAGAGAAATGCCAGTCGGGTGTCAAGTGATGCCACGGTCGGACTTGAAAAGAAATGCCAATCGGGTGTCCACAAGAGTAGTGGCGGAACCGCCTGTAAACTCGAGGGACGCCACGAGAGGTCTTGAAAATAAAGTGGAGTGCCCGGGGTAGTCTAGCCAGCCCCTGAGACACTCAGGAAATTCAAAATAAGAGAAACGGGTTAGTCCTCAATAATATGCATAAACATATTAATATTAACATGCATAAAATATTCATGGTAGCATCAGGGTGTCAATAATTATCCTGCAAAATATTTCAGGCTCAATTTAATTACTTTCCTCCGAAGACCGACACTTGACCAACCCAGACTGTAGCCCTTAACCGCGGACACGGCTATTCGAATAGGTTTAAAACTCTGCAGAGGGTGTACTCTTTACCCACAAGTAAAGGATTTCTTTAGTCAGTACCATGACACTGACTAATTCCCATTATGGTCTTTGGGTTGAAAACACACCTGACCAGCACACACCAGATTAACTTTCCGGATGCCAGGAATCACCCAAAGCATCGTTCAAGAAAAACTCTAAGACGGAGAGACCAACATCCTGCATGGGATCACTATTAATACGTGCGGATTCCAAGGGGTGCCCCCCTCTCAGTCACAACTGGAAACACCCATGCCCCCTGACCCGATGACAGGATTTAGTCCATGATCATGGAAACCCTCATCGTAGCCCTCTATGTGGTGTGTGCACGGAAAGGGGTTAACAACTTACTAAACCATACCCCACCTATGGCAGGGACAAGTGGCAGCACGAATCAAGTATGGGGGTTACCGGAACAAGACTCGATCTATGGTCGACTCAGGAGGTTTAATTTTTCCTGCAGTGGTTAGCACAATATGATTCCTCGGTAGTACCCAACAGGGTCACCACCTGACATGTCCCGACATGCCCTTCTGATCATTCCCGTCATCATGAGAATTCAGTCTCACGGTCACTTTACTCGTGACTGATTCTTCCTGCAGATTAGTCCGGACCGGCACAGGCATATGTGACAAATAAAATAGCCATCCTTACTCATACTACAAAGATGTCAGCAAAATGGTCATGGATCATGCATGAGAAAATAGCTATATGCCAAATTTTATTTGAATTCAAAAAATTTCATAACACCACTATTCATGCAAATAACCAACCATGCATTCACCATATCAAGTGTTCAAGATGCTTGCCTTGAGCATGCAGAAAAATTGGGTGCACTCCAAAAGTTTGAGAAATTTATCTTCCGTCCATTTCCTATTTTCAAAAGTATTGAAATCACCGCATAATCCAAAAACAGTACCAAAAATTGTTTCAAATATTTTTGAAATAAATACCAAAATAAACAATATGAAAAATCAAAAATAACAGAAAAAGAATCAATTTATTTGGAGTTAATTTGAATTACTTTAGAGAGTTTCTAAGCTGAAATAATTGATTTAAAAGGGCTATTTAATAAATCCAGTGGAGACAGAGTTTAGGAAAAATGTTCATCATATCTTAAGTAATAGAGAATGATTTTAGAAGTATGTAGAAATTTGAAACACCAGATTTGGGTTTGAAATGGAGGCTGTGGAATTATTGGAATTACTGGATAAGGAAAAAGACAAAAGCAGAGGAGCGCCCTGAGCGGAGTTTAACCGTGAACCGCTACTGGGCCGAGCCCAGCTGCTCAGCCGCGCGAGGGACCAGTCGACGTCGAAAGCGTATTCACAGGAATACGCTTTCCCTTGGGTGAAAACGGTTTTATGGGAGACCGTCTCCACTTACGGACGGCTCTGGGTCACTGACAGTGGGCCCGCCTGGCCCACTGGTCAGGTTTGACCAGGTCGCCTCGCGCGTGTCTTCTCTGGCAGAGCAGAGGCGGGGTTCCGGCGAGGCTCGCCGGCGAACGGCGGCGATGTTCGGGAATCTGAGACCACCATCGTGATCTGGAGGCTGTCGCGGTTCGCCCGGTGCTCGACATGGTCGCCGGGGAGCACGGGGTCGTCGACGGCGAGCTTACCCGCAGGACTCCGGCGGAGGCGAGTGAGGGATTCTGCCCCCGATCGATCCCGACTGAAATTGATGGGTGGGATGGATCCCTGAGCTCAAGAGAAGGACGTTGGTGATGAGATTTGAGAGGGGGAAGCTTTGGTTTCACCGGAATCAGAGGGGAGGTAGCGGCGGCCGTAGCTGCCGGAGTGGAGGAAGACAGCCTCTCCCGGCCGTTTGGCTGCCCGGGGTGGCTTGCGGGGGTGGTATGAGGATGAGGCCCGAGAGGAGGGAGCTCGGGGTGAGCTTTATAGGGGACGAGAGGCGGTTCCCGTGGCTTACCGAGGAAGGCTCATGGCGGTGGCCATTGATGGTGGCGGTTGAGGCCGGTGGGGGCGGTGGCAAGGTCAACGTGGATGGCGGGGTCAGTGCAGTCGGTGGCCGCCCGTGTGGCACCCCGATAGAGGGCCGACGCACGCCAGTCCCAGGATAAGACCTGACGCACGTCAAAGACATGATACAGCAATTCCAGGCACAAAATGGCTTTATTATATTAAATGGAGTATTACAATACTGTTGCTTACAACAATATTACATAGCTCCAAGGCTAACTAAGATGGCAGCGAAGGTCTTGGCTCAGCGGTGACATCGTCTATGGCTGGGCTCCATAACTCACAGGACTGGCTGGGTTACGATCTAGCACGACGAATCTTCTCCTGCAACTGGCCACGTGCAAGGCCAGGTGAGTACTTTGAATGTACTCGCAAGACAACCAAATACATAGCATCCAAACAAGCAGATGACAAAGCCAACCCTATGCTATGCAAGAATTTATTCTAAACATGGCATGGAATTAACAGGAAATCACGAATCAAGCATAGCATAGCATACCTATCTAGCATTATTAATCATCATGTCGTAGCAAAATTATCTGGCATGTTTAAACATCCAGCAGCATTAATCATCAAGATATAACGGGGTTATCTTAGCAAAGTAACTACTGAAGTAAAGTACAGTAAAGTAAAGCATGCATCAAGTAAATAGTCCATATTCCGAATATCTCATGATCCAATCTGAACCTGATCCAAATCCAAGTCTTTCGGTCATCTGACCATCTCCTCCATAGCCATCTCATGGCTAACATACCATACTCCTGACAACATCTGTTGTCCATGCAGGACAGGTTCTTCCACCATCATTATCATCATTACGGTTGATCGCCTAATGAGGTCTAGACGGGCTGTCCAATACCGTGGACACAGCTATTCGAATAGATTTTACACTCTGCAGAGGTTGTACACTTTACCCACACCACGGAACTCATGGCCTCGTGCTCCCATTCGGGTGGACCAACGACGTTCCGACGAAACCCGCCTGACCCGTACGACCGGCAATCATACTCCTTCTTGAAGTCAAGCCCTGGGTGGCCCCGTGTCCTCAAGACACCTGCCAGCGTCCTGGCCAAACTAAACTGTCCCAAACGGGGACGGGTACCCAAACAACTCAACTGGGCTCACAGGGTTATCGCCGCCTACCGGGCCAGGGTAGCGCGCGCGCATAACCCTCCCTCTTTGGTGGTACCGGTGGAAGAGCACGCGATCAGACCAAGTCAAGGCCGTCCCATACCGGCAAATGTGGTTGCACTAATAAGCCCGGACAGGTGACTCTTGATCAACCAACTAAGTTTAGCTTAGTTATCAAGATTATTTCAACAAGTTACTTAGTTGGTCCCATTAGTCATGTTAATAATTAATTTAGCATCTCTGTCCCAGCCACTTAGCAACCACACATCCAGATCATGGCAATATTAACCAACATGGCATGAGATCATGGTACTAGCATAATACTGATGATGACAGGATCATGGCATAATATGGCATGCAAACAGATCATGGCATTAGATGAAAGTAATGCTAACCACTAATACAGATAACATGGCAGGTGCATGCGAATGCAGACTAGCAGGTGATACATATGTACTTCAATGAACACACAGGTGCAGGCAAAGTCATCACGCAAGTCCGGAGCTCATGGAAGAGGTTGGCTTGCCTGGGGTAGAGGAATACACCGGGTGGAAGGGCAACGACTCTCCGGAAAGATTTGCCGAAAAGTTTCCCTCTCGGAGGGGCTGATTGAAGAGCAAGGGAAAAATGGTCATTTTTACAGTGTGAAAACATTATGAAAATGGCGCCATCAGAACGGGCTCGTCGATCTGAAGACGTGGGCGTTGGTTTTACCTCAATCGGAGTTACGGTCGCAAAGTTAGGGCCGTTCGTTCGTTAGGCGGTAAAACAGACAGAAACTGTCCATTTTAGCTCTTAACCGACTAACACTCACTGTTTAGTCAATTCGGCCGCTGGCTAATAAAATGAAAGCGCCCTTCTGTGTTTACGCTTTCACTGTAGAGAAAACGTATTTCCCTCTGAAGCTGCGGGAGAATACGTTTCTCGAACAGGAAAGCGTATTCTCCGAATTACGCCTTCACTTAAAAACCGGCCGGGCCCGGGTAGACTTCTCTCTCACTGGCTGACGAGCGGGCCCCGCCTTATCTCCTTCCTCTCTCTTGCCCTGGTCGCTCTCTTCCCCGATAGAAGCAGAGCAGCGCCGCAGCGGCTCGGGCCTCGTCGGCTGCCGGCGTTGGGCGACGCCAGAGTGTTCGCCGGCGTTCCCTTTGGAGCCGGAGAACCTCACCGCGCCCGAGGGTGGCCGCGCAGGCGCTCGGGGAGGCCTGGAGGGGCGACGGCCATGGTAACAGAAGAGGCGGCAGCGGGCGCCAGGGAGGCTGCTCCGGTAGCACCTCCTCGGCTCCCTCGAGGACACCGGCGGCTGTGCAGGTTCTGGAGGAGGCGGAGGGCAAGGATGGGGAGGAGGGGAAGGCCTGGGCGCGGGGAGCGACCGAGGAAGATCGGCGACAGAGCTTCTGCCATTGGCGAAGACAGAGAGCTAGGGGAGCTCAAGGGGAAGAGCTGGGGAGGGACTGGGGCTGCTGGTCGACGGGAGGGGCTCCGGAAGGCGCTATTTATAGCTGAGGGAGGGGGGGTCTCGTGACGGACGCAGCAGCTTCCAGAGCCACGGCGAAGCGGCGACGTCCGGCGAGAAACGAGATCGGCAGAGGCGGCTACGAGCTTCGAGACGAGGGGAAGAGGGCCCTGGAAGACTCACGCACATGGTGGGGAGCTCGTCGGCGCTCCCGAACAAGCTAGAACCCACTGGAGGTGGCCTCCCGAGAGCTCCAATGCACAGGGCACCCGCTGTACCTGTATTTGTCGCGGTCACCACGCGGCCATCGCCTTGCCACGTCTTGCTCGATGCCAAACGATGTCTGGAGGTTTCCACACGCATCACTGAGCTGACTTGACCCCTCAACCAAGAACAGGGGGCTCTGGTGTGACTGCACCAAGGTCAAACAACAACTGGCAGCAAGGTGTTTGTCATGTGGTGTGGCCACCACAGTGCACCCATGGGCATGATCTTGGGCAGGGGTGAGTCATCCACTAAGGTAGTCATGCTGGCAAAATTTGGGCACAAATGGACAATGCTAGCTGGTACTTCCTTTGTAACCTTGCCCACTGACCAGAAACGCAAATGATGATGCTGGGGTCAAATGGCTATATGGATTTGAATGATTCTTGGTGTAGAGTGATGATATGGTCATAGGAACTGTTTGGAAAAGTTTCAGCTCAAATTGATCATCTATGAGGGTACTTCCTTCACAGAGATGCAATCTGGACAGAAACTTAGATAATTTACTGAGGAAGATTGACTTGATGGAATGAGCTCATTTTTGGTATACAGGGGTAATATATCATAATGAATCACCCTGCAAAATTTCAGCCCAAGGAGATCAAGGAATCAAGCACTTCCTTTGCAAACTGAAAATCTGAACAGAATTTGCGAAGTGGTGTTGTGCTCAAAATTTAATGGGTGGAACTTGAGATCTTGATGGAAATAGTGAATATAGGGGTAGGACAAGCTCCACAAATTATTTGGGATTTTTCCCAACTACCAAAATGGTAGTTCCTTTGGAAAGGCCCCAAATTGATATATTGGCTTTAAATAGGAAAATGCAATTTCCCCTATTTAATTATGGCCAATATTTTTATGAGAGCTCAATATGATCACAAAGAATATCTCCACAAGTTTTCAAGATCTTTGGAGATGGATAGATATTATTCTGGATTTAATTCCTCGGAAAGGAAGAAAAAGGAATTAATTCTAGATGAGAAATATTGCATATGACTTGGCAATATTTTTGCACATCTAGGGTTTATGAGTGAAGGATGATCTCCGGAAATTTTGGGAGGACCAACTGAGCAAGAAAAATGATAGCTCCTTTGTAAACACAAAGGCAGGATTTCTAGTTCCGATATTTTGGAACTAGGGTTTAAATGAGGTTCGGGGTTTACAGACGGAAACTTGACTGGCACAGGAGCATGGAAAATTCATGGAGAGGCTGAGGATTGTCTGAATTCACCTGGTCATTCACCAGATTCCAGAGGAAAAATTCGGGAAAGAAAAGCTAGGAAGGAATAACAGCACAAAAATCGATAACCCGATTTTGGGGTGTTACAGCCCGCGGATGAGCTCGGGTAGTTAGTCATTAAGAGGGCAGAGATGTGGCAGAGGGAAATTCATCGGGCGGCGACTGTGGTGGCGGTGGTCGGCGGAGGACGGCGCTAGAGGCCAAGGAGAGATGTCGGCGAGGCTCAGGGGTGGCTTGCTGATCCAGGGGGAGGATTTGGATGAGCGGTTGGGCAGCAGGGAGGGCAGCACGCGGCGGTGCCGATGCCTGCAATCATGGCTCTCCAAGCGCGCTCTGGATATGCACGAAAGGTGCTCAACGATTTGCTAATGGCATCCACAGTGATCCATCCAAGTTACTATTTGGCAGGTTGATGATCTTGGATATGGCAAGGCTAGCGGACATGTTACTTTGGCCAGAGGAGCAAGATCCTAATGTAGTTTAAAGAGTTTGCCAAATTCCGTCATGCTCATGATGTGCTCGACAGAATGCTAGGGCCATTTAGAGGATTCATGTGAAAGTGATATTTGGCAGAATGGTGTCTCATTGGATGACAAGGATGATGGTGGAGTTAGTTTGTGAAAAGAGAAAACTTGCTAATGCAAGTTTTACACAACTTCAGTACTGGACAGAAACTAAAGGGGTATATTTGGTGAACTAAATAGATTCCAATGGAGCTAAACTTTTGGACTCAAGGGTTTGGTTCGAAGGACTGTGGTTGGGAAAAATTTCAGAATTTTTGGAGCAAGAAAAATAGAGGTTGTAGTTATAACTCAGAAATGGGACAGAAATGAAAAGAGATTGTTTTGCTCAAAATTTACAAAAGACCAAGTTAGGTTTTTGCATAAAAGTGATATGTAGGCATCACCTGACCTCTCATAATTTTTGTGGGATTTTAAAAGAATTATTTGAAAAGGTTGTAGTGCAACAGAGGCAACTCAAAGTTGAAAATGCTATTAAAAGGATTGTTATGGGCAAAATTTTATTATGAAAATAATTCTTACTGTTATTAAACTATAATTGAAATGTTTTAATAAAACTACCAAAGCCACAATATTATTTCCAAAAAAATTTATATGGAGGGAAGAATTTTGGAAAACATAAATAGAAAATACTCTGAAAAATAGTAAAGGACTTAATATAATTCAAAATTTTATTTCTGGCCAAATTTTACTTAATAAAAACATGGTTAAATTTTTGGGGTGTTACACAATCACAAGTGGGTCAAGCGTCAATTTGGCTCAATTCTTAAGAACATGACTGTCATGCAAAACACTATGAAGAAGAATCACTACTATGCGCATGAAATCTTCGATCGCACTTGGGCCATATTGTCTCACCTTTATGGTGATGAAGACCTCAAGCAGATGGGATTTCAACAGGACTTTGACTGGTCTCAGCCTCCCTCGAAGAAATTCAAGAAGGTCAAAGTTCCTCAACTCGTCACAAGTTCATATTCTTCATCACGTGAGACGGATGAAGCTGAAGACCTCAACGACACTGCGGCAGGCCCTACCTCAACGGACGACCCCAACAACACTGGCGCTCCTCCATCGACTTCATGATGATATTCTTCAGGGGCGTTAGTCCTCATTTTTTGTCCCTTTTGGTCATTCGATGACAAAGGGGGAGAAATTTGAGTTAGTCTTCAAGCGGGTCTTATATATGGGTTGTTTTTTCTTTAAGTTACAACTCTTGCTCTTCTGAGGTGTTTGCTCTGATGAATTGTAAACTTAAGTCCTATGGTGGTCTGATACTTTTGAACTGCTTTCTGCATGCTTATTTCCTCAAGCACCTTAATTGACGCATGCTGAATTTCGTCAGACACCATATTTCATCATGCATTTCAAATTCTTCATATCATATGTTAAATGCGTGTATGTATTACAAGATATAGGGGGAGATCTCCATGATATTACTCTACAATGTGCATTTGCAATCCAAAGCAAATTCCTCAATGTGCACATCTTCAGGGGGAGTTCTTCTATATCTTGCAATCAAATTCCTCAATATCAGTATTTACACTTCATATGCTTTATCCCCGTTGAAAACTTAACCTATTTGTCATCAATCATCAAAAAGGGGGAGATTGTAAGTTCATCTAGTGCCCCTTAGTGATTTTGGTGTATTCAAGACTTATAGGTTAAGAGACTAATGTGTTTGTGAGTGTACACAGGTTCTATAAGTCGATGAGGAGTTTGATATTTACGAAGAAAGTTGACCCCTAAAAATGAATGTCTTCATTTGAAGACTTTGGTTTTCTTGAAGACTTTGAAAATGAGGAAATTGGTGTGACCTTGAAGACTTTAATATTGATGCGAGGATTATGAAGCATGAAGACTTTTGTTTTCGTAGTTTCGTTTTCTCTTTCTTGAGTCATAGGAAACACCGTACTGTTAAAGGGGGTCGAGGTAAAACTAAGGAAAAGTTTCCAAGTGATGCTCATCTCAAAGCCTACACATACCCAATCCTTTCGAGTGAAGCCATTGTAAATCTCATACAGTTCAGTCAATTTCTTCAGTGACAGTGACGAAGATCTTCTGTTCACTGAGAAATTTGTTCTGACTGAGGAGTTAGGAATTCGTCAGTGCGGATTGCCTACAAGCGAGGAACATGATAGCCCTGAGGAATTTGAGAGCTCAAATTTCCGACCGTTCCTGTGCTATGCGCCAGCTGTCCCAAATATCTTATCCACCTAACGGTCATATCATTGAAGGGCATTTATGTCTTATCATGTCGGGCTGCTCCCCGGCTATAAATAGCCGCCCCCTACAACCACTAGTTGGTTGGCTTCTCTGAGAGAAACTGACACTTGTCATTAAGAGCATCCCATCCTCCGAGGTCTTTGAGAGAAAATCATCAGTGAGGAAAAACCCAAACCCAACACCTAAAACCCAAAGTGATTGAGCATCACTGAAGAGATTGTTCCTGTGTGAAACCGACGCTTGTTACCTTTGAAGACTGTGCATCTTCCAGACGGTTAGGCGTCAAGGTCTAGAGCATCCAAGAGGAATTGTGGATTGCCGGGTGACCTAGTCTGTGAAGGTTTGGAAGTCACCTGTGAAGACTTACCACGAGTGATTGGGAGAGGTCTGTGTGACCTTAGCTCAAGGAGAATACGGTGAGGACTGTGTGTTCGGGACTATGTGTCCTCAGGTTTAAATACCTAGCCGCTCCAACCAGACGTACAACTGTCATAGCAGTTGGAACTGATCTACCAAATCATTGTCTTCACCGAGCTACTGGTTCTATTTCCTCAACCCTTTCATTTCCTCATTCATGTGTTGATGAACTTGATCGTTACTGTTTGAAGACTTTGACTGAAGACTTTCTCAATTTTCTCAATTCTATTTCTTCAGTCATCTTGTCTTCTGCCTGCTTATCCTGTTACACACTACCTGTGCTCTGTGTATGTTTCATTTCATCATGATGACTATGTTCTTGTCTTGTTATGCATGCACCTGAGTACTTATCCCGCTGCTAGTTGTTCATCGCTTAGGAAATTCCTCAAGTAGTATTTCCTCAGTGACGAATTCATAAAAATCGCCTATTCACCTCCCCCCTCCCCCCTCTATTCGATATAACGCACTTTCAGAATTAGCATATGTTACATTAGACACATACTAGTGGGGAATCCAAACAACCTGGGAACACCTAGCCCAACTGTCGATTTCATCGCCGCCTTACTCTCTGTTACTCATTTACTATTCATGTGCGCTTTCACTTTTAGTTACTTTCACGCTATTGTTATAACATTTCACAACCACTTTTGCTTTAGGCCTCAACTAACTTGCAAACATTCTTTGTAAACTCTACGAGAGACAAAGTCCATTTCTTGTGCTCCCAGAGGAATCCTTACTCTTACTTAAAAAGAAAATCATGTGCACTTGCAGGCTATCATATGAAAATATAGGATGGCTAATATTGTGTTATATTGATCTGACCCTCGTATGGGGTATATATAGAAGTACATGAGGGGTAGAGGCTTGGAGTACAAGACAAGTTACACGTGGTTTAAACATATTCTATCTCTATATCCTAATCTCTAACTTAAACCCAATTATACTTCTAACATTCCCCCTCAGTCGTAGCGGGAGTGAAGCGGACAATTGCGACTGAATTTGAAGTCTTACGCTTATGTCGTCTTTTTCGCTGCGCCATCATCAACTGCGTCTCTGATGGGTCGACACCTAGTGCGGTGACTGTGTCCCCTTCTGGTGCCTTCGCTATCTCTTCTCTATTCCCTCCCGCAGTCTCAGCGGGAGTGGCGCGGACGCTAGTGATGACGCGGACGTTGTTGGCTGGAGTTGTTGCCAATGAGGTGATGTAGACGTAGCCATTAATGTCAACGTCGAGGTAGCCGATCATGGTGATGTAGCCGTGGTCGAGGTAATCGTGGTCGATGGTGTGGTCGTCGTGGATGATGAAGCCGCACAAAGCCGAAGGCACAAAAAAAATGCGCTATGACGGAGCTGCAGACGTGGACGATGCACCTTGCGGATGTCAGAGGATGTCGTCGGCGATGAGTCCACCGGTTTTGCCAAGACCGGAGGAAGCCCATCGAGCACACATCGGTTTTGCCAGAACCGTGTGGCCGTGTAGGGTCGTCACTGTAGTGACGCCGTATCGATGCAGTCGTGTCGTCGTGGATGATGCGGTCGATGCCGTCGTCGTGACGCGGTCATTGCCGTCGTCGAGGTCGCGTCTTGCAGAAAATCTGTCGTGACGCGGTCATTGCTGTCGTCGAGGTCGGGTCTTGCAGAAAAATCTGTCAGAGGACACTAGATGTCCATCTTGTGGATGAGGTGGCGGCGGTGTGTTGACGATGATGGTGATGAAGACCACGTTGGTGAAGACCTTGATGATGAAGTGTCGGCGATGGTGTTGCAGCGGCGTGTCGACGATGATGAGTCGCTTGAAGGCGTCCCTCCGCGACGATGAAGTGTCGATGTCATGCCGTGCTGAAGAAGTATGTTGGCTTGTAGCCCGGCGTAGTCGTACAACTCGATGAAGAATATCTGGTGCAGACGGCGTCGATGTAGCGTGCTCGGTACGCCGGTGGCTAGTGCCCTCCCGTGATCTAGGCACCGGTTCGTCGGGTTGGTCGTCGTCCGGTTCATGTGGTCTTGGAGTTGCGTAGATCTCATTGAGCACACGGACTCTGTGATGGGCCATCGCCGAGTTCCATACGGCTGCTGCTTGTAGGGCGGATGGAGGCGGACGTATAGCTACAGCCTGCAGGTTCGTGGATGTCTCCGGCCGCTCGATCGCAGGCTTGATGTAGCCCACAACTGCATGCACGCATCGGTCCGCTGGATCTCCTGTTTGCCGGCTTGTTCGGAGACGCCAGTCGTGGACGTGCCGCGTACTGGCCGGGATGTCGCCGTGCGTGCGCTGGCTCGTTCGGAGGCACCGCGCGAACGCCGGATGCCGGCGGCACGAGGTGATGAAGATGCGTGAGGCTCGTGGTTGCCAGCCGACGTCGTCCCATGGTGCACTTGCACGGGAGGTTGTCGTCCGCCGTTGCCGTAGTCGCAGCCGTATACTCATCTGGTGCTGGCTCATGCATGTAGGCTCGTGCGTGGTGAAGACTCTGGTCGATGTAGATGCGTTACGTGCAGCAGCCGATGTCGTCCGTGTGCGAGAGATCGTCATCCCGTGTGTGATCGGGTACGTGCACGGAGGGGATGTCGTTGTGGACCCCACGTGCCCGATGAAGTGCCTCGTGTGCAGACGGCTCGTAGCTGCAGGAGTCGATGTAGCAGGATGTAGAAGGCTTGGCGTAGAAGACCTGAGCTGAACTCCACATACGATGATGGTGATGAAGACCACGTTGGTGAAGACCTTGGCGATGAAGTGTCGGCGATGGTGTTGTAGCGGCGTGTTGACGATGATGAGTCGCTAGAAGGCGTCCCTCCGCGATGATGAAATGTCGATGGAGCCGTGCGGGTGCGGGTGCGGGTGACAGCGTATCGTCGATGCAGATCGCATGGTGTATGCTTGACGCCTGGGGCCACGTCTGGTGCTTGTCGATGGAGTTGCCGGATCGCTTGGAGCTGTAGACCTGTAGCGGCGGGGACTTGAACGATGGTCGGATTTATTTCTGGCTAAAAGATATATCTATCTAATGGAAACTGGGAAACCTAAATTTTGATCTAATCTAGCTAAGGAATCGATCTACTGATGATAAGGAATCGATCGGGTGCCGCGCCCTCGGGGAGAGTAGATTAATCCCCCGGGGGGGCGCGCTGCGGAATTGGTGGAAGATCTTAGGATCGGCGTCGTTGGACAAACCGCTCTAATACCATATGAAAATATAGGATGGCTAATATTGTGTTATATTGATCTGACCCTCGTATGGGGTATATATAGAAATACATGAGGGATAGAGGCTTGGAGTACAAGACAAGTTACACGTGGCTTAAACATATTCTATCTCTATATCCTAATCTCTAATTTAAACCCAATTATACTTCTAACATATCATACCCTACGACCCGTGGGGGTGGCATAGTTGCAGCTCGTAAGTCAGTGCAACGTCAGGGAAGACCATGGGGCAACCGTGCTGCGGCCCAAAGGGGCGAGGTGATGCAGCGGCAACTCGATACTAGATCAGTAGAGATGCGCGCGTACTTTATGGCCGATCTTCATGAAATCATGCGGGGTCGTGCCCTGCCGCGCATGCGGTTGATCAGACTGATCACACCACGGTAATAGAGTGTTCCGTGAGTTCTCAGTTGATTAGAATAAATACACAGAGGTCAAGGAGCTGGTTGCGGTCTCATAGTGAGGTCGATAGGCCAGCTCGGCAGCAGGAGCTAGCAGGATTGGTGAGCCAACAGGCGCCCAAACAGCGAAAGCGACGCATATCGAAGCACAAGTGCGCGAGCAGACAGCCACACCCCCCGGGGCATGTGAGCAGCAGAGGCCACGCGGTGCGAGACAACAGGACGACGGGATAACGCGCAACCGGCCGTCATACTGTTCACGTAACCTGTTGCCATTCACGAAGCTGTGTGGCGAGCGGCCATTGCACCTGCGCACGTAACGTGCTGCCATGAAGTTGTGTGGTGCAACCAAGCTGGATGGAGGTGTGGTTGGTGTAGGATTCCCGATCGAAGCAAGGCGAGGGCGACCGGTGGAGAATGAGGCGCAGACAACGCTCCACGTGTCACGCGAGGTGCATAGTCAAAGAAGAGGCCGATGTTGTCTGACACCGATGTTCAAGTAGAGGTGCGCGGAGAGGAAGGCGGATGACGCAAATCGATCTTAGATCGGAATACCCGAAAAAACACTAATCAATGGACTGGCGACAGAGAAAAACCCTAATCAACTGAACTGAAAAACCGAAGAAACCAATGCAAAAAGAATGAAAATGAGAAAACCAAGGAAGAAACAAACAAAACCGATGAAAACCAAGAAAGAAAGAAAGAAAAGGAAAAAAACCAATGAAAACCGAGAAAGAAACAAATAGAAACGAAGAAAAAAAGGAAAAACGGTGAAAACCTAGAACGAAACGAAGAAAACCAATAAAAAGGCAAAAAAATACAAAACCAAGGAAAACCATGATTAAAACGAAGAATACCGATGAAGAATCAAAGAAAAAACAATAAAAATAGAGAAAACCGGAGAAGAAAGAAAAGAAAAACTGAAAGTGAAAAACAAAAAACCGGAGCAACCCAATCCAGCGAACGAACACAACGAACGCAATTGAAATCCAGCAAATGAAAAAAAACAGCGGATATGGGCCGGCTAGTAAGTACATGTGGGAGGGAATCCCTTCGGCGAGATGGAAAAGGAAGACCCTAAGCAAGATATAGTCCCCGCGTGGGATCGGGGTGATAGAGGAATACTCAGCGTTTACAACAACACTATAGTCGACGAGGCACCGAGGATATGCAGTGCATAAATGTAGAACAACGGCCTCTGATTGTCCAGCTTGATTTCGCTACAAGAGAGGAAAATGAAAATGGATAAATAATCTTGTACTAGAAACAAAATAAAATTTTATAAATTAAATGGACACCAATAATAGAAGAAACTTTTTACTAGCTATATTTTTTGTCATCACACTTTAGTTTTTTAATGTAATTATGTATGGGCATCAGTTGGATGCTTGTGCTCGTGAGCCCCTGCCAGTGATTTCCCATTGCGAGACGCAAGGAAGTAGTTTCGACCACTCGGTGTTGCCGCTAAGGATAAACTACTACTCCCTCCGTATCATAATATAAGACGTTTTTGATATGTACTTTTCGGACAAGGGTCATAGTTCTTCTTAATCATGGAAAACATATAAGTATACAAACATCGTAGCCAAAGTGTTGCATGGACTGAGAAAAAATAGGTGGATGTCGTGTCGATATTTTGGTAATGAAGAATTTCATAGTTCATCAAGAATGCATGCTCATTGTTTTGCTAAATACGATTGATATAGTCAACCATCAATAATAACGGTTGACAAGAGGTTGCCACCTGTGAAACATATATGTCCATAGAAACATGGCAGGGAGGACAATGCTACACCTACGAAAAACAATCTACATACTTTACGTAATGTGCAATGTGGACTTTCTGGATTGGATATAGAAGAATTGAGGGGCCCACCTCCGTGGAAATCGGAGGGGGGGGGGGGTGCAGAGAACTGTTGTTAGGAAGCTTTTCGTAGATTCGTTCGTAGATGGAGCATTATCGTGGCAGGGAGGTTCGGGGCCCACACGAGTTCAGGTGAGAAATTTCTCGGACACCGGCCAACCTAGCCAATAAGATATACAGTCTACCTAGACCGAGCTTTCGCTTTTACAATGACTGATTCTTCGAAAACATACGAGGTGCAGATCAAGGTGTTCCTCCCTTGTCCAGGAGATCAAGCAACTTATGGTGGACCGAGATTCTTGTATGTATTACACATGTACCGTGCGCTCAAAATCTTCTAAGCCATATTATGGCAACTTATAGTAGGACTATACTATGGTTTGTGTTGACACACGAACACGTCACGTGTACCCTCGACGCCGGGGGTGATGCATCGCAGCTCACGTCGAAGGAGACCTAACCGACAGCGCGATACGCAAGACAGTCGGCGGGCGCTTTTGCGACCCGAAACCCCACACGCCCGGGAGGGACCCCGTCAGGGAGTGCGGCGGCTATGGGCTGCCCTAGGTCGATTCACTCGCCTCTAGAGCCTCGGGATTCGCAGCTCTCAAACTCGAGGAACAGCGAAGAACGAGAGAGAAAAACGATGGAGGAATAAAACGTAGACTGAAAAAGTAGTATATTGATTTGTTCGATTGTGTGTTGTTTCAATCGGCCGTCACACCTAACATATATAAGAGGCGGCTGGACTTCCCGTACAAGTAAATGATTCATCTAGACTTTCCTTACAAGAAAATTACATCAATTCACGTCCTACAATTATAGTTTCAGTCCAACTCGGATTCAGCCCGAATCTGTCCCATACTTCTGTCCTGCTTCTTGCGCGGGCCGTAGAAATCGCATATTAACTCAGATGGAGTCGAGTTCAACATCAAACTTGTCCGCCTCGATGATCTGCATAATACAGCGCGGGTCACTTCTCCTTTTAAGGCCGTCTTTATAACTTTTAGGGCCCATCTTCAACTCCTGGTCGGATTGACTTTGACAGCTTCCACTTTTTCGGCAAACTTTTTCCCGGCAAGCTTTCCACGCCGGCAAGGTTTCCACCCCGGCAAACTTTCCACACTGGCAAGGTTTTCACCCCGGCAAGCTTTCACACCGGCAAGGTTTCCACCCCGGCAAGGTTTCTACCCCGGCAAGCTTTCACATCGGCAAGCTTCCACGCCGGCAAGCTTTCACACCGGCAAGATTTCCACCCCGGCAAGCTTTCACACCGGCAAGATTTCCATCCCGGCAAGCTTTCACACCGGCAAGCTTCCACGCCGGCAAGCTTTTCCTTTTGCTGGTAAGCTTTTTACTCGGATTTCTTGACTGAAAATATAGCCTGATCCTGATTTGCCTCTCCAGGTCGCATACGACCTTGGATTGAGACGATTTATATATGAAAATCAATCGTCTCGACGAGACGAAGCTTTCTCGTGTTGAAGGTTTTTCGATTTGATGTCATCTTAAATAAGTTCTTGACCGTGCCAAAATCTGGTGTCAACACATGCCCCCCTGTTTTTCGGCAAACCTTGTGTGCCGAAAAATAATTTGTACCTTGTTTGTTCTAAGGACGATGTCAACACTCCATCGGCCATTTATTTTTCTCAGGACGATAATTATGTATCGGCCATGTTTGTGCTAAGGGCGATAATCATATATCGGTCATTGCCTACTTAGGCTTCTTGACACACACTCGGGTGGTATTTCTTCAAGTACTTGCCATTGAGAGTTCGAGGTAACAGTGCCCCTTGTACGGATTCCACCAAATAAGAGTTTCCGGGAACTACTCTTGTAACCCTAAAAGGAGCTTCCCAACTCGGAGACCACTTCCCGAATTTTCTATCTCTTTAACCAATCGGTAGAATCACTTTCCAGACGAGATCGCCAACTTGAAAATTCTTCAACTTAACTTTCATATTGTAAGCTCTTGCTACCCTCAACTTGTCTCTCTCTATGGCCTTCAAAGCAGCCAAACGTTTATCGGCAACCTCATCAATATTGTCCATCATCAAGTTATAAAAGTCTATTGCCGATAAATCATTTTGTTTGGCTATTCTCAAAGCATTCAAATTTACTTCCACCGGTAAAACAGCCTCTTGACCATATACTAGCTCATATGGAGTCACCTTCGTAGCACCATGCCTTGAGATCCTATGTGCCCACAAAGCTTCAGACAACAACTCATGTCATCTCCTCGGATTATCCTCAATCTTCTTCTTGATAAGCTTGATTAAAATTTTATTGCTGGACTCAGCTTGTCCATTAGCTTGGGCATAATACGGAGAGGAATTGAGCAACTTTATGTTATAAGATTCGGCAAATTCTCTGACTTGATGTGACATGAAAGATGAACCTTGATCTGTAGTTAATGTTTGAGGAATGCCAAATCTATGAATAATGTGCTCAATTATGAATTGGATTACCTCTGTATGTGTCATGTTCTTGAGAGGTACTGCCTCAGACCATTTAGTGAAATAATCGGTTGCCACCAATACGAACTGATGCCCCTTTGAGGAAGATGGATGAATTTCTCCAATAAAGTCTAAACCCCATTCTCTGAAAGGCCACGGCTTGATAATAGGATGTAACATAGCAGCAGGAGCCAACTGAATATCACCAAATTTTTGACAAGCTTCACACCCCTTGTAATATCTGAAGCAATCATTAATCATAGTCGGCCAATAAAACCCAGCACGTCGCAATAACCACTTCATCTTGGGAGCCGACTGATGAGTGCCACAAATGCCTTCATATACCTCTCCCATAGCAACTCTTGCTTGGTCATCATCCAAGCATTTTAAAAGAACATGTCAACTGTTCGGCGATAAAGGTCATCATCCCTCATCGTATATTTAAAAGCCATACGCCGAACAGCCATGTCCATCCTTCTACTAGGATCACACAAATAATCAATGATGGGTTTCCTCCAGTCTTGATTTTCTCCTGCATTGAATATTTCATTAGTGGCCGAAACGGTGGGCTCCGGTTCGGCCTCCCCTATATTGGCAATACTAGACATCGGCGTTTGAGAAATATGAAACATGCCATGATCAACATGATAGCCGGATGCTTGTTGTGCCAACTCATTTGCTCTCCAATTGTCATGTCTAGATATATGAGCAATGCTAAAATAATCCAAAGTAGAAATTATATCCAGACATTTATCAAGATAAACATTAAGTGATTCGTCAAAACATTGAAAGACTTTGGATATTTGTTGCACTACTAATAACGAATCACCAAAAGCCTCAATATGTGTAGCACCTATGGCAAGCAACATCTCTAAGCCGAATAATAATGCTTCATATTCGGCTTGATTATTTGTGCAAAAGTATTCTAAATGGCATGAGGCTTCAAAAACAGCACCATGAGGAGATATATAAACAATACCAACACATTGGCCATTGCTACAAACTGAACCATCAAAATATAATCTCCAAGGTACTAATGAAACAAGGTTTATATCAACATCATGCTTGTCATTAATCCGATGCTCAACAATAAAATTAGCAACGATTTGGCCTTTCATGGATTTTAGAGATTCATAAGCCAAATCATATTCAATCAAAGCATAAGCCCACTTGCCAATTCTACCACTAAGAATTGGCCTATGCAACATGTATTTAATGACATCGGTTTGACAAACTACTATGCAAGCACTCGGTACTAAATAATGTCTCAATTTTGTGCAAGCATAATATAAGCATAGGCATAGTTTTTCAATAAATGTATACCTTGTCTCGGCGTCCAATAAACGCCTGCTCAAATATGTAATAGCATGCTCTTTTCCTTCGGTTTCTTGAGTCAAAACAGCACCAATAACACCTTCTTCTGCTGCAATGTAAAGCTTAAAGGGTTCCCTATGCTTGGGCGCTTTCATCACCGGAGGAGTGCACAAATAGTTCTTGATCATATCAAATGCTTCTTGATGTTTTGTCCCCCAAGTGAAATCAACATCGTTCTTTAACCGAAGGATAGGAGTAAATGCATCGACTTTCCCTGACAGATTAGTTATGAACCTTCTCAAATAATTGACCTTGCCAAGGAACTTTTGCATATCTCTCTTGCATGTTGGAGCCTCCACTTTCTGTATGGCATCTATCTTTTTGGGATCAATCTCTATGCCATCTTCATGAATAATGAAACCCAAAAACTTTCCAGCCGACACGCCGAATGCACACTTCAAAGGGTTCATCTTCAGTCCATATTTTTTCATTCTTTCAAAAGCTAAACGCAAATCGGCTAGATGAGATTCGAAAGCATCCGATTTGACAACAATATCATCAATATAAACTTCAAGTATAATACCAAGTAAATCATGAAAAATTAAATTCATAGCCCTTTGATATGTGGTACCGGCATTTTTTAATCCAAAGGTCATCACTATCCACTCAAATAAACCAAGGAAACCAGGACATCGAAAAGCCGTTTTGGACATGTCCTCTTCGGCCATAAAAATCTGGTTATACCCCGCATTACCATCAAGAAAGCTAATGACCTTATGTCCAGAAGCATCATTAATAAGCATATCGGCTATTGGCATGGGATACTCATCTTTAGGTGTAGCTCTATTCAAATCTCTGAAATCAATGCGCACCCTCAACTTGCCGGAGCCTTTCTTCTCTACTGGTACAATGTTAGAAATCCACTCGGCATACCTTCAAGGTCTAATAAAATTAGCTTTAAGCAAACGACCGATCTCTTCCTTGATCCAGTCATATGTTTTTGGATTAAACTTTCTGGCCGATTGCTTGTATGGTCTAAAACCAGTCTTTATAGGTAACCGATGCTCCACTAGCTCTCGGCTTAAACCTGGCATCTCATGATATTCCCATGCAAAGCAACAAACATATTCTTTCAAAAGCTCGATCAACTTAGCTTTATGATCGGCTCTTAAATTTTCGTTTACAATCGGAGCCCACTGCTCAGGAGAAAAGGTAGTACTTACAGAGGGTTTAACCTGCTCGGCTTGAAGAGAAGGAAACTTGATTTCTTCAATCGGAGCGATGTGGCCTTGGCGATCCTTCGTGAACTTTGCAAGGAACTCCTGCAAGTCCTTCTCCTCGCGCGCCTTATTGTACTCCTCATAGACTTGGCGATGATCAGCCGATATCTCATCAAGACTGGGCTTAATGATATTATCGGCGTCTACCTCATATGGCTTGGGAAGATCGGACATGGTGGATGATGATGATTGATCTTCAGTCCCCAGCGGATTCGCCAAAAAGTGTGTTGACACACGAACACGTCACGTGTACCCTCGACGCCGGGGGTGATGCACCGCAGCTCACGTCGAAGGAGACCCGACCGACAGCGCGATACGCAAGACAGTCGGCGGGCGCTTTTGAGACCCGAAACCCCACACGCCCGGGAGGGACCCCGTCAGGGAGTGCGGCGGCTATGGGCTGCCCTAAGTCGATTCGCTCTCCCCTAGAGCCTCGGGATTCGCAGCTCTCAAACTCGAGGAACAGCGAAGAACGAGAGAGAAAAGGATGGAGGGATAAAACGTAGACTGAAAAAGTAGTATATTGATTTGTTCGATTGTGTGTTGTTTCAATCGGCCGTCACCCCTAACATATATAAGAGGCGGCTGGACTTCCCGTACAAGTAAAGGATTCATCTAGACATTCCTTACAAGAAAATTACATCAATTCACGTCCTACAATTCTAGTTTCAGTCCAACTCGGATTCAGCCTGAATCTGTCCCATACTTCTGTCCTACTTCTTGCGCGGGCCATAGAAATCGCATATTAACTCAGATGGAGTCGAGTTCAACATCAAACTTGTTTGCCTCGATGATCTGCATAATACAGCGCGGGTCACTTCTCCTTTTAAGGCCGTCTTTATGACTTTTAGGGCCCATCTCCAACTCCTGGTCGGATTGACTTTGACAGCTTCCACTTTTCCGGCAAACTTTTTCCCGGCAAGCTTTCCACGCCGGCAAGCTTTCCACGCCGGCAAGGTTTCCACCCCGGCAAACTTTCCACACCGGCAAGGTTTTCATCCCGGCAAGCTTTCACACCGGCAAGGTTTCCACCCCGGCAAGGTTTCTACCCCGGCAAGCTTTCACACCGGCAAGGTTTCCACCCCGGCAAGGTTTCTACCCCGGCAAGCTTTCACATCGGCAAGCTTCCACGCCGGCAAGCTTTCACACCGGCAAGATTTCCACCCCGGCAAGCTTTCACACCGGCAAGATTTCCATCCCGGCAAGCTTTCACACCGGCAAGCTTCCACGCCGACAAGCTTTCCACGCCGGCAAGCTTTTCCTTTTGCTGGTAAGCTTTTTACTCGGATTTCTTGACTGAAAATATAGCCTGATCCTGATTTCCCTCTCCGGGTCGCATACGACCTTGGATTGAGACTATTTATATATGAAAATCGATCGGCTCGACGAGACGAAGCTTTCTCGTGTTGAAGGTTTTTCGATTTGATGTCATCTTAAATAAGTTATTGACCGTGCCAAAATCTGGTGTCAACAGTTTGGTTAGGACCAGGGCCTGATGAGGCTACAAAACAATGCCATGCTGATTGTAACCCCGCCAGTTGAGTAATATAAGAATTTTTCAAGCAAAAAAAAACATAAGCTTGCTTTTAAGTTTTGTTTAATTTGCTGATTTAGAGATTAGCTCTTCAATTTGTCTGAATCTGATCGAATGCAACCAAGCGATAATCCAACAAGGAAACATCAAGAGAACTGAGCGATAGCTCAGTGGCAAGGCGTAGCGGTGGCTACCCTGCCCGCCCGAGATCGACTCCCAGCGGGAGCGATTTTCGGTCGGCTCACCTGTGCGGGACATTGTTCATTTGAACAGTGTCGTACTGTAGCAAATTTGTGGAGGGCTTTAAGGGACTATCCTATAGATAGTTGGCTGGACCCAGTAGCCAGCCTTTCCCTGCTAGTAATAGAGCCAATCCCCACGCGGTTCTGTAAGCGGTAGTGTGGTGTGTCCACCACCACAGGGACTGTCCCTGGTGTATGCACTAGGCTCGCGGGCTCAGATGCTTAGATAAGTCTGTTAGGTCTTAGTTTGCGTCCTGGTGGCGTGTGTGTGTGGCGTGAGTGTATGTGATGTGCGTAGGGCGTGAGTTCAGATACTACAGCTGTACTAAGCCAAGGGGATCTAAAAAAAAACCAAGGAAACATCAAGGATTGCAATGATTGAATTTGGACTATATCAAGAATAAATCATAATGTAGACACTTGTAGTCATAGCAATAAGCAGAGAACAACCTATACTAGTTTGGTAACTGTTTCATTTGCTGGTTCAGAGACAATCTCTTCCATTTGTCTGAATATGGTTGGGATTGACAGACATTTGCTGCCAAGGGAAAAGACAACCTACACTTGGCCCGATAGACATCATCGCTTCATCGCCTTTCACAGTTTGGTCTGAATGCTCATGTAAAACCATTTCTGCACTTTCCTTGCAAAAGGAAGAAAAAATGTGTATAAAAAACACAAGGTTAACTTTAAAGTCACAGTCGAACCACACAACTCAAGTTACAGTCCATACATGAACGAACAGTTGGACATTCTAGATATAGAGCGGACACACACATCGTCAAAACTTTGCTTGGTGCTGTCCAGCCAGCATCTTCAGGTAAACACTCGGAGGTTTCAAATCATCACCGGTCTCAAGAGTCTAAACTTGTCTTTGACGAGGAGGGACCAAGCAACCGTAATCTCCAGCTCAGCATCATCAACATTAAATTTCGTCTGACTGAAGCCAAAACATTTGGCAGCCAAGAAGACGTGTCCTTGTGCGGTCCTAACACCGGATGATGAGTAGGCCTCTACAGCAACTTCCAGGAGGCCTTCCCTTTCTACGGAGACCACACGCCTCTACAGCAACTTCCAGGAGGCCTTCCCTATCGCATCCGTCTATTCTGGGCTTGGTTTCATGCGGATGTGTGCATGGATGGAAAATTAGCAGCTGGCACCAGGCGCTCAAATCCTAATCTTCTGCCGCTAGGGGTAGTAGGGAACTGTATCTGATGTGACGTTCCATCTGGCATCTCCCGTCCCATCAGACTGAGACAACGAGTGTAGACCCATCACGTGTGAGCGCATCTCTCTCTCCTCCCTCCTGAACTTTACATGCAACTCTCTCTCTCTCATTTTCTTATCTCTTTTGCTAAAGTTTGCTCTCTAATATCGAAAATCCATCTCTGCACCCGAGCTTATCTGCACCCGCGCCAACGAAAAAAATCAAAATAAATAGAAAAAAGTCTATTTTACTACCCTGAACAAAGTCGGTGGTTCACATAACCCCCTGAAGTCCAAAATGGTTCACTTAATCCCTTAATAAAACCAATACCGTTCAATACTCACCCGAAGTGGATTTGGTCAGGTGGTTTTGCTGAGTTGGACCCGGTCAAGGCTGTTTTGTTGACCGTGGGATCTCCTCCTCCTTCCCTGTGTAGCCTCGGGCCTTCCTGGCCGGCGACGCACCTGGCCTGGCCATCGGTGGCGACTGGTGCGGGGAGCCGGGGGTCGCCAGCGGTGACCAGTACGTCGGGCTGGGGCTGAACTAGGAGCGCGGTCGCTCATTCTTTCCCCGCCTCTCTCAGATTCGAGCACCTCATCGAGCACCACAGAGCGCCGCCAACCATCGACGTAGCCACCGGCCACCCCTCGCAAAACTAGCATGTCCTGAGCCTCCAAAATATCATGCCGGTCCTCTGCACCAAAGGATTCAAGCCCAGATGTCCGGAGTCGGCCCAATCAGGTTGTCTTCTCCGAATGCGGCCGCCGGACGCCGACAAATGATTTGTCACGCATAGGCGAGCCCCGGCCTAGCCTTCGCCACCATTAGACTCGTGGTGAGCCTGTCTCAGTTTCCCCTCTCCTTTGGAGCTCGCACTCGTGTTGTAGCCCTCGTCCACGCGAGCTCAGTGCCGTCGTCCGCCATGGTCGCCGTGCTCCTCTCGTTGCCGAGCTCCCCTTGCGTCTTTATGCTACCTGCCGTGACCCCATAGGTCTGTAGATTCCGCCCAACTGCCTAGTTCGCTTGGGTTCGTGTCGTAACACCGACGTCGTCGGAGTCGTGCCTCTGCCGCCGCTCAGCTCCATCGGTAGCCTGCTTCCGGCCATCCCACGACCTCCTGCGACCACCCATGGATGCGCGCGAGCGCAAGCTATGCCCTGGTAGCCTCCAATGCCGCCGTTGTGACCTCCGGCGGAACACCGCCGTGATTTGAGGTCGCCGGCAGTTAACCTCGGCTGTGCCGACACGCGGCGTCATTAGTTCAGGGTGATTAAGGTTAGTATGAGACAGTGACATGTGGGTCCCCCGATGTTAATGATGCAGTTAGTGCTAAATAAATCCCCTATTAGTTTCTGTTCAACCGAGACGTGGGCCCCATGTGTCATATTTGACTGGCACAGTCAACGTTGACCGGACCCAGAAGTCAGTGAGAGTGGCTAGGAGAGAGGGACCCACCGTTGGTCAAATACCGCCATTGACCGTGTCCACGTCAGCATCCGATCGGGGCAAACCACTCAGGAGTGTTTTTTTACCGGTATGGGATAGTTGAGGGGTGTAAAGGAGCAGAAAAAAACATCAGGGCGTTATGTGAACCACCGACTTTGTTCAAGGTAGTAAAATGGACTTTTTTCAAATAAATACTAGAAAAATTCAAAAAAAATCATAATTTTTTTGTGCGGTAGACAATTTGATGCGTGAGGTTCGCTTCAATTTTCAAATCATTTGGACATCTGAGGAGCTCTCGGAAAAAAAGACAAATTGGGGGTCTGTAAAAATGTTTACTGTTCATGTACTATTTTGACCCGATTTGGCTTTTTTGTTGAGAGCTGCTCAGATATCCAAATGACTTCAAATTTTCAGCGGGCCTTACGCATCAAATTGTCTACCGCACAAAAAAAATTGAATTTTATTGAATTTGTTTTGAATTTTTTACGATTTTTTTTCTAACCAGGTGCAGATGAGCCTGGGCACCGAAACGCCCTACTCCTCTAATATTTGCATCCATGCATGCAACACTAGCGTGTTGTCACGGGACGTAGTAGAAAAACGTCTCTTCCTTGCATCCCAAAAATGTCCAAAAATAATCCAAAAGTCTCTTCCTTGAATCTGGAATTACTAGTACTAGTAATAGCATGGGATGGTTTTTGACTTTTCAATGCACATGGGACAAAAGGGGTGGAGATAAAAGATTCTCCATGCAAACCTCTCTCTCACGTTGGACAAAGATTCCTGCATGAAGGGAGGGACCCATTCTCTCTCACACACTTCTCTGTAGGGACACACATATAGAAACAAACGCAAGCAAACAAAATGCCAGGTGCAATCGCCTGCACGATGACTCCTGCTAATGACCTTGTGCGTCAGAATGTGGACATGTGATGCTGCCAGAGGCACAGATCACGGCGCGAACAGATGGTCAGGATAGAAGGTACCCCGGAGCTCGAGCTAGCATGCAAGTTTCCGTTAAGGTAACCGTCTGAACCCTGTGGCATTGCATGTCTGCCAGGATCTATCAACACGACTTCACCATATGAGGCATCATCAACATGCTTGGAGTATGATGTTGTCAAGCAAGCTACTCGGCAGTGATGTTCAACACGCTGCCGTCTCCCTTGTTTGACAACACGAACGCTGCAGATTGTAGCCTGGGTTGACTCCAGGACCAGCTCCATGCATAACTCTATTTTGCAGAAGGTGTTCTCAAAGCAAATGCTATGCTCGCCAGGAAGACCTGCGCGGAAAGTGTGTGTCGCACTGATCAATGCTCTATTTCGAGGCACTGCTCCATGTTTAACTCTTAGTTGAATTTCAAATTGAACAGGATCGTGGAACACGATCGCACGAGACGGCCCAGTCAAGTGCAAAAAAGGATCCTGCAAGCATTAGTCAATCACCCCTTCGTTAACTACTAATCAACAAGAGGATCGAGATGACCAAACGAGGCGGTCATATGCCAGCAGCAATATCCCCAAAAGAAAATCCTCAAAAAGCAAAGATACTATACATACGCGTTCCGAGACTATTTGTCTCATTGTGCTATTGCGCCAGAAGAGAAGGTTGCGGTTGTGATCGACGGGGTCCCGGGCAGCAACCATACCGTACACGAACAATGGCCACTGGAAGCCGCCTTTGATTTTTGCGAGTTTGATGGAGAAGATCTGCAAGGTTTTTGCGACGACACCATCGTGTAAGTGGGGTATAGGTGTCAAGTGTGTGAAGTGCATGGAACTCAATAGCGCTGCATGCAAGCACCAAAGTGAGGCACGTGTTAGAAATCTAACATGTAGTACTAGTGCTGGATAAGTAACTAGGAAGGAGTTGAAAACTAGCTAGCTAAACAAAACTGAGTAAGAATGCATGCATGTCAACTCACTCGTGTCTTCAAAGCGGCCGCATCCCATGGATCCATCTATAGATTCCCAGGCACACATCTTGAGAGTGAAATTATCTTCTTCGGTGGCCATCTCCTCCTCCATGGCTAATTGTTGGGCTGATTTGCCTGCGTCGATATCGTCCATCTCGAGGTCTTTCATCAGCTTCTGCTTGTACAGCTCAACCTCCATCTTCCGGGTTTGATGGCCATGGAGAAGAAGTTGAGACTGTTGCTGCTTCCCGGATCCGCCTTCTATCTCCGTCTCATGAGGCAATGGAGCAATAACATGATTCACCACGAAGGATTTGGCCCTGACTTTCTCCCCGCCGTCCAGGTGGGATCCGGACAAGTCAAGATTATTGAACTGAGCCTCTAAGACAGGACATTGGCCTCTGTCAATCTCATCCTCCGCCTCGTCAACTTCCAATCGGCCGGAAGATATTGGTTCGGCCATGGACTCGTCGTCTGATCTGAATATGGAAATCTTCCGATAATCTAGCTACCGACCAATCCCCTCGGTTGTTATCAATGAGCTGCTTCCGGCGATTTTCGTTCAAAAAAGGCTGATCGGGGTTCTCTATGCATGTATTTATATCCTGCGAGCCTTAACCTCAGCCCAGTTCGACCCGGTTTAGAAGATCAAAAGGGCGCTTTCCTTTTTAAGCAACCGACCAAAAAACCCGGGACCTCCTAATCGGCGTTGCGCTGTAAGCGCTGGCTAGCGCTCCTGGCGCTCGCACGCGGTGCGTAGCGGGCCGGCCCAATTAACCTGTGAAAAAAAACACGAGGGAAAATGTTCGACGTTAATTCAATAAAACATGGAATCAATCTTTGCCCGCCAATGTGGACAGCTTCGAGCGTTCCCACTAGACTTGGCTCACTTTGTTGTCTATGATCAAGAAATAATCCTATTTGACCCCTCTTTTAGTACGAACATTAACATATACTCAACTTTGTTCACGTTGATTAATATAAAAAAAAAAGTTTACAAATTCAAAAATGTTCACGGATTTTGAACAAAAGTTCATGAATTTTTTTTTAAAGTTCATCGAATCAGAAAAAAGTTCATTGATTTTGAAAAAAGTTCAATGGATTTTACTTGAAAAAAGTTCATTGGTTTTTTAAAAAAAATTCATCGAATTGAGAAAAGTTCACAAATCTGAAAAAATGTTCATCGAGTTGGAAAAAAGTTCATCAAATTTTAAAAAAAAAATCATCCATTTTAAAAAAAGTTCATGTATTCATTGATTTAAAGAAAATTTAAAAAAATCATCAACTTTTAGAAATATTTCACAAAAATAAAAAAAGTTCATCGATTTGGAAAAAATTCCCGCATTTAGGAAAAGTAAAAAAATGAAAATGAATGAGGGAAGAAACCAGGAAGAAGAAAGAAACAGAAAACGAAAGTGGAAAAAATGAGAACGAAAAAAAGAAGAAGAAACGAATAAAAGGAAGAAAGGTTGCGGCATATCAGATCCCACTCTCTGGTGGGGCGGTTATACGTACAAACCTCCAGGACTGAGGTCGCTGGTTCGAGTCAAAGCTAGCGCGGTTATTTTTTGCGGAATAAAATACATAGTAAACGGGCCGGCCCAACACAGGGCGCTGCAGGCGCCAGTTTGCGAATTGCATGCAAACGGGCGCCTGCAGCGCTAAATACGAAATGCCAAAAAAAACACCAGCGCTACCCGACGGCCCATCAGCCATTTTTGACGGGCCTCCCCAAAAAGCGTTATTGCTTCTGAAAAACAAAAACAATCCAAAACCCAAAAACATCAGTAAATTTGCAATGATCTATGGCAAAAAATAAATATAGAAAGTCAAAGCAACAAACTAGATTTGCCATGGTAAGTTCAATAAAAAATGTCATGGGAAAAATTGCATGTTTATTTTAAAAACCGCACAGAATTTTCCCATGGTACACTAAGAAACGCAACAAAAAGACAATGCATTTTCTAATTACCATGATTTTACAATTTAAGTTGCCATGACAAAAAAAGTTAAATTGTCATGGCAACGATTTTTCAGTTTTCGGTGATAATGATGCGAAATCGAAATGTTTATAAAATTGACATGGTGGAAATACCAAAATTGCATGATATTTAAATAAAAAAAACATGTTCTTATTAATAAAATGGATGCGCTCTATGTTTTATTTGTCGTAACTAAAAAAATCACATACACAAAATGGCCATGATCAAAATAATAAAATTGCCGTGACAATAAAATTAAAATTGCTATGATCTACATAATGAAATTTGCCATGCTATTAATAATAAATTTGACATGTCGTACAAAACAAATCGTGTATAAAAAAAAGCAAAAACGAACATATAATATTGCCATGCCCCTGGATATAGAGCATAAAAATGCCACGTGTCTGGATAGAACAATCGTATATAAAGAAAATTTTGTGGAACAAAAACATGTTTGTAATGGCCGCATGGCAAAGAATATAAGATATTTGCCGTAGGCTATACAAAAAAGGAATATGCCACGATATGTACAATTTTTTGACTTGGGTAAGTTTAGAAAATATTTCGTCATGGCATCTACACTAAAATGACATGAAAAAAAAACATTAATTTTCCCATGCTCAGATTCAAAAAGAATACATACATTTGCCATGTGAACAGTTATTGAAGTTATTCTTAAGCTTGCCATGGCAAAAATCTTTACAGAAATGCCATGGAACAAAAGTTGTATTGCTAACAATAAATGGATTTACCATCATCTAATGTAAGTATTTTGACAAGGTGTTTTCATTTTGCCATGGCAAAAAAAATAGTACAATTTGCTCTTTTGCCATGGTAAGGCTAATGGATTTACCGTGAGGTAATATAAGTATTTGCCACGGCAATTATAATGAATATCACTCGGGGAAGGAAAGGATCTCACAAAAACTACTGTAGAAATTTATTATCTTGTTGATGGCAAATTTACGAAAACAAAGTACAATTGACAACTTAAAAAAATGATCTATGGGTCATGGCAAATGCATAAACTGCTTGTGGGAATTTGTTCTCTGGTTGATGGCAAATTTAGGAAATGCAGAAACTGCTTTGGAAAAAATTCTCCTATGATGATGGCAAATTTAGGCCATGTTTCTCTTCGATGTTGATAATTGGTAGTAATGGTGATGGCTCTGCTTTGCTCGATGTTGGATTATCTACAGACTGGTCGGAAGCTTAGACAAGGCAGATTCGGTTCAGCCCCGGCCGAGCGGATCCAATGCCGGTTCTGGCATCATTCGCCTGCAACACGAGTAAGAAAGAGGCCCACGAGGACTGACGACTGTGCGTGCGAGCAGGAGCAGCGCTGCTGCTGTCTTGTGCTGTAGCACGTGGGTGTTGCCCGTGAAGGTTTTTCATTTCTGACGAGAGTAAAAGTGACGTGACCCGACCCGACGCGCGGGAGGCAGCGTGGAGGGAGAGAAACTGTTGGCCCGTTCCCTTCCTTTGGCTTTGCCCTGGCGCGGCAGAGTCCAGGCCCGAGAGTCCGAAAGCCTGGGAACCCATTCACTCACGCGGAGACGCGCCAAAATACGTAACGCCCACTAATGCTTCCTTCCTTTGCTATGAGCCCTCACGCCCCGCGACACACCGTGTGTCATGAGATCTCAAGAACTGAGACGTGATTGTCCTCCGGGACGGACAGTGGTTGGGCCATGATTAGGGGGAGAGGATACGGGATTCCTACGTGCGTGCTCCTATCATGCATGCACGGACGCGCGCTGCTCCCTGGTGGAAAATACCGCACCGCACGCACGGAGAGTCATCGGAGGTGTCCTCGGAGCATGTTCCATCATGGGACGCGCGAGACCAATGAGCTCACTTCTTCTCTCTTTTTTTTTCGGGTGACAATGAGCTCACTTGAGAGCATCTACAGCCGGGCGCCCTAAACCGGCCTTAAACGTCCGGACGACCCTCCCGGTCACGAAAATCTGACCCAGACGGGCTTCTCAAACGGGCCTCAAACGCCCGGGCTGACCGGCACCCCTCATATTCAACCCAAATATGAGGCGGATATAAGGCGCCCGGCGCGTCTGCCACGTAGGACTGGCGATGGAGTCCCACACAGAATCGTCTAGAAACCCGCCGGTCCAACGGACCTCCTCCGTCGCCGCGGTGTGAACGCCGCGTGGCGCCGCTCTGGCTCACCGCCCGAGGCCAAATTCGGCTATTTAAACCGACCGGCGTCCCCCAACCCTAGCCCATCCACCTCCTCCATCTCTGCACCACCACTCGAACATGTCCGCCTCCTCTCCCACGCTCTCCCACGCTCTCCGGCATCGCCATGGTCCGGCAGAAGCTCACCACGTACGTATGCTCACGCCGGAGGCAGATCGCAGAGGAGGTCTAGGATAGGCGTGCCGCCCGCATCACTGTCGGGCTGCCTCCGGACTCGCCGGAGGAGGAGGAGGAGGAGTAGCAGCCGGAGAAGAGGAGGGAGAGCAGTTGCCGGGGCCGATGGAGGTGGCGGATCCGGAGGACGATGAGGCGGAGTAGCCTGCTCCGGGGTTCAACATGAAGGAGGCGGAGGCGGAGTTCACCGTCGCCCAAGCCGCGGAGATGATGGAGCAGCAGGCCATCCTGCAGTCCATCCAGGATGAGGTCTATATGGAGGCCAACCGGCAGTTCCTCCGGCAGGATTAGGCGGCGACTGACGTGCTCTTCGCCGAACTCTACGCGGAGATAGAGGAGGAGGCCGGAGCGACCGAAGGAGCCGGAGCTGCAGTTGTTGCCCATGTACTCGGAGCCGGGCACGGAGATAGTCGACATGTCCGACGAGGAGTAGCTAGGTGATCTACGTAGTACGTAGTTTTTTTTTCTTTGCATATTTTTGTATGGATTTAAGAATTTAGTATAAAGTGTACGGATGCAGATGTGTTAATTTAAGGTGAGGGGTGATATGACACATATGCGGCAGGAGGAGGTGGTAAGATTTTGTTCTAAGAGGAGGGGCGACATGGAAATCTAAGAGGGGGGGGGGGGGATATCTGCTATTCTTAAATAGTTGATCCTCACTAAGTCTCATTCTATCAAAATATGGCCTTACACCTCACCAAGTGTGCCATGTCAACATCCACTAACATTATTTTGCAATCTCATGCAAACCACATGCATACTCTTTGTTCACACATGGTGCAAGTATGAAAATATTTCTACATTAAAAAAATAGTCACTCTTAATTTAGATCATTTTAATACATCTGGAATTAATATTCAAATTCCCGTTGCAACGCGCGGGGAAATCACCTGGTTAATAAGGAGAGGGCGTCTAATCTCGTAGCCTCCCATCCTTCACTAGTAGAAAAAGGGCCTAATGTGAAGCATATTAGTCCCGGTTTATAACTGAACCGGCACTAATGGTACCGATTCCAACGGCTAGGCGGGCGGCGCTCATTAGTACCGGTTCGTGGCGAACCTTTAGTACCGGTTCGTGCCACGAACCGGTACTAAAGAGGTGGTGGCAGGCTGTTGTTAGGCTGGGGCCCCACCAGCACGTTTAGTACCGGTTCATGCCACGAACCGGGACTAGAGATGCACCTTTAGTACCGGTTGGTTAGACGAACCGGTACTAAAGGTCATCCTATATAAACCCCTTCGGTGAGCCCGAGCGCTCTGTTCTTCCCCTTTCCTCTCCTCTGTTTTCTTCCTCTTCCTCTCGAGCTCACACTCCATTTTTGCCGAAATTTGTGAAGATTTGAAGGCACCCCATCCATCCAAGTGATCACAAAGGTTGGCAACTTTGTCCTTTCATCTCTCATTGCTAGATTAGCTCTTGCAATTCTCTATAAGTATAGTGATTTGTGGGTTTTATTTTGGGAGGAATTATATGTGGTAGTATTTGATTTATATGCAATTTGAGGTCAAAATAACTCTTAGTTTGCATATGTAGGTGTGGTTTACTTAGTGCCTTCCCGTCTCCGACCTAACTACCATCGATCGCCCGCACCGTCCCGTCGCCGGCACCACCTTGTGGTGAGCCTCTTGTTCTTATCTTTTTTATATAAAAAAATCATGTTTGTGTGATTTAGATATATAGTTACTTGTATAATTATCTTACCCGTACGTTGTTTGTTATACATAGTGCCATGGTTTTGATATCCGTCCCCGTCGGCCCTCGTCCGGGTTATGATTCGGATGTGGTATATTCTCTTTTATAACTATTTGTTGCATTTCGTGTTTATGACAAATTATGCCCATCAAGTTGACAGATATTTTTATCTAGGAGGTATGTGAACCGGAAATTCCAACCGACCCTATTGTCGAGAGGTTAAATTTATTTGAAAGAAAAAACGAGTATTTGAAAGAAAAATTGAAAAGAATTGAGGGGGAGAAGATGGAATTGGAGTTGCATGTTGCCGATGTCGTCGATGATCACAAGATCAAGATGGAGAAAATGCGCTTGAAGATTAGAAAGATTAGAAAATATGTCATTGATAGTGAGGCTTGGTATCATTATGCTGTTGGATCAATTGTTACCTTAGTTGCGATCTTGATCGCATTTGTTGTTGCATTTAAATGCTTTAGCTAGAGAGTTATTTGTATGTTTGTTTTATGAGAATAAGTGTTGTATGAACTTTATGTATGAACTTGTATTAATTTGGTCTATTCGGTGCTGTGTAATGAAGATGAGCCGGCAATGGATGTATGATGACCGATGCTCTCCCCAGTTCGTTAATGGCGTGCAAACTTTTCTGCTTGCGGCTGAGGCAAACAAGCGGGCGGATGGTTTTATGTCTTGTCCATGTGCTGGCTGTAAGAATGATCGGAGTTACTCTAAGTCAAAAACCATTCACGTCCACCTGTTTGAGGCCGGTTTCATGCCCCACTATAATGTTTGGACCAAGCATGGAGAAAGAGGGGTTATGATGGAAGACAATGAAGAAGAAGAGGATGACGACAGCTATCCTGGCCATGGGTTCCCTGAATACTATGGTACAACAATGGGGGAAGAAGCTGAGCCGGCAATGCGGGAAGAAGCTGAAGAAGAGGCATCAGATGAGCCGCTGATGATCTAGGTTGGGCCATTGCCGATGCAAAGAGAAACTGCGCAAGTGAAAAGGAGAAGAAGAAGTTGCAGCGCATGTTAGAGGATCACAGGAAATTGTTGTACCCGAATTGCGAAGCTGACAAGAAAAAGCTGGGCACCACACTGGAATTGCTGCAATGGAAGGCAGAGAATGGTGTATCTGACAAGGGATTTGAAAAGTTGCTGATAATGTTAAAGAAGATGCTTCCAAAGGACAACGAATTGCCCTAGAGTACGTACGAAGCAAAGAAGGCTGTCTGCCCTCTAGGATTAGAGGTGCAGAAGATACATGCATGCCCTAATGACTGCATCCTCTACCGCGGTGAGTACGAGGATTTGAACGCGTGCCCGGTATGCGGTGCATTGCGCTATAAGAGCAACCGCGATGACGCTGGTGATGTCGAGGGCGAGCGCCCCAGGAAGAAGATTCCTGCCAAGGTGATGTGGTATGCTCCTATAATACCACGGTTGAAACGTTTGTTCCAAAACAAAGAGCATGCCAAGTTGATGCGATGGCACAAAGAAGACCGTAAGAAAGACGGGAAGTTGAGAGTACCCGCTGACGGGTCGCAGTGGAGAAAAATCGAGAGAAAGTACTGGGAGGACTTTGCAGGTGACGCAAGGAACGTATGGTTTGGTCTAAGCGCAGATGGCATTAATCCTTTTGGGGAGTAGAGCAGCAATCATAGCACCTGCCCTGTGACTCTATGTATGTATAACCTTCCTCCTTGGGTGTGCATGAAGCGGAAGTTCATTATGATGCCAGTGCTCATCCAAGGCCTAAGCAACCCGGCAACGACATTGATGTGTACCTAAGGCCATTAGTTGAAGAACTCTTACAGCTGTGGAATGGAAAAGGTGTACGTGCGTGGGATGAGCACAAACAGGAAGAATTTGACCTACATGCGTTGCTGTTTGTGACCATCAATGATTAGCCTGCTCTCAGTAATCTTTCAGGACAGACAAACAAGGGATACCGCGCATGCACGCACTGTTTGGATGATACCGACAGTATATATTTGGATAATTGTAAGAAGAATGTGTACCTGGGACATCGTCGATTTCTTCCGAGCAGGCATCCCGTAAGAAAGAAAGGCAAGCATTTCAAAGGTGAGGCGGATCACCGGACGAAGCCTCGCCACCGTACTGGTGATGATGTACACGATATGATCAAGGATTTGAAGGTAATCTTTGGAAAGGGTCCTGGCGGACACTCTGTTCCGAATGACGCTGACGGACGCGCACCCATGTGGAAGAAAAAATCTATATTTTGGGACCTGCCCTATTGGAAAGACCTAGAGGTCCGCTCTGCAATCGACGTGATGCACGTGACAAAGAATCTTTGCGTGACCCTTCTTGGCTTCTTGGGCGTGTATGGGAAGACAAAAGATACACCAGAGGCACGGGAGGACCAGCAACGTATGCACGGAAAAGACGGCATACATCAGGGTCATGCCAGCTACGCTCTTACCAAAGAAGAGAAAGAAATCTTCTTTGAATGCCTGCTCAGTATGAAGGTACCGTCTGGCTTCTCGTCGAATATAAAGGGAATAATAAATATTGCAGAGAAAAAGTTCCAGAACCTAAAGTCTCATGACTGCCACGTGATTATGACGCAACTGCTTCCGGTTGCATTGATGGGGCTTCTACCGAAAAAAGTTCGATTAGCCATTGTGAAGCTATGTGCATTCCTCAATGCAATCTCTCAGAAGGTAATCGATCCAGAAATCATACCAAGGTTAGAGAATGATTTGGTGCAATGTCTTGTCAGTTTCGAGTTGGTGTTCCCACCATCGTTCTTCAACATCATGACGCACGTCCTAATTCACCTATGCGAAGAGATTAACGTTCTGGGTCATGTATTTCTACACAATATGTTCTCCTTTGAGAGGTTCATGGGAGTCTTAAAAAAATATGTTCATAACCGTGCTAGGCCAGAAGGAAGCATCTCCAAGGGCCATGAAAATGAAGAGGTCATTGAGTTTTGTATTGACTTATTCCTGACCTTAAGCCGATTGGTGTTCCTGAATCGCGGCATAAGGGCAGACTGGGTGGAAATGGCACGCTAGGACCGAAACAAATAATATGTATGGACGGGCATTCTCTCACTCAAGCACACTACACAGTTCTACAAAATTCCGCCTTGGTGGCTCCGTATATGGAGGAACACAAGAATATTCTACGCTCCAAACACCCGGAGCAGTCTGACGACTGGATTACACATGAACAAACGGGGACTTTCGCCGGTTGGTTGCAGACACGTGCCATGCATGACGCCGCTGTTGAAGATGACCTGTACTTGCTGTCCCAGTTACCATCTTCGAATATAATGACTTTCAAAGGGTACGAGATAAATGGGAATACATTTTACACGATCGCCCAAGATAAGAAGAGCACCAACCAAAACAGTGGTGTCCGCTTTGATGCAGCAATCAAGAGGGGAAAGGACACATATTATGATTACATAGAGGAGATATGGGAACTTGACTATGAACGTGGTTTGAAGGTCCCTTTGTTTCGGTGCAAATAGGTCAATATGACATGAGGCGGGGTAACGGAAGACCCGCAGTACGGAATGACAACAGTGGATCTCAACAATCTTGCGTACGCAGACGAACCATTCGTCCTAGCCAATGATGTGGCGCAGGTTTTCTATGTGAAGGACATGTCTACCAGGCCGAGAAAAAGAAAAGATAAGGAAGCGAATACATCATACGATGAGCCAAAGCGCCACATAGTTCTTTCAGGGAAAAGAAACATCGTGGGAGTGGATGACAAGACAGACATGTCAGAAGATTATGAAAAGTTTGATGAAATTGCTCCCTTCACAGTGAATATTGACCCGAGCATCCAGTTAAATGATGAAGATTGTCCATGGTTACGGCGCAAAGGGACACACGCGAAGAAAAAGTTTCACACCCAAAGATCCCACTCTGGGATGTGACCGGCTTCACTGTCATCACTTTTTTCTCTAGTGAGTTTCCAGACTTATATATCTGGAAAGTCCCACTTTGGACAAACTGTAGGGAATCTTTGTAATAGTTAGGGTGCTTATGTGTTTTGGCATTTGAAACGTGTACTTTTGTGCTTCGAACAAACGTGTACCTTTCTGACTTCATTTGCTATTTTTCAGCTCATTTACTGATTTTTTTTTTAGCTAAATGACCCTGAAATTGAAAAGCACTACAAATGAACTCTGAAAAGGTTGAAAGTTGGCATGGTATCATCATTTCACCCACATAGCATGTGCAAAAAAGTAGATAGGGTTACAGTAAAAACTGGATGCACTTCGTGTATAAAATAGACAATCTCTTTCGAAGTATCAGGGTTTCGAACGAAAACTCATCTGTTACAAAGGCATTTCATTTTTTTTAACTTATTACAACTCCAGACTTTTTGTGCGTTCAGTATGCACCATTCAAAGCCATGTCATCAACTTTCAATCCTTTCTGACATCATTTGCTATTTTTCATGCATTTGCTGATTTTTTTTAGCTAAATGACCCTGAAATTGAAAAGCACTACAAATGAACTCTAAAAAGGTTGAAAGTTGGCATGGTATCATCATTTCACCCACATAGCATGTGCAAAAAAGTAGAGAGGGTTACGGTAAAAACTGGATCACTTGTGTATAAAATAGACAATCTCTTTCGAAGTATCAGGGTTTCGAACGAAAACTCATCTGTACAAAGGCATTTCATTTTTTTAACTTATTACAACTCCAGACTTTTTGTGCGTTCAGTATGCACCATTCAAAGCCATGTCATCAACTTTCAATCCTTTCTGACATCATTTGCTATTTTTCATGCATTTACTGATTTTTTTTAGCTAAATGACCCTGAAATTGAAAAGCACTACAAATGAACTCTAAAAAGGTTGAAAGTTGGCATGGTATCATCATTTCACCCACATAGCATGTGCAAAAAAGTAGAGAGGGGTACGGCAAAAACTGGATGCACTTCGTGTACAAAATGGACAATCTCTTTCGAAGTATCAGGGTTTTCGAACGAAAAAAACCTCATCTGTTACAAAGGCATTTCATTTTTTTTAACTTATTACAACTCCAGACTTTTTGTGCATTCAGTATGCACCATTCAAAGCCACGTCATCAACTTTCAACCCTTTCTGACATCATTTGCTATTTTTCATGCATTTACTGATTTTTTTTAGCTAAATGACCCTGAAATTAAAAAGCACTACAAATGAACTCTGAAAAGGTTGAAAGTTGGCATGGTATCATCATTTCACCCACATAGCATGTGCAAAAAAGTAGAGAGGGTTACGGCAAAAACTGGATGCACTTCGTGTACAAAATGGACAATCTCTTTTGAAGTATCAGTGTTTCGGACGAAAACTCATCTGTTACAAAGTCAATTCATTTTTTTAAATAACCTAAGTATTACCAAATTGAATATAATGATAAAACACACTAATATTAAACATAAGAAAAAATAATCACTGAAAAATCTAATTTTAAAGTAAAGTTATTCATAAACTAGTGATTCACATAAATTTCAAAAAAATTAAACTATTCAAATTTAAAAACTACTGGCACTAACAGAAAGTTTGTAATTTTTTGTACCTAAAGCAAAAATATTCACAAAGAAACTCTAAATACAGCAAAAAACAACTCAGAAATAAATAAAAGAAAATAAATAAAGCAGAAAAGAAAAAAAACTAAATAAAAAAAAAGTCCGCCTACTGGGCCACAGCGGCCTGCATACGACTAGAAACCCAACCTGTAGTTGGGTCAGGATGCAGGCCCGCTAGCCCAGTAGGCCCAACAGGGCTTGCAAGCAGAGGTAGGCCCAGAAGGCCTGCAATAGAGAGGAGCTCGAGACAGCAGCCGCGGCGGGGCTTATAAGCTGGTGCGGGCGCCCCTCGGCTAGCGAGGTGGGACTAAACTTGCCCGCACCGCACCTGCGCCAGTGCACCCCTTTAGTACCGGGTCGTGGCTCAACCGGTACTAAAGGGGGGGTCTTTAGTACCGGTTGCAGCCACCACCCGGTACTAAAGGTGGTCGCTTTCCGCCGCTTGGCCTGGCCAAATTTGACCTTTAGTACCGGTTGGTGGCTCCAACCGGTACTAAAGGTCCGTCCTATATATACAACACTTACGAAAATTTCACTTTCTTCTTCTCTGTTCGTCTCCTCTGCTTCTTCGATCGACAGTGCCGCCGCCGCCCGTCGCGCGCCGTCCCCGTCACCGTCACCGCCCCCGTCCCCGTCGCCGCCCCGGCCCGTCCCCGTCGCGCCGTCTCCGTCGACTCGCGCGCCGCCCCCGTCGCCGGCCCGTCCTCGTCGCCGTCCCCGTCGACTCGCCGCCCCCGTCGCCTCACCGTCCCGGCCCGTCGCCCCGCTATGAGACCCCCGCCATGGCCGGTCGCCCTCCCAAGCCCGCACACACACACACACATGTACATGTACACACACACACACACACACTTAGATGTTATATTTTTAGTTTTTTCTGTTTTTCTGTTTTTTAGTTTTTTATACAAAGGTTTTAGATGAATTAATTAATTAATTAGATTAATGTCAAATGTCAAAGGTTTTAGATGAATTAATTAGTTAGATTAATGTCAAATGTTAGATGAATTAGTTAGATATATTAATGTTAGATGAATTAGCTAGCTAGATATCATATGTCAAAGTTTGAATTTTGACATATGCAACGATATTTGATTGTCGACATATGTCAAAGTTTGCATATAGAATTTGCATATAGAATTTGTATATAAGAAATCACAATCCAATCATTTAAAAAATGTTACATTTGCATATAGTATTTGTTCTCGACGTCAACGATGCCCGGCCCGCATCCTCGCCGTCGACCCATTCACGACGACGTCCTGCTTCAGAGGAGCCATGTCCGGGACTGGGCTCCGCGGGGCTGGCACTGGGAGGTGCTACCTTCAGGGGCGCGCCGCTTGGTGAGGAACCCGGCCCCGGGTCCCGTCGTCGACCCGGAGCTCCTTTGGTGGCGTTCGCGTGGGCCACTTTCGGTGCGGAGGGAGCCGGCCCCGCCGGAGGTGGTACGTCGCCGTGTCAGGGAGGAGGATGAGCACGTCCGTCGCTACATGGCTACTATGGACGTCAGGTTCTCCAATACCTGGCAGGTTCTTCGGGGATCTCACCCGAGCTATGATCATATGATGGTTCCTTCTCTTTGGGTGTCCATTGCCCGCGCCTCAGGAACCGCGAGTGAACTAGATTATTCGATAGTATTCGATCTATATTAGCTAGCTAGTAATGTATTCGATAATATTCGAGACGATGTATTCGAGATTATATATATTATTCGATAATATTCGAGATGATGTATTTGAGATTATATATATTATTCGATAATATTCGAGACGATGTATTCGAGATTATATATATTATTCGATAATATTTGAGACGATGTATTCGAGATTATATTCGATGATGCATATTATGTACTATGATTCAGTTTTTCCTTATTGATTGCATGCATGTATTGTAATTTGAATACTAAATTGTTTTATATTTCTTCTTTATTAGTTAAATAAAAGCTATGGACAATACCGGCAGAGAAGGAGAGGAGGCCCTGTTCAACATCATACGCTCATCCCCTCGCCCAGAAGAGTTTGAAGAAGATGACAGCTCGCAATATCTGAACCCTACCGGTGAGGGTATGATATTTGATAAAGACGAACGAATAGATGAAGTCCAGAACTATGATTATGATGACGAAGAAAATGTTGATCTTGAAATAACAAAGACCGGTGAGGTATATTTATATAAGCAGGCATCTGGTGATCATCACATGTTTTAAATGATTTGTATATATATTAACGAATCGATCTTTCTTCTTTCAGCCCTCCGGATCGAGCAAATCTTCTACAGGCAGCAGGACAGTGCGAGGCCCGGCCAAAAAGTTGAAGGATGGCGTAAAGTACAACATCGATGCCATCAAACCTAATGGCGAACCAAGCGAGCCTAAGAAGAATGCGGGCAAGTTCATTCATCAGTGCGGAGTTCTTGTGAAGGACCAAATCCTCATCTCCATTCAAGAATGGAAAAAGCCAGCAAAGGAACGTCCAGATCTTACTTTTGTTGACCAAAGAGCAAAATATCTGCTTTGGGAATCTCTCATGTCACATTTCACCCTACCAGATCATTTCACAGATGCAGATGTGCAGAAAGTCAAGGACGCTGCTCTTAGGAAGATGGTGGTTGCATTCAACAACCACAAGAAAAGTATATGGACCAAGTACGTCGAAGGAGGAAAGAAGACTCCAGAATTCACGGGAACACTGGAGAAGCAAAGAGATCACTGGCCCGCTTTCGTGAAATTCAACGAATCGGAATTAGCTAAGGAACGGTCGAGAATAAATAAGCTCAATGCCGCAAAAAAGGACTATTACCATAGGCTGGGGCCAGGTGGCTACGCGAATGCCCGGCCTAACTGGGATAAGGCTGAGCAACAGATGGTGGATGCAGGGGTCATTCCAGTTACATTGAGCTGGCCCCCTAGGTGCAGGGCTTGGTTCTATGCGCATGGGGGGACGTTGGACCCAAAGACATGCAAGGTTTTGGAGAAGGCAAGTCTTAAAGGAGCGGACCTCAAACTACTTGTTGCAATAGAAGAGGCTCTAACGGGGGTGTTCACGCCCAACAGAGAGAACAACGAGCTTACGCGCGCCCTGGGAAATCCTGAACACCCGGGAAGAACACGAGGCAAAGGCGTTGTTCCGTGGTATGAGGGGTTTGAGGACTGGAACGCCGACTACAGAAGCCGTGCGAGAAAGAAGATGGAGGAGGAGAAGAAGAGGAAGCTGGAGGAGGAGTAGAGGAAGCAGGAAGCAGAACGCCTTCAAGGCCTAGAATCAGCGCACGCAGAGTTGGCACTCCAATTCCAGCGGCAGCAGCAGCAGATCGACTCACTTAGCCAGGAAAGGGGGTCTCAGCAGCGGCAGCAGCTAGCGGATCCAGCATTGGATAGCACCGTCCCATCCATGCCGAGAAGCAGCGTGGGTTCCGCCCCGGACGAGGCACTGCTGGATAGATACCCTGTGGATGACATCATGGAAAACACTAATTGTGAGCTACACTTCAAAATGAAGAACATATCCATGAAGGTGGCGGACGCCGTTGCTTATACAAATCCCCCTGAAGCAACCTTCCATTGTAACCCGATTCCAGCTGGCTATGCTCGTGTCGTGGTTGATGAAGTGGTGGCACAATATTCGGGGCTAGAGCTTGACATTCCTGGAGGTGACGACGAGCACACACTGGGAGAGGCCATACATCATATCATTCTATGGAGAAAGGATTGCATCATCTTTCCAAGGCCACCGACACCGCATCAGCCGACTCCTCCAAGTCCGCCACTGCGTCAGCAGACTCCCGCTCCTCCAAGTCATCAGCCACCGCCTCAGCAGAGTCCTGCTCCTTCAAGTCCGCCAACGCGTCAGGCCACTCCTCCTCCTCCAAGTCCGGCACCGCGTCAGCCCACTCCTCCTCCTCCAAGTCCGGCACCGCGTCAGCCCACTCCTCCTCCTCCAAGTCCAGCAACGCGTCAGCCCACTCCTCCTCCTCCAAGTCAGGCACCGCGTCAGCCGTCTCCGCCGCCTCAGCGGGCTACGCCGCCTAAGCAACAGCGGAAGAGAGCCGCCGCAGCTATGGTGGCTAGCGGTACAAGTACAGGTACAGGAGGCAAGAGATTCCGATTTGGTCCAAGCCTCATGCCTCTTCCGAAGAGGCCTTACGACCTGACTGAGGAGGAAAACGAAGCCGAAGTGCAAGCCCAATTGAGGGCCCATTTTGGACCGAAACCGCCACCGCCGCCAAAGGAGACAGTACCTGAGCATGTCATTGACCACTTTATTCGTATGGCTGAATCACCAGCTCCCAAGCCTATTGACTCAGACTATGAGCGCCAAATCAGGAAGGCATATCAAGCACAAAAAAAGAAGGAGTCGAGCTCAAGCTCCAGCCAAGCAGCTGCCAAAAAAAGCGGGAAAACTGTTCCCCAGCTGGGAGAACAGGCGGTGCAATCGATCCCCCCGCTCATTGTACCAACACATGTAAGTACCGGCGCCGATCAGCTGGTAATAACCGACTATCATAGAAGGCAAGCTGAAGAGATCGGATGCACTATAGAACAACTCCTAGGCATCGAGCCCATGGAAAAGTTTACAGAGCAGCAACTAAAACGGAAATATGCCCGCGGCGAACCTATGGTTAAGCCTGAGTAGGTGAATAAGCTCTCAACGAGAATGTATGAATTGCATGAATTGTACATGAAAATTGCCAAGACTACCAATCGAGAGTCCCTCATGATGAGAGTCAAGCCAGAGTATTACTACCATGGGAATGATCTGTATGTTGAGTTTACAGAACTGTTTCAGTTATTCAATCAAGACGCACTCGACAAATCTATCGTCAGTTGCTATTGTCTGTAAGTGATTTCTTTCTGTAATTTAAGTCTCAAACTGCTAGCTGTAGTGCTCGTTGATCATTGCCTGTAATTATCCTCACTATATTCTTTTCTGTGGTATTATGCAGGATGAAGATCTATGAAATGAAAAAAGTTGGACGCTATGGCATTGGGTTCATTGACCCAAATACCATTAATCAAGAGACATGGACGCGTCCATGGGAATGAAAAGACACAGAGAAAAGCTTGCTAGAGTTCTTGAAGCTCCTAAATACCAATCGAGATATACTACTTCCTTACGACTTCGGGTGAGTCTCACACTGTCTTGTACTACAAATTCTGTTTTTGCTTACTAGTTAGATGTTAATAAGTGTATAGGGTTTAGGGTAGTTGATGAGTGTTAGTCACATACCAGCTTAATTTATACATGCAAACGTGTGCGCATGCAGTTTTCACTGGATCTTGTTAATCATTCAAGTTGAAGATGAAAAAGTTGAAGTACTGGACTCACTACTTAAACCAGTTACTGAGTACGAAATCGTGAAGGGGATAGTCAACAGGTAATTTCAATCATTATCGAACTATATATATGGGCCTCTTTAGTTCGTCATTTCCTGATATCAACTAATTAATAACTTCCCCTCAAAAAAAAACTAATTAATAACTCATTTATTCATTTTCTTTGCCGGCGGGCAGGGCTTGGGAAAAGTTCATCAAACAGGTTCCAGACATTTGGAAAGAAAAACTGAAACGGTATCGACCCAAGGTAATTAATTAAGTAGTACTAGCTAGCTACCATCTCTTTAATTCTAGTTTCAATACCATTAATTATCATGCTTGATTAATTATTATCTGATTGAATTCTATTCTCGTAAAGGCCATGAAGCAGGCGCGGGGGACTGATTTATGTGTATACTACGTTTACGAGAACATTCGCATGATGGCGTCCGAAAGGAGCAGATCTGATAGACAGATATGGGTACGTTTGCCAGAACACTATTCACAATTTTTACATCATTATCGATATCTAATATATATACACACAACTAATACATGCATATTTGATCTCCTTCTTTAAAGTTCAACGAGATGCGGGATAAGTTTCTACCAACGGATCGCGTACGAGCAATTCAAGAGGAAATAGCGGGATTTTTGCTCGACCAGGTCATAGATCCCAAAGGAGAATTCCATTACCCGCTACCGCAGTAATGCCTCCATATAGGAGAAATTATATATACCAAATTGCATATATACATGTGTATGTGTGAATGGTCGTGCGAAACATTCGATGATATATATATATATATATATGATCGGTTCTACGAGAAATTCTATTTATATATATGCATAACGTGTACAATATGTAGTATCGTAAAATACCAGCAAATGAAAAAGAATTAAATGGAAAACACAAAATTAAAGAAAAAATAAATCATAAACCCAAAACCCCCCAAACCTTTTAGTACCGGTTGGTGTCTCCCAGCCCCCGACGCTGGCTTGTGTCACGTGGTGGCTCTTTAGTGGCGATTCGTGTTGAACCGATACTAAAGGGGGGGAGGGGGGCTTTAGTCCCCACCCTTTAGTGTCGGTTACCTGTAACTAAAGGGCCTAATGAACCGGTGCTAAAGCCCGGTTCTGCACTAGTGCTTGACATGTTGTTGGTAGGATTACAAAATAAAATCTCGAGAAAAGACACATAATTATAAGGCAAAACAGTAGCCAGCATAATGAAAGGACAACTGGATGCAGAATGACTAACAGAAAATAAAAAAATGCTAGCATTCTTCTTCGTCTGATTGTATGCCACCGACCGGAGATTGAAAATTGCATTGAACCAACAGTGAAGGAAAGAGACCGACAAATGCTCTTGCCAGACCAGGCTTTAAGAACTGCAATAGTAACTCAACCTTGAAACGAGATTTAGAAATTAGTGAAAAAAATATCAGTTGAAGTATCACCCATAACACATGCTTACAATCCATCACCATTGGTCCAAAGACTAGGAGATATTGGACCATGCCACAAAACAATACGAAAGAAGATATCGCTTGCTCTCCTCGATAGACACACCAGCTGCCAATATCCGAAGAGAGCCAACATATATTAAAAAAATAGAGACCGTCGGGGGAGGAGCCATGTGGCTTTTTAACTAAGAAGGAATTATGTGAGACACAATCTCATCTCCCGAAATTAACTAGGATGGTTAAGTGACACTCACAGGGATTGAATCTGCGCCAGCGGAAGCACGCCATTGCGCTCCCACCACTGGACTGGGTGCCCATTCGCAGAGCCAACAGATCTTGCAACACAAATCGCCGGCCCTTCGTCCGTGCCAGATCGAGCGTTATCGAGGTAGGAAGAAGCTGAAGATACCTTATTCCAACCCTCTGTCGTCAGAACCCAAGGAAAAGAAAAATGAAACGTACGAGTCTCCACTCCTCTTGCCGTTAATGAGGGCACCGAACAAGGGAGAGGAGGGGTACCGAGGCTGCGACGTAGAGGAGACAGTTTGGCAGCGACGGCTAGGTATTGTGACAATCTAGGCTATGTTTGTTCACGCTCCATCATGCCTTACCAATTTTTCCAAACAATTGGCATAAAAAAGTGAGAGATTCCTTGGTCCTTGTTTGACGTTTTTTGTCAAAAAAAAATTAAAGAGTTGTGAAGGCAATGTGAGATAGGCGGGCAATTTTCATAAAAAAACATTTTTTTGGCTATCAACCAAGTCAGGACAAGAAAAACTAAATATTTGGCATAACACGTTGGGCGACGATTGAGATAATTGATAACAAGGCATCACATTTGAATTTACTCCAAATGTGACGAGTAAATTGCAAAAAAAAAAAACACCACATTTGTGGACCCTAAATAAAAAATCATCATGCTTCCTTAATTTTTGCAAAAAAAAAAAACATCACTATTGTGCTGACAGATTGCGAAAAGCGTTGATCGGTCAATTAGAGCTGTTTGACGCAAAATCTGACCGGTGGGAGGCTGATGTGGCACCAAATTCTCCCACCGTTTGTTTAGCCCCGTCAAATTACCGTTTAAATTACCGTTTGTTTAGCCCATCAAATTACTCTCTCCGTTCACAAACATAAGATATTTTAAACTTTTTTTTACACGAATGTATATAGACGCATTTTAGTGTGTTTGTTCATCAATTTCAGTCTGTATGCAGTTCATATTAAAATATCCAAAGCATATTATATTTGCGAACAAAGAGAGTATTAGCTAGAAAAAGATTATATAAGCCTCAATCATACAAATTCGAAAAATTAATAACATATGAATACCAGACCTCCAAAAAATCGTACTTGACCCTTTAAACAAATAAACAACTGGCATAAAAATAGTTAGAGATAGCCTGCCGCATGTACCTTGTGATGTAATTTAAAATGCTGAGACAAACCAAGAGGGCATCACATCCATGGGAAGGGAAGACAATTGAATCAAAAAAAAAATCTTGCGAAAGAGAGCCGGGATACATATACTATTGCGGAAGAGAATTGAATCATGTGGAGTAGTGTCGCATCCGGAAGTCGGATACAACGTCGCTGTCGGCGCATCTTGGACTCCTGGTTGGGGTCGGCATCGTCCTTGAACGCCCGGCACGCGGCACGTCATTTTCTGCATGAGTTTTGTCCGGCCATGAGTCCCCGTCCACGCCACATTCCGGTGTCAATGCCACCCTTCCATTTGGTGGCTGTAGAGAGAGCCGTAATACATACACATATACGTTAGCGATTCCATTTCTGTAATACTAATATTTATCAGCATTCCCCGAAAAACAAAATGATGTTTGTCAGCGTGAAGCCAAGTAAGTGTGAAGTAACTGAACGTAAAACTTGGGTAACACTACTACTACTACGCACCCGAACTGCCACCGGTGCGACCGGTCGTTGCTGGCCGGCCAGCAGTTGGCGTCGGCGTCGGCGAAACGTGAAGTGAGCTCCTGAGCTGTCGCCTTGACTTGCCACCGTCCATGTATCCTAATACTACTATGCTGCTGCGACCCACCGAGCTGTGGCCCGTAGATCATGACGACAGCGATGCTGACCCGGAACTAGTTCTTGGCAGTTCGATCGGTGCTACCACGGCCCCTTTATCATGATGACGACCCGTGCACGTCGACGTTCGTCGTTGCCAGTTGCCAGACGGCTCTCGCTCTCAGCGCACATCGGTGTTCTCGCCCTGGCTTTTCTCTCCACATGGTAGGCCTGCGTCCAAAAGGATGCCAACAGGCGAGCAGGATAAACAAAAAGGGGGTGTGAATTGTGATCTCTGCAGTGCACACTGGCCGCTGCCTAGATTGATCTGTAGATCTCGTTCCGTACCCTTTTTCTTGTTTATCTGAGGTGGCGCGTCTGTGGACATTGACCGGTCACGTCTTAAAAAATGCATTTCACATTCGAATATCTTAAATTAGAAACTCCAAATCCATAGTATTACATACAACGCAGCAATCTTTGAGCGGAGCTTCATCTGGTTCCGCTCCCCGCTCGCCCGGCTTCGCCTTCGCCATGTCCGGCGGCCGGCTGCGCTCCTTAGAGTGTTGGTCCGGTCGCCGGCAAGTAGAGTAGGGCATGGGACACGAGCCGGCTCCGGGACTCAAGGCACCGCTGTCTCCTATACCCTACTCTTCCTCGTCGGAGCCCGGAACCCGAACGATGTCGGTAGACGTCAGATCGATGACCGATTCGTCCTGAGACGAGCCGCCGACGTCCACCACGATGCAGTTGCGGCGCCCGGACTGATGCGCCATACGGGGCACCAGAGAATGCGACTCCGCCTCGCGGACGTCCACCGCCGCGAGGGCTGCCGCCACCTCCCGCGCCCGGTGCCTGGCACGGCAGGCACGCCGTGGCATGTTCTTGTCGGACGAGGCTCATGGTGTGTCCTGATGCTCAGCGCACCAACGGAGGGGTTGCGCGTCCGCCAGCGCGTTCGGACGTCAGACGGTCCGCACGGCCTCTGGCAAGGCAGCTACGGTTGGCCTAGCGCCGGATCCATGCGCCATTTGGGCGGACGCAATGGATTCTCGACGGAAAGAGTCCGAGCGTTGCCGTGCACGAGCCTCCTTCTGGGCGCGGCGGAGCGCAAGCCAGATGTTTCTCTCCTCTTTGGGGCCGCGTGGGATGAGCTCGGGGTCGACGGATCTGGAGGTGAAGGACTCGGATCTGCTTCCCGCCATGCCGGAGACGGCCGGAAGGTGCCGGAGACGAGCTTGGGTGGCGGAGGAGAGTGGAGGGGAGTGGAGTGAAGTGGCTAGAGTTTGGTCCAGCGAGCGGATGGGGAGGAATATATGTGGGGTCAGCTGAGCCAGCGTCGGTCGGGTCCGACGTGGCGGGCGTGCCCAGGCGCCCCCATATCCGCCCCATATTTGGGCTGGATATGAGGGGTGCCAGTCAGCCCGGGCGTTTGAGGGCCATTTGAGACGCCCGTCTGGGTCAAAATTTTGCGACCGGACAGTGACCGGGCGGCCTGCCCGGGCGTATGAGGCGGGTTTGAGGCGTCCGGCTGTAGATGCTCTAGGCAATCCGGGCGAGCGTGCCTCCGCGGATACTAACCAGTCAAGTCTCAAATTTACTCATCTGCATCCGAATATATCGTACTAGAAATCTTAAATTCATACAAAAGCACAAAAAGAAAGAAAATCCTACGTACTACGTAGATCAACTAGCCTAGTCCCCGTCGGAGAAGTCCACTATCTTCGTGCCCGATGCTGGGAACATGGGCGGCAACCGTAGTTGCGGCCTCCGCATCCATCTCCGCTTCGACCTCGTCGAAGATGGCGTCGGTCGCCGCCCGTTCCTGCCGGATGAACAGCTGGTTGGCCTCCATATATGCCTCATCCTGGATGGACTCTAGGATGACCTACTGCTCCGCCATCTCGTCTGCTTGGGCAACGTCGAACTCTGCCTCCACCTGCTCCATGTTGAAGCCCGGAGTCGGCGCCAGCTCCTGCTCCGCCTCCTCGTCGTCTTTCGGATCCCCACCTCCATCGAAGCCAGCTGATGCTCCTCTTCATCCTCCTCCTTCGGCTCCGACAAGTCCGAAGGCAGCCCGACAGTGATGCAAGGCGGCGCGCGCGGCGCGCCTGACCCGGATCTCCTGCTCAATCTGGTACCGGCGCTCCGGCGTAAGCATAGCGTAGGTGGTTATCTTCTTTCGGACCATGGCGAAACCGAAGAGCGTGGGAAGAGCGCTAGAGCGGGAGAGAGGAGGTTGCATGGAAAACAAAAAAAATTCTACGCACACGATATGATCTATCCATGAAGATGCATAGCAACGAGGGGGAGAGTGTGTCTACGTACCCTCGTAGACCGTAAGCGGAAGCGTTTAACAACGCGGTTGATGTAGTCGAACTTCTTCGCGCTCCAACCGATCAAGTACCGAACGTACGACACCTTCGCGTTCTGCACATGTTCAGCTCGGTGACGTCCTCCGCCTTTTTGATCCAGCAAGACGGCGAGGTAGTAGATGAGTTTCGTCAGCACGACGGCGTGGTGACGGTGATGGTGAAGTGATCTCCGCAGGGCTTCACCTAAGCACTACGAAAACATGACCGAGGGAGTAAACGGTGGACGGGGGCGCCGCACACGGCTAAGACCATGTTGTGTTCTTGTGTGGCGCCCCCTGCTACTTCTTGAGCTTGCGTTGGTTTTTCCCTTGAAGAGAAAAGGGTGATGCAGCAAAGTAGAGATAAGTATTTCCCTCAGTTTGAGAACCAAGGTATCAATCCAGTAGGAGACAATGCACAAATCACCGAATACCTGCACAAACAATCAAACAACTTGCACCCAACGTGACAAAGGGGTTGTCAATCCCTTCACGGTTACTTGCAAAAGTGAGACCTGATAGATATAGATGAAACTAAATAAAAGATAAAGTAAATATTTTTGGTATTTTTGGTTTAGATCGGAAAGTAAAAGATTGCAAAATAGTAGATTGGAAACTAATATAGTAGATTGGAAACTTATATGATGGAAAATAGACCCGGGGGCCATAGGTTTCACTAGAGGCTTCTCTCAATATAGCAAATAATACGGTGGGTGAACAAATTACTGCCGAGCAATTGATAGAAAAGCGCAAAGTTATGACGATATCTAAGGCAATGATCATGAATATAGGCATCACGTCCGTGTCAAGTAGACCGAAACGATTCTGCATCTACTACTATTACTCCACACATCGACCGACTCCTGCCTGCATCTAAGAGTATTAAGTTCATGAAGAACAGAGTAACGCATTAAGTAAGATGACATGATGTAGAGGAATTAACTCAAGCAATATGACGAAAACCCCATCTTTTTATCCTCGATGGCAACAATACAATACGTGCCTTGCTGCCCCTACTGTCATTGGGAAAGGACACCGCAAGATTGAACCCAAAGCTAAGCACTTCTCCCATTGCAAGAAAAACCAATCTAGTTGGCCAAACCAAACCGATAGTTCGAAGAGAATTACAAAGATATCAAATCATGCATAAAAGAATTATGAGAAGATTCAAATAATATTCATAAATAAGCTGATCATAAATGCACAATTCATCGGATCTCGGCAAACACACCGCAAAAAGGTATTACATCGAATAGATCTCCAAGAACATCGAGGAGAACATGGTATTGAGAATCAAAGAGAGAGAAGAAGCCATCTAGCTACTAGCTATGGACCCGTAGTGCTGAGGTAAACTACTCACGCTTCATCGGAAGGGCAATATGGTTGATGTAGAAGCCCTCCGTGATCGAATCCCCCTCCGGCAGGGTGCCGTAAAAGGTCCCTAGATGGGATCTCACGGGTACAGAAGGTTGCGGCGGTGGAAAAGTGTTTTCGTGGATGCCTCTGGTCGTTTGGGAACATATGTGAATATATAGGCGAAAGAATTAGGTCAGGAGGGTCAAGGGGGGCCCACAAGGTAGGGGGCGCGCCCTACCCCCTGGGCGCTCCCTCCACCCTTGTGGCCGCCTCGTGGCTCCTCCGACTTCATCTCCAAGTGTCCTGGGTGTCTTCTGGTCCAAGAAAGATCATCGCGAAGATTTTATTTCATTTGGACTCCGTTTGGTATTCCTTTTCCATGAAGCTAAAAAACAAGGAAAAAACAGAAACTGGCACTGGCACTGGGCTCTAGGTTAATAGGTTAGTCCCAAAAATAATATAAAATAGCATATTAATGCATATAAAACATCCAAAACAGATAATATAATAGCATGGAACAATAAAAAATTATAGATACGTTGGAGACATAACAAGCATCCCCAAGCTTAATTCCTGCTCGTCCTCGAGTAGGTGAATGATAAAAACAGAATTTTTGATGTGGAATGCTACCTAACATATTTATCCATGTAATTTTCTTTATTGTGGCATGAATGTTCAGATCCATAAGATTCAAAACAAAAGTTTAGTATTAACATAAAAACAATAATACTTCAAGCATACTAACAAGGCAATTATGTCTTCTCAAAATAACATGGCCAAACAAAGCTTATCCCTACAAAATCATATAGTCTGGCTATGCTCCATCTTCATCACACAAAATATTCAAATCATGCACAACCCCGATGACAAGCCAAGCAATTGTTTCATACTTTTGATGTTCTCAAACTTTTTCAACTTTCACGCAATACATGAGCGTGAGCCACGGACATAGCACTATAGGTGGAATAGAATATGGTGGTTGTGGAGAAGACAAAAAGAAGGAGATAGTCTCACATCAACTAGGCATATCAACGGGCTATGGAGATGCCGATCAATAGATATCAATGTGAGTGAGTAGGGATTGCCATGCAACAGATGCACTACAGCTATAAGTTTATGAAAGCTCAAAAGAAAACTAAGTGGGTGTGCATCCAACTCGCTTGCTCACGAAGACCTAGGGCAATTTGATGAAGCCCATCATTGGAATATACAAGCCAAGTTTTATAATGAAAAATTCCCACTAGTATATGAAAGTGACAACATATGAGACTCTCTATCATGAAGATCATGGTGCTACTTTGAAGCACAAGTGTGGTAAAAGGATTGTAACATTGTCCCTTCTCTCTTTTCTCTTATTTTTTTTATTTGGGCCTTCTCATTTTTTTGGCCTCTTCTTTTTTTTTCGTTCGGAGTCTCATCCCGACTTGTGGGGGAATTATAGTCTCCATCATCCTTTCCTCACATGGGACAATGCTCTAATAATGAAGATCATCACACTTTTATTTACTTACAACTCAAAAATTACAACTCGATACTTAGGACAAAATATGACTCTATATGAATGCCTCATGCGGGTGTACCGGGATGTGCAATGAATCAAGAGTGACATGTATGAAAGAATTATGAATGGTGGCTTTGCCACAAATACGATGTCAACTACATGATCATGCAAAGCAATATGACAATGATGAAGCGTGTCATAATAAACGGAACGGTGGAAAGTTGCATGGCAATATATCTCGGAATGGCTATGGAAATGCCATAATAGGTAGGTATGGTGACTATTTTGAGGAAGGTATATGGTGGTTATATGGTACCGGCGAAAGTTGCGCGGCACTAGAGAGGCTAGCAATGGTGGAAAGGTGAGAGTGCGTATAATCCATGGACTCAACATTAGTCATAAAGAACTCACATACTTATTGCAAAAATCTATTAGTTATCGAAACGAAGTACTACACGCATGCTCCTAGGGGGATAGATTGGTAGAAAAAGACCATCGCTCGTCCCCGACCGCCACTCATAAGGAAGACAATCAATAAATAAATCATGCTCCGACTTCATCACATAACGGTTCACCATACGTACATGCTACGGGAATCACAAACTTTAACACAAGTATTTCTCAAATTCACAATTACTCACTAGCATGACTCTAATATCACCATCTTTATATCTCAAAACAATCATAAGGAATCAAACTTCACATAGTATTCAATGCACTTTATATGAAAGTTTTTATTATATCCCTCTTGGATGTCTATCATATTAGGACTAAATTCATAACCAAAGCAAATTACCATGCTGTTTAGAGACTCTCAAAATAATATAAGTGAAGCATGAGAGTTCAATAATTTCTATAAAATAAAACCACCGCCGTGCTCTAAAAAGATATAAGTGAAGCACTAGAGCAAAATTGCCTAGCTCAAAAGATATAAGTGAAGCACTAGAGCAAAATTGCCTAGCTCAAAAGACATAAGTGAAGCACTAGAGCAAAATTACCTAGCTCAAAAGATATAAGTGAAGCACATAGAGTATTCTAATAAATCACGATTCATGCGTGTCCCTCTCAAAAGGTGTGTACAGCAAGGATGATTGTGGAAAAATTAAAAGCAAAGACTCAAATCATACAAGACGCTCCAAGCAAAACACATATCATGTGGTGAATAAAAATACAGCCTCAAGTAAAGTTACCGATAGACGAAGACGAAAGAGGGGATGCCTTTCGGGGCATCCCCAAGCTTAGGCTCTTGGTTGTCCTTGAATATTACCTTGAGGTGCCTTGGGCATCCCCAAGCTTAGGCTCTTGACACTCCTTATTCCTTAGTCCATCAAATCCTTACCCAAAACTTGAAAACTTCACAACACAAAACTCAACAGAAAATCTCATAAGCTCCGTTAGTATAAGAAAATAAATCACCACTTTTGGTACTGTTGTGAACTCATTCTTTATTTATATTGGTGTAATATCTACTGTATTCTAACTTCTCCATGGTTCATACCCCCCGATACTACCCATAGATTCATCAAAATAAGCAAACAACACAAAGAAAACAGAATCTGTCAAAAACAGAATAGTCTGGGAAGATCCAAATTGTTCTAATACTTCTGTGCCTCCAAAAATTCTGAAAATTTAGGACAACAGAGAAAATTTGTATATAAATCTCGTATAAAAAATTCAGGGTTTTTAAACATTCCAGTGAATTATTAAAATTCTGTGACTGGACACAAAAGTTTCTGTTTTTCAGCAAGATCAAATCAATTATCACCGTAAGCCATCCCAAAGGTTTTATTTGGCACAAACACTAATTAAAACCCAAAAACACATCTAAACAGAGGATAGATGAATTATTTATTGAAAAATAGGAAATAAAAATATTGGGTTGTCGCCCAACAAGCGCTTTTTTTTAAAGCCTTTTAGCTAGGCATTGATAATTTCAATGATGCTCACATAAAAGAGAAGAATTAAAGCACAAAGAGAGCATCATAAAACACGCGACAGACACATCTAAGTCTAACATACTTCCTATGTATAGGCATTTTATAAGCAAAAAAATTATCAAGGCAAGCAAAAACTAGCATATGCAAGGAAGAAGAAAGAGACGATAGCAATCTCAACATGAAGAGAGGTAATTTAGTAACATAAAAATTTCTACAACCATATTTTCCTCTCTCATAATAATTACATGTAGGATCATAAGCAAATTCAACAATATAGCTATCACATAACATATACTCAACACGATCCACATGCATGCGAAGTTGACACTCTTCCAAAATAGTGGGATTAACATTAGCTAAAGTCATGACCTCTCCAAACCCACTTTTATCAAAAATTTCATAAGATTGAACATTCTCCAAATATGTGGGATCTAAAGTTGACACTCTTCCAAACCCACTTTCAATATTATTGCAACCATTATTATCAATCTTATATTCATCATGAGGCTTAAATAAATTTTCAAGATCATAAGAAGAATCACCCCAATCATGATCACTGCAACAAGTAGTAGACATAGCAAAATTAGCATCCCCAAGCTTAGGGCTTTGCATATCATTAACATAATTGACATTAATAGAATTTATAATAACATCATTGAAATCATGCTTTTCATTCAAAGATCTATCGTGAATCACTTTATAATTTCCTTCTTTCAACACTTCATCAAAAATTTCAGATTCACGAATTTCAAGCAAAACCTCATAGAGATAATCTAGTGCACTCAACTCACTAACAATTGGTTCATCATAATTGGATCCTTTAAAAATATTAGCAAGTGGATGAGGATCCATATCAATAGATTTTTAGCAAGCGAAGATGCAAGCAAATAGAAGACACATGGTCACACAAGCAAACAAAAGATCAAACGAGAAAAAGGCAAACGAAAAAGAGGGTGAATAAAAAGGCAAATCTTTTCGAAAATCGTTTTAGAAGTGGGGGAGAGGAAAACGAGAGGCAAATGGCTGATAATGTAATGCAAGAGATGAGAGTTTTATGATGGGTACTTGGTATGTCTTGACTTGGCGTAGATCTCCCCGGTAACGGCACCAGAAATTCTTCTGCTACTTCTTGAGCTTGCGTTGGTTTTTCCCTTGAAGAGAAAAGGGTGATGCAGCAAAGTAGAGATAAGTATTTCCCTCAGTTTGAGAACCAAGGTATCAATCCAGTAGGAGACAATGCACAAATCACCGAATACCTGCACAAACAATCAAACAACTTGCACCCAACGCGACAAAGGGGTTATCAATCCCTTCACGGTTACTTGCAAAAGTGAGATCTGATAGATATAGATGAAACTAAATAAAAGATAAAGTAAATATTTTGGGTATTTTTGGTTTATAGATCGGAAAGTAAAAGATTGCAAAATAGTAGATCGGAAACTAATATAGTAGATTGGAAACTTATATGATGGAAAATAGACCCGGGGGCCATAGGTTTCACTAGAGGCTTCTCTCAAGATAGCAAATAATACGGTGGGTGAAAAAATTACTGCCGAGCAATTGATAGAAAAGCGCAAAGTTATGACGATATCTAAGGCAATGCTCATGAATATAGGCATCACGTCCGTGTCAAGTAGACCGAAACGATTCTGCATCTACTACTATTACTCCACACATCGACCGACTCCTGCCTGCATCTAGAGTATTAAGTTCATGAAGAACAGAGTAACGCATTAAGTAAGATGACATGATGTAGAGGAATTAACTCAAGCAATATGACGAAAACCCCATCTTTTTATCCTCGATGGCAACAATACAATACGTGCCTTGTTGCCCCTACTGTCACTGGGAAAGGACACCGCAAGATTGAACCCAAAGCTAAGCACTTCTCCCATTGCAAGAAAAACCAATCTAGTTGGCCAAAACAAACCGATAGTTTGAAGAGAATTACAAAGATATCAAATCATGCATAAAAGAATTCAGAGAAGATTCAAATAATATTCATAGATAAGCTGATCATAAATCCATAATTCATCGTATCTCCGTAAACACACCGCAAAAAGGTATTACATCGAATAGATCTCCAAGAACATCGAGGAAAACATGGTATTGAGAATCAAAGAGAGAGAAGAAGCCATCTAGCTACTAGCTATGGACCCGTAGTTCTGAGGTAAACTACTCACGCTTCATCGGAAGGGCAATAGGGTTGATGTAGAAGCCCTCCGTGATCGAACCCCCCTCTGTCAGGGTGCCGGAAAAGGTCCCTAGATGGGATCTCACGGGTATAGAAGGTTGCGGTGGTGGAAAAGTGTTTTCGTGGATGCCTCTGGTGGTTTGGGAACATATGTGAATATATAGGCGAAAGAATTAGGTCAGGAGGGTCACGGGGGGCCCACAAGGCAGGGGGGCACGCCCTACCCCCCTGGGTGCGCCCTCCACCCTTGTGGCCGCCTCGTGGCTCCTCCGACTTCATCTCCAAGTCTCCTGGGTGTCTTCTGGTCCAAGAAAGATCACCGCGAACATTTTATTCCGTTTGGACTCCATTTGGTATTCCTTTTCCACGAAGCTAAAAAACAAGGAAAAAACAGAAACTGGCACTGGGCTCTAGGTTAATAGGTTAGTCCCAAAAATAATATAAAATAGCATATTAATGCATATAAAACATCCAAAACAGATAATATAATAGCATGGAACAATAAAAAGTTATAGATACATTGGAGACGTATCACCCCCTCCCCACATATATATAGGTGGGGGGAAGGGAGGAGAAGCCAAAGGAGGTGCCTGATGACCCACAAGTATAGGGGATCTATCGTAGTCCTTTCGAGAAGTAAGAGTGTCGAACCCAACGAGGAGCGGAAGGAAATGCAAGCGGTTTTCAGCAAGGTATTCTTTGCAAGCACTGAAATTGTCGGTAACAAATAGTTGTGTGATAAGATAATTCGTAACAGGTAACAAGTAACAAAAGTAACTAAGGTGCAGCAAGGTGGCCCAATCCTTTTTGTAGCAAAGGACAAGCCTGGACGAACTCTTATATAAAGCAAAGCGCTCCCGGGGACACATGGGAATTGTTGTCAAGCTAGTTTTCATCATGCTCATATGATTCGCGTTCGTTACTTTGATAATTTGATACGTGGGTGGACCGGTGCTTGGGTGCTGCCCTTCCTTGGACAAGCCTCCCACTTATGATTAACCCCTCTCGCAAGCATCCGCAACTATGAAAGAAGAATTAAGATAAATCTAACCATAGCATGAAACATATGGATCCAAATCAGCCCCTTACAAAGCAACGCATAAACTAGGGTTTAAGCTTCTGTCACTCTAGCAACCCATCATCTACTTATTACTTTCCAATGTCTTCCCCTAGGCCCAAATCATGGTGAAGTGTCATGTAGTCGACGTTCACATAACACCACTAGAGGAAAGACAACATACATCTCATCAAAATATCGAACGAATACCAAATTCACATGATTACTTATAACAAGACTTCTCCCATGTCCTCAGGAACAAACGTAACTACTCACAAAGCATATTCATGCTCATAATCAGAGGAGTATTAATTATCATTAAGGATCTGAACATATGATCTTCCACCGAATAAACCAACTAGCATCAACTACAAGGAGTAATCAACACTACTAGCAACCCACAGGTACCAATCTGAGGTTTTGAGACAAAGATCAGATACAAGAGATGAACTAGGGTTTGAGAGGAGATGGTGCTGGTGAAGATGTTGATGGAGATTGACCCCCTCTCGATGAGAGGATCGTTGGTGATGACGATGGCTTCGATTTCCCCCTCCCGGAGGGAAGTTTCCCCGGAAGAACAGCTCCGCCGGAGCCCTAGATTGGTTCTGTCCAGGTTCCGCCTCGAGACGGCGGCGCTTCGTCCCGAAAGCTTCTTCTTGATTTTTTTTCCAGGTCAAAACACACCATAGCAGAAGATGGGCATCGGGGGCCTGCCAGGTGGCCCACAAGGCAGGGGGGCGCGCCCAGGGGGGTAGGGCACGCCCTCCACCCTTGTGGATGGCAGGTGGCCCCCCTCTGGTGCTTTCTTTGCCCAATATTTTTTATTAATTCCAAAATGACTCTCCGTGAAGTTCAGGACTTTTGGGGTTGTGTAGAATAGGTCTCTAATATTTGCTCCTTTTCCAGCCCAGAATTCCAGCTGCCGGCATTCTCCCTCTTCATGTAAATCCTGTAAAATAAGAGAGAAAAGGCATAAGTATTGTGCCATAACGTGTAATAACAGCCCATAATGCAATAAATATCAACATGAAAGCATGATGTAAAATGGACGTATCAACTCCCCCAAGCTTAGACCTCGCTTGTCCTCAAGCGAAAGCCGAAATTGAAAAATATGTCCACATGTTTAGAGATAGAGGTGTCGATAAAATAAAATACAGACAAGAGGGCATCATGATCATCTTTAGAGTAGCAACATATATTGTCATATCATTTCTTATGCCAAAGTAACAATTCATTCACAAAGTAAAGTATGAATCAAGAACTTCATTGAAAACCAACAAACTATGATCTCGGTCATTGAAGCAATTGCAATTTATCATAACATCGGAAAGAGTCAATTTAAGAGCTTTTTAGCAAGTCCACATACTCAACTATCATCTAGTCTTTCACAATTGCTAACACTCACGCGATACTTATGGGTTCAAAGCTTCAGTCGGACACAGAGAAAGATAGGGGCTTGTAGTTTTGCCTCCCAACCTTTTACCTCAAGGGTAATGTCAACAGTAATACTTTATGATGACCTACATCCGAGTGGATATATATATCTGGATCTTTCTCCAACACATAGTGCTTGCCAAAAGAAAAAAAGTGTAAAAAGGAAAGGTGAAGATCACCATGACTCTTGTATAAGGGTAGAAGATAAAAGTAAAAGATAGGCCCTTTGCAAAGGGAAGCAGAGGTTGTCATGCGCTTTTATGGTTGGATGTACAAAATCTTAATGCAAAAGAACGTCACTTTATATTGCCGCTTGTGATAAAGAACTTTATTATGCAGTCCGTCGCTTTTATTTCTTCCATATCACAAGTTCGTATAAAGCTTATTTTCTTCACACTAATAGATCATACATATTTAGAGAGCATTTTTTATTGCTTGCACCGATGACAACTTACTTGAAGGATCTTACTCAATCCATAGGTAGGTATGGTGGACTCTCATGGCAAAACTGGGTTTAGTAATGTTTGGATGCACAAGTAGTATCTCTACTTGGTGCAAAGAATTTGGCTAGCATGAGAGGGAAAAGCAAGCTCAACATGTTGGAGGATCCATGACAATATAACTTCTATTCGGATATAAGAAAACATAATTCATTATGTTGTCTTCGTTTTCCAACATCAACTTTTTAGCATGTCATATTTTAATGAGTGCTCACAATCACAAAAGATGTCCAAGATAGTATATTTGTATGTGAAACCTCTCTTTCTTTATTACTTCCTATTAATTGCAACAATGACCAAAACTATGTTTGTCAACTCCCAATAATTTTATTCATCATACTTTTTATATGTGAAGTCATTACTCTCCATAAGATCAATATATGATCTCTTTATTTCCTTTTATTTCTTTCTCTTATTTTTATTCCCTCAAGATCATAGCAAGAAAGCAAAGCCCTCAACTCAAAACTACTCTTTATTATATATAAAACTCAAGGACTCGATTACATAGATAGATCTCAAAACAAAACTCAAAGCTAGATCATACTAAAACTTTATTCTACTAGATCAAGATATAACCAAAAGGATTGAACTAAGAAAAACGATAAAAGTAAATGGGTGATAGTGTGATACGATACCGGGCACCTCCCCCAAGCTTGGCAGTTGCCAAGGGGAGTGCCCATACCCATGTATTTATGTTTCTTTCTTCGGAGGTGATGACGATGGAGTTGTTGATGAAGTAGTGCCACACTTCGAGCGCAGGAGATACTCCAATTTACGAATGATGCTCTAGAGGGTGATGACATGCTCTTGCAACAGAATATTTTCATGAGTGAGATATTTATTTTGCACACGAACTATTTCAATGATCTTAAAAGCTTCAATTTCAGTAGGGGTAAGATGATTGTAGTATGGTTGAAGAATGTCTTCTTCTTCTGCTGCCGGAACTTGATCTCCCGCGACCTTCTTGATCTTATCACCCTCATTGGTTTCCCCAAGTTCTTCTCTCTTCATCTCTATCCTCATTAGCCAAGCATCGTCGCCACCATTGTTGGAGGAGGGAGACGACATGATGCCTGGCCTTGAAAACTCTGACAGAAAATAGCTCGAAGCAAGAACAGAGGATTGTGTCGTGGTACGGTGGTCAAAACCTTTGGGAGATTATATAATGAATTTTACCAACCAAAAGAAGTATTGTGCAAGAAAACGGAGTCCGGAGGGCACACGAGGTGGCCACAAGGCAGGGGGCACGCCCAGGGGGGTAGGGCGCGCCCTCCACCCTTATGGTCTCCTCGTGTCTCTTTCGGACTACTTTTAATTTTCCTAAATTTTTAAATATTCCAAAACGGAGAAAAATTATCATTGGAAACGTTTTGGAGTCGGTTTACTTACCGTACCACATACCTCTTCCTTATCGGAGTCTGAAACATTCTGGAAAGTGTCCCTTATGTACTCCTCCGGTGTTACGGTGTCAATTATATTGGTCTCAACATTTATGGGATTACCTGAGATATAATGTTTGATTGTTTGACCATTTACCACCTTCGGATTTGTGCCTTCGGCGTTGTTGATTTTTATGGCACCGGAATGATAGACCTCCTCAATAATATAAGGACCTTCCCATTTAGAGAGAAGCTTTCCTGCAAAAAATCTTAAACGAGAGTTGTATAGCAAAACATGATCACCTACATTAAACTCACGCTTTTGTATCCTTTTGTCATGCCATCTTTTAACTTTTTCTTTAAACAACTTGACATTCTCATAGGCTTGGGTTCTCCATCCATCAAGCGAGCTTATGTCAAATAACCTCTTCTCACCAGCAAGTTTAAAATCATAGTTGAGCTCTTTGATTGCCCAATAAGCTTTGTGTTCTAGTTCAAGAGGTAAGCGACAAGCCTTCCCATAAAACAAGCCTTCCCATAAACCATTTTATATGGAGACATACCCATAGGGTTTTTATAAGCAGTTCTATAAGCCCATAATGCATCATCAAGTTTCTTAGACCAATTCTTTCTAGATCTATTAACAGTCTTTTGCAAGATCAATTTAATCTCTCTATTGCTCAATTCTACTTGACCGCTAGACTGAGGATGATAAGGAGATGCAATTCTATGGTTAACATCATACTTAGCAAGCAATTTACTGAAAGCACCATGAATAAAATGTGAACCACCATCAGTTATCAAATATCTAGGGACTCCAAACCTCGGAAAAATAACTTCTTTAAGCATCTTAATAGAAGTGTTATGATCAGCACTACTAGTTGGAATAGCTTCTACCCACTTAGTAACGTAATCAACAGCAACTAAAATATGTGTATACCCATTAGAGGAAGGAAAAGGTCCCATATAATCAAAGCCCCAAACATCGAATGGTTCAATAACAAGTGAATAATTCATAGGCATTTCCCGACGTCTACTAATGTTACCAATTCTTTGACATTCATCACAAGACAAGACAAACTTAAGAGCATCCTTGAAGAGAGTAGGCCAATAAAAACCGGATTGTAATACATTGTGTGCAGTTCTATCTCCAGCGTGGTGTCCTCCGTAAGACTCAGAGTGGCACTTGCGTAGGATCTGTTCCTATTCATGCTTAGGTACACAACGTCTAATAACACCATCTACTCCTTTATAAAGGTGTGGGTCATCCCAAAAGTAATGTCTTAAATCATAGAAAAAAATTTCTTTTGCTGGTATGTGAAACTAGGTGGTATAAATTTAGCAACAATGTAATTAGCATAATCAGCATACCACGGAGTATTACGAGGAGCATTTATGACAGCTAATTGCTCATCAGGAAAACTATCATCAATAGGCAATGGGTCATCAAGAACAATTTCTAACCTAGACAAGTTGTCTGCTACGGGGTTCTCAGCTCCCTTTCTATCAATTATATGCAAATCAAATTCTTGTAGCAAGAGAACCCATCTAATAAGTCTAGGTTTAGCATCTTTCTTTTCCATAAGATATTTAATAGCAGCATGATCAGTGTGAACAGTTACTTTGGAATCAACAATATAAGATCAGAATTTATCACAAGCAAAGACAACTGCTAAAAATTCTTTTTCAGTAGCAGCATAATTTCTCTGAGCACTGTCTAGAGTTTTACAAGCATAATGAATAACATTCAATTTCTTATCAACTCTTTGCCCTAGAACAGCACCAATAGAATAATCACTAGCATCACACATAATTTCAAAGGGTAAGTTTCAATCAGGTGGTTGAACAATAGGTGCAGAAATCAAGGCTTTCTTAAGTATTTCAAATGCTTCTACACAATCATCATAAAAAACAAAAGGAACATCTTTTTGCAAGAGATTGGTGAGAGGCCTAGAAATTTTAGAGAAGTCTTTAATAAACCTCCTATAGAAACCAGCATGACCAAGGAAACTTCTTATACCTTTGATATCTTTAGGACACGGCATCTTTTCAATAGCATCTACTTTAGCTTTATCAACTTCAATACCTCTTTCAGAAATTTTATGCCCCAAGACAAAACCTTCATTAACCATAAAGTGGCACTTCTCCCAATTCAAAACAAGATTAGTTTCTTCACATCTCTGCAAAACTCGATCAAGGTTGCTTAAGCAATCATCAAAAGAAGTTCCGTAAACGGAGAAATCATCCATGAAAACCTCAACAATCTTTTCACAAAAGTCAGAGAATATAGCAGTCATACATCTTTGAAAGGTAGCAGGTGCATTGCATAAAACAAAAGTCATATGTCTATAAGCAAAGGTACCGAAAGGGCAAGTAAAAGTGGTTTTTTCCTGATCATCTTTTGACACAGGTATTTGAGAAAAACCGGAATAACCATCTAGAAAGCAAAAATGTGTATGTTTGGATAGTCTTTCTAGCATTTGATCAATAAAAGGTAGAGGGTAATGATCTTTTCTAGTAGCTTTATTTAATTTGCGAAAATCAATTACCATTCTATAACCTGTAACAATTCTTTGTGGAATCAATTCATTATCATTTGGAACAATAGTAATACCTCCCTTCTTAGGGACACAATGAACAGGACTTACCCATCTACTATCAGCAATAGGATAAATTATAACTGCCTCCAGAAGCTTTAGTATTTCATTTCTTACCACTTCTTTCATCTTAGGATTTAACCGTCGTTGGTGATCAACAACTGGTTTAGCATCGTGCTCCAAATTAATTTTGTGCTGACATAGAGTGGGGCTAATGCCCTTAAGATCATCAAGAGCATATCCAATAGCGGCACGGTGCTTCTTCAGAGTTTTCAATAATTTATTTTCTTCATGCTCTGAAAGGTTAGCACTAATAATAACAGGATATATCTTCTTTTCATCAAGATAACCATATTTCAAAGTATCAGGTAATTGTTTAAGCTCAAACACGGGATCACCCTTGGGTGGAGGAGGATCCCCAAGGATTTCAACAGGCAAATTGTGTTTCAAAATAGGCCCTTGATTAAAGAATATTTCATCTATTTCCCTTCTTTCATTCATAAACATATTATTTTCATGGTCTTGCAAATATTGTTCTAAGGGATCAGTAGGAGGCACGGCAATAGAAGCAAGACCAATAATTTCATCCTTACTAGGCAATTCTTTATCATGGGGTTGTCTATGAAATTTAGAGAAATTAAAATCACGAGACATATCCCCTAAACCAACAGTAACAATATCTTTCTTGCAGTCTATCTTAGCATTAACGGTATTCAAGAAAGGTCTACCAAATATAATGGGACAAAAGTCATCTTGTGGGGAAGCAAGAACAAGAAAATCAGTAGGGTATTTTATTTTCCCACACAAGACTTCAACATCTCTAACAATCCCAATTGGTGATATAGTATCTCTATTGTCAAGCTTAATACTAACATCAATATCCTCTATCTCAGCAGGTGCAATATCATTCATAATTTGTTTATATAAAGTAAAAGGAATTGCACTCACACTAGCACCCACATCACATAAGCCATGATAACAATGATCTCCTATTTTAACAGAAACAACAGGCATGCCAACAACAGGTCTATGTTTATCTTTAATATCGGGTTTAGCAATTCTAGCAGCTTCATCACAGAAATAAATAACATGCCCATCAATATTATCAACCAAGAGATCTTTAACCATAGCAATACTAGGTTCAACTTTAATTTGTTCAGGGGGTGTAGGTGTTCTAGTATAACTCTTACGAACCACAGTTAAAGCTTTTGCATGATCCTTTATTCTAATAGGAAAAGGTGGTTTCTCAATATAAGCAGTAGGAACAATAGGATCAACATTATAAGTAATAGTTTCTTCTTCAACTTTAATAGGTTCAACTACTTTAGCTTCAATGGGAGGATGATATTTAAACCACTTCTCCTTAGGGAGATCAACATGAGTAGCAAATGATTCACAGAAAGAAGCTACTATCTCAGAGTCAAGTCCATATTTAGTGCTAAAATCACGAAAAGCATTGGTATCCATAAAAGATTTAACACAATCAAACTTAAGGTTTATACCTGACTCATTACCTTTGTCGAGTTCCCAATCTTCAGAGTTGCGTTTAATTCTTTCCAATAAATCCCATTTGAATTCAATATCCTTCTTCATAAAAGAACCAGTACAAGAAGTATCGAGCATGGATCAATCATTATTAGAAAGCCGAGCATAAAATTTTTGAATAATAATTTCTCTTGAGAGCTCATGATTCTAGCATGAATATAACATTGAATTAAGCCTCCCCCAAGCTTGAGCGATACTTTCTCCTTCACGAGGCCAAAAATTATATATATAATTCCGATCACGATGAACCAGATGCATAGGATAAAACTTCTGATGAAATTCCAATTTCAATCGGTTGTAGTTCCATGATCTAATATCATCACATAGCCTATACCATGTCAATGTCTTCTCCTTCAAAGATAAAGGGAAGACCTTCTTCTTGACTTCATCCCCGGGCAAACCTGCAAGCTTAAATAATCCACAAACTTCATCCACATAGATTAGATGCATATCAGGATGTAGTGTTCCATCTCCTGTATAAGGATTAGCTAGCAGTTTCTCTATCATACCCAAAGGAATTTCATAATAAATATTTTCAGTAGGTGCAGTAGGTTGAGGGGCAACTCTTTGCTCTTCCGATCGGGGTGAAGATACCCCAAACAAACCCCTCAAAGGATTATTTTCCATAGTAACAAGTGACAGTAAATTTCAGCACACTATATAAATGTTTCCTTACCAAATTCCACTTACCAAAGGCGCTTCACTCCCCGGCAACGGCGCCAGAAAAGAGTCTTGATGACCCACAAGTATAGGGGATCTATCTTAGTCCTTTCGATAAGTAAGAGTGTCAAAACCAACGAGGAGCAGAAGGAAATGACAAGCGGTTTTCAGCAAGGTATTCTCTGCAAGCACTGAAATTATCGGTAACAGATAGTTGTGTGATAAGATAATTCGTAACGGGTAACAAGTAACTAAGGTGCAGCAAGGTGGCCCAATCCTTTTTGTAGCAAAGGACAAGCCTGGACGAACTCTTATATAAAGCAAAGTGCTCCCGAGTACACATGGGAATTGTTGTCAAGCTAGTTTTCATCATGCTCATATGATTCGCATTCGTTACTTTGATAATTTGATATGTGGGTGGACCGGTGCTTGGGTGCTGCCCTTCCTTGGACAAGCCTCCCACTTATGATTAACCCCTCTCGCAAGCATCCGCAACTACGAAAGAAGAATTAAGATAAATCTAACCATAGCATGAAACATATGGATCCAAATCAGCCCCTTACAAAGCAACGCATAAACTAGGTTTAAGCTTCTGTCACTCTAGCAACCCATCATCTACTTATTACTTCCCAATGCCTTCCCCTAGGCCCAAATCATGGTGAAGTGTCATGTAGTCGATGTTCACATAACACCACTAGAGGAAAGACAACATACATCTCATCAAAATATCGAACGAATACCAAATTCACATGATTACTTATAACAAGACTTCTCCCATGTCCTCAGGAACAAACGTAACTACTCATAAAGCATATTCATGTTCATAATCAGAGTAGTATTAATTATCATTAAGGATCTGAACATATGATCTTCCACCGAATAAACCAACTAGCATCAACTACAAGGAGTAATCAACACTACTAGCAATCCACAGGTACCAATCTGAGGTTTTGAGACAAAGATCGGATACAAGAGATGAACTAGGGTTTGAGAGGAGATGGTGCTGGTGAAGATGTTGATGGAGATTGACCCCCTCTCGACGAGAGGATCGTTGGTGATGACGATGGCTTTGATTTCCCCCTCCCGGAGGGAAGTTTCCCCGGAAGAACAGCTCCGCCGGAGCCCTAGATTGGTTCTGCCCAGGTTCTGCCTCGAGACGGCGGCGCTTCGTCCCGAAAACTTCTTCTTGATTTTTTCCAGGTCAAAACACACCATATAGCAGAAGATGGGCATCGGGGGCCTGCCAGGTGGCCCACAAGGCAGGGGGCGCGCCCAGGGGGGTAGGGCGTGCCCTCCACCCTTGTGGATGGCAGGTGGCCCCCCTCTGGTGCTTTCTTCGCCCAATATTTTTTATTAATTCCAAAATGACTCTCCGTGAAGTTTCAGGACTTTTGGAGTTGTGTAGAATAGGTCTCTAATATTTGCTCCTTTTCCAGCCCAGAATTCCAGCTGCCGGCATTCTCCCTCTTCATGTAAATCGTGTAAAATAAGAGAGAAAAGGCATAAGTATTGTGCCATAATGTGTAATAACAGCCCATAATGCAATAAATATCAACATGAAAGCATGATGCAAAATGGACGTATCAGCGCCCAAGTAGGAGGAATCCTACTTGGAGTCCCTCCTCCGCCCTTTCCTTATTTGGAGTGCGGGGAAAGGCAGGGGAGGGTGGCGCCCCCCCCCCCCGCCCCTTTTCCTTTCTCCCACGAGAGGGAAAGGCAGGAGGGGCTAGCCCTCCCCCCTTTCCTTCCCTTAGGGCCTGCTGTCCAAAGAAGGGGCGCACCAGGGGCTGGCCTGTCCCCCCTTTGGCCCATTAGGCCCATACACTTACCGGGGGGGGGGGGTGTCCGGAACCCCTTCAAGTGACCCGATGACTACCCGGTGCACTCCGAAACTCTTCCCGTGTCCGAATACCATCGTCCTGTATATCGATCTTTACCTCTCGGCCATTTCGAGACTCCTCGTCATGTCCGTGATCTCATCCGGGACTCCGAACAACATTCGGTTACCAAATCACATAACTCATATAACACTATATCGTCAATGAACGTTAAGCGTGCGGACCCTACGGGTTCGAGAACTATGTAGACATGACCGAGACACCTCTTCGGTCAATAACCAATAGCGGAACCTGGATGCCCATATTGGCTCCTACATATTCTACGAAGATCTTTATTGGTCGAACCGTTATGACAACATACACAATTCCCTTTGTCCATCGGTATGTTACTTGCCCAAGATTCGATCATCGGTATCTTCATACCTAGTTCAATCTCATTACCAGCAAGTCTCTTTACTCGTTCCGTAATACATCACCTCGTGACTAACTCCTTAGTCATTTGCTTGCAAGCTTATGATGCGTATTACCGAGAGGGCCCAGAGATACCTCTCCGATACTCGGAGTGACAAATGCTAATCTCGATCTATGCCAACTCAACAAACACCTTCGGAGATACCTGTAGAGCATCTTTATGATCACCCAGTTACGTTGTGACGTTTGATAGCATACAAAGTATTCCTCCGGTATCCGGGAGTTGCATAATCTCATAGTCGAAGGAATATGTATTTGACATGAAGAAATCAATAGCAATAAACTGAACGATCATTATGCTAAGCTAACGGATGGGTCTTGTCCGATGTGATCCCATTATCAAATGACAACACATGTCAATGGTTAGGAAGCCTTAACCATCGTTGATCAACGAGCTAGTCTAGTAGAGGCTTACTAGGGACACGGTATTTGTTTATGTATTCACACATGTATTTAAGTTGCCGATCAATACAATTCTAGCATGAATAATAAACCTTTATCATGATTAAGGAAATATAATAATAACCATTTTATTATTGCCTCTAGGGCATATTTCCATCAGTCTCCCACTTGCACTAGAGTCAATAGATGAGGTAGTAGATGAGTTCCGTCAGCACGACGGCATGGTGACGGTGATGGTGAAGTGATCTCCGCAGGGCTTCGCCTAAGCATTACGAAAATATGACCGGGGGTGTCAACGGTGGAGGGGGCGCCGCACACGGCTAGGAAATTGTCTGGGGTGTGCTAGGCGCCCCCTCATCATATGTATAGGTGGGAGGGAGAGGGGAGAGGCCAAGGGGCACCCCAAGTAGGTCCGAATCCTACTTGGGCTCCTGCCCTTGGCCGCGCCCCCCTGCCATGTTTGTCGGAGGGGGAAGGAAAGAGGGGGGAGAGAGAAGGAAGTGGGAATCCAAATCCACATTTACCTTTCTCTTCTCCCCTTTCCTTCTCCTCCTTAGGCCGGCCTATATGGGGGGCACAACATCCCCTTGTGGCTGGTGTGTTTCCCCTCTTGGCCCATAAGGCCCATATCTTTTGCCGGGGGTGCCCGGAACCCCTTCCGGTGACCCGATAAGTACCCGGTAACCCCCGAAACACTTCCGGTGTCCGAATACCATCGTCCTATATATCAATCTTTACCTCTCAACCATTTCGAGACTCCTCGTCATGTCCGTGATCTCATCCGGGACTCCGAACAACATTCGGTCACCAAATCACATAACTCATATAATAATATATCGTCATCGAACGTTAAGCATGCGGACCCCACGGGTTCGAGAACTACGTAGACATGACCGAGAAACCTCTTTGGTTAATAACCAATAGCGGAACCTAGATGTCCATATTGGCTCCTACATATTCTACGAAGATCTTTATCGGTCGAACCGTTATGACAACATACGTAATTCCCTTTGTCCATCGGTATGTTACTTGCCCGAGATTCGATCATCGGTATCTTCATACCTAGTTCAATCTCGTTACCGGCAAGTCTCTTTACTCGTTCCGTAATACATCACCTCGTGACTAACTCCTTAGTCGTTTGCTTGCAAGCTTATGATGTGTATTTGCGAGAGGGCCCAGCGATACCTCCCCGATATATGCCAACTCAACAAACACCTTCGGAGATACCTGTACAGCATCTTTATGATCACCCAGTTACGTTGTGACGTTTGATAGCACACAAGGTATTCCTCCGGTATTCGGGAGTTGCATAATGTCATAGTCAAAGGAATATGTATTTGACATGAAGAAAGCTATAGCAATAAAACCGAACAATCAATATGCTAAGCTAACGGGTGGGTCTAGTCCATCACATCATTCTCCTAATGATGTGATCCCATTATCAAATGACAACACATGTCTATGGTCAGGAAACTATAACCATCTTTGATCAACGAGCTAGTCTAGTAGAGGCTTACTAGGGACACGGTATTTGTTTATGTATTCACACATGTATTTAAGTTTCCGATCAATACAATTCTAGCATGAATAATAAACCTTTATCATGAATAAGGAAATATAAAATAACAACTTTATTATTGCCTCTAGGGCATATTTCCTTCAGTCTCCCACTTGCACTAGAGTCAATAATCTAGATTACATTGTAATGAATCTAACACCCATGGAGTCTTGGTGCTGATCATGTTTTGCTCGTGGAAGAGGCTTAGTCAATGGGTCTGCCACATTCAGATCCGTATGCACTTTGAAAATTTCTATGTCTCCATCCTTGACCTTTTCACGGATGGAGTTGAAGCGTCTCTTGATGTGTTTGGTTCTCTTGTGAAACCTGGATTCCTTTGCCAAGGCAATTGCTCTAGTGTTGTCACAAAAGATTTTCATTGGACACGATGCACTAGGTATTACACCTAGATCGGATATGAACTCCTTCATCCAGACACCTTCATGTGCTGCTTCTGAAGCAGCTATGTACTCCGCTTCACACGTAGATCCCGCCATGACGCTCTGCTTGGAACTACACCAATTGACAGCTCCACCATTCAATATAAAAACGTATCCGGTTTGTGACTTAGGGTCATCCGGATCAGTGTCGAAGCTAGCATCGACGTAACCATTTACGACAAGCTCTACATCACCTCCATAAACGAGAAACATATCCTTTGTCCTTTTCAAGTACTTTAGGATGTTCTTGACCGCTGTCCAGTGATCCACTCGTGGATTACTTTGGTACCTCCCTGCCAAACTTATGGCAAGGCACACATCAGGTCTGGTACACAGCATAGCATACATGATAGAACCTATGGCTGAGGCATAGGGAATGACTTTCATTTTCTCTCTATCTTCTGCAGTGGTCGGGCTTTGAGTCTGACTCAATTTCACACCTTGTAACACAGGCAAGAACCCCTTCTTTGACTGATCCATTTTGAACTTCTTCAAAACTTTATCAAGGTATGTGCTTTGTGAAAGTCCTATTAAGCGTCTTGATCTATCCCTATAGATCTTGAGGCCCAATATAAGTAGCTTCACCGAGGTCTTTCATTGAAAAATTCTTATTCAAGTATCCTTTTATTCTATCCAGAAATTCTATATCATTTCCGATCAACAATATGTCATCCACATATAATATCAGAAATGCTACAGAGCTCCCACTCACTTTCTTGTAAATACAGGCTTCACCGTAAGTCTGTATAAAACCATATGCTTTGATCACCTCTCAAAGCATATATTCCAACTCCGAGATGCTTGCACCAGTTCATAGATGGATCGCTGGAGCTTGCATACTTTGTTAGCACCTTTAGGATCGACAAAACCTTCTGGTTGCATTATATACAACTCTTCTTTGAGAAATCCATTAAGGAATGCAGTTTTGATGTCCATTTGCCAGATTTCATAATCATAAAATGCGGCAATTGCTAACATGATTCGGACAGACTTAAGCATCGCTACGGATGAGAAAGTCTCATCGTAGTCAACTCCTTGAACTTGTCAAAAACCTTTCGCGACAAGTCGAGATTTGTAGATAGTAACATTACCATCAGCGTCAGTATTCTTCTTGAAGATCCATTTATTTTCTATGGCTTGCCGATCATCGGGCAAGTCCATCAAAGTCCACACTTTGTTCTCATACATGGATCCTATCTCAGATTTCATGGCCTCAAGCCATGTATCGGAATCTGGGCTCATCATAGCTTCTTCATAGTTCGTAGCTTCGCCTTGGTCTAGTAACATGACTTCCAGAACAGGGTTACCGTACCACTCTGGTGCGGATCGTGCTCTGGTTGACCTACGAGGTTCAGTAGTAACTTGATCTGAAGTTTCATGATCATCATCATTAGCTTCCTCTCTAGTTGGTGTAGGTATCACGGCAACGGTTTTCTGTGATGAGCTACTTTCCAATTCGAGAGAAGGTACAATGACCTCATCAAGTTCTACTTTCCTCCCACTCACTTCTTTCGAGAGAAACTCCTTCTCTAGAAAGGACCCATTCTTAGCAACAAAGATTTTGCCTTCGGATCTGTGGTAGAAGGTGTACCCAATTGTTTCCTTAGGGTATCCTATGAAGACGCACTTCTCCGATTTAGGTTCGAGCTTATCAGGCTGAAGCCTTTTGACATAAGCGTCGCATCCCCAAACTTTAAGAAACAACAACTTAGGTTTCTTGCCAAACCATAGTTCATACGGTGTCGTCTCAACGGATTTAGACGGTGCCCTATTTAACGTGAATGCAACTGTCACTAATGCATAACCCCAAAACGATAGTGGTAAATCGGTAAGAGACATCATAGAATGCACCATATCCGATAAAGTACGGTTACGACATTCGGACACACCATTACACTGTGGTGTTCCAGGTGGCGTGAGTTGTGAAACTATTCCACATTGTTTTAAATGAAGGCCAAACTCGTAACTCAAATATTTGCCTCCGCGATCAGATCGTAGAAACTTTATTTTCTTGTTACGATGATTCTCCACTTCACTCTGAAATTCTTTGAACTTTTCAAATGTTTCAGACTTGTGTTTCATTAAGTAGATATACCCATATCTGCTCAAATCATCTGTGAAGGTCGGAAAATAACGATACCCGTCGCGTGCCTCAACACTCATTGGACTGCATACATCGGTATGTATTATTTCCAATAAGTCATTGGCTCGCTCCATTGTTCCGAAGAACGGAGTTTTAGTCATCTTGCCCATGAGGCATGGTTCGCAAGTATCAAATGATTCATAATCAAGTGATTCCCAAAGCCCATCGGCATGGAGTTTCTTCATGCGCTTTACACCAATATGACCTAAACGGCAGTGCCACAAATATGTTGCACTATCATTATCAACTTTGCATCTTTTGGTATCAATATTATGAATATGTGTATCACTACAATCGAGATTCAACAAAAATAGACCACTCTTCAAGGGTGCATGACCATAAAAGATATTACTCATATAAATAGAACAACCATTATTCTCTGATTTAAATGAATAACTGTCTCGCACTAAACAAGATCCAGATATAATGTTCATGCTCAATGCTGGCACCAAATAACAATTATTTAGATCTAAAACTAATCCCGAAGGTAGATGTAGAGGTAGCGTGCCGACGGCGATCACATCGACCTTGGAACCATTTCCGACACGCATCGTCACCTCGTCCTTAGCCAATCTTCGTTTATTCCGCAGCTCCTGTTTCGAGTTACAAATATGAGCAACCGAACCAGTATCAAATACCCAGGCACTTCTACGAGCATTAGTAAGGTACACATCAATAACATGGATATCAAATATACCTTTGTTCACTTTGCCATCCTTCTTATCCGCCAAGTATTTGGAGCAGTTCTGCTTCCAGTGACTAGTCCCTTTGCAGTAGAAGCACTCAGTCTCAGGCTTGGGTCCAGCTTTGGGCTTCTTCCCGAGAGTGGCAACTTGCTTGCCATTCTTCTTGAAGTTCCCTTTCTTTCCCTTGCCCTTTTTCTTGAAACTAGTGGTCTTGTTAACCATCAACACTGGATGCTCCTTCTTGATTTCTACCTCCGCAGCCTTAAGCATTGCGAAGAGCTCGAGAATTGTTTTGTTCATCCCTTGCATATTATAGTTCATCACGAAGCCTTTGTAGCTTGGTGGCAGTGATTGAAGAACTCTGTCAATAACACAATCAACTGGAAGATCAACTCCCAGCTGAGTCAAGTGATTATAATACCCAGACATTTTGAGTATGTGTTCACTGACAGAACTATTCTCCTCCATCTTGCAGCTATAGAACTTGTTGGAGACTTCATATCTCTCAACCCGGGCATTTTCTTGAAATATTAACTTCAACTCTTGGAACATCTCATATGCTCCATGACATTCAAAATGTCTTTGAAGTCCCGGTTCTAAGCCGTAAAGCATGGCACACTGAACTATAGAGTAGTCATCAGATCGAGCTTGCTAGACGTTCATAACATCAGCTTCAGCTCCTGCAGCAGGCCTTTCACCTAGCGGTGCATCAAGTACAATTCTTCTGTGCAGCAATGAGGATAATCCTCAAGTTACGGACCCAGTCCGTGTAGTTGCTACCATCATCTTTCAACTTAGCTTTCTCTAGGAACGCATTAAAATTCAGGGGAACGGTAGCTCGGGCCATTGATCTACAACATAGATATGCAAAACTATAAGACTAAGTTCATGATAAATTAAGTTCAATTAATCAAATTACTAATGAACTCCCACTTAAATAGACATCCCTCAAGTCATCTAAGTGGTACGTGATCCAAATCAACTAAACCATGTCCAATCATCACGTGAGATGGGGCAGTCATCAATGGTGAACATCTCTATGTTGATCATATCTACTATATGACTCACGTTCGACCTTTCGGTCTCCAGTGTTCCGAGACCATGTCTGTACATGCTAGGCTTGTCAAGTTCAACCCAAGTATTCTGCATGTACAAAACTGTCTTACACCCGTTGTATGTGAACGTAGAGTCTATCACACCCGATCATCACATGGTGCTTCGAAACGACGAACTTTGGCAATGGTGCATACTCGGGGAGAACACTTTTGTCTTGAAATTTAGTGAAGGGATCATCTTATAATGCTACCGTCGATCTAAGCAAAATAAGATGCATAAAAGATAAACATCACATGCAATCAAAATATGTGACATGATATGGCCATCATCATCTTGTGCTTTTGATCTCCATCGCCAAAGCATCGTCATGATCTCCATTGTCACCGGCTCGACACCTTGATCTCCATCGTTGCGTCGTGGTCGTCTCACCAACTATTGCTTCTACAACTATCGCTAACGCATAGTGATAAAGTAAAGCAATTACATGGCGTTTGCATTTCATACAATAAAGAGACAACCATAAGGCTCCTGCCGGTTGCCGATAACTTACAAAACATGATCATCTCATACAATAACGTATATCACATCATGTCTTGACCATATCACATCACAACATGCCCTGCAAAAACAAGTTAGACGTCCTCTACTTTGTTGTTGCAAGTTTTACGTGGCTGCTATGGGCTTCTAGCAAGAACCGTTCTTACCTACGGCAAAAACCACAACGGTGATTCGTCAAGTTTTTTGTTTTAACCTTCTTCAAGGACCGGCCGTTGTTAAATTCGATTCAACTAAAGTAGGAGAAACAAACACCCGCCAGCCACCTTTATGCAAAACTAGTTGCATGTTAGTCGGTGGAACCGGTCTAATGTGCGTGGACATGTAAGGTTGGTCCGGGCCGCTTCATCCCACAATACCGCCGAATCAAAATAAGACGTTGGTGGTAAGCAGTATGACTATCACCGCCCACAACTCTTTGTGTTCTACTCGTGCATACCATCTACGCATAGACCTGGCTCTTGATGCCATTGTTGGGGAACGTTGCATGGAAAACAAAAAAAATCTATGCACACACAATGATCTATCCATGGAGATGCATAGCAACGAGGGGGAGAGTGTGTCTGCGTACCCTCGTAGACCGTAAGCGGAAGCGTTTCACAACGCGGTTGATGTAGTCGAACTTCTTCGCGCTTCAACCGATCAAGTACCGAACACACGGCACCTCCGCGTTCTGCACACGTTCAGCTCGGTGATGTCCCTCGCCTTCTTGATCCAGCAAGACGTCGAGGTAGTAGATGAGTTCCGTCAGCATGACATGGTGACAGTGATGGTGAAGTGATCTCCGCAGGGCTTCGCCTAAGCACTACGAAAATATGACCGAGGAAGTAAACGGTGGACGGGAGCGCCGCACACGGCTAAGACAATGTTGTGTTCTTGTGTGGCGCCCCCTCCCCACATATATATAGGTGGGAGGGAGGGAGGAGCAGCCAAAGGAGGCGCCCAAGTAGGAGGAATCCTACTTGGAGTCCCTCCTAAGCCGCGCCCCCCCTTTCCTTATTTGGAGCGCAGGGAAAGGCAGGGGAGGGTGGCGCCGCCCCCTTTCCTTTCTCCCATGAGAGGGAATGGCAGGAGGGGCTAGCCCTCCCCCTTTCCTTCCCTCAGGGCCTGCTGTCCAAAGAAGGGGCGCACCAGGGGCTGGTCTGTCCCCCCTTTGGCCCATTAGGCCCATACACTTACCGAGGGTGTCCGGAACTCCTTCCGGTGACCCGATGACTACCCGGTGCACTCTGAAACTCTTCCGGTGTCCGAATACCATCGTCCTATATATCAATCTTTACCTCTCGACCATTTCGAGACTCCTCGTCATGTCCGTGATCTCATCCGGGACTCCGAACAACATTCGGTTACCAAATCACATAACTCATATAACACTATATCGTCAACGAACGTTAAGCATGCGGACCCTACGGGTTCGAGAACTATGTAGACATGACCGAGACACCTCTCCGGTCAATAACCAATAGCGAAACCTGGATGCCCATACTGGCTCCTACATATTCTACGAATATCTTTATCGGTCGAACCGTTATGACATCATACACAATTCCCTTTGCCCATCGGTATGTTACTTGCCCAAGATTCGATCGTCGGTATCTTCATGCCTAGTTCAATCTCGTTACCGGCAAGTCTCTTTACTCATTCCGTAATACATCACCTCGTGACTAACTCCTTAGTCATTTGCTTGCAAGCTTATGATGTGTATTATCGAGAGGGCCTAGAGATACCTCTCCGATACTCGGAGTGACAAATCCTAATCTCGATCTATGACAACTCAACAAACACCTTCGGAGATACCTGTAGAGAATCTTTATGAACACCCAGTTACGTTGTGATGTTTGATAGCACACAAGGTTTTCCTCCGGTATCTGGGAGTTGCATAATCTCATAGTCGGAGGAATATGTATTTGACATGAAGAAAGCAATAGCAATAAACTGAACGATCATTATGCTAAGCTAACGGATGGGTCTTGTCCATCACATCATTCTCCTAATGATGTGATCCCATTATCAAATGACAACACATGTCAATGGTTAGGAAACCTTAACCATCTTTGATCAACGAGCTAGTCTTGTAGAAGTTTACTAGGGACATGGTATTTGTTTATGTATTCACACATGTATTTAAGTTTTCGATCAATACAATTCTAGCATGAATAATAAACCTTTATCATGATTAAGGAAATATAATAATAACCATTTTATTATTGCCTCTAGGGCATATTTCCATCAGTGGATGGGCTCGGGCTGGCGGCACGGAGAGGGAGAAGGTGGATGGGCTAGGTTTAGAGGACGCCGGCTAGCTTAAATAGCCGGATTTGGCCTAGGGCGGCGAGCCGGACCGAGTTGCCCCATATTTGAGCTAGATATTTGGGGTGCCGGTCAGCCCGGGCGTTTGAGCCCCGTTTGAGGAGCCCATTTGAGTCAAATTTGTGACCGGCCAGTGACCGGGCCGTCCGCCCGAACATTTAAGGTGTCCGGTTGTGGATGCTCTGATGGTGTGCAGCGGACAAAAGGCACGACCATTCGCTCGCCACGGTCGACCAAGCCCCCCCACCACGCGTATTTTTTGACAAATCTAGCCCCTTTCAGCGACTTCAAGCACGTCTGGCCCCTGGCCGAAACTAATTCCAAATCTGGCCCCTGGGGTCGGCGCCAAAATTGCACATCTCGGCTCCATCCTATATGGAGCCGAAGTAGTGGGCCCAACAACAGCACCGTAACACCGAATGGATGGGAAACTGGCGATGTGGCATGTTCGGCGCCATACTTCCTGGCGCCATTCACCGTGGGGAAATTCCCCATATCCATTCATCCAACCCAGTCGAGCCGCCACAGCCAGCCAAGCTACCCGCGTCGACGCATCCATGCCCGACCAGTCACCTCCCCCCAGCCCCGGTCAGTCACCGTCGACGCCCCCATGTCCGGACCACGCGCCGGCGCAAACCAACCGGGCCCTCCGCGACGAACCTCGCCGCTTGAGGTCCAGCCCGTCTACCTCATCCTCTCTCCACCTCAGACCCTCCCGGCCTTCTCCTCCGCAACAACGGCGGCTGGCTTCTTCTCCACCCACCATGAAGGTATCTCCACCTCCCATGTATTTAATTTTTTATTAATTTGTCACAGCACAAATGCAGTTAATATGATATTAGGTTAAGTTGATATTTGGTGAAATTGATATGATTTTGATGTGATATTTGCTATATATGAAGTGATGTAGATGTTAGGTTATATAATATATGTCCAGTTTATCTGTTTTCGACATTTTGTTGTATAATTTGTGCGCTAATGGGTAAAGTTCTATTTTTTGGAAATGAATATAGATGGCATACTCAAAGATACTTCATGTTCATCATGGAGGGCGTGTGACCTCCTCCAGCAGTGGTGTAGAGTTTGTAGACATGACGAGTCAAGTTATGTTCTTCCCGCGTAGTCCTAGTTTCAATGAGGTTGCTTTGAAGCTTAGGGAAGTGTTACGGTGCCGTTCGGAGCACATGGGTTGGTAGATTTGAGCCCTACTTGGACATGGCACAATGGCCAAAGTACAATGGTCCAATTTATTTACCGGATAGCGAACTAATGGTTAAGACAAAAGGTCGACGTCGGACGAAGAGGTTCAAGATGGACATTGTGACGACCCCGGCTTAATCGTGCACTAATCATACACGCAAATGCGCACGATCAAGCCTAAGGACTCACTTGAAAATATCACAACACAACTCTAAAACATAAATAAAGTCATACAAGCTTAATATTACAAGCCAGGGCCTCGAGGGCTTGAATACATAGCTCGATGGCATACAAGCGTCAGCGGAAGCATTAGATATCTGGGTACAGATATATTACAGAGAGAGAAAGAGATAAGCCTTCACATAGGCGGGGTAAAATAAAATACTACGATCGAAAGGCGTTGGCCTCCTACCCTGGACCCTCCGATCCTACTCCTGGTCGTCAGTCGGCTCCTCGTAGTAGTAGTACTCGCCAGGCGGGTAGTAGTACTGGTCGTCGGCTGGGGCGTCTGGCTCAGGGGCTCCGTCGTCTGGTGGCATCAAATGGAATATGGGGGAAAAAGAAAATAAAGCAAACGTGAGTACTCATCCGAAGTACTCAGCAAGCAAGGATCTACACTACATATGCATCATTTTCAAAGGGGGCTGTATATGTGGACTGGGCTGCAGAAATGCCATAATAGAGGGGGAAAGCCTAGTCCTATCAAAGACTAGCATCTTCAACAATCTTCGGCAGTCTTGCAGCATTAGAAGAGAGCAGATCAACATAATGTAAAGTAGTAGTTGTATCATCAACCTCGACCTGAGATCCTTTCTCGACTCCCTGCGAGAAAGCAATCCCAGAGCCGTACTATCCAGTTCTCATCACATGTTCTAGTTGTACCGATCGGGATACAACTCCGAGTGTCCGTTACCGTAGGACAGGCTATCGATAGAAGTTTCTTCCCTGCAGGGGTGCACCAACTTACCCACCACGCTCGCTTAACTCCGGCCGGACACACTTTTCTGGGTCATGCCCGGCCTCGGCCAAACAACACGCCGCAACCCGACCTAGGCTCTAAAGAGAGGTCAGCACGCCGGACTAACCTATGCCCCCGGGGGTCTTGGGCCTTCGCCCCGGGAACCCTGCACGTTGCGAGGATGTTTTGGAAGCAGACCTAGCAACCCCTTAATACAAGCGTAGTTGCGTACCCAGTCCAATCCAAAACGGGCCGCTCCTCGCTGACGTCAATAGAGCTTTGGCTGATGTATACGACGCAGAACGCCCATACTATGCCCACGTGATGGTTAGTGCTATCGGGCCAGAGGCCCCTCGGATCAAATATCCAAACCGTTAAGTGGTTTAGGAGCGCGCGGAAACGAGCAGAGACTCACGATCGATGTGACCCCGTCGCCCCGTCTCGAGGACTTGCCGCAAGGGCTAAGAATGCCCGACCACGCCTCGTAGTTATCTCGCGGGCACCATCCAGGTCAACCCGACTCCACATCACTTCGCGTTAAGCTCGCGCGGGAACCCCTCAGGGCCGACCCGTCTTTAGTATCATGGTTTAGTGCAAGTCCACTCATCAACAGTAACTGTGTGTCTGACACCAGGGGAGCCCTGAGGAATCACCCTCGATGGAACTCCACCTGATGTTATCATCAAGGTGAATGAAGGAGGAATCACCCTCGAGGTCCACACTTGAGGAGTTGCGCGACGACGTCGTTATCGGGGGTGGTGTAGGAGGAATCACCCTCGCTTACCACGACCGAGTAACTAACCTACAAGGTTAACATCAGAAGTGCTGACGAGGTATCACCCTCGGCACTCGACGGTAACCCAGCAGTGTCGGCAACTAAGGGGAAGTGATGTGCGGTGCCAGGGTCTAGTCTTCCATCCCGACGATCGGGTCTTCTGATATCCAGCAGGGCAGTCGGGATCAAGTGGGGGTCTCTGTCGTGTCTCTACCCAGCCTATACTAAGCAGTCTAGGATAACCAGTAAGGTAACAAGGCAGGGTACAATAATCAGGCTATGCAGCAGATATAGGAAAACAGTAGCAGTAGCAGTTCTAATGCAAGCATAAGAGAGAAGAGAATAGGCGATATAGGCATGCTCAAAATGGGGGTGCTTGCCTGTTTGCTCGGGGGCAAGGGCAAGGTCTTCAGTGGTATCGTCGGGGACGTAGTCGTACTCCTGAGCTGCGTCTGCCTCGGGAGCTACGTCAACGTCGGGGTCTACCGAGAGAGAAGAGGGGGAAGAAACAGGTAAACATAATGCAAACAAAAGCAATACGGTACGTGTGATGCTATGATGCAGTGCAGGGTTGCCTAATTATGCATCTAAGTCATTTTAGTTATTTTTAGAATTATTCTAGGATTTAATATTCGACGTGTGTGCACTATTCATCTGCCGGATTCGGGTCCGGAGTTACGAGTTCTTCTACGTAGGGGGTTCCGATGGAGAAACAGACGGCACGATCAGACTCGGCTCGTCGTTCTGAGCAACTTTCATGTTCTAACTTTTTCGATCTAATCTACGGTTTAAAAGATATGAATTTTTAAAGTTTATTTGAATTTCTAGAATTATTTTATTTAACAGAAAAATGAATTATGACGTCATCACTGCGTCACAGTGACGTCAGCAGGTCAACTGCGGTTGACCAGGGTCAAACCTGACATGTGGGTCCAGTGGGACCCACATGTCAGCCTCTGTTTCTTTAACCAGTGAATTAATTTAATTACCAGGGTTAATTAGGGAGTGGACCCCACATGTCAGTGAGAGATTAGTATTTAGATTTATTTTTAAAATCCTATTTAGTTAATTAAGCGCGCGGGCCCACTGGTCAGTGACTGGGCCGCGCCCAGTCAGCATGTTGACCCAGTCAACTGGGCCAGCTGGGGCCCGTGGGGCCCAGCGTCAGTGTCTGAGAGGTGGGACCCGGAGGGCCACGTCGGCGCCAGCTGGGCACCGGCCACCGGAGTGCGCCGACGAGGCCGAACGGCGACGAGCAACTCCGGCGAGCTCGGAAATCCCCTGCGATGCATCATTTTGCACGGGGTTTGGCTCGTTCGAACGTGTGTTCTCGGCCACACCGATCTGTGGTGGCCTCACGGACGGAGGTGGTCGGAGTCGCCGGCGGCGAGCACCGCAGCGGACGGCAATCCTCGGGCGTCGTCGGAATCGTGGCTACGGCGACCATTTGGCGCGCGCGTTGGAGCGTTCGAAAGAGGGAGGTGTGCCGCATCGATCTGGCCTACTAGCGCGAGCGGAAACAGCCGGAGACGAGCGCCAGGTCATCGCCGGCAGACGTCGGAATCGGCCGTCGACGGATCCAGAGGTGCTGGGCATGGGGGGTCATGCTAGCGGTGGCGTTGGAACCGCGCGGAGGCGCTGAGTGCGTTCCCGCACGCAGATGGCTACGGCAGAAGCTGTTGCCACGGCGGCGAGCTCCATGGCGGCGGCGCCTTCGGGTGGCGAAGGCTATGGGGCTACGGTGGCGCAAACGGACGGGAAAGAGAGGAGAAAGACGCTGCTGCTCACCGTGAAGGCGCACGAAGGCCCGGTGATAGCTTAGGAGCAGCAGTTCGCCGGCATTCGTCGGAGTTGCGCCGGCGACCGTAGGTGAAGAAGCGTTCGATCCCCGCGCTGTGGTGGCGCAGCGCTTGAATCAGCAGGCGGAGAAGAAGGAGAAGGAGCTGGCGGAGCGATCGAGCTCGGCCTCAGGTGCTGGGAAGGTCGGTGGCCGCGCCGGCTAGTTCAGCCATGTCGTCGGCGTCGGGCGACTTGTGCGGGAGGGAGAAAACGAGCGAGGGGACGAGATCTGAGGGCGTCTAGGGTTGGAGAGGTCGAGGGGGGGGCGGGGAGGCTCTTAACCTAGCCGGGGACGGCGCGGATGGACGACGCGCGGCGACTGCCGCCGTGTCGGCGCGCGCGCGCGACAACGCACGACGGAGACGACGACCGGCTATGGTGGGCTGGCCAGTTGGGCTGGGCTGAGTGCACTGTGCACTCAGGCCCAGCCAGTTTAAACTGCAGAGGCCTTTTTCCATTTTCCTTATCCTGTTTCCTTTATTCCCTTATGATTTGATAATGGTTAGGCCACATTTGCAATTTTGTAAAATATGGGACTAGGCCCAAATATTGAAACACAATTCTACCCTTCACCAAAAACTGGTTTGGACTCATTTGGAATCCATTTGATTTAGAAATGATTTTAAATGAATTTAATATTGCTGTTTTGGGTGCTGTTTCATCTAGTTAGAGTCACTTATCTAACTCCAACTTTATTGATGATGATTTTACAAATGTTCCTGGATTATTTGCCATTTAATGAACATTTTCCCAACAGAGTTTGATCAACTTTATAATTCACTTTTGAATTTGAGTTGATTTTCAGATGTGAATTTGAATTGGATCATTAACTCATATGACTTGGCACTGCAAATGATCATGACTTGGCAGTTTTAACAGAGTGTCACATAGCTTATTACAAGGGGGTGTTACAAGTTCTTCTCCTCTAAAAGAAATTCTCGTCCCGAGAATTTAGGAGGTAGAAGGAAAGAGTCCGGGATATTCTTCCCGAAGATGATCCTCGCGTTCCCAAGTGGCTTCATCTTCAGTGTGATTCGACCACTGCACTTTTAGGAACTTGGTCGTCTTCTGACGAGTTCGACGTTCAGCTTCGTCGAGGATGCGGATTGGATGCTCCTTATAGGAAAGATCATCCTGTAGCTCGAGCATCTCATGATCCACTGAACGGTACGGGGATTCCTTGAAGCACTTACGAAGTTGCGACACGTGGAAGACATCATGAATATGGGAGAATTGCGGTGGCAACTCCAATTGATATGCCACCTGTCCACGTCTAGCCATGATGCAGAAAGGACCAATATAGCGAGGAGCTAGTTTGCCCTTGATTCCGAAACGACGGGTGCCCTTCATCGGAGTGACATGAAGATAGGCTTGATCACCAGGTTGATAGATCACACCCCATCGCTTACGATCATAATTACTCTTCTGACGGTCTTGAGCTGCTTTGAGATTCTCCCGGACAATTCGGACTTGTTCTTCGGCATGCTGAATAATGTCCGGTCTAACAAGAGGTCGTTCCCCAGTTTCTGACCAATTCAGAGGGGTTCGACATTTACGACCATAAAGAACCTCAAAGGGGGCCATTTTCAAGCTGGCTTGATAGCTGTTGTTATAAGAGAACTCGGTATACGGAAGAGATTCCTCCCATTTCTTACCGAAAGATATAACACAAGCACGAAGCATATCTTCAAGCACTTGATTAACGCGCTCAACTTGACCTTGGGATTGGGGATGATAAGCTGAACTCCAGGTAATATGAGTTCCCATTGCTTTCTGGAAACTTTCCCAGAAATGGCCAGTGAAAATGCTGCCACGGTCTGAACTGATTTCCTTGGGAATACCATGGAGTGAAACAATCCTGGAGATATATAGCTCTGCTAACTGACTAGCAGTAATAGTCTCCTTAACTGGCAGAAAGTGTGCAACCTTAGAAAGTTGGTCGACGACGACAAGAATAGCATCGTGACCCTTCTGAGACTTGGGAAGACCAGTAATGAAGTCCATTTGCACTTTATCCCACTTCCATAGAGGAATAGGGAGCGGTTGCAGAATTCCAGCAGGTTTCTGATGTTCTGCCTTCACGCGACGACAAACGTCACACTCGGCAACATAACGAGCAATATCTTGTTTCATTCTAGACCACCAGTACCTTTGACGAAGATCTCGATACATCTTGGTACTACTCGGATGGATAGATAGCGGTGTATCATGGGCCTCCTTCATGACTTTGTCAGTCATCAGCTTAAAGCGAGGTACTACAATGCGGTCTCGGAAGTACAAGGTTCCATCTTCAACAATCGAGAAATCCCTGTACTTTTGAAGGTGAAGCTCTTTCTTCATTAGGCCAATTTCGGCATCTTTAGCTTGCGCAATTTTGACAGCTTTCTCAAGATCTGGCTGTATCACAAGGTTATTAAGAGAACCTTGTGGGATGATGCAGAGATTCAGCTTGCGTAATTCTTCATATAGCTGGGGTTGAGCTTGTTTAACCATGAGGTTGTTGCAATAAGACTTGCGGCTCAAGGCATCAGCCATCACATTAGCTTTGCCAGGAGTGTATGAAATTCCACAGTCATAATCGGTGATTGTTTCCAACCAACGCTGCTGACGAAGATTAAGTTCCGGTTGAGTGAATAAGTACTTCAAGCTCTGATGATCAGTGTAAATCTCACACCGATTACCAAGGAGGTAATGACACCACTGCTTCAAAGCATAAATGACAGCAGCAAGTTCGAGGTTGTGCACTGGGTAATTCTCTTCATGTGGACGCAGTTGTCGCGAAGCATAAGCAATAACTCTTCGCTCTTGCATTAGGACACAACCTAGTCCTTGGCGAGAGGCGTCGCAGAAGATCACAAAATCTTTGCGAGAGTCTGGAGGAGCAAGGACTGGAGCAGAAGTCAGCTTGTCCTTGAGGGTCTGGAAGCTTTCCTGACATTTGTGTGTCCACTCAAACTTAACGCCTTTGTGGAGCAGATTAGTCAGGGGCTTGGCAATCTTGGAGAAATTCTCGATGAAACGGCGGCAATAACTTGCAAGCCCGAGGAAACTTCTGAATTGTTTGACATTCTTCGGAGGGGTCCAGTCAAGAATAGCCTGAACTCGTTCCGGGTTAACTGCGATACCATCCTTGGAGATGACATGTCCAAGGTAGGTTACTTCAGAAAGCCAGAATTCGCACTTAGAGTACTTGGCATATAATTGGTGCTCTCGAAGTCTCTCTAGAACAAGGCGAAGATGCTCAGCATGTTCTTCTTTGTTCTTCGAATAAACCAGAATATCATCCAGATATACCATGACGAATTTGTCGAGGTAATCCATTAATATGTAATTCATTAGGCGGGAGAATGTAGCTGGAGCGTTTGTTAAGCCAAACGACATGACTGTGTACTCGTAAGAGCCATAACGAGTAACGAATGCAGTCTTCGGAATATCCTCTTCGTGGACACGGATCTCGTGATAACCCAACCTCAAGTCGAGTTTAGAAAACACCGAAGATCGATCAACTTGCAGGATCCTACTCTCCGTGTGCACTCTGATGCAGAATCCGGTCTCATCGAATGACAACTCGGAGAGAAAGGTTAAACAAAACAATGGAAAGAAAAATGATTATCAGACTAATCAGATCAAAGTCAGGGAAATCGCACTGAATCCAGCTCTCCGGGTGGATAGAATTAACGAGAACCTAAATGTCGGTGTTAGTAAAAAAAAATTAAACCCGATTAGATGAGAGATTAGAATCCCAGAGTAAAGACGAGGAATAAAAGATCCTAATACCACCCAGTTGGCGACATGGGCCCATAAGCCACACAGCCAAGTTAGTAAAACAGTTTTTGACCACTAGACTCAACTTCGGCCAAAGAGTTGGAAAGGGGGATACCTAGAGGCAGTCGGCTCTGATACCAACCTGTGACGACCCCGGCTTAATCGTGCATTAATCATACACGCAAATGCGCACGATCAAGCCTAAGGACTCACTTGAAGATATCACAACACAACTCTAAAACATAAATAAAGTCATACAAGCTTAATATTACAAGCCAGGGCCTCGAGGGCTCGAATACATAGCTCGATGGCATACAAGCGTCAGCGGAAGCATTAGATATCTGGGTACAGATATATTACAGAGAGAGAAAGAGATAAGCCTTCACAGAGGCAGGGTAAAATAAAATACTACGATCGAAAGGCGTTGGCCTCCTGCCCTGGACCCTCCGATCCTACTCCTGGTCGTCTGTCGGCTCCTCGTAGTAGTAGTACTCGCCAGGCGGGTAGTAGTACTGGTAGTCGGCTGGGGCGTCTGGCTCAGGGGCTCCATCGTCTGGTGGCATCAAATGGAATATGGGGGAAAAAGAAAATAAAGCAAACGTGAGTACTCATCCGAAGTACTCAGCAAGCAAGGATCTACACTACATATGCATCATTTTCAAAGGGGGCTGTATATGTGGACTGGGCTGCAGAAATGCCAGAATAGAGGGGGAAAGCCTAGTCCTATCGAAGACTAGCATCTTCAACAAACTTCTGCAGTCTTGCAGCATTAGAAGAGAGCAGATCAACATAATGTAAAGTAGTAGTAGTATCATCAACCTCGACCTGAGATCCTTTCTCGACTCCCTGCGAGAAAGCAATCCCAGAGCCGTACTATCCAGTTCTCATCAAATGTTCTAGTTGTACCGATCGGGATATAACTCCGAGTGTCCGTTACCGTAGGACAGGCTATCGATAGAAGTTTCTTCCCTGCAGGGGTGCACCAACTTACCCACCACGCTCGCTTAACTCCGGCCGGACACACTTTTCTGGGTCATGCCCGGCCTCGGCCAAACAACACGCCGCAACCCGACCTAGGCTCTAAAGAGAGGTCAGCACGCCGGACTAACCTATGCCCCCGGGGGTCTTGGGCCTTCGCCCCGGGAACCCTGCACGTTGCAAGGACGTTTTGGAAGCAGACCTAGCAACCCCTTAATACAAGCGTAGTTGCGTACCCAGTCCAATCCAAAACGGGCCGCTCCTCGCTGACGTCAATAGAGCTTTGGCTGATGTATACGACGCAGAACGCCCATACTATGCCCACGTGATGGTTAGTGCTATCGGGCCAGAGGCCCCTCGGATCAAATATCCAAACCGTTAAGTGGTTTAGGAGCGCGCGGAAACGAGCAGAGACTCACGATCGATGTGACCCCGTCGCCCCGTCTCGAGGACTTGCGGCAAGGGCTAAGAATGCCCGGCCACGCCTCGTAGTTATCTCGCGGGCACCATCCAGGTCAACCCGACTCCACATCACTTCGCGTTAAGCTCGCGCGGGTACCCCTCAGAGCCGACTCGTCTTTAGTATCATGGTTTAGTGCAAGTCCACTCATCAACAGTAACTGTGTGTCTGACACCAGGGGAGCCCTGAGGAATCACCCTCGATGGAACTCCACCTGATGTTATCATCAAGGTGAACGAAGGAGGAATCACCCTCGAGGTCCACACTTGAGGAGTTGCGCGACGACGTCGTTATCGGGGGTGGTGTAGGAGGAATCACCCTCGCTTACCACGACCGAGTAACTAACCTACAAGGTTAACATCAGAAGTGCTGACGAGGTATCACCCTCGGCACTCGACGGTAACCCAGCAGTGTCGGCAACTAAGGGGAAGTGATGTGCGGTGCCAGGGTCTAGTCTTCCATCCCGACGATCGGGTCTTCTGATATCCAGCAGGGCAGTCGGGGTCAAGTGGGGGTCTCTGTCGTGTCTCTACCCAGCCTATACTAAGCAGTCTAGGATAACCAGTAAGGTAACAAGGCAGGATACAATAATCAGGCTATGCAGCAGATATAGGAAAACAGTAGCAGTAGCAGTTCTAATGCAAGCATAAGAGAGAAGAGAATAGGCGATATAGGCATGCTCAAAATGGGGGTGCTTGCCTGTTTGCTCGGGGGCAAGGGCAAGGTCTTCAGTGATATCGTCGGGGACGTAGTCGTACTCCTGAGCTGCGTCTGCCTCGGGAGCTACGTCAACGTCGGGGTCTACCGAGAGAGAAGAGGGGGAAGAAACAGGTAAACATAATGCAAACAAAAGCAATACGGTACGTGTGATGCTATGATGCAGTGCAGGGTTGCCTAATTATGCATCTAAGTCATTTTAGTTATTTTTAGAATTATTCTGGGATTTAATATCCGACGTGTGTGCACTATTTATCTGCCGGATTCGGGTCCGGAGTTACGAGTTCTTCTACGTAGGGGGTTCCGATGGAGAAACAGACGGCACGATCAGACTCGGCTCATCGTTCTGAGCAACTTTCATGTTTTAACTTTTTCGATCTGAGCTACGGTTTAAAAGATATGAATTTTTAAAGTTTATTTGAATTTCTAGAATTATTTTATTTAACAGAAAAATGAATTATGACGTCATCACTGCGTCACAGTGACGTCAGCAGGTCAACTGCGGTTGACCAGGGTCAAACCTGACATGTGTGTCCAGTGGGACCCACATGTCAGCCTCTGTTTCTTTAACCAGTGAATTAATTTAATTACCAGGGTTAATTAGGGAGTGGACCCCACATGTCAGTGAGAGATTAGTATTTAGATTTATTTTTAAAATCCTATTTAGTTAATTAAGCGCGCGGGCCCACTGGTCAGTGACTGGGCCGCGCCCAGTCAGCATGTTGACCGAGTCAACTGGGCCAGCTGGGGCCCGTGGGGCCCAGCGTCAGTGTCTGAGAGGTGGGACCCGGAGGGCCACGTCGGCGCCAGCTGGGCACCGGCCACCGGAGTGCGCCGACGAGGCCGAACGGCGACGAGCAACTCCGGCGAGCTCGGACATCCCCTGCGATGCATCATTTTGCACGGGGTTTGGCTCGTTCGAACGTGTGTTCTCGGCCGCACCGATCTGTGGTGGCCTCACGGACGGAGGTGGTCGGAGTCGCCGGCGGCGAGCACCGCAGCGGACGGCAATCCTCGGGCATCGTCGGAATCGTGGCTACGGCGACCATTTGGCGCGCGCGTTGGAGCGTTCAAAAGAGGGAGGTGTGCCGCATCGATCTGGCCTACTAGCGCGAGCGGAAACAGCCGGAGACGAGCGCCAGGTCATCGCCGGCGGACGTCGGAATCGGCCGTCGACGGATCCAGAGGTGCTGGGCATGGGGGGTCATGCTAGCGGTGGCGTTGGAACCGCGCGGAGGCGCTGAGTGCGTTCCCGCACGCAGATGGCTATGGCAGAAGCTGTTGCCACGGCGGCGGCGCCTTCGGGTGGTGAAGGCTACGGGGCTACGGTGGCGCAAACGGACGGGAAAGAGAGGGGAAAGACGCTGCTGCTCACCGTGAAGGCGCACGAAGGCCCGGTGATAGCTTAGGAGCAGCAGTTCGCCGGCATTCGTCGGAGTTGCGCCGGCGACCGTAGGTGAAGAAGCGTTCAATCCCCGCGCAGTGGTGGCGCAGCGCTTGAATCAGCAGGCGGAGAAGAAGGAGAAGGAGTTGGTGGAGCGATCGAGCTCGGCCTCAGGTGCTGGGAAGGTCGGTGGCCGCGCCGGCTAGTTCAGCCATGTCGTCGGCGTCGGGCGACTTGTGCGGGAGGGAGAAAACGAGCGAGGGGACGAGATCTGAGGGCGTCTAGGGTTGGAGAGGTCGAGGGGGGGGGAGGCTCTTAACCTAGCCGGGGACGGCGCGGATGGACGACGCGCGGCGACTGCCGCCGTGTCGGCGCGCGCGCGCGACAACGCACGATGGAGACGACGACCGGCTATGGTGGGCTGGCCAGTTGGGCTGGGCTGAGTGCACTGTGCACTCAGGCCCAGCCAGTTTAAACTGCAGAGGCCTTTTTCCATTTTCCTTATCCTGTTTTCTTTATTCCCTTATGATTTGATAATGGTTAGGCCACATTTGCAATTTTGTAAAATATGGGACTAGGCCCAAATATTGAAACGCAATTCTACCCTTCACCAAAAACTGGTTTGGACTCATTTGGAATCCATTTATTTAGAAATGATTTTAAATGAATTTAATATTGCTGTTTTGGGTGCTGTTTCATCTACTTAGAGTCACTTATCTAACTCCAACTTTATTGATGATGATTTTACAAATGTTCCTGGATTATTTGCCATTTAATGAACATTTTCCCAACAGAGTTTGATCAACTTTATAATTCACTTTTGAATTTGAGTTGATTTTCAGATGTGAATTTGAATTGGATCATTAACTCATATGACTTGGCACTGCAAATGATCATGACTTGGCAGTTTTAACAGAGTGTCACAGAGCTTATTACAAGGGGGTGTTACAGACATGGACCGAGCTCAGGGTGGGATAACCTTGAAGCGACCGCGACCGCAGCGAGACGATTATTTCGTTGAGGACACTGTGAAGAACCTTTGTTCTGCATGTGGTGAGGAAGGTCACAAGAATACGAAGAAGTTCAGTTGTGAGGCACGCAAGAAACAAAAGGTCGCAGACGAAGTAATCGCTGAATCTGCAGCTGCTAACCCTTCATCAAGTGGTAAGGGATAGGTCCTAAGCATCCGCGAGGCACTAGACATTACAGAGGTGCCCGCCGTCGTCCCAAGGTAGTTGGGAGATTGGCAGAAGTACTAGGCAGAAAAACTCAGGTTATTATATTTGTCGAACATATTTATTATATTAGAGCTTATAAGTTTGTCAATTTGGCATGTGTGATCTCATTTCAGTTTATACCTTGTCTTTGCAGGATGGCGGTTCATTACCGTCTACTTGAGGAGGAGTACGAGAAGGGGCATCGAGGTCGGATGATCGCCGAAGGCACGGTATGCTTTGATTTTTCATGTCAATTCCTTTTTGTTCACCACACAAGGAGTACTATTTTTCTCATAAAAAATGCAGGAACTCCATGCCCTTCGGATACGTGGCCATTCCTTGAAAGAAGATATCATGAAGTACGATGAGAGGTACACACCTTACATACGAAGGGCGGAGCTCATTGCTTTTGTGACCATGGCCAGGCGTGGGGTGCCGACCTACAATGGCGCCGCCTTAACAACACTTATTGACCGGTGGCATGTGGAGACACACTCCTTCCATCTTCCGTGTGGGGAGATGACTACCACTCTTCAAGACATGGCCATGATCCCCGCTTTGCCTATCAAAGGAGAGGATGTGACTGGAAAAATTGAGTCTGGAAAATACAGGGACATGGTTGAGGAGCTTCTTGGAGTTAGGCCACCAGATCCTATACCAGATAAAAAGGGTTCAAAGACAGGTGGGCTGAAGTTCACTTGGCTTCAACAGCACTTTCACGAGCTTCCAGATGGAGCTGGCGAACCTACTATTGAGCGCTATGCCCGGGCTTATGTGTTGTACGTCTTCGAAACTGTGCTCTTCACGGACTTCGGGGGTAGCTCTGCTTCTTGGATGTTTCTCCCTCTACTACGAGACTGGGACAAGGCAGGGAGGTATAGTTGGGGCTCAGCGGGGCTGGCTTTCCTATACCGACAACTGGATGAGGCTTGTTGGAGGAGTTCGGGTACGTCCAACATTGGTGGTTGTGTGCTGCTCTTCCAGATATGGATGTGGGAGAGACTTCCGGTCGGCCGACCCATAAGCCGGACGTGTCGTGACTGGGAATATGATGAGCCGGATCGCTTGCCTACTGTCACACATTGTTGGGACGAGGTGAGGACCAATTGACGAAAGATCTATACATGTCTTACACCAACGAGCTTGATTGTTTGTTACCTTCACATGTGAGTTCATAACAAGATTACTTTCATCATTTATTCTTTATTCTGACATGCTCTTTTGTAATCCAAGTAACAAAGTTTAACTTTGATGATAGGTACAATGGCTGCCATACGACCAGATTGACTTTCAACTTAATGTCATATGCACCCAAGACGAATCGATGTGGAGTGTGAGATGCCCACTCATTTGCTTCTATGCTGTGGAGTTCCACCTACCACACCGAGTGGCGAGGCAGTTCGGGAGGCTCCAACTATCACCACCGGAGACTATATCGACGTCTATTGAGTTGCACAAGTAACCCCGTGAAACCTAGTGATTATTATTCGTCTTTCAGAATATATGCTCGTGATGAACTACTCTCTTTTTACTCGTGTGCTGTTAGGCTTGATCGGCAAAAGAACAAGAAAATTAGCGACTGGAGGTGCAAGCACCAAGAGTATATTGATGTCTGGAATAAGTTCGAAGACAATCCAGGCATCAACATGCAAATGCATCGTGAGTCATCTTATGGAGATCATCTTAGTTGGCTACACGGGGGTGACTCGAGTGCATCTAAATACTAGGTGGATTGATGTTGACTGCTTGGATGAGCCTTCGGAAGGCGATGAAGACAACGAGTATGACGATAACGTGCGCTTGGGTGGTAGACACATCCAGCATGGGCCTGTGCGAGACCGCGTGGTAATGATGCTTCCTCCTAATAAACCGACTCTCAGTACATCTTATGTTAGGTCATTATCTTTGAGATTATCCTTTTTTTTGCAGGCTAGGGAGCTCCTACGAGGGATTAACGAAGCTGGTGATGCTCTGCGAGTCTATCCAGGAACTCCGCAAGCCGAATCTACTCTACTTGAATGCCTCGAGGTGAACTATCCATGATGTACATAATTCTTTACATTATATTTCCTTGAGTTAACTATATGTTGTTTTTTATAGAAAATGGTCCACGGGTCACGTCGCCTCATTGCTAGGCTTGCATGTGAGGCTCCTGCTAGAGACTTGGCTAATGTGCAACCATCATCCACATCTTCTAGTCATCTCTATATGAGCGACGAGGCGGGCAACTCCATAGATGATCATGATATTGTTGCAATGCTTCGAAGCACCGGAGCCGGGACAACCTACTCAGCCTCGTAGGACAACTAGGCAGCATATGCCTGTGAACAGGACCACCCCCGGTTCAAATGCCCTCAGAAAGGGAGCACAACCACCAAAAAGAAAAGCGTTGACTATGTGTGATATGTACTGTTGCTTTTGTTTCGAGACCTTTTATGTCTATGAAGTAAGTATGTGTGACATTATGGTCATTTCTCTTATGTTTTGAGTCTTTGTGATGATGTTTGTTAAACATTTTAGTGTTGAGCTGTGTTGTGATGGCTTTTGTCGTTGAGCTATGATGTGCTGTGCTGAGATTTGAGATATTATATATATGTTGTTGTTATGTTTCAGGGTTGGCTACAAAAAAAGAGGAGGCCATGGCGAAATTATCTGTCCAGCCGGGTGCTTCGGCGCCAGTGAAAGTGGCGTCGAGACTAACAACGTTGGCGCAGTAAAGGAGGCGCCGAGACTAACAACTTCGACGCCAGGTCTTGCGGCGTCGATACTGAAAACTTCGGCGCCAGCGGTCGTCCGAATCCAGGACGCATCCAGAACGATGCAAACAAGAGCGCGTGAGTTTTTCCTAAGGATGACGGCACCGCTCGCTGTGGCGCCGAAGCTCGGCGCTTTCTATCTTGGCGTCGACTCACGACGCTCACCACCATGGCGCCAAATATGCCACGTCGCTGGTTTTGCCATCCGTTTGGTCTGACGGCACTGCTGTTGGGCCCACAACTTCGGCGCCATATAGTCTGGAGCCGAGATGTGCACTTTCGGTGTTGACCCGAGGGGCCAGATTTGAAATTAGTTTCGGCGGGCCATATGTGCTTGAAGTCGCTGAAAGGGGCCAGATTTGTCAAAAAAATACCCACCACGCCTGATCTATTTCACGTAACTTAAATTTTCATTCATTTTTATTGGAAAAATATCATTTTTTGGAACGGTTTGAATGAGCCCCACTGTGGTTCTCAATTACTACCTCCGTCCTGGTTTATTGGTCATCATTGTTTTGTTTGCCAAATTTTGACCATAAATTAAACTAACAAAATATTCATGCATGTCACCAAAAAATTATATCAATGGAAATTATGTTCAAATACGAATCTAACAATATATTTTTGTTGACGTGCATTAACATTTTGTTAGTTAAATATTTGGTCAAAATTTGACAAAAAATTACATAAGGACCAATAAACCAGGACGAAGGTAGTATACCAGTAGCACTTTGATCCAAATGCATTTGGAAAGGAAAACGGAATTATCTCTAGGCTAGACGGGACCATCTCTCCCTTTTGGCGTATTTCACGTGGTGACGGGACCCCCGTCCGGGTACGCACCCACGTACTGAGCCGTGGAGCGGAGCAATGCGCCGCCCGCTGCTGCTACTGTGACACCTACTGACCTTGCTACAAGCACACATGCCGCCTGCTCCTGCTCGTGCTCGTCTCGTTGGAAGTTGGAGCCGGGGACCAAGGGCAACGGCGTGTACGTTCGTTTGCACGGGAAGGCGCCGGACACCGTCGATGCACTGCACTGCACTGCACATGATGATACGTAGAAGAACATGCCCTCCCCGCTTCTCCGAAAAATTCCTTGTTTCTACCATACCACTACCGCCAACCAACCATACCCTGTGGCTTGGTAGCTCCAAGCTTTACGCTGCAGCAAACCGTACAAAAAGTTGTGGAAGTATAATAGTAACTACCACTAGCTGCTCGTGCTTTGCTTAGCTAATCTTTAGCTCTGATCGAGTAGCGAGTCTAGAGGAGGAGGAGGTTATGGTGTTGGATGTTACTAGAACCAGTCCATTTGGCGGATTTTGGGCTCGGGCACGTAGGGCGAGCCAAACGGCGCGCCCACACCTCTCGCGCCTCGCCATCACGTGCAGAGTTTTCGCGGACAGATACAGTAGATACGCGCACTATAGGCAGGCTGGACGGCATAGCGTAGCGCCACATGCACCAAACGGAATTAACTATCCCGCCGGTGCCGGCCGGCAGGACAAGGATCCGGTGCGACGCATGCAATGGGAATGTGACATATCCGCACGGTCGATCGTCGGCTCGGCTGACAGGTGGAGTAGGAAGGAGCATGACGGCTCGGCTCGGGTCGGTCCCGAAGCTTAAAATCCCAGATAGGATCGCGATGGTGGTGGGTGGTGGTGCTTCCGTTCCATTCATTATTCCGGGACCAACATGGAAGCCTGCTTCGAGAAAACACACACATTCTACTTAAAATTTTTTTTTGACATTGAACGCACACAAATTATTCTCCTCCTGTTTTCATTTTTTACTTTCCTTTACAAATTAGTGCTAGTACTGAGTTTTCACATTACAAAAATGTACCGAATGTACCGGATTGGAATTCCCCTCGCCTCGCGGGCGCACGGGACGCAGCGCCAAAATCAAAACCCGCAGTAATTCCCTCCCCTCGCTCTTCTCGCAGCTGCCCAAAAAGCTCCTCTCCTCTCCTCTGCGCTGCGCCTCCGCGTGATTTCTTTAACCCGCCTCCTCCCTCCCTCCTCGCCACTACTACTCCACTCCTCCTCCCCCCCGTGACCCCCCTCCCTCTCCTCGCCCCGTCCCCACCCCCGCCTCCCCGCTCGCTCGCTTTCGGATCTCGCCCTGCCGGCCGCTGCCGGACGCGCACGCGGCGGCGACCCGGTCATCTCCCCCTCCCCTCCCTCGCGCGCCCGGTTATTATTACCGCCGCCCGCCGCAAGCATTGCGGGGGATCTGCCGCTCCACCTCTCCCCGACCTGCTCGCGCGACGTTGCACGCTCCGCTGTCTGACCCCCTGCCTCCAGCGGAGCTGGAAGCCGGAGCTGCGAGCCGGCGCCACCGCCCGCCATTCCCCGCGCCCCCGGATCTGAGCTCCAGCACGGCGGCGGCGATTGGTGGATGGGAGCTGGGGCCTGACCGAGGAGGGGCAGCGCACGTCTCCGCCGTCGTCGGGGAGGCGAGGATGGCGTCGGCCGCGCCGCAGCAGCTCGGCGGCTCCGCCGTCGCCACGCCGCTGCACGGCTCCGCGGCGCCCGCCGGCGCGAACGGCGGTGACGGGTACGACAGCGACGGCAGCTACAACTTCGCGCCGCCGTGAGTACCTACCTCGCCGCCTCCTCCGCCGTCTAGTGCACCTTTTTTTCTTACGAATTAAGGAGCTCTCTTCGCCCGTCCCCTCTAGCTACTTCGGTTTATTTTGCTTGGCGGAATAAAACTACTTTCTGAACCTGTTTCGATTCTGGCATAACTATCTTAGGATATTGCTGCTTACGTGCTATTATGGTGAGTTTGTTCGTCCCAGGATTTGAATTTTATAAGCTTGTTTCATAACAGAAGTTTTCCCAGACTGGTGGAAAGCGGAGAAAGGTTGGGTTCAGACGGGAACTTGTTTATTTATTCAGGGTTAATGTCGCTATAACCGGTTATGTTTGTTGGGCTCGTAATCATGACCTACCGCACTGCAATATAATGGTTATTTCCAATTGGATACAGTGTCAACATTCTATGTTTTGTCTTTCCTGTCACATTCTGCACGCAAGCTTTTGGTTACCTGATGACATACGGTCCGATGTCTGATCAATATTTACACTCTGAATTGCTTTTTACAGTACTCCATCGACATTGTCCATGTCCATACCTCCGGAGCTTGCTGGAGCAATCCCGCTAATCGACAGGTTCCAGGTACATGCCTCCTTGATTCTAGCTTACCACTTTACCCAGTGACGTGATATATGTCATGGCAATTTTGAAAGGGAGGGAGAAACCTTCTGCTAGTTTACAAAATGCTAACTTTAGCATCGACGCATAACGCGTTATTCTATTGATGCGTGGGACAGGGTACTATTTTGTTTTCTTTATAAATTAGTTTGTGTGTGTGGGGTGGGTGGGTTCTTTACATTAAGGATACGTTGCATAACTTTCATGCTTGAATTCTCTTTTAAACTACAAGAAAAAAGGAGTTTCTTCTACCTACTTAGTCCTACTGTACTCTCCATCCAAAGGAACAGTAACAGCAACCATTTTATTGGGTTGGGTCTCTACATTTTTCTTAATTTCAGTCTCAATGGCAACTTTTGTTAACCATTCTATAGATGCACTGAAACATTTTAGTAGGATCAGGTTTAATAGTATGTCACAATTATTCAGTATCAGTTACTCCCTCCGTCTCATAATGTAAGACGTTTTTTGACACTAGCGTAGTGTCAAAAAACGTCTTACATTATAGGACGGAGGGAGTAGTAAGCAGTAAGCATGAAGATGGTTCCCATAGTCACATATTGTCCCATGTTAAATTTAGTGTTGAAATATAACAGGTGGAGGGATTTCTCAAGGCAATGCAAAAACAGATTCAATCATCTGGAAAGCGTGGTTTTTTTATTAAAAAATCAGTGGGTCCGCAAGTTCGTGAGAAGTTCACTTTGGAAGATATGTTGTGTTTCCAAAAGGTAATGCTATTGAAACCCATTTCATGTACGAGATTATGTTGCAGCAATCTGATTTCTGAGCATGTTCTCTTACTGCGTTTTAATATTGTACGCAGAACTATAAAAACATCATGAAATTGCTTATGGTGCCATTTTGTTTTATTAATTTAGCATTTCTATGCTCTCTTTTCGCAGGATCCTATTCCAACTTCATTACTGAAAGTACCTAACGACCTTGTAAGCCGCTCAATTAAATTGTTCCATGTCATATTAAAGTACATGGGCGTCGATTCACCCGCAATAATAAGTTTGGAAGAAAGAATTGAACTTGTCGCCAAGCTTTATAAGCATACTTTGAAGCGGTCTGAACTTCGAGATGAGCTATTTGCGCAGATTTCAAAACAAACACGTAACAATCCTGATCGGTAAGTAATGGGGTTCTCATATAGAACAAGCACCTGCTAGTTTCAGATTTATTTTAGGTATCATAATTTTGTTGTTCTTGCAGGAGTTGGTTGATAAGAGCTTGGGAGCTAATGTATTTATGCGCATCTTCCATGCCACCAAGCAAAGATATCGGGGCATACTTGTCTGAGTATGTTCACTATATTGCTCATGGAGCCACAACAGATTCAGATGTTCGAGTTCTAGCACTGAACACACTAAATGCATTAAAACGCTCGGTTAAGGCAGGCCCACGGGTTGCAATTCCTGCGCGGGAGGAGATAGAGGCTCTTTTAACCAGCCGGAAGCTTACAACAATTGTCTTTTTCTTGGATGAAACATTTGAAGAGATCACCTACGACATGGCAACAACTGTTGCCGATGCTGTTGAGGTATCTGCATTTCTCCTAAGCTAATGTGGGTTTGGAACTGATATGTACCAAATGGTTCTTTAGAAGAATGTACCTAGTCAGATATAGAAGATTGCTTGGCGTGTATGCAACTTTCGTTGTGCTTTGAGTTGTCGCTTTTGGTACAACGACGATGTGAATTAACCAAGTAATGGGCCTGGATTGTCAATACTTTCAAACTTGCCTCTTAGAGTGTGTGCACAGGGTGGTTCATTTAATTGATTTTCTGTTTGTTAGTTCTTCGGTCATGACTATTTTCTCTCAAATTTATTCATAGAGGTGCTATACACAAGTATGCACTAAATACAAGTCCATTCATAGATTGAACGTACATTTTGCAGGAACCGTTCAACCATAGTTAAAATAGAACCTGTGCCACAGCATCTCTGGCTAGATTTACTTGTATGTAGCTCATTGCTACTAGGTGTATACACAGTCTGGAGAGTTGCTCTGTTCAGAATTTCAGATACCTCATGACTGAGCCTAACCACCTTATACAATTAGGCTGTAGGTAGGGTGTCAGTATGGTTATTGACTGTTTTTATCACCATTCGACACTCCGGGAAGTAAGTAGTCACAACTCACAGGCACCTTCTTCAGCTCCCATAGTTCCATAAGGTAAATGCATGGCTGCTCAACCCTGCCAAGGTGTTCACTTTGTGCTCTGTGTCGTACATATGAGCCATTGTGGCTACTTTGCTTGTTCCTTAATATTGTTTGACCAAACAGTGGATATTCAACCATACTATCACATCCCAGTATATGTGTTTCTGTTGTACTTTTTTCGTATTATAAGTTTTGGCTTCAAGCTTGCGCGCACATTGTTTTTTTGTCAACTTGAAGTCGTAAGTAACAAAATATCCTGTTATGACAGGAACTTGCTGGCATCATCAAACTTTCAGTATATTCCAGTTTCAGTCTTTTTGAATGCCGAAAGATTGTTAATGGATCAAAGTCTTCAGAAGTTGGCAACGGTATTTCTTTTTACTCTCAAGTTGCACACCCCCCCCCCCCCCCCCAGTCAAGATTTAAATTTTATTTATTTATTTCTGGCATGCAGAGGAATACATTGGGCTAGACGATAACAAGTACATCGGGGACTTGCTATCTGAATTCAAGTCAGCTAAGGATCGCAACAAAGGAGAAATTTTGCACTGCAAACTTGTATTTAAGAAACGCCTCTTTCGTGAGTCTGATGAGGCTGTGACTGACCCGATGTTCGTTCAGCTATCATATGTCCAGGTACTGGTTTGTGTAGCCAGTTGAAGTGCTTACAGTTCGTAGGCTATGCAGGTAATCTAACATAGCACTGATTAATATCCCTCTTCTGCAGTTACAACATGATTATATTCTAGGCAACTACCCAGTAGGCAGGGATGATGCTGCACAACTCACTGCCCTGCAAATATTGGTTGAGATTGGATTCATTGACAATCCTGAGTCCTGCGTGTACGTAATTTATAAGGCTCTACTATCTCTTATTTCGCTTTTCCATAGTCTTTTCGTAATACTATTTCATCATATTTCTTTCTGAGATGCCATTTTGTCTTTTTGCTAGTGAATGGATATCTCTTCTAGAGAGGTTTCTACCTAGACAAGTTGCAATTACTAGAGCAAAGCGAGACTGGGAGCTTGACATCATCTCACGCTATCAGTTAATGGTATTCAACTAGCCGTGCAACTTTGTGCTATTGAGTATCAACTGTAGATGCATCACATCACACAAATTTGTGCACTTAATTTTCAACACATGTTTTTTATTCATCTCCATGTCCTGCACTATTCATAACAGTGAGTGTATTTGTGATGCATCACAATGTACTAACACGTAAGAAAGCGTTTTTTTTTTAAATTTTAATTATTTGTGAATTTCTCAATGAATTAATTTTGATGCATGCCCTGGTGAAATGAAAAATTCCACGATCTGAATCTACATTGGCAAGCACATGTGACACCTCAATTATCTAAGTATTTCACTGTTGCATCCAGGAACACTTGTCAAAAGATGATGCAAGGAACCAGTTCCTCAGAATCTTAAGAACTCTTCCATACGGCAATTCAGTTTTCTTCAGCGTTCGGAAAATTGATGACCCAATAGGACTTTTACCTGGAAGAATCATTTTGGGAATCAACAAACGAGGGGTAAGATACTTTTTCTTATGATGAAAATCGTATATCTCTTCCCCTAATTGAAGCTAATCTTGTAATTCTGCTTTAACGCAGGTCCACTTTTTTCGTCCGGTTCCTAAGGAATACCTACATTCTGCAGAGCTGAGAGACATAATGCAGTTTGGGAGCAGCAATACTGCTGTTTTCTTTAAGATGCGAGTTGCTGGCGTCCTTCATATCTTTCAGTTTGAAACCAAGCAGGTATTTTGAACCCTCACAGGAGATAGCACATCAGCATAATCTTATAAAGCTGTCAACTGGGTCAAAATAACCAAGTATTTATATTTTTAGGGTGAAGAAATATGTGTAGCACTTCAAACACATATAAATGATGTGATGCTCCGCAGATATTCAAAAGCACGGTCTGGCTCTGCTACTAGCACGGTTTCTCAGAATGATGTTTCTCAAGCAGATAAGCCACCAAATGCTGAAATGTATGACAAACGTGTCCAAGAACTGTCAAAAGTAGTTGATGAGTCTCAGAAGAAAGCAGACCAGGTGAGTTCAGAACTTTGTGAGAAATGTCTTGTTACCTGGTAAACGTTGTGCAAGCATTGCAGAATTTTTTCCATGTTAGTGCTACACTGCTACATTGAAATCTAGATCGTTTCATTGCCATCTGGATTGAAAAATGTAACGAACCGCTAGTAGGTCAAAAGGATCGTAATACCATGCATGTAATTAATAAACATTTGATATTTTTGGCTAGTTATGCACAAGTTTGTAATGTGCCCAAGTGTATCTGCAATTTTCAGTTTACATGACTTCTTTCATAAAGAAAGACTAAAATTCCAGTTAGCTGATGTTTTTGAAATCTAACCTTTGTCTTGCAACATATTGGAGAAAATGGCATCATCTTTTACATAACTGATCATCCAAGTTCTAATGGTCCCTTTTTATTGTTAGTTGCGGGATGAGTTACAGAGGAAGACACAACAAGAAAGAGAGATGCAAGAAGAATTGGAAGGGCTAAGAGATACCTTACAATCTGAACGACATATCATTAAAGAAGTAACAAGTGAGCGGGATAGGCTAAAATCCCTATGTGATGAAAAGGAATCTTCTTTGCAGGTATGGTGATATGCAATTTGTGCAGTTAAATTGTTTGGATCATCTAACTTGCAATTTTATTAGGTTGCATTGGTGGAGAAAAATAGACTGGAGACCAATTTAACAAATGGTCAGGGCCAAGAGAACAATACTAAACTCGACTTATCTGGAAATCATTGTGAAAGAGATACTTTGACGACCGTAGGCAGCGTCAACAGTGGCATTGAGGTATTTTACAACAATCATGTACATTAGGGTTGAGTTTTGCATGGTATGGTCTACTAACTTCTGTGGCCAAACTTATGGTTGCAAATATTTCATAGTTCATTTGTTTATCTTGTGTTTGAAAAGATGTTGATGAAGCTCGAGGAGGAGTTGAAATCATGTCAAAAAGAGCTTGCTGCATCAAAAGAAGTATCAAAGAAGTTAATGATGGAAAGGAATATGCTTGAACAGAGGGTTCAAAGGCTTGAGAGAGCAAAAAGTGAAGAGGTTTTTTGTTCAATCATCAAACATTTCCTCTTTCCTTTTCCTGGTCTCGCAGCGAATACTTTATTCACTTCATATTCTGAAAATATTGTTACTTTAACTATGCAGAAAAGTACAATGCAAAGAATTTATGAGGATGAATGTCGTAAGTTAAAAGCTCATACAGCTACACTGGAGCAAAAATTGGAAAGTACAACCCAATCATTAAATGTTGCTGAATCAACTCTCGCCTTGAGAAATACTGAGGTGGATACATTGCAAAATACTCTCAAGGAGCTTGATGAGTTAAGAGACTTTAAAGCGGTATGTGCAAGACATAATATCCACATTCAGTCTCTTTTAGGTTCTGTAGAAATTCACATACTTCCATTGTGCATCTCTTCAGGATGTGGACAGAAAGAACCAACAGACCGCTGAGATTCTTAAAAGGCAAGGAGCACAGTTGGTTGAGCTTGAAAGTCTTTATAAGCAAGAACAGGTTTTGCGAAAACGTTACTATAACACAATTGAAGGTATGGTAGAATAAAAGTATTCACACAACTATAGTTATTATGATATTTTGCCAATAACTTGATTATAAATTGAGCTGCAACTCTTCACAGATATGAAAGGAAAAATAAGAGTTTTTTGTCGCTTGCGTCCTCTAAACGACAAGGAGCTTTCTTTAAAGGATAAGAATATTGTATGCAGCCCTGATGAATTTACAATTGCACATCCATGGAAAGATGACAAGTCAAAGCAACATATATATGATCGGGTTTTTGATGCATATACGACTCAAGAAGATGTATTCGAGGACACTAAGGTAAAATATATCTAAATTTAGGTTTTCTGTTTGTCGTAATCTAAATTGTGTATCTGAGATTATTCACCTCTGTTTTTTGCTGAACATGGTGCAGTATCTAGTACAATCAGCTGTTGATGGATATAATGTTTGTATATTTGCTTATGGTCAAACTGGTTCCGGGAAGACTTTTACAATATATGGTTCGGACAACAATCCTGGTCTTACTCCAAGGGCCACGTCAGAACTTTTTAGGGTGATAAAGCGTGATGGCAACAAGTATTCATTTTCCTTGAAGGTAAGAAATATTTTTCATGTGCATTTTATATGGTTTCATATGGCCTGGAACATCTCTTCTTTCTGGACTATTCTACAATATATATTTTTCAATGTTGATGAAATGATTTGTACTGTTGGCACTCCAATGTTGATCATTACACATTGTTTAGTTATCCTTTGTTGACTAATCATTATCATATAACGTCCAGGCATATATGGTGGAACTTTATCAAGATAATCTCGTGGACCTGTTGTTGCCCAAAAATGCTATGCGACAAAAATTAGAAATAAAAAAGGACTCCAAGGTATACAAGCTCTTTCCTTCTTTGCATTTACTTCCCATTTTTCATACAGCTCGCTAGAGTTAATGGTCATCCTATAATCCTTCTTTATTTGCACATTTTACTTTTTCTTGTAGCTCTTCAGTAAGACAAGTTACAAGTTTCCCTGTTTGATCTTTCTTGTGTGCTTTTGACTTTTCAGCAACACCTCTTGGAGGTATTAACTACGGAGTATTTTTTGCTATCTTGGTTTACTTTTGTAGTTCAAGAGCAGACAATTTTATCATTTTAATAAAGCTGCACCATTCTAAATAACTATAGTTAGAGAGTGATAGTGGTGGTTAGGGAAACTCATCGTCGCCACCTGCACAATTATTTTGGGAAGTGTAGAGTGTGGAGTCACTTCCCTTTGTTAACATGTGGAAGCATTTCTTTCATGAACGGTAGATGTTTATATTTCTATGCACCTAGTTAACTTGTGCTTTTCTTTCTAGGGTGTTGTTACTGTTGAAAATGTCACAGTTGTAAACATTTCAAGTTTTGAAGAATTGAAAACTATAATCACAAGAGGTTCTGAGAGAAGACACACTGCTGGAACAAATATGAATGATGAGAGCTCAAGATCTCATTTAATCCTTTCAATAATTATTGAAAGCACCAATCTCCAAACTCAATCTTATGCAAGGGGAAAGGTATGACAGGATGGACTTCAAAAGTTCACATAATTTTTGTTGAGTCCTAGCTTGTTTTTTTGATCTGTTATTCTTATCAGAGATTTGCATGTTCTGATAGTCTACCTTCAATTGTGAACACTTCTTACATTTGTAGAACTATGTATGCTTGCTGTAAAAAATAGTCATATCTTTCACTTGATTCAGATTTGGCAAACACTCGGGAATAAAACTAGAAAACTACTCTTATGTAGACATATTTTAACTACCATAACTGCTAAGGCTCAATTTGCTTAGCTTAAAGTCCTCGTGATTATGACATTTGTTTCCCCAAAAGAACAAACTTCTGCTCTCCTATATGTTTTGTCTTTGCGGTCACCATTTCTAGTCAAATGGAATTCGTTTTTTTTCTTTCAGAAAATGTGGTCTCGTTAGGCTTGCCTAATTAGTCTAGCTCATAATCAAATTATTGTTTCATAATTTTCATTTTGTTTCATTTGAAATAATTAATTTACTAGAAAGTTAGTTCTGTAATATGCATTAATTTATTTTTTCTTAATAAATTGCTGACATTGGCATTCCTTAACAGCTAAGTTTTGTGGATCTTGCTGGTTCTGAGAGGGTGAAAAAGTCTGGTTCAGCAGGAAAACAATTAAAAGAAGCACAGAGCATCAATAAATCCCTTTCTGCATTGGCTGATGTTATTGGTGCTTTATCTTCTGATGGACAACATATACCTTACCGGAACCATAAGTTGACAATGCTTATGAGTGATTCACTTGGAGGCAATGCAAAAACCCTGATGTTTGTGAATGTTTCACCAGCGGAATCAAACTTGGAGGAGACTTACAACTCACTCATGTACGGATTTCCCATTGCTTATTTACTCTTTGCATTTCTTTTTCGTTGCCATCGATGTCTGTATCCCTCAGATTGTTTCGCGGATACGAAGACTTAACTGAATTCTGTTGCATCGCATGCTTAATGTCCTGCATCATGTGCATAGCTTCTGCGATATTTTTCAGCTGTTCACTAACATTTTTTTGACTGCTGTAGGTATGCTTCACGAGTACGTTGCATTGTTAACGACACGAGCAAGCACGTTTCCCCCAAAGAAATCATGCGGTTGAAGAAGTTGATTTCTTATTGGAAGGAGCAAGCAGGCAAGCGGAGCGAGGGCGATGAACTGGAGGAAATACAGGAAGAGAGGATGTCAAAAGAGAAAGCCGACACCCGGTTGACCGCTTGAGGGTGAGATACCACCGCTGATGCCTTCCCCTGAATGCACCTGGTTTGCGTTCTCGCACCCAGCCGCAGAGGTGACCCAGTGCTATCGAGCATCCACAGCACCGATGTTGCGGAATGTTCTGGTATCATCTGAAAACCAATTGTATAGTTAGCGATTATATATTATGGCGGCGGCGCCTGTTTGTACAAAGAGCCTGTAGTACACATTCATAGGAGAAGGGATGAAGAGTTTTTAGGAGAGAAAATCCCACTTTCTTTTGTTGCCTTGGCGGTGATTGTCGCGTTTTCTAGTTCTATGTAGACATGTCAGCGTTGGGTACGGTTACCAGTGTTATCATCGATGATGAATTGGCTGCGAAGTGTTTATTACTACGGATATAAGCAATTCAAGAATACCCTGGAGGATGCTAAAAAATACTGTACTAGTCTTGCAGAATTCGGATATCTTTGGTAGCGTGATAAGTATCCTAACAATCAAACACCTGGGACAACACATCTCTGCACTCGCTGGTTGATTTGGCCACATTTTGCATCTTCCTTCTACCATATCAAGCTCAGATAACCTTCGCATACCCCTGCCAAAAAAGCATAACACTTCGCATAAAGATAATCTAACATCCAAAAACCAAACTATTAACTAGGCCAGCTGTAGTGCTGTACAAGTATATTCGTGGCCCAAATAACATAATTTGACCGTATTGAAAAGATACAATGATGTGTGCTTATCCAAAACATAAGGTTTCAGTTGAATTATAAATTCAATCAAGCAAAGATAAATAAATAAGGAAGACATTGTTATCTCATAGATCTAAGATATGGCAATGTGGTGGGCACTCCTTGAATTTTGGGAAAAATAAATCAAGCGATGGGGATCGCCAGGGGGTCATGGTCCGGCCATGTAGAACATGTACAGTGGTTGAAAATTCCCGCAAAAAAAAAGTGGCTGATAATGCAGTCTTACATGTTCTACATGGAATCTAGAGATGATAATAAAAATGATGTACAATGGGTTATCTCTTAGTCTAATTTTTTATAATTAGATGTCCCTAAATATCTGATGAGAGATATTGTGTTAAGAAATCATCTCTTATAATTAAGAAAAGGCAAGCCTTTTTTTTCTGCCTCCACTCTAATCCACCTATGTATTTATCCTATGTGGCACTTCTAAGATAGAATCATTGCACACACCCTCATCTGTTCTCGAGCTTGTGACTCCAGATGGTCTTCATAGGGGCGAGGCCTCATCGCCAAGCTTAACATGATGAACACCAAGAGTCTCGCCTTGCTCACGACCGACCCATTCAGCTTTTGCCAGGGTGGGATTCTAGAATTGGTTGGGCCAATAGCACGATGGGACGACTATTGATCTAACATGGTCAGCCCCCGAGATCCCTATCATCCAAGACCTTTCGTCGAACCGCTGGTTGCGATGCCTTGCTGTCCGATGTTGAAGATGGAGACATAGATCTGATCTGGTGGCATTTTACCCACATGGTTGGAACACCTCATGCCATGTGGGTATCAAGAATACAAGGCGGAGGGGTGATAAAGTTTACCTTGGTTTGCCCCCTAGTCCTGGGTAAAAGCCTTACTCTTGCCTTGGAATTTATTATACTAGGCGAGGAGTCTAGGGGGTTATGGGCCATGCAGGAGAGCAACATCTCTAGCAGATCCCCAAAAAGTTATATTTGAAGAAGAAATGTTTGTTCAGGGCATTAAGGGGTAGTAAGCAGGTCCCTCTCCCCCCCCCCCCCCCCCCCCTAAATATTACCCCTCCCCTCAAAACTTACCCCCAGCCACAGGCGGTCTGACCAAAAGCTGTGCTGCCTCACACTTGCTCACAACCTTCCTGCCCACCCCGATGTCGCCGTCCATGTCCTCGTCGCTGACCGCCCCCTTCCCTGATGACTGATTGAATGGAAAGGCCGTCCCCCGCCGCACTCATGGACACCATCACCGACACCAGAGACCCACCGACAACCACAAATTTGGTGGCGGTACCACAGGAACAGTAGCGGCAAGGGAGGAACATCTTCAGCAGCACATCGTCACTGGCGGCTGCCGGCAGTCGCTCTGCCGCAGCCGACCGAAAAAGGGCCCGTCAGCCATCGGTGGTGGACTAACTTGCTTATTCAGTGTTGACCGATAACACGACGGCGACGACGAAGATAAAGAAGACCGTAGCAACCTCATCGCTTCCCCCTCGACCCGTCGCAGTGTCAGCGAGTACTATGCGGCCTCCTGCAGCCGTGATAACATCCCCTCCACCTCCGGCGGTCGAGGACAAGGTGGAGTCGGCTGATACCATGAGCGGCGACGACATGCTCGAGGAAATGCCCGCAAGGTAAAAAAAATCTTCACAAACTGATGCATGATTTGTTTAATTTTGGACGAGGTGGATGTGGCCGATTTGTTTGCAATTGCTTCGCAAAGTGATGCATGATTTGATATTGATTGCTAGGTTTTTCCTTTACTTTTGTAGTGAGCAAATTGAATGGTGATGCCACTGCTTTCATGGATGAATTGAATGCAAGACACACACTTGAGCTCGATGACATTGTGATGTCAATGCCATATACATATACCCAAACGAGAGAACCCAAGGTGGTGGACGAACTTGCTTATTCAGTGGTTTTTGGCACAAATTATGGTCATGTTAGATGGATTCGATGAACTATATTTATGCTCGTAGTTGAACTATAATGTTATGCTTCAAATTGTCTATGTTTGTGTGAAATGTAATCGATTGGTTACAATTGTTTGAGTGATCGTTTTGAAGATTTGATAAAATTAAATTTTTAGGACAGGGGATCTGCTAGATGAGCAACAATGATTTCCTAATTTGTTCGTGGTCTTGTTGACGGTGGGACGGATAGTTCATCTGTATCCCATCGACTCGCCCATGCCATCACAGTGCTTCAAGGTCTTCCAGTTCCAGGCAGCTGACCTGAGCAGCGGCCGCGGATGGTGGAGTGAGGTCGGTACATTGATGATGGGGCATGCTCTGTTCGTCAGCCAATCTGTCGGCGGCGGAGCTCAGGAATATTGCATCTACTTCATGACCGAGCGGAGTGTGATCCATAATATTGAGGAGGACTTCCTCAATTCCTGTGTGTACACAACATTAGAGATCAGACGGTGGCGCGGCTGCCGTTGGAGACACCTGCACTGTCAGGTCTTTGTTGAGGGCTTTGGTTTCCGACTAGGCTTTTTCCAGCTGAGGCTTGAGTTAAGTTGTGTTTGGATGAGGGAATTTGGATTTTAATCTTTATAATTTACTTAACATTTGGCATAACTTCATCGTAAGCATGTATTATTGGCGCCTCTACTGGCCAAAGTATGAGTGCGATATATAGGGTAGCAGAGAAAGAGTACAGAGTTCCTCATGCATTGCCAAAGCTCATGAAGGTGCTGTCATCTTTATACTTTTTTTTTTGAATGAAAGGGGTTTCCCCCCTGCCCCAACTTTTATTAAAAAGCAAAGGCACGACCACCATCGTCCAGGACATTGTACAGCTCTCGGCAACAACCAAAAGTAGCTGTTACAGATAGAAGGGACCAAACTATCCCTATTACAGCAAATAGCTTGGAGACATCAGCTACCAAAGCAACATATCTAAACGAAGGTAAAGGCTGAAGATACATTAAAGGATGGTCCAATATAGCACCAAAACTGCAGCTTCAGTCTTCGGATATATCAGTCCTCACGCCAGGCGATTCTAAGCAATTCCCCTCTTCGATGATCCAACAGTCTTAAGCACTGGAGAAGTAGCGCACCCTGGGCGTCCGAACTGTCATCTTTATACTACTAAGAAAGAAGACAGATTTTACATCCAGAGTAATGCCATTGGATACTAAGTACATACTTTCTTGCAATTTATTTTAATAATGGAAAGCTCATAAAATGTACTGTAGAAAATTTTCTTTGCTGAAGCATGAGAATATCTACATATAAATGAACAAAGAAGAAGTTAGGAAGCCTGCACATATGGCCTACACAACACTAGCCCGTGGTAATGTCACTTATTGTCGTCACTATGCTTGAGAGTTGAGAGCACAAAACATTTCCTTCTGGAAATGGAAGCTCTTATTGATTCTTCGTCATGTATCTCGATGATACAACCGCAAGAGTTCAGCTTTGGGTTTCATGCAAAACGGGAATAAACCCAGTAACAAATTTCGTTGCTGAAAAACCAAGGGAAAAACAATCCGTAGAATGAGCATGCAAGAAAAAAATGCTCGGATAGAATATGCAAGTATGCTATGCCTATTCTTTTAGTAGGTTAGAGACAGTCTATTGGCATCTCCCCCCTCCTCTATGCAATGCATGTTGACACAAATCAAGGTTATATGGCACGGCATTATAAAGTCTGAAGCTAAAGGCCATGGGAAAACATAACTGTTAAAGGTTACACGGGGTGGTGGCCGTATTTTTCCTCGACAGCAAAGAAGACAAGGAAAGGAAGGATGCTGCGGACATCGGACCCTAAAAATCTTTCAAAACCACTGCATATAAGATATAACCCAGGCTATGCGCATTGGTTTTGAAACTTTGGAGGGTCACACGTGTATGCTTTCAATTCATAGTTGAGGGTCAAATGAGCCAAGCTCCAAACTCGAGAGTTAAGTGAACTAACTTTTATTTAAGACATCATCTACTGGGTTGCCAGTATGGCATCGCCTACAGGGCTCAAGGACATCAAATTCAACAGCCGTTGGAACTCTCCCAGCGATGTATCTACCCGCAGCCTCAACAGCTCTGTTAGCCTCTTCGAGAGCTCTCTTACTCATCCAACAGTATTTACCCCTATATGTTGCGGCAGTGCATATGCTCAGTGGCGGAGCTTGGGCTGAATTTGTGGAGGGGCAAATGGGCTGGAGGGGCAAAAAACATGACTTTAGGCTGATTTTAACTGGACTTATGGGCTGAATACTAGGGGATATATGCTAGCTTTCTCATGGGCTGGGGGGGCAACGGCCCAGGTTGCTCTCCACTAAGCTCCGCCACTGCATATGCTAGTATCTCCAAGCTTCCTACCGCAGCCATGGGTGGTTGTATCCAACGTGAGGCGCTCGAGCAAAGGAGAGCTCTCAAGGATCTGGATCACAAGCTTAATCAGGCTCTTGGCTGAACGGAAGCCCGCGATCATCACCCGTTTGAGGCGGTCATGATGATATGCCGATTTCCACCTCAGGTACTCGTCATCGTCCCCAGCATCACAATGTTGTATTTTGACACCCTGCCCTATCTGTAGATAAATATAAGGCCACAATGTTATACTCCCTCAGTCCCAAAATAAGTGTCTCAAGTTTGTACTAACTTTAGTACAAAGTTGTACTAAGCTTGAGACACTTATTTTGGGACGGAGGGAGTAAGATATATGCTCCCAGTTTTTTCCATAGATAGTTTGTATATAGCTCAATAGGACATGAATAGGGACTTACACGCAAGACGAAAGATTCCAAGGCAGGAGAAACATCAAGAAAAGAAACCAGAGAGAAGATATCATAGGCAGGGGAGCAGGCTCCAAAACCATGAAATTCAATCTCCAAACTCTTGAGGTGGAGGAGCTTTTCAGGAAGCATTGGAGTGTTGACATTCTGAAGAACAAAGTCCCAAAAGTAATTATGTAGGGTGTTACTCAATATAATCACTACACGCTAGTCTACTGATACCTCTAAATATAATTTGCTTAAAAAGTACACCCAAAACATACCTCGCTGTAGGACACCAGGGTAAGCTTCTCGACATTGCTGGCAATAGATGGAAGCTTCGCACGACCGTAAGAGTGAATTCCGGATGGATAAAAAGATAACAAATATACTTCCGTAAGTTGGGAAGAATCTCCAATGTAGATATCTGGCGGGAACCCATAATGGTGAAAAGAGGAGAGATTTGGGGCACTGATCTATATCACCTGAACCTTTTGACAACTTCCAACCATGAGGAACTTGAGATTCTGCAGCGTACAAGGTATCTTCAAGCAAATTATCTCATTGCACGAAAATACCTCCAACCGTTCTAAGCTGAAAGATTTTGAGAGCAACTGTTGTAGTCCCTCCTCAGTAATGCGGACATCGCTCAGAACTAAACTTTTCAATCTTCTAAAGCAGCCAAGTGTTCCTATGGGATGAAAAGTGCAATCGGCGATTTTAAGGGACTCGATCGAACTTGCAGCCGCCCCATCAAATAAAACCGAACATGGGAAGCAGTACTCTTCCTTCATGGAAGGAGGCAGCGACAAGTGTAGTTTTTTTACCCCAGATTTGACAGCAATTTTGAGCCACCGGTCTACGTAGGAGGCACTCACACTACTACAGTCCCAAAGATAAAGTTTTAGTGTCTTCACCTTCATCCCCTTGTCAGAATAGTTATTAAGAATTTTGTCAACTTTGTTGATGAAATACATTTCACTTCCCTCAGATTTGTCGCCAGTCAACCCAAGTGTTTGTATGTTGAGTTTGAGACTCGAGTAGCACCTCCATGAACGCAGAAATCGTCTAGATACACAGGCAGCCCGACCAGCGTCTTGTACAGGCATGAGGGAATGTATATGATGTAGCATGTCCTGCAGTAGCATTGTTGACAAGTTTAGCAGTTAGGATATAGCTAGCACTAACACTGACTTCACTTGGAATCAACAACAAAACTATATATAGTGTTAACTGAAACATGTGTGTTGCATCAAGATCTGCATTCAAGATAAAAAGGGCACACTGGATTAAGTTTATTTAATTGTTGTTAGCGAATTCACCATACACAAGATTGTTGATCAATAATGTGAGGTGTCACCCTGTTAGGAGCTAGGGTTCTGCCGGTTCTAGGGCGGAGATTGTAGGCAAAAGATGGAGGAAGACGAGGACGAGGGCGCGGCGGCCGGCGGCTGGGCGCCATCCTTGCGTGGTGGAGAAGAGGCGGTGGCGGCGCAAGAGGCGGCTAGGGTTAGGTCTCCCGGCTCCCTAAGGGAAGCCGAGCAAATAATGATTGCTTCTTGCCTGATTAGATTGATACATCTCCTCTCCTTATATAGAGAGGTTTACTTGACTCCTAAGCAAACGATCCTAATAATGATAAGATAATTGGGCTAAGCCCCTAATAACGATAAGATAACTTGGGCCACAACCCACTGGGCTAAGCCCCTAATATGCCGGTCATAACACTTCTCCCCGCCTGCACAAACAGCTCGTCCTCGAGCTATAAGGTGGGGAAGCGCTTGCTGAACTCCTCGAGGTGATCAACCAGCGTCAAACACCTTCGCGACAGCTGGGGCGGCCAGGTCGGCGGCGACGGCGTCCTCCTCAATGTAGTCTGCAGCCTCCAGGTAGAAGAGTCGCGGGCAGACGTGGCCGGGCGTGTAGGGCTCGTCGCAGTTGAAGCACAACCCTTGGCGGCGACGCTCGAGTAGCTCGGCCGAGGTGAGCCGGCGGAACGGGCGCGCCGCGGTCGCGGCGAGGGGTGCCGCGGAAGCCTGAGCAGGCCGACCCTGCGCGGGAACATCCGGCCAGGGTAGCGGCCCAGCGGCCTGGGACGGTGATGCCTGCTGGATGGCCACCGCGCGGCGCTCGAACGCGCGACCGTAGTACATGGCCGTCTGGAGATCCTGGGGTCCCCAAAGCTCCACGTCCACGCGGATGTGATCCGGAAGTCCACCGACGAAGAGGTCGGCCCGCTGCTGCGCCGTCACGCCCGACGCGTGGCATGCCAGGGCCTGGAAACGGTCGGCGAAGTCCTGAACCGTGGAGGTGAAGGGAAGGCGGCCTAGCTCTGCCAGGCGGCTCCCGCGGATCGGTGGCCCAAAACGAAGGATGCAGAGCTCGCGGAAGCGCTCCCAAGGGGGCATGCTGCCCTCGTCCTGCTCGAGGGCGTAGTACCAGGTCTGTGCCGCGCCGCGGAGGTGGTAAGAGGCGAGCCAGGTACGCTCTGAGGCGAGGGTGCGCTGCCCGCGAAAGAACTGCTCGCACTGGTTGAGCCAGTTGAGGGGGTCCTCCGTGCCGTCATAGGTGGCGAAGTCCAGTTTGGCAAACCGCGGCGGTGTCGGAGTCGGAGCATCATGGCCTACTGGCTCGGAGGTGCGAAGCAGCGAGGATTGGGGCGCCCGGTCAGTATGGCCGCGACCCGTGGAGTGCCCCGCCGAGCCGGAGGGATCGCCGAACTGCAGAGTGGGTGCCGGCGGGTCTCCAGCCGACGTGTAGACGGGTGGCGGCGATGATCCGGTCAGCCAGGCCGGTATTGGGGACGGCGACGGCGGGAAGCGCACGTGCTGGATCGGTACGCCTCCCTGCGAGGGTGACCCGGGCCCCGTGCTGTGCGGTGGCGGGGCCGGCAGCTGCGGCTGCGGCGGCACGGACCCGGGTGGCGTGGGGGGCGCAGCGAGGGCTGGGGCCGGCCACTGTGGCCATTGAGGCGCGGCAGCGGGCGGCGGTGGGGCCGGCAGCTGGGGCTGCGGCTGCCCGGACCCGGGAGGCGTCGGGGGCGCGGCGATCGCCGGAGCCGGCCACTGTGGCCAGTGGGGGGCGACGGCGGGCGGCGGCTGACCGGGCCAGTGATGGTGTAGAGGCCCGATCGGCGCCGTGGTGGCCGCGTACCAGGGCAGGGCGGCTGGCCCGGTCGCGGCGGCCGGCTGCCAGGGCGGCGGCTGCCCGTAGGGCCCGGCCAGGTAGAGGCGTATGCCCTGGACGGCGGTGACGAGGTCGTTGAGGACCCCGGTCATCTCCGCCGGCGAGTAGATGGCGATGGGCGGCGCGGTAGAGGGCGGCGGCGTCTGGCCGGTGGAGGCGCCGACGGTGGAGTCTAGCGGCGCGGTGGGGAGAGCCAGCGGCGCGGTGGAGAGAGCCAGCGACGCGGTGGTGACGGGCAGCGGCGCGGTGGTGACGGGCAGCGGCGGGTTGGGTGGTGGTGCAGACATGATCGGAACCGAGCTACCTGATACCAAGGTGTTAGGAGCTAGGGTTCTGCCGGTTCTAGGGTGGAGATTGTAGGGAAAAGATGGAGGAAGACGAGGACGAGGGCGCGGCGGCCGGCGGCTGGGCGCCGTCCTTGCGTGGTGGAGAAGAGGCGGTGGCGGCGCAAGAGGCGGCTAGGGTTAGGTCTCCCGGCTCCCTAAGGGAAGCCGAGCAAATAATGATTGCTTCTTGCCTGATTAGATTGATACATCTCCTCTTCTTATATAGAGAGGTTTACTTGACTCCTAAGCAAACGATCCTAATAACGATAAGATAATTAGGCTAAGCCCCTAATAACGATAAGATAACTTGGACCACAACCCACTGGGCTAAGCCCCTAATATGCCGGTCATAACACACTCGCAAATAAATAAATAATGGGATGTGTACATCTGAGTGTCGCGCCCAAATGCATCCAGAAGTTTAAATAGCCATGGAGTTTATTTGCAACCCTTACCTCAGGAAGTTTGTCAAGCTCAAAGTCTTGTCTCGTTTTTGGGGCATCTTGACAAAGGTCACCTTCTCCGCAGGGTTGAGGCTTTGTTTCAGCTGATGAAGCTCTCCGCCCCCTCTCTGCGGAGCACCTGGGCTCGTTAATATCAAATTTTGTAGATCCATCATGCCATTAAAGTTTTGCATGTGAGCACTAGGAAATCTAGGCGCATAATTGCTCAAAAAAAGAGATAAAACACAGAGCATGATTACAAAAGATAATCTGCACTCTGTTGAAATTATTTTTTTCTTCTCTTTAAAGCACCAACTCAGCTGTACTTGCAGTGTTTTTCCAAATTTGCAAGCTGAATCTATCTCAGTTCATTCCATAATCTAACTCAATCGGATAGCCCACTATCCAAAGAGAAGAGCAACTTTTTTCCCCACAGCCAGTATTCTACAGTTTATCGAAACCCTCGGGCACATAACCACATCTACTCCTTCCGGATGGGAATACAAGTCGGGCACGGGAATTTAGGTCATCGATCTAACTAGCGAAACAGGTACTCCCTCCGTTCCAAATTACTCGTCGTGGTTTTAGTTCAAACCACGACGAGTAATTTGGAACGAAGAGAGTATATGCCACAAAAAATATATGCTTATAATATTCACTCGATAACGAATTTAGGGTTATAAATTTTCTGACATACTACAACACACGAATTTAGGGTCAAATCGAGGACTAAAAACCCGTACCCAAATCTGCACATCGAAGCAACGCCCAAGTGATGGCTCAGCCGGATTTAGGACGGCTGAAACTGGTAGAGGTGGAGAGATGCTAAGGTGCTAAGGAAGCGTCTGGTAGAGGTGGCTGAAGTCCGGCAACGCAAACACAATTTGGTGGAGCTCACTGGAGGGGCAGTTCAGCGCCGCACCCGAGCGCCGGAGGCGGGGAAGAAACTTAGATTTGGTGGACGAAACATTGCCGGAGGAGAGGAAATTGAAAAGGATGCATCGGTGCTCGACGGCGCGGGGAATAAAACAGAGGAACTGGGATGCGGAGAGGGATAAGTACTACGTACTTGCAGGAGGAGGAGCGTCGAGTTCCGGCAGGGGTTGCTGTGTCGTGCTCGTGCGCACGGCACTCTGGAGCTCCATGGGCGCGATCTGGCGAGGACCTCGTTGCCGACGACGTAAGGGAGGGTCTCGCCGTGCCAGGCGGCGAGTTAAGCCGGAACAGGGGAACCCGCCATGGTCGTCCGCGTCGAACTTTTGGCCTTCTAAATAGACTAGGAGTATTTTTTTTCAAAAAATAATGTCCTGTTTTGGATTAGAGCACTCCAATACATTAAGTGTTGTATTTAAGTTCCTGTCAGAAAAAAGTGTTGTATTTAAGATTCGTCTTAGGAACTTGAAGGACATCTTAGAGCAAGTACAATAGTGGGCTATAAGCCTGCTTACATGGCATTTTTGCCTGTGGAGGAGAGAGACAAGAAAAAAGTGATGGAGTGGGCTAACCTGCAAGAGCCAGCCTCTACACGTGCTCCTAGATAAAATCATTTAATTAGAGGAAAGAGAAAGACACAAAGTTAAAAAACATTCTAACCTTATAGCCAACTCTATTGTATTGTATGAGTAATTAATAATGCTAACTCTTGATGACATGTCATGTTTATATAGCCAGCTGCTGGCTATATTATTAACCATGCTCTTAACAACAACAAAAAAAAACTCATAGCACTCACCATGGGGCATCCCGGTCCGCGCCGGGGCTCTGGGTTGTGGCGGGAGTGAATAGCAAAAACTACCACATTACGGGCTATCGTTGCAAAAAAAAAAATCACTTTTTTTAATTTTTCAAAAAACTACCAGAAAAGTGATGGGCTGTTCCAGAAAACCCTAGTGGCCGAATCGTTACAGTTTAAGCGCAGTTATGACACGTGGGGCCCGCCCGTCAGGGTTCTGTCGGCCAGAGGTTGACGGCGCGCATAATGACGACCGTTAGAGCGCGCCGTCCCGACCAGGTGCTTAGTCACCCACTCCCAGTCTCGCTCACTCTCGCTCACCCACTCCCACTCTCTCCCCCCTCGCTCTGTTCTCCCTTCCTGAGAGCTCGCCATCGTTGCCGGCCAGGGTGCCTTCTTGGAATGATGGAGATGAGAGCTCCGACGACGACATCATGGGGGGCAACCTGATGGACATGGAGTACTTTGTAAGTCTCACCCTCCTCCCTCTGCCATTATTTAGGGTTAGGGTTCAATCGGTTTGTGAATTAGGGTTGATGATATGCACATTTGTATGGATGGATTCCTTAGGTTAAAGGTTTGGTTTAGCCAGTGCTTGATGGATCTGCAACTATTGGATGCATTGGTTGTCTGATCTACCTTGTACTGCATGTAGGACACACCTGACACCATCCCTGAGCCACTGTGGTGTGGTGCTCCCATGGAGGAAGTTGCCAAGTGCACTCTGCATCAGATGATGCCTAGGAAGTGTGTTGCTTTTGAAGACGCTAACACTGGGAGGAGGTTCTATGGATGCCCTGTTCAGGTGAGTAATGTAGTAATCAGTAGCTCATTGTTATCTGAAGTGAGTGTTCTTATTTGTAGAGAGTGGTTTTCTACTTGATATATGAAGTTAGTGATTCATTTATGCTTTGTGGTTATCAGTTATGCTTAGTGGACTCGGTTATGCTGGATGGATTCAGTTATTGTGTAGTGGTTTGAAGATTGCAGAAAGTCAGTGATTCAATTATGCTAAGTGTTGGTTTCTGTTTGCATTAAGTAGAGTGTAGAAATGCTCTGTCTTTGTAGCTAGAGTGCAGAAATGCTATCTATCTCTAATATAAAATAGTTGGCACTGGATTGAGTTATGAATGTGTATATATCCTCTCTAGCTTAACTCCGTATATATCCTCTGTGTATTAACTGTATTGAATTGCATAATTTTTTGAATTTGTACATCTCCTCCTTGTATATTAACTCTGTTTTAACTGAATTTAGTATTGAATTTATGCATTTTCTTAAGTATGTGTTGTCTGATCAAACTTAATTTATTTCTGAATTTAATATTGTTGTTTGACTTAGCAGGGAGGTGTGAACTGTGGTGTAGTCAAGTGGGTTGATCCAGTCCACCCTGATATACTGAAGAACTGCCTCATCAAGATGTGGGAATTGTTCCATGAGCAAAACCTTGGCAGGATTCAAGACAAGAATGCATATGATGCCGAGTTAGCCAAGTCGATGAAGGAGAAGGATCATCTGTGTGAGGAGTTTCAGAAAATGGTTGATGATGTTTCCAAGATGTTTGACTGGCAGGATGGTGTTGGCAAGGTGGACTACCACAAAGCAATGGATGCTGAGAAATTTGAGAAGCAGAAGGAAGAGCTAGAGATGGAGAAGCTTAGGCTAGCAAAGGAGTAGAGGTGTATCCTTCAGGCCCAGGCAGACATAATTCACAATACTAGGAAGGCTATGAAAGAGATCAAGGTGGACAGGGATCTTGTTGCACAAGAGAAGAAATAGCTGGAGAAAGTTGTAGCTGATCTGCTCAATGCTGGCCATGGGAGCATGGAAAAACTTGAGCAAATCAAGGCCAAACTAGAGTCATGAAGATCAGACTATGGTTGATAAGTAAGTAAGTTGGCCTACTATATATAACAGGCCTTGCAAGTTGATGGTGGTAGTTGTATATTTTGTGCAACACTATATGAACTGCTTAAGTTATGGTAACTGGAGTGAAGGGAGGTGCCAATGTTTAAGTTATGGTTGTGTTAAATGATGCAGTGTTGAGAACCTATCTTAAGTAATGCAGTGAAGAACTGTTTTATTAGTTCTAGTTGTTTTAATGCAGTGAATAAGTGTTTTAGTGCTCTGCTGTTTTATTTTACAGTTGGGCTTAATGTCTCACTTATCCAATGTGGGCCTGGAACTGGGCTGTTATCCAAACTTGCAGCCTGCCTACCAGCACCCAGTGTCCATTTATAAATCCCACCCTAAGCCAGAAACCCTATTGTAACCCAAACCCCTACCTTCTCCTCCCCACAGCTGCCAGAGAAATCCCTAGATCCGTAGCTCAATGGCATGGACCCTGGAGAGGTTGTAGATGCAGAAGAGGAGGTGGCCATGGCAGACATCCAGAGAGAGGGAAGAAGAGCAGTAGAGCATAGGGGGGGGGAGGCCAGCGGCGGCAACAAGATACAGGCCTGAGTATTGCCGCCGTCTGGCTGAGAAGATCTTGGCAGATCGCAACCGCAAGGACAAGGAGAAGTTCCCGGAGGCCTTCCCCAATGGCTCTAACCCTAGTGATGATGATATCATCTACTAGGCAAGGAGGAGGGCCAACTTTCATCCATTTCAAGTAACTAGGCAGAGGTGGACCGCGATTCTGTACCCATGAGGATCTATCTATATGTACTGATATATGCATTGAAGGATCTATCTATATGTACTGATCTATGTATGAATGATCTATCTAGTATTATGTGTTTGAATGAAAGGATGGCTTGTTTCTATGTATGAATGAACTCATGAATGATCTATCTAGTTTTATGAATGAAAGCATTTTTTATGTGGATGGATGGTTCATATGTGGTTGACAAGCTGCCCCCTAGATGGCCTAATTAGGCCATTTTAGGGTTGGTCGACAAGTTTCCCCCCAAGATGGCCTAATTAAGCCATTTTAGAGTTGGTCGACAAGTTTCCCCCTAGATGGCCCACTTAGGCCATTTTAGGGTTGGTCGACAAGTTTTCCCCCTAGATGGCCTACTTAGGCCATTTCAGGGTTGGTCGACAAGTTTCCCCCTAGATGGCCTACTTATGCCATTTTAGGGTTGGTCGACAACTTGCCCCCCAAGATGGCCTAATTAGGCCATTTTAGGGTTGGTCGACAAGTTTCCCCCAAGATGGCCTAATTAGGCCATTTCAGGGTCGACATGTTTCCCCCAAGATGGCCTACTTAGGCCATTTTAGGGTTGGTCGACAACTTGCCCCCCAAGATGGCCTAATTAGGCCATTTTAGGGTTGGTCGACAAGTTTCCTCCCTAGATGGCCTAATTAGGCCATTTTAGGGTTGGTCGACAAGTTTCCCCCTAGATGGCCTACTTAGGTCATTTTAGGGTTGGTCGACAACTTGCCCCCCAAGAATGGTCAACATATCAAATCAATTCATATCAAACAATGATCAACATATCAAATCAATTCGTATCAAACAATGACCAACATCTAACATAGTCAGGCTCATATCAAATCAAAATAGTTCAAAGAACAACATGACACCACATTACTTAGTTATTCCAAGCAGTTCAAAGAAACCTTATTCAGGGCAACCAACAGAGTTCAGGGCAACAAACAGAGATAGCAAACTAACTGTCCCAAGCATGCCTAACAAACATAGTTCAGTGCATGACAAATATATGTTTCATAACCATATTACAACATATTCAATGGTTGCCACTAGCTGTGAAATACAAATCAAATTTGCTTGGGGCCTTCCTCTTCCTCTTTGAACCAACACCTGGTTGACCTGAGGTTGATGCTGCCCTGGGAGCATTGAAAACTCTTGCAACTCTTGATCTGGTGTTCTTTGCTGGAGATGATGCACTTGGCCTGGTGTTGTTGGCTGGTGCTGAAGCTGCTGGGTACTTTCTCTTTCTTGATCCTGCTGTTGAGACTGCAGTAGTAGTAGTGGTTGCTCTTGTTGCAGTTAGGGGTGTGGCAACAGATTGGGTGGCCCTAACTGAAGCTGCAGCTGGTTTTCTGGCCCTAACTGCATTTGCTGAAGCTGCAGCATGACCAGAAGCTGCAACAGGACCAGAAGCCTGGGTGGCAACAGATTGGGTGGCCCTAACTGGAGGTGCACTTGCTGTAGGTGGCCTGGGTGGTGCTGAAGTTGCTAGGTAGGATGCTCTGTTTTCCTACAATTAAAACAAGTAGCAGGTGAAAATATTGATGCATTGATATGAAGGAAATATGCCCTAGAGGCAATAATAAAGTTGTTATTTTATATTTCCTTATTCATGATAAATGTTTATTATTCATGCTAGAGTTGTATTGATCAGAAACCTAAATACATATGTGAATACATAGACAAACATTGTGTCCCTAGTCAGCCTCTACTTGACTAGCTCGTTGATCAAAGATGGTTAAGGTTTCCTGACCATGGACATGAGTTGTCATTTGATAACGGGATCACATCCTTAGGAGAATGATGTGATGGACAAGACCCGTCCATTAGCTTAGCATATTGATCGTTCAGTTTTATTGCTATTGCTTTCTTCATGTCAAATACATATTCCTTCGACTATGAGATTATGCAACTCTCGAATACCGGAGGAATGCCTTGTGTGCTATCAAACGTCACAATGTACCTGGGTGATCATAAAGATGCTCTACAGGTATCTCCGAAGGTGTTTGTTGAGTTGGCATAGATCGAGATTAGGATTTGTCACTCCGAGTATCGGAGAGGTATCTCTGGGCCCTCTCGGTAATGCACATCATAAGAAGCCTTGCAAGCAAAGTAACTAATGAGTTAGTTGCAGGATGATGTATTACGGAACGAGTAAAGAGACTTGCCGGTAACGAGATTGAACTAGGTATGTAGATACCGACGATCGAATCTCAGGCAAGTAACATACCGATGAACAAAGGGAATAATGTATGTTGTCATAACGGTTCGACCGATAAAGATCTTCGTAGAATATGTAGGAACCAATATGAGCATCCAGGTTCAGCTATTGGTTATTGACCGGAGAGATGTCTCGGTCATGTCTACATAGTTCTCGAACCCGTAGGGTCCGCACGCTTAACGTTCGATAATGATTTAGTATTGAATGAGTTATGTGATTTGGTGACTGAATGTTGTTCGGAGTCCCGGATGAGATCACAGACATGACGAGGAGTCTCGAAAAGGTCGAGAGGTAAAGATTGATATATAGGACGATGGTATTCGGACACCGGAAGTGTTCCGGAGGGTACCAGGTACATATCGGGTCAGCGGAAGGGGTTCCGGGCACCCCCGACAAAAGATATGGGCCTTATGGGCTAAGAGGGGAAACACAGCAGCCACCAGGGGCTGCTGCGCCCCCCCATATGGGCCGAACCATAGGACAAGGAAAGAGGGGAAGGGGGAAGGAAGGGGGGGGGGGGATTCGGCCTCCCCCTTCCTTCCCTCCTCCCTCCTCTTTCCTTCCCCCTCCGGCAATTATGGAAGGGGGAGGCAGAATTGGGGAGGACCCAAAGTAGGATTCCTACTTGGGGCGCACCCTTGCTGCTCCCCTCCCCCTCCCACCTATATATACATGGGGAGGGGGTGCCTAGAACACATAACAACAATTGTTAGCCGTGTGCGGCGCCCCCTCCACAGTTTACGCCTCCGGTCATATCTTCGTAGTGCTTAGGCGAAGCCCTGCGCGGATCACTTCATCATCACCGTCACCACACCGTCGTGCTGACGAAACTCATCTACTTCCTCGACACCTTGCTGGATCAAGGGGACGAGGGATGTCATCGAGCTGAACGTGTGCAGAACTGGGAGGTGCCGTACATTCGGTACTTGATCGGTCGGAGCTAGAAGAAGTTCGACTACATCAACCGCATTGTCAAACACTTTCGCTTTCGGTCTACGAGGGTACGTAGACACACTCTTCCCCCCTTGTTGCTATGCATCTCCTAGATAGATCTTGCGTGAGCGTAGGATTTTTTTTGAAATTGCATGCTACGTTTCCTAACAGTGGCATCTGAGCCAGGTCTATGCGTAGATGATATGCACGAGTAGAACACAAAGAGTTGTGGGCGGTGATCGTCATACTGCTTACCACCAATGTCTTATTTTGATTCGGCGGTATTGTTGGATGAAGCGGCCCGGACCAACCTTACATGACCACGTTCTTGAGACCGGTTCCACCGACAGACATGCAACTAGTTTTGCATAAAGGTGGCTGGCGGGTGTCTGTTTCTCCTACTTTAGTTGAATCGAATTTGACTGCGGCCGGTCCTTGTTGAAGGTTAAAACAGCAAACTTGATAAATTACCGTTGTGGTTTTGATGCGTAGGTAAGAACGGTTCTTGCTAGAAGCCCGTAGCAGCCACGTAAAACTTGCAACAACAAAGTAGAGGACGTCTAACTTGTTTTTGCAGGGCATGTTGTGATGTGATATGGTCAAGACATGATGTGATATACGTTGTTGTATGAGATGATCATGTTTTGTAAAAGTTATCAACAACTGGCAGGGGCCTTATGGTTGTCGCTTTATTGTATGGAATGCAAACGCCATGTAATTGCTTTACTTTATCACTATGCGTTAGCGATAGTTATAGAAGCAATAGTTGGCGAGACGACCACAACGCAACGATGGAGATCAAGGTGTCGAGCCGGTGACGATGGAGATCATGACGATGCTTTGGAGATGGAGATCAAAAGCATAAGATGATGATGGCCATATCATGTCACATATTTTGATTGCATGTGATGTTTATCTTTTATGCATCTTATTTTGCTTAGTACGACGGTAGCATTATAAGATGATCCCTTCACTAAATTTCAAGGTATAATTGTTCTCCCTGAGTATGCACCGTTGCGACAGTTCGTCATGTTGAGACACCACGTGATGATCGGGTGTGATAGACTCTACGTTCAAATACAACGGGTGCAAGACAGTTTTGCACATGCGGAATACTCGGGTTAAACTTGACGAGCCTGGGATATACAGACTGAAGGAAATATGCCCTAGAGGCAATAATAAAGTTGTTATTTTATATTTCCTTATATCATCATAAATGTTTATTATTCATGCTAGAATTGTATTAACCGGAAACTTGATACATGTGTGGATACATAGACAAAACACCGTGTCCCTAGTAAGCCTCTACTAGACTAGCTCGTTAATCAAAGATGGTTAAGTTCCCTAGCCATAGACATGTGTTGTCATTTGATGAACGGGATCACATCATTAGGAGAATGATGTGATGGACATGACCCATCCGTTAGCTTAGCATATTGATCGTTCAGTTTTATTGCTATTGCTTTCTTCATGTCAAATACATATTCCTTTGACTATGAGATTATGCAACTCCCGGATACCGGAGGAATACCTTGTGTGCTATCAAGCGTCACAACGTAAATGGGTGATTATAAAGATGCTCTACAGGTATCTCCAAAGGTGTTTGTAGGGTTGGCATAGATCGAGATTAGGATTTGTCACTCCGAGTATCGAAGAGGTATCTCTGCGCCCTCTCGGTAATGCACATATAAGAAGCCTTGCAAGCAATGTGACTAATGAGTTAGTTACGGGATGATGTATTACGGAACGAGTAAAGAGACTTGCCGGTAACGAGATTGAACTAGGTATGAAGATACCGATGATCGAATCTCGGGCAAGTAACATACCGATGACAAAGGGAATAACGTATGTTGTCATTACGGTACTACCGATAAAGATCTTCGTAGAATATGTGGGAACCAATATGAGCATCCAGGTTCCGCTGTTGGTTATTGACCGGAGAGGTGTCTCGGTCATGTCTACATAGTTCTCGAACCCGTAGGGTCCGCACGCTTAACGTTCGATGACGATTTTGTATTATATGAGTTATGTGATTTGGTGACCGAATGTTGTTCGGGGTCCCGGATAAGATCACAGACATGACGAGGAGTCTCAAAATGGTCGAGAGGTAAAGATTCATATATAGGATGATGATATTCGGACACCGGAAGTGTTCCGGGGGTACCGGGTACATGTCGGGTCACCGGAAGGGGTTCCGGGCACCCCCCGGCAAAGACTTGGGCCTATTGGGCCAATAGGGGAAACACAGCAGCCAGCATGGGCTGCTGCGCCCCCCTTGTAGGGAGAATAGAAAGGGGAAGGAAAGGGGGGAAGAGAGAAAGGAAGGGGAGGGATTCGGCCTCCCCCTCCTCCTTCCTTTTCCCTCCGGAAAACATGGTAAGGGGGGGGGGGGCGAATTGGACAAGGCCCCAAGTAGGATTCCTCCTACTTGGGGCGCCCCATGGCTGTCTCCCTCCCCCTCCCACCTATATATACGTGGGGAGGGGGCGCCTAGAACACACACCAATAACTGTTAGCCGTGTGCGGCGCCCCCCTCCACAGTTTACGCCTCCGGTCATATTCACGTAGTGCTTAGGCGAAGCCCTGCATGGATCACTTCACTATCACCGTCACCACGCCATCGTGCTGACGGAACTCTCCCTCGACACTTTGCTGGATCAAGAGTTCGAGGGACGTCATCGATCTGAACGTGTGCAGAACTCGGAGGTGCCGTACGTTCGGTGCTTGATCGGTCGGAACGAGAAGAAGTTCGACTACATCAACCGCGTTAACAAACGCTTCCACTTTCGGTCTACGAGGGTACGTGTACACACTCTCCCCCTCTCGTTGCTATGCATCTCCTAGATAGATCTTGCGTGAGCATAGGATTTTTTTTGAAATTGCATGCTACGTTCCCCAAGAGTGGCATCCGAGCCAGGTCTATGCGTAGATGATATGCACGAGTAGAACACAAAGAGTTGTGGGCGGTGATAGTCATACTGCTTACCACCAATGTCTTATTTTGATTCGGCGGTATTGTTGGATGAAGCGGCCCAGACCAACCTTACATGACCACGTTCATGAGACCGGTTCCACCGACAGACATGCAACTAGTTTTGCATAAAGGTGGCTGGCGGGTGTTTGTTTCTCCAACTTTAGTTGAATCGAATTTGACTACGGCCGGTCCTTGTTGAAGGTTAAAATAGCAAACTTGACGAAACACCGTTGTGGTTTTGATGCGTAGGTAAGAACGGTTCTTGCTAGAAGCCCGTAGCAGCCACGTAAAACTTGCAACAACAAAGTAGAGGACGTCTAACTTGTTTTTGCAGGGCATGTTGTGATGTGATATGGTCAAGACATGATGTGATATACGTTATTATATGAGATGATCATGTTTTGTAAAAGTTACTGGCAACCGGCAGGAGCCTTATGGTTGTCTCTTTATTGTATGAAATGCAAACGCCATGTAATTGCTTTACTTTATCACTATGCGTTAGCGATAGTTGTAGAAGCAATAGTTGGCGAGACGACCACGACGCAACGATGGAGATCAAGGTGTCAAGCCGGTGACGATGGAGATCACGACGATGCTTTGGAGATGGAGATCAAAAGCACAAGATGATGATGGCCATATCATGTCACATATTTTGATTGCATGTGATGTTTATCTTTTATACATCTTATTTTGCTTAGAACGACGGTAGCATTATAAGATGATCCCTTCACTAAATTTCAAGGTATAAGTGTTCTCCCTGAGTATGCACTGTTGCGACAGTTTTTCGTGTTGAGACACCACGTGATGATCGGGTGTGATAGACTCTACGTTCAAATACAACGGGTGCAAGACAGTTTTGCACATGCGGAATACTCGGGTTAAACTTGATGAGCCTAGCATGTACAGACATGGCCTCGGGACACTGGAGACCAAAAGGTCGAACGTGAATCATATAGTAGATATGATCAACATAGAGATGTTCACCATTGAAAACTACTCCATCTCACGTGATGATCGGACATGGTTTAGTTGATTTGGATCACGTATCATTTAGATGACTTGAGGGATGTCTATCTAAGTGGGAGTTCTTAAGTAATTTGATTAATTGAACTTAATTTATCATGAACTTAGTCCTGATAGTATTTGCATATCTATGTAGTAGATCAATAGCTCGCGTATAGCTCCCTTGTTTTATTTTGATATGTTCCTAGAGAAAACTAAGTTGAAAGATGGTAGTAGCAATGATGCGGACTGGGTCCGTGATCTGAGGATTATCCTCATTGCTGCACAGAAGAATTATGTCCTTAATGCACCGCTAGATGACAGACCTATTGCAGTAGCAGATGCAGACGTTATGAACGTTTGGCAAGCTCGATATGATGACTACTTGATAGTTTAGTGCGCCATGCTTTACGGCTTAGAACCGGGACTTCAAAGACGTTTTGAACGCCATGGAACATATGAGATGTTCCAAGAGCTGAAATTGGTATTTCAGACTCATGCCCGTGTCGAGAGGTATGAGACATCTGACAAGTACTTTGCCTACAAGATGGAGGAGAATGGCTCAGCTAATGAGCATGTGCTCAGAATGTCTGGGTACTACAATCGCTTGAATCAAGTGGGAGTTAATCTTCCAGATAAGATAGTGATTGACAAAGTTCTCTAGTCACTATCACCAAGCTACTAGAACTTCGTGATGAAGGGATGACGAAAATGATTCCCGAGCTCTTCACGATATTGAAATCGGCGAAGGTAGAAATCAAGAAAGAGCATCAAGTGTTGATGGTTGACAAGACCACTAGTTTCAATAAAAAGGGCAAGGGAAAGAAAGGGAACTTCAAGAAGAACGGCAAGCAAGTTGTCACTCCCGAGAAGAAGCCCAAAGCTGGACCCAAGCCTGAAACTGAGTGCTTCTACTGCAAAGGGACTGGTCACTGGAAGCGGAACTGCCCCAAATACTTGGCGGATAAGAAGGATGGCAAAGTGAACAAAGATATATTTGATATACATGTTATTGATGTGTATTTTACTAGTGTTCATAGTAGCCCCTGGGTATTTGATACCGGTTTAGTTGCTAAGATTAGTAACTCGAAACAGGAGTTGCAAAATGAACAGAGACTAGTTAATGACGAGGTGACGATGTGTGTTGGAAGTGATTCCAAGGTTGATAAGATCACCATCACACACTCCCTCTACCTTCGGGATTAGTGTTGGACCTAAATAAATGTTATTTGGTGTTTGTGTTGAGCATGAATATGATTGGATCATGTTTATTGCGATACGGTTATTCATTTAAGTCAGAGAATAATTGTTGTTCTGTTTACATGAATAAAACCTTCTATGGTCATACACTCAATATAAATGGTTTATTGAATCTCGATCGTAGTGATACACATATTCATAATATTGATGCCAAAATATGCAAAGTTGATAATGATAGTGCAACATATTTGTGGCACTGCCGTTTAGGTCATATTGGTTTAAAGCGCATGAAGAAACTCCATGCAGATGGGATTTTGGAATCACTTGATTATGAATCATTTGATACTTGCGAACCATGCCTCATGGGCAAGATGACTAAAACTCCGTTCTCCGGAACAATGGAGCGAGCCACTGACTTATTGGAAATAATACATACCGATGTATGCGGTCCGATGAGTGTTGAGGCTCGCGGCGGGTATCGTTATTTTCTGACCTTCACAGATGATTTGAGCAGATATGGGTATATCTACTTAATGAAACACAAGTCTGAAACATTTGGAAAGTTCAAAGAATTTCAGAGTGAAGTGGAGAATCATCATAACAAGAAAATAAAGTTTCTATGATCTGATCGCGGAGGCGAATATTTGAGTTACGAGTTTGGCCTTCATTTAAAACAATGTGAAATAGTTTCACAACTCACGCCACCTGGAACACCACAACGTAATGGTGTGTCCGAACGTCGTAACCATACTTTATTAGATATGGTGCGATCTATGATGTCTCTCACCGATTTACAACTATCGTTTTGGGGTTATGCATTAGAGACAGCTGCATTCACATTAAATAGGGCACCATCTAAATCCATTGAGACGACACCATATGAACTGTGGTTTGGCAAGAAACCTAAGCTGTCGTTTCTTAAAGTTTGGGGTTGCGATGCTTATGTGAAAAAGCTTTAGCCTGATAAGCTCGAACCCAAATCGGAGAAGTGCGTCTTCATAGGATACCCAAAAGAAACTGTTGGGTACACCTTCTATCACAGATCCGAAGGCAAGATCTTTGTTGCTAAAAATGGATCCTTTCTAGAGAAGGAGTTTTTCTCGAAAGAAGTGAGTGGGAGGAAAGTAGAACTTGATGAGGTAATTGTACCTTCTCTCAATTTGGAAAATAGCTCATCAAAGCAATCTGTTCCCGTGATGCCTACACCAACTAGAGAGGAAGCTAATGATAATGATCATGAAACTTCAGATCAAGTTACTACCGAACCTCGTAGGTCAACCAGAGCATGTTCCGCACCAGAGTGGTACGGTAATCCTGTTCTGGAAGTCATGTTACTAGACCATGACGAACCTACAAACTATGAAGAAGCGATGATGAGCCCAGATTCTGATAAATGGCTTGAGGCCATGAAATATGAGATAGGATCCATGTATGAGAACAAAGTGTGGACTTTGGTTGACTTGCCCGATGATCGGCGAGCCATAGAGAATAAATGGATCTGCAAGAAGAAGACTGACCCTGATGGTAATGTTATTGTCTACAAAGCTCGACTTGTCGCGAAAGGTTTTCGACAAGTTCAAGGAGTTGACTACGATGAGACTTTCTCACCCGTAGAGATGCTTAAGTCTGTCCGAATCATGTTAGCAATTGTCGCATTTTATGATTATGAAATCTGGCAAATGGACGTCAAAACTGCATTCCTTAATGGATTTCTTAAAGAAGAGTTGTATATGATGCAACCAGAAGGTTTTGTCGATCCTAAAGGTGCTAACAAAGTGTGCAAGCTCCAGCGATCCATCTATGGACTGGTGCAAGCATCTCGGAGTTGGAATATACGCTTTGATGAGGTGATCAAAGCATATGGTTTTATACAGACTTTCGGAGAAGCCTGTATTTACAAGAAAGTGAGTGGGAGCACTACAACATTTCTGATAAGTATATGTGAATGACATATTATTGATCGGAAATGATGTAGAATTTTCTGGAAAGCATAAAGGATTGTTTGAAAGGAATTTTTTCAAAGAAAGACCTCAGTGAAGCTGCTTACATATTGGGCATCAAGATCTATAGAGATAGATCAAGACGCTTGATAAAACTTTCGATGAGTACATACCTTGACAAGATTTTGAAGAAGTTCAAAATGGACCAGTCAAAGAAAGGGTTCTTGCCTGTGTTGCAAGGTGTGAAGTTGAGTAAGACTCAAAGCCCGACCGCGGCAGAAGATAGAGAGAGAATGAAAGTCATTCCCTATGCCTCAGCCATAGGTTCTATAAAGTATGCCATGCTGTGTACCAGACATATTGTGTGCCTTGCCATGAGTTTGGCAAGGGAGTACAATAGTGATCCAGGAGTAGATCACTGGACAGCAGTCAAAATTATTCTTAGTTACCTAAGAGGACTAAGGAAATATTTCTCGGTTATGGAGGTGATAAAGAGTTCATCGTAAAGAGTTACATCCATGGAAGCTTTGACACCGATTCAGATGACTCTGAGTCTCAATCTGGATACATATTGAAAGTGGGAGCAATTAGCTAGAGTAGCTCCGTGCAGAGCATTGTAGACATAGAAATTTGCAAAATACATACGAATGTGAATGTGGCAGACCCGTTGACTAAACCTCTCTCACAAGCAAAACATGATCACACCTTAGTACTCTTTGGGTGTTAATCACATGGCGATGTGAACTAGATTACGGACTCTAGTAAATCCTTTGGGTGTTAATCACATGATGATGTGAACTATTGGTGTTAATCACATGGCGATGTGAACTAGATTATTGACTCTAGTGCAAGTGGGAGACTGAAGGAAATATGCCCTAGAGGCAATAATAAAGTTGTTATTTTATATTTCCTTATATCATGATAAATGTTTATTATTCATGCTAGAATTGTATTAACCGGAAACTTGATACATGTGTGGATACATAGACAAAACACCGTGTCCCTAGTAAGCCTCTACTAGACTAGCTCGTTAATCAAAGATGGTTAAGTTCCCTAGCCATAGACATGTGTTATCATTTGAAGAATGGGATCACATCATTAGGAGAATGATGTGATGGACATGACCCATCCGTTAGCTTAGCATATTGATCATTCAGTTTTATTGCTATTGCTTTCTTCATGTCAAATACATATTCCTTTGACTATGAGATTATGCAACTCCCGGATACCGGAGGAATACCTTGTGTGCTATCAAACGTCACAGCATAACTGGGTGATTATAAAGATGCTCTACAGGTATCTCCAAAGGTGTTTGTAGGGTTGGCATAGATCGAGATTAGGATTTGTCACTCCGAGTATCGGAGAGGTATCTCTGCGCCCTCTCGGTAATGCACATCATAAGAAGCCTTGCAAGCAATGTGACTAATGAGTTAGTTACGGGATGATGTATTACGGAACGAGTAAAGAGACTTGCCGGTAACGAGATTGAACTAGGTATGAAGATACCGACGATCGAATCTCGGGCAAGTAACATACCGATGACAAAGGGAATAACATATGTTGTCATTACGGTACGACCGATAAAGATCTTCGTAGAATATGTGGGAACCAATATGAGCATCCAGGTTCCACTGTTGGTTATTGACCGGAGAGGTGTCTCGGTCATGTCTACATAGTTCTCGAACCCGTAGGGTCCGCACGCTTAACGTTCGATGACGAATTTATATTATATGAGTTATGTGATTTGGTGACCGAATGTTGTTCAGAGTCCCAGATGAGATCACGGACATGACGAGGAGTCTTGAAATGGTCGAGAGGTAAAGATTCATATATAGGACGATGATATTCGGACACTGGAAGTGTTTCGGGGGTACCGGGTACATATCGGGTCACCGGAAGGGGTTCCGGGCACCCCCCGGCAAAGATATGGGCCTATTGGGCCAAGAGGGGAAACGCAGCAGCCAGCATGGGCTGCTGTGCCCCCCTTGTAGGCCGAATAGAAAGGGGAAGGAAAGGGGGGAAGAGAGAAAGGAAGGGGATGGATTCGGCCTCCCCCTTCCTTCTCTCCCCCCTCCTTCATGTCAAATACATATTCCTTCGACTATGAGATTATGCAAGTCCCGAATACTGGAGGAATGCCTTGTGTGCTATCAAATGTCACAACGTAACTGGGTGATCATAAAGATGCTCTACAGGTATCTCCAAAGGTGTTTGTTGAGTTGGCATAGATCGAGATTAGGATTTGTCACTCCGAGTATCGGAGAGGTATCTCTGGGCCCTCTCGGTAATGCACATCATAAGAAGCCTTGCAAGCAAAGTAACTAATGAGTTAGTTGCAGGATGATGTATTACGGAACAAGTAAAGAGACTTGCCGGTAACGAGATTGAACTAGGTATGTAGATACCGACGGTCGAATCTCAGGCAAGTAACATACCGATGAACAAAGGGAATAATGTATGTTGTCATAACGGTTCAACCGATAAAGATCTTCGTAGAATATGTAGGAACCAATATGAGCATCCAGGTTCAGCTATTGGTTATTGACCGGAGAGATGTCTCGGTCATGTCTACATAGTTCTCGAACCCGTAGGGTCCGCACGCTTAACGTTCGATAACGATTTAGTATTGAATGAGTTATGTGATTTGGTGACCGAATGTTGTTCAGAGTCCTGGATGAGATCACGGACATGACGAGGAGTCTCGAAATGGTTGAGAGGTAAAGATTGATATATAGGACGATGGTATTCGGACACCGGAAGTGTTCCGGAGGGTACCGGGTACATATCGGGTCACCGGAAGGGGTTCCGGGCACCCCCGGCAAAAGATATGGGCCTTATGGGCCAAGAGGGGAAACACAACAGCCACCAAGAGCTGCTACGCCGCCCATATGGGCCGAACCATAGGAGAAGGAAAGAGGGGAAGGGAGAAGGAAAGGGGGGATTCGGCCTCTCCCTTCCTTCCCTCCTCTTTCCTTCCCCCTCCGGCAATTATGGGAGGGGGGGAGGCCGAATTGGGGACTACTCCATCTCACGTGATGATCGGACATGGTTTAGTTGATTTGGATCACGTATCATTTAGATGACTTGAGGGATGTCTATCTAAGTGGGAGTTCTTAAGTAATTTGATTAATTGAACTTAATTTATCATGAACTTAGTCCTGATAGTATTTGCATATCTATGTTGTAGATCAATGGCCCGTGCTACCGTTCCCTTGAATTTTAATGCGTTCCTAGAGAAAGCTAAGTTGAAAGATGATGGTAGCAACTACACGGACTGGGTCCGTAACTTGAGGATTATCCTCGTTGCCGCACAGAAGAATTATGTCCTTGATGCACCGCTAGGTGAAAGGCCTGCTGCAGGAGCAGATGCTGATGTTATGAACGTCTGGCAAGCTCGATCTGATGACTACTCGATAGTTCAGTGTGCCATGCTTTACGGCTTAGAATCGGGACTTCAAAGACGTTTTGAACGTCATGGAGCATATGAGATGTTCCAGGAGTTGAAGTTAATATTTCAAGCAAATGCCCGAGTTGAGAGATATGAAGTCTCCAACAAGTTCTATAGTTGCAAGATGGAGGAGAACAGTTCTGTCAGTGAACACATACTCAGAATGTCTGGATATCATAATCACTTGACTCAGCTGGGAGTTAATCTTCCAGATGATAGTGTTATTGACAAAGTTCTCCAATCACTGCCACCAAGCTACAAAGGCTTCGTGATGAACTATAATATGCAAGGGATGGAGAAGACAATTCTCGGGCTCTTCGCAATGCTCAAAGCTGCGGAGGTAGAAATCAAGAAGGAGCATCAAGTGTTGATGGTTAACAAGACCACTAGTTTCAAGAAAAAGGGCAAGGGAAAGAAGGGGAACTTCAGGAAGAATGGCAAGCAAGTTGCCACTCCCAGGAAGAAGCCCAAAGCTGGACCCAAGCCTGAAACTGAGTGCTTCTACTGCAAAGGGACTGGTCACTGGAAGCGGAACTGCCCCAAGTATTTGGCGGATAAGAAGGATGGCAAAGTGAACAAAGGTATATTTGATATACATGTTATTGATGTGTACCTTACTAATGCTCATAGTAACGCCTGGGTATTTGATACTGGTTCGGTTGCTCATAGTTGTAACTCGAAACAGGGGCTACGGATTAAATGAAGATTGGCTAAGGACGAGGTGACGATGCGCGTCGGGAATGGTTCCAAGGTCGATATGATCACCGTCGGCATGCTACCTCTACATCTACCTTCGGGATTAGTTTTAGACCTGAATAATTGTTATTTGGTGCCAGCGTTGAGCATGAACATTATATATGGATCTTGTTTAGTGCGAGACGGTTATTCATTTAAATCAGAGAATAATGGTTGTTTTATTTATATGAGTAATATCTTTTATGGTCATGCACCCTTGAAGAGTGGTCTATTTTTGTTGAATCTCGATTGTGGTGATACACACATTCATAATATTGATGCCAAAAGATGCAAAGTTGATAATGATAGTGCAACATATTTGTGGCACTGCCATTTAGGTCATATTGGTGTAAAGCGCATGAAGAAACTCCATGCGGATGGACTTTTGGAATCACTTGATTATGAATCATTTGATACTTGCAAACCATGCCTCATGGGCAAGATGACTAAAACTCCGTTCTCCGGAACAATGGAGCGAGCTAATGACTTATTGGAAATAATACATACCGATGTATGCGGTCCGATGAGTGTTGAAGCTCGCGGCGGGTATCGTTATTTTCTAACCTTCACAGATGATTTGAGCAGATATGGGTATATCTGTCGTGGTTCTAAGTTTGACAGTAGAATGGGGGGGGGGGGGGGGGGGTAGGTATGAGGAGGCAAGATCCTAGCTACGGTGAGGTTGTGCACGCAAGATTTACGAGTTCAGGCCCTTCTTGGAGGAAGTAACAGCCCTACGTCTCGGTGCCCGGAGGCTCGGTCGATTGGATTATGCGTGAAGTTACAGGGGGTGCAAACCCTTGTGCCTGAGGAGGGGGGTGGCTTATATAGAGTGCGCCAGGACCCCAACCGTCCCACGTTACAAGGGATTCAATGTCTATAAAGACAGGACGTTACTGATAACGCCAGCAATAAAGGCAAATAAATGATCATTAAGACTACGGAGTGAACGCCTGACCCTTGCCATCCTGAGTGACCTTAGATCTTCTGTCTTCCGAGTGGTTTCTGGTGCGGTCGAGTGAGTACACCCAGGTCGAATGGAATTGGGTTATCCGAGTGAACTGTTGGTCGAGTGGGTTGCACCCTGTGGCGATTTCAGTCGGTAGATGGTGCTATCCTTTGAATGTCCTTGGCCTTAGGGCAGTGTCCTCGGGTAAGGGTGTCTAGGTCAGGCCTATTACCCTACCCTAGGTACATGTCTTAGTCATTAGCCCCCGAATGGATCTGGGTCCGAGTGGAGAAGGGGTTGAAGATGGTTCCGACCCGATTTATATGCTTCAGAGGCATCCTAACCGGGCCGGTGATCTTTGTAAAAACTTCAACTTCATTTTCAGTCGCCTGGGTCCATTCAGAGGTCGTCGAGTGATTTTTGCTGATAAGCTCCGAGTGTTGGTATGGTATAAGATCCTCGGCGCGATTGGTCACGCTGCTGCTTTCCGGATCTCACGGGATTCGAAATTTGGAGAAGCGCGCGGGACGGAGAGCGCCGCTGTAGACGGAGCGGGTTAGGCAGGGACGCCTCGATTCCCGTGCCACCTTTTTCGCCACGTATCCAGCGCGCGACTGTTGCGGGATTTGACTGGATTGCCTGGGCCCACTAGTCAGCCACTCGGGAGCAGGCCCATATAAGGCGTCGGGGTCGATGAGCCCGGTACTGTGCTCCCCATCTCCTTCCTCTTCTCCTGTTTAACCACCACATTCGCCGCCACCTTCGACGCCGCCGCCCCGCCCGAGCGCAGCCTGCCGCGATGGGGAAGGAGAAGACGGCGGCCTTGGAGCGTGCGAAGAAAGCGACGGCGGCAGCGAAGGGCAAGAAGACGAGTCGGGGTGGCTCGCCGTCGAGATCCGGCCTGCCGCCCGGCTGGATCCAGGGTGATTGGATTCGCTCCACGATTCAATAAGAGGATATGGAGGATCTGGTCGAGGGGGGCTTGATCACCCATGGATCTTGGAGGCTGCCAGGTGATGAGACCGAGCCGCAGCCGCAGGAGGGTGAGTGCGTCCTCCTCGCGACCCACGTCGACCGTGGTTTTTCTCTGCCCCCTCATCCTTTTTTCCGAGGTTTTCTGAACTTTTTCGGGGCTCAACTTCATCACTTTTCTCCGAACACCATCACATACCTTGCTGCGTTTGTCTCCATGTGTGAGAATTTCCTGGGTTGTCGACCGCATTGGGGTCTCTTCAAACACATCTTTACTTGCCGCTCACAGTCTATGAAAAAGGCCAATTCGAGTGATGAGAGGACGCACGTGATCCAGATGTGCGGAGGTCTAGGGATCCAGATGAGAGGCAAAAGCACTTTTCCACCTATAACTCTTCCCGATTCGGTCAGAGGGTGGCAGTCGACCTGGTTTTATTGTAAGGACAAACCAACTCCTGGTCAGTCGACTGGCCTTCCTCCCTTTACCATGGGGCGAATTGAAAAGCCCTCTTCCTTGAAAGTGACTCCAGAAGAAAAGGCGGAGGTGAACATGTTGGTTGACCGCGTAATCCAACTTGTCCGCGATGGCGTGACCGGCATGGATTTGCTAGAGGTGTTTCTCACTCGCCGCATTCAGCCGCTCCAGGCCCGCGATCATCCTATGTGGATGTATTCGGGCGCCGATGATTCTGCTCGGATCCACCCGGAGGAAGTTGCCGAGGAGACGGTGGCGTGGTGGCTGCAGAGCATTACCGGAAACAAAGACAACCCCAGGGGGTCTAGGAGAATTCTGCCACTCGGCGCTGATAACGAACCAGACAAGGTCAGACCTTCGATGTCGAGTGACTTTTACTCTAATTTGTAAACTGTCTTTGGAACCGACTGATGCTTGTTCGATTCTTTGCTTCGCAAATATATACTGAGATGTACTCGATGCCCAATGGGGAGCAGATCCAGGAAGGAGAAGAGAGCGGAGGCGACAACGGCGACTGGAATTCCGATGGGGAGAGTGATGAAGAGCACGAAAACTCGAGCAGTGAGGAGGAGGTCGATTCTCCACCTCGCACGGAAAAGCGTTCCAAGCACAAGCATGACCCAACAAGTATCCGGGGCAAGGTGGCAGCACCGACTGGACAGACTTCGAAGCGCACTCGGACATCTTCTCCGGTGCCGACTGAGAAGGCTCCGAAGCAGCTCAAGACCGCGTCGTCAAAGCCACGGAAGGCTTTGCCCAAGATCAAGGTTGATGTTCCCGTCGCCTCTGCGTAAGCGTTTCGTTTTCACCCTTTGTTTGAAGAATCTTATATCAGTTGTCGACCCATTCACTTGCTTGACCGAGTGAACCTTGAGATTTGCAGCGCTGCTACCTCCGGGACTTCTGCTTACCAAGATGATGGTGACGAGGAGATGGAGGACGCGGTCACCTCCAAAGCGGGTATGACCCCTGTTATCTCATCTTTTCTTTGTTAGCCAATTCTTCAATCGACTGAACTCTTGTGGTCGATTCTTTTGCAGCTCCGCAAAATGTTATTGAACTTCAAGACGATGATGAAGATGAGCCGCAGAAACTTGTGGGTAGGAGGAGCAGGACCTCAGTCAAGAAGGTACCAGCTAGCAAGACGCCTCAGTCGACGCCGGCAACGGAACTAGCTATCCAGCAATCCGGGGACTTCAACCGTGCCTCCATTACTTTTGCGAATCCCTTGTCGAGTGTTCGTCCTTCGTCGTCGACTGTGCCGGCCCTTGCTTCGTCTATCCAACTTCATGCCTCAAGCTCTCAAGCTACTGCAACTGATACACCGACTGCACCTCCCACCGCCCATCACGTCCCAGAAGACCAAGTGAGTGCTGCCAAGGAGGCTATACGCCAGGCTGGTGTTATGATGGAGCAGATGAAGGTGGTGCGCGAGGCCAGTCAAGCTGCCTATGATGCCAGCTCAGCACTTCAGGCCAATGTCCAGGTTAGCTTACTTCCGACTGAACTCCATCTTGACGCTTGTTCTGTTAGGATATGATATTTAGAAACTGCTGCTTTATCCGCAAGACGTCCGTGGATGAGCATTTTGGAACCTTAATTGCACACCCATTGTCAGTCTGCACACCCGGTGGGTGTTTTAATTTCTGTTGAGTAGTTTTTCCACTTGAGTCGACTAGGTTGTGCTGATCGAATCTCTGAACCAGTGGGGGCACGCTGAGTGCACCCACTGGGTGTAGTCCCCGAGACCGCCGTCGAATGTTTGATTCGGCGGGGGTCTTTTAACAGATCTTTTCCACTCGAGCTGGGCAGATCATGACGAGTGGAACCTTTACCAGTGGGGGCACGCTGAGTGCACCCACTGGGTGTAGTCCCCGAGACCGTAGTCGACTGCGGGCAGTCGGCTATGGTCTGAGTTTTTTTTTGACTGGACGGACCAAGTCGATTGAAAGAGTCGGACCAGTGGGGGCACGCTGAGTGCACCCACTGGGTGTAGTCCCTGAGACTATTGGCGAATGTTTGATTCGGCAGTAGTCTTTGTGTCTGCCGACTGACTATCTTCTGAACACAGAAATCTTATGATCTTGGAGCCCGGTTTGCCGACTTGGAGAAGAAGCAAATCCAGCTCAATCTTGACCTGGAGTTGGCTCGAAACAACTTGCAGAAGGCTAAGGATGACGCTGCTGGTAAGGAAAGCTTGTCGACCGGTTCTCTTGCCATCTTCTCTCCTCCTTTTTCTGATTTGAATGTTATTCTTTCTAGAAACAATGAGACAAGCTTTGGAGAAGAAGGACCTTGACCTTGCGGTTGCGAAGAAAACCGCCGAAGACAAAACGGTGCTTGCCGACCAAAAGATGGCCTCAGTCGGACAGCTGGAGGGAGAGAATGCCAAGCTGAAGGCTGCTCTTGACGAAGCCAACAAAGAAGTGACTTGTCTGAAGAAGGACAAGCGGACCCTGACCGACAAAGTAGAAGACATCACCCGCAGGAGGGACGACCTGGAGAACTACCTGGGAGGACTCGCCAAAAAATTATTCCTCATGCTTGAAGGTACTTTTCTCTGTGTGACTCATTATTCGTCATACCGCTGTCGACTCATTATTTCTCTGCGAGTGCAGAATTCTGTCAAGACTTCGAGGAAGAAACTGGGCGAGTCGAGACGAACTTGGACCCCATCAACTCCCCTGTCAAAGATGAAGCAGCCATGAATGTGCTCCGACTGGAGTCTCGCCTTGCCAGTGCCTTGGAATATCTTGCTCGACTCAAGGTTGCAGTTTCGCGGATCGACATAGCGCTCTGGCCAGGGGACACGCTCCGAAACGATCTTGAGTCTCTGATGACTCGACTTAACGAGATTCCTGGTCGAGTGCAGGAGTGGAAGAAGTCCGCTGCTCGATGCGGTGCTGATGTAGCTTTGTCCCTGGTTCGCGTCCACTGCAAGGAAGCCAGAGAACAGAAGCTGGCGGCAATCAAGGTCGCCAACACCAAGAAACTCGACTTCCAGTCTTTCATGGAGACCTTCATTGCTGCCGCTACTCGAATCGCAGATGGAATCGACCTGGACGAGTTTGTCGAGCCTGCCAGCCCCTCCGCGGAGTGAATGAAACTTTTTATGATCTGATTCAATTTGCCTCGGTATGCCGAGTGATTCTGTAACCGTAAAACTCCTTCGGGCCTGATGCCCGAGTACTTTGAGCTCCTTCGTCCGAACTTTTATGATCCGGTTCAATTTGCCTCGGTATGCCGAGTGATTTTGTAACCGTAAAACTCCTTCGGGCCTGATGCCCGAGTACTTTTAAGCTCCTTCATCCGAACTTAGTTTGCCTTTAAATATGCTTGTTTTTACTTCCGAGAGGAACTTGTATCTTCACTCGGAACAGACGCAGTTCTGAGGAGAGGATCGCGGATGACCTGCACCTCGTCGTCCTTGCAGATCAGGATGGAGCATGTTTTACACTTAGGCGAGTACAGGACTGCAGCTAAGCCGCCGAGTGAGAGGGTTGCTCATCACTCGGTAGGATTTTTTAAACTTAGGCGAGTACAGGACTGCAGCTAAACCTCTGAGTGAGAGGGTTGCTCATCACTCGGTAGGATTTTTTAAACTTAGGCGAGTACAGGACTGCAGCTAAGCCTCCGAGTGAGAGGGTTGCTCGTCACTCGGTAGGATTTTTTAAACTTAGGCGAGTACATGACTGCAACTAAGCCCCTGAGTGAGAGGGTTGCTCATCACTCGGTAGGATTTTTTAAACTTAGGCGAGTACAGGACTGCAGCTAAGCCCCCGAGTGCGAGGGTTGCTCTCACTCGGTGGATTTTTAAACTTAGGCGAGTACATGACTGCAGCTAACCTCCGAGTGAGAGGGTTGCTCATCACTCGATAGGATTTTTTAAACTTAGGCGAGTACAGGACTGTTTAACAGCTAAGCCTCCGAGTGAGAGGGTTGCTCATCACTCGGTAGGATTTTTTAAACTTAGGCGAGTACAGGACTGCAGCTAAGCCCCCGAGTGAGAGGGTTGCTCATCACTCGGTAGGATTTTTTAAACTTAGGCGAGTACAGGACTGCAGCTAAGCCCCTGAGTGAGAGGGTTGCTCATCACTCGGTAGGATTTTTTAAACTTAGGCGAGTATAGGACTGCAGCTAAGCCCCCGAGTGAGAGGGTTGCTCATCACTTGGTGAACTTGTCGACTGCTACAAGCACATGGGTGAAACCACTCCTGCCAGTCTTCAGAGGTCCCACCATATCCAAACCCCAAACAGCGAATGGCCAGACGAGTGGAATGGTTTTCAGGGCTGAAGCGGGTTTGTGGGACATGTTGGAGTAGAACTGACAGCCCTCACATTTGTCAATTATTTCCTTTGCCATCTCATTTGCCCGCGGCCAATAAAACCCTGCTCGATACGCTTTGGCCACGATGGCCCGAGAAGACGCATGGTGACCACAGGTTCCTGAGTGAATATCACCGAGGATCATTCGGCCTTCTTCCGGAGTGATGCATTTCTGAACGACCCCAGTGACACTTTCTCTATAGAGTTGCTCCCCCATTACTGTGAAGGCCTTGGATCGACAGACAATCTGGCGAGCCTCTTCTTCATCCTCTGGAAGCTCTTTCCTGAGAATATATGCGATATACGGCACTGTCCAATCAGGAATAATGATCAAAACTTCCATGATCAAGTCGACCACAGCTGGGATTTCAACTTCAGTCGGATCAGTGGAACTTTTAGGCTGTGGGGGCTCTTCTATGAAGGGATCTTCTTGAACTGATGGTGCGTGAATATGCTCCAAAAACACATTGCTGGGAATAGGCTCCCGCTTGGATCCTATCTTCGCCAAGTCATCAGCTGCTTGATTCTTCAGTCGGGGTATATGGTGGAGCTCTAGCCCTTCAAACTTCTTTTCTAACTTTCTCACCGTATTGCAATAACCAGTCATAGCATGGCTCCTGACGTCCCACTCCTTCATCACTTGATTAACCACTAAATCTGAGTCACCGTAAACCATTAGGCGGCGGACGCCGAGTGAAATGGCCATTCGCAACCCATACAAGAGTGCCTCATATTCAACTTCATTGTTGGAGGAATCAAAGTGAATCTGGAGAACATATCTGAGGTTGTCGCCTCGTGGAGATACCAGGACCACTCCAGCGCCTGAACCATTCAACATCTTGGACCCGTCGAAGAACATAGTCCAATGTTCCGACTGTATCTGGGTCGGTAACTGTTGTTCAATCCACTCGACGAGGAAATCTGCTATTGCTTGAGACTTGATCGCTTTCTTTGCCTCAAACTTGATATCCAGCGGAAGGAGTTCAATCGCCCACTTAGCCACTCGGCTAGTTGCATCTCTGTTGTTCAGAATTTCTGACAACGGAGCGTCGCTGATGACTGTAATCGAATGATCTGAGAAATAATGTGCAACCTTCTTCGTGGTCAAGTAGATTCCATAGACAAGCTTCTGATAATGTGGATATCTCTGCTTGGATGGAGTTAAGACTTCAGAAATATAATACACTAGGCGTTGAACCTTGTAGGTTTTACCTTCTTCTTCCCGCTCGACCGTGAGTACTGTACTGACAACCTGTCCAGTGGCTGCTATATAAAGCAGTAAAGGCTCTTTGCTGATTGGAGCAGCAAGCACCGGTTGGGTGGAAAGCAGGGCTTTGAGCTCTGCAAACGCTGCGTCAGCTTTAGGAGTCCACTCGAACTTATCAGATTTCTTCATCAGTCAGTAAAGAGGCAATGCCTTTTCACCGAGGCGAGAGATGAATCGACTCAAAGCGGCCAAACAACCAGCAAGCTTCTGAACGTCGTGTACACGCACAGGGCGTTTCATTCGGAGGATTGCACCAACTTTCTCTGGGTTTGCATCGATCCCACGTTCGGAAACGAGGAAACCGAGTAACTTTCCACTTGGAACTCCAAATGTACACTTCGACGGATTAAGCTTGATATCATATCTTCTCAAATTGTCAAAGGTTTCGGCAAGGTCAGTCAGCAGGTCAGAACCTTTGCGCGACTTAACCACGATGTCATCCATGTATGCTTCCACATTCCGACTGATTTGAGCTAGCAGACACTTCTGTATCATGCGCATGAATGTGGCACCAGCATTTTTGAGACCAAAGGGCATGGTGATGTAGCAAAAGCACCCGAATGGGGTGATAAAAGCTGTTTTTATTTCATCAGGTCCATACAGTCGGATCTGATGGTATCCAAAATATGCATCCAGGAAGGACAATCGCTCACAACCCGCAGTCGAGTCGACTATCTGATCGATGCGGGGGAGAGGAAAATGATCTTTCGGGCAGGCCCGATTGATATGCTTGAAATCAATGCACATACGAAGTGAATCGTCCTTCTTGGGAACCATGACAACATTGGCGAGCCACTCGGAGTGGTAAATTTCGCGGATGAACTCAGTCGCCAAAAGCTGAGCCACCTCTTCGCCGATTGCCTTTCTCTTCTCCGCAGCGGACCGACGGAGGTGCTCTTTCACGGGTTTTGCCTTTGGATCGACTCGCAAACGGTGCTCAGCCAGCCCCCTGGGTACACCCGGCATGTCATACGGCTTCCATGCGAAGATGTCCCAGTTCTCACGGAGGAACTGGATGAGTGCTTCTTCCTATTTGCTCTCGAGTGTTGTTGAGATATGAGTCGGTGCAGCACTAGGATCGGTCGGGTGAATGTGAACAGGCTTTGTCTCACCGGATGACTGAAATGCAGACTCGGAAGCAGGCTTCTTAGCGCGCAACAAATCGCTCGGATCTGCAGTCTTCTTATATTCTTCCATTTCAATCGCTGCCATCTGTTCATCGGCAATCTTAGAGCCCTTCTGGAGGCACTCTTCTGCTCGTTGCCGATTGCCAGTGATCGTGATCATGCCCCTGGGGCCAGGCATCTTCAGCTTGAGGTACACGTAACACGGTCGAGCCATGAAACGGGCATATGCAGTTCTGCCCAGAATAGCATGATAGGCACTGTGAAAATCCACAACTTCAAATGTCAGCTTCTCCTTGCGGTAATTCTTTGAGTCACCGAAAACCACGTCAAGAGTGATCTGTCCGAGTGAATCAGCTTTCTTCCCTGGAATGACACCGTGGAACCGCATGTTGCTCTCACTGAGCCTGGACATCGGAATGCCCATCCCACGAAGAGTCTCTGCATACAAAATGTTCAAGCCGCTGCCACCATCCATCAAGACTTTGGTCAGTCGGGTGCCCCCAACGACCGGGTTGACCACCAACGCTTGCCTCCTGGGGGTGGCGACGTGCGGTGGGTGGTCAGATTGGTCGAATGTGATGGGAGTCTTTGACCATTTCAAATATGTCGTCGTTGCCGGAGCAACCATGTTTACCTCTCTATTGATGACTTTCAGTCGACTTTTACTCTCAATGTCAGCAAAAATCATCAAAGTGGAATTGACGTTAGGGAAACCGTCATCATCTTCTTCCTGATCACCATCCTTGTCAGACTCTTTTTCCTTTTCATTGGGCTGTTTCTCTCGGAACTGCTGGATCAGGAGCCGACATTGTCGAGTAGTATGTTTGGGATAAATCAGATTTCCCTCTTCATCCTTCTTGGTGTGAATGTGACATGGCAAGTCCAACACATCGTTCCCATCCTGATCTTTCACCTTCTTGGGGATCCAGGGTCCCTTGGGCTTCCCCTTGAATTTCCCTTGAGTTACAACTGCAGCTTCACCTGGACCTGCTGGCTCGGCTTTGCGTTTCTACTTCTGACCCACTCCAGTGTCTTGGGCGACTGTCTTGCCCTTCCCACTGCGGAGTCGGTCCTCTTCTTCACCATTAGCATACCGGGTGGCTATTTCCATCATTCGGGTCAGAGACATATCTCCTGTCCGACCGAATTTCAAGTTAAGCTCTCGATACCGAATGCCTTCCTTGAAGGCACAAACTGCTTGGTGTTGGGATACATTTTCTACTGTGTGGTGTAATGTGGTCCATCTTTGGATGTAATCCCTCAGAGTTTCATTCGGCTTCTGTACACAATGTTGCAATTCTGTCAACCCCGCAGGTCATTTGCATGTGCCCTCGAATGTTCTGACAAACACTCGGGCTAACTCCTCCCAGCTGAATATACTGCCTGGAGCCAACTGATTCAGCCATGCTCTGGCCGACCCTTCCAGCATGAGAGGAAGGTGTTTCATAGCTACCTCATCATTTCCACCGCCGATCTGGACAGCCACTCGATAATCTTCCAGCCAAGTGTCAGGCTTCGACTCACCGGTGAACTTACTAACCCCAGTCGCCAACCTGAAGTTGGGGGGGATCTCAGCGGCTCTGATAGCTCTGCTAAAACACTCGGGACCCGAAACATGAATCCTGCTTCCACTCGGGCGATCCCTGCCTTGCCCCTCTCTGTGTGCTCGGTTCCTGTCGACCAAACCTTGCACTAAAATTGACCTCGCATCAAACCCTGGCGCTCTTGGGTCGACCGGCGTCCTCCACCCTCCGCTGTACGGGCGCCTGTCATCATAGTGCCGGGGCACATATGATCCGCTTCTCAGAGGGGGTGAAGGCGCTCGACGGCGGTCATCACGGCCGAGTCGATGATCGTACTGCTCGTGGATCCGACCCAAGTGCTGATCCTGGCGATGCACCCGCCCTTCACGCCGCGGAGGCGATCTTGGGCTGTGAGCCAACTGAACTGTGTCAGCCACCACAGATCTGCTATGGATTCTGTTACGCGACTGTGATACTGCAGTGTTTTGGTCTCCTGCCGCCCGGAGCAGAGCCCGGATCTGCATCAAACCTCGTCCAGCTTCTGACTGGGATGGCTGGATGGATTCTGCTATACGAGCTGCGGCTGCAAGATTCTGAATCGGAGTGCGGTATACCTGAGGTTCAGGAGGGAACAATTGCCGCCGTCGACTGGACTCAGGAATCCGCTGCCGAGCACGTTCGTCGAGTGCATGCTGAAGATTTTCCAGTCGAGTGCGTTCAGCCAAAGTGGCCAAGCGCGCTGCCTCCAAGGCCCGAGCCTCAGAGGTTTCTCCGACGATGGGCGTGTGGAGTGCTTCCTCGTTACGGCGGTGAAGTTCCTCCCTCCGCTGTGAAGAGAGGGTTTCGGGGTGGTATTCCTCGTGAACACGCGACGGATCGCCACCGCCGTCGCCGCCTCCGTTGCGACGCATGCCAGGTGGGCTACGTGGCGTGTAGACCATCAGGACCTCCGCCGCAGGATCGCTGCTGTCGCACTCGGACAGAGTCTCGACGGAGCCAGTCGACAGATCGAACAGGCCGTAGAGAGATTCATCGGGCTCGATTGCCGCGACTTGAGGGGTGGCCGATTGACGTGCCACTGCATGCTTCACCCACCGCTGAAGCCGCGATCAACCGGATCACTTGCAACGGCAAACAGCGGGGAACGAAGACGCCGTAGGAAACGACCGATATTGGGTCGACGGCTGCCGCAGAAGGACACCGCGGACACATGCGCGAAAGTGCGTCGCCCCGCGGACGGGGAACGTCTCGACGTCGAGGGGGTCCTCGTGGAGCCAGGCGGAGTCGTCGGCGATGAAGACGAGCGCGCCGAGACGGATCTCATGGCCCTCAGCCAAACCTCCACCCGAAACCATGATGATGGGAATCGGAAAAAATCGCAACCTCACCGGAAAGTCGCTAAGACACCGGCCCCACGGTGGGCGCCAACTGTCGTGGTTCTAAGGCTGACAGTAGAATGGGGGGGGGGGGGGGGGGGGGGGTAGGTATGAGGAGGCAAGATCCTAGCTACGGTGAGGTTGTGCACGCAAGATTTACGAGTTCAGGCCCTTCTCGGAGGAAGTAACAGCCCTACGTCTCGGTGCCCGGAGGCTCGGTCGATTGGATTATGCGTGAAGTTACAGGGGGTGCGAACCCTTGTGCCTGAGGAGGGGGGGTGGCTTATATAGAGTGCGCCAGGACCCCAACCGTCCCACGTTACAAGGGATTCAATGTCTATAAAGACAGGACGTTACTGATAACGCCAGCAATAAAGGCAAATAAATGATCATTAAGACTACGGAGTGAACGCCTGACCCTTGCCATCCTGAGTGACCTTAGATCTTCTGTCTTCCGAGTGGTTTCTGGTGCGGTCGAGTGAGTACACCCCGGTCGAATGGAATTGGGTTATCCGAGTGAACTGTTGGTCGAGTGGGTTGCACCCTGTGGCGATTTCAGTCGGTAGATGGTGCTATCCTTTGAATGTCCTTGGCCTTAGGGCAGTGTCCTCGGGTAAGCGTGTCTAGGTCAGGCCTATTACCCTACCCTAGGTACATGTCTTTGTCATTAGCCCCCGAATGGATCTGGGTCCGAGTGGAGAAGGGGTTGAAGATGGTTCCGACCCGATTTATATGCTTCAGAGGCATCCTAACCGGGCCGGTGATATTTGTAAAAACTTCAACTTCATTTTTAGTCGCCTAGGTCCATTCAGAGGTCGTCGAGTGATTTTTGCTGATAAGCTCTGAGTGTTGGTATGGTATAAGATCGTCGGCGCGATTGGTCACGCTGCCGCTTTCCGGATCTCACGGGATTCGAAATTTGGAAAGGCGCGCGGGACGGAGAGTACCGCTGTAGACGGAGCGGGTTAGGCAGGGACACCTCGATTCTCGTGCCATGCTGTGTACCAGACATATTGTGTGCCTTGCCATGAGTTTGGCAAGGGAGTACAATAGTGATCCAGAAGTAGATCACTGGACAACAGTCAAAATTATCCTTAGTTACCTAAGAGGACTAAGGAAATATTTCTCGGTTATGGAGGTGATAAAGAGTTCGTCATAAAGAGTTACATCCATGCAAGCTTTGACACCGATTCAGATGACTCAGAGTCTCAATCTGGATACATATTGAAAGTGGGTGCAATTAGCTAGAGTAGCTCCGTGCAGAGCATTGTAGACATAGAAATTTGCAAAATACATACGAATGTGAATGTGGCAGACCCGTTGACTAAACCTCTCTCACAAGCAAAACATGATCACACCTTAGTACTCTTTGGGTGTTAATCACATGGCGATGTGAACTAGATTACTGACTCTAGTAAACCCTTTGGGTGTTAAACACATGATGATGTGAACTATTGGTGTTAATCACATGGCGATGTGAACTAGATTATTGACTCTAGTGCAAGTGGGAGACTGAAGGAAATATGCCCTAGAGGCAATAATAAAGTTGTTATTTTATATTTCCTTATATCATGATAAATGTTTATTATTCATGCTAGAATTGTATTAACCGGAAACTTGATACATGTGTGGATACATAGACAAAACACCGTGTCCCTAGTAAGCCTCTACTAGACTAGCTCGTTAATCAAAGATGGTTAAGTTCCCTAGCCATAGACATGTGTTGTCATTTGATGAATGAGATCACATCATTAGGAGAATGATGTGATGGACATGACCCATCCGTTAGCTTAGCATATTGATCGTTCAATTTTATTGCTATTGCTTTCTTCATGTCAAATACATATTCCTTTGACTATGAGATTATGCAACTCCCGGATACCGGAGGAATACCTTGTGTGCTATCAAATGTCACAGCATAACTGGGTGATTATAAAGATGCTCTACAGGTATCTCCAAAGGTGTTTGTAGGGTTGGCATAGATCGAGATTAGGATTTGTGACATCGAGTATCGGAGAGGTATCTCTGCGCCCTCTCGGTGATGCACATCATAAGAAGCCTTGCAAGCAATGTGACTAATGAGTTAGTTACGGGATGATGTATTACGGAACGAGTAAAGAGACTTGCCGGTAACGAGATTGAACTAGGTATGAAGATACCGACGATCGAATCTCGGGCAAGTAACATACCGATGACAAAGGGAATAACGTATGTTGTCATTACGATACGACTGATAAAGATCTTCGTAGAATATGTGGGAACCAATATGAGCATCCAGGCTCCACTATTGGTTATTGACCGGAGAGGTGTCTCGGTCATGTCTACATAGTTCTCGAACCCGTAGGGTCCGCACGCTTAACGTTCGATGACGAATTTGTATTATATGAGTTATGTGATTTGGTGACCGAATGTTGTTTGGAGTCCCAGATGAGATCATGGACATGACGAGGAGTCTTGAAATGGTCGAGAGGTAAAGATTCATATATAGGACGATGATATTCGGACACCGGAAGTGTTCCGGGGGTACCGGGTACATATCGGGTCACCGGAAGGGGTTCCGGGCACCCCCCGGCAAAGATATGGGCCTATTGGGCCAAGAGGGGAAACGCAGCAGCCAACATGGGCTGCTGTGCCCCCCTTGTAGGCCAAATAGAAAGGGGAAGGAAAGGGGGGAAGAGAGAAAGGAAGGGGAGGGATTCGGCCTCCCCCTTCCTTCTCTCCCCCCTCCTCCTTCCTTTCCCCTTCGGAAAACATGGTAGGGGGGGGGGGCGAATTAGACAAGGCCCCAAGTAGGATTCCTCCTACTTGGGGCACCCCATGGCAGTCTCCCTCCCCCTCCCACCTATATATATGTGGGGAGGGGGCGCCTAGAACACACACCAATAACTGTTAGCCGTGTGCGGCGCCCCCTCCACAGTTTACGCCTTCGGTCATATTCACGTAGTGCTTAGGCGAAGCCCTGCGCGGATCACTTCACCATCACCGTCACCACGCCGTCGTGCTGACGGAACTCTCCCTCGACACTTTGCTGGATCAAGAGTTCGAGGGATGTCATCGAGCTGAACGTGTGCAGAACTCGGAGGTGCCGTACGTTCGGTGCTTGATCGGTCAGAACGAGAAGAAGTTCGACTACATCAACCGCGTTAACAAATGCTTCCGCTTTCGGTCTACGAGGGTACGTGGACACACTCTCCCCCTCTCGTTGCTATGCATCTCCTAGATAGATCTTGCGTGAGCGTAGGATTTTTTTTTGAAATTGCATGCTACGTTCCCCAACACAGACATGGCCTCGGAACACTGGAGACCGAAAGGTCGAACGTGAATCATATAGTAGATATGATCAACATAGAGATGTTCACCATTGATGACTACTCCATCTCATGTGATGATCGGACATGGTTTAGTTGATTTGGATCACGTATCATTTAGATGACTTGAGGGATGTCTATCTAAGTGGGAGTTCTTAAGTAATTTGATTAATTGAACTTAATTTATCATGAACTTAGTCCTGATAGTATTTGCATATCTATGTTGTAGATCAATGGCCCGTGCTACCGTTCCCTTGAATTTTAATGCGTTCCTAGAGAAAGCTAAGTTGAAAGATGATGGTAGCAACTACACGGACTGGGTCCGTAACTTGAGGATTATCCTCGTTGCCGCACAGAAGAATTATGTCCTTGATACACCGCTAGGTGAAAGGCCTGCTGCAGGAGCAGATGCTGATGTTATGAACGTCTGGCAAGCTCGATCTGATGACTACTCGATAGTTCAGTGTGCCATGCTTTACGGCTTAGAATCGGGACTTCAAAGACGTTTTGAACGTCATGGAGCATATGAGATGTTCCAGGAGTTGAAGTTAATATTTCAAGCAAATGCCCGAGTTGAGAGATATGAAGTCTCCAACAAGTTCTATAGTTGCAAGATGGAGGAGAACAGTTCTGTCAGTGAACACATACTCAGAATGTCTGGATATCATAATCACTTGACTCAGCTGGGAGTTAATCTTCCAGATGATAGTGTTATTGACAAAGTTCTCCAATCACTGCCACCAAGCTACAAAGGCTTCGTGATGAACTATAATATGCAAGGGATGGAGAAGACAATTCCCGAGCTCTTCGCAATGCTCAAAGCTGCGGAGGTAGAAATCAAGAAGGAGCATCAAGTGTTGATGGTTAACAAGACCACTAGTTTCAAGAAAAAGGGCAAGGGAAAGAAGGGGAACTTCAAGAAGAATGGCAAGCAAGTTGCCACTCCCAGGAAGAAGCCCAAAGCTGGACCCAAGCCTGAAACTGAGTGCTTCTACTGCAAAGGGACTGGTCACTGGAAGTGGAACTGCCCCAAGTATTTGGCGGATAAGAAGGATGGCAAAGTGAACAAAGGTATATTTGATATACATGTTATTGATGTGTACCTTACTAATGCTCATAGTAATGCCTGGGTATTTGATACTGGTTCGGTTGCTCATATTTGTAACTTGAAACAGGGGCTATGGATTAAACGAATATTGGCTAAGGACGAGGTGACGATGCGCGTCGGGAATGGTTCCAAGGTCGATGTGATCGCCGTCGGCACGCTACCTCTACATCTACCTTCGGGATTAGTTTTAGACCTGAATAATTGTTATTTGGTGCCAGCGTTGAGCATGAACATTATATATGGATCTTGTTTAGTGCGAGAAGGTTATTCATTTAAATCAGAGAATAATGGTTGTTCTATTTATATGAGTAATATCTTTTATGGTCATGCACCCTTGAAGAGTGGTCTATTTTTGTTGAATCTCGATTGTGGTGATACACACATTCATAATATTGATGCCAAAAGATGCAAAGTTGATAATGATAGTGCAACATATTTGTGGCACTGCCATTTAGGTCATATTGGTGTAAAGCGCATGAAGAAACTCCATGCGGATGGACTTTTGGAATCACTTGATTATGAATCATTTGATACTTGCAAACCATGCCTCATGGGCAAGATGACTAAAACTCCGTTCTCCGGAACAATGGAGCGAGCTAATGACTTATTGGAAATAATACATACCGATGTATGCGGTCCGATGAGTGTTGAAGCTCGCGGCGGGTACCATTATTTTCTAACCTTCACAGATGACTTGAGCAGATATGGGTATATCTACTTGATGAAACACAAGTCTGAAACATTTGAAAAGTTCAAAGAATTTCAGAGTGAAGTGGAGAATCATCGTAACAAGAAAATAAAGTTTCTACGATCTGATCGCGGAGGCGAATATTTGAGTTACGAGTTTGGCCTTCATTTAAAACAATGTGGAATAGTTTCACAACTCATGCCACCTGGAACACCACAGCGTAAAGGTGTGTCCGAATGTCGTAACCGTACTTTATTAGATATGGTGCGATCTATGATGTCTCTTATCGATTTACCACTATCGTTTTGGGGTTATGCATTAGAGACAGCTGCATTCATGTTAAATAGGGCACCGTCTAAATCTGTTGAGACGACACCGTATGAACTGTGGTTTGGCAAGAAACCTAAGGTGTCGTTTCTTAAAGTTTGGGGTTGCGACACTTATGTCAAAAGGCTTCAATCTGATAAGCTCGAACCCAAATCGGAGAAGTGCGTCTTCATAGGATACCCTAAGGAAATAATTGGGTACACCTTCTACCACAGATCCAAAGGCAAGATCTTTGTTGCGAAGAATGGAACCTTTCTAGAGAAGGAGTTTCTCTCAAAAGAAGTGAGTGGGAGGAAAGTAGAACTTGATGAGGTAATTGTACCTTCTCTCGAATTGGAAAGTAGTTCATCAGAGAAAACCGTTCCCGTGATGCCTACACCAACTAGAGAGGAAGCTAATGATGATGATCATGAAACTTCAGATCAAGTTACTACAGAACTTCGTAGGTCAACCAGAACACGATCCGCACCAGAGTGGTACGGGAATCCTGTACTGTAAGTCATGTTACTAGACCAAGGTGAACCTACGAACTATGAAGAAGCTATAATGAGCCCAGATTCCGACAGATGGCTTGAGGCCATGAAATCTGAGATAGGATCCATGTATGAGAACAAAGTGTGGACTTTGGTGGACTTGCCCGATGATCGGCGAGCCATAGAGAATAAATGGATCTTCAAGAAGAAGACTGACGCCGATGGTAATGTTACTATCTACAAAGCTCGACTTGTCGCAAAAGGTTTTCGACAAGTTCAAGGAGTTGACTACGATGAGACTTTCTCACCCGTAGCGATGCTTAAGTCCCTCCGAATCATGTTATCAATTGTCACATTTTATGATTATGAAATCTGGCAAATGGACGTCAAAACTGCATTCCTTAATGGATTTCTTAAAGAAGAGTTGTATATGATGCAACCAGAAGGTTTTGTCGATCCTAAAGGTGCTAACAAAGTGTGCAAGCTCCAGCAATCCATCTATGGACTGGTGCAAGCATCTCGGAGTTGGAATATATGCTTTGATGAGGTGATCAAAGCATATGGTTTTATACAGACTTTCGGAGAAGCCTGTATTTACAATAAAGTGAGTGGGAGCTCTGTAGCATTTCTAATATTATACGTGAATGACATATTGTTGATTGGAAATGATATAGAATTTCTGGATAGCATAAAAGGATACTTGAATAAGAGTTTTTCAATGAAAGACCTCGGTGAAGCTGCTTATATATTGGGCATCAAGATCTATAGGGATAGATCGAGATGCTTAATAGGACTTTCACAAAGCACATACCTTGATAAAGTTTTGAAGAAGTTCAAAATGGATCAGTCAAAGAAAGGGTTCTTGCCTGTGTTGCAAGGTGTGAAGTTGAGTAAAACTCAATGCCCGACCACTGCAGAAGATAGAGAGAAAATGGAAGTCATTCCCTATGCTTCAGCCATAGGTTCTATCATGTATGCTATGCTATGTACCAGACCTGATGTGTGCCTTTCCATAAGTCTGGCAGGGAGGTACCAAAGTAATCCAGGAGTGGATCACTGGACAATGGTCAAGAACATCCTGAAGTACTTGAAAAGGACTAAGGATATGTTTCTCGTTTATGGAGGTGACAAAGATCTCGTCGTAAATTGTTACGTCGATGCTAGTTTTGACACTGATCCGGATGACTCTAAGTCACAAACCGGATAAGTATTTATATTGAATGGTGGACCTGTCAGTTGGTGCAGTTCCAAGTAGAGTGTCGTGGCGGGATCTACGTGTGAAGCAGACTACATAGCTGCTTCAGAAGCAGCAAATGAAGGAGTCCGGATGAAGGAGTTCATATCCGATCTAGGTGTAATACCTAGTGCATCGGGTCCAATGAAAATCTTTTGTGACTATACTGGAGCAATTACCTTAGCGAAGGAATCCAGATTTCACAAAAGAACCAAACACATCAAGAGACGCTTCAACTCCATCCGTGATCAAGTCAAGGAGGGAGACATAGAGATTTGCAAAATACATACGGATCTGAATATAGCAGACCCATTGACTAAGCCTCTTCCACGAGCAAAACATGATCAGCACCAAGACTCCATGGGTGTTAGAATCATTACAATGTAATCTAGATTATTGACTCTAGTGCAAGTGGGAGACTGAAGGAAATATGCCCTAGAGGCAATAATAAAGTTGTTATTTTATATTTCCTTATTCATGATAAATGTTTATTATTCATGCTAGAATTGTATTGATCGGAAACCTGAATACATGTGTGAATACATAGACAAACATTGTGTCCCTAGTGAGCCTCTACTTGACTAGCTCGTTGATCAAACATGGTTAAGGTTTCCTGACCATGGACATGAGTTGTCATTTGATAACGGGATCACATCATTAGGAGAATGATGTGATGGACAAGACCCATCCATTAGCTTAGCATATTGATCGTTCAGTTTTATTGCTATTGCTTTCTTCATGTCAAATACATATTCCTTCGACTATGAGATTATGCAACTCCCGAATACCGGAGGAATGCCTTGTGTGCTATCAAATGTCACAACGTAACTGGGTGATCATAAAGATGCTCTACAGGTATCTCCGAAGGTGTTTGTTGAGTTGGCATAGATCGAGATTAGGATTTGTCACTCCGAGTATCGGAGAGGTATCTCTGGGCCCTCTCGGTAATGCACATCATAAGAAGCCTTGCAAGAAAAGTAACTAATGAGTTAGTTGCAGGATGATGTATTACGGAACGAGTAAAGAGACTTGCCGGTAACGAGATTGAACTAGGTATGTAGATACCGACGGTCGAATCTCAGGCAAGTAACATACCGATGAACAAAGGGAATAATGTATGTTGTCATAACGGTTCAACCGATAAAGATCTTCGTAGAATATGTAGGAACCAATATGAGCATCCAGGTTCAGCTATTGGTTATTGACCGGAGAGATGTCTCGGTCATGTCTACATAGTTCTCGAACCCGTAGGGTCCGCACGCTTAACGTTCGATAACGATTTAGTATTGAATGAGTTATGTGATTTGGTGACCGAATGTTGTTCAGAGTCCTGTATGAGATCATAGACATGACGAGGAGTCTCGAAATGGTCGAGAGGTAAAGATTGATATATAGGACGATGGTATTCGGACACCGGAAGTGTTCTGGAGGGTACCGGGTACATATCGGGTCACCGGAAGGGGTTCCGGGCACCCCCGGCAAAAGATATGGGCCTTATGGGCCAAGAGGGGAAACACAACAGCCACCAGGGGCTGCTACGCCCCCCATATGGGCCGAACCATAGGAGAAGGAAAGAGGGGAAGGGAGAAGGAAAGGGGGGATTCGGCCTCCCCCTTGCTTCCCTCCTCTTTCCTTCCCCCTCCGGCAATTATGGAAGGGGGGGAGGCCGAATTGGGGAGGACCCCAAGTAGGATTCCTCCTACTTGGGGCGCACCCTTGCTGCTCCCCTCCCCTCCCACCTATATATACATGGGGAGGGAGCGCCTAGAACACATAACAACAATTGTTAGCCGTGTGCGGCGCCCCCCTCCACAGTTTCTCCTCCGGTCATATCTTCGTAGTGCTTAGGCGAAGCCCTGCGCGGATCACTTCACCATCACCGTCACCACGCCGTCGTGCGGATGGAACTCATCTACTTCCTCCACACCTTGCTGGATCAAGAGGACGAGGGACGTCATCGAGCTGAACGTGTGCAGAACTCGGAGGTGTCGTACGTTCGGTACTTGATCGGTCGGAGCTAGAAGAAGTTCGACTACATCAACCGCGCTGTCAAACGCTTCCGCTTTCAGTCTACGAGGGTACGTAGACACACTCTCCCCCCCTCGTTGCTATGCATCTCCTAGATAGATCTTGCGTGAGCGTAGGAATTTTTTTGAAATTGCATGCTACGTTTCCTAACATGATATTTGCTGCAAAATTTTAAGAAATATTGTGCATTGGCTTGGTTACCTGGTGCATGTTTTTCCTTGTCATAAACTTGGCCTTAAGCCTGTCTTCACAGAGTGTCCACCTGTAGCCTTGCTTGCCACAGTTATTGCATGTTATTGTGCTCGTCCTTGATGTATCCTTTGGAGCTGGCACTTCAAATTCACCCTTTCTCCTAGCTGTCTGCTTCTTCCCGTTCTTCTCCCTAAATACTGGTGGTTCAATGTCTGGTGTGTTGGTGTTGGGCCAGAATTCAGGCCCAGGAACAGGGTAGATGATGTGCTGGTATGCAACCTTATACATTTCCTTCTTAAAGAATGGATGCACATAATCTTCTGGGTGAACTTTTATCTTCTGCATTGCAGCTATTGCATGGTGGCAAGGTGATCCAGTCATGTCCCATCTCCTGCAAGAGCAGCTCCCTTCATTCAGCTTCACACAGTAAGTGTTCTCTCCACTAGTAACTTGCCAGATGTTGGGACCAGCCATGTTTGCTTCACAATATTTAGCCCACTTCTTGCTCTCTTCAAGCTTCTCCATGTAATGTGGGGTTATTTCCCACCTACAGCTCTCTGTTTTCTCTCTGATGCCCTGGTACTTAACCATTAGTTTGGTCCTCAACCATTCAAACATGGTCTTAATTGGTTTGGACCTAACATCTAGAATCATTTTGTTGAAAACCTCACTAAGGTTGTTCATAACCAAGTTAGTCTTGCACACACAATCCATTGCGTATCTAGCCCAACACTCCTTAGGGATGCCATTCAACCACATGTAGGCTGGTTCACATGCTGCTTTCAAACCAACCATTCCTTCTTTGTGACCATGTTTAGTGAAGGAATAGCTAGCTTTGCCAACCCATTTCTTAAGTTCTTCTGCTCTAAAGCCAGCTGACTGGAAGTTGGCATATATGTGTCTAAGGCAATATCTTTGTGGGGATTGAGGAAATACTTCATTAATTGCCTTAAGAAGGCCCTATTGTTTGATTACATAAGCAAATAATAAGATAACTATAGCAGCATGGCTATGTGCATAATATTAAGGCAGAGTCAGAGAAAATACCTTCTGCCTGTCAGACATGATGGTGTAGTTCCCAAATTGGTTACTAGTGCCAATGCAGACTCTAAGTTGGTTTAGAGACCAGGTCCAGCTGGGACCTTCCTCTTTGTCAAATACCCCAAAAGCAATTGGGAATACATTGTTGTTCCCATCTCTCCCTGTTGCTGCCAATATCTGTTGACCTGTGGATAACTTGATGAAGCAACCATCAAGTCCTGCATAAACAGTGATATTTAGGGTCAAATTAAATAAGTATGTCCAATAGTTACACTTCAAAAAGGATTACATCACTGAAATTTACCTATGAAAGGCCTACAACCAGCAAGGAATCCATCCTTTGATCCCTGGAGATGGTAGAACATGTACTTGAACCTTGGTGTGGGGGCTGGGTTCAAAGGATTCTCAAAAGTTGTCACTATGCACCTGCTTCCAGGATTTGTGTCAAGCACACATTGTAGGTAGTCCCTCAACCTGAGATACTGCTTTCTATGATCACCTTGCACAACATCAACAACCATCAGTCTTGCCCTATATGCCAAACTCCTAGGTACATGCACCCCAAACTTCTTCTTAGTATGTTTGAGAATTGTCTCTACATCAGCCTTTACATTTGATCTAACTGTGTCCTCCACAGCTTCTGCAACCCACTCTGTAGTCACCTTGGTACTCTCTCGACTAGCTCCACAACTATGATCCAGGTGGCACTTCTTGATTGTGAATGTATCTTCATGGGCTACTCTGGAGGCAGTCATGAAAAATTCACAACCATTATTCCTCTCTGGGCACCAAACAATAATCCTTGTTGGTTCATTCCTATGGTACTGAAAGTTTCTCAAAGTCCTAACATGAAAATTTCTCTATGCCTCTCTAAACTCATACACATTGGTGAGGTCCTTGCACAACTGCTCATGTGCATCAGGTAGATTTGGGTCATACCATTTCCTCTCTTTCTTCTTCTTCAATCTTCTCTTCCTTCCAGAAGGTAGTCTTGGAACCTCTCCATCTGAGTCAGAAATGCCCACATCACCAGGGAAGCAATATTCATCAGGTTCAGGTACAAAATCTTGAAACTTGGGGATCTCTGGCTGACTGTGAGCTCTGGAAGTAGGATCTGGATTTACTGCTGCTCTTATATCAGGCTTTAATTTCTCAGGCCTGCCTTTTGCCACAACTCTCTCCTCTCCACTGTCAGCCTCTTTCTCCTCCCGCCAAAACTCTGAAACATCACTGTCACCTTCAAACCGTGGTCTGTCTTCTGCAGCATCTATTTCTTCTTCATTTACAATATTTTCTTCACCTCTCTTCCAAGCCTTGTAAGGCATCTTTATCCCTCTATAGTCACCCCTATCAATCTCAAAGTCTGAGGATGTCCATCATCACCACCAGGAGCTTATGTAATGTTCAAGTTGTAGCTCTGCTGTGTGTTCACATTAACTTCAAGAGGGTGAACCACTCCATCTTGTGACAGACTTAACACAAAACCAGGGCCCCCCACTGGACTGCCTATTGGAACTTGTTCTTCACAAACATTGTGAGCCCTGTTAAATTCAACATCTCTATCTTCATTTGCCTTGGCCACAATGATATTCAACACTGTGAAATTGGAGTGGTCTATCATTTCTTCAACTGCATCTTGACTGTCCAGAAGCAATAAACCTTCCTGTCCAATTCCTTCTTCTTTTACCCAGTACATGTAGTCATCTGACCCATAGCCTTCAGTTTTAGTAAGTGCTATCAAGTTGAGAAAAGTTATGTCTGAAGCAGAAAACCTTCTTTCCATGTTATCTCTGCCTTGGAAATGCAGCCCCACCTCCCAAATTTCATCATCCAGCCTGCATTACATAATATGTTATTTCAAAAGCCTAAATAAGTGTTTTTGCTACAAAATTTAGCTCACACTAACTAAAAAGTACAGTAAGGAATCTAAATCCAACAAATGCTTCTCTGAATCCACCATGTATCTCTACTGAATCCAACTAATCCTTCAGTGCAAAATGCAACTGGTGCATCCAACTAACTACTCTGAACCAGTGCATGTTCTAAGATGAATCACAGCTGCATTAACCTAGGGTTTGGTAAAAAACCTAACTAAAGATTGCCTGAACTTTGAACTAAACTAGCACTAATGAATTCAACTAGGGTATGTTGAAGGAGCTGATGAAGAGAACAAAAAATCTTACTCCACCCCTCCAAATGCAGAGGCCCAGTGGTGGGAGTTGGCCGGATCCGCGTGGACAGCGCCAACAAGAGACCTTGCCGCTCTGTACTCAAGCGAGAACTGGCGATCTCAGGCGACGACGGTGCAGCCTGTGGCGTCGCCGTAGGTGTCCGCTGCGGCGGCGGTGGCGCCGCCGTCTGGGTTGCGAAGCTACCGCTCCCAAGCCAGTTATCAACCTCCGAGTACTCTCCGACGCCATCCCCCGTTCCACCTCCACCCGTCGAGTGGCCGCCGTCGTCTAGTTTCACCGCCGCCGACGCCATCGCCTAGGTCGGAGAGGGAGAAAGAGTGAGAGAGAGGGGGAACAGAGGACACGTCTCGGTCGTCTTGACCTGGTCGGGACATCGCGCTCTAACGGCCGTCATCACGCGTGCCGTCAGCCTCTAGCCGACAAAACCCTGACGGGCAGGCCCCACATGTCATAACCACGCTTAAACTGTAATGATTCGGGCACTAGGGTTTTCGGAATAGCCCACCATTTTTCTGGTAGTTTTTTGAAAAATAAAAAAAAGTGGTAGTTTTTTGCAACGATAGCCCGTAATGTGGTAGTTTTTTTGCTATTCACTCGTTGTGGCGGCGGTAGCCAGCTGGGAATCTTCCTAGATCTGGTTCGTCCGATGCCTCGAGTGCCTCGGTTGCTGCTCTAAGCAGAGGCGTTCCACTACCGCAGGAATGCCCAGCGGTGGTGGGTGCAAAAAGCCTAGTATTGGCGGGCCAGGCTCTCAGGTCTGCCTGCCACTGACCTCCCACCACTGCTATAAGCCCATCAGTGGAGGGCTTTCTCACCTGCCTGCCACAGCTGCCACCATAGCTGTTGCTGTTCAGACGTTCTGTCCGCAAAAGGGTTGGGCACGGACGATTCTCAATATAACTGAAGCGGAATGAATTCATTTAAAAAACCCTCAAATAATTCAGTAACACTTAAAAGTTGTTCGACTTAAGAAACAAACATCAATGTATCACATTCATCTTAACATACTAGTTCTAAACATGGTTAACAACAACCATCATCTGATAGTCGTTGCGGTTGCTCTTCCTTATAGTGATTACCACAAGGGTGTCTACCCTTAATTCTCTCTTTCCCTTGATGAACTCCCGCCAGCCGGACTCATGGAATGATATGCGCCCGTCGGATTCCGTCTTGTATTGGACGTTCATGACAGACCCTCTTGGTCCATGGGTTACTCCAGTGGTGCCGACAGCGGGAATGTCCACTCCGGAAAACATCTTCAAACGTAACTTTTGAACTCCCCATCATTAAGAGAAAATAGAAATCACGCAATGTTAGACATCTCACCATACTTGGTTATGACCAAAAAGAGATGAAAGAATATAAAACATCTCACCATAACTTTTTTGACCATGTTGGTTTTTGTTAGATGGTGCACAAAGGGCTTCCCCAAGAAGGCCAAAGAGGATGGTAACATCGCTTTCACATTAGCTGTCTTGTCCCGAGTAAGCTTCTTCATCCTTTGAGAAAAAATTGCAGAAAGGATAGGACCATCATCTTCATATTGGATGTCCTCATCTTCATCTTCATTATCCTGGTCATCTTGGTCATTGTCATCATCATCGCTGTCGACATATAATGTCCTTAACCTGTTCACCTCTCCTTTTACGGAAAAGGCTACGAGTTCTCCTCCTTTAAAATTGTTCACTGCAATGTACCGCTCCTATCCATCACCATATATGATGGTCTTATTCTTTCCTTTGTGCAGATCCAATTCATATTCGCGCTCCTCATCATCCTCAAAGTACAACACGTTACTATATAAATTGTTGAAGTCCTCCCTTATGTTGCATGGGACACACATGCAGTAGTTAATACTCAACAATAAAGTCAGTAAAACAGTTAAACAAATGATCATAATTTAATACAAATTCAAGTTAAAGACCGTTACCACTGACTTTTGAAATCACTTTCTCAAAATACCCCGAACTGCACTGCAGTTTCAAGACTGTCCATACATGAATTTTGGCAGACCTTGCAGATCTTACGCCTCATGGTCCCTAATAATCATTTTGAAGCAGTGATTAATTGTAAATGGTTCGATGACCCGAATGCAACCCTATCCGTTGAAATAAAGAAGCTACACCGAAGAACATGAAAATTCGGCAGAACATTTGCTTAATATTGAATATATTGAGTACCAGAAATTTGATGAAACGGAAGTTAATCAACGTTTCACCAAAATCTTGGCACACATTTTCAAGTCTTTAATAAGCCCAAGCAGTTGTCAAACGTAAGAAAATGCAATTAACACTTTATAAATTAGCTTATCATAACAAGGTCTATGAATTTCTCTATCAATTCCATGACCTGAATGCAACCCCATCCCTTCAAATAAAGAAGCTAACACCGAAGAACACGAAAATTCCGCAGATGCTTTGCTTAATCTCTACTACTTAAAAAGAACGTAAGGTTCCCATTTCACCTTTCTTTCCACCACCCCTTCGTCCAACCTTCCATGTAGTATATGATAATCAATCACCTTAATTTACGTACCTTCTGAACCAATTCCACTTTAATTTACTTACCAAACTTCTAATCAAAATATAAGGTAATTCACTATCAGAATTTGATGAACATTTATTTACACAATCGTATTATTATTGATAGGTAAATCACAAGTTAACGTACTAAAATACTTATGTCCCGTTGCAACGTACGGGCATTGTTCTAGTATTGAATATATTGAGTACCAGAAATTTGATGAAACGGAAGTTAATCAACGTTTCACCAAAACCTTGGCACACATTTTCAAGTCTCTAATAAGCCCAAGCAGTTGTCAAACGTAAGAAAATGCAATTAACACTTTATAAATTAGCTTATCGTACCAAGGTCTATGAATTTCTCTATCAATTCGATGATCCGAATGCAACCCCATCCCTTCAAATAAAGAAGCTAACACCGAAGAACACGAAAATTCCGCAGAACCTTTGCTTAATATTGAATATATTGAGTACCAGAAATTTGATGAAATGGAAGTGAATCAACGTTTCACCAAAACCTTGGCACACATTTTCTCTACATGACCTGAATGCAACCCTATCCCTTTAAATAAATAAGCTAACACCAAAGAACACAAAAATTCGGCACTCATTTTCAAGTGTCTAATAAGCCCAACCAGTTGTCAAATTTGGCACTTGTCATATTTAGAGTCTAACCGATCCTAAATCACTTTGATTATATATTTCATCTTTACCGACACGCAAAAGGTATTACATTTTGTTCTATTACATACAAAATATCATAGTTTTGTTATATTATCCATGGGGTTCCTACTTTTGATCCTAGGTCTATAAATTTCTCTATGAAATAAAGAAGGTAATTAACATGGAAGAACACAAAAATATTACACCGGGAGCGATGGACGAGGCGGATGACAGCGGTGGTGGTCGAGGCGGATGACGGCAGCAGCGGTCGAGGCGGATGACGGTGGCGGTCGGTCGAGTCGGACGATGGAAGCGGCGGTCGAGGCGGATGACGGCGAGCAAATCCTGCGGCGTCGCGGGTTGGAGGCGAACGACGAGCAGATCCGACGGCGGCTGCGGAGAAGGACGGGCCGGCTAGCAGATCCAGCGGCGGTGTGGGTCGGAGGCATGTCAGCGGCGTCGGGCGAGGCGCACAACGGCGCGGAAGGGGGAGTGGGGGAAGAGGAACTGACTGAGTGAGTGAACGAGTGGAAACCAAAAATAGATGCGGGCATGACGATTCGCCTGGCGCGAACCGAAAAAATTGTGGCGGGCGCATAAGTGTGCCCGCCACCGCAAATATTAGCAAAATTTGGATGCGTTTGGCGTGGTTTGCCAATCTAGAGTTGTGGCGAGCGCTGCATGCCACCCGCCACAGACAAGGAAGAACCAGTGGCGGGCGACATCCAGCCGCCCGCCACTGCACTGTCGAGCCAGCGGGCTTATTTGGAAGAGCCTACCTGTGATGGGCAGAAACTAGGTCCCGCCACTGGAGTGGCCTTAGCTGTGGCGGGTGGGCGCTGGCACCCGTCACAACTGTTTTTGAATAATAACTGTGGCGGGTGCCCCGCCTCGCCCGCCACTCATTAGGGTTCACCTATAAGCCCTTTCCCAGTAGTGTTCAACCATCGGGGGGTGGAGGTGCTGGCTGGTGCTCGAGTCCCGGTGGCTGGCAGTCGATGGTGGAGCTGTGGTTTCTTCTCACGGGTGTGGAGGCAGGGCAGGGGTCGGCTGGTAGTGGCCTTGGCTTGGAGGACGATCACAAGGCTTTGGTTTTTGGGGGGGGGGGGGGGGGGGGGGGGGGGGGGTGCAGCGGCTGCTCGGTGGACGGAGTTGCTGGCAGCCATGAGCGCCCCCCATTTGATGGGGCAGTTCCGCGGGCAGGAGTTTGACTTGGTCTTCCTGCCCGGGGGTGGTTGCTCCTTGCGCAAGTTTTTGCGTGATGTCACCTTGGAGTCAGGTTGCTCGGCTCTAGATCGCCTTCAGTCAAGCGAATGAGGTATCTTGCGGTTCGGTTTGGGAGGCGTCCTCATGTTGTAGCGTCGATGAAGGTCTGTGGTTGTGCTGACAGTCGGGTCAGTGCTTCGGGCCGCAGACTTGGAGTCGTCTGAGCTGATTGCTTGACACTGGCCGACGGCACTCATTGGGTCATGTCCCCCCTGTCCACCGAGATTTGAGGGGATTGCAGGCGTGGGCGCCCCTACGGTGGAGCCGCTTACCCTGGTTCACTGCCTAATCTCGGTCCTTTTCCGGCACGGGTTGTGCACTGTGAAGCGGGCGGTTTGGTAATGTCTCGTGGCTTGGATGCCTTGGCGGCGGCCCTGGAAGGTGGTTCACATGGCGCGCTCTCCGGCAGGCACATGGCGGCGGCTATGTCGCGGCGAGAGGTATAGCGGCGGGTGGCTCGGGTGCGCTCTCTGTCTCTGCCAGTGGCGGCACCCCGATCCAGATCTGTACTCGTCATGCTTCTCCTAAAGACCTTGTGGTGGCACGAGGGAGTTATCAAGCGAAAGCTCTACACTTTGTTGCCAACGACGACAATGCTGACGGGCATCACTCTCTTCTTGAACATGTCGTCATGGTTCTCCTCTCCGTGTCTAGGTTTCGGGTGAAAACATTTGTCCGTTATGGACTCGACAGCAGTGACGCTTTGTGCCATTCTTCCTCTTGAGGGTGTTGTCATGGGGCTTAAGTGTACTAGGGTGTAGCATGGCATTGTACTCAGATCTCCATGGGTTATCTTTCAGTAGCGTAGTCGCTTGCGATATGCATGATTCGATTATCTTGGGATCAGCTTTGTAAGAGGGTTATCTCATTATCATATATCTTTTGACCATGTAGCTTGCTCAGTTGTTGCTTTATATATAAAGCCGGGCGAAGCCTTTGAGGAGTGTTTTATTTAGCTGGGTGCTACAATACCAAATAGACGGTATTTTTTTTAGTAGGCATATGATCAAAACTAAGGAAAAATTTCTCAATTGCTTGTATACATGCCTCAACGAAGACCTTTCAACATTGGCATTTCCTTCAAATGTTTGGTTTGCTTAACATAGAGGAGATCTCAAGGCAGTTGTTTTCTGAGTGTGCCTTCAGCAAAATCTGTCTGGCAGCTACACTTTGGCACGACATAGATGATACATCAGGAGAACCCAACCTTTCAGTAGCCCTTCTTCAAGGTTTTCACGCTTGCTCAACACTGTTGAATTTCAAAGCAGAGAATCAGCAAGTTATTCAACAACGTGGTCCCTATCAGTACTTCCCGACTTCAATTTCAAAGCAGATCTCAGCTTGCTAGTTCATAGAGTAAAGAAGGACCGAAAACCCCTCTTTTGGACTAGTTCAAATTGGGTTTCATTTCAGATATGTAGGCTTGAAAGGCCTCCTCACATTGTAAATATTTTACCCCTGCTATGTTAATACAACGCAGCTGGAGCCTCTCCTGATTTCTTGTAAAAGCAAGTTTTAGGAAAACTTTCAAACTAATTCAGTGCGTAAACAAAAGTTGATTGCATTACGCGGCCTTTTTATTTCCAATTACTGTAGTTGTAGCTAGTATCAACAGACTGTTATTTCACTAGTTGTACAAGAATGTAGCAGCATATAAAGACTTGCACATCCCAATCTAGAAATGTTTGTGCAATCCCAAATAGTATTGCATATCTCAAATCTAATCAAAGGTCATAAGATAAAGTTGCCCTACTGATATGAGTGAGGTTGATTCAAACCAGTGTTTCTTCTATATCACCAAATTAATTCGCTAGTTATGGTTATGAAAAAGGCCGAGTAATGGATCATTACCAAAAGTAGGAACAGGCAAATGGTCATACTCACCCCAAGTCTCCACTTTCTCTTCACCCTCCAAATGGGTTGAAGCATATCCTGAAAAAGAATTTGTCCTTTGTTCCTACAAGCATATGTGTTAAAACAATTAGCTCACCAAGTACCACAAAAGGCTCCAATTAAGTAACAAAAAAAGGGGGATAACAACTCACTCACCAAAGAATACGATGGCAACATGTGAAAATATGGTAAATGAGGCTACAAGGTCTGGGTACAGAAGCACCTTTGAGACCTCCATCTGCTGTTGGCAACCATGTCCTACTAGCAAGGTGGTATTGCCCAAGATATACTTCCTTCTGATGGAGAAGTACAATGGCGTCAGCCACAATGGTAGGGTGCACTCTACTGCTCACACTCAGAACCCTGTCTTCAACAAACAAAGCATTTCCTCCGATGCTTGTTATCGGTATAATCTTGTCTATCATAATGTCAGCCACTCTGTAAACCCCAATGTGAAAAGAGAGCCTACATTCGTGACGCCCGATCAACATGATCTCCGAGTCACATTCTCCGAGGTGGTAAGGCATGTGAAGTTTGCCTGCCGGAAATGTGGCGATCAACTTTGGTTCCGGTAGATAACACAACAGATCACCAAAATCCACCTTCTCCCCAAGCCCCGGCAGGTCAGTCTGGGAAATCTGAAGCTCACTGTCCAATGTGTCACAGTGCAACGTGTATATCTTGCCCTGGAACGACATTGGCCTCCAACTTTTTGATATGCTCCATGTCGAGAGCCTCCATTGCTGGTCCATGGAGGTGGCACAGGCTACCCGCCCTAAATAGAACAGAGCAATCATGGCGGTGATGACTCCATCTGCGCTCACAGTGAAGGAGGTCGCGCATATGGTCCTGAAAAACGACCAATCCAATATCTGCTGCTGTCCGGGTGTCAGCATCGTCCCGAGGGACGGAGTCGAGGACGCAGTGGTCGCTGAAGATCGGGAGATTGGACCGGACGATGGCGCCGGTGGACAGGTTGATGAACCGGATGTACCCGCCCAGCTTGTAGTGGCCGGGGTGGATGCCGTGGCCCTCGGGGAGCATCATCCACCGGCGCGGGTGGAAGCGCGGGTCGTGGAGGCCGCGGCCGCCCGGGGATACGGTGGAGGAGCGCCACTGGCGGCAGGCGGCGCGGAGGCGGACGTAGTCGAGCAGGTCGCCGGCCAGGACCCGCCACCCGATCAGGTCGAGCAGGTCCTCGGCAAGCGACGCCCACGAGGAAGACACGTCGGGGGATTCGGATTTCGGGGTGGCGGCGGCGATGGCCGAGCGTCGGCGGCGCTTGCTGCTTCGGGCGCTGCGCGCGACCGCGGCCGAGGGGCGGCGCTTTCGATTCGTCAGGGGTGTCATGACGATTGGGCATTGGCTGACTCTCACGCGAATTGCGTTGGGGAAACGAGAGTTTTTCTTTTTAGGAGTAGAAACGAGAGTACGAGAGTTAATTGCATAGTGGAAGCGAACGGGAGTGTGGTATTCTCGATCCACAAACGTCCAAGTGCTGATGCTCGCATTTATTTCTGGATTTATTTCAGAATTTTCGACGATGCGCATTTAGTGGGAAGAGACGTTCCTGTCGACGACGAGGCGTCTACGGTGACTTCGTAAATTTCAAGATGATATGCCGGCTCAGTCTTTCGAGGTGTTCATAGGGGTAGGGTGTGCGTGTGTGCGTTTATAGGGGTGAGTGTATGCGCGTGTATATGAGCGCTTGCGTCTGTACTGATGTTAAATTTTTTTTTGCATAGTGGAACATCGATGAAAACATGAGTTAATTGCACAAAATCACATATTTGTTTCTTTTCTACGGAAAATCACATATTTTGTGATGGAGTTTCAAATAAGCATATTTTTTGACAACACTCTGTGCCTGGTCGACCGGCGCGAGATTTGCCCGGTCACCACGCGAGTTGTTAGATCTGCCCCCGCACAGATTCTCCAGGACCGTTGGATCAGAGTCGCGTCAAAATGGCTTGTGCTGGACTTGGTCGTCGTCTTCCTCGCGCTTGCGAACCCCCTGCACCTCCTCCCCCGCCTGACACCTCACCCCCTTCCTTCCTCCCCCCCTGCCGCGCACTCATCTCATGCGAGCCCCCACACCTCCCCCCTGCTGCCGACTCGACCCCTCACCGCCGCCGTCGTCGTCGCCGCCACACCAGAAGTCAAAACATCCAAACCCGCATCCGGTCATCGCCGCACCGAAGGCTTGCTGCTGCGATTGTAGAACCGAGGTAGGCAGTTGCAGCATCCAGCGCCATCGATTCTAGCAATGGACGTCGTCGGTCCCCCAACATTGTGTCATCTCCCTAGGTAAGTAGCACGGACGACCATGGTTCCAGCAAAAAAATGCTACGGTCCCAGCAAACCTCACTGCCATTGCAACATTTGTGGGTCACCCAGGTACGTAGCACCTGACGATGACATGTACCTAGGGTAGGGTCTTAGACCTGACCTAGACACCCTACCCAAGGACACTGCCCTAGAGTCAAAGACATACGGAGTATAACAGAAGGTACCGACTGAAACGCCCCTGAAGCGCAATACACTCGACGGAAGGTTCCACTCGGATACCTCAATTCCACTCGACCGTGATAGCTACACTCGACAATACAAAAGATTCACTCGGGGTACAGAAGGCCTAGAGTCACCCAGGATGGCAACGATCAGGCATTCATTCCGTCGTCATAAAGATCATTAATAGCAAGCGTTACCAGTAACGTACTAGTCATAACTCACATTGAACCCTGTGTAACCGAGGGCTGGAGGGACCTGGCGCACTCTATATAAGCCACCCCCCTCCTCTGGCACAGGGGTTCGCACCCCCTGTAACATTCACACATATCCAGTCGACAAGCCTCCGCGGCACCGAGACGTAGGGCTATTACTTCCTCCGAGAAGGGCCTGAACTCGTAAAACTGTGCGTACAATCTTGCCGTAGCTAGGACTCTGCCTCCTCCTACGTACCCCCTATTCTTACTGTCAGACTCATTCCCACGACAGTTGGCGGCCACCGTGGGGCAGGCGTCTAAGCGACTTCCGGCGAGGTTGGAATCTTCATCATCATCATGGTTTCCGGCGGAGGTTTGGCCCTGGGCCACGAGATCCGTCTCGGTACACTCGTCTTCATCGCCGACGACTCCACCTGGCTCTAAGAAGCCCCCCTCGACGTCGAGACACTCCCCACCCGCGGGGCGGCGCACTTCCGCGCGAGTGCCTGCGGTGTTCTTCTGCAGCAGCCGTCGACCCAGTATCGGCCGGCCCCCGCGGCATCTTCGGTCCCCGCTGTCCGTCGCCGCAAGCGATCTGGTCGTTCGCAGCTCCAGCGTTGGGTGAAGCATGTGGTGGCTCGTCAGTCGACCACCCCACAAATCGCGGTGATTGAGCCCGATGAGTCCCTCTACGGATCGTTCGATCTGCCGACTGGCCATTCGAATACTCTTTCCGAGTGCGAGAGCAACGACCTCGCTGCGGAGGTCCTCATGGCGGGTCCTCAGCGCAGCCCGCCAGGGTTTCCTCGTGGCGAGGGTGGCAGCGGCGATCCAGCGCGCGGCCACGATGAGTACTTCCCCCAGGCCCTCACTGCCGAGCAGAGGGAGGTGCTGTGGCATAGGAACGAGGAGGCTCTCCAGACCCCCATCATTGGGGAGACCCCTGAAGCTCAGGCTCTGGAGGCGGCGCGTGTGGCCAACTTGGCCGAGCATGCGCGTCTGGAGAGTCTTGAACAAGCATTCGACGAACGCGCACGCAGGGAGATCCCAAGTTCCAGTCGACGTCAGCGGCAGCTGTTTCCGACTGAACCTCAGGTATACCGTACTCCGATTCAAAATGTTGCTGCAGCAGCACGCATAGTAGAGTCAATCCAACCGTCCCGTTCAGAAGCTGGTAGAGGTTTGCAGCAGATTCGAGCGCTGCTCAAAGCGGCTGGAGAGCAGAATTCAGCCGTATCTCAGTCGCGCAATAGAATCCATAGCAGACCAGTCAGGGTAGATTCAGTTCAGTCTGCACACAGCCCAAGATCGCCTCTAAGGCGTGAAGATCGTGGTTACCATCAAGACCAGTATCTTGGTCGAGGCCACGGGCAGTTTGATCCTCGAAATCACCGTGATGACCACCGTCGAGTGCCTACGCCCCCTCCGAGGGGTGGGTCGTACGTGCCCTGGCGGTATGACAACAGGCGCCCATATGGTGATGAGCGGAGGGCCCCAGTCGACCCAAGAGAACCTGGATTCGATGCGAGATCACTCCTCGTGCATGGTTTGGTTGACAGAGGCAGGGCTAACAGAGAAGGGCTGGACAGAGATCGTCCGACTGGAAGCAGAGCGTTTGTTTCTGGGCCCGAGTGTTTCAGCAGAACCATCCGGGTAGCTGAGATCCCGCCCAACTTCAGGTTGGCCACGGGCGTGAGCAAGTTCACCGGTGAGTCGAAGCCAGACACATGGTTAGAAGATTACCGAGTGGCGGTGCAAATTGGCGGAGGCAACGATGATGTAGCCATGAAGCACCTCCCTTTGATGCTTGAGGGTTCGGCCAGAGCTTGGTTGAATCAGTTGGCCCCTGGAAGTATTTTCTGTTGGGAAGATTTGGCCCGAGTGTTTATCAAGACATTCGAGGGCACATGCAAGCGGCCTGCTGGGCTGACTGAATTGCAGCATTGCGTTCAGAAGCCGAATGAGACTTTGAGAGATTTCATCCAGAGATGGACTACCCTTCACCATGTGGTGGAGAACGTGTCAGAGCACCAAGCAGTTTGCGCTTTCAAGGAAGGCGTCAGATACAGAGAGCTTATCCTGAAATTCGGTCATTCAGGAGACATGTCTCTGAGCCGAATGATGGAAATAGCCACTCGGTACGCAAACGGCGAAGAGGAGGACCGACTCCATAGTGGCAAAGGGAAACCAGTCGACCAGGACACCGAAGGTGGAAATTCCAGTCGGAAGCAAAAGCGCAAAGCTGAGCCTGCAGGTCCAGCCGAAGCCGCAGTTCTGAATGCGCAAGCGAAGTCTAAAGGAAAGCCTAAGGGGCCATGGGTGCCCAAAAAGGTGAAAGACCAGTCTGGCCAGGACGGCCTGGATTTGCCGTGTCACATACACACGAAGAAAGATGAAGAGGGAAACCTGATTCTGCCCAAGCATACCACTTGACAGTGCAGGCTCCTGATTCAGCAGTTCCGAGAGGGTCAGCCCAGCGAGAATGAATCTGATAAGGATGAAGAAGAGGATAAAGATGATGGTTACCCAAAGGTCAATGCTACCTTGGTGATTTTTGCTGATGTTGAAAGCAAGAGTCGACTGAAAGTCATTAACAGAGAAGTGAATATGGTTGCTCCGGCAACTACGACATACCTGAAGTGGTCGAAGACTCCCATTACATTTGACCAATCAGATCACCCAGCGCACGTTGCAACCCCTGGGCGGCAAGCACTGGTGGTCGACCTAGTCGTTGGGGGCACCCGACTGACTAAAGTTCTCATGGATAGTGGCAGTGGTCTGAACATCCTGTATGCAGAGACTCTCCAGGGAATGGGCATTCCGATGTCCCAACTTAGTGAGAGCAACATGTAGTTCCACGGAGTCATTCCAGGGAAGAAAGCAAAGTCACTCGGGCAGATTGCTCTTGATGTGGTTTTGGCGATTCCAAGAATTTCCGTAAGGAGAAGTTGACGTTTGAAGTGGTGGATTTCCACAGTGCCTATCATGCCATTCTGGGCAGGCCCACATATGCTCGTTTCATGGCCCGTCCGTGTTACGTGTATCTCAAGTTGAAGTTTCCCGGACCCAAAGGCATGATTAAGGTCACAGGGAATAGGCAGAGAGCGGAGGAGTGCCTCCAGAAGGGTTCCAAGATTGCGGATGAATAGATGGCTACGGCAGAGTTAGAAGAATACAAGAAAAATGCCAATCCGAGTGATTTGTTGCGAGCCAAGAAGCCAGCTTTAGAGTCTGCATTTCAGTCGGCCGGCGAAACGAAGCCAGTTCACATTCACCCGGATGACCCCACCGCTGCTCCGACTCACATCTCGTCAACACTCGACAGCAAATAGGAAGCCGCGCTCATCCAGTTCCTCCGTGAGAACTGGGACATCTTTGCATGGAAACCATCTGACATGCCAGGTGTACCCAGGGGCTGGCTGAGCACCGTTTGTGTGTTGACTCAAAAGCAAAACCTGTCAAGGAACATCTCCGTCGGTCCGCCACGGAAAAGAGAAAGGCGATTGGTGAGGAGGTGGCTCGACTCCTGGCAGCTGAGTTCATCCGCGAGATATACCACTCCGAGTGGTTTGCCAACGTCGTCATGGTCCCCAAGAAGGATAAATCACTTCGTATGTGTATTGACTTCAAACATATCAATCGGGCCTTCCCGAAAGATCATTTTCCTCTCCCCCGCATCAATCAGATTGTCGACTCGACTGAGGGGTGTGAGCGTTTGTCTTTCCTGGATGCATATTCCGGGTACCATCAGATCCGACTGTTTGGACCCGATGAAATAAAAACAGCCTTCATCACCCCGTTTGGGTGTTTTTGCTACGTCACCATGCCTTTTGGTCTCAAGAATGCTGGCGCCACATTCATGCGCATGATCCAAAAGTGCCTGCTCACTCAGATCAGTCGGAACATGGAAGCGTATATGGATGATATCGTGGTCAAGTCACGCAAGAGTTCCGACCTGCTGACTGACCTCGCTGAAACATTTGTCAATCTGAGAAGATATGATATCAAGCTGAATCCGTCCAAGTGCACATTCGGAGTTCCTGGAGGAAAGTTACTCGGTTTTCTCGTTTCCGAACGAGGAATCGATGCAAATCCTGAAAAGGTTGGCGCTATTCTCCGAATGAAAAGCCCTGTGCGCGTGCACGACATTCAGAAGCTTATAGGCTGCCTTGCTGCTCTAAGTCGATTCATTTCTCATCTCGGTGAAAAGGCACGACCTCTTTACCGACTGATGAAGAAGTCTGATACATTCGAGTGGACCCCTGAAGCCGAAGCAGCGTTTGTAGAGCTCAAAGCCTTGCTTTCCACCCAGCCGGTGCTTGCTGCTCCGATCAGCAAAGAGCCTCTACTGTTATATATTGCAGCCACTGGGCAAGTGGTCAGCACAGTGCTCACCGTCGAGCGAGAAGAAGAAGGAAAGGCTTACAAAGTTCAATGCCCAGTATATTACATTTCAGAGGTCTTGACTCCATCCAAGCAAAGGTATCCGCATTACCAGAAGCTTGTCTATGGAATTTATCTAACTGCAAAGAAAGTTGCACACTATTTCCAAGACCACTCGATTTCAGTCGTCAGCGATGCTCCATTATCTGAAATCTTGAATAATCAAGATGCAACCGGTCGAGTGGCTAAATGGGCGATTGAACTTCTTCCTCTGGACATCAAGTTCGAAGCAAAAAAGGCGATCAAGTCTCAAGCAGTCGCAGATTTCTTGGCCGAGTGGATTGAGCAACAGCAGCCGACTCAAGTTCACTCGGAACATTGGACCATGTTCTTTGATGGCTCGAAGATGATAAACGGTTCTGGCACTGGAGTGGTCCTGGTATCCCCAAGAGGTGACAAGCTCAGTTATGTCCTCCAGATTCACTTTGGTTCCTCCAACAATGAAGCTGAATACGAAGCACTTCTCTATGGGTTGCGTATGGCCATTTCACTCGGCGTCCGTCGCCTAATGGTTTACGGCGACTCAGATTTGGTAGTTAATCAAGTGATGAAGGAGTGGGATATCAGAAGTCCTGCCATGACTGGGTACTGCAATGCAGTGAGGAAGTTGGAAAAGAAGTTTGAAGGGTTGGAGCTCCATCACATACCCTGAATCAAAAATCAAGCAGCTGATGATCTGGCGAAGATAGGTTCCACTCGGAAACCTATTCCTAGCAACGTGTTCCTGGAGCATCTCCATACCCCGTCGGTACAAGAAGATCCCTTTACTGAAGAGCCTCCCCAACCAATAAGTTCTACCAATCCGACTGAAGTCGAGGTGCCAGCAGTTGTCGACCTAATAATGGAGATTTTGGTAATCACCCCCGACTGGACTGTGCCATATATTGCGTACTTGCTCAGGCAGGAGCTCCCAGAAGATTAAGTTGAAGCACGGCAGATCGTTCGCAGATCCAAAGCTTTCACTGTGATTGGCGGACAGCTTTTTCGAGAAAGCGTTACTGGCGTGACTCAGCGATGTATCTCTCCAGAAGAGGGTCGACTGATCTTAAATGAGGTTCACTCGGGGACCTGTGGTCACCATGCGTCCTCTCGGACCATCGTGGCCAAAGCATACCGAGCGGGATTCTACTGGCCCCGGGCCAACGAAGCTGCAAAGGAGATAGTTGAGAAGTGCGAGGGTTGCCAGTTTTACTCGAACTTATCTCACAAGCCCGCGTCTGCTTTGAAGACTATCCCACTCGTCTGGCCATTTGCTGTGTGGGGTTTGGACATGATTGGGCCATTAAGGACCGGCAGGAGCGGTTTCACTCATCTGCTTGTGGCAGTCGACAAGTTCACCAAGTGGATTGAGGCCAAGCCCATCAAGAGTCTAGATTCAAGTACAGCCGTCAGTTTCATCAGAGAGTTGATATTCCGATACGGAGTTCCGCACAACATCATCACAGACAATGACTCAAACTTTGATTCTGATGAGTTCAAAGCATTCTGCGCTTCCCAAGGCACTCGAGTTGACTACGCATCCGTTGCGCACCCATAGTCGAATGGACAAGCCGAAAGAGCAAATGGTTCGATCCTTCAAGGGCTGAAACCTCGACTGATGCGCGACCTGAAGCATGCAGCTGGAGCTTGGGTGACTGAATTGCCGTCTGTTTTGTGGGGATTGAGGACAACGCCTAACCGATCGACCGGCCGAACCCCTTTCTTCATGGTATATGGGGCTGAGGCCGTGCTTCCGAGTGACTTGCTTCACAATGCACCCCGAGTGGAACTATTCTCAGAAGCTGAAGCCGAGCAAGCACGGGAGGATGCCGTAGATCTTCTAGAAGAGGAGCGAGAGATGGCTTTGATCCGGTCGACCATTTATCAGCAAGACCTTCGTCGTTTCCATGCCCGAAACGTCAAAAGTCGAGTGTTTCATGAAGGAGACCTCGTGCTCTGAGTGGATCAACAACGGCCTCATAAGCTCGCTCCTGCTTGGGAAGGCCCCTTCATCGTCACCAAGGTGCTCCACAATGGAGCGTATCACCTTTACAACGTCGCCCAGAAGAAAGATGAGCCACGCGCTTGGAATGCGGATCTGCTCCGCCGATTTTATACTTGAGAACACTCGGATCGTCGAGTTGTAATAAGAATACCTTCAGTTTGTTTATCAAGACATGATTCCCGCAGTTTGTTAATGATTGTTTATGCACCAGCATGTGTTCAAATCCCCCAGTGGGTGGCTTAGCCGCAAACCTATTTCGCCTAAGTTTCAAAATTACTCCGAGTGGAGAGCAATCCTCCCACTCGGAGGCTTAGCCGCAAACCTGTTTCGCCTAAGCTAAAAAACTACTCCGAGTGAAGAGCAACCCTCTCACTCGGGGGCTTAGCTGCGATCCCGCATTTGCCTAAGTTAAAAAACTACTCCGAGTGAAGAGCAACCCTCTCACTCGGGGGCTTAGCTGCGATCCCGCATTCGCCTAAGTTAAAAAACTACTCCGAGTGAAGAGCAACCCTCTCACTCGGGGGCTTAGCTGCGATCCCGCATTCGCCTAAGTTTAAAAACCACTCCGAATGAAGAGCAACCCTCTCACTCGGAGGCTTAGCTGCGATCCCGCTTAGCCCTAAGTAAAAAACTACTCCGAGTGAAGAGCAAACCCTCTCACTCGGGGGCTTAGCTGCGATCCCGCATTCGCCTAAGTTAAAAAACTAATCCGAGTGAAGAGCAACCCTCTCACTCGGGGGCTTAGCTGCGATCCCGCATTCGCCTAAGTTAAAAAACTACTCCGAGTGAAGAGCAACCCTCTCACTCGGGGGCTTAGCTGCGATCCCGCATTCGCCCCAGTTAAAAAACTACTCCGAGTGAAGAGCAACCCTCTCACTCGGGGGCTTAGCTGCGATCCCGCATTGCCTAAGTTAAAAAAATACTCCGAGTGAAGAGCAACCCTCTCACTGGGGGCTTAGCTCGACCCCGCATTCGCCTAAGTTAAAAAAACTACTCCGAGTGAAGAGAAACCCTCTCACTCGGGGGCTTACCTGCGATCCCGCATTCGCCTAAGTTAAAAAACTACTCCGAGTGAAGAGCAACCCTCTCACTCGGGGGCTTAGCTGCGATCCCGCATTCGCCTAAGTTAAAAAACTACTCCGAGTGAAGAGCAACCCTCTCACTCGGGGGCTTAGCTGCGATCCCGCATTCGCCTAAGTTAAAAAACTACTCCGAGTGAAGAGCAACCCTCTCACTCGGGGCTTAGCTGCGATCCCGCATTCGCTAAGTTAAAAAATACTCCGAGTGAAGAGCAACCCTCTCACTCGGGGCTTAGCTGCTCCATTCGCCTAAGTTAAAAAAACTAATCCGGTGAAGAGCAACCTCTCCACTCGGGGCTTAGCTGCGATCCCGCATTCGCCTAAGTTAAAAAACTACTCCGAGTGAAGAGCAACCCTCTCTCGGGGGTTAGCTGGATCCCACATTCGCCTAAATTAAAAAACTACTCCGAGTGAAGAGAACAACTCTCACTCGGGCTTAGCGCGATCCATCCCGATTCGTTAAGTAAAAACTACCGAGTGAAGAGCAACCCTCTCACTGGGGGCTTAGCTGCGATCCCGCATTCGCCTAAGTTTAAAAACTACTCTGAGTGAAGAGCAACCCTCTCACTCGGGGGCTTAGCTGCGATCCCGCATTCGCCTAAGTTTAAAAACCACTCCGAGTGAAGAGCAACCCTATCACTCGGAGGCTTAGCTGCGATCCCGCATTCGCCTAAGTTTAAAAACCACTCCGAGTGAAGAGCAACCCTCTCACTCGGAGGCTTAGCTGCGATCCCGCATTCGCCTGAGTTAAAAAACCACTCCGAGTGAAGAGCAACCCTCTCACTCGGAGGCTTAGTTGCGATCCCGCATTCGCCTAAGTTTCAAAAACACCCAGTCTGCAAGGACAACGAGGTGCGCTCTGAGCTGCACCACAAGTACAACATCAACCCCGAGTGGAGAGCGATCCACCCACTCGGAGACTTGACCGCGAACCAGCTTCGCTCAAGTTAAAAAATCCAAACACATTGGAGGCAAGAAAACGGCATTCAGATAAAACAGCCAAGTTCAGATAACTCCAGCAAGGTTCAAAACCACGAGGAAAAGCACTCAGGCATCAGGCCCGAAAGAGTTTAACGGTTACATAATCACTCAGCATTCCGAGGCAAATGGATTCAAATCATCAAGTTTTTTATTCGACTGGTGGAGGGCTAGCTGGCTCGAGAAAGGTATCCAAGTCAATGCCATCGGCGATCCGTGTGGCTGCATCGATGAAAGTCTCCATGAAGCTTTCAAACTGGAGCTTCTTTGTGTTGGCCACCTGGAGTGCCTTCAGCTTGTCCTCCCTAATCTCCTTGCAGTGGACTCGAACAAGTGATAAGGCCACATCAGCACCGCAACGAGCAGCAGATTTCTTCCATGCTTGCACTCGGTCAGGAATTACATTGAGCCGACTCATCAGTGACTCGAGGTCATTCTGAAGCACGTCTTCTGGCCATAGCTCCTTGTCTATCCGCGACAGTGCGACCTTCATTCGAGCAATGTAGTCCAAGACGCTGGCAAGGCGAGATTCCAGTCGCAGCACGTTCATGGCAGCTTCATCCTTGATAGGAGAGTTGATTGGGTCCAATCCCATTTCGATCCGCCCGGTCTCCTCCTCGAAATTCTGGCAGAACTTTGCACGGAGAGAAAAGAAATGAATTGACAGCAACATTGTGAAGAATTATTTTGAATCCAGTCGGATGAGGAAAAGTACCTTCGAGCATCAGGAACATTTTCTTGTCAAGGCCCCCCAGATAGACCTCCAGCTCATCTGTCTTCCGAGTGAGTGCCTCCACTTTGTCAGCCAAGACCACCTTCTCCTCCTTCAGCTGCACAGCTTCTTTCTTCGCCTCGTCAACGGCAGTCTTCAGTTTGGCGTTCTCCTCCTCCAATTTGCCGACTGAAGCTAGCTTCCTATCAGCTAGCTCAGTCTTCTCACGCGCCGTCTTCTGCGCCCCCGCAAGATCAATGTCTTTCTGCTCCAAGGCCTGCTTCATTTTTTCTAAAGAAATAACATTCTTCAGACGAGCTTGGAGTTGACGATTTTCACTACGCACATCTGTTCGAGTGGAATCACTCAGTTCAAAAGATGGGAAAGAAAAAATAACAAGGCGTTCAGTCAGCAAGTGGTTACCTCCCATGACGGCCACTTCATCTTGAGCCTTCTTCAGGTTCTCCTTAGCGAGATCCAGGTCAAGCTTGAGTTGGTTTTTCTCCTGCTCCAAGGCAGCGTACTGGGTTCCAAGTTCACAAGATTTCTGCAATCGGCAAAAAGACAAATCAGTCGACAGAAACAAAGACGCTTTACTTCCGAGTAAAGATGAGCAAATTTAGATCACTATTACAAAAGAGTTCTAAGACCATCACCGAATCAAACATTCGACGACGGTCTCGGGGACTACACCCAGTGGGTGCACTCAGCGTGCCCCCACTGGTTTGATTTCCCACTCAGCACGGCCTGTCCGACCCGAGTGGAAGAAGCAAAAAAAGAAGAAGAGAGAGAGACAATCATTTGATCTCAAACCACCGCTGACTGCCCGCAGTCGACAGCGGTCTCGGGGACTACACCTAGTGGGTACACTCAGCGTGCCCCCACTGGATCAGTTACCCACTCGACACGGCCTGACCGGACCAAGTGGGAGAGCTATAGACATACATATTTTAAAGACCCCCGCCGAATCAAACATTCGACGGCGGTCTCGGGGACTACACCCAGTGGGTGCACTCAGCGTGCCCCCACTGGACCAGGTTTCCACTCGATACGACCCGTTCGACTCGAGTGGTCAAGCCACAAAACTAAAGATAAACACCCACTGGGTGAACAGATGCAAGATGCAGACTCATGGTAGATGCTCATCCATGGACATCTTACGAATAATAAAGCAGTAGTTTTCAGGCAGCACATCCTAACAGAGCAAGAGTCAAGCTGGAAAGCCAATCGAAAATCAACTTACAATCCCACTTACTCGGACATTGGCTTGGAGTGCAGAGCTGGCGTCGTAAGCAGCCTTGCTGGTGTCAAATACCACCTTCAGTCGGTCCATCATCAGACCTGCCTGGATCATGGCTTCCTTGGCAGCTCCTACTTGGTCCTTCGGGATGTGGTGCATAACAAATGGAGGCGATGACATTGCTGGTGGGGTTGGAGCTTGAGGCTGTGCAGTCAAACCAGAAATCTGGGCAGTCGACGCTGAGGGTTGGTCAGTCGACACAGGATCAGCAAAAGAGACTGTAGCCCGTACTGGATCATCAAGTTGTTGAACTACAGGCTTAGATTCCGAGCGAGACGCTCTACCGGCAGGTGCCTTCTTGCCCAGAGCTCTGCCTCTTCTCCTTGCGCTCTTCTGGAGTTCTTCCTTGTCATCATCATCATCTGGAAGTTGGATAATATTTGTTGGTGCTGCAAACACTCGACAGTTAGTTTTTCAGTCGTCCACCAAAACAATTGACAGAATGAAAAGTTTGACTGTGGTATCATGCCTGCCCAAGAGGTGGCCACGTCCGCGGTCTCTACATCATCCCGTTCCTTGTCGATGTCCATGGAAGTAGCAGAAGTAGCAGCCCTGAAATCAAAATTTTCACTCGACCAAACAAATGGAGAAGTCTGCAGTGGCGACGAAAGACAAGGAAAAGAAATACTTACATTGAAGCAACAGGCACGGTCACCTTGATCCTGGGCAAAGCCTTCCGAGGTTTGAGTGGAGTGACTTTGGCCTGCTTCGCGGCCTTCTCCGTCAGCTCTGGAGTTGACGTTCGAGTGTGTTTCAGAATCTTTGCACTCGACGCGACTGCCTTGCTATGTCCTCCCGCCGGGTCTTGTGATTGTTTGGAGCGTCGTTCAGAGCGAGGTGGTGAGTCGACTTCTTCACTGCTGTCAGAGTCCTCACTGTCATCTTCGCTGTCATCTACATATTCAAAGTCAGCGCTTCCACCGTCACTCTCTAGTCCTTCTTGGTGCTGATCTCCATTCAGCATTGAGTACATTTGGGTGAAGACCTGCAAAAGACGAGTTATGAGCATCAGTCGGATTCCAAGGTCACTGCATATTGAACAAGATGTAAACACTCGACGGACACGCCTAACCTCTCCTGGAGAGTTCTGGGCGTCGAATGGCTGGATCCTCTTGGCTCCATGAGGGTTGTCCTTGTTACCCGTGATGCTCCGAAGCCACTGAGCCACCGTTTCCTCGCCGACCTCCTCCGGGTTAGTCCGAGCGGTGTCTGCTGGGCCCGAATACGTCCACATTGGGTGGTCACGGGCTTGCAGAGGCTGGATGCGCCGATTGAGGAACACTTCAAGCAGATCCATGCCAGTCACTCCACCCCGGACCAAAGCAACAACCGCGTCGACCAAAATCGGGACTTCGCCCTTCTCCTCCGCAGAAACCACCAACGAAGGAAGATTTTGGGGCCTCTCCAGGGTGAAAGGAGGAAGACCAGTCGACTGGCCAGGAGTCGGGATATCCTTACAATAGAACCAAGTCGACTGCCACCCCCTGACTGATTTCGGAAAGGTCATAGGAGGAAAGGAGCTCCTACCTCTCATCTGGATCCCTAATCCCCCACACATCTGGATAACATGCGTCTTCTCATCAGTCGGATGAGCTTTTTTCACCGACTGAGATTGGCAAGTGAAAATGTGTTTGAACAAACCTCAATGCGGATGACACCCCAGGAAGTTTTCGCACATGGAAACGAAGGCGGCAAGATAAGCAATAGTGTTGGGGGGGGGGGGAATGATGAATCTGGGCACCAAAGAAATTCAAGAAGGCTCGAAAGAACGGGTGGGGAGGCAGAGAAAAACCTCGATCAACATGCGTCGTAAGGAGAACGCATTCACCCTCCTGCGACTGAGGCTCGTGCTCCCCCCTCGGCAATCTCCAAGTTCCCTCCCTAATCAGGCCATCGGTGGCGAGATTCACCAGATCTTCCTCTGTGACAGTGGAGGGGATCCAATCTCCCTGGATTCAACCAGGCGGACGATTGGATCGCGATGTCGACCCCCTCGCCGTCTTCTTGCCCTTCGCCGTGGCCTTTTTCGCGCGCTCCAGAGCCGCGGTCTTTTCTTTCACCATGGCGGCGGAGCTCGAGAGAGATGGGTGAAGGGGAGAAGCGCTGGAAGAGACGAGGCGGAATGGAGTGCACAGTGCAACGCCTCGGCAGCTCCGCTATTTATGGCTCCACTTCCGAGTGGCTGACTGGTGGACCCAGGCGATCCTGGCGCATCCCGTAACAGCCACTGGCGCGATACATGGCAAAAAAGGGGCGCGAAGATCGAGGAGTCCTTATCTGTCCACCCCACTTGCCGGGCCGCGTCCCGTCCCGCGCGCTTCCCAAAAATTTGAATCCCACAAGACCCGAAAACCGCAGAACAATCAATAATCTCAGAGATATGCATTCCAGTCCACTCGAAGATATTCAGCGTACTTCACTCAGAAACTTCATGGGTAAGAATCGATCAAGGCGACTGATGAAGAGTTAAAGTACCAGCATGTTCTCAGACCCCTGAGGAAATGTCTCCTGGGCATTGAATCAGGCCGGAACTAACTTCAACCCTTCTTCACTCGGTCCTCAATCCATTCGGGGGCTAATGACGATGACATGTACCTAGGGTAGGGTCTTAGACCTGACCTAGACACCCTACCCAAGGACACTGCCCTAGAGTCAAAGACATACGGAGTATAACAGAAGGTACCGACTGAAATGCCCTTGAAGCGCAATACACTCGACGGAAGGTTCCACTCGGATACCCCAATTCCACTCGACCGTGATAGCTACACTCAAGAATACAAAAGATTCACTCGGGGTACAGAAGGCCTAGAGTCACCCAGGATGGCAACGGTCAGGCATTCATTCCGTCGTCATAAAGATCATTAATAGCAAGCGTTACCAGTAACGTACTAGTCATAACTCACATTGAACCCTGTATAACCGAGGGCTGGAGGGACTTGGCGCACTCTATATAAGCCACCCCCCTCCTCTGGCACAGGGGTTCGCACCCCCTGTAACATTCACACATATCCAGTCGAGAAGCCTCCGCGGCACCGAGACGTAGGGCTATTACTTCCTTCGAAAAGGGCCTGAACTCGTAAAACTGTGCATACAATCTCGCCGTAGCTAGGACTCTGCCTCCTCCTACGTACCCCCTATTCTTACTGTCAGACTCATTCCCACGACATCACCAACGGCCATGGTTCCAGCAACAAATAGCTATGGTCTTGGCAAACCTCACCGCCGGTTGCAGCATTTGTGCGTCACGTGGTCGCCGCCTACGTAGCATCGGCGAACCATGGTTCCAGGTTTCCAGCAAAAAACCTAACGGTCCCAGCAAAACTCGCCACCGATTGCAGCATTTTGCGGTCTCATGTCCTTCCCCCCTCTACATAACACCAGCGACCCATTGTTCTGGCAAAAAATGTGGTCGAAGCATCGAGCATCGCGGATTGCAGCATCGTTGCTCCTGCGCGGCACCAGAATCCCCCGCCTCCGCAACACCCCTTCATTAGTGTGCCTAGTGTCCTAGGAGGATGTGACGACCATGGCTTCGTTGTCTCCTAGCGTCGAATGTTGCTGGCCGCAAGCACCGGTGGTCATTGTTCTCAACACCACTGTCTGTCCATTTCAGCACGCAACACCTCGTGCGGTGTCTTACTCAGGCACCAGCATCTTCTCAGCTCCCTCGTGTCGGTCTTCTCCAACACCTTGACGTCGCGTCATGGGGAGAGGAGGGGTTCGGTGAGAGTGGATCACGGGGTGACGCGCTTTGTAGTTTTAGTTGCTTTTGGTTGTTGCCGGCAAGAGAAATGAGAAGTAGGGACGGGAAGGAAAAGAAGATTGAGTGGACCAGAATGGCCGACATAGCGCAACAACAATCACATGATCGACACGGATCGCATGCTCCACGCGCGACCGGCGCGCACTTTGGCCGGATAGAATCAATTCCCATTTTTTTAGGAATATGATAAGTACCGAACATCAGGTACGAGTACATGACAACTTCGAATATTTTGGACTGCAAATTTAGTGACGCGAGGATGGCAACTTTTGTGATGCAGTTTGTTTCTTTTACGAAAACCTGCGTGCTTGCCAACTAAGTTGCCATCCTCGCGTCGCTGAACTTGCCGTCGAAAACGTTTGGAGTTCCCATGTGGTCGTACCTGACGTTCACCCAAAATCAACGTGCACCCTTAATCCTGTCTAGGACGTGCAGAAGCAATAGTCCCTTTATTAGTAGGTATAGATATAGATATAGACTAGCAAACATGGCCGCTCGTGCATTGCAACTGGAGAAAAAAATTCACACCTCACACACACACACTCGACGACATCAGCAAATCTCTTGAAATCTTTCACGATGCCACACAACAAGCAACATAATAAGTGGTGTTGTGCAAAAACATAAAGGTAGGATAATTTTTGAAGTGTACTCAAGGTGTTTCTAATTCATTATACAACATAAATATCTATCTACACTAGTAGAAAACGGCCCATTTGTCCCAATTCTAGAGGCCCATTAGCCCTGGTTCTGGAACCGGGACTAAAGGGTCGGGACTAAAGCCCAAAACCTTTAGTCCCGGTTCGCTTACGAACAGGGACAAAAGGGGCTTCACATGGCCGCTGCGGGGAGCCCAGGCAGGAGGACCTTTAGTCCCGGTTGGTAACACCAACCGGGACCAAAAGGCCTCCACGCGTCAGCATTTGGCAGGAGCTGGGGTTTTTGTTTTTTTGAAGGGGGGGGGGGTTTATTGGGTTTTGGAGGGTTAATTTAGGGGTTTCATATTGTGTTAGCTAGCTAATAGAGAGAAGTGTCCTCTCTTTCTCTGTGCTTGGTCGACGCTAGCTACTATACGTATAGAGAGAACTCAACACGCTAGCTAGTAAGCAAATGAAGGAACCATTAAGTACACAAGATCGTCATGAACATATATAGAGAGAAGTGATCGACCTCTCTTTCTCCGAGAGATTGGTCGAACAACAAGTTTTCGTATATCTATCCGACGCTACTAGCTACATATATACAATATAAGATCTCTTACGTACAATCCCTAACATCTAATGTCAAATTCCACATGGTATTCTCCGGCTCTATTTATGACGTGGTCAAGAAAGAATCCCGCCAATTCCTCTTGAATTGCTCGTATGCGATCATGTGGTAGGAGTTCATCCCGCATCTGCCACAACTAATTTGAAGAAGGGGGTCAATACATATATATGAATGAAACTCAACACAAATGATGGTAATAAAATAAAATTGTGAATATTATTGCTTACGCACTTCATATTGTTTTTCAGAGTAGCCCCGCTTAGAGGTCGTCGCGTTGTAGATGAACTCGCAAACGTAGTATCCACAAAAATCATTCTCGGCTTCCTGCCACAAGCACTTTACGAGAAATAGAGTTCAATCAAACTGATAATCAAGCATTATAAATGGTATTGATGAAACTAGAATCAATGGGAGATGCGCGGAACTAGCTAGTAGTACTTACTTTTGGGTGTGTAAATCACAGCTCCCTCGGTAGTGCTGGAACAATTCCGATGAACTCTTTCCAAACCCTGCCAGACAAAGAAAATAATTACTTGATATCAGGAAATGAACAAAGTTGCCGATATGGTGCGATAATGATCGATTGAACTTACTTCTGGAGCATTTCAGTCATGTCCGCATACTCCTGGGGATCTTTTTGTCTCGAGTCTAAGACGGTTACTACTCCCCGCTCAAGCTTAATCTCTAGCAGAATAAAGTGGAACCTGCGCACGCATGCATAACTCATCAATTACATTACTATAACCTCAAGTAATAAGGGAAACCGAATATGCACAAGACAATAACACTCACTTGAAGTTGTAAGGAAAGAGTATTTTCTCTTTGTTTTGATTTTTAAGCAACGATTGTAGCAAGTTGTCCTCGGTTTCTGTGACATTCTTTTGAACCGTCCATTCATGTATGATATTTGGGTTAATGAACCCAATGTCATAGATTTGTGCATTTCTGCATTCGACGATCTTCAATCTACATAATATAGTGAGGATAATTATATATACATGCAATGAAAGAGCTGAGCTATATATAGAGACTTAATTACAGAAGTAGTACTTACATACAGTAGCAAGTCACGAGTGTTTTGTCGAGGGCCTTTTGATTGTATAATTGGAATAACTCATCAAATTCAACAGACAACTGATCCATTCCAACGAGGTCATGCTCCTCTTTAATTCTCAGCGTCAAAGTATCCTTCCCAGCCTCGCTGCAGGTTTTCATGTACCATTCATGGAATCTTCGCATCATTGTTGTTAGAGGAGGATGATCAGGTTTGACGAGAGGCTGCCCGTACTGGTATCTGAATTCTTCCACCTCCATTATTTCAAACTCTACATCATCGCTCAGGCAATCAGCAAGATTGGTACCGGGCACCATCCCCGGCTGATTAGCAACGATATCACTAGACACCTTGAGCGGGGGGCACGATTGGTTCGCCTGTTCGCCGAGCTGGGGATTTTTTCCCACTTCTTTGTTCTGCTAACCTTGAATCACTGCAAGTACTTCCGGACCGCTCCACTTCCTTATATGTCCTTTCAATAATGCGCTCATAGTTGGATTGCGGCGGAGGCGGTGGTGGTCGCTTCAGGGCATCGATAGTGCGCTTCAGTTTCACCGGATCTATCGTCTCCTTCGGAGGTGGGGGTTTCCGTGCAAAATGTTCATGCACTTCGGCAACACTGATTTTCATAGTTTCCTCGTCGGTCCTCTCATATGGTAACTTTTCCAGAGGCTTGAGAGATGGACCGTATCTGAATTGCTTCCCGCCTCTGCTTGTACTGCTAGCTGCCGGAGCGGAGGCGGCTCTCTTCCGCCGTTGCTGACGAGGCGGAGGAGGAGGCGGAGTGCTCCAACGCGCCGGAGGAGGCGGAGTGCCCTCATGCGCCGGAGGAGGTGGAGAAGGAGGCGGAGTGCCCTGATCACTCATCGGAGGAGGAGGAGGAGGAGGAGTGCCCTGACTTGCCGGAGGAAGAGGAGGAGGCGGAGGCGTCAAGTTCGGAAGCTTGATGTACTCCTTCCGCCATAGACATGTAGTCCTCAGAGCATAAACCAGCTGAGTCTCCCCTTCACCTGTAGGGTGGTCAAGCTCGAGCTCGTCAAATCCCTCCATTACTTCATCCACCGTCACAACAGCATAGCCATGTGGAATTGGACAGCAGTGAAAAGTTTCGTCAGGTTGAGGAGGTGCAACAGAGCCGACAGCCGCCTTCAAGGTGAGGTTCCGACATTTCGTCATAAGCTGGCAATGTTGAGCTTCCATGATAGCATCCACGGGGTAGCTAGGAGCCGTGAAGTCAGGCTTTTGAACAAGCTCCGTGGAAGCCACGTTGCTTCTCCGCTGAGATGGCGGGGTAGCTTCTGGGGTAGCCTCATGCCCCTGAGATGGTTGGTCGGCAGCTCGCTGGCTCTCAACTTGTTCCTGTAGCTTTAGTACTCTTGCATTGAGCTTCTACATTTCGCTCAGCTCCTGTTTCCTCTTCCTCTCCCGGGTTTTGTAACCGCCTGCGCCGGGAAACCCAACCTTCCACGCAACGGAGCCTGGCGTGCCTCATGTTCGTCCAGGGTGCTCAGGATTTCCGAGGGCCTCAGTCAGCTCGTCCTTCTCTCTGTCGGGAATGAACGTCCCCACCTGCGCTGCGGCGATATACTTCTGAAGCTTCTTGACGGGTATTGCAAGTTGCTCGTCCGTCCAACGACATTTCCCTGTTTTAGGATCCAAAGTTCCCTAACCCCGAAGAACCAAGTCCTTGAATGGTCTGGCCAGTTCAATGTCTCTGGTTCGACCCCTTTAGCAATCAGGTCACTCTCAGCTTTGTCCCACAACGGCCGGGCTTTGAGGTAGCCGCCTGACCCCGTGCGATGGTGATACAACTTCTTTGCAGCATTTATCTTGTTTATCTCTGACATTTTCTTACTCTTGTCCGATGTCTTGTAGGCCACAAATGCGGGCCAGTGATCTTTTATCTTCTCAAATCGGCCGGTGAATTCTGGAGTCTTCCCTTTGTCGACAAACGTTGATTTCAACTCATTCTTCCACCTCCTGAATAGATCTGCCATCTTCTTTAGAGCACACGCCTTGACCAGTGGCTCTATAACTGGCTTATTCGGATCCTCCTCTGGCGGTAGGGTGAAATTTGCCTTCAGCGAGGTCCAAAGATCATCTTTCTATCTATCGGTGACATAAGAAACTTGAGGGTCTTCGTTCTTAGGCTTATTCCATAGCTGGATGCTGATCGGGATGCTGTCTCTAACAATAGCTCTGCACTGAGTAGAAAATGCTTCCTTGGTCCGCCTGGGTTCAATCGGTTGGCCATCGTCCGCGATTGCTGTGATCGTGAACCTCTCATCCTGGCACAACCTTTTCTTCGGGCCTCGTCTCGTTACCGAAGTTTGGCTCGATCCGGAGGGCTATAAAAGAAGAAAGAAGAGTTAATATATGTACATACCAAAACAATTAATGCATCAATTAGCTAGTCAGCACAGGCTTAATTAATATATATACCTCGCCGGACTTTGCAACAGCTCCCTCCTCCATTCGGTCACCGGAGCCGTCATCACGGTCTCCTTCTTCCACCGGCATTCGGTCACCGGAGACATCATGATTATGTCTTTCCTCCTCCATTGTTCGATCATCGGAGCCTTCATCCTCTCCTTCCAGACCATCGGTGTCATTGAGAAACAACAAGACATCACGTCCGTCGCGGATTATGTCCCCCAACAACTCTTCTTGTTCTAAGTCTCTTTGATCCATAGTTTCTGCAAATATTACAACATGGCAATTAAGAGAGATGGATATATTAGTGGCAAACATAGACCTAGCTAGCTAATCACAACAAGGAATATTAATTAGTGGCCTCGACGCTTCTACGGTTTGGGGTGGCCTCGACAACGCTTCTAGGGCTTGGGGTGGCCTCGACAACGCTCTTTTAACTTGGTAAATTTGGGTGGCCTCGACGCTTCTAGGGTTTGGGGTGGCCTCGGCAATGCTTCTAGGGTTTGGGGTGGCCTCGACGCTTCTAGGGTTTGGTCGGGCGAGAGGGGGTTGATCGACGTCCCCCCTCATGTTGAAGAGTTACCGGAGTTCTCTCATGAATGTCCGACGTCCGGACCGCCTCTCTCATGAATGTCAAACAAGGGATTTAACAAAATGGCGCCATTCTGGATGTGCAGAAAATGGTCCATATTTTTCCTGATCTCATCTGCCCTTCTATATGTCACGTTGTCAGTTTCAAAGGATTCAAGAAAACCATGGCTTCATCATTAGCCGGAAGTAACGGGCGCATAATGGTACGAAGCTCTCTAAAATTGTTGTGAACGGAGTCCCGGATAGGATAATTAGTTTTTTGGTACGAAGTTCAGCAAGAGCCTTCCGAATATCGCTATTTGGAAGGCCTTTGCTGAAATTCGTACCAAAAAGCAAATTATTCTATCCGGAACTCCGTTCCAAAACAACTTTGAAGAGCTTCGTAGCATCATACACCTGTTACTTCCGGCTAATGATGAAGCCATGGATTTCTTCAATACTTTGACAGACAACGTGACATATAGAAGAATATATATATAGATGAGATCAGAAAAAAATTGGATCAACTTGTGCACATCCATAATGGGGGCATTCTTGATAAATCTATGTCAAAAGTCAAACTTTGACATATGATCAAATATTGTTGCATATGTCAAAATTCAAACTTTGACATATGATCAAATATTGTTGCATATGTCAAAATTCAAACTTTGACATATGATCATATGTTGCATATGTCAAAATTCAAACTTTGACATATGATCAAACTTTGATATATGATCAAATGTTGCATATGTCAAAATTCAAACTTTGACATATGATCAAACTTTGACATATGATCAAATGTTGCATATGTCAAAATTCAAACTTTGACATATGATCAAACTTTGATATATGATCAAATGTTGCATATGTCAAAATTCAAACTTTGACATATGATCAAACTTTGATATATGATCAAATGTTGCATATGTCAAAATTCAAAACTGTTTGACATATGATCAAAATTATTGCAACCTTTTTACTATTAAAACTTTTAATACATTCAAACTTTCTTCAATTTGTTTTATCAAGATCATCATGATGAAGTAACCACTCATCATATGCAAATTTTAACATTTGTTTCTCTATCTAAAAACCCTAAAAAAGATTCTCTTCTTACTCGAGTCATGTAGGAGTTTTCTATTATATATGTATGCATGCATATGTTATTTGGTTCTCGGCCTCACTTTGTTGTTGTGAACTCCACCATTTCTCTAAAAAAATTCTCTATGCAAATTCCTCTAAAAAAATGTCTTTGGTCAACTTTGATAATAACCTATATATGCAAATATCTCTAACTTTGATTAATGACCTATGCAAATTTCTCTAAAAAAATGACTTTGATCATGAATATCTCTAACTGTGCAAATATCTCTAACTATGTAAATATTTTTCTTATATTTAATAAATTCTAAAGTTGGAATTTCAATTATTCATATTTCCTTTGATTTGCAAAGGAGCTATATTCTCCCCAATTCTTTTGCACCCACAAAAATTACTCCATCTATTTGACAGTACCCGCAACCCATTCCGATGAATTTTTTCTAAAAATGCACATATGAACATATACAGAGAACATACATAGATAAAACTTTTCTAAAAATGTAACTTTTGCATATATGAACATATACAGAGAACATACATACATACATTTTTCTAAAAATGTAAAAAAATCATCATATGAACAAAAAAAGCATACATCATCTATCATCAACATCATCTAACAATCATATGAAAATAAAATGTATATGAACAAGCAAGCTAGGGGAGGAGGACAGGGAGGAAAAGGGGGCCGGCTGGACCGTAGCGCGGGGTGGCGCGGACCGTCGGCGAGGGCTCTGGGCAGGGGCGCGGTGACGGCGTCGGGGGAAGGGGCGCAGCGACGGCGTCGGGCGCGTCGGCGAGGGCTCAGGGCAGGGGCGCGGCGACGGCGTCGGGGGCAGGGGCGCGGCGACGACGTTGGGGGCGGCGAGGGCGACGCCAACGATGGGGCAGGGGCGACGACGGCGTCGGGGGCAGCGACGGCGACAGCAGGGCAGGGGCAGCCTGGCGGCGTCGTCGGAGAGATCGAAGAACTGAATGGAAATTTTCACAAGTGCTGCTTATATAGACGAAGCATTGGTCCCGGTTCGTGGCACCAACCGGGACCAATGCACCCCTTTAGACCCGGTTGGTGCCACCAACCGGGACCAAAGGTCAGTTTTCAGCAGCCCAAAGGGCGGGAAACAGAGACCTTTGGTCCCGGTTGGTGGCACCAACCGGGACTAAAGGTGGGCATTGGTCCCGGTTGGTGCCACGAACCGGGACCAAAGGGCGGCATTGGTCCCGGTTCGTGCCACCAACCGGGACCAATAGCCTTGCACAGCGGTGTGGTGGTGGGAGTTTAGTCCCATCTCGCTAGTTGGGAGCGCCCCGCACCTGTTTATAAGCTCCGCTGCCTCTTCCATCTCGAACTCCTCTGAACTGCAGGCCTACGGGCCTAATATAACACTGCTATGCCTATGGGCCTACCGGGCCCGCCGCAGGCCTGCATCCTGGCCCAACATGCTAGTTGGGTTTCTAGTCGTATGCAGGTCGTGGTGGCCTTGTAGGCGGCATTTTTTAATTTTTTTTTCTGTACTTTTTTTGTTTTATGCTTTACTTAATTTTTTAGAGTTTTTGAGTGATTCATTTTGCTTTAGGTAATTTTTAGGTTATTTTAAATGTCTGTTTTACTCAAAAACAGATTTTGTTATTTTAGTTTGCTATTAAAGTTTCTAACAAAAAAATTCTTTGTGAAAATTCTTTTTGCTATTAATGTTTTGAACAAAAAATACTTTGATAATTTAAGTTGCATAAATTTTATAAAAATTTAGTTTCAAAAATACTAGAGGTTTATAAAATCTTTTTAGTTGATTCCTTTTGCTATTAGAGTTTTATAAAAGCTTTTTAGTTGATTCTTTTTGCTATTGAAGAGTATTATAGTTTTGTTTTAGTTGATCATAACAAAATATTTTAATTGATTATTTTTAGTTCATTCTTTTTGCTATTAGAGTTTCATAAAAGTTTTCTAGTTCATTCTTTTTGCTATTTGTTCATTCTTTGAGCTAAATGACCCTGAAATTAAAAAGCACTTCAAATGAACTGTGAAAAGGTTGAAAGTTGGCATGGTATCATCATTTCACCCACATAGTATGTGCTAAAAAGTTGAGAGGGTTACGGCAAAAGCTGGATGCACTTCGTGTACAAAATGGACAATCTCTTTCGAAGTATCTGGGTTTCGGACGAAAACTCGTCTGTTACAAAGGGATTTCATTTTTTTGAACTTATTTGAACTCCAGACTTTTTGTGTGTTCAAACTGCACCATTCAAAGCCACATCACCAATTGTCAACCCTTTCTGACTTCATTTGGTATTTTTCATGCATTTACTGATTTTTTTGAGCTAAGACCCTGAAATTGAAAAGCACTACAAATGAACTCTGAAAAGGTTGAAAGTTGGCATGGTATCATCATTTCACCCACATAGCATGTGCTAAAAAGTTGAGAGGGTTACGACAAAAGCTGGATGCACTTCGTGTACAAAATGGACAACCTCTTTCGAAGTATCAGGGTTTCAGACGAAAACTCATCTGTTACAAAGGGATTTCATTTTTTTGAACTTATTTGAACTCCAGACTTTTTGTGTGTTCAAAATGCACCATTCAAAGCCACATCATCAATTTTCAACCCTCTCTGACTTCATTTGCTATTTTTCATGCATTTACTGATTTTTTTTGAGCTATAAAACCCTGAAATTGAAAAGCACTACAAATGAACTCTGAAAAGGTTGAAAGTTGGCATGGTATCATCATTTCACCCACATATCATGTTATAAAAAGTTGAGAGGGTTACGGCAAAAACTGGATGCACTTCGTGTACAAAACGGACAATCTCTTTCGAAGTATCAGGGTTTCGGACGGAAACTCATCTGTTACAAAAGGCATTTCATTTCTTCACATGTAACTGCAGTGATATTCTAGATCAAAGGCATCATCATAATAGTTGTGGAGAGAAAGTCTTCACTTTTTCTTTGCTTGTGTCCTTTGCTTATTGCGCCGTAACCATGGATAATCTTCATCGTTTAACAGGGTGCTTGGGTCAGCCTTGACTTTGAAGGGAGGAATTTCATGAAACTTTTCATAATCTTCAGACATGTCTGTCTTGCCCTCCAATCCCACGATGTCTCTTTTTCCTGAAAGAACTATGTGGCGCTTTGGCTCATCGTATGATGTATTCGCTTCCTTATCTTTTCTTTTTCTCGGTGTGGTAGACATGTCCTTCACATAGAAAACCTGCGCCACATCATTGGCTAGGACGAATGGTTCATCTGTGTACCTAAGATTGTTCAGATCCACTGTTGTCATTCCGTACTGTGGGTCTACCTGTACCCCGCCTCCTGACAGATTGACCCATTTGCACTGAAACAAAGGGACCTTAAAATCATGTCCATAGTCAAGTTCCCATATGTCCACTATGTAACCATAATATGTGTCCTTTCCCCTCTTGGTTGCTGCATCAAAGCGGACACCGCTGTTTTGGTTGGTGCTCTTTCGATCTTGGGCGATCATGTAAAATATATTCCCATTTATCTCGTACCCTTTGTAAGTCAATACAGTCGAAGATGGTCCCCTGGCCAACGAGTACAGCTCATCAGAAACAGTGTTGTCACCCGTAAGACGTGTTTGCAACCAACTGCCGAAAGTCCTGATGTGTTCACATGTAATCCAGTCGTCACACTGCTCCGGGTGTTTGGAGCGCAGAATGTTCTTGTGTTCATCGACATACGGGGTCACCAAGGTAGAACTGTGTAGTGTGCTTGAGATCAAGAATGTCCGTCCCTACATATTATTGAGTCCCCTCCTAGCGTGCCTTTTCCAGTCAGTCTCCCCTCATACCGCGATTGAGGGAGACCAATCTTCTTAAGGTCAGGAATGAAGTCAACACAAAACCCAATGACATCCTCTGTTTGATGGCCCATGGAGATGCTTCCTTCTGGCCTAGCGCGGTTATGGACATATTTCTTTAGGACTCCCATGAACCTCTCAAAGGGGAACATATTGTGTAGAAATACAGGGACCAGAATGACAATCTCGTCGACTAGATGAACTAGGACGTGCGTCATGATATTGAAGAAGGATGGTGGCAACACCAGCTCGAAACTCACAAGACATTGCGCCACATCACTCCTTAACCTTGGTAGGATTTCTGGATCGATCACCTTCTGAGAGATTGCATTGAGGAATGCACATAGTTTCACAATGGCTAATCGAACGTTTTCCGGTAGAAGCCCCCTCAATGCAACCGGAAGCAGTTGCATCATAATCACGTGGCAGTCATGAGACTTTAGGTTCTGGAACTTTTTCTCTAGCATATTTATTATTCCCTTTATATTCGACGAGAAGCTAGACGGGACCTTCATACTGAGCAGGCATTCAAAGAAGATTTCCTTCTCTTCTTTGGTAAGAGCGTAGCTGGCAGGACCTTCATACTGCTTTGGAGGCATGTCGTCTTTTTCGTGCACACGTTGCTGGTCCTCCCGTGCCTCCGGTGTATCTTTTGTCTTCCCATACACGCCCAAGAAGCCTAGCAGGTTCACGCAAAGATTCTTTGTCACGTGCATCACGTCGATTAAAGAGCGGACCTCTAGGTCTTTCCAGTAGGGTAGGTCTCAAAATATAGATTTCTTCTTCCACATGGGTGCGCGCCCCTCAGCGTCATTCGGAACAGATAGTCCGTCGGGACCCTTTCCAAAGATTACTTGTAAATCATTGACCATAGCAAGTATGTGATCACCGGTACGGATGGCGGGCTTCTTCCGGTGATCTGCCTCGCCTTTGAAATGCTTGCCTTTCTTTCGACATTGATGGTTGGTCGGAAGAAATCGACGATGCCCCAGGTACACATTCTTCCTGCATTTGTCCAGGTATATACTTTCGGTGTCATCTAAACAGTGCGTGCATGCGTGGTATCACTTGTTTGTCTATCCTGAAAGGTTACTGAGAGCAGGCCAATCATTGATGGTTACAAACAGCAACGCATGCAGGTCAAATTCCTGCTGTTTGTGCTCATCCCATACACGTACACCGTTTCCATTCCACAACTGTAAAAGTTCTTCAACTAATGGCCTTAGGTACACATCAATGTCGTTGCCGGGTTGCTTAGGGCCTTGGATGAGAACTGGCATCATAATGAACTTCCACTTCATGCACAACCAAGGAGGAGGTTATAGATACATAGAGTCATGGGCCAGGTGCTGTGATTGCTGCTCTGCTCCCCAAAAGGATTAATGCCATCGGCGCTTAAACCAAACCATACATTCCTTGCGTCACCTGCAAAGTCCTCCCAGTACTTTCTCTCGATTTTTCTCCACTGCGATCCGTCAGCGGGTGCTCTCAATTTCCCGTCTTTCTTACGGTCCTCTCTGTGCCATCGCATCAATTTGGCATGCTCTTTGTTTCTGAACAGACGTTTCAACCGTGGTATTATAGGAGCATACCACATCACCTTGGCAGGAACCCTCTTCCTGGGGCGCTCGCCGTCAACATCACCAGAGTCATCTCGTCTGATCTTATACCGCAATGCACCGCATACCGGGCATGCGTTCAAATCCTCGTACGCACCGCAGTAGAGGATGCAGTCATTAGGGCATGCATGTATCTTCTGCACCTCCAATCCTAGAGGGCATACAACCTTCTTTGCTGCGTACGTACTGTCGGGCAATTCGTTATCCTTTGGAAGCTTCTTCTTCAATATTTTCAGTAGCTTCTCAAATCCTTTGTCAGGTACACCATTCTCTGCCTTCCACTGTAGCAATTCCAGTGTGGTACCGAGCTTTGTGTTGCCATCTTCGCAATTGGGGTACAACCCTTTTTTGTGATCCTCTAACATGCGATCGAACTTCAACTTCTCCTTTTCACTTTCGCATTGTCTCTTTGCATCAACAATGACCCGGCGAAGATCATTATCGGGCACATCGTCTGGTTCCTCTTGATCTTCAGCTTCCCCCGTTGAAGCATCACCGTATTCAGGGGGCACATAGTTGTCATCATCCTCTTCTTCTTCGCCGTCTTCCATCATAACCCCTCTTTCTCCGTGCTTGGTCCAAACATTATAGTGTGGCATGAAACCCTTATAAAGCAGGTGGGTGTGAAGGGTTTTTGAGTCAGAGTAAGACTTCGTATTCCCACATATAGGGCATGGATAACACATAAAACCATTCTGCTTGTTTGCCTCAGCCACTTCGAGAAAATTATGCACGCCCTTAATGTACTCAGAGGTGCGTCTGTCACCGTACATCCATTGCCGATTCATCTGCGTGCATTATATATAATTAAGTGTGTCAAAAACCATTACAGAACATCATGAATACAGAAGTGACCAAATTAATTAATAGAAGTTCATCATCACATTAAAACCAAAGTACATACATAGTTCTCATTGAACAACATATAGCTCTCCAGAGCATCTAATTAAACCATACATTGAAACTATCTAAAACATTTCAATGCAACAACAAATGCGATCATAATCGCAACTAAGGTAACAATTGATCCAACGGCATAATGATACCTAGCCTCAGTATGAATGGCATATTTTCTATACTTTCTAATCTTCAAGCGCATTGCATCCATCTTGATCTTGTGATCATCGACGACATCCGCAACATGCAACTCCAATATCATCTTCTCCTCCTCAATTTTTTTCAATTTTTCCTTCAAGTAATTGTTTTCTTCTTCAACTAAATTTAACCTCTCGACAATAGGGTCGGTTGGAATTTCCGGTTCACATACCTTCTAGATAAAAAAATCTATGTCACGTTGGTCGGCATAATTGTCATAAACACTAAATAAAACTAATAGTTATAAAAGATAATATATATACCACATCCGAATCATAGACAGGACGAGGGCCGACGGAGGCGGATACCAAAACCATCGCACTATATAATAACAAACAATAATAAAAGTAAGAAAATTACACAAGTATCTATCTAAATCATACAAGTAAGAACTTTTTTCTTTTAGAAAGAAGATAAGAACAAGAGGCTCACCACGGTGGTGCCGGTGACGAGATCGGCGCGGGCGATCGACGGCGGTGAGGACGGGGACGGGATAGGACGGACCGCCAAACCTAGACAAATCTTGAGGAAAATGGAGTTTGGACAAGGAGCTTCGAGAGGAGAAAGCTTAAGTGTGGCTCGGGCATTTCATCGAACACCTCATGTGCATAGGAGGTGAGCTAGAGCACCACAAAGCTCTCCCACGGCCGGCCAAAAAAACAGAGCACTCCGCTGCTCTGCTCACGGGGTATATATAGGCATCTCTTTGGTCCCGGTTTGTGGCTAGAACCGGGACTAAAGGATCCCATTTGGTCTCGGTTCCAGCCACCAACCGGGACCAATGGTTGTGGGCCAGGAGCGAGGCCATGGAACCGGGACCAATGGGACCAGACAAACCGGACCAATGGCCCACGAGGCCCGGCCGGCCTCCTGGCCTCACAAACCGGGACCGATGCCCCCATGGGTCCCGGTTCGTGAGTGAACCGGGATTAATGGGCTTACCCGGCCTGGACCAAAGCCCTGTTTTCTACTAGTGCTAGTTCCCGGTATATGTTTATGTCTTTGCTGTCGTTCCTCCTTAGTGATGCCCAATAAATATTGCATTATAATGAAAATAGCAAGTATATTTTAGTATTCGATGATAACATGTGCGTAAGAGCATTATTGTGGTCTTATTGATATATGTGTTTGCAATTGTAATCCAAGTAATTTGGTTGCAAACATATTAGACAACTCCATCGAAAACAATCAATCTGTAGGGACATGCATGCCAAATGTTCAAGGTTGTATATCAACATCAATATTCTTAAAAATAAATTATGGGCACAAGTTCAAACAATACGGAAATTAACGTTAAGCCACTGGTTTATATAAAGCTTGTATCAGCAGTTTCGTGTACACCATCATATGGAGGACGATTATTGTGCACAGTGCAAAATAGAGATGATGATTATATACGAATTGTAACCTTTAGCATATACTAGTATCTGGTAGAAATGAACATCCTCTATGATGCCAAACAAAGAGTAGCTGGGCCAAAAAGTGCAGCCCATCACGTAAGCGACATTTGGGCGAGGCAGCTATATCCTACACCCATCGAAAATTCATAGAGAAAAAGATGAAGTTGGGTGGAATCAAAACCAGGCCCCTGGATGGAAGAGCAAGGCTCAGCCCGGTGGGGTGCCCGTGTTGTTGTGGTATTATAGGGGATCGCTACATCTCAATTTTTTGCCATAGTTTCACAGTTTTTTGGGGTTTTCTAAGGACAGAAACGGTGCAGCGCACAGTGAAGCAGTCTGCCTCAAGATGCTTCAAGAAATCCTGCTCGATCATGAACGCCTTGAAGCCCTCCTGCTGATTGTACCTCACGAACTCAGAGCACACCCTCTTTTCCATTGTCGCCGACGGCTCGCCGGACTTCTCCAGCAGCGTGCATACGAAGCGCGCGCGGACGCGATCTGTCGCAGACTTGATTTCGCTCAAGCAAACGAGGTAGAAGGATACTTTCAGGGACGGGCCGCCGTCCAAGCTGTAGCTGAAGCGCACGGCCCAGTCATAGCCGCCGACGCTGAAGGTGTCGGACTGGAAGTATTCGCCGTCAGAAGCCATCCCTTTGACGATGGAGTATTCTTCAACCTTGAAGTCGTAGACAGTAGACACCAGTCGCGGCGACGGTCAGGCTCATACACCTAGAGGGCTCTGGTTCGGCCATTGGAGAAGGTGTTTGTGAGTTCATCGATCTATCTAGTGGCAGGTCCTGGAGTACATATATAGCCGCGCGCAGTGGCCAGACGTGAACCCTTGAACTTCTCATTTATTGAATGGACCAAGGAAGGACTCCTCGTGTAGCCCGTCAGAGTTCAGCGCCTCGTTGGGAACTAAAAGTCTCTTTATGGAGTATTGATGATGATTGATGAGTGAGTTGCTTAAAGAGACAAAGAGCCAACGCTCCGCTTCTGAGAAAGGAGATGAAGAGCCAGGCGCATTTTCTCTTGTCGATAGAACAAAGATAATTGGATAAAACACTCACGCGTGATTTCCTTTTCTTCAAAAAGGAGGTTGAAACCCCTCGACCTCTGTATCAATATGATGGTTAATGCACAACAACGAGACTAAAAGAGTACATGAGAAATGCTATTGGCAGAACCTCTGAACCGGAAGGGAGGTAGTATGAAGTAAACATCCAAGTCGACATGTTCCACATCAACACCGCAACAAGAAGGGACATGAAGTAGTGTACCAACCACCATCTTGCAAAAGAATATTCCAACAGCAATAGCAACGCCAGCCAGAACTCCGTGCAGAATCGTCGTGGTATCCACCAAAGAAGGCCGCACACGCCCCTCCCGGAACTCCTCACAACCATGCACCACCAACCGCCTCTCGCGAAGGAGCTCCCTGCCTAAGATCATGATCATAGTCAATGAGGAGCTAGCAAATTCACACTGAGGATGTGGCCGCTGCCACAAAAGCTCGGCCGCTACACTCCGGATCTAGGGCGAGCACCCCTGCCGACCTGGATCGATCTAGCCGCAGGACGGTGCCGGTCGCCACCCCAAAAATAGTCGTTGGGACTTGGCTCTGCCATCCGGATCAATCCAGCCACAGGACGATGCACCTCTTCAAAGTTCAACGCCTCATCGGAAACAAACAACTGCTTGATTGAGTTTTGACGAGGAATCTTATTTTTTTGTGAAATTTTTGACGAGGAATCGATCCAAGAGATAAAGAGTCAATGTTGCGCTGGTAAGAAAAAAGAGATGAAGAGCCATTTGTATTTTCGGTCAAGATGTGAAAACTTTAACTGAACTTATGTGCTCCATCAGGTGCATAGCTCCTGTGATATATTTCTGTTCCATGATTTTGGGACTATGATTTTCCGAACTTATTATGCAGGTGTTCACTGGCATTGTTTTTTGAGTTGTATGTATGCTTCACGAGTACATTGCACTGTTAATGACACGAGCAAGCATGTTGCCCCACGAGAAATCATGTTGTTGGAAAGTTGATTTCCTATTGGAAGGAGCGAGCAGGTAAGCAGAGCGAGGAAGATGAACTGGAGGAAATACCTTAGCATCAGGACTATCAAGCTTATGCTAATATAGAAAAGATATTAAGATTATGCATGATAAGAAAACAGGTATAAGTCCTGGTTGCTTATTCAGGTGCAAGTTGAAAATCAATTAGACTAGTGATATAAGCTGATTTGCAGATAAACAAGTACAGAACTACGTTAGAACAATTTGATAGTATAAAAAGGATGCATTAACTTGTTTTTTTTAAACATAAAGATTACAATAATTTAGCTACAGAAAAGATTGCGATAATTTAAAAGTCTGACACTGCCTTCAAAATAGAGTGCCACTGCCATAAGGAAAACGTGATAGATAAATTAATTTAGTCTCCGCTCCTTTTCTGTGACACGAGAACCATTTAGGCCTAGCAAAAGGGCAAGTAGAAAACAGATATCAGATCAGTGACTATTAAACTACTAACCAAATCCCTGTAAAAAGAAAACTACTAACTAAATCAATATGATCAAAGCAGAAATACACAAAAAGGAAAACTAAATCAATATGTTTTTTTGAGGAAAAAAACTAAATCAATATGATCGAATACAAAGCAGAAATACACAGCCGAGTATCAAGATGTAATTGACGAGCTACCGAATCTGCAAATGCATCACAGTTGACAAGATTAAGTCCACCACTATCCTTGTTAGTTACTATAAAATCCGTCGAAGTACCATGCTAGTAATACGTGTGTTTGACTCAATAACGATACAAAAACCTATGCATACCACTTGCATTTTCTCTTCTCCAACAAAACTCAACGTTGACACACCATACCACACATGACAAAAGTGACCCCCAACAATACAAAAACATATGCACACCTTGGCAAAATCACTTGCATTTTCTCTTCTTTAACAAAACTCAACAGTGACAAACCAAGTACCACACATGATGAAAGTGATCATGCTGTAATGGTTATCAGAACAGTGCCACATGCATAAGAGCAAGGAGAAACTTCCCCACGGGGTTGTGATGCTCGGAGAGGTAGCTGAAAAGACAGTAAATTCTATCAAGAAGGATTCTCTAGTATGGATTTGGAGAACGCAGAGGAGACGTCAAGGCACTTCTTTCTTGAGTGTGCCTTCAGCAGCACCTGTTGGGCAATGAATGGGTGTTGTCTGGCCGCAACGGCTGGGCATGACAGAGCAGAGATGATGCATCAGGGGAAACAAAATTTCCAGTGCCCCTTTTTCTTTGAGGTTTTCATGCTTTATGCATGCCTGGTGTACTTGGAAGCACAGAAACAACAAGTTTTTCAACAATGTGCCGCCCAATCAGGAATCATGGTTTATTAAGTCAAGAAGGACCATAAAATTATTTCTTTGAGGTTTTTACGCAGTTCAAATTGAGTTCCATTTCAGCCATAGGCTTCAAAGTTGTAACACTTCCTATTGTAAATATTTTGCCCTGATTATATTCAATACTACAATGCAGTCAGAGTATGTGTCTGTTTTCTCGAAAAAAGGAGTTTCGGACAAATTCTCATGCTAATTTGGTGCCCAAGCAAAAGCTGATTGCACAATTCTTATCACAAATGGTGATCACACCACATATATTTCCAATGACTATAGTTGCAGCTAGTGTCTACAGAGTGTTATTTCACTAGTTGTAAATACAAAGAAGAATTGTAGCAACTTACGTTTGTGCAATCACGAATGCTATGTTGTATATATCTCAAATCTAATCAAAGGTCAGCTTCCCCTGTAATGCAAAGACAGAGCTCCTGCTGTTCTCGTCAAAATCAAAGGTCAAAAGATAAAGTTGCCCTACTGATATAGTATGATATTACTTATAAGTTTGCGACCATTGAGGTATTCCAGATCATACTCACCCCCTCACGCCATTTTCTCTTCACTCTCCAACTAGGTTGCAGATTACCCTGATAAAGAAGCCCCCCTTTGTTCCTACAAGCATAGCATAGGTGTGAAAACAGTCAGCTCAACAAGTAGCACAGGCTCCAATTAAGTACTAACAGCAAAGCACGGAAACGACTCGCTCACCAAGTCGGACGATAGCAACAGGTGAAGATATGGTAGATGAGGCTACAAGGACTAGGTACACCACCTCTGGCACACCCATCCGCTGTTGGCAACCATGTCCCAGTGGCAAGTTGGTAATGCCCAAGATAAAATTCCTTGCGATGGAGATGTACAACAGAGTCACCCACAATGGTGGGGTGCACTCTACTGCTGACACTCAAAACCCTTTCTTCAACAAAGAGAGCATTTCCTCCGATGCTCGTTACCGGGACAATCCTGTCTTGGATGATGTCAGATAGTCTGTAAACCTCAACGTCCAATGAATCTGTAAGGCAACGGCTGATCACCAGGATCTCCGAATCACATTCTGCGAGGTAGTAGAAAGGCCTCCGAGGTTTGCCTGCCAGACATGTGGCAATCAACTTAGGTGCCGGTAGATAACACAAGATACTATCAAAGTCCACCTTCTCCCCCTGCCTTGGTAAGTCAATCTGGAAAATCTGAAGCTCGCTGCCATTTGTGGGGGTGTGCAGGGTGTACATCTTGCCTTGGAATGACAGTGGCCTCCAACCGTTTGATATGCTCCATGTCGAGAGCCTCCATTGCTGGTCCATGGTGGTGGCACAGGCTACCCGCCCCAATTTGAAGAGCCCAATCATGGCGGTGACGACTCCATCTGCGCTCACTGTGAATGCGGTAGCACCGACGGTCCTCAGAACGTTCCAGCTGAACATCTTCATCTGGGTGGGTGTTAACACTGTTAGAAGGGTGGCGAGCGGAGGGAGGTCCGCAATGTCGCCGGCGAAGGGGTGGAGGAGGCGGACGACGGTGTCCTCGTCCCGCTGCAGCAGGAGGATCCCGTCGACGGAGTCGAGGACGCAGTGGTTGCTGAAATGCGGGAGCTGGACGCGGACGATGGCGCCGGTAGACAGGTTGATGAAGCGGATGTACCCGCCCAGCTTGCGGTGGCCGGGGTGGATGCCGTGGCCCTCGGGGAGCATCATCCAGCGGCGCGGGTGGATGCGCGGGTCGTGGAGGCCGCGGCCGCGCGGGGAGACGGTGGCGGAGCGCCATTCGCGGCAGACGGCGCGGAGGCGCACGTAGTCGCGCAGGTCGCCGGCCAGCGCCCGCCACCCGATCAGGCAGATCAGGTCTCCGGGAAGCAGCGACCCCCAGGAAGAGACATCGGAGGATTCCGAGGCGGCGGCGGCGCTTGTTGGTGGCGGTCGCGGCCGAAGGGCGGCGCTTGCGGTGCGCCGAGGGTGGCATGGCGCCCACTCGAGTAGCAGATTTGTTCGTGGGGAAATGAGACAGGTAGAGAATCCTCGACATGGCAATCTTTGACACACGATTCGGGTTTCAGTCTTCCCGGCAATCGCGTCCCCTTCCTTTTGCCGGCTCATAATTTTCCTTTTTTTATTGGCTTATATTTCCTGTCCAGTGAATCCATGCCCTTCTCTCTCTTTTCTTTCTATAAATAACCACAAAACTTGTTTGGTATACTATAGGTGATTTTTTTTCCAAGAGAAGGATCTGATCTACCATAAAGATTGACTGGAAATACAATACACCACATGGTTTGTCAAACGACCATTGCCGCCAACAGAACTTCCAAAGCCGGTCTGACCTTATCGATAACGGTCGGAGGTCTTCGTCCACGAGCCCTTAAGAACCAGCATCCCGTAGCTGCAGCTTGTAGTCGTTGTCGCTAAATTCTTGAATCGATCGGAAGAACCAAATCTTGCCATTGCGTGCGCACGACAAGAAACCCCGCCGTCCCAAAGAGAATATGGACGCGTTTGGTAGGCTGCATTAGGTCGGGCCAGACCCGCACGGCCAGAATTTGGCCCGTTTGGTTGCCTGGCTCGCACGTAATTCGTGGCTCGCACGAACCTCAAAGTAGGCCTGGCTCTGGAGGAACGGCCGAATCAACCCTTTTTTGCAAGCCAGGCTCGCTCGAGCCACACGTGGGGAAGCGCGGAAGACAACGCGATAGCTCATAACTCCCCACGCCTACTCCCATCACTTCCCTCACCAGTTCACACCCACTCCCTCTCTCTCACCTCACTACTTGTTGGGTTTCTCCTATGGTAACGCCGCCATCTCGTCACGCCCCACCCACTCCGGGCATCGCCGACAGCAATCCCATCCAAGAGAGGTGGGTTGCCGGCCTCTCCGCAGCCGGAGGGATCTGGCGGCGGCACTAGGAGCTCCCTCCCCTTTCTGCACCATACCGCCGCCCCGGGCCAATGCAGCGCCGGCGCCGGTCGCTCTGCCTCCGCCACCGGAGCCGGTGGTCCTCTCCATCGGCTCAAACCTGGCGGGGATCCAATACCGGCCGGTGCCATCCGGTGCAAGGGGAGGGGAGCTCCAGGACGTGGCCCTGGACACAGGACGAGGTGCATGGCCGCGGCCCTCGGAATGGCCAGGTCCTCTTCATCGGCGGTGCCAGCACCCCTCTTCCTGTCGGGTTTTTCGCCACGGCCGGAGTACGCTACACCGGCAACCCCCACTGTAAGCTCTCAAATCTCCCTTTGCTTCGTACTTAGGGTTCTTAGGGTAGTTCTGAGTGTGTTAGATTAAATTAAGGACAGTACATTAGACCAGATTCGATCCGATTTGACCGGATTCGACTGGATTTCACTGTTTTGGGGATGAACCAGTGTGCATGCGTACTTTGTACATCCCACATGGCTAGATTGTTCATAATGCAGTGTTAGTTTGCATCGTTTTAGTGGCACATTGTTATTTTCTACTGCCACATTGTTAGTTCTTAGTGCTGTTACTAGTGTATATGCTACCGTTCTTCATGCTGATGTCAGTAGTGTATATGCTACTGTTCTTGGTGTTGTTGTTAGTTCTTAGTACTCCTCTTGCTCTTGTTGCTAGGGTACGTGAGTGCATGTGGCATGCAAGTAGGACATAGCTGAATGCCAATATAGTAGTTGCCAGTAGGACATGTGAGTGGTGGCTTCATCTGATCAGTGTTAGCATTGATAACTATAAGCACTGATCAGAGTAGCACTGATCATGTGTTAGTAGTGATCATTATAAGCTATGTTCAGTGAGCATAGATGATGTCCTACTTGTTAGGTTTGATCATGTGTCATATGTTGCTAACTGATGTCCATCTTGCTGACAAGATAATGAAGACGGAGTGAGACAGAGCCGGCGGTGGTGCGCAGGTCGTCGCCGGCGCAGAGGGAGCGGATGACCTGATCCCCACTAATAGGTGGCTGAAGAGGGTGGTGCTCCCTGACAGGGTGGAGTACATGAGGATGCCACTAGCAGGTGGCCAAGGATCGGCCACGAGGAGGGTGCACGGGAACCTATCAGGTTCTACGTGCAGATCGCTGACCAGGAGGACATCGCCATGCTCATCATCCGGCGTAAATTCAGGCCGGTGATAAAGCAATGGCTAGTTAGCGGCCCTCCTCGCATCGTCAGCCTCTCCGCCAATAAGTGGTGCGAGTTTTGGGTGCAGGTCCAGATGTTTAGGCGGCACATGATGCTGGGGCGCGGCTGGGAGTACTTCTGTGGCCAGCACAAGATCGTCCCCGGCGACCTTGTAGTCTTCAAGCTCTCTGGCCTGGGGCTGAAGGTCCAGATCTACAATGCCAACAGCTCCAACATCTGCAAGGTCCGGTGCATGAAGCACAGCTGCGTCGGCGACATCACTCAGGCCCTCTAGTTCGTCTGTCAAGTCTGATCCGTAGTAGTTTAGGTGTGAACTTTTAAGTTTGAACGTCTGTTTTGCTGTGAACAAGTGCATATTTTGCCCAGGGAGCAGCACCCCGGGGTCGAGCAGGGGCATGGGATGCCTTGCTCTTTAAACTTATGCCTAGTACTGTTATTATCCAACTTATGACTAGCTTAGCTGCCCGTTTTCATGTTTTGTGCTCTGTTCTTCATGTTTTGCTGCTGTTCTTGTGTTGATCATCCCTTGTGTGTTGTGTGCTGTCAAATGGGTGGTCCACCACATTTGAAAGGGGTGAGCGGATCAAGTACTTGCACACAACCAAACAGCTGTGCTTTGCATCTGCTCACACCCAAAGCACAAACACAGGCAACCAAACAACCTGCACCCAGCTGGGCCTTGATGCAATACAGGCAACCAATCAACATGCAGATGTTGGTTTTTTGTCTGCATATGCTTAGCCAGACCCAACTGGGACAAGTATGCAAAGTGACAAAAAAACGATGCAGGTAACCAAACGCGCCCTATATGTCGGAATTTCATTTAATCCATTTTGATGGACGACTTTAAGAAGGATCAAAGCCCAAAAGACTAACTTGAAGAAGCGCAGCACCTGAGAGGACTAAAACCCTACCTATCTACTAGTCAGAGCCGAGGCACCGAGAATCGCCTCCCCGCCACCGCCCGTTGGAGCTGCATGCAAATGGGAGGCGAGTCCACGCGCATGCCGACGGAGACTGAGAGGAGGAAGCCTTTCCCTAGTCGCATTGCGAGAGGGGAAAGAAAAGCAATGGATACAGTCAGTACTAGGTGAAATTTTGAGCAACTTGATATGAACAAACTAAAAGGTTTTGGTTTTGGCAAAATTTGAGCAGTAACTGCACGGTATTTCCCGTTAACCCTAAGGGTACCTCTCCAGTGACCAAAACCGTGCATACCAGCAAGGATGAGATCAGTTTAATAATAATAACCAAAGTAAGACAGTCTCAAAGTAAGATGTAACCTGGGTTGATCAGTTCTCACAAGAAAAACGGCACCCTGCAAATCATGCACACTCATACACAGCAACACCAGCACCCATACCGCGGAGACCCAAGTTCAGGCCTGCATCAACAGACCATGACCAAAACTCTGATGCGTTGGAGCCGATATTGGAACAGAGGATGTGATCTCACAAAACAGCACACCTGATACAAGATCGGGAGTTGAAAGAGTGTTGCAAAATCATTCAGCATTCGCTCTCGTTTTCTCCACGATATGGAGCTGATGGGGCGTTGGTTCTCCATGGCAAACTCCATTATAGTTCTGATGAATAAAGAGGTGCGGTTCAGACTTCAGACTGACCTTTTATTCAGATTTCATACCTTCCAAATTTTCCTTGACAATACAGGAAATTGAGTAGCACAGAAGCAGCATTCGTAAATTAGTGGGTGTTGACCGTTGCGGCAGCTGAGTACCAGTAGATAAACAATCACGGCGATTAGCCAAAGAACTACTTTCATCAGGTTTGGGCATTGTACAGAACCAGGACCTGCACAGGACCAGCGATTATATGCGGACCGCCTGAATAAACACCGGCCTTACCAAGGCAAGTCCTCACTAGTGGTGGTGCTTCCGACATTTTCAGAGAGAAAAGAAGACTGAACGTTCCAAAGAGGCGGAAAAGTATCGAAGGATATATTAACCTGAGATGAGATGAGTAGACAGAAGGGATTTCATGGTTCTACCATTCATATCCTCACGCTGCTCTCTCCACAACTCCTATCTTGTAAACATGGACTAGCACATTGTTTGGGTGACATACACCCGAGTAAAATCAGAATCATACGGCAGACACACCCAAAAAAATAAATTAAATTGATTAAACCAACATGGCTTAGGCATCCAAATATAGAATTAGCAACATTAACTCTCAAGCCTGGCAAGGCGAAAGCTCTTACGCGGCACCTGCGAATGTTTTGAGAAAAAGCCAAAGTATCATCGCCATTGATTATTCCAGTTTCAATTATGTTTAATAATTATGCCAATCAGGTATATCCACAAAAATATCATATTAAAACTAGGATGATAATAAAGCAGAGACAAAAAAAAGATTCAAATGGGTATAATCATCATGGCTCGGACTTCCAAGGAAGGAATTAGCAACATTAGCTCTCAAGCCTAGCATGACGAAAGCTCTTAGGGAGCAACTGCGAATGTTTTGAGAAACAAGGCTAAGTTTGATCATCATCGCCATTGTTCCAGTTATGTTCAAGTATGCTAAGCAAGCTCATTCACAAAAAAACATATTAAAACCACGATGATAAAGGAAAGACAAAAAAGGGATTCAAATGGGTAAAACCGCCGTGGCTCACACATCCACGGAACGAATTAGCAGCATTAGCTCTCAAGCTTGGTAATGTGAAAGCTCTTAAGGCGGCAACTGCGAATGTTTTGAGATACAACCTAAGTTTTATCATCATCGCCATTGATCACCCCAATTTCAAATCAAGTACAACAAACAATATAGCATGGTTAAGTATGGGCAAGTGTGATCACACAAAATTGCTTCCTATCAAATGTGAAACGTCAAGAACTCTCCCTCGGCATAATGTCGGATCTCCTGTCAAGGCTAGGTTGTAGCTACCGAAGACGTGGCATCGGGCCCAATAAAAAACACAAACGATAGTAAAGAGAAAGAATAGCAGGCATCACAGAAACCCCTCAGAGACGGGGACTATAAGCAAAACGAGTTTTTCCTACTTGTTTCGTGAGTTTCTGTAAAAAAAAAAAAAACATAGTGCGTGGAATGTGCTACAGCCCTTGGTTCGGCCATGCATCGAACTTCTTCCGTCCAATAGACTTGGACCTCAGTAGGCGGAGGTAAAATCTCTACTACTATTAAAAGAGCAAACATTATCTTTCTTAAACGCCCCCGGCTAACGTACACACAACAAACCGGAGCAATTATAGCCTCACGATCGGTCCACTCATTTAGATCTAATCGTTAAAATAACAACGGGCCCTTAGCAATAGTACGTCTAGCGATTTAAAAGGCAGACGAAAACTCTGCCATCGAGCAGACCAAAGATATCGTTCGAAAAAGAAAATATGGTTCGGCAACCACGTGATCGCATCCTCAATTAGCGCTAACCTCCCAATTAATTCCACCATAAAATTAGGGTTAATCCAAAAATTAACCCCGTGTCCCGGTTCTACCCTTCCCCGTCCACCGCCGCAGTCCGATCTGCTTGGCCCCGCTGCGACTCACGCGCCCGGCCGCCGCTAGCGCCCCGCCGCCCCCGTTCCTCCGTCACTGCCGGCCGCCGCTAGCGCCCCGCGGCACCCGTTCCTCCGTCACTGCCGGCCACCGCCTTGCGCGCCTCCGCTCCTCCGCTGACGCCCCGTGCCCTCACGGATCCCTGCATCGCCGCCACCAACGCCGACCGCGTGAGCGACGGTCCAAGCGTCGCTGTGCCACGGGCACACGCGCTGGTCCGAGCGCCGCTGCGCTACCCGGGTGCACACCTCCGCGCTCCTCCTCCTCTGCGGCTGATTCTCGAGGTCAGTCACGATGGGCACCTGATATGCAAGTAGCTGAATTTATACATTTATTGCGTGTTGCTGTGTTGAGAACTTGAGATTGGGTGCAACAATTTCACAACTCTGGGAGAAGCTTCTGCAGGAGGGTGTCACCTGCATCGACATCTCGCTGATCGCCGTCCCGAGGATCTTTTCAGTTCTGTCACTACTTCTCTTATAGATCTTAAGAAAACGCAAGGGCTATCATTTAGAACATAGTTGATCTCTTGTTTCTCCACCAATTATGATGTTGTGTATAATACATTGGGCTGTTATTATTTTCCTTTTTATTATTTTGTTAATTAGTATGATAGAAGTATTGCATGAAGCAGTATGAGGATACAACATGTAATCAGATGTGAGTTATAATAGATTGAAGGCTTGATTCTTCACAATTAAAGGGTGATTGATAGTTCCAATGTTTAGTCTTAAAACTCCGGTTATTACCTTTTCCAATAGATGCATATTTAATATTTCTCTCTGCACATCATTTAAGCAGGTGGTTCCATTTGATATATTTAGGAAGAGTACGGTCTTTTCAGATTTTAATTGATATCTATATTGTTTCTTTGATATAATGGGCAAGTGTGGAAACACATGCTAATAGAAGACATGCATTCCACGTGTACTGTCTTATTTATCGTGCATATTTTGGAGCATGATTATTGTCAAAATGGTTTGTCTAACAATACTGAGGAGATCCGCATGTCTGTCCAGATTCTTAATATAGAACCATTGGATGATGGATGGTTCTTTTTTGCAATATCTGACTTAGGAATAATGTTACAATTGATATGACAAGGGCTGGGCTTCCCTCTGCAACAATCTTCTTTGCTCAAGTAATTCAAGGTATGTTTCATTGACTTTCTGAGAGATCACACAACACGATGCTCCTAATTGGTATCTATTTGATCCTCGTGGCAGTCCTATTTTTCATGAATAATTTAGTCATATATTAATGCATATATACTGTGACTGGGCACCTGAACGTGCGCAACATTCCAATAGGGAAATTTATGGAAACCTGGAAATTTTAGATATCTATGAACATCATTATGTGCCATCACGATCTCAACAGGATCGGCACTTTGTTTTGATTTTCTTACCAGAACCTTTATTATCGATTTATATGTGTGCTACGATCTTTACTCATTGTAGCTGATGATCTTTAACCCGTTCCATCATTTGTAGGCTATGCAAAGTGACATAGTCATGAGTGGTGTCGCCTAATGTGCCGGAGGGTTTCAAAATTATGAGTTGTGCACGATTAAGCGGTGTCGGGACATTTCTACTTCATTTATGGCCGTGTGTACCTGGCAGAGCAAGAAAGGAACACCAAGAAGCTGCTAAAATGGATGGGTGAATTTGCTAAAACAGGTTTAGCCATTTTTCTTAAAGATCAAATGTATTCTAGAAAGAAAATAAGTGTGAAGTTTCACGGAGTAACGAATTAGAAACTGCTGCAAGTATGTGTTCATTTTGAAGGAAGTTTGTCCAAGATCCTGGATGAGGGAATTGGTTCTGCTGTACATGTATCCAAGTGCTTAGGGATGCCGTTTGTGGACGAATTTAGGTTTTTTGAGTTAGCAGCTTGATACTCCCTCTGTAAACTAATGTAAGAGCGTTTAGAATACTAAAATAGTGATCTAAACGCTTTTATATTAGTCTACGGAGGGAGTACTTTTTTGTGATCGTATTCAAGTGGGTGAAATAGTGCCCACTTGTCCTCTGGGTGAAATAGTGCCCACTTGTCCCAAGAGGTCCTTGTGTGGAAGCTTAGCACTGGGTCTGTTCTTTACCAAGGCAAGAATAGTTTGAATATACCAACTTTCATCTATGTTGTTGGCAGTGCATGATGCAACTTGTCTGGAAAAAGGATATTTATATTTGTATCGAGAAAAATAAACTTTTTGGTATTTGAATAAAAAAACTGTCGTTGTGTGACGTGCCATAATTTGATCTTTTGTGCTTGTTATTGGTTTGACTAAGTTTGTATTATTTCATATGTACATGTCGTGTGCACGAGTTACAATTTGAATGAACAATGAGTTATGTATTTCATGACAAGCAACAATTTGATGATCATCATATTTGTCTAACGTGCGTTGCACGTGCACACTTACTAGTATCATAAAAGAACACGGGGAATGCCATATTCTTCTGAATTGTTCACCTACCGGTTTGAATACCTGAGGCAGGCCCCGTGCGTGCGGCGAGAGCGATTTTTTCTCCCCAAACCGATCGGAAGTGCAGGTGAATCGATCGATCAGGCCGAGAGGCACACTGTGGCGCAGGGAGCCAGCCGGTGGTGGCCAAGGCGCCGGCACCCGATCGACGAGATGGCACGCGTCCTCGGCGTTGCCCGGAGGAGCTCTGCTTCGCGTGGCACCGCGGCGGCGCCCTTCCTCTGCCTGAGGCAGCACCTGAAATATCAGCAACATGCTTCATTAAACTGAAGTTCGTTGTAAATAATAATCTATATCTATACCTACTATTAAAGAGAATAGGTATTCTTGGTTTGGCTCCGCTTTGTTTCGTCCTATTTTAAATATTTTTACATGCATTATTTTATTTAGTTTTGTCCATTTAATGAACACATGTGCAAACAAAGGAAACCGAAACGATACAAATGAAGCCAAGACGTACGCGTAAAGGAAACTTAATTAAAACAAAGCCAAGCGGCGGCCGGCTGGCCACACATCGTACCTCACCCAAAAAATCATGCATGGGAGGTGAAAAGTAGACACGCTTATTACAAAGAGTCCAAATCCTATTTAGATACCTACAGGATATTGGTCCATTACGCCGGCATCTCCGGCTGGAGAAACTCTATGGTGTTGTACGCAGCTGGATCGATTCTTTCCTAGCTAAACACATGTACGCAGCAAACTAGCTACGAGCTGCCGGGTGCCGGCTAGCTTGATTCTTTCCTAGCTAAACACATGAGTACATGTTAAGTAGGCTGTGGTGGATCGATCTGGCGGCGATTACACGGCTCGATTAATTGCTCCCTGAGAATTTGCACCTGAGTCGACTAACAGATGCACAACCCTAACTTCAATGAGTCAAGTTAGTCTTTTGTTAATAACTGCTTGATTTTATTTTATTTTCTGCTCTTCCTAGCGCCGAGTGTTCATGCATCAGGTTCATGCATCAGGTTTCCGTAGCTAAACTGACTACACAATAAGTTACTGTTCTGCAAGGAAGGGAAAATGAGGTATTTTCATATTCCTACAATTCGGTTTTTTCGCTGGCTCATGTATTTCTATCTGACTTGATATGGGTTTTGCGTAACTCGAAGTGTGCTAGAGAAATATTTTGCAAGAACTGGGATCCTCTCAGCGCAATGCAGATCAGCATGCATGTTACTTTTCTTTGTTCATTTTCAAGGAGAATTACCTTTCTTTGTTCATCTTCAAGGCCAAATTCATATTATTATTTTCATCATGCTTTCAGAAAAACTGATACTTACTTATGCTAATTTGCATATCTTGGTACATGCAAAGAAGTAACTGAACAACCCGTGCAAGCTCACATTGATCAATCAAGGTTAGCTTTTCTGTAGTATTAATTGTTGAATAGTCATGCAGAGTAGCCTTTTGCAAAGATGGTGAAAGCACACAATTTTTATTCATGTGGGAATAATTGATGTGTATCATAAATCAAATCATTGCTTATGTTTTAGGTTGTGTTTTGGCTTAAATCATTACTTGCTTACTGGCATAGGGGAGAGGTGATTTTTTCTCCCGTTGCAACGCACTAACATATTTAGGTGGCATCGTTCGGATATTATTATGCCATGAGGACGGTCGTTTCGATGGATAGTGGGCTCAATAATTTTTCTCCCGTTGCAACGCACGGGCATATGTGCTAGTCCTTCTCATAAAAGGAAAGGGAAACAGAGTAAACTACAAGTCTCTACTCCTAATGTCTCAGTTGGTAGTCTCCGTTCCATGGTTAATTTTCGTCCTCCATCCCACCTCACACGTACACACGTTGAACAAAAAAAAAAAAAAAAAAACTACCAGCGATCCCCCCACGCCCGTTGAACCAAAAAAAAACTGCTATCCCGGCGATGCCCCCACGAAGTCCAGGGGCAAACCTCACGTCGCACCAGAGAAAAAATTTGCGAAAAAAAACCTACGAAATTAAACCAGCGAAAAAAAACCCCAAATGAACGTACGAGCTATGCCTCTGCCCTCGAGCGACAGCCACTCGCACGCACGACTCGTTCGCCGCCGCTCCATCCCTTCGCCCCTGCCGCTCCATCCCTTCGCCGCCGCCCTCGCACATCAGAGCCGCCTCCCTCGCACATCAAAGCCGCCGCCGATGTGCTTCAGGAGATGCAGCCAATCCCGTTGAAGATCCGCCGATCACGTTCACGATCCGGCGAAGATCCCCTTCAGGAGGCGGACGCCGATCCCCTGTCCCGGCGCTGGTGCCGTTGAGGACCCGCCGCCGATCGCGGAGACGCAGCCGATCCCGTTGAGGATCCGCGATCACGTTCACGATCCGGCAAAGAACCCCTTCAGGAGGCGGACGCCGATCCCCTGTCCATAGGAAAACAGAGGTGAGAACAAGATGATACAGATCTTACTTCTGTTGGAAGCAAAACGATAGGCTCAGTGTTATTAGCTGTCCCAACATCAAGAACAATGGCTGTAAACTCACAACCCCCTTCAAGAAAAACTTCTATGATAAACTTATCATCAATTTCCTGTTAGACATCAGAGATGTCAGATTAGATGACACATTCTTTTCTCTTAAGAAAAAATAGGAGTAACTACTAAGTACCAGGCACCTCTGAAAATATTCCCTCGGCTTTCTCAGCTGCCTCATTAGCACCATTAGATCCAGCTCTCGTTGGTTTGACCTGTGAATACACATCAGGAGTTACATAGTAAACAAGAAAATTTACATAATACATCTTCAAATAAGGCATTTTTACTTACAATCACTTTGCCAATCATGATAATACATCGTCGTAGTCTCCGTTCCACGGTTTATTTTCGTCCCACCTCCCACCCTTCGTCTGGTTTATTTTTGTCTCTCCTACCACCTCCCCTCTCCCAGTTCCCCCACAGGTAACGATCCCCTCAACAAAAAAAGAAAAAAAACCCAACCAAAAAAAAATCCACGAGCGATGCCTCCCGTGGAGGTAGCGATGCCTCCAGGTATCGAGCGAGGCCTCCACGTCGAAAAAAACCCTACGAAAATAAACCTACGAAAAAAACCAACGAAAAAAACCACGAGCGAGGCCTGCGGGGTGCCCTCGAGCGAGAACCATGCCAGCCGCCCTCACACTCCATCCTTTCGCCGCCGCCCTCGCGCTCGCATCAAGGATCGAGGCCTCCAGAGTGCCCTCGATCCCTACGCTACCTCCGTTCCCCGCCGCCGATCCCTTCCCCACCACCGATCCCTTCGCCGGCGCCGAGGTCCTAGAGGAGGCGCCGCCGCCTTCATTGCGGACCTCCAGGTCGCCGTCAGGACAACGCTGCCGAGGTCCGCCTTCGCCTGGATCCCTTTGCATGTTCATGGTCACCGCACTTCGTCTCTCCTAAATCCCATCACGATTCGGCACTCCGTCCGTCGCCGCGCTGCCTCCCTCCATGGTCGCGCTACCTACCCCGCTTCCTCCTACTGCTTCTCCAGCTCACCGCGGCGCCACGCCGAGATGGAGATCGACGACGAGGTGAGGAGGTCCGAGGGTTCCTTGCGCCCGGGATCGAGGACGAGGTGAGGAGGGCCGAGGGTTCCTTGCGCCCGCTCCTCTCCCAGATAGCCCTCGCGTGCGCTAGGGTTCGTTGCGCCGCCGCAGCATAGGAGCTCCTCGATCAGCCCCGCCTCTTGCTGTTGCGCCCCCGCTTCCCTCTCACATTCTCCACTGGTCATCGCCTACCCTGCTGGTCGCCGCCTTGTGTTTGGCGAACTCAACAGCCCTGGTCTGACGCACATGGGGAAGCCACCTCCTTCACAGGCTACAACCTTGGTCGAATTCGGTTGTCTTCCTCCACTCCGTCCACCTGCCGCCGCGCCTGACCTCTCCACCCATGGTGAGCCCCTACGGAATGCTTTACAGTAGGAAGATTGGCTTATGAGTTGGTGCATACCTTCAAGATCAAATCAGTTGTTTGTTCATGTGGTGTTAACTGCTTTGATTTTACTCTATTGTGAATTTCTGATTGTGTGCAAAGGGGGCATATTTTCAACTGATTAGATCAGTTTGTTAAATGGAATGTGTTAAAAAGTATACTGCTCTTTGACATGGTTACTGGTAAGCAATTTTTCTCTGTCACTTCTCGTGATGCAGGATGGAATTGGATCCAGACTTGGTAGTTTGAAATTATTCTCTGCCGTAAGTTGCATATCCTGAACAATAATTTATGACATTTCGTTTTCGTTCTTCAGCGTTACTTTCACTCTGTTTCATGGTAAGGATGCGTTGTATATGTTATAGTGAATGGAGGAATCTAGCAATGATCTTTTGGTCTCATGGAGCTGGCAATTGATAGGTATGTATGGGGAATTCAAAAAGCAAGGCAACTCAAGATACAAAGGCGGCAGCTGTACCTAGGCTATCAGATTTAGCTGTACATGGCTAACATCATGCCCTTCTCACAATGTGTGTACATGATGTGTTGCAGGCCATATGGATGGGGCAAATGTTGATGAATACAACACAGCGAATATACCCTTAGCTGACAATCTTGACGATAGTTACTCAATGGGTCCAGGTATAATTCTGTGTAAATATCGTCAAACATACTTTTTGTATAAATCATATGTTTTGTATGTGATCAATCATACCTGGCAGACTACAAGGGGGGCAACAACACATCAGATTGGTCCAGTGATGCTTCTTTGTCGGCCCCCAGTAATCTCACACTGGTTTATGCCACAGATGTACCACAAAGTTCAAATGGTATTGCACGATCCGTCTTTCATATAAAATAATTTGTGCTTACGGGAGCCGGCATAAACCAGTGTGAGATTACCATTTGAACTTCTGCATGTGGCCCATTAATGTGGTCAAAGCAAGTTCTGTGGTCAGTACTCAATTTGGTCAGTGAGCTAAACGTCAATTTGGTCAGTACTCTATTTGGTCAAAGCAAGGTCTAACAAATATTTAGCCGCAGGTTTCTTATACTACTTTGAATTTAAACCAAGACAATTTGGTCCATTGTTCAGAAAAGTTAAGGATTGTGAGCGAGAAAGTGGAGAGAAAAAAGGTACTTATCAGCGGCAGGGGCGCGAGTAGGATGCCCTTTCCCAGGGAACTAAAGTAGGATTTGTCTTTACAACGCTGTTGTCGCAGTGTTCACATTTCAATCTTACATTTGGCCAATCTATTCTTCTCATTCTGAAGGCGCCGACAGACCATGATACTTGAAGATATGGACGTGCCAAATCTGCACCGACCTCCTCTACGTGATATCTCTAATGTTGATCATCATTCCCAAATGGCTCCAGTGCCAGGTAAATGCACATGATTGCTTATGGTTTATCGCATTGGGTCATATAGTTTACCTGTTTTTGCACTGAAATTGACTACAAAATTAGTGAGCTCGGAGAACTTAACCCCGTTTGGATCCCGATGGGAATGGGTAAATCTTGCTAAGCAACTACGAGAGCGCAAGAGAACTGAGCTGATAGGGATGCGAGAAACTACCAAAGACGACATCTGGTCGACAAAGATGGATGTGAGGTGGGTTACTAATATGTTTTTATAGCTAAGTTTGTTTCTGAATAGTGTATTCTACTTCACTTATTTTTTAATTTTCTCCCAAAATGTTTATAATGTTATCCTTGTTGTTTAGCATCTGTCAGTAGTAGAAGAGATGAATCACAAAAGTGCGGTCTGGTGGGCCAGCATGGGTCGGGTCCGACGTGGCAGGCGCGGCGGGGCGCCCCCATATCCGCCCCATATTTGGCTGGATATGGGGGTGCCGGTTAGCCCGGGCGTTTGAGGTCCGTTTGAGAGGCCCATCAGGGTCAAAAAATCATGACCGGGCAGTGACCGGGCGGCCAGTCCGGGCGTATGAGGCGGGTTTGAGAGGTCCGGTTGTAGATGCTCTTAAGGGAGTATAATTTACAAAGACACCAGGGCGCTCAGGGGAATGGAGCGTGGGCAGCACGAGCACAACTTGGAGCCGCAAGGGGAGCTAGCAATAAGCGGTAGGGCGACCCTTCTACACCTCCCGGCTAACGACGGGTCTGGCCGGGCCAGATGTGCTAACGGCTATTAACCGGATCCGGCTGAAACTGTAAACCATGGCGGGGAGTGGAGGGGGCGGGTGACATCGCGGTGGAGGGGATGGGAGGCGGCGGTGAGCGTGGAGGGGTGGCAGCAGATCCACGCCACGACGAGGAGAGATATGGTGACAGCAACATCGTGGCGAGGAGATATGGCGGTGGCGACGCCGTGGCGAGGAGACATGACGGTGTCGACCTGTGCAGGTTGAGTGAGATGTGAGTAAGGGATTGTGTCCGTGCAGCGAGGGGTGACCCGTTTTTTTTAGAAAAATCGGTTGTTTTTTTATATGAAGGGAAATCAACTATTTGCTCCTAGAGAAATGTAACATATTTTTATAGTGAACAATATCACATACCTTAAATAATAAATTCCCGAGAAGGGAAATCAACTATTTGCTCCTAGAACAATATCATGAACAAGTGATTTATAAGTTAGCCTAAATTTATTAAAATCAGGATGCAACTTATAAATCATTAAACTTTTTATGATATTTTTTATGCGGTTGTTACTTTTGACCAATACGGCCGCATTAAACTTTATTGTCCTTCTGGCACAACTATTTACATCTCACACATAATGTTTACTTCTTCTTAAATGCCGCAGTTTAATTGGAAGAGGGAAGGGAGGGAGGGAGAGAGAGAATGTTGCATTGCAGCGAGAGAGGCAAAGGGAGGGAGAAGTTAAATAGCGTGAGATGTAAATCAAGTGCATGGTTAAAGTCTGGGTGGAGATGGAAGGTGTGATTGCGAGCTAGATGCACCATTGAAAAATGTGGCGTGCTTGGGCTCGGGAGGCAGAGAGGCAAAGATAATGGGTGGAGGAAGAGAAGGAAAAGAGTAATTTAACGGTAAAAAAAGAGACTAAAAGGTACTCCACTTGTTCTAAATTAATGTATCTTTTTCAGGAATCAATGTGGAACTGTGTACTGACATGCCTCCTTATCTGGAATCTCCATTTGCACCATCTAGAAGAAAATTTGAGGAAGAGACTAAAAGGCACATACATGAGTAGCCTGATTCTTTTCTTAGAAAGTTGGTTCTTATATATATGTCTTGGATTAAAAAGAGCATGAGAACTTGCCAAGCCATCTGGAAATGCCATCAGAGCCAAAACTTTTTTTAGGTTGCTGACAACATTGAGCTGGACTTGCTTTTGTTGCTACTACTGCTGAAGACAAACTCCAGAAAAGGGAGTGAAAGCAGAAAGAAGAGAGGTTGCACAAGATGAGTAATGATGGGTAGCGGTAGAGGCTGAAACTGTGATGATGATGCGGATCTGACCATTAGTATGTTTCCCATCAAGGAAACCTACAATTTCTATTATGATACAAATTTTCTATTATGAGGTGTGTTTCTCATAAAGAATGTGATTTCTGCATGATAGTTTTCTAAAAACGTGAAGGTTTTATGCAAAGACTGACATTTAAGAAGGATGTAGTAAAATGTAAACCTTGGTAGGTACTCCTGAAGTTGAAGCTGCTCAAGCAATAGTAATTTGTTTTTCCGAGCACCGAACTACTGTTTCGGGTTTTGCTTAATATTGTTATTCCTCGTAGGATGTTCAAGAGGAACACCCTTTAAATTTTGTAATTATCATAGCTTCAGGTCCACTTGTGAGCTCTTATGCAATTTTGCTTAAGTTAGATTAGGATGGGGTTCCTTTGACCTTATGGTCATGTATATAACAACGAGGACCTATTACATATCCTTTTTTCCCTCAGAAATCTTTAGGTACAACTGCATGGTTACATGCTTCGAATTAAAAGCGTGTATGGCAGGTGGTGGAAGGAAAAGATTGCAAGTCAGATGCACCACTGGTATACAGTAGACACAATTCGTGTTAAACCATTGAAATGTTTATGACCCGTTCCAATGCACGGGCAGTCAACTAATTCGATACGCCATCATCTCTCGAGGTAGTGATAGCCGTCTCATTTTTTAAATCAGATGTACAATACGCCATCATCTCTTGGAGTATGTGGGGAAGTTTAGAAAAGATGCAAGAAATGGTGCAGTGAGATGACACACCTTCTAAGTGACGACAATGCTACATGCTGCTTTGTCTTTTTTTATTTAATATATTTTTATATGTTCACTTTTGTAGGTCAGAGATAATAAAAATTGATGGCTTCGGATGATGCTTTGAAAATGTCGATTGAGAAAGTCACGGATGTAACTATGAGCTACTGGACTCAAAAGTCATCCAGTTTTACACGATGAGATGCATACAAATAATTATTCTTCCTTGTATATATGTTCCACATGATAATACTTTTTTTGCGGGGTATGAGAGATGGAGATAGATTACGTTGATGTTCAAAAAGAATCCTTCGACAAGGGCCAGGTCAATTTCATTGGAAGGAGCCAAAACTACACCGAGTTTTATACAACAACGTAATCTATCTCCATTGCTAAAAACCTAAAAAGCCCGTGGCAACGCACGGGCATATTACTAGAGGTCAACACGAGGTCAGAAATTTTGCGAGAAGGAAACTATCCAGACGTTGGCAACATTTTTTGATAACTGGCGTGGGATGGACAACGACATCTCATCGTGCAACATGGTAAGTAAAGTATTTTGTCTACTGTTATCATGGTTTATTGTTGTTTCTAATAGCTCCACTTGTAGATTTATCTTCCCTATGCATCCATCGGCTGATACAACTTATACGTCATCGACAAAGAGGCACGTCGTCTATATATTATGGACCCTATTCAAACATCACAATCGTCAGAGGATAAAAAATTGAGGCATGCACTGAAATTAAAAAGTTTTGTAAGGGATTTCAAAGAAGCACTCGAAATAAAGCTGTCTGGTTGGAATTCCGATATATCTAAATGGCAACGTTTATTTCCGTTTGGTATTCCAACGAGTATAGATAGGTAATGAATTCATAATAAAAACATTTATTTTTGTTATCACTATATTCTTTATATTATTAATTTTAAAAATTACAGGAATGTGTCTGGCTATTTTGTTTTTCATTTTATGCTCTGGTGGAACGGTGAAGAATTGGTGAAGCCGGTTTGCGCGGTGAGTATTGTCCGTTACATGTTTTAAGACCTTCGGTGTGAAATTTTCATACTAACTACATATATTGTTTGTGCAGGATGGGTATGAGTTGAGAAAACAGTTTTTATTATACTTGCTAAAACATCATGGGAATGAAGCTAAAGGCAACTTTTCTGATATTGTGAAAGAATTTCTTAAGCGCATCATCTAGATATTGATAGTTTTGTAATAGATGTTTAGTTGGAACATGCGCTCAGTTTGTTATATGGACATCTCGTTAATCTTTTTTTTTGTTATCAATTTACATTGCAAAAATGGACTTCAATTATTCAATAATTGTGTTTATGTTATATTGTTTATATGTGTGAAATTTAACATGTAACTTTTGCAAACTATTTCAAGAGGCCGTGCCAACGCACGGACACTCTACTGTTGCTAAGCAGTAGAGGAGCGTACGCGCCCATGCGTGTCCTCCCTCCCATGTCAATTAAAAGCTTCACGTGAGCCACTCCTCTGCATCGCGAGTCATGGACGCACGTTGCACCGCGGAAAAACTAGCCCTGTGGTGGAAGTGTACGTATAGTTTTTCGCCCATGCGCGTGCATGCATGCATGCATGAACATGGACGATGGCACAGTCACCGCTGAAATAAAGAGCGTGTACGTGTCAACGTGTGTGTACGTGTGAAGTGTGATGGTGAAGGGCGCGTCAGAGCCATCAGCCATGCATGCATTTGTTAATCTCCAGCTTGCTCCTTCGTAGTACGGTTGTAGTATATCTGATGGCGATCGATCAAAGCTGGCGCGTACGTGCGTGCGTGAAGTGAAGACGGTCGACCGAAGAGTGATGCGATGCACGTAATGCACGTACGTACGTGAAGAGCAGCGCGCTGAACGGCATGGGCGTGCACCGCGGCGCGGCCCGTGAAGTGCATCACTTGCATCCCCTGAATAAAAAGGGCATGACTTGGTTGCAATTGCAATCCTGCATCATCGATCCCTGCGCTGTGTACGCCAGTACCGTGCCGGCCGGCGGCGCAGCGGGCGTACCACGGACAAAGCGCGTCGAGATTGAAGAGATCCAACACGACTTGACGCGTTCGGTGCCGCCCGGACGACGCCGTGCCTCTGCACTCTGAGAGGTGAGGTGAGAGCTGCAGGCTGCTTTGCATTATGCACACGTGATGTGCTGCCGTCCTCACGTTTCGCGTGCCTCCGGAAGTACGTAAATCCATGCCGCTATATTCCGGCGCGCAATTCGTGCACCTCTGTAATATAGCTGCGCCCGTACCGAACCGTCGCGCGAGCCCCAGTTTACTCACTGACAAAAAAAAAAAAAAACGAATGTATATCTCTACTCCTAATGGCTTATTTGGTTGCCAGATATCTCCCCGGGATCCCCGCCCTTTCCCTGCGTAGCTGCCACCCGTGGAAGCCCTTACCGTGGCAACTTGGCTGTGCATTTGGTCGTTCCAGCGGAGAGGGATATCCGGCCCCATCCCCGCTAAATCCCCGGGCTAAATAACAACTACCCCTGACCCGTGGAAGAATTCCCATGGGCGCACGCTCTCTCTCAAACAACCTCCGCTGTTCTGGCTGAGTTCATCTCACCCGCTTCCTTCTCCCCTCCCCACTCCCGTACCCCGAGCCCCGAAGTGCCAAATGGTAGCGAGACATTATCCCATGGATTCCAAGTTGTCAAGAGAATTACTCCCGTGCTATTTTTACCCTGGAATTTCTCACTCTAGCAACCAAACATAGCCTAATGAAGCAGTTGGTAGCCTGGTACTCCGGTTTTATTTTGGTACTCCGGTTTTATTTTCGTCCGGTTTTATTTCCTCCCACCACCTCTCCCCACTGGTTTATTTTTGTCTCATCTCTCAAACAACGAAAAAGAAATCTAAACAGATCACAATTTTCCATGCAGGTACAAGTTATTTAGTAATGTCTTTATGTGAAAAAATCAATCACGGTCAATCCTAAAGAACAAATCTAAATTAATTAATCTTGCCATAAGTCGCACAATCGCATTAATTAATATTCCCATAGATCATAAAAATTACATTAATTAAAATTACCATACGTTGTCCAATCACATCTCGAATCCAATCCTAAAGAGGAGCACATCGTACATAGTTTGGTTTGGTTTTTTTTATCCATCGATCTCGCAAGCCCCACACCCATCGATTTTTTCAACGCCTCTCCACCGCATCGCACGATCCCCTCACCTTTGCCGATTTTTTTTCAACCGAACCTCGTCTCGGTTCTCCCAGTCCAAGGCCCAACCAACAAGCACGCACGCTCTCGCCCCGTCTTCTTCCAGACCCTCCTCCCGAATCCCAACCCCCCGGCTAGGGTTCCATCCGCCGTAGCCATCAGGCCGGTTCAGATCGCCATCCTCCGCCACCTGGAACTCGCACGGCGTGGCGAAGGAACAAGCAGAGGGGGAAGAAGTGCCGGCACGCGACGGCGACCTTGGCAGGCGTGGGCACCGCGCGGGGAAGGTGCAATGCCCTGCACAAGACGGGCCACGCCCGGAGCGACCGCTGCGCCAACGCCTCCATCGACGAGACACGACATCTCCATGAGTGTGTGGGGCGCGACTCAATTCGCCCACGGTAAGTGGGATCCAAGGCCATGCAGATGGGACATGGCGGCGGGCGGACCTGCGCCGAGTCAGTGGGCTGGCGATACAGAGAAGCTGTAGGCGAGCCTGGGTGGCACGACCGCGTGGCTGTGGGTGTGGTCCGACCTCTGCCTCCACATCCTTCTCCTACACCATCACCAACTCTCCCTCCCGTCTTGGATGTGTTCCTCTTCATCACGATCCAACCTCCTGTTCGTTGCCGGATGGGCGGATGGCTACAACAACATGGCTCACCTCCACTTACCATCTATGTTGAGATCGCGGACCTAAGTTTCAATGCACATCCTAAGTTTCAGTTAGCTGAAATCAAGGCCAGTTTGAGTCGATGCCGAATTGAACTACCACAGATAAGTTTAGGGACTCGCTTTATTTTTGTTAGGGATTTCATGGCTATCGAACTTTCTGCTCATATGGTGAGATGTAGGCTGCTTCATTATCATTTGTTGTATGGATGCAATCTTCTCGCCTTTAGTTATGTTTTTAACCAATGAAATATTATTTAATTAGCATATGCTTTTTAGGCTTCCTCACCTGCGTATTCAGATGAGGGTACCCCATGCTGTTGTTAGGTGATTCATGAATCAAGAGATGATAGTTGAGGAGAGGGAAACCAATATATGTCTTTGTCAAAAAAATTTATTGGCAAATGCATTTGATTTACTGGCAGCAACATAACATTCCTTTATTGGCAAAAGCATTCGCCTGTCCAGATGCAGACTATATGTTTACATTATGAAATTCATATATATGGAAAATCAAGGTATCCCCCCCAAGCCCCCCTCCCCCCCCCCTATGCAGACTGCGTGTTTACCTTAGGAGGTTCATTAGCGTTCTACTTCTTGTGTTCAAATTTTGTTGTGTATTGGATTTTGAGATATAAGATATTGAGGTTCACTGAACTGATTTGCTTAATTTCCCCGCTCTTTCTAAATCTTTGCAGACAATCATGCATACGAGTACAGAGTACTGCCAATAATGCTTTAAATCCCAAAAGGCCCATCCCCTGAAGCCACATGAAAATCTTGTATGTCAGAGAACTACAATTACTCTGTATACTTTGCCACTTCATATAAATCATGAACATTTGATTTAACAATGATCAAAAGATTGATGCAGCGCGGCATGTACGTTGAGATTGGTGGCGGCACCTCGAGGGTCATAGCAGCAGCAGCCGGCGACATCGTAGCGCCGCCAACTCAGCAACAAGGCAATGTCAGAAACTTGATAGTGACCATATCAGCGGCAGCTGGCTACATTGCAGCGTTGGCAACTCAATGGAGACACAAAAGTTACAGTTCAACAATCATACTAGAGGTGGCCGGTGACGTGGTGTCAATAGCTCAATAACGATTGTAGCGGTGACGGTGTCGGCATGTTGACGTGTGACGGTGATCATAGCGATGGCAGCCCGACCATGTTGGTTCTTTTTTGGCGTGAGAAGGCCCGATGACGGAAGCTCCTTGGTGCATGGATTATTGTTTCGTTTCTCTCGCTGATTACGATGGAGTGTGTTTACATTATCAGCTCCGTTGTATGCACAGGGCAGGGAAGAAACTGCGCATGTGAGCCCCTACGGCGGAGCTACCATGCCTTGAGGCCATCAGAGGAGTAGGCTCTCGCTGCAATACATTTTTTTTCGTAGGCCAATTATTTCTAATAATTATTGATGCAGCCCGGGAGCAGCTGCACCGATGGAAGTTTGTAGCAAATAGGATGCCTTCCATTGAAGGGAAACTACGGCCAACTCCGCCCATCGATTCTCTTGGTGACTGATGACGCATGATGAGGCTGACGGACATCTCGGTGCTACACAATACATCAAGAAGGAGAACATGTTAAGAGACCAGCAACTTGGAAGGAAGCCAACGGGAGCATAACCTGGTGTTGACCGGTGGCCAATGACATCATATCTGTTTTTGTTCAATCATAGTAACCCTCACAATCCGTGGCCTTATAGTCATTTATTCCTTGATGTTCTGGCCTGAAAACGAGACTAATTGCAAATCTTCTGCTATCGTGTTTTCCATCTTTAGTTTACCAGGATTCCCTTCTTATTATCATCTTCCAGATTATATATCTTTGTCTCGTTACACGAAGTTCTATCATGTCCCCTTTTCATATGTTTACATCTAGCTAAATATCCATCTACACTTGTAGGATTTTGTCACACGTGTGCAGTCTAAATATTATAAGCTAGGTTATTATGCCCTACCATCTGGAAGAACAATGGACTGTAGAAAACATATGCGTTCTTTATTTTGCAAGCTTTCTCTCAGTTATGTCCTTGGCTCGGGATGCTTGATCATAATTTTTCTTCAAAAGGTAATAACTGAGAATCTACATGTAGTTTACTTAAATATCAGATTTTTTTTCTATATTTTGTGTTCTATATTGTTTAGATTTAACTGGGCTATGTATCTTAATTAATTATGTCATATATGGGCAAGCAGGGCTTGCATGGGCAGGCTGCTTGGAGATGTCGCACACGGGACCTCAGGAGGGCCGAGGCGTTCCAACAACACTCCAGCGTCCAACACTCCAGCGTCCAAGTGAGACCTAGACGTGGGCTGGTAAACAGAGGTAACGGGGAGGCCGGACATCAACACAACAAGAAGGAAGCCAATGACGACAAGACGACCATCTTTGCGCGGATTGCTACCTATGCCATGCCCTTGTCTAGCAACATGTTGTTGCGCCAATGCTGCAACCTTCTACTCCAAGCACGATTGTAGGTAATGTGGTCACAAAGTCCTGGGATACATAATGTTTCCAGTATTTTCCTAGCAACATCTTAGTTAGGATGTAGATGTTAGGGCGCATTTAAATCTCAATGGATTGATATTAGTTACCATGATACTTGGTTGTATGAGCATCTCGGATTCATTCCATACTTATAATGGCATTTCCTTTAATGATTTTTTTTACAGAGTTTTACAATGGGTGACAATGGAGGGATTCTCTTCTTTACTTTATTACCGCGGAATCATGACATACCATGTATTTTTTGTGTTCATACCTTCAATGTGGGTCTCTACATCTAAACAAAAAAGGTTATTTTCTCTATTTTAATATGTTTCATATAGTTACATTAGGTGCTTGTAAGTGCATGATGGTAGCCCTTGTATTTTCTTTCCGTTTGTTTCCTTTTATCTTTTTAACTAAACTAGGTAGGATGTCAAGCCAATGGGTCTCGAGTTCCATTGCACCTGAATTAGAAAATTTTAAAAAGATTCTAAAACTTTTTTGTAACAAACATACTTAGCCCCATACTCGTGTGAAAAGTCTCACGAAGGAGTGACTACCGTGATATTCTAGACGAAAAAAAAACAAAATCAATATTATATAAAAGTTACTATTCATATTTTTTGGACTTGCAATTTTTTGCCCAGGATACCACGAGTCCTTCCTCCGTGAAACTTTTCACACAAGTATTATACTAGGCCATGTTCGTTATAATAAAGTTTTAGAAAGCTTTATCTCTTTTTGATTTAAAAAAAATGTTTTTCCAATTTGGGTGCATTGGACCCCCATTTTCAATGGAAGGTGCATAACTTATGTGGAGGTTGCATACTTAGTGTTCGAGGACATCATCTAATGGGGTTTGACTTTCTGCCTGAAGCCCCATAGCATAGCTTATATGCAGGTACTTGGCGTAGATACGTGTACGGTATGTTTCTTTGCACAATATAACATCTTTCTGAACTTCATAAACTTTGATAAATATTTCACATGTATTTTCAGTCACAAGCTTGTGAAAATGACTACCTATTTATTTTAGTTTTTGGTTCTAAGCATATGTTTCCTTTACCACACAAATAAATGAACCTTAGTTGTAGTGTAACATCAGAACACTTTATCGCCCTGACCATCAATGTATCATTTCAATATGGGAAAAATATGCATAGGCTTGCATAGATTACTTCTTCACCTTGCATATTACATTGAGCTTTGAAGGATTTGATGTGGTGGCCAAAGTACTATATATTCTTTCTGGCTAGACCCATTGACACAAGTACTGGTAATTATGTGTTCCTTTGCCATTTTGAATCACTTACCTGAAGACACCCAATTTCATGCATTCTAGAGTTACAAAACTAGAAGACATGATCAGGCACTATGTTTCTGTGCCACGATGAAATCATTTGTGCATGTGAATTATCCTATGATTTCTAAACCTATAATTTTTCCACAATAAATTTCCACATGTGTGTTACAGAGAAATATTTAAGCACATTGTCATTTTTGTCTTTAGACACTGCTCTCTTTTTTCATTTCCTTAAAAAAACATTACCATTTTTATTATGCGCAGATTAAATTTTGAATATTTCAAGTGACTAGATGGACGTGAACACATGCACATAATCCGCTTTCCGGTTGAAGCTTATTTTCTTGCATGAGCTGTGAAGTAGATGAGTGACAAGGGTGAAGAGAACAAAAGGGGTGCAATGTGGTTATTGAAGAAGGGCAAGGAAGAGGAAGACACATGTTAGTCGGGATGAAGTAAGCAACGATCGCTATCAGTGATGTCATGTCTATTTTTTGTTGTTGTTTAAAAAAAAATCCGTTAAAACAAATGGGCACTTAAAAAGGAAATAACTTCAATGTAGTTTTCCACTTTTTGGCTACCAAACCAGAGGCGCCCTGCAATAAGAGTTTGATTGCGATTTATACCTATGTACATTCGACATCACTTGCATATATCAACTGTTGTTTGTTTACTACTTAATGTCATATTAATTATCTTGCTCCAGGTTCATGATACGCAGTGCTGCTCCTATTACAGAGAGCATACTAGATTATTTTACAGAATTAGAAGAGATGCATACAAATAATTGTTATTCTTTGTATATATATGTTGCACATGATAATACAAAAGGTGTATTTCAATATATGTTTATTTTTGCAGATTATGAGAGAGATGAAGATGAATTATGTCAATGTTCAAAAAGAATCCTTCGACAAGAGTCCCAAGGCGATATAGCTGGAAGGGGCAAAAAGTTCACCAAGTTTTATACAATAATTCAAGTTATATATGCATTCAGGAAAAAAAATTAAAAGGCTCCTAGCAACGCACGGGCATTCTAAAAAGAAAGATCAAGCACGTAGATAGATATATAGTACAAATTCGAGTTAATTTCTACATCAATTTTTCGTGAAACGGAATTCTCCATCATCTAGTAGCACTGCTAATTATGTACAGGTTGGTTGTTTGTTCCATTTCTGCCGATTACCATGGCCCAGGATAATAAAGCATCTAAACTTGCAATTAGCAGTTTAGCACTGAATGAACGAACGAACGAAACTCGATTCAGTTCATTCGTACCTTGCGCGCTTCCTCGAGGTCTGTTCGTCGTCGTCGTACTCGCCGGCAGCATCCTCCTCCTCTTCCGTCGCCGATGCAGCATTGACGACGCTGCCGTTAGCCGCCGGCTCGACGCAGCCGTCGTCCACAACAGCAACATCGTAGAAGTAGTCGTCCGAGTCGGGATCCTCCCCTGCAGTTGACGGCTCGATGTAAACGAGATCGCTGAAGAAGTAGTCGCCGGCGATGAGATCCTTCCCTGGAGTCGCCGGCTCGGCGTAAGCGTAACAGTCGTCGAGATCGCCGAAGAAGTGGTCGTTGGCAGCAAACTCCTCGGGTGCAGTCGACGGTTCGACGTAAGGAACAACGAGGTCGTTGAAGAAGTGGTTGTCGGGGGCAAGATCCTTCGCCGCGAACAGCCCTCCGGCCTCGCCGTCATCCTCCAAGAGAAACCTCTCCAGATCTCTCACGTACGCCGACATCTCGCCATCGTCGCGGTCCCCCGACGACTCTGACGACCTAGGCGGCCCGCCGTCGTCCGTCACCACGGAGTCCGGCGAGCTCTCTCTCACCGTCACCGTCACGAGAACCCAAATCCAACTCCAAACCCAAACCGCCCTCCTTATCGGCTACGTCGGGCAGTAAGCACTCGCCGTCGCCGTCCCCGGCGCAGAACTCGGTGAGGTAGTCCGGCAGGTCGAAGTCGAAGCACTCGAACCCGTCCAGAGAACCCAAGTCGAAGTCGAGATCATCAAGGTCAGCGAACGCGGCGGCGGCCATGGCGCGAGTACACGTAGCGTACGTCGACGAAGCTTGGGCCAGCCCGACGGATTGATCGACGAACTTGTGCTGGGCGCGCCGGCCGCCGGTGAGTTTTTTTTTTTTTTTTCAAATTGTGACGACGTCAACCAGAGCCGGCCAAAATCACTGTTCTGACCTTGTTAGAAAACTATAGCACAAAATGAACTCTGAACGAAATTATTTCACAATCTGACCCTTTTCGCAACGCCAGAGACCGTGGTGTTTCTGATCCACGTGGAAACGCCGAGCTAGCTCGCGTTACTGCTCCATATGGAAACGCCAAACCTGCTCGCGTTGCTGCTCCACATGGAAACTTCATGTGATTTGGCGTTTCCGCCCTATATGAAAACGCCATTGGTGTTGGCGTTTCAGATGTGGCATAAAGAAATACCAGCTACCTGCAAGAATTGATGGATGCATGCATGCACGGTTCCTGTAGCTAGCTAGTGGTAGAGGGCAATGCATGTACGCTTAGAAGGCCCGTGTCTCGATTCCGCTTTGAAAAGTGAACCAATGGCCCCACGCGCATGCATGCGAGAGAGGGAGCTTGGTACGTTTCATGTGCGTAATTAATTCTTCCCATCAGTGAACAGACGCGGACCTATGCATGCAAGGGAAGATGCTTGCTGGTACAGCTGCATGCGCACATACCAGAGGAGTCAGGCAACTGGTTTTTTTATGCCACATATAAAACGTCGAAGGCAATGGCGTTTGCATATAGGGCAGAAACGCCAAAGTCCTTGGCGTTTCCAGCAACGCTATCTGGCTCGGCGTTTCCAGCTTGCTCGGTCTGACCGTGGGCCAGGGCAGCAACGCGAGCTAGCTCAGCGTTTTCATGTGGAGCAGAAACGCCACGGTCTTTGGCGTTACGAAAAGGGTCAGATTGTGAAATAATTTCGTTTAGAGTTCATTTTATGCTTTAGTTTTCTGATAAGGTCAAAACAGTGATTTTGGCCACCAGAGCCGGGGGCTTTTTATATGGGAGCGGGACGGAGGAGAGGCGTGGTCGGCCGGGTCGGGGTCGGTTCGTGGCGCGCGCGCTTCCCTTACCGTCTCCGAGAAGTTTCCTTTCCGGCCGCTGTGGACTTGTGGAGGGAACACGACTCGGGAAAGCGCGACGTGGGAAATTGACTTGGTTGCGTTTTCCCGTGGATGTGGTGGGTGAGCCGAGTGGATTAAGATCATCTACAGCGGAAATTGGCAAATCTGGTCCCTATACGTCCGCGGACACGTCCACGAACGCATCCAGACGGATCCTCATGTTTCGCTCCTGACATTCACATATCTTAAATCCGGACTCTCAAATTCATGCAAATCCACGCACGTAGATCGTACAAGCCAATATCGCACATAAATAAGAAATATTGGTACTGAGCATAAATAGTGTTACATAAAATTTATTTTAGAGTATTGCTATACGTACGACTATTTCCATACGATTTTCATACGGCACTGTATATCACACCGTCCTTGTGCCAGAGCAAGCCGCTGCCCACCACCCGATCAGGAATCGTACAGAATCGTATATCCAAGCGTCGTACGTGCAGCAATTTCGTTTATTTTAAGTGTACAACTCAAACATTAGCTCTTTGGTTTTCATTATGGGTTCACATGTGCTCCACTAGATCATTGAGTAGCTGCGTGTGCACCTGATGATCTCGAAGATTCTGATGCATCTGCAGAAAGTTCATAAGCTGAGCTACATCTTGATCTTTCAGGATTTCAACTTGTTCTCCACGTGCTTCAAAATCATTGGTTTGGGCTACACCAACATCCTCATCTTCGACAATCATATTGTGCAAAATAACACAACATGTCATCATCTGCCACAAAGTTTTCGATTCCCACATCATTGCAGCGCTACGCACAATTCCCCGACAAGCTTGAAGCGCACCAAATGTCCTCTCCACATTCTTCCTAACCGCTTCCTGCATTATTGCAAAATGACTCTGTTTATTGCCATGCGGTTCGGATATGGTCTTCACAAACGCTGCCCACTGAGGATAGATACCATCGGCAAGATAGTATCCCATGTTGTACTCTCGGCCGTCGGCGGTATAGTTGCACGACGGTGATTCCCCATTGCAAAGCCCCCTGAACACCAGAGATCGTTGAAGCACGTTGATGTCGTTGTGAGAACCCGGCATTTCAAAAAAAAGCATGCCAAATACATAAGTCATGGATGACACCGCTTCTAGTATGATGGTGGCGTCTTTGGTGTGACCTTGATACATTCCCCGCAAACGTTTGGGCAATTTTTCCATTGCCAATGCATGCAATCAATTGATCCAAGTATTCCCAGAAACCCCCTTGGCTCTTCAATAGCCAATAACTTCTCTGTGTCCTGCACTGATTCTCTGAGATACTCAGGTCCAAACACCTCCACCACGGCACGGACAAACTTGACATTAATCTTCAGGCATGTGCTCACCCCCATCCTGACCATCTCACCAATGGCATTTGCAGCATTGCCAAGGGCAAGCATCATCAGAGCAGCCGTGCACTTCTACTTGGCAGAGAAAGAGAGTTGTTCGCAGCAATCCCTTGTGAGGTTGAAGTAGTCGTCGTGTGCCTCCACTCCCTCCACAACGCACAAAAACAATGGTTTCTGCATGCGAAAACGGCGATGAAACCGTGGATCATCCGGGAAAGTAGGCTTCGGAGCAAAGTAGTCCCTGTGTAGTAGCTTTGCTCTGGACACCCTATCCTAGTTGACCACTCTTCTTCCTTTGATTGAGCCCTTGAAGTTGGGGATATGCTCCACTTTCCGGTCCATTTCCTCTTGCATGCTCATGAGCATGATCATGTCCACTTCTTTGTCCGAATCCGAGGAATCGAAGAACTCATCTTGAATCATTTGATCAAGCTCCGTTGGTCCATACTCCTCGTCCGACGAAGCATCGGAATCCATCGTTTTCCCTAATAAAATCACAAAAGATCCTGTCAGACAATGTGTCGAACACATCAAGCGCAAGGCGGAGCCAGAGAGTTGCCGGACGTACCGCAGTGGCGTCCGGGCCAGTGACAACTGATGGAAATATGCCCTAGAGGCAATAATAAAGTTGTTATTATTATTCATGATAAATGTTTATTATTCATGCTAGAATTGTATTGGTCGGAAACTTAAATACATGTGTGGATACATAAACAAATACCATGTCCCTAGTGAGCCTCTACTAGACTAGCTAGTTGATCAAAGATGGTTAAGGTTTCCTAACCATAGACATGAGTTGTCACTTGATGACGGGACCACATCGGAGAATGATGTGATGGACAAGACCCATCCGTTAGCTTAGCATATGATCGTTCAGTTTATTGCTATTGCTTTCTTGATGTCAAATACATATTCCATCGACCATGAGATCATGCAACTCCCACATACCGGAGGAATACCTTGTGTGTTATCAAACGTCACAACGTAATTGGGTGATCATAAAGATGCTCTACAGGTATCTTCGAAGGTGTCTGTTGAGTTGGCGTGTATCGAGATTGGTATTTGTCACTCCGTATAACGGAGAGGTATCTCTGGGCCCTCTCGGTAATACACATCACAAGAAGCTTGCAAGCAAAGTGACTAAGGAGTTAGTTGCAAGATGATGTATTACGGAACGAGTAAAGAGACTTGCCGGTAACGAGATTGAACTAGGTATGGAGATACCGACGATCGAATCTCGGGCAAGTAACATACCGACAGACAAAGGTAAATACATATGTTGTCATAAAGGTTCGACCGATAAAGATCTTCGTAGAATATATAGGAACCAATATGGGCATCCAGGTCCTGCTATTGGTTATTGACCGGAGAGGTGTCTCGGTCATGTCTACATCATTCTTGAACCAGTAGGGTCCGCACGCTTAATGTTCGTTGACGATATAGTATTATATGAGTTATGTGAAATAGTGATCGAATGTTGTTCGAAGTCCCGGATGAGATCACGGACATGACGAGGAGCTCAGGAATGGTCCGGAGGTAAAGATTGATATATAGGACGATAGTATTTGGTCACCGGAAAGGTTTCGGAAAGCACCGGGTATTTATCGGAGTGCCGGAAGGGTTTCCGGGAGGCCACAGGTAAGCGGTGGGCCTTATGGGCCAAGAGGGGGAAGCACACCAGCCCACAAGGGGGCTGGCGCGCCCCTCCACCCCTGCCCACGCGCCAAGGAGGGAGGGAAAGGAAGGGGGAGGCGCCCTAAGGCAGCCAGCCCCCCTTTCCTTTCCTCCCATGTTCAAATATGGTAAGGGGACGCGCAGGTAGGCAAGCACCTAGGGCAGCCGTCGGCCACTTGGGGCGCGCCCTAGGGCTGCCTCCTCTCCCCCCTCCACCTATATATATATGAGAGAAGGGAGAGGGGCAACACACACCACGATCCCCAAGCCATGTGCGGTGCCCCGTCTCCCTCTAGTTCTAGTTCCTCCTTCGTCCACATTCATTGTGCTTAGCGAAGCCCTGCGGATAGTTTCACCACCACCGTCACCACGCCGTCGTGCTGCCGAAACTCATCTACTATTTCGCCGCTCTTGCTAGATCGAGAAGGCGAGGACGTCATCGAGCTGAACGTGTGCTGAACGCGGAGGTGCCGGGCGTTCGGTACTTGATCGAAAGGATCGTGAAGGTGTACGACTACATCAACCGCGTTGATAAACGCTTCCGCTTAACGGTCTACGAGGGTACGTAGACACACTCTCCCCTCTCCTAGCTATGCATCTCCATGGATAGATCTTGCGTGTGCGTAGATTTTTTTTTGTTTTCCATGCAACGTTCCCCAACAACAACGTCCCCGCGGCGAGGACGGGAGAGAGGACTGCTCTACCAGAGCTGGCGGCACAGAGGCTAGGAAGGGCTGAGGAGCACGCGCGCGGCAGAGCTGCGAGACATGCAGCGCGGAGGAGGAAGAAGAGAGGAGATAGCAAATGGATCCGGCAGGTCTGGGAGGTGGATTTGGTGCAATTTACGATGGGTTCGGGCTGTCGGGTTCGACGTGATGGGCGTGCCCGGGTGCCCCTTTATCCGCCCCATATTTGGGCTAGATATGAGGGCTGATAACCCACAAGTATAGGGAATCGCAACAATTTTCGAGGGTAGAGTATTCAACCCAAATTTATTGATTCGACACAAGGGGAGCCAAAGAATATTTGCAAGTATTAGCAGCTGAGTTGTCAATTCAACCGCACCTGGAGATTAATTATCTACAGCAAAGAGATCAGTAGCAAAGTAGTATTATAGTTTTGATAGTAGTAGCAACAATAATAGTAACGGTAACAGTGATAGTAATGATTTTGTAGCAAGTGCAACAGTGACAATAACAGTAGTAACTTAGCAAGAACAATATAAGAGAAATTCGTAGGCATTGGATCGGTGAATTCGTTGGATGATATTCATCATATAACAGTCATAACCTAGGGCGATACGGCACTAGCTCCAGTTCATAAATATAATGTAGGCATGTATTCCGTAAATAGTCATACGTGCTTATGGAAAGAACTTGCATGACATCTTTTGTCCTACCCTCCCGTGGCAGCGGGGTCCTATTGGAAACTAAGGGATATTAAGGCCTCCTTTTAATAGAGAACCGGAACAAAGCATTAACACATAGTGAATACATGAACTCCTTAAACTACGGTCATCACCGAAAGTGTCTCGACTATTGTCACTCCGGGGTTGCCGGATCATAACACGTAGTAGGTGACTATAACTTGCAAGATCGGATCTAGAACATAGATATAATGCTGATAACATAAACGGTTCAGATCTTAAATCATGGCACCCGGGCCCAAAGTGACAAGCATTAAGCATGGCAAAGTCATAGCAACATCAATCTCAGAACATAATGGATACTAGGGATCAAGCCCTAACAAAACTAGCTCGATTACATGATGAATCTCATCCAACTCCTCACCGACCAGCGAGCCTACGAAGGAATTACTCACTCCCGGTGGGGAGCATCATGGAATTGGCGATGGAGAAGGGTTGGTGATGACGAAGATCGAAGATCACCCTCTCCGGAGCCCCAAACGGACTCCAGATCTGGCCTCCCGATGAAGAACAGGAGGTGGCGGCGGCTCCGTCTCGCGAAACGCGATAATTCTTCCTCCCTGATTTTTCTCTTGAAATATGTGATTTTATAGTATCAGGGTTGAAGTCTGCGGGGTCACCAGGTGGGGACAACCCACCTGGGCGCGCCTGGAGGGGAGGGGGCGCCCTGGTGGGTTGTGCCCACCCAGGTGCCCCCCTCCGGTGGTTCTTGGCTCCAGAACGTCATATTTATTGAATAAAAAATCCTCGCAAAGTTTCGTTCCAATCTGAGAACTTTTATTTCTGCACAAAAACAACACCATGAATTTTGCCCATTTTTTTTCTATTGATTTTATTTGGATTTTGGTCTGGATTTGCTCTTTCAGTGGCTTAGTGGTCTTGAAACCTGGAGAGATCACCTTGATTCCTCTCCCCAGTGACTTGTCAATCTCAAATCATCCCAAGACCATGTAATTTCCATCATGGACCAAATCCAATATTCTTTTCCTTGGGAATATTCCTTTTTCTATTAAAGGAATAACCCTGTCTGTCCTGGGTTGTGAAGCAACCCATAGTTCCATCACTCTGAAAATTCCCAATTAATTCTCATAAATTGGTTGGGTCATATTTTCCTCAGATATGACAAAACCTTCCTTGCCATGTTCAAAAATATTCCACCAATATTCCTTTTCTGATTCTGCCCCAGCTGGCAGTTTGTGAAGCAAGTACCCTTTAGGTTTGCTTGCTTGCTCTAAAACTTTTTGGGCATCCTTTACTATCCATACCATTGCCTCATGACAAATTTCAACTTCATTTGCCTAGTGAATATTCATGAGCAATTTTTTTCAAAGTTTTTGTACAAACAGAGGCCTTGTGAAGGAAGTGCAAGCTAGGCATATCCAAATGATTTGAAATTTCTCAATCATCTTCATATGCTCAAATTAACACTCTCCACAAGGTTTGAGCATCATCATAACATCTATGTGAGCATACCATCCAATCTTGGTTTCTGGTCATATTTTCCAGTTGTGAAGCAACTATATTTTATATTGCTTAATTTAAGCTCAAATTTTACCAGGACATTCTCACCTCCATATAAACTCCCTCCACCAATTTTTGGCTCAATTAATTAACCCAATTGCCCTGTGAAATTTCTCCAAGTTTCTGTCCAGTGGAAAGTGTTGTGAAGGAGGTACCAGTTATACTTGTCCAAATGCCATGAAAATTTTATGGAATCTTGGCAGCACCTAATTACTCTCCTTAACCAAGTTTCATGCAAATCCACTGAGCCAACTGAGCACTACTTCAAGATTCTCATTCCTGGACCAGAAGGTGGTTTGTGAAGGAACCATGAGCAAATCTTGTTGAAAGTGTCTCAAAATTGTTTAGTGGGTAGTCCTTCCAACACTGAACACTCCAGACAACTTGTTCGACCCCTTTGCCAACCCATATCTCTTCTGGATTCGTCCCTAGTTTCTGTTCAGAATCTTGTCGGAGATCTATCCCTCTGTTCAAGTCATCTCTTGTCAAACCAGCGGCACTGTGAGGCCTCAGGGAGCAGGGTCGATCGTGTAGACATGATTGAACGAGTCGGAGTGCACCTTGGGCGCCAAGACACGCGGTGGCCACGCGTCGGCCGTGCCAAAACCGCGCTCTGCACAACCCCTCGCTTCGGTCACGATCGCTATGACCTCTCTCTCGATGTCTCTCCGTGTCCCGTTGTGCCGACATCGTCCCCGCCGTCCACGTATCCCCTCCAGAACCCTCGCGGCCGCCGGAGAAGCTCGCCGCCGCTCGCTGCCAAGCTCCGTCACGGGCAGAAGAGTGAGCATCCGTCCCCATCCTTGGCCTCGCGTCCTTAATGGCTCTGGTTCGGTCCCGTCAGTCCTGCGTGCTCAAGTCGACCTCAGCCGCGCCGCGACGACTTGCGCTGTGGCCAGCACGCCGTACTTGATGTGCCCGCACGGCCGTGGCGGGATCCGGCTCGGCCATCCCCTCTCCCCTATATATAGCCCCCTCAGCCTCGATTGCTCTCACCCACCTCACTCCTCTCCCTCTTTATCTTCTCCTCGAGCCAGAAGCGGAGCCGGGAAGCTCCTCTGCTCCATCTCCGGCGAGAAGCTCCGCCGCTCTGCCTCTGCGCTTCCCCTTCGCCTCCGTCCGCCCCAGACCCAATTGAAGCCACCATGGAGTTCCTGGAGCTTCACTAGTCCTCCCCAAGCCCTCCTCCGCCCGAGAGCTCGCCGGAATCGTCGGATCCGTCGGCCACCGAAACTCACCGCCGCCTGAGTCGGAGTGGGCGACGACGTCCAGCCACCATCCGCGGAGCTACGGGTACGGGAGTGACCGCAGTCGTCTGACCGATCCATCCCCGCCATCTCCCAATCCCTCCGCCGTCTCTACGCCAGTGAGCTCCGCCCCTCCCTATTTCCCTCCTTCCCCTTTTAAATCGGACCGGAGAGCCCCACCTGCCAGTGGCTCAGCGCGTGCCGAAGGGGTACGTAAGTGGAGGCGTAACCCCACTTTACGCCTTCGACGTGGCCGCCCCTGGAGTTTTCTCTGTTTCTGTTTTAATTCAAATAAAACCAGAAAGTTGACTCAACTTTGACCATGAATATCTTTTAAACCATAAGCCCAAATGAGCTCATTCTTTTTGCAATATTTTTCTTATGAGCTCCTTTATTTTCTGTAAAACTTTGGTATTTTTCTCTGCTGTCTAGAATTTCTGGACAGTAGAAAATGCTTTATGTGATTATTGAAAAGGTGCTTTCAAAAATGCTTTACAGATTGTTTTGAGGACCAGGAGTACTCTTTCCATATCATTGGTGCAAGGCAAGCCACAATAACCACTTGCATGACAGACTTTGCAATGGCTATGGATTCATGCTTGAAAGTTATTTAATATGCATATGCTCATGTGACATGCTAAGTATCAAGTATTCATTAATAGTACTATGTTCCTGCTTAATCCATGCAGTAGTTCAATCTTTGATGATGACATGTCTGCATGTTGCCTGGTCATTGGCTATAGACACAATAAGGTTATTCATGCTTACCATGCCCTATGCATGTAGCTGGTTAATGCTTGCATGTTGTTATTGCTATGAATCAGACATTATGATTCCCATCCCTGCTTAGGGGTATCATGATCATATGAGCTCATCTTGTTATTATGACTCAGTACATCGTCATTCAAAGTTAAACCGGATGTTAATCAAACTTGAACACCTGTTGGCTGAGTCATAGTGCGGACCCAACCGAGCTTACCAGTGCAACCACACTTGCTGGGATGGGGCAGCCCTAAGTCGGTCTATTGTCATGCCTCTCGCTGGTGCCTCCAACCAGGGAAGGTTATGCGGCAGCGCTACCCTGGCCCGGTAGGCGGCAGAAGCCTTGTGAACCCAGGTTTGGTATTGAGCTCAGGTCCCCGTTTGGGACAATTTTGTTTGGCCATGACGATGGCAGGTGTCGGAAGGACACAAGGGTCACCCATGACATAGCCCAAAGGGGAGTTTGTCGGAGTGGCCAGGAGAGTGCCATGCAATAGACTGGGTTTTGTCGGAACGTCGTTGGTCCACCCGAATGGGAGCACGAGTCCATGAGTTCCGTGGTGTGGGTACAGTGTACTAACCTTTGCAGAGTGTATAATGTATCGATAGCCGCATCCTCGGATATGGGCACAGTTCGTAGTAGGGCACACTATGGGTCAACAGAATAATAATCTTGCTTATAACAACCCCGTTCGATGAGAAAGAAGTCGGTTGATCTTTATGTGATCGCGAGAGGATCACCGTGGTATCGAGGATACCGACGTTGGTTGATCGTGATCATGAGAGGATCACCGTGGTATCGTGGATACCGGATTTGGTTGACAGTGTTATGTGGTGATCTCGGGTAAAGACCAAGCTCCTTGTGATCATGTTATCACTACGGTATTGTAATACCAAGTTTGGTTGGTTCCGAGATTATCGTGTGGCACACATGATGGTAAGTTCTTACATGTGGTGGTTACGAGGTAACCCCGAACAGAGTAAGTGGCATCATGATAGATTTAACCTGTTGCATGTAGTGACATCATGCTCATATGCCATATTGTTCTAGCATCATCATGTTTACACCTGCTTAATCTGTTAATGCCATGCTGTTGCTTGTCTTGACTGCTTTGGTTGCTGTAAGCTTGCGAGTACATTCAAAGTACTCACCTGGCGTGTCATGCCAGTTTGCAGGTCCAGCCATGATTGCTTGCTTGTCGAGGATTCCGAGTTTGCGAGCTAGGATACGCGTTCCAGCCAGAGTCCCTGCGGAGTGGAGTTCACCATCGCCGTCATTGTTCCGCTGCCGAGGGTACTCCGCTTCCCGGGTTGTTCCGCTGTTAGCATAGAGCTACCCTGGGCAGGCGTAGTATCGTCGTGCCGATGTAATCTTTGTACCCTTGTAACCTTATCCACAGTAATAAAAGCTGATTTGTTCTATGCCAACAGTGCCGTATTCCAGAAGACTTGTCTCTGGGCTGGAATACGGGGCGTTCCGGTTTCCTCTGAGCCGGGGTGCCACAAGCGTTGGTATCAGAGCCAGGTTTGGCTGTAGAACGCCCTAGACCGCGTGAATGTTAGAAACCGGTAGCATAGAGTCTTATCTGTTGCTGCACTTGTTTGTTGCATTGGTTTGCTGCACAGCATGCATATAGACTAGTTATCACTAACGATGGGTCTGGTGAGTATAGGTGGCAATCCACTACCTGTACCCTCCAGTTACATATTTGTTCCTTGGTGTGGTGTCATCTCCGTCCCAGTGGAGTGATGCCAAGGTGCTTGGTGGTATCGATTCCTTGTCGGATTGATGCACCGGTACCACACCAATCCAACCTTTTCAGCCACCCCTATCGTTTCGGTGATAGACATGTTTCTATCCCGAATCTGGCCATCCCTCTAGCCGCTTTGGCAACCCTTACTGATCTTAGTTATCAGAAAAGGACAATGCCTGCAAGCCCTTCTTCCCATCGCTATTCTACCCTGCCATTCATTCGTTGGACAAGTACGATTTCTGCCGTATGCTTGATGATGATGTGGTCATGACCTTCGTGTTCCGATTCCCGATCATCAAGTTCGTCCTCGCCACCGTGTCCGTCCAGATGGAACCAGTGTTAATCCCCTATTTGGTGTAGCTTTGTTTACACCAACTCTTTCCACACATGAATTCACTTTCGTGCACATCGCCACAGCATGTTAGACCATAGTACCGGAGTTCTTGCGAGATTTGTGTGTTTAGGTAGTCATGCATATTATTGTTGTGGATAGCTGTATATTATGATATTGCCTGTGTGTTATTTTGATGATTTGTGTGCCTTTGTTTAGTCGTTTCTTTTGCTTCTATCTTTGGGCCCTTGGTGTTACCTTATTTCCCCTTATGGAAGTTGCTCACCGACACCGGACTCAAAGAATCAATGAAGAGACAGTCATTTGGAAGCTCAGCTCAACAATATGGGATTTGGCGCTGACTGCCTGACATGGGGAATATCTGGTCTGATTAAAATAATATCCTGGCTGGATTGGTTATCGGCATCAGGTACATACCAATGTGCGATCTTCACAGCAGTAATAATCAAATCAGCAAGAAGGCAAGGATATGTGCATGATCAACAGTACATTCCGAGTCAGAGGTATATATATCTACACCCAGTTCGCATATGGCAAAAAGAAAGCTTCAGATGTAAGCAACCCAGTCTTTCTTCACAAGTTATCTGAGAAGCGTACAACGCAAGGGTTCCTGTGTCTTCCTCGGCACGACACATGGACATCTTGTGATGCAAGCATGCTATCCCGGGAGAAGCTTCAGGCACAAGCTATTCAGCCTTCCTCAGCAAGATATTCGCAATGGCTTCCAACACAAGCTAAGCAACCTCCGTCAGTAAGGCATCACATCCTCACCAGTACAAGATAATTCTCAGTCAGTTGGCCGCATATGACCATGCATCCCAAGGATCAGCTCCACAACAGTTTGGTCAGAAGGCAAGAATCGGTCAGGATGAAAGTCTGCCTCAGAAATCAAATGCTCAGCCACACATGTTTCCATATATGTGGTGAACATGCTGCCAAGGTCATACGAGCTACCCATACAATGATGTCAGCTCGGTGAGGATCTGACTACTGCATGATCTATGTAAGAAGAAGAAGAACGTCAGTCATACACCTCAGTGTGATAACCAACAACCTATGGAACAAGTCGACCCTTTGATATATGCCCTAAAGTGTTGCTCCGTGTTATGCCTGCATGTTCAAATCATTATGCTCATACCCGAATGCATAGTAGTGAGCTGTATGGGACGCAGATGAACCCTTGCCCATCTTTCTTTGGTAACGGCACCACGCCTGTGTTCTGAGCTGTTTCCGGCCGTCTGGGGTGGATGCCAATTTTTATTTCTCTTATCAGCAACTGGCCCGTGTTCTGAGCTGTTTTTCGGCCGTCTCGGGCAGCTATTGAATTTCTTTCCGTAGCAATGACCCTATGCTCTGAGCTGTTTTTCGGCCGTCTTAGGGAGCTGCTACTTTCTTCTTATCGACACTGTCTCATGATCTGAGCTGCTTTTCAGCCGTCTTGAGTCAGGGTTGAGTTATTCCAGTAATGTCCCAGATTTGAGTTGTAAAGACCGTTCTGGTGGCTACTGGTTTATTTGCCGGTTTTATCCAAGGGTTCAGACGGTCATTACCCTACAGCTACAACTTGTAAGGTAATACACCTGCCGAAATATTGTACCTAGCAGCACCCATGGTCACCCGAAGAACCAAGAATACATGAGGCCAAGCTCTTTCAGCTAAGGATCCAGGCAAAGAAAACCATAATGAAGGAGCAAGATCGTCCATACAAGTATGGTAATGGATGCATGGTACAGATACTCCGGACAGTATGGATCGGTACCGATCACCATGGGTACACACCCACGGGGTCTATCTCACTTGCAAGGACCCCATATCGAGTCAACCCGCTCAGCCAGTTATATATTCTTAGCATCATCAGAAGAGGATATTCAAGCCTGCCAGACTGAGTAATTAGAAGGATGAATAACAGTTTCGAAGCATGTGTCCTCACATATGGGAATCAGTTAAAGAAGAACCTGCCGTGCATAAAAATTCTGCTGCCAGGACCACTGTCAGTCAAGACTGTGGATAGTATCGTAATAAGAGCGTACACCTTTATGCTGTCACGACAGGTGACAGTTAAATCTTTGGTACAAACATGATACTCAAGACAGTGGAGATATCCAAAAGGTTCCAGCAATCATTACGAGAAGTCAGACTCCACTAGGAGAACGGGTAAGATGCACCGCACTGTTTTCAATCTGGAGGACACACAACCATTGGAAGCCACCCAATGCAATGAGCAAAAGATTTTGCGTCCACTGAAAGAATCTGTTCACAACTCAATGGACGTTCGTCCGTATTGGACGACATCACAACACGTCCATAAGGAATAACTCTCGGACTTGTGAGAAGGACAGGTATTTCAGTTAGAATAATTCATCGCACCCAGACAGGTCAGCAAATATAAAAGGATTAATGTCAGAGTAATATATGAGGTAAGATCTGTCAGAATGAGGATCCAGTAAAACAAACTACCCCGAAGCTAGATAGTCAGTCAGATGAAATTTAATAGGAGCATTATACAAGGGCAAAAAGGAAGCCCGAGTTGGAAACGGTTTCCTCAAGTGAGAATATTCATGTTTGACCCCTGAGCAACCAAATCTCGGGGACGAGATTTCTTTAAGGGGGGTAGGTTTGTAACACCCTGAATTTTGCCCATTTTTTTTCTATTGATTTTATTTGGATTTTGGTCTGGATTTGCTCTTTCAGTGGCTTAGTGGTCTTGAAACCTGGAGAGATCACCTTGATTCCTCTCCCCAGTGACTTGTCAATCTCAAATCATCCCAAGACCATGTAATTTCCATCATGGACCAAATCCAATATTCTTTTCCTTGGGAATATTCCTTTTTCTATTAAAGGAATAACCCTGTCTGTCCTGGGTTGTGAAGCAACCCATAGTTCCATCACTCTGAAAATTCCCAATTAATTCTCATAAATTGGTTGGGTCATATTTTCCTCAGATATGACAAAACCTTCCTTGCCATGTTCAAAAATATTCCACCAATATTCCTTTTCTGATTCTGCCCCAGCTGGCAGTTTGTGAAGCAAGTACCCTTTAGGTTTGCTTGCTTGCTCTAAAACTTTTTGGGCATCCTTTACTATCCATACCATTGCCTCATGACAAATTTCAACTTCATTTGCCTAGTGAATATTCCTGAGCAATTTTTTTCAAAGTTTTTGTACAAACAGAGGCCTTGTGAAGGAAGTGCAAGCTAGGCATATCCAAATGATTTGAAATTTCTCAATCATCTTCATATGCTCAAATTAACACTCTCCACAAGGTTTGAGCATCATCATAACATCTATGTGAGCATACCATCCAATCTTGGTTTCTGGTCATATTTTCCAGTTGTTAAGCAACTATATTTTATATTGCTTAATTTAAGCTCAAATTTTACCAGGACATTCTCACCTCCATATAAACTCCCTCCACCAATTTTTGGCTCAATTAATTAACCCAATTGCCCTGTGAAATTTCTCCAAGTTTCTGTCCAGTGGAAAGTGTTGTGAAGGAGGTACCAGTTATACTTGTCCAAATGCCATGAAAATTTTATGGAATCTTGGCAGCACCTAATTACTCTCCTTAACCAAGTTTCATGCAAATCCACTGAGCCAACTGAGCACTACTTCAAGATTCTCATTCCTGGACCAGAAGGTGGTTTGTGAAGGAACCATGAGCAAATCTTGTTGAAAGTGTCTCAAAATTGTTTAGTGGGTAGTCCTTCCAACACTGAACACTCCAGACAACTTGTTTGACCCCTTTGCCAACCCATATCTCTTCTGGATTCGTCCCTAGTTTCTGTTCAGAATCTTGTCGGAGATCTATCCCTCTGTTCAAGTCATCTCTTGTCAAACCAGCGGCACTGTGAGGCCTCAGGGAGCAGGGTCGATCGTGTAAACATGATTGAACGAGTCGGAGTGCACCTTGGGCGCCAAGACACGCGGTGACCACGCGTCGGCCGTGCCAAAACCGCGCTCTGCACAACCCCCCGCTTCGATCACGATCGCTATGACCTCTCTCTCGATGTCTCTCCGTGTCCCGTTGTGCCGACATCGTCCCCGCCGTCCACGTATCGCCTCCAGAACCCTCGCGGCCGCCGGAGAAGCTCGCCGCCGCTCGCTGCCAAGCTCCGTCACAGGAAGAACAGTGAGCATCCGTCCCCATCCTTGGCCTCGCGTCCTTAATGGCTCTGGTTCGGTCCCGTCAGTCCTGCGTGCTCAAGTCGACCTCAGCCGCGCCGCGACGACTTGCGCTGCGGCCAGCTCGCCGTACTTGATGTGCCCGCACGGCCGTGGCGGGATCCGGCTCGGCCATCCCCTCTCCCCTATATATAGCCCCCTCAGCCTCGATTGCTCTCACCCACCTCACTCCTCTCCCTCTTAATCTTCTCCTCGAGCCAGAAGCGGAGCCGGGAAGCTCCTCTGCTCCATCTCCGGCGAGAAGCTCCGCCGCTCTGCCTCTGCGCTTCCCCCTCACCTCCGTCCACCCCAGACCCAATTGAAGCCACCGTGGAGTTCCTGGAGCTTCACTAGTCCTCCCCAAGCCCTCCTCCGCCCGAGAGCTCGCCGGAATCGTCGGATCCGTCGGCCACCGAAACTCACCGCCGCCTGAGTCGGAGTGGGCGATGCCGTCCAGCCACCATCCGCGGAGCTACGGGTACGGGAGTGACCGCAGTCGTCTGACCGATCCATCCCTGCCATCTCCCAATCCCTCCGTCGTCTCTACGCCAGTGAGCGTCGCCGGTGAGCTCCGCCCCTCCCTATTTCCCTCCTTCCCCTTTTAAATCGGACCGGAGAGCCCCACCTGCCAGTGGCTCAGCGCGCGCCGAAGGGGTACGTAAGTGGAGGCGTAACCCCACTTTACGCCTTCGACGTGGCCGCCCCTGGAGTTTTCTCTGTTTCTGTTTTAATTCAAATAAAACTAGAAAGTTGACTCAACTTTGACCATGAATATCTTTTAAACCATAAGCCCAAATGAGCTCATTCTTTTTGCAATATTTTTCTTATGAGCTCCTTTATTTTCTGTAAAACTTTGGTATTTTTCTCTGCTGTCTAGAATTTCTGGACAGTAGAAAATGCTTTATGTGATTATTGAAAAGGTGCTTTCAAAAATGCTTTACAGATTGTTTTGAGGACCAGGAGTACTCTTTCCATATCATTGGTGCAAGGCAAGCCACAATAACCACTTGCATGACAGACTTTGCAATGGCTATGGATTCATGCTTGAAAGTTATTTAATATGCATATGCTCATGTGACATGCTAAGTATCAAGTATTCATTAATAGTACTATGTTCCTGCTTAATCCATGCAGTAGTTCAATCTTTGATGATGACATGTCTGCATGTTGCCTGGTCATTGGCTATAGACACAATAAGGTTATTCATGCTTACCATGCCCTATGCATGTAGCTGGTTAATGCTTGCATGTTGTTATTGCTATGAATCAGACATTATGATTCCCATCCCTGCTTAGGGGTATCATGATCATATGAGCTCATCTTGTTATTATGACTCAGTACATCGTCATTCAAAGTTAAACCGGATGTTAATCAAACTTGAACACCTGTTGGCTGAGTCATAGTGCGGACCCAACCGAGCTTACCAGTGCAACCACACTTGCTGGGATGGGGCAGCCCTAAGTCGGTCTATTGTCATGCCTCTCGCCGGTGCCTCCAACCAGGGAAGGTTATGCGGCAGCGCTACCCTGGCCCGGTAGGCGGCAGAAGCCTTGTGAACCCAGGTTTGGTATTGAGCTCAGGTCCCCGTTTGGGACAATTTTGTTTGGCCATGATGATGGCAGGTGTCGGAAGGACACAGGGGTCACCCATGACATAGCCCAAAGGGGAGTTTGTCGGAGTGGCCGGGAGAGTGCCATGCAATAGACTGGGTTTTGTCGGAACGTCGTTGGTCCACCCGAATGGGAGCACGAGGCCATGAGTTCCGTGGTGTGGGTACAGTGTACTAACCTCTGCAGAGTGTATAATCTATCGATAGCCGCATCCTCGGATATGGGCACAGTTCGTAGTAGGACACACTATGGGTCAACAGAATAATAATCTTGCTTATAACAACCCCGTTCGATGAGAAAGAAGTCGGTTGATCTTTATGTGATCGCGAGAGGATCACCGTGGTATCGAGGATACCGACGTTGGTTGATCGTGATCATGAGAGGATCACCGTGGTATCGTGGATACCGGATTTGGTTGACAGTGTTATGTGGTGATCTCGGGTAAAGACCAAGCTCCTTGTGATCATGTTATCACTACGGTATTGTAATACCAAGTTTGGTTGGTTCCGAGATTATCGTGTGGCACACACGATGGTAAGTTCTTACATGTGGTAGTTACGAGGTAACCCCGAACAGAGTAAGTGGCATCATGATAGATTTAACCTGTTGCATGTAGTGACATCATGCTCATATGCCATATTGTTCTAGCATCATCATGTTTACACCTGCTTAATCTGTTAATGCCATGCTGTTGCTTGTCTTGACTGCTTTGGTTGCTGTAAGCTTGCGAGTACATTCAAAGTACTGACCTGGCGTGTCATGCCAGTTTGCAGGTCCAGCCATGATTGCTTGCTTGTCGAGGATTCCGAGTTTGCGAGCTAGGATACGCGTTCCAGCCAGAGTCCCTGCGGAGTGGAGTTCACCACCGCCGTCATTGTTCCGCTGCCGAGGGTACTCCGCTTCCCGGGTTGTTCCGCTGTTAGCATAGAGCTACCCTGGGCAGGCATAGTATCGTCGTGCTGATGTAATCTTTGTACCCTTGTAACCTTATCCACTGTAATAAAAGCTGATTTGTTCTATGCCAACAGTGCCGTATTCCAGAAGACTTGTCTCTGGGATGGAATACGGGGCGTTCCGGTTTCCTCTGAGCCGGGGTGCCACAACTCCACAGCTTGTCCGAAACAATGGGTGCCGTCCATACCAACAACATTCCTGGGGGAGTTTTGTTTAATTATTTGCAATTTGAATTCGGGACTGGGAATCCCTATTACCGCCCCTCTCGTGCAAGGACGAGTGAATAAACACTCATCACAAGAATAACACGCTTAACATGGAAGATACTGACTACCTCCTGTCGCTCTATGAACAAACCAGGCACACAAAAAAGGATATTTATTTGAAGTTTTTCAGAGGTGGCACATGCAAATTTACTTAGGACGGCAGGGTAATACCGCATATAGGTAGGTATGGTGGACTCGTCTGGAATAACTTGGGTTTCAGGGTTTTGATGCACAAGCAGAATTCCCACTTAGTACAGGTGAAGGCTAGCAATTAGGTTGAGAAGCGGCCAGCTAGAGAGCGAAAATGGTCATGAACATGCATTATGCATAAGTAACATTGGATACTAGCATGAGTAGGATATGAGCACCATGAACATAAATATCATAAAGGCTATGTTGGTTTTGATTCAACTACATGCATGAACATGTGCCAAGTTGATGCGGCTTGAAGCTACATCGGTATTTCCCGAAAGAGGAAGGGATGATGCAGCACAGCGGCGGTAGGTATTTCCCTCAGTGATGAAACCAAGGTTATCGAACCAGTAGGAGAACCAAGCAACACTACATAAACAGTACCTGCACACAAATAACAAATACTCGTAACCCGACGTGTAAAAGGGGTTGTCAATCCCTTTCGGGCAACAGCGCCAGAAATTGGCAAACGGACGTGAGAGAGTAGTAAATATTGATAGATTGAACGCCAAATAAAATAAAGTGCAGCAAGGTATTTTTGTATTTTTGGTTTAATAGATCTAGAAATAAAAGCAAAGGAAAATAGATCGCAAAGGCAAATATATTAAAGAAGAGACCCGAGGGCCGTAGGTTTCACTAGTGGCTTCTCTCGAGAAAAATAGCAAATGGTGGGTGAACAAATTACTGTTGGGCAATTGATAAAACTTCAAATAATCATGACGATATCCAGGCAATGATCATTATATAGGCATCACGTCCAAGATTAGTAGACCGACTCCTGCCTGCATCTACTACTATTACTCCACACATCGACCGCTATCCAGCATGCATCTAGTGTATTAAGTTCATGGAGAAACGGAGTAAGGAAATAAGAACGATAACATGATGTAGACAAGATCTATTTATGTAGAAATAGACCCCATCATTTTATCCTTAGTAGCAACGATACATACGTGTCGGTTCCCCTTCTGTCACTGGGATCAAGCACCATAAGATCGAACCCCCTACAAAGCACCTCTTCCCATTGCAAGATAAATAGATCAAGTTGGCCAAACAAAACCCAAATATCGGAGAAGAAATACGAGGCTATAAGCAATCATGCATATAAGAGATCAAAGAAGACTCAAATAACTTTCATGAATAAAAAGATAGATCTGATCATAAACTCAAAGTTCATCGGATCCCAACAAACACACCGCAAAAAGAGTTACATCATATGGATCTCCAAGAGACCATTGTATTGAAGATCAAGAGAGAGAGAGAGAGGAAGCCATCTAGCTACTAACTACGGACCCGTAGGTCTACAAAGAACTACTCACGCATCATCGGAGATGCACCAATGGAAGTGGTGAACCCTCCATGATGGTGTCTAGATTGGATCTGGTGATTCTGGACTCTGCGCCGGCTGGAATTGATTTTCGATGACTCCCCTAGGGTTTCTGGAATATTGGGGTATTTATAGAGCAAAGAGGCGGTTCGGGGGGCACCCGAGGTGGGCACAACCCACCAGGGCACGCCTGGGCCTCCAGGCGCGCCCTGGTGGGTTGTGCTCCCCTCGGAGTACTCCCCAAGCGCTTCTCCGGCCCACTGGATGTCTTCTGGTTAAAAAATCCTCAAAAAATTTCGCTGCGTTTGGACTCCGTTTGGTATTGATTTCCTGCGTTGTAAAAAACATGCAAAAAACAGCAACTGGCACTTGGCACTATGTCAATAGGTTAGTACCAAAAAATGATATAAAATGACTATAAAATGATTGTAAAACATCCAAGAATGATAATATAACAACATGGAACAATCAAAAATTATAGATATGTTGGAGACGTATCAGCATCCCCAAACTTAATTCCTGCTCGTCCTCGAGTAGGTAAATGATAAAAACAGATTTTTTTATGTGGAATGCTGCCTAACATGTCATCTCATATTCTTTCCTTTATAGCATGGACATTTGGACTTTTATATGATTCAAAGCAATAGTCTAGTTTTGACATGATGACTTAAATACTCAAGCATATCAACAAGCAACTATGTCTTTCAAAATATCAACGCTAAAATAAGTTATCCCTAGCCCATCATGCTCAACCATTGATCCATTCATGAAACACACTCGCATATTAACTACACCCAATGCTCAAGTACGATCATAGTGCTCCTAGTTGGTGCTTTATAAGAGAAGATGGAGACTCAAATTAAAAATAAAAATTGCATAAAGTAAAGAAAGGCCCTTCGCAGAGGGAAGGAGGGATTTGTAGAGGTGCCAGAGCTCAAAGCGAAAAACTTAGAGATAAAAACATTTTGGGAGGTGTACTTTTCCCACCAACAAAAATGACTTAGAGTTCCCAACACTTTCCATGCTAGATATATCATAGGCGGTTCCGAAACAGAAAATAAAGTTTATTCCTTTTTCCACCATTTCTTTCACTTTCCATGGCTAGCCGTATCCATGGGTGCCCTCCATACCAACACTTTCCAAGGAATTTATTATTTGACAACATAAAGCAACATAAAGTAAATTCTTTTTTCATTTCGGGACTGGGCATCCCTAATACCTTTGCCTTACTCTCGTGCAATGACAAGTGAATAAACACTCATCGTGAGAATAACACATCTAGCATGGAAAAATATTAGCCACCCCTCACCGCCTCGCGAGCGGTACGAACACACAAAAGAGAAGTTTATTTTGAAAATTAGCGATGTCACATACAAATTTGCTTAGAACAGCAAAAGAATACCGCATATAGGTAGATATAGTGGACTCATATGGCAAAACTGGTTTAACGGGTTTTGAATGCACAAGTAGTGATCATACTTAGTGCAAAATGAAGGCTAGCAAAAGATTGAGAAGCGACCAACCAAAAAATGAATAATCTCATAAGCGAGCATTAAGCATAATTAACACCGAATAATGCACCACAAGTAGGATATAATTTCATTGCATGACTATTGACTTTCGTGCTTGCATAGGGAATCACAAACCTTAACACCAATATTCTTACTAAAGCACAATTACTCATCAACATAAGTCAAATATCACATCATCATATCTCAAAACTATTACAAGGAATCAAGTTTATTTTGTCCAATGATCTTCTTGAAAGTTCTTATTATATCCTTCTTGGATATCTATCACTTTGGAACTAATTTTCATGTGTTGCTTTTGATAAGCTCAAACAAATATAAGTGAAGATCATGAGCATAATACTTCTTTCTCTCAAATTAATTTAAGTGAAGCAAGAGAGAATTTTTTAAAAAAATTACTAACTCCCAAATAAATCTAAGTGAAGCATGAGAGCATTTATTCAAAAATACTAAAGCACGCCGTGCTCAAAAAGATATAAGTGAAGCACTAGAGCAAATCCATAGCTCATAAAAATTTAAGTGAAGCATAGAGAGCAATTCTAACTAGTCATGGCATAATTTTGGCTCTCTCAAATAGGTGTGTCCAGCAAGGATTCATAAATTAGAACACAAAGCAAAACAAGCAAAGACTCATATCATACAAGACGCTCCAAGCAAAACTCATAGTATGTGACGAATAAAAATATAGCTTCGAGTAAAATACCGATGGTCGTTAGAAGAAAGAGGGGATGCCACTCGGGGCATCCCCAAGCTTAGTTGCTTGCTTATCTTTGGATAATATCTTGGGATGCCATGGGCATCCCCAAGCTTAGGCTCTTCTTACTCCTTATTCCTTCATCCATCGTAAGATAACCCAAAACTTGAAAACTTCAATCACACAAAACTCAACAAAACCTTCGTGAGATCCGTTAGTATAAGAAAGCAAATCACTACTGTAAGTACTGTAGCAAACCAATTCATATTTTATTCTTGCATTATATCTACTGTATTCCAACTTTTCTATCGCAAAAACTCATCAAAGAAAACCATAGAATCATCAAAACAAGCACACAACGTAAAGAAAACAGAATCTGTCAAAAACAGAACAGTTTGTAGCAATCTGGATATCTCGAATACTTCTGAAACTCCAAAAATTCTGAAAAATTTGGAAAACATAGGAAATTTGTATATCAATCTTGTGTAAAAAATTCAGAATTTTTCGTATCTGCTGTGAATTTTAAATTTTTTTTTACTGGACATAAAAGTTTCTGTTTTCCAACAAGATCAAATCAACTATCACCCAACATAATCCTAAAGGCTTTACTTGGCACAAACACTAATTAAAACACAAAAAACACAATTATAACAGTAGCATAATTGTGAAAACACTCAAGAACAGAAAGCAAAAAGCAAAAATAAATTTTATTCATTGGGTTGCCTCCCAACAAGCGCTATCGTTTCACGCCCCTAGCTAGGCATAAGATTTTATTGATGCTGACATGAAAGATAATAATGAAAACACAAAGAGAGCATCATAAAATATGTGACAAACATATTTAAGCCTAACATATTTCCGATGCATAGGAATTTTATAGGAAAACAAATTAGCAAGACAAGCAAGATCTTGCATATGCATGGAAGAAAACAATAGCAATCTCAACATGAAGAGAGGTAATTTAGTAACATGGAAATTTCTACAACCATATTTCCCTCTCTCATAATAATTACATGTGGGATCATATTCAAACTCAAAAATATAGCTATCACATAACATATTCTCTACATGATCCACATGCATGCAAAGTTGACACTCTTCCAAAATAGTGGGATTATCATCAAATAAAGCCATGACCTCTCTAAGCCCACTTTTATCAAAAATTTCATAAGATCGAACACTCTCCAAATATGTGGGATTATTTTTACCTAAAGTTGACACTCTTCCAAACCCACTTTCAATATTATTGCAAACATTATTATCAATAACATATTCATCATGAGGCTTAAATAAATTTTCAAGATCATAAGAAGAATCACCCCAATCATGATCATTGCAATAAGTAGTGGACATATCAAAATTAACATCCCCAAGCTTGGGGTTTTGCATATTATTAGCACAATTGACATTAATAGAATCATCATTGCAATCATGCTTTTCATTCAAGGAGCTATCATGAACCACTTTATAAATTCCTTCGTTTAACACTTCATCACAATTTTCACATTCATAAATCTCAAGCAAAACTTCATAGAGATAATCTAGTGAACTCAATTCACTAGCAATTGGTTCATCATAATTGGATCTTTTGAAAATATTAGCAAGTGGATGAGGATCCATAACAATAGATTTTTAGCAAGCGAAGATGCAAGCAAATAGAAGGCACATGGCAACACAAGCAAACATGAGATCTGACGAGAAAAACGGCGAACGAAAAAGAGGGCGAATAAAACGGCAAATTTTTGTGAAGTGGGGGAGAGGAAAACGAGAGGAAAATGGCAAATAATGTAAATTGCAAGGAGATGAGATTTGTGATTAGGAACCTGGTAGATGTTGATGATGTCTCCCCGGCAACGGCGCCAGAAATTCCTTTTGATGCGGCTTGAAGCTACGTCGGTATTTCCCCAAAGAGGAAGGGATGATGCAGCACAACGGCGGTAGGTATTTTCCTCAGTGATGAAACCAAGGTTATTGAACCAGTAGGAGAACCAAGCAACACTACGTAAACAACACCTGCACACAAATAACAAATACTCGCAACCCTACGTGTAAAAGGGGTTGTCAATCCCTTTCGGGCAACAGCGCCAGAAATTGGCAAACGGACGTGAGAGAGTAGTAAATATTGATAGATCGAACGCCAAATAAAATAAAGTGCAGCAAGGTATTTTTGTATTTTTGGTTTAATAGATCTGAAAATAAAAGCAAAGGAAAATAGATCGCAAAGGCAAATATATTAAAGAAGAGACCCAGGGGCCGTAGGTTTCACTAGTGGCTTCTCTCGAGAAAAATAGCAAACGGTGGGTGAACAAATTACTGTTGGGCAATTGATAAAACTTCAAATAATCATGACGATATCCAGGCAATGATCATTATATAGGCATCACGTCCAAGATTAGTAGACCGACTCCTTCCTGCATCTACTACTATTACTCCACACATCGACCGCTATCCAGCATGCATCTAGTGTATTAAGTTCATGGAGAAACAGAGTAATGCAATAAGAACGATGACATGATGTAGACAAGATCTATTTATGTAGAAATAGACCCCATCGTTTTATCCTTAGTAGCAACGATACATACGTGTCGGTTCCCCTTCTGTCACAGGGATCAAGCACCGTAAGATCAAACCCACTACAAAGCACCTCTTCCCATTGCAAGATAAATAGATCAAGTTGGCCAAACAAAACCCAAATATCGGAGAAGAAATACGAGGCTATAAGTAATCATTCATATAAGAGATCAAAGAAGACTCAAATAACTTTCATGGATAAAAAGATAGATCTGATCATAAACTCAAAGTTCATCGGATCCCAACAAACACACCGCAAAAAGAGTTATATCATATGGATCTCCAAGAGACCATTGTATTGAAGATCAAGAGAGAGAGAGAGGAAGCCATCTAGCTACTAACTACGGACCCGTAGGTCTACAAAGAACTACTCACGCATCATCGGAGAGGCACCAATGGAAGTGGTGAACCCCTCCGTGATGGTGTCTAGATTGGATCTGGTGGTTCTGGACTCTGCGGCGGCTGGAATTGATTTTCGATGACTCCCCTAGGGTTTCTGGAATATTGGGGTATTTATAGAGCAAAGAGGCGGTTCGGGGGGCACCCGAGGTGGGCACAACCCACCAGGGAGCCCCTGGGCCTCCAGGCGCGCCCTGGTGGGTTGTGTTCCCCTTGGAGCACCCCCCCAGGCGCTTCTCCGGCCCACTGGATGTCTTCTAGTCCAAAAAAATCCACAAAAAGTTTCGTTGCATTTGTACTCCGTTTGGTATTGATTTCCTGCGATGTAAAAAACATGCAAAAATAGCAACTGGCACTTGGCACTATGTCAATAGGTTAGTACCAAAAAATGATATAAAATGACTATAAAATGATTGTAAAACATCCAAGAATGATAATATAACAGCATGGAACAATCAAAAATTATAGATACGTTGGAGACGTATCACAAGTCAAGCCACCCAAACATTCAGAGGAGGATACCATATCATCATACTACATCACAATTATTTTATCGCAAAGTTGACATCCAAGATAAAACATTATCCACTCCTAGCTACTTAAGCATGGCATGAGAAACTATAATATCTAAGGGTCATTGCAAACATGTTTGATCATAATGAGTTGAATCATGGATACTAGGTTAAATATATTTACAAAAACAGAACAAGTTGAGTTCATACCCGTTTCTCTCTGCCATAGCCAGTTCATCAAATATCGTCATTATTGCCTTTAACTTGCACGACCGAACGATATGAAAATAATAATAGTGCAAGAGTGCCGTGGACTATGCTGGAATCTGCGAACATTTTATTCAAAAAGAAGAAAACAAGGTAATATGGGCTCTCTGTTAGATGAACAACAATGCATATGAGGGCCACTCAACATTTTTATCGTGGTCTTCTCCTCGGTATGACTCAATAAAAAGAAATTCAGAGAAACACACTGAAATATTTTTGGAGTTTTTTGGTTTGCTGAAAGAAAGCAAATTTAAGAAAGGAAAAACAAAAACGAGAAAAACTATTTACACGGGAGAGCTCCCAACAAGCAAAAAGAAGAACAAGGAAATCTTTTTGGGTTTTCTTTTTAAGTACTACAGCTAGTTATACTAGAAAGAAGCAGGAAATATTTTTGTATTTTCTCAAAGTTTTTTTAAACACACAAGAAGAAGGCAAAAAAATAAATCTAGCATGGATAATACAATGAAAAAGTGTGGACACTGACAGCTGGAATGAAATGTGTGAACATGAATGTAATGTCGGTGGAAATACGTACTCCCCCAAGCTTAGGCTTTTGGCCTAACTTGGTAATCTTCATCAGTAGCCTGCATAATGGTCGGAGTGATAGCTCACGGAGGCTCTAGGTGCAGATGTCTCAGCCCGTCGTGCAGCCACAACTGCCGCGTTATGTGCTCGGGCCTCGCTCTCAAGAACGTAATATCTTCCCTTGCTGTGAACATCAAAGAGAGCAGGTGCAGGCAAAAAGGTGTCCACGACGGACCTTTTATTAAACAACATGTTATAAGTAAAATTACGGGGTTCACCACTAAGGATCTTATGACGTTTCATAGCATCGAAGTCAAGGTATTGCGTGGGTAAGATGGGGTCATAAGGCCAAGGTGAAACACCTAGCTCTCTTGCTAAGCGCGTGGCGTAAATCCCACCATAAAAATATCCACTACCAGCGTTGTGTTGCAATCTACGTGCCACTATCGCTCCAAGGTTATAACTTTTGTCACCGGTGAGAGTGGTGCGGATAAGGCTCAAGTCTGGGGCACAAAGTGTACTACAATCTTGTTTGCCTACAATGCATTTTCCATTAAATAGTGCAAAATATTGGATTGAGGGAAAATGAATGCTCTTTATTCTACCTTGAGTCACTCCTCTAGTCTCACCATAGCATAAGCTAGTCAAGAATATCTCAAACTCCGACCTTGGTGGCTCGTCTAATGAACCCCAAAATGGAATTTTGCAGTGATTAGAAATTGTCTCTAGAGGTATAGTAAATGAATTGTCATATAGTTTAAATGATACTCTAGACTCACGAGGATGGAATTTAAATTCTTTGGTAAATGATTCAGTGAGGCTGAGGTGTTGGTTGCACTTATCTGCAATGTAGGGACCAAGCTCGGCATTGTGAACATACTGCTCAAATTCTTCTTTAATGCCCACACGCTCCATATAATCGTTGCATGGCCATAAACATGCTTTGGTGGCGGCATCTCGAATGAAATTTTCACTTGGTTCAACATAAGACCGGTGAACGGAGCTGCTACTAGAAGATGCCTCCGAGGACCTCCGCCTCGAAGAACTCCTTCCAAAGAGGTTCATCATATTCGCGTACAATTTTCAAGCAACAATCCCCCGAAACAGTTTCAGAAACGGAGCTTCGAGCAAAGAGATTGAAATCTGTGGGTTTGAGAGCAAGAACACGAGAGAGAGAGCAATGGTGATTTTTTTCTGGAGGTAGGTGATGATATGGAGTGAAGGGATAAGTGAGGGGGCCCATGTGGGGACCACAACCCACCAGGGTGCGCCCAGGTGGTTTGTGCCCACCTGGAGCACCTCCCTTTGATGTTATTTGCACTAAAAATTCTTAAATATTCAAAAAAAATCGTATTAAATTTTCAGAGCATTCTGAGAACTTTATTTTTGGGTCATTTTTTTTATTGCACGGAAAACTCAGGAAGCAGGCAAGGCATGGCATTTTATATTATTTAACAAATAAAAACAGAAAACAAAAGGTAGGGACAGAAGGTAGTGCTCACTAAATTTATCAACTTCATACCTCTCAAAAATGATTCATTAATAAGGTTGATCAAGTCTTATTGACAACCACTTTTGTAAAACACTAAGTTACCTCAATGGGGATGTGAATGTCCCCAACAATAAGCATTTCATATTTCTTTTTAACAGTAGGTAGGGGTAATTGAAAACTTCCAATAGTGATTGTCGGAGATTTTTCAATAACATTAATACCATTCACTTGGAATTGTTTCTTCGAAAAGTGCACCGTATGCCCATTACCATTGATATGAAAAGTGACCTTGCTTTTATTGCAATCAATAACAGCCCCTGCAGTATTCAAGAAGGGTCTACCGAGGATAATCGACATGTTGTCATCCTCGGGCATCTCAAGTATAACAAAGTCAGTCAAGATAGTAACATTAGCAACAACAACGGGCACATCCTCACAATTACCGATAGGTATGGCAGTTGATTTATCAGCCATTTGCAACGATATTTCAGTAGGTGTGAGTTTATTCAAATCAAGTCTTTTATATAAAGAGAAAGGCATAACACTAACACCTGCTCCTAAATCACATAAAGCAGTTTTCACATAATTTATTTTGATGGAGCAAGGTATAGTTGGTATTCCCGGATCTCCAAGTTTTTTAGGTACTCCATCCTTAAAAGTATAATTAGCAAGCATGGTTGAAATTTCAGCTTCCGGTATTTTTCTCTTATTGGTGATGATGTCTTTCATGTATTTTGCATAAGGAGGCATTTTTAAGATATCAGTCAAGCGAGTACATCAGTGTCAACTCTTTGAGAGTCTTGTTCAATTCTTTTTGGGTGTCCCTCAGGATAAAGTGGTTCCTGAGTCATTCTACCTCCTCTAGTCATTACTCTAACAACATGATCATTGATATTATTATTCATTTCATCAAGCAACTCTCTTTGAGATTTAGCAACTTGTTCTAATTGAGTTTGAACCATAGAAGCATGTTTTCCTACACCTCTAACATCATTTGAGATTCTAAATAACAAGTCACTCAAGCGAGCAATCATATCAGAATTGTATTTCAATTGTTTCATAACATTTGCATTGAAGTGATCTTCCTTTCTAATGTAATTATCAAACTCATAAAGGCATTGACTAGGATGTTTATTATAAGGAATATCACGTTCATCGAACTTTAGTAAAGAATTTACCTCAACCACCTTAGGTGGTGGTGGTGTTTCAAGCCCGTGTATTTCTTCGATAGGTGGTAAATTTTAAACATCCTCTGCTTTAATACCTTTTTCCTTCATGGATTTCTTTGCCTCTTGCATATCTTTAGGACTGAGATATAAGATACCCCTCTTCTTCGGAGTAGGTTTGAGTGGTGGATCGGGAATAGTCCAATCATCATAATTTTTCAATATGTTATTCAATAATTCTTCAGCTTGTTCAACAGTTCGCTCCCTGAAAACACAACCAGCACAACTATCTAGGAAATCCCTATAAGCATCGGTTAGTCCATTATAGAAGATATGAAGTATTTCATTTTTCTTAAGAGGATGATCAGGCAAAGCATTAAGCAATTGGAGAAGCCTCCCCCAAGCTTGTGGGAGACTCTCTTCTTCAATTTGCACAAAGTTAAATTTTTTCTGTAAAGCAGTGATAACCCACAAGTATAGGGGATCGTTTGTAGCCTTCTTCGATAAATAAGAGTGTCGAACCCAACGAGGAGCTAAAGGCACAACAAATATTCCCTCAAGTTCTATCGACCACCGATACAACTCTAGGCACACTTGACGTTTGCTTTACCTAAAACAAGTATGAAACTATTTTGCAAGAATAAAACTACGAGTACTTTGCGAGAATAAAACTACGAATAAATTGCAAGATAATAAAAGTGGATAGCTTTTGTCAACAAGAAAGTCATTTGTCCCTAGGCAATCGATAATAAGTACCGGTAATCATTCTTGTAATTTTACATGAGGGAGAGGCATGAGCTAACATACTTTCTCTACTTGGATCATATGCACTTATGATTGGAACTCTAGCAAGCATCCGCAACTACTAAAGATCATTAAGGTCATGAAACCCAACCATAGCATTAAGTATCAAGTCCTCTTTACTCCCATACGCCATAACCCACTTATCCGCGTTTAGGCTGCTGTCACCCTCGCAACACCGACAATAAGCAAACCATGAACATATTGCAACACCCTACAGCGAGGATCCCTCAAGTTTGCGCGAGACGGAGGGCACCGTAGGACAGCACCATAAATAAAATATACAATCATACCAACCAAGATCATGATTAACCCACAGGACAAAACGGATCTACTCAAACGTCATAGGATAACCCTAGATCATTGGAAAATAATATATGGAGTTGAGCACCATGTTTAAGTAGAGATTATAGCGGAGAGAAAGGGTGTTACATCGCTGCATAGAGGGGGAGAAAGTTTGTGTTGACGGTAGCAAGATTGTTGATGTAGATCGCCGTCATGATCCTCACCTCGGCGGCACTCCGGCGCCACCGGGAGAGAGGGGGAGAGAGAGCCCCCCTCCTTCTTCTTCCTTGGCCTCCCCCCTAGGTGGGAGGAGAGTTCCCCCTCTGGTCCATGGCCTCCATGGCGGCGGAGGGGCGGGATCCCCTTCGAGATTGGATCTCCCTCTCTGTTCTCTTCTGTTTCGCGTTCCCCAGATCTGGCTGAAAACCGTTTCTTATATTCCCGGAGATCCGTAACTCCGATTGCGCTGAGATTTTAACACGATTTTTTTCCGGATATAAGCTTCCTTGCGCCCGAAGTAGAGCCCCAACCAACGTACGAGGTGAGCACAACCCACCACCGCGCTCCTGGCCCCTGGGGCGCTCCCTGGTGTCTTGTGGGCACTGTGGGCCCCCGTTTGCATTGATTCCAAGTCCCAAAAATCACATATATTCCAAAATAATTCTCCGTAAAATTTTATTGCATTTCGACTTCGTTTGATATGGATTTTTTGTGAAACAAAAAACATGCAACAAACAGGAACTGGTACTGGGCACTGGATCAATAGGTTAGTCCAATAAATTATATAAAAAGTTGCCAAAAATATGTGAAAGTTGTATAATATTGGCATGAAACAATAAAAAATTATAGATACGATGGAGACGTATCAACATCCCCAAGCTTAATTCCTTCTCGTCCTCGAGTAGGTATATGATAAAAAAGATAATTTTTGATGTCGAATGCTACCTAACATAAACTTGATCATATGTCTAGTCATGGCATGAATATTAAGACACGAGTGATTCAAAGCAATAGTCTATAATTTGACATAAAGACATCAATACTCAGGCATCCCAACAAACAATCATGTCTTTCAAAATATCAACGCTAAAGAAAGCTATCCCTACAAAATCATATAGTCTTGTCATGCTCTGTCTTCTTAACACAAAGTATTTATCATGCACAACCCCGATGACAAGCCGAGCAATTGGTTCATACTTTTTAACACACTTCAGCTTTTCCAACCCTCACGCAATAGATATGACGGAGACGTATAATATTGGCATGAAACAATCAAAAATTATAGATATGACGGAGACGTATCAAGCAGCTTGTTTCTTATTAGCAGGAAAATATTTTTCAGAGAACTAGTAAATCATATCCTGGGGACTACGCACACAACCAAGAGCAAGAGTATTGTACCAAGCCTTAGCATCACCGTTTAACGAGAACGGAAATAATTTGAGAATATAATAGTAGCGATTTTTCTCATCATGAGCAAATAGGGTGGCTATGTCATTTAACTTAGTAAGATGTGCCACAGCAGTTTCAGTTTTATAACCATGGAATGGATCAGATTCAACCAAAGTAATTAACTCTGGATCGACAGAGAATTCATAATCCTTATCATCAACAAAGATAGGTGAAGTAGCAAACTTAGGATCACATTTCATTCTAGCATTCAAAGTCTTTTCTTTATACTTGCATAATAATTTTTCCAGATCATCTCTATCCTTACAAGCAAGAATGTCTCTAGTTGTCTCCTCATCCATAACATAACCTTCTGGTACTTTTGGCAATTCATATCTATTAGAACTAGGTCTAATAGGTGTTTCAAGATTTTCAGTTTCAAGCTCTTGATCAGTTTCAACAATTTCATCAGTTTCAGCATTCTCGAAAGCTTTAGTTCTAGCAAGTTGTTCATCAAGAAATTAACCTAGTGGCACATTATCATCAAGCAAGGTACTAGCATCATCATGAGTAGCATTCATAGAAGAAGTAGCATCATCAATAACTTGCGACATATCAGAATTGATAGCATGTGGTGGTGTTGCAAGTCTACTTATAACAAAAGGTGAATCTAAAGCGGAGCTGGATGGCAGTTCCTTACCTCCCCTTGTCTTAGAGGGAAAAATCTTAGTCTTAGCATCCTTCAGATTCTTCATAGTGATAATTTGATAATAATCCCAAGTGACTCAACAAATATAGCTATGCTCCCCGGCAACAGCGCCAGAAAAAGGTCTTGATAACCCACAAGTATAGGGGATCGCAACAGTTTTCGAGGGTAGAGTATTCAACCCAAATTTATTGATTCGACACAAGGGGAGCCAAAGAATATTTGCAAGTATTAGCAGCTGAGTTGTCAATTCAACCACACGTGGAGATTAATTATCTGCAGCAAAGTGATCAGTAGCAAAGTAGTATGATAGTTTTGATAGTAGTAGCAACAGCAATAGTAATGGTAACAAAGATAGCAATGATTTTGTAGCAAGTGCAACAGTGACAATAACAGTAGTAACTTTGCAAGAACAATATGAGAGAAATTCATAGGCATTGGATCGGTGAATTCGTTGGATGATATTCATCATATAACAGTCATAACCTAGGGCGATACGGCGCTAGCTCCAGTTCATAAATATAATGTAGGCATGTATTCCGTAAATAGTCATACGCGCTTATGGAAAAAACTTGCATGACATCTTTTGTCCTACCCTCCCGTGGCAGCGGGGTCCTATTAGAAACTAAGGGATATTAAGGCCTCCTTTTAATAGAGAACTGGAACAAAGCATTAACACATAGTGATTACATGAACTCCTCAAACTACGGTCATCACCGGGAAGTGTCCCGACTATTGTCACTCCGGGGTTGCCAGATCATAACACGTAGTAGGTGACTATAACTTGCAAGATCGGATCTAGAACATAGATATAATGGTGATAACATAAATGGTTCAGATCTAAAATCATGGCACCCGGGCCCAAAGTGTCAAGCATTAAGACAGGCAAAGTCATAGCAACATCAATCTCAGAACATAATGGATACTAGGGATCAAGCCCTAACAAAACTAACTCGATTACATGATGAATCTCATCCAACTCCTCACCGACCAGTGAGCCTACGAAGGAATTACTCACTCCCGGTGGGGAGCATCATGGAATTGGCGATGGAAAAGGGTTGGTGATGACGAAGATCGAAGATCCCCCTCTTCGGAGCCCCAAACGGACTCCAGATCTGTCCTCCCGATGAAGAACAGGAGGTGGCGGCGGCTCCGTCTCACGAAACGTGATAATTCTTCCTCCTGATTTTTTTCTCGAAATATGTGATTTTATAGTATCAGGGTTGAAGTCTGCGGGGCCACCAGGTGGGGACAACCCACCTGGGCGCGCCTGGAGGGGGGGGCGACCTGGTGGGTTGTGCCCACCCAGGTGCCCCCCTCCGGTGGTTCTTGGCTCCAGAAATTCTTATTTATTGAATAAAAAATCCTCGCAAAGTTTCGTTCCAATCCGAGAACTTTTATTTCTGCACAAAAACAACACCATGGTAGTTCTGCTGAAAACAGCGTCAGTCCGGGTTAGTTTCATTCAAATCATGCAAATTGGAGTCCCAAACAAGAGGAAAAGCGTTAGGAAAAGTAGATACGACAGAGACGTATCAAGGGATGCCGCTCAACCCGGACGTTGAGGTCCGTTTGAGGCGCACGTCTAGGTCAAAATTTCGCGACCGAACAGTGACCGAGCGACCCGCCCGAGCATATGAGGCGGGTTTGAGGCGCCCGACTATAGATGCTCTAACCGGGTCCATTGACGGTAGCGATCCAGATGTCGTTGACGGTGCGATCCAGATGCATGCACGGGAGTTTTTTTTACGAGAAACATTTGGTGCTTTATTCAACAAATGAAGCCCCAACAAAATCTGCTAGAAGGCTAGTTACATGTGGCACCCCGGCTCAGAGAACCGGTTTACCTGTGTTTCCAACCCAGAGATCATGTCTTCTGGAAACACACAACAACTTGGAATAGAACATAGCTGAACTTTTATTGATAATAGTCGAGTACAAGCTCACATATATTACATGATCATCGAGGCCAAAAGCACACCTAGTGCTCTGACAATATCTACATTATTTATCCAACATATCAGGGCCTCGGTATTACTATGGAATACTACAGCGTAGCGGAACATGATAGAAACTCCATCCACAGGGACACTACTATGGACACATCCTAGGCATCGCAACATGGACCTCGAGACCTCCATCTTAGTCTTCTCCTGCATCTGGCATGATACGCCAGGTGAGTACTTTGAATGTACTCACAAGCACATGACAATCAATTTATGCAGCAAATAATAGCATGGCAAATCAACATGTTAAGTCTTAAGTGATTCACTTACTGTTACCAACTTATTCGTCTCTGGGTTGCCTCACAACCCTCAGAATACTTGATACCAACGAGTACTTCCGCTCGAAAGACAAGTTCTTCCATCATTACTACAGTTATTATGGTTGATCACCTAGAGAGGTCTGGTCGGGCTGTCCAATACCATGGACGCGGCTATTCGAATAGATTTTACACTCTGCAGAGGTTGCGCACTTTACCCACACTATGGAGCACTGACCTCGTGATCCCATTCGGGTGGACCAGCATTGCTCCAACGAAACCCGTCTGACCCATGACTCTTTCATCGTACCACCGGCAATCACACTCCCCCGGAGTCAAGCCTTGGGTGGCCCCGTGTCACCCCGTGACACCTGCCACCGTCGTGGCCTAACTAAACTGTCCCAAACGGGGACGCCAGCAAACAACTCAACTGGGCTCACAGGGTTATCGCCATCTACCTGATGAGGGCAGCACGCACGCATAACCCTCCCTCTTTGGAGGTATCAGTGAAAGAGCACCGAGCCAGACCAAGTCAAGGTCGTCCCATACTGGCAAATGTGGCTGCACGGGTAAGCCCGGACAGGTGACTCTTGATCAACCAACTATGTTTCACTTAGCAAGCATAGTTATTGATCATATCATTCTGAGTTATCAACTTTAAACATTTAAATAATTTACTATGAATTATCTAGGTTAAATATATGCAAGAAATGAATATGAATTATGCAATGCTATGAAATGCTTCATAATATGGATGTCCTGGCTTGCCTTGATCAGTTGGGTTGTTCAGAAACTCCTGGTCTTCAAATCCACAAGAATCCCCTTCTGAAAATATTTTCAAATAGCAAAAGAAAATGTCACATAAAGCCTTTTTATTCACCAACAATTCTGTGAGTGTTGGAAAAATACCACACTTGGTGGGAAAATAAAGGACTTTGATACAAACATAATGCAAAAAGAATCAGGTCAAATGGACTTTCCTGTAAAAAGTTATTAATAGTCAAAGTTCCTGGTCAATTCTGTTTTAATAAATAAAATTCAGAGAACCAGAAAACAGAAAAACGGGCCACGTCGAAAGCGTAAACGGAGAGTACGCCTCCACTTACCCCTTCGCGCGCGCGCCCACAGTGGTTGACGGGTGGGGCCGGTCTATTTAAAATCAGAGAGAGGAGGGAGAGAACAGAGGGAGGCGGGGCTCCGGCGATGCTCACCGGCGATAGGGACGGCGGCGGAGCTGGGAGTTGACGGGGATCAATCGAGGGCTTGAGGACGATCCTCCCTGTACCCATGGCTTCCTCGGAGATGGACGGACGGCGCGGCGCCCTTCTTCTCCGGCGGACGAACGTTACGGCGGTCGACGGAGATGGCGATTCCGGCGACTATACGTTCGGGCAGGGGGTCGAGGAGCACTAATGGAGTGCACTGAGCACTATGGTGGTCTCAGGTGGGGCTGAAGTGGAGTGGAGAGAGCTGGTGATGGAGCTCAACTCGCGGCGGAGCTCCGGCGAAGCTCGAGGCCAGAGTGCCTCTCGGCCTTGGCTCTTGCTTAGGGAGGCGATTGAGGATGGAGGGAGATGGGTGAGGAGCTAAACGAAGCCGGGCGGGGCTATTTATAGCCAGGCGGAGGGGTGCGGCAATCTCTCTGGATCGGTGGCGACGTGGCTCCGCCACTGGCGCAAGGACGGCGAGCTGGCCGTCGTGGCATGGGGCGAAGCAACGGGAGCGAGCAGAAGCACTTAATGCGACGAGATAGCTCGGGGGGGGGGAGACGACGAGCGGCGCCGCACTGTGACTGCACGGGCAAAACAGTGCCCGCGGGCGTGGCGGCCGCCGAGGGCTTCTCCGGCGAGGGCGAGGGTTCTGGAGGGGCTAGGTGGCAACCAGGGACGACGTCGGCATGCTTGGACAAGCTGCTGCGGCGCAGGCGTCTCGCCCCAACGAGACCCGAGCCTGGCGCGAGGCAGAGCACAGCGACAACCATGCCAGCACCGTGCTCACCACGGTGCTTGGCACCAGGAGAACACGTATGCCTGGCATTTCTTGTCTAGCACGTCGATCTTCGATCCCTCATTTCACCTGTGTCCTTGGTTTGGCTTGGTTCGGTCTGATATGAATGGTAGGATCAGCAACAGTTTCTGACAGAGAACTTGGGAGGGATCTGGAGGGTTGGAGAGATGGAGGTAGGGCCAATGGAGATGTCCAGAGTGATTTAGGTTGGAAGGACTAGGAGCTGACAAAATTTGAGGTGATTTGGTTTAAGTTTGAGGCTAGTTCATGTACAAACTACATTTCTGGTCCAAAATCAAAATGTCGAAGTGTTGCTCACTAGAATGATCTCCTGGGGTTGAAACTTGGTGGAGGAAGGTTGTTTGTAGGTGTCCTCATGCCACAAAAATTTGAGAGCAATTGGACAATCCTAGCATACACTTCCTTCACAAAGGTCCAAACTATCCAGGAGCAAAAATGATTTATTTTGCAAAATATTTGAACTAGGCCATGGAATATTTTTGGAGATATGGGCAAGATATAGTCCAAAGGATTTTTAAGAATTATTTGAGAATTTTCTGAGCATCCGAGCTATAGGTTGCTTCACAACCCATAGTAAGGCCCTAAATCCTCAAATAAAAGAAAAGAGTTTTGGAAAATAATTTTAATTGGAATTTGGATCCTTGGGGTACTTGGCAGGGTTTTGGCAAGGTGATGGAGCTTTGGAGCACTTGGAAGAAGATTCAAGAATGTCCAAGACCAAGTGAAAGATTCAAAAATCCATTAAAATTCCAAATAAAACCAGAAAAAGTTTGAAAAGAAAAAGTTGTCAAAATCAGGGTGTCACATTACAATGATGCTTGGTACAGATTCAAACCAACATTCTGTTACATCCAATGTGCTTGCATGTTTGGCACACAGGTGAGCAGGGTAGTTGGCTGATCTAGGAATGTGTTGAATGCAGAAAGAGTTAAAACTAGTAGAATGCTCCAGTATTTCGAACAGGATAGGCGCCACAACTGACCTATCATCATGACGCGAGTTCCAGAGATTAACAACCTCCAAGCAGTCGGATTCCATCATGACTTTCTCGTAGCCCCTGAGCTTCGCAAAATTTACACCATCCCGAATTGCTAGGGCTTCGGAGATGAGGGGGTCTGTAATCCCCTGATAAGGTTTACACCACGCAGCTCTAAATGTGGAATGGGAATGAGCAACTCCTCCCACCCCTCCTCTTCGAGCTTCCAAAGCTACACTGCCATCAGTGTTTATCTTGATCTCATCCTCCTCGGGTGGCCTCCAGCCATGACCAGGAAGCGAGCGAGCATGTTCCTTAGGTAGATCAAGCAAAGCTAAAGTATCTCTGGTCATTCTCATGGACTGTATCGGGTCAAGACCTCCCTTATCATGAGTTATATTATTTCATGAAGTCCATATAGCCCACATGATCGTCACCAGCTTGGCTCGATCTGACTCAGAGAACTTGGGATCACAAGTGATATCTTTTGACCATGTTAGAGGATGTAGATCAGGCCGCCTGACCCCAAGCCAATCCGGAGCTTGGGTCCAAAACCCTCTCGCATGGGAACAATTCAACAGTGCGTGCATCATATCCTCATCTTCATGCTAACATATTTTGCACTTACTCACTGTTGCTATATGTTGATACTTGAGTGTTGATTCTACCAGTAGAATACCCCGTAGAACCCGCCACCAAAAGACTCTCACTTTTGGCAGAACCTTCAACTTCCACAATGTGATCCATAACTATTTCTCTGTCGCTGACGCTTCGACTACCGTCCCTTCCTCTAAAGCCAACTGCTCGTTTTGAGTCATGAGAGCGCGGTAAGCTGACTTGACAGTGTATGAACCAGATTTCTCAAAAGCCCATGCCAGAATATCATCACCGCCGCCAATCCTTAGGGGAATGTTCAGAATAGCATCTGCATCGGGGGGTATGAAGTTCTCTCTGATCACTTGATCTTTCCACAGCCAAGTTCCAAGATCAATAAGATTGAACACTTGCTGTAACTGCGCATTACCAATGTGTGCAACCGGGGTCATAGACCTGGTGGCAGGGATCCATTTGTCCTCCCAGATAGAAACAGACATGCCGCTTCCAATGCGCTTTAACAAGCCGGTTCTCAACGCTTCCCTTCCTGCAATAATAGCCTGCCAAACAGTTGAGAAATTTTGGGTGCAGTAGCTTGCATGAAATCACAAGAATGGAAATATCTTCCTTTTAGAACCCACGAGCACAAAGAATTGGGGTTCATCATCAAGCACCACCCGTGCTTGCCAAGTAGTGCAAGATTGAATAGTTGCAAGTCCTTGAACCCCATTCCTCCTTTAACTTTTGGTGCTGCCAGTGTTTTCCAAGACAGCCAGTGCAAGGACCGGCGATCAAGGTTGCTGCTCCACCAGTATTTGGCCATGTACGAGGCCAATGTTTTGCACACTTTCTTTGTAAGCTGGAAGCAAGACATGATATATGTGGGTATTGACTGGGCCACCGCTTTGATTCTAACTTCCCTTCCCACACAAGAAATAAGCCTCTCTATTCCAACTTGGAGTTTAGATCGAATCCTCTCCCCAATGTGATCGAAAGTTTCTCCTGTAATTCAACCAATAGCCATTGGAAGACCGAGGTAACGTGCACCAAAAGCTTCCACTGTAATAAGCAGTGTTTGCTTCAATAATAATCTGATAGGATCTGGAGTATTTGGGCTAAAATATATTGCACTTTTTTCTTTATTAACTGCTTGACCAGAACACTCCCCATAGATATGAAGAATATCATTCAATCGATAAGCACTCTGCACCTTAGCTTGCATGAAGATCAGACTATCATCAACAAAAAGTAAATGACTGATCCATGGACATCAATAGTTGACCCGGATGCCTCTGTCAATATAAGCCCCTCCATAGAAATTCAGCAGTGAAGTGAGGCCCTCGGCACAGAGCAAAAGCAAGTAAGGTGATATGGGGTCACCCTGACGGAACCCACGAGAGGGAGAGAAGAAAGGAAGAAGTTCGCCATTAACTCGAACTGCAAATCGAACTGAAGTTACACACTTCATTATGAGATGAACAAAATCCATTCCAAATCCCAACTTTAGCATAATCGCTTCGAGATAATGCCACTCGACGCGGTCATAGGCTTTCATCATGTCCAATTTAATAGCACAGACAATATTTCCTCCCTTCTTCCTTATCTTCATGGCATGCACACTTTCGTATGCAATTAAGACATTGTCTGTGATCAGGCGGCCCGGGACGAAAGCACTCTGTTCAGCCCCAATAATATCATCCAAGAACTTCCTCACCCGATTAGTAATAGCTTTGGCGGCAATTTTATAAAGAACTAGGCAAAGAGAAATTGGACGGTATTGGGAAATCCTTTGTGGAAACCGTACCTTGGGTATTAGGGTGATAGAAGTGTCGTCCATACCCACTGGCAATTCACCACCATTCAAAAATTTAGCACAGCTAGAACTATATGATAACCCATAAGTATAGGGGATCGCAACAGTGTTTGAGGGTAGAGTATTCAACCCAAATTTATTGATTCGACACAAGGGGAGCCAAAGAATATTTGCAAGTATTAGCAACTGAGTTGTCAATTCAACCACACCTGGAGATTAATTATCTGCAGCAAAGTGATCAGTAGCAAAGTAGTATGGTAGTTTTGATAGTAGTAGCAACAACAATAGTAATGGTAACAGTAATAGCAATGACTTTGTAGCAAGGGCAAGAGTAACAATAGCAGTGCTAACTTAGCAAGAACAATATGAGAGAAATTCGTAGGCATTGGATCGGTGAATTCATTGGATGATATTCATCATATAACAGTCATAACCTAGGGCGATACAGCACTAGCTCCAGTTCATAAATATAATGTAGGCATGTATTCCGTAAATAGTCATACGTGCTTATGGAAAGAACTTGCATGACATCTTTTGTCCTACCCTCCCGTGGCAGCGGGGTGCATATGGAAACTAAGGGATATTAAGGCCTCCTTTTAATAGAGAACTGGAACAAAGCATTAACACATAGTGAATACATGAACTCCTCAAACTACGGTCATCACCGGGAAGTGTCCCGACTATTGTCACTCTGGGGTTGCCGGATCATAACACGTAGTAGGTGACTATAACTTGCAAGATCGGATCTAGAACATAGATATAATGGTGATAACATAAATGGTTCAGATATGAAATCATGGCACCCGGGCCCAAAGTGTCAAGCATTATGCATGGCAAAGTCATAGCAACATCAATCTCAGAACATAATGGATACTAGGGATCAAGCCCTAACAAAACTAACTCGATTACATGATGAATCTCATCCAACTCCTCATCAACCAGCGAGCCTACGAAGGAATTACTCACTCCCGGTGGGGAGCATCATGGAATTGGCGATGGAGAAGGGTTGGTGATGACGAAGATCGAAGATCCCCCTCTCCGGAGCCCCAAACGGACTCCAGATCTGGCCTCCCGATGAAGAACAGGAGGTGGCGGCGGCTCCGTCTCATGAAACGCGATAATTCTTTCTCGCTGATTTTTCTCTCCGAAATATGACCTTATAGCATCAGGGTTGGAGTCTACGGGGCCACCAGGTGGGGACAACCCACCTGGGCGCGCCTGGAGGGGGGCGCCCTGGTGGATTGTGCCCACCCACGTGCCCCCCTCCTGTGGTTCTTCGCTCCAGAAATTCTATTTTATTATATAAAAAATACTCGCGAAGTTTCGTTCCAATCCGAGAACTTTTATTTCTACACAAAAACAACACCATGGTAGTTCTGCTGAAAACAGCATCAGTCCGGGTTAGTTTCATTCAAATCGTGCAAATTAGAGTCCAAAACAAGAGGAAAAGCGTTAGGAAAAGTAGATATGATGGAGACGTATCAACTCCCCCAAGCTTAAACCTTTGCTTGTCCTCAAGCAATTCAGTTGATAAACTGAAAGTGAAAAAGAAAAACTTTTACGAAATCTTTTGCTCTTGTTTTCATAAATAAGCTTAAGTAGCACCCAGGTTTTCAGCAAAGATTATAACTAACCATGTCGACAATAACTCTTAAAAGTTATATTAACTCATAACAATGGTATAATCAACTAGCGAGCAATAATAAGATATCTCAAACAACAACACTTTGTCAAAGCAACCATGATATAATATGACAATAGTGGTATCTCGCTAGCCCTTTCTGAGACCGCAAAACATAAATGCAGAGCACCTCCAAAGTCCAAGCAGCGACTAAACATTGTAATTCATGGTAGAAAAGATCCAGTCATGATGCACCCAACATTAGCTAGACACAATGCATGAGGATGACAATAGTGCAGGTTCTGGCGCTTATTTGAGAAGGTGATGACACAACATAAAAGTAAATAGATAGCCCCTTCGCAGAGGGAAGCAGTGATTTGCAGAGGTGCCAGAGCTCAAGTTTTAAAAACAGAGGTAAATGAAATTTTGAGAAATGTGCCCTTCTTATTTACTTCGCGACCATTAGTTATCGGTATCTTCCATGCTAAACACATTAGTGGCGGTTCCCAAGCGATAAAAGTAAAGGTTTACTCCCCCTCCAACAACAACCACACTCCACGGCTTGTCCGAAACAACGGGTGCCATCCTTACCAACAACATTCCTGGGTGAGTTTTGTTTAATTATTTGCAATTTGAATTCGGGACTGGGAATCCCTATTACCGCCCCTCTTGTGCAAGGACGAGTGAATAAACACTCATCATGAGAATAACCCGCTTAGCATGGAAGATACTGACTACCTCCTGTCGCTCTATGAACAATCTAGGCACACAAAAACGATATTTATTTGATGTTTTTAGAGGTGGCACATGCAAATTTACTTAGGACGGCAAGGTAATACCGCATATAGGTAGGTATGGTGGACTCATCTGGAATAACTTGGGTTTCATGGTTTTGATGCACAAGCAGAACTCCCACTTAGTACAGGCGAAGGCTAGCAATTAGGTTGAGAAGCGGCCAGCTAGAGAGCCAAAACGGTCATGAACATGTATTATGCATAAGTAACATTGGATACTAGCATGAGTAGGATATGAACACCATGAACATAAATATCATAGTGGCTATGCTGGTTTTGATTCAACTACATGCATGAACATGTGCCAAGTCAAGCCACCCGAACATTCAGAGGAGGATACCATATCATCATACTACATCACAATCATTTTAATGCATGTTGACATCCAAGATAAATCATTATCCACTCCTAGCTACTTAAGCATGGCATGAGAAACTATAATCTCTAATTGTCATTGCAAACATGTTTGATCATAATGAGCTGAATCATGGATACTAGGTGAAACATATTTACAAAAACAAAACAAGTTGAGTTCATACCCGTTTCTCTCTGCCACAGCCAGTTCATCAAATATCGTCATTATTGCCTTTCACTTGCACGACTGAACGATATGAAAATAATAATAGTGCAAGAGTGCCATGGACTAAGCTGGAATCTGCAAACATTTATTCAAAAGGAAGAAAACAAGGTAATATGGGCTCTCTGTTAGATCAACAAGAATGCATATGAGAGCCACTCAACATTTTCATCGTGGTCTTCTCCTCGGTATGACTCAATAAGAAGAAATTCAGAGAAACACACTAATTTTTTTTTGGAGTTTTTGGTTTTCTGAAAGAAAGCAAATTTAAGAAAGGAAAAACAAAAATGAGAAAAACTATTTACACGGAAGAGCTCCCAACAAGCAAAAGAAGAACAAAGAAATCTTTTTGGGTTTTCTGTTTAATTACTACAGCTAGTTATACTAGAAAGAAGCAGGAAATATTTTGGTATTTTCTCAAAGTTTTTTTTAAACACACAAGAAGAAGGCGAGAAATAAATCTAGCATGGATAATACAATGAAAAAGTGTGGACACCGACAACTGGAATGAAAAGTGTGAACATGAATGTAATGTCGGTGGAAATACATACTCTCGCAAGCTTAGGCTTTTGGCCTAACTTGGTAATCTCCATCAGTAGCCTGCATAATGGTTGGAGTGATAGCTCACGGAGGCTCTAGGTGCAGATGTCTCAGCCCGTCGTGCAGCCACAACTGCCGCGTTATGTGCTCGGGCCTCGCTCTCAAGAACATAATATCTTCCCTTGCTATGAACATCAAAGAGAGCAGGTGCAGGCAAAAAGGTTTCTACAACAGAACTTTTATTAAACAACAGGTTATAAGTAAAATTATCTGGTTCACCATATAAGTTAAACTACACCTCAGGAGGATTATTCCTACTCAAGAAATGAAAACTTTGCACAAAGTAATTTGTGAGGAAGTGATACTGTTCACATTCAGCTGCGATGAAGTCGGTGAGGCCGGCATTAGCATCATATTGTGCAAACTCTTGAAGGATTTCGGCTCCCTCCATGAATGGGTTATGCGGCCACTCGCACGGCCGTACCTCCACCATTCTCCGGGTGTGGAGATCACTGTCTGATGACTCCCCAATAACTCCCTTGGAGTTCTTCTTGGAAGCAAACTTCCTAAAGATACTCATCTTTTCCTATGAGCAAAATTCTGAAAGTTTTAGTCCACAAAATTTTTCTCAACAAAACTTTACAAGATTGATAGCAACTACTCATAGGGATGCATAGAGGCCAAATCAAGCATTCAAACTACTTAGAACTCTAAGAATTCAACATGCAAGCTCATCTACAGCAGCACCAAGAGTCACTAATTATTCTAAATATAAACCACTAAAGCAAAAACTAATTGGACCAATGGAGGAGGTACATACCAAGCAACAATCCCCCAAAACATTTTCGGAAATGGAACTTCGAGCAAAGAGATCGAAATCCACGGGTTTGAGAGCAAGAACATGAGAGAGAGTGCAATGGTGCATTTTTCTGGAGGTAGGTGATGATATGGAGTGAAGGAATAAGTGAGGGGGCCCACGTGAGGACCACAACCCACCAGGGCGTGCCTGGGGGTGCTGGCGCGCCCAGGTGGGTTGTGCCCACCTGGAGCACCTCCCTCTGATGTTATTTGCACCAAAAATTCTTAAATATTCAGAAAAAAATCATATTAAATTTTCAGAGCATTCTGAGAACTTTTATTTTTGGGTCATTTTTTATTGCACAGAAAACTCAGAAAACAGGCAAGGCATGGCATTTTATTTTATTTAACTAATAAAAATAGAAAACAAAAGGTAGGGACAGAAGGTAGTGCTCACTAAATTCGTCAACTTCATACCTCTCAAAAATGATTCATTAATAAGGTTGATCAAGTCTTATTAACAACCACTTCCGATTAGCATGAAACCAAAGAACTTTCGTAAAACACTAAGTTACCTCAGTGGGGATATGGATGTCCCCAACAATAAGCATTTCGTATTTCTTTTTGGCAGTAGGTAGGGGTAGTTGAAAACTTCCAATAGTGATTGTCGGAGATTTTTCAATAACATTAATACCATTCACTTGGAATTGTTTCTTCGGAAAGTGCACCGTATGCTCATAACCATTGATATGAAAAGTGACCTTGCTTTTATTGCAATCAATAATAGCCCCTGCAGTATTCAAGAAGGGTCTACCAAGAATAATCGACATGTTGTCGTCCTCGGGCATCTCAAGTATAACAAAGTCAGTCAAGATAGTAACATTAGCAACAACAACGGGCACATCCTCACAAATACCTATAGGTATGGCAGTTGATTTATTAGCCATTTGCAAAAATATTTCAGTAGGTGCGAGTTTATTCAAATCAAGTCTTTTATATAAAGAGAAAGGCATAACACTAACACCTGCTCCTAAATCACATAAAGCAGTTTTCACATAATTTCTTTTGATGGAGCAAGGTATAGTTGGTATTCCCGGATCTCCAAGTTTTTTAGGTCCTCCATCCTTAAAAGTATAATTAGCAAGCATGGTGAAGATTTCAGCTTCCAGTATTTTTCTCTTATTGGTGATGATATCTTTCATGTACTTTGCATAAGGAGGCATTTTCAAGATATCAGTCAAGCGAGTACGCAAAAAGACTGGCCTCAGCATTTCAGCAAAGCATTCAAATTCTTCATCATCTTTATTTTTGGTTGACTTAGGTGGACAGGGCATAGGTTTTTGAACCCACGGTTCTCTTTCCTTACCATGTTTTCTAGCAACAAAGTCTCTTTTATCATATCTTTTATTCTTGGGTTGTGGGTTATCAAGATCAATTGCTGGTTCTATCTCAACATCATTATCTGGTTCTTTATTATTTATTTGAGTGGCTTCATGAACCTCATCATTGTCTTTTTCATTATCAGAGGGTGAGTGTTCATTACCAGATTGAGTTTCAGCATGAGAGATAGAGACTTCATTATCATTATCAGGAGGTTTTTCACCTTCAGGTTCACTAGAGGCATGCAAAGTCCTATCATTTTTCTTCTTCTTTTTCTTTTTAGAAGGACTAGGTACATCAGTGTCAACTCTTTGAGAGTCTTGTTCAATTCTTTTTGGGTGTCCCTCAGGATAAAGTGGTTCCTGAGTCATTCTACCTCCTCTAGTCATTACTCTAACAGCATGATCATTGATATTATTATTCATGTCATCAAGCAACTCTCTTTGAGATTTAGCAACTTGTTCTAATTGAGTTTGAACCATAGAAGCATGCTTTCCTACACCTCTAACATCATTTGAGATTCTAAATAACAAGTCACTCAAGCAAGCAATCATATCAGAATTGTATTTCAATTGTTTCATAACATTTGCATTGAAGTGATCTTGTTTTCTAATATAATTATCAAACTCATAAGGGCATTGATTAGGATGTTTATTATAAGGAATATAACCTTCATCGAACTTTAGTAAAGAATTTACCTCTACCACCTTAGGTGGTGGTGGTGTTTGAAGCCCATGTATTTCTTCGATAGGTGGTAAATTTTTAACATCCTCTGTCTTAATACCTTTTTCCTTCATGGATTTCTTTGCCTCTTGCATATCTTCAGGACTGAGATATAAGACACCCCTCTTCTTTGGAGTTGGTTTAAGTAGTGGTTCAGGAAGGATCCAATCATCATAATTTTTCAATATGTTATTCAATAATTCTTCAACTTGTTCAACAGTTCGCTCCCGGAAAACACAACCAGCACAACTATCTAGGAAATCATATCCTGGGGACTACGCACACAACCATGAGCAAGAGTATTATACCAAGCCTTAGCATCACCCTTTAATGAGAATGGAAATAATTTGAGAATATAATAATAGCGAATCTTCTCATCATGAGCAAAAAGGGTGGCTATATCATTCAACTTAGTAAGATGTGCCACAACAGTTTCAGTTTCATAACCATGGAAAGGATCAGATTCAACCAAAGTAATTAAATCTGGTTCGACAGAGAATTCATAATCCTTATCATCAACAAAGATAGGTGAAGTAGCAAACTTAGGATCATATTTCATTCTAGCATTCAAAGTCTTTTCTTTATACTTGCATAATAATTTTTCCAGATCATCTCTATCCTTACAAGCAAGAATGTCTCTAGTTGTCTCCTCATCCATAACATAACCTTCCGGTACCTTTGGCAATTCATATCTAGGAGAACTAGGTCTAATAGGTGTTTCAAGATTTTCAGTTTCAAGCTCTTCATCAGTTTCAACAATTTCATCAGTTTGAGCATTCTCAAAAGCTTTAGTTCTAGCAAGTTGTTCATCAAGAAATCTACCTAGTGGCACATTATCATCAAATAAGGTACTAGCATCATCATGAGTAGCATTCATAGCAGAAGTAGCATCATGAATAACTTGCGACACATTAGAATTGATAGCATGTGGTGGTGTTGCAAGTCTACTTATAACAGAAGGTGAATCTAAAGCGGAGCTGGATGGCAGTTCCTTACCTCCCCTCGTCTTAGAGGGAAAAATCTTAGTCTTAGCATCCTTCAGATTCTTCATAGTGATAATTTGATAATAATCCCAAGTGACTCAACAAATATAGCTATGCTCCCCGGTAACGGCGCCAGAAAAGGGTCTTGATAACCCACAAGTATAGGGGATCGCATCAGTTTTCGAGGGTAGAGTATTCAACCGAAATTTATTGATTCGACACAAGGGGAGCCAAAGAATATTTGCAAGTATTAGCAGCTGAGTTGTCAATTCAACCACACCTGGAGATTAATTATCTGCAGCAAAGTGATCAGTAGCAAAGTAGTATGGTAGTTTTGATAGTAGTAGCAACAACAATAGTAACGTTAACAGTAATAGCAATGATTTTGTAGCAAGTGCAAGAGTAACAATAGCAGTGGTAACTTAGCAAGAACAATATGAGAGAAATTCGTAGGCATTGGATCGGTGAATTCATTGGATGATATTCATCATATAACAGTCATAACCTAGGGTGATACAGCACTAGCTCCAGTTCATAAATATAATGTAGGCATGTATTCCGTAAATAGTCATGCGTGCTTATGGAAAGAATTTGCATGACATCTTTTGTCCTACCCTCCCGTGGCAGCGGGGTGCATATGGAAACTAAGGGATATTAAGGCCTCCTTGTAATAGAGAACCGGAACAAAGCATTAACACATAGTGAATACATGAACTCCTCAAACTACGGTCATCACCGGGAAGTGTCCCGACTATTGTCACTCTGGGGTTGCCGGATCATAACACGTAGTAGGTGACTATAACTTGCAAGATCGGGTCTAGAACATAGATATAATGGTGATAACATAAACGGTTCAGATCTTAAATCATGGCACCCGGGCCCAAAGTGTCAAGCATTAAGCATGGCAAAGTCATAGCAACATCAATCTCAGAACATAATGGATACTAGGGATCAAGCCCTAACAAAACTAACTCGATTACATGATGAATCTCATCCAACTCCTCACCGACCAGCGAGCCTACGAAGGAATTACTCACTCCCGGTGGGGAGCATCATGGAATTGGCGATGGAGAAGGGTTGGTGATGACGAAGATCAAAGATCCCCCTCTTCGGAGCCCCAAACGAACTCCAGATCTGGCCTCCCGATGAAGAACAGGAGGTGGCGGCAGCTCCGTCTCGTGAAACGTGATAATTCTTTCTCCCTTAATTTTTTTCTCTAAAAATATGACTTTATAGCATCAGGGTTGGAGCCTGCGGGGCCACCAGGTGGGGACAACCCACCTGGGCGCGCCTGGAGGGGGGGCGCACCCTGGTGGGTTGTGCCCACCCACGTGCCCCCCCCCTCCTGTGGTTCTTGGCTCCAGAAATTCTCTTTTATTATATAAAAAATCCTCACAAAGTTTCGTTCCAATCCGAGAACTTTTATTTCTGCACAAAAACAACACCATGGTAGTTCTGCTGAAAACAGCGTCAGTCCGGGTTAGCTTCATTCAAATCGTGCAAAATAGAGTCCAAAACAAGAGGAAAAGCGTTAGGAAAAGTAGATACGATGGAGACGTATCACTATGTCATCCTTCAGAAGGTTCCAGTGTCGCTGAAAAAACCCCACTGTGAAGCCATCAACTCCCGTGGCTTTTGACGGGGCCATCTGAAACAGAGCTCGTTTAACTTCTTCCGCAGTGTATGGCTTTTGGAGCTCGTTATTCATGTGGTCCGTCACTCTATTGGGAACAAAATCGAGCAGATCATCCATCTGCCGAAAACCTTGAGAAGTATATAAATTTTCGAAGAAACTTTGAATCTCTTCCTGATCCTCCTCTGTAGTAGTACACAAAGTACCATCCGAGCATTCAAGTTTCTCGATCCGATTCATGCGCTTACGCTGAGACGCTTGGGCATGGAAGTATCCTGTGTTTCTGTCTCCATCACGCAGCCATGGCACTCTGGATCTCTGACGAATCCAAATTTCTTCCTAACGCAGAGCGAGTCGTAGCTTTTTCACAATCGCTTTCTCCTCCTCGGATGGACCCATGCCAACCGAGCGACTCCTCAGCCGGGTCAACTGCCCACGTAATTTTTGTATTTTGCGAGCAAGACAACCGAACTCCCTCTTACCCCAAGCAGAGAGGTGTACTTGTAAGTTGTTTAGGGCATGAACCACGCCGCCAAGACCATGACGACCCGCCCCCTTCTGCCAAGAGTCCAGGATGAGCTGGTCATAATCCACATGTGTCTGCCACATATCCTCATATCGAAAGGGTTTAGGCCCTCTAGGTACACTCGAAGTTAGACTTTCCCTGAGATCGGCCAAGACAAAACAGTGGTCTGACTCCGCAGCAACAATATGCCAAACTTTAACATTTGCAAACAAATCAGTAAGTGCTGTGTTGCCAAAGGCTCTGTCCAGCCGAGCTTTGACATTAGCACGACCCGACTGCCTATTATCCCAAGTATATTCCATTCCTGACCAGCCCAAGTCAACCATTGCACATTCATCCATTACCTCCCGGGACGCTCGCATCTGCCACTCAGGTCTTGGTGAGTGAGAGAAATGTTCCGAGCCGAATAACGTTTCGTTCAAATCCCTAATGCACATCCATGCCTCGTGCTGGATGGCAAACAAAGTTCTCACGAATCTCCAACTGTGGCATCTATCTTCCACTCTCGGAGCTCCATAGAAACCTGTGACACGCCATTTTTTGGACGTATCATTTTTTCTCTACACCATAACATCAATATGGCCAGAACTATAATTTTTGAGTTCAACATCAAGCTCAACAGACCAAAACAAGCCCAGTCCCCCACTGAGTCCGACGCTGCTCACCGCAAAACATCCAGCAAAACCGAGAGAGTTCTGTAGATTCTCCACTCGCTTGGCTCAGATTTTGGTCTCCATAAGAAACAGAAGACCGGGCCCTTCCTACTTCACAATACTGCGAAGCTCCCGAACTACCTCGGGGTTCCCAAGCACCCGGCAGTTCCAACTGAGGCAACTCATCATTCCTGGCGGGGCTGCTCTGCAGCCGCCGCCAAACATTCTGAATTTTGAGAATTCGTGGGAGTTGGCTTCTTCTTTTTCGGATCTGGCTCTCTCCCTGTATCCACCTCTGATACGTCTCCAACGTATCTATAATTTTTTATTGTTCCATGCTATTATATTATCCATCTTGGATGTTTTATATGCTATTTTATATTATTTTTGGACTAACCTATTAACCTAGAGCCCAGTGCCAGTTTCTGTTTTTTCCTTGTTTTTGAGCTTCGCAGAAAAGAATATCGAACGGAGTCCAATTGACCTGAAAATCCACGGAGAATATTTCTGGGAAACATAAAAAATACTGGAACGAAAAGTTATCGGAGAGGAGTCCCGAGGCCACCACAAGGGTGGAGGGCGCCCCCGCCCCTAGGGCGCGCCCTCCGTCCTTGTCGTCGCCTCGTGGGCCCCCTTGACTTGTCCCTGACGCCAACACCTCCTATAAATCCCAAAACCTCCAGAACATAACCTAGATCGGGAGTTCTGCCGCCGCAAGCCTCTGTAGCCACCAAAAACCAATCGGGACCCTGTTCCGGCACCCTGCCGGAGGGGGAAACCATCACCGGTGGCCATCTTCATCATCCCGGCGCTCTCCATGACGAGGAGGGAGTAGTTCATCCTCGGGGCTGAGGGTATGTACCAGTAGCTATGTGTTTGATCTCTCTCTCTCGTGTTCTTGATTTGGCACGATCTTGATGTACCGCGAGCTTTGCAATTATAGTTGGATCTTATGATGTTTCTCCCCCTCTACCTTCTTGTAATGAATTGAGTTTTCCCTTTGAAGTCATCTTATCGGATTGAGTCTTTAAGGATTTGAGAACACTTGATGTATGTCTTGCATGTGTTTATCTGTGGTGACAATGTGATATTCACGTGATCCACTTGATGTATGTTTTGGTGATCAACTTGCGGGTTCTGTGACCTTGTGAACTTATGCATAGGGGTTGGCACATGTTTTCGTCTTGACTCTCCGGTAGAAACTTTGGGGCACTCTTTGAAGTTCTTTGTGTTGGTTTGAATAGATGAATCTGAGATTGTGTGATGCATATCGTATAATCAAACCCGCGGATACTTGTGGTGACATTGGAGTATCTAGGTGACATTAGGATTTTGGTTGATGTGTGTCTTAAAGTGTTATTTTAGTACGAACTCTAGAGCTGTTTGTGACACTTATAGGAATAGCCCAATAGATTGATCAGAAAGAATAACTTTGAGGTGGTTTCGTACCCTACAATAATCTCTTCGTTTATTCTCCGCTATTAGTCACTTTGGAGTGACTCTTTGTTGCACGTTGAGGGATTGTTATATGATCTAATTATGTTATCATTGTTGAGAGAACTTGCACTAGTGAAAGTATGAACCCTAGGCCTTGTTTCAAAGCATTGCAATACCGTTTTCGCTCACTTTTGTTACTTGTTACCTTGCTGTTTTTATATTTTCAGATTACAAAAACCTATATCTACCATCCATATTACACTTGTATCACCATCTCTTCGCCGAACTAGTGCACCTATACAATTTACCATTGTATTGGGTGTGTTGGGGACACAAGAGACTCTTTGTTATTTGGTTGCAGGGTTGTTTGAGAGAGACCATCTTCATCCCACGCCTCCCACGGATTGATAAACCTTAGGTCATCCACTTGAGGGAAATTTGCTACTGTCCTACAAAACTCTGCGCTTGGAGGCCCAACACGAGTCTACAAGAAGAAGGTTGCGTAGTAGACATCAAGCTCTTTTCTGGCGCCGTTGCCGGGGAGGTGAGTGCTTGAAGGTATATTTTTAGATCTTGCAATCGAATCTTTTTGTTTCTTGTTTTATCACTAGTTTAATCTATAAAACAAAATTACAAAAAAATGGAATTGAGGTTGCCTCATATGCTTCATCTTTTTAATGTCTTCCGTGAAAATGATGGAAAGGAAAATTGTGCTCAAGTGTTAGAAGAAGAAGTCTATAAAATGTTTGGCACTAAATTTTTGAATGATGAGCATGATTGCAATGTTGTTAGTATGAATTCTTTGAATATCCCTGATGCTAATGATATGCAAAGCCATAAGCTTGGGGATGCTATGTTTGATGAAGATGATATTTTTTGTCCCCCAAGTTTTGATGAGCAAATTTATTATGATGAAAGCATGCCTCCTATTTATGATGATTATATTGATGAAAGTGGGTTTGGAAGAGTGTCAACTTTAGGAAGTAATGATCCCACTATTTTGGAGGGTGTTGAATCTTATTGTGATAATTATGAAAGTGGATTTGGAGAGGTCATGACTTTATTTAGTGATGATTCCACTATTTCGGAAGAGGTTCCAATTGATTATGAGAACAAAGTCGCTATCTATGATGATTATTGTGATGACATGTATGCTATAAAGAATAATGATAACCATGAAACTTGTCATCATGATTTTAATTTTCAATTGGATTATGCCTCACATGATAGTTATTTTGTTGAGTTTGCTCCCACTACTATTCATGAGAATAAATTTGCTTATGTGGAGAGTAATAAAATTTCTATGCTTGTGGATCATGAAAAGAATGCTTTATGTGATAGTTATATTGTTGAATTCATTCATGATGCTACTGAAAATTATTATGAGGGAGGAGTATATACTTGTAGGAATTGCAATAATATCAAGTTTCCTCTCTATGTGTTGAGAATTTTGAAGTTATACTTGTTTTGCCTTCCTATGCTAGTTGATTCTTGTTCCCATAAATTGTTTGCTCACAAAATCCCTATGCATAGGAAGGCTTAAATGTGCTAGTCATATTATTCATGATGCTCCCATTATGTTTCAATTCTTATCTTTTATGTGAGCATCATTGAAATCATCATGCCTAGCTAAAAAGGCATTAAAGAAAAACGCTTGTTGGGAGACAACCCAATATTTATACCTACTGTTTTTGTGTGTTCACATGATTAAGATACTGTAGTAATCATGTTTTATAGCTTTTGTTTGAATAAAATACCAAGTAAAGCCTTTGGGATAGTGTGGTCGATAGTTGATTTGATTCTGTGCAAAAACAGAAACTTTTGCGTCCAGTACAGAAATTCGTATCTTTTACTGGAACGTGAAAAAATTCTGAAATTTTTACAGTTGATTGATATACAAATTTTCTACGTTGTCCTAATTTTTCAGAATTTTTGGTGTAACAGAAGTATGAGCTCAATTCAGATCTTCACAGACTGTTCTGTTTTTGACAGATTCTGTTTTCGATGCATAGTTTGCTTATTTTCTAGTTTCTATGGCTTATATTGCTTAATATAAATTGTAGAAATGAGAGGGTACAGTAGGCATCATGTGAGAAAAGTTATTAATCTTGTCTTGACAGTACCAAAGTGAATGATTTGTTTTATTATACTAACGGATCTCACGAAGGTTTCGTTAAGTTTTGTGTGATTGAAGTTTTCAAGTTTTGGGAGAGATATCGATATAAGGAGAATAAGGAGTGACAAGACCATAAGCTTGGGGATGCCCAAGGCACCCCAAGGTAACATTCAAGGAAGATCCAAGCAACTAAGCTTGGGGATGCCTCGGATGGCATCCCCTCATTCGTCTCCAACATTATCGGTAACCTTACTTGGAGCTATATTTTTATTCGTCACATGATATGAGTTTTGCTTGGAGCGTCATTTTCTTTTATTATTATTTGCTTGCTGTTATTTAGAGTAATGTTTTTCATCTTTTAGTTCAATAAAAAGGTCAAGTATAGCCTTTACCATGCTTATTTTGCAAGTCTATATGTTGCTGTTTTGAAAACAGAAGGTTTTCTATTGTTGTCTGAATTCTTCTGGAAAGTCAGAACACTATAAAATCTGAAAAAATTTACACGTTGAGCAATAACAAATTGTATACAGTGTGGTAATTTTTCAGAATTTTTGGAGTTAAGGAAGTATGAGTACAATTGCACTCTTTACAGACTGTCCTGTTTTGACCGATTGCTGTTATGTTTGCATTGTTTGCATATGTTTGCTTGTTTAATGATTCTATTTGAGGATAGAAGTATTAAATATGCAGAGGCATTTAGTATGCAATGATAAATAATAATTTTAGTGATTTTCTACAGTAGAGAATGATAAGGTTTTGCATTTGATTTAGACTAACTTTTCTCACGAGTTCTTGTTGAGTTTTGTGTGGATGAAGTTTTTAAGATTTAGGAAAACAGTCATATAAAAGGAATTAAGGAGACACAAAAGCTCAAGCTTGGGGATGCCCAAGGCATCCCAATATAATATTTCAAGAAGTCTCAAGCATCTAAGCTTGGGGATGCCCCGGTAGGCATCCCACCTTTCTTCATCAACAATTATCGGTTAGTATCGGTTGAGCCTAAGTTTTTGCTTCTTCACACGATGTGTGCTATTTTTAGAATGTCATTTTATTTTGTTTTGCTTGCTGTTTGAATAAAGTTCTTAAGATCTGAAATTCTTAAATGAGAGAGAGTCTTCACATAGCTACTTAATTATTTGACTACTCATTGATCTTCACTTATATCTTTATGGAGTAGTTTGTCATTTACTCACGTGCTTCACTTATATCCTATGAGTAAATGGTTGAATGAATTGAATATCATAAATCTGAAATTATATATGCTTCATATGCTTATACCATGGGGAGTAATGACTTCACATATAAGAAGTATAGGTGGTAAATTTATTGAAAGTTAGCAAACATAGTATTGGTCACTTGAACAATTCATGAAAGAATATTGAAGGAAGAGAGATTTCACATATAAATATACTATCTTGGACATCTTCTATGATTGTGAGCCCCATTAATTATTTTCAAACTTGAGCAAATTAGTTGAAGTTGGACAAGAAAGACAACATAATGAGTTATGCTTGGGTATATTTGTATAGAAGTTATATTGTTATGGATCCTCCAACATGTGGTGCTTGCTATTTAGAATCTTTTGCTATCCAAAATTTCTGTACTAAGCTGGATTACTGCTTGGGCATCCAAAATCCTTGAACCAAGTTTCTTCCATGAGTGTCCACCATATCTACCTATATGCGGTATTTACCTGCCGTTCCAAGTAAATTTGCATGTGCCAAACTCTAAACCTTCAAATAATAATCTATTTTGTATGCCCAAATCGCTCATGTAGCGACTAGGGGCTGTCAGTATCTTCCATGTTAGGTGGGTTATTCTCACGATGAGTGGACTCCGCTCATCATTCACGAGAAAATGGCTGATAACTGGGATGCCCAGTACTATGATCAAAAGATCAAAAACAAAATCGCAAATAATTGCAAACAAAACTCCTCTAGGATTGTTGATAGTTGGACGGTACCCGTTGTTTTGGACAAGCCGTGGAGTGTGATTGTTGGTGGAGGGGGAGTAAAAAACTTTACCTTTCTGTTTGGGAACCGCCTATAATGTATCTAGTATGGAAGATATTGGGAACTCTTGGTTGTTATGTTGACAATGAAAGCATACCTCTCAAAATTATTTTCATCTCTATTTTAAAAGCTTCGAGCTCTGGCACCTCTGCAAATCCCTGCTTCCCTCTGTGAAGGGCCTATCTTTTACTTTTATGCAAGAGTCAGTAGTATTCCTTTTCATTTTGACCTACTCTTTAGTTGGCAAGCATCATGTGGTGGGGAAAGATCTAAGCATATATGGCCATTCAAATATATTTGATCATGAATTATTATTGTTGACAATTATCTATATGATAAATAAGTTGGGAGGCGAAACATTAAGCCCCTATCTTTCTCTGTGTTCGATGGATGCTATTTGTTCTAAAAATATGCTTTGAGTGGTAGCAATCATGGAAGACTATGTGATAGTTGAGTATGTGGGATTTGCTAAATCAAAGCTCTTACATAGACCCTTCCTGAAAATAAGATGAATTGCAATTGTTTGATGACTCAGAACCTAGTTTGTTAGTTTTTAAGAAAGTTTATGATCTATGCTTTGACATGTGAATAGCTTGCTACTTGATCATGAGAAGTTTTATGAGATGAGCTACTGTTTATGATATATAATGATTCTAGAAAAAGTGATTGAAATTATCATTAATCAAACTTATGCACTTGCTAGCATTCCACATCAAAAATTCTGTTTTTATCATTTACCTACTCGAGGACGAGCAGGAATTAAGCTTGGGGATGCTTGATACGTCTCCAACGTATCTATAATTTTTGATTGTTCCATGCTATTATATTATCCATCTTGGATGTTTTATATGCTATTTTATATTATTTTTGGACTAACCTATTAACCTAGAGCCCAGTGCCAGTTTCTGCTTTTTCCTTGTTTTTGAGCTTCGCAGAAAAGGAATATCAAACGGAGTCCAATTGACCTGAAAATCCACAGAGAATATTTTTCGGAAATATAAAAAATACTGGAGCGAAAAGTTATCGGAGAGGAGTCCCGAGGCCACCACAAGGGTGGAGGGCGCGGCCCCCCTAGGGCGCGCCCTCCGTCCTTGTCGTCACCTCGTGGGCCCCCTTGACTTGTCCCTGGCGCCAACATCTCCTATAAATCCCAAAACCTCCAGAACATAACCTAGATCGGGAGTTCCGCCGCCGCAAGCTTCTGTAGCCACCAAAAACCAATCGGGACCCTGTTCCGGCACCCTACCGGAGGGGGAAACCATCACCGGTGGCCATCTTCATCATCCCGGCGCTCTCCATGACGAGGAGGGAGTAGTTCACCCTCGGGGCTGAGGGTATGTACCAGTAGCTATGTGTTTGATCTCTCTCTCTCTCTCTCGTGTTCTTGATTTGGCACGATCTTGATGTACCGCGAGCTTTGCTATTATAGTTGGATCTTATGATGTTTCTCCCCCTCTACCTTCTTGTAATGAATTGAGTTTTCTCTTTGAAGTTATCTTATCGGATTGAGTCTTTAAGGATTTGAGAACACTTGATGTATGTCTTGCATGTGTTTATCTGTGGTGACAATGGGATATTCACGTGATCCACTTGATGTATGTTTTGGTGATCAACTTGCGGGTTCTGTGACCATGTGAACTTATGCATAGGGGTTGGCACACGTTTTCGTCTTGACTCTCCGGTAGAAACTTTGGGGCACTCTTTAAAGTTCTTTGTGTTGGTTTGAATAGATGAATCTGAGATTGTGTGATGCATATCGTATAATCAAACCCGCGGATACTTGTGGTGACATTGGAGTATCTAGGTGACATTAGGGTTTTGGTTGATGTGTGTCTTAAGGTGTTATTTTAGTACGAACTCTAGGGCTGTTTGTGACACTTATAGGAATAGCCCAATAGATCGATCAGAAAGAATAACTTTGAGGTGGTTTTGTACCCTACAATAATCTCTTTGTTTATTCTCCGCTATTAGTGACTTTGGAGTGACTCTTTGTTGCACGTTGAGGGATTGTTATATGATCTAATTATGTTATCATTGTTGAGAGAATTTGCACTAGTGAAAGTATGAACCCTAGGCCTTGTTTCGAAGCATTGCAATACCGTTTTCGCTCACTTTTGTTACTTGTTACCTTGCTATTTTTATATTTTCAGATTACAAAAACCTATATCTACCATCCATATTACACTTGTATCACCATCTCTTCGCCGAACTAGTGCACCTATACAATTTACCATTGTATTGGGTGTGTTGGGGACACAAGAGACTCTTTGTTATTTGGGTGCAGGGTTGTTTGAGAGAGACCATCTTCATCCTATGCCTCCCACGGATTGATAAACCTTAGGTCATCCACTTGAGAGAATTTTGCTACTGTCCTACAAAACTCTGCGCTTGGAGGCCCAACACGAGTCTACAAGAAGAAGGTTGCGTAGTAGACATCAACCTCTTCGTTATCCGCATGCATCTCACCAGCTTTAAACACCACCATAGCATTTGTAAGTTCATTCGTTTGTGATTCCTTTGGTTGTTCAGTCGGAGGCAGTGTAATCTGTCGATATACTTGCTTCGGTCCCTGAGGCCCTTCCTTTCTTTTATTCCTCTGGTCATTTTTCTTCTTGGGTGAGTTAACCTCCGGACTAGGATCAGTTCTTGCATTCGTAGCACGGGCATCCTTAGTGCTACTGTGACTAGACTGTTGCTCCTTGGACGAGCTATCATTTGACACCATTTTCTTCTTCTCCACTGGCGCCCTTAGGTTCGTTTTAAAAGGTAAATCGCCGTTTTCATCACGCGTACCAGGAGTCGGATAGTGGAGATCAGAATGTCCCAATCTCCCACACGAGAAACAAAAGTTTGGAACTTGCTCATATTGAATATCATACCAATCCCTACTGCCTCTCGCTGCAGAGTCAATTAAAATCCATCTGCGCAGGGGCTTCCTTACATCAATGGTAACCCTTGCTCGCAAGTAACCACCAACAGGATCAAACTGCACAGAAGATGTATTCTTATCAATTTGTTTGGCCACTGCTCTGCCCCTCGCATCGTTCCGCAAATTGAAGGGTAGGTTTGGAACCCTAACCCAAATCTGAAGTTTCTCAAACTGCAGCTCAGACGGCCGCATGCTCTCTTTGAATTCCGTGAGAACGACAGCATGCTTGGTAACATGCCACGGCGATCCCTCCCACACGCAATCGCAATGACGTTGGGACTCAAACTCTGCAACAAACATATTCTCACCCGCCGAGCGGAACACCAAACCTCTAGGGTTATACCAAGCCGGACGCAAAGCATTGGCGGTCATCTGGATATGAAGTGAATTCCGGTACAAAACCTTGCCTGCGATTGCCCAAATCTGCCTCGACCCGTCATCGTCGTCATCAAGAACCAGTGGTGTTGCTTCCTCTTCGGTGAGATCTAACTTGCCCAGGCTTCCTCCATACGCGCCCTCACCGCTCGGGGCGAGAGAGCCCCCTTATCCCTTGAAGAACCCGGCGCCGTAGCCATCCGAGTCCGATGCAGTGCGGCCCGCCGATGCAAACAATCGGCTGCCGCCGTCTATTCCACGCGAAACCCTAATCGCCTCCTGAGAGAGCTCCTAGTTTTCCGGGGAAAAAGTCTATGTATTTTAACGAAGTTACTAGCATGCACGGGAGTTTCTTTGGTGGCTTGAGCTCAACGCACCACGGTACCGTGTGGGGTTACGAATTTACGGGAGCGTATTCGCAAAAATATACGGTAAAGTTAACCGGCTGACGTTCTCTGAATGGGAGGTCCCAGGGAACGCCCCTACAACCATTGGATCGTGATCATGCGACGATAGTTTTCTGGGAAAGATTGCATTCTTCTTTTGCAAAACCGTCATCCCTGTTTTGTAGAAATTACCATCCTATATAACTAAAAAAACTGCTAGAGTAAACGTTCGCAAAATCGATCCTTTTCTCGGGATCGTTCGCCAGCTATTGGGGCCAAAATATATATGACGGGATCGTAGATTGCAACTGAGTAATGGCACCAAAAAGGCTAACACACCGGAGTTACTTACGCAATTTCACCCTATCATTTTGTGTAACGTGCTATACAAGATTATGGTGAAGGTGCTAGCAAACAGTTTGAAGGTTGTTTTACCTGTCTTGATCTCTGAAAAACAATGCGTGTTTGTACCGGGAAGACATATTATGGATAACTAAAAGCGTAGGTTTACTCCCGGGGGGGGGGGGGGGGGGTGAATGGGAAATTTTTATAAATTCATCAAACTCTGATATTATGGACGGCTATCGGCAGTCTCTCTGCCGCAACGACCGTACCACCCTTGCCCAAGCTGACCGACAAAAGGGGCCGTTAGCCGTCGATGGTGGACGAACTTGCTTATTTGGTGTTGACCGACAACACGACGACGACGAAGATAAAAAAGACCGTAGGAACCTCGTCGCTTCCCCCTCGACACGCTGCGTGTACTACGCGGCCTCCCGCAACCACGCTGCCACCCCCTCCACCTCCGATGGTCGAGGACAAGGTGGAGTCGGCTGATACCACGAGCGACGATGATATGCTTGAGGAAATGCCCGCAAGGTAAAAGAAATCTTCCCAAAGTGATGCATGATTTGTTTAGTTTTGGACGAGGTGGGTGTGGCTGATTTTTTTTACAATTGCTTCACAAAGTGATGCATGCTTTGATATTGATTGCTAGGGTTTTCCTTTACTTTGCAGTGAGCCATTGAATGATGATGCCACCGCTTTCATGGAGGAGTTGAATGCAAGACACACACTTGGGCTCGATGACATTGCGATGCCAATGCCATATACCCAAACGAGAGAACCCGAGGTGGTGGACGAACTTGCTTATTCGATGGCTTTTGGCACAAATTATGGTTATGTTTGATGCATACCATGAACTATATTTATGCTCGTAGTTGAATTATGATGTTATCCATTCAAATTGTCTATGTTTGTGTTGATACGTGATCAATTTGTTACAATTGTTTGAGTAGTTGTTTTGAAAATTTGGCAAAATATTTTTGTAGGATACGAGATCTGGTAATGAGCACAGTAATTTCCTAAATCTTTTAAGGAAAAAATAGAATAGGAAGAGAATTTAAGACTTATAGTTATAGCTAGAGATAATCTGATCCCCTCAAACCCCCGCAAACATGGTATGCCAAACAAGGCCTCAAGCAGTTCAGCTCGACTGCTTGAGCCATTTCCACTCCATCCCAAATCCCTCCCCTGAGCCATCTAAAAAATAAAAAATAAGTTAATTACATCTGTGGTACATGAACTTGCACAATGGGTACAAATTCATATAACAACTCTCTTTTTTCAGAGAAAACGGATGAATAAGAAAAACCACACTTTTTTTATAGGAACATCATCTTCCATGGAGAGTTCATCTGCGCAAGATAGGGACGACGCAGATCCCGGCCAGGTAGACCTCGCGGCCAACGTACCCCACCCCCCCCCCCCCGCGCGCCTTATCCCGGCCAGGTCTTGCAGGCAGCTGACCTAAGCAGCGGCCACAGATGGTGGAGCAAGGTCGATACATTGATGTGGCATTCTATGTTCGTCAGCCAAGGCTGGTCGCGCTCATTTGCTGTCGGCCATGGCAGAGCTCAGGAAGATTGCATCTACTTCATAAGTGAGCGGAGTGTGGTCGGTAATATCGGTTTTCTATTTCTTAGGTACCTGAAATTTTTCTCGCGTCAGTCACCTTCTTCCTACCTTCCTTCCTTCTTTCACGCCAGATCTTACCGGAGAAGACAACCCCACTATCTATCTTAGGGGGAAGCCATGGCCCCATTATCTATCTTATTAGGGGGGTGGGGGTGCAGGGGATCACCGGAGTTCTTCATTGGTGCGGCGAGGCTTAGAGAGATGTCCAGGGCGGTGGACAGCAACGATGCTGGGGGAGGAAAGGGGAGGGTAGGGCGGCCAGGCGGTGCACGATAGCGCCCGCTGGCCACAAGTTGTGGAGGCTGGCGGTTAGGGCGGTGTAGGTTGGGGGCGTCATGAGGAGCAAGAAGGAAGGGATGAAGAAGATAAACAGTGCCTTGATCTCTTTTCAGCCGTTGGATGTGAATCGGATGGTGCATAAAGAAAGCGACTGATGCTAGATCTTTTTTCAGGCATCTGACCTATAGGTAGTCCCCATTAATATTGAGGACGGCCTTCTCAATTCATGTTACAACATTAGAGATCAGACAGTGGCGCGGCTGCCATTGGAGACACCTGCACCGTCAGGTCTTAGTTGGGGGCTTTGGTTTCTGACTTGGCTTTTTCGAGCCGAGGCTTGAGTTAAGCAGTGTTTGGATGAGGGAATTTGGATTTTAATCTTTGTAATTTAATTTAGTTAACATTTAGCATAACTTCATCGTAAGCATGTACTCCCTCCATCCCAAAATAAGTGACTCAACTTTATACTAACTTTGTACTAAAGTATGAGCGCCAAAGTATTATTCACGCCTCTACTGGCCAAATTATGAGCGCAATATATAGGGTAGCAGAGAATGAGTGCAGAGTTCCTCATGTATTGCCAAGGCTCATCAAGGTGTTGTTATCTTTATGAAAGGAGACAAATTTTACATCCAGACTAATGCCATTGGATACTACATATCATCTTGAAAAAAAAATTAATCATGGAAATCTCATAAAATGTAGAAAATTGTCTTTGCTGTAGAACGAGAATATTTACATATAATGAACAGAGAAGAAGTTAGGAAGCCTGCACACATGGCCTACACAACACTAGCCCATGGTAATGTCACTTATTGTCGTCACTATGCTTGAGAACAAAATTGAGAGCACAAAACATTTCCTTCTGGAAACGGAAGCTCTTATTGATTCTTTGTCATGTATCTCGATGATACAACCGCAAAAGTGTTCGGCTTTGGATTTCATGCAAAACGGGAATAAACCCAGTAACAAATTTTGTTACTGAAAAACCAAGGGAAAAACAATTCATAGAATGAGCATGCAAGAAAAATGCTCGGATAGAATATGCAAGTAGGTTAGAGACAGTCTATTGGCATCTCCCCCCTCCTTTGTGCAATGCATGTTGACACAAATCAAGGTTATATCTCACGACATTATAAAGTCTGAAGCGCATTGGTTTTGAAACTTTGGAGGTCACAGGTGTATGCTTTCAATTCATAGTTGAGGGTCAAATGAGCCAAGCTCCAAACTCGAGAGTTAAGTGAACTAATATTCTTTTAAGTTGTATGTTCGATGAAGGATATTCGGATTTGGACATATCTTGGGGAGAGTACGAGACTACACTACCCACCTTAGTGCCCAGAAGCAACAAACTTAGGCCTGAGAAAATGGGGCATGCACCTGTAAGCCAATTAGTTCCGGTCGGCCTATTGTAAGCCAATTAGTTCCAGTCGGCCAACAGTTAGCCGACAGGGTACTAATCAGCTTACTCTTGGCCGACTGGATGTATTATTTTTGAAAAAAATAAAATCGGTGTAATATTTCTGAAAATTTATAAAAAAAATGTATTATTTAAAAAAAATAGCGTATATATAGCTCAAGAAGACATGAATAGTGACTTACACGCAAGTTCAAAGATTCCAAGGCAGGAGAAGCATCAAGAAAAGAAACCAGAGAGAAGATATCGTAGACAGGGAAGCAGGCTCCTGAGCCATGAAGTTCAAACTCCAAACTCTTGAGGTGGTGGAGCTTTTCAGGAAGCATTGGAGTGTTGACATTCTGAAGAACAAAGTCTGTTACTCAATATAACCACTACACGCTAGTCTACTGATACCTCTAAATATAATTTTCTCAAAATGTACCCAAAACATACCTCACCGCAGAACACCAGGGTAAGCCTCTCGACATTGCTGGCGATAGATGGAAGCTTTGCACGACCGTAAGAGAGAATTCCGGACGGATATAAAGATGACAAATATACTTCCGTAAGTTGGGAAGAATCTTCAATATAGATCTCTGGCGGGAACCCATAATGGTGAAAAGCGGAGAGATTTGGGGCACTGATCTCTATCACCTAAATCTTTCAGACACCTTCCAACCTTGAGGAGCTTGAGCTTCTGCAGTGTACAAGGTATCTTCAAGCAAATTATCTCATTGCACGAAAAGATCTCCAACCATTCTAAGCTGAAAGATTTTGAGAGCAACTGTCGTAGTCCCTCCTCAGTAATGCGAACACCGCACAGAACTAAACTTTTCAATCTTCTAAAGCAGCCAAGTGTTCCTATGGGATGAAAATTGCAGTTGGAGATATAGAGGGACTCGATCGAACTCGTAGCCGCCTCATCAAATAAAACCGAACATGGGAAGCAGTACTTTTCCTTCATTGAAGGAGACAGCGACAAGCGAAGTTCTTTGATCCCAGATTTGACAGCAATTCTGAGCCACCGGTCTAGGTAGGAGGCACTCACACCGCTACAATGCCAAAGATTAAGTTTTAGTGTCTTCACCTCCATCCCATTGTCAGAATAGTTATTAAGAATTTTGTCAACTTTGTTCATGAAATATATTTCACTTCCCTCAAATTTATCGCCAGGCGACCAAAGTGTTTGTATGTTGAGTGTGAGGTTCGTGTAGCATCTCCATGAACACAGAAATCGTCTAGATACACAGGCAGCACGACCAACGTCTAGTACAGGCATGAGGGAATGTATATGATGTAGCATGTCCTGCAGTAGCATTGTTGACAAGTTTAGCAGTTAGGTTATAGCTAGCACTAACACTGACCTCACTTGGAATCAACAGCAAAACTATATCTCTACCTAATATTATTAAAGGACGGATCGTTTCTCCACTATTTTGTCCATCAAGTTGTTTTCGTACGTCCTCTCTTTTTTTTGTCCGTCGCTTTTGCGTTGTAGGAAAAAAATTGGGTACGTCCTTTTTTTTCTCCGTTGTAAAAAAGAAAGTTGACAAGTTTAGCAGTTAGGTTATAGCTAGCACTAACACTGACCTCACTTGGAATCAACAGCAAAACTATATCTCTACCTAATATTATTAAAAGACGGATCGTTTCTCCACTTTATTTTGTCCATCAAGTTGTTTTCGTACGTTCTCTCTTTTTTTCGTTCGTCGCTTTTGCGTTGTAGGAAAAAAATTGGGTACGTCCTTTTTTTTCTCCGTTGTAAAAAAGAAAATGCGTTATGAGGAATCAAACCGTGGCCGCGTTGTTTGAGCACGCTCGCATGAACCAGCTCACCTAACTGACCCGTTGTGTGGGAAACCATAGGAAGACTTTCTTTTATATAGATTCTATAAACGAGTTTTGTCAAAAAAAAAACTTAGAAGCCAGCTCGACCAATCCTACTAGCTGCTTCCCTGAAAATAGGTGTACCCAGCTGCTTCGATCCAACTCACGAACTCCCTCGCCTCAAAAAAAAAAAAAAAAAAAAAAAAAACTCACGAACTGCCCTTCTGTCCCACCTCGCTCCTTCAGATATAATCTCAGCAGTTTATATACGTAGTTGTTTGAAGGATCAACAAGGGGCACCAAAGGGAACGAATAGAAGAAGAATTAACTCAGAAAGGAAGGGAACAAGGAAACAACCTGTTCAGATTTACCATGAATCGAGAGGAGCTGCAACGACCATGATATTCAGAAAATAGGAGGCTCGACGCGGGGGACGGAGCTCGGGAGGAGAGGAAGGAAGGGAAAGGGGGGCAGAGGGGGAGGCACAAAGAGGTGCAGAGGCACGGCTTCCTCGCTGGTGGTGGAGTCGAGCAGCTCCAGGGCTCGCCGGAGGTCCGGCCGGGGCGGATCCGCGAGGCAACAAGGGTGCCCATGGCCATGGCTGCGCGAGCTTGCGTCGGGTGCGAGCAAGGGGAGAGGAATGGGCGCGACGCGGAAGAGGACGGCGTACCCTCGCCGGAGTCCTCAAACGACGACGGCAGCCATGGGAGCCGACCTTGTGGCGCACGCGACGAGAGCGATGCACAGCGCTGGCTGTGTGGGTGTGTGGAGGCGGGCACGGGAACGAGTGGGAGAGATGGGGGATCGGGTGGGGAAGTTAAGGCTGGAGCAAAAAATGGGCCAGCTCCGGCGCAAAGGAAAAAAGAAAAGAGAGCCCATGTGGCCTTTCTATTTTTACAGAAAAAGAATGGCGTATCTGGAGGGCCAAAAAAATAATCCAAAATGGGCTGAACTTTGGCATGTGGCCTCTCTGAATTATTACATAGATACACAATTCGAAATGGGTATTTGGAAAATAGAGCAAGGATTTAAAATTATTTGAAAATAACTGGGGTTAAATTGCAAGTGTGTTATGACTGATTCCAAATTAATGAAATCTTTTATTTTTAGCTCCCTAAAAATATTAACAGGCTATGCTATATATATGTTATAAAGAAAAATCACCATGTGCATTCCCCTCATTTTGAGGACGTTAAGCCCCTGCGGGTTCTGCGTCGTCGCCACGCCGTGCTCACCACGATAACTGCCCGTTGCGCCGATGGAAGGGAGGAGAAATCAAGGGCTGGTGACACAATGGGAGTAGCGGTCCGGTGGAAGGTGGCCTGCTTTCTCTTGTTGAAGATCTTGGGGGCGAAGAGAAGTCGGCGACGTTCGTCGGGGTCCACCATGAGGATCCCCTTCTCATCCATCTCCTCCCATCCGAGCGAGCATAACATTGGGCAGGGTACTGGGACATGGATAGGATCCCGCGGGCACCTAGGATTGAGCCCCGTGATCCACATCGCGCGTGAGGGTCGTGGTCGCGTGACAAGCAAATTTCAACCGGCGTGGCGCCAGCAGGGCGGGGCTTGGATGAAGTGTCGTCGCGGCAGTGGGGGTCCAGTGCACATGCGTAGCGCTGCGAACTATACACTTCGTTGCCGACGCCAGTTGCCGCCTGATCGACCTCCACGCGAGACGGAAATCTCCGTCATCACCTTCGATGTCGATGCCACACGCGAGGCCAAGGGATTCTTTCCTACTGCTGTCATCACCTATATCATCGACAAAACTTTCTTTATACCTTGATGAAGTTTTTCTTCATTTATTTCACATCAGGTAATAGGATTTCTGCTTACATTATGTTTTCCCTTCTTGGTTTGTCATTGATGTACCAGCAACTGCTAGCAATCTCAGTCGTGCACGGTGATGCATATTAGCGTTTTGTATAAATTTCGGTCAAATATTATATCTAGCTTTTGCAGATTAGCGTTTTGTATAAATTTTGGTCAAATATTATATCTAGCTTTACCTGCCTTGAGCTCTTCTTTTCCCACGGGAATCCTAATAAGACTTACAGGTTACCTTGTTCTCTATTATTGAGTAATTCTTATGATGCCTTTAAAAAGACTGCTTACGATGACTGATAAATTAATTGTATTGCATTTATGTGCAATTTGGAGGATCAGGTAACCTGTTGGTTCGAAGGTGAAACATGCCCATCATGGGATGGATCGCAATGTCTATCATTTGATGCTAGATTATTGTTTTATGTCGTATAGGTGTTTCAACGTTGTAAAACCATAACTGCATACTACTCTCCTAATGAAATCACTGTTTTTTTTTTCAGGTTTTTTTTTATCTCGGCAATTGAGTAATTGTTCTGCACAACAGCACAAAAGTTGAATTTACACAGATATGTAAGTTTTAGTTGTGGAGCTAAAAGATTAGAGTTGGTGAGATAGGTGTAGGGAAAAACTACAGAAGGAGGCCGTCAAGTCTAGCACGATGAGATGAGTTTTTTTTAACCTTTAAATTTATAGATTTTTAAGTTTAAAAATTCTGATACGCTGGTGCGGTTCAATGACATGTGTGTCGTATGGTGGCTGAGCTTACAGTTTTGGGGTTGACCACATTCAAAGCGTTGTGATGAGATGAATACCGTGACCACCGCTAGCAAGCGTGAAAAGGAGGATGAGGGGTGACACAAGTGGGATGGGGTGCCATGTTGAAAACTTGAAATAGAGTACGTGCATCGAGGAGCGGGGTGAGTCTTAAGCCATGGTTATTTCGTAGGGGTGTGTAATGTAATGTTGTCTTTTCTAGCAACGCACGGGCATGTTTGCTAGTATAGTGTTAATTGACACATGTGCGTTGCATCCAGACTTGCACTGAAGATAAAATAGCACTCAAGTTTATTTAATTGTTGTTAGCCAATTTACCATGCACAAGATTGTTGATCAATAATAAGTGTTGTACATCTGAGTGCTGCGCCCAAATGCATGCAGTGCCAGAAGTTAAAATAAACATGGAGTTATTCGCAACCCATACCTCAGGAAGTTTGTGAAGCTCAAAATCTTGTCTCGTTTTTGCGGCATCTTGACAAAAGTCACCTTCTCCGCAGGGTTGAGTCTTTGTTTCAGCTGATGAAGCTCTCTGCCCCCTCTCTGCAGAGCACTTGGGCTCATTCATATCAAATTTTGTAGATTCAGCATGCCATTAAAGTTCCCAAAAGATAACGTCCACACGTGTGGCATGAAGCAACATGGCCCAAACAACTCCATTACCATTCATTTTGCCACGTCAAAACATATGACATTAGCGGAAATCTTTTTAATTTTTGGCTTAAAAATATTTTATTTCTAATTAAAAATCCGTTTTCACCATTAAATTCGTCTCGACGAGATCTTCAAAACTAGATCCCATGTTGATATGTTTCGATGATTTTTTTTTTGCCAAAAGTTGCCATGATGTTTACACTGTAGTTGTCATAGTGTTTACACTAAAGTTGCCATGTGGCAATTTTAGTTTATAGATCATGACAATTCAGTATTTTGACCATGACAATTACAGTACTTTGACCATAAAAATTATTTTTTGTATGAACCATGGCAATTTTAAGTGCATGTATCATGTCAATTTTAGTTTATGGTTCATGGCAAGTCTAGTTTCTTAATTCCCGTTTTATAGTATGTCAAAATTTACTTTTAAAGGTAGAAGAAAAAATAGCTAAAACATATCATGGCAACTTCAGTGTAAACACCATGGCAATTCATGTGTAATAGACATGGCAACTTTTAACCCAAAAAAAATGCCGTCGAAACATATTGATATGAGATCTAGTTTCGAAGATCTCGTCGCGATGGATTTAATGGTGAAAACGGATCTTCAATCGGACTTTTCATTTAAGAGATAAAATATTTTAAAAACTGGAAATCCAAAAAGATTCCCACATGCATGCATGCGGTGGCGTGGCGTAATCTGTGTGTTGTAGGGCGTGTGGGCGGGTGTTGCTCCCTCCACACGTGTGGGCGTTATCAGCGTCCTTAAAGTTCTACATGTGAACGCGAGGAATCACTAGTAGAAAACATGGCTTTGGTTGAAGCCTAGGTAAGGGCATTAATCCCGGTTCACTCACGAATCGGGACCAAAGGGGGCATGAGTCCCGGTTCGTGAGGCCAGGGCGCCGGCCGAGCCTCGGGGGCCATTGGTCCCGGTTCGTCTGACACTTTTGGTCCCGGTTCCAGACACGAACCGGGTGTCTGGAACCGGGACCAATGGTCCTCGCTCCTGGCCCACCACCTTTAGTCCCGGTTGGTGGCTGGAACCGGGACCAAATGTTGTCCTTTAGTCCCGGTTGTAGCCATAAACCGGGACTAAAGAGAAGCCTATATATACCCCCGAGAACAGAGCCACTGCTCTGTTTTTTTGGCCAGCCGTGGGAAGAGGTGTGTGGTGCTCTAGCTCACCTCCTATGCACATGAGATGTTCGATGAAATGCCCGAGCCACACTTAAGCTTTCTCCTCTCGAAGCTCCTTGTCCAAGCTCCATTTTCCTCAAGATTTGTCTAGGTTTGGCGGTCCGTCCTGTCCCGTCCCCGTCCTCACCGCCATCGATCGCCCACGCCGATCTCGTCGCCGGCACCACCGTGGTGCTCTTGTTCTTATCTTCTTTCTAAAAGAATAAAAATTCTTACTTGTATGATTTAGGTAGATACTTGTATAATTTTCTTACTTTTATTATTGTTTGTTATTATATAGTGCGATGGTTTTGGTATCTGCCCCCGTCGGCCCTCGTCCTGTCTATGATTCGGATGTGGTATATATTATCTTTTATAACTATTTGTTTCATTTAGTGTTTATGACAATTATGCCGACCAACGTGACATAGATGTTTTTATCTAGGAGGTATGTGAACCGGAAATTCCAACCGACCCTCTTGTCGAGAGGTTAAATTTAGTTGAAAAAGAAAACAATTACTTGAAGAAAAAATTGAAAAGAATTGAGGACGAGAAGATAGAATTGGAGTTGCATGTTGCGGATATCGTCGATGATCAGAAGATCAAGATGGATAAAATGCGCTTGAAGAATAGAAAGATTAAAAAATATGCCATTCATACTGAGGCTTGGTATCATTATGCCGTTGGATCAATTGTTACCTTAGTTGCGATTATGATCGCATTTGTTGTTGCATTGAAATGGTTTACATAGTTTCAATGTATGTTTTAATTAGATGCTCTAGAGAGCTATATGTTGTTCAATGAAAACTATGTATGAACTTTATGAATTTATTTTTTCAGTAATAACATTTGATCACTACTGTACTTTGGTTTTAATGTGATGATGAACTTCTATTAATTTGGTCACTTCTCTATTCATGATGTTCTATAATGGCTTTTGACACACTTAATTATATATAATGCACGCAGATGAACCGGCAATGGATGTACGGTGACAGACGCACCTCCGAGTACATTAAGGGCGTGCATAATTTTCTCGAAGTGGCTGAGGAAAACAAGCAGAATGGTTTTATGTGTTGTCCATGCCCTAGATGTGAGAATACGAAGTCTTACTCTGACTTGAAAACCCTTCACATCCATCTGCTTGAGAAGGGTTTCATGCCACACTATAATGTTTGGACCAAGCACAGAGAAAGAGGGGTTATGATGGAAGACAACGAAGAAGAAGAGGATGATGACAACTATCTGCCCCCTGAATACGGTGATGCTGCAACGGGGGAAGCTGAAGATCAAGAGGAACCAGATGATGTGCTCGATGATGATCTTCGCCGGGTCATTGTTGATGCAAAGAGACAATGCCAAAGTGAAAGGGAGAAGTTGAAGTTCGATCGCATGTTAGAGGATCACAAAAAAGGGTTGTACCCAAATTGCGAAGATGGCAACACAAAGCTTGGTACCACACTGGAATTGCTGCAATGGAAGGCAGACAATGTTGTATCTAACAACGGATTTGAGAAGCTACTAAAAATATTGAAGAAGAAGCTTCCAAAGGATAACGAATTTCCCGACAATACGTACGGAGCAAAGAAGGTTCTATGCCCTCTAGGATTGGAGGTGCAGAAGATACATGCATGCCCTACTGACTGCATCCTCTACCGCGGTGCGTACGAGGATTTGAACGCATGGCCGGTATGCGGTGCATTGCGGTATAAGATCAGACGAGATGACCCTGGTGATGTTGAGGGCGAGCGCCCCAGGAAGAGGGTTCCTGCCAAGGTGAACCACGGTTGAAACGTCTGTTCAGAAACAAAGAGCATGCCAAGTTGATGCGATGGCACAAAGAGGACCGTAAGAAAGATGGGAAGTTGAGAGCACCCGCTGACGGGTCGCAATGGAGAAAAATTGAGAGAACATGGGGGGACTTTGCAGGTGACGCAAGGAACGTATGGTTTGGTTTAAGCGCGGATGGCATTAATCCTTTTGGGGAGCAGAGCAGCAATCATAGCACCTGGCCTGTGACTCTATGTATCTATAACCTTCCTCCTTGGTTGTGCATGAAGCGGAAGTTCATTATGATGCCAGTGCTCATCCAAGGCCCTAAGCAACCCGGCAACGACATTGATGTGTACCTAAGGCCATTAGTTGAAGAACTTTTATAGCTGTGGAATGGAAAAGGTGTACGTGTGTGGGACGAGCACGAGCAGCAGGAATTTGACCTACATGCGTTGTTGTTTGTAACCATCAAAGATTGGCCTGCTCTCAGTAACCTTTCAGGACAAACAAACAAGGGATACCACACATGCACGCACTGTTCAGATGACACCGAAAGTATATATTTGGACAAATGCAGGAAGAATGTGTACCTGGGACATCGTCGATTTCTTCCGACCAACCATGAATGTCGAAAGAAAGGCAAGCATTTCAAAGGCGAGGCAGATCACCGGAAGAAGCCCGCCGTCCGTACTGGTGATCACATACTTGATATGGTCAATGATTTACAAGTAATCTTTGGAAAGGGTCCCGGAGGACTATCTGTTCCGAATGACGCTGAGGGACACGCACCCATGTGGAAGAAGAAATCTATATTTTGGGACCTACCCTATTGGAAAGACCTAGAGGTCCGCTCTGCAATCGACGTGATGCACGTGACGAAGAATCTTTGCATGAACCTGCTAGGCTTCTTGGGCGTGTATGGGAAGACAAAAGACACACCGGAGGCACGGGAGGACCAGCAACGTGTGCACGAAAAAGATGGCATGCATCCAAAGCAGTATGAAGGGCCTTCCAGCTACGCTCTTACCAAAGAAGAGAAGGAAATCTTCTTTGAATGACTGCTCAGTATGAAGGTCCCGTCTGGCTTCTCGTCGAATATAAAGGGAATAATAAATATGGCAGAGAAAAAGTTCCAGAACCTAAAGTCTCATGACTGCCACATGATTATGACGCAACTACTTTCCGGTTGCATTGAGGGGGCTTCTACCGGTAAACGTTCGATTAGCCATTGTGAAGCTATGTGCATTCCTCAATGCAATCTCTCAGAAGGTAATCGATCCAGAAATCCTACCAAGGTTAAGGAGTGATTTGGCGCAATGTCTTGTCAGTTTTGAGCTGGTGTTCCCACCATCCTTCTTCAATATCATGACGCACGTCCTAGTTCATCTAGTCGACGAGATTGCCATTCTGGGCCCTGTATTTCTACACAATATGTTCCCCTTTGAGAGGTTCATGGGAGTCTTAAAGAAATATGTTCGTAACCATGTTAGGTCAGAAGGAAGCATCTCCACGGGCCATCAAACTAAGGAGGTCATTGGGTTTTGTGTTGACTTCATTCCTGACCTTAAGAAGATTCATCTCCCTCAATCGCGGTATGAGGGGAGACTGACTGGAAAAGGCACGCTAGGAGCGGACTCAATAATATGTAGGGACGGGCATTCTTGGTCTCAAGCACACTACACAGTTCTACAGAATTCTACCTTGGTGACCACGTATGTCAATGTACACAAGAATATTCTACGCTCCAAACACCCAGAGTAGTGTGACGACTGGATTACATGTGAACACATCAGGAGTTTCGGCAGTTGGTTGCAAACACATCTCATGGGTGACAACACTGTTTCTGATGAGCTGTACTCGTTGGCCAGGGGACCATCTTCGACTGTATTGACTTACAAAGGGTACGAGATAAATGGGAATACATTTTACACGATCTCCCTAGATCAAAAGAGCACCAACCAAAATAGTGGTGTCCGCTTTGATGCAGCAACTAAGAGGGGAAAGGACACATATTATGGTTACGTAGTGGACATATGGGAACTTGACTATGGACATGATTTTAAGGTCCCTTTGTTTCAGTGCAAATGGGTCAATCTGTCAGGAGGCGGGGTACAGGTAGACCCACAGTACGGAATGACAACAGTGGATCTGAACAATCTTGGGTACACAGACAAACCATTCGTCCTAGCCAATGATGTGGCGCAGGTTTTCTATGTGAAGGAATGTCTACCAAACCGAGAAAAAGAAAAGATAAGGAAGCGAATACATCATACGATGAGCCAAAGCGCCACATAGTTCTTTCAGGGAAAAGAGACATCGTGGGAGTGGAGCGCAAGACAGACATGTATAAAGATTATGAAAAGTTTCATGAAATTCCTCCCTTCAAAGTCAAGGCTGACCCAAGCACCCTGTTAAACGATGAAGATTATCCATGGTTACGGCGTAATAAGCAAAGGACACAAGCGAAGAAAAAGTGAAGACTTTCTCTCCACAACTATTCTGATGATGCCTTTGATCTAGAATATCACTGCAGTTACATGTGAAGAAATGAAATGCCTTTTGTAACAGATGAGTTTTCGTCCGAAACCCTGATACTTCGAAAGAGATTGTCCATTTTGTACACGAAGTGCATCCAGTTTTTGCCGTAACCCTCTCAACTTTTTAGAACATGCTATGTGGGTGAAATGATGATACCATGCCAACTTTCAACCTTTTCAGACTTCATTTGTAGTGCTTTTCAATTTCAGGGTCATTTAGCTCAAAAAAATCAGTAAATGCATGAAAAATACCAAATGAAGTAAGAAAGGGTTGAAAATTTATGATGTGGCTTTGAATGGTGCATTTTGAACACACGAAAAGTCTGGAGTTCAAATATGTTCCAAAAAATGAAATGCCTTTTGTAACGGATGAGTTTTCGTCCGAAACCCTGATACTTCGAAAGAGATTGTCCATTTTGTACATGAAGTGCATCCAGTTTTTGCCGTAACCCTCTCAACTTTTTAGCACATGCTATGTGGGTGATATGATGATTCCATGCCAACTTTCAACCTTTTCAGACTTCATTGTAGTGCTTTTCAATTTCAGGGTCATTTAGCTAAAAAAATCAGTAAATGCATGAAAAATACCAAATGAAGTAAGAAAGGGTTAAAAATTTATGATGTGGCTTTGAATGGTGCATTTTGAACACACAAAAAGTCTGGAGTTCAAATAAGTTCAAAAAAATGAAATGCCTTTTGTAACAGATGAGTTTTCGTCCGAAACCCTGATACTTCGAAAGAGATTGTCCATTTTGTACACGAAGTGCATCCAGTATTTGTCGTAATCCTCTCAACTTTTTAGCACATGCTGTGTGGGTGAAATGATGATACCATGCCAACTTTCAACCTTTTCAGAGTTCATTTGTAGTGCTTTTCAATTTCAGGGTCATTTAGCTCAAAGAATGAACTAATAGCAAAAAGAATGAACTAGAAAACTTTTATAAAACTCTAATAGCAAAAAAGAATGAACTAAAAAGAATCAATTAAAATATTCTGTTATGATCAACTAAAACAAAACTATAATATTCTTCGACAGCAAAAAGAATCAACAAAAAAGCTTTTATAAACCTCTAGTATTTTTGAAACTAAAATTATATAAAATTTATGCAACTAAAATTATTAAAGTATTTTTTGTTCAAAACATTAATAGCAAAAAGAATTTTCAGAAAGTATTTTTTTGTTAGAAACTTTAGTAGCAAACTAAAATAACAAAATATATTTTTGATTAAAACACCCATTTAAAATAACCTAAAAATTACCAAATTGAATATAACGATAAAACACACTAATATTAAATAGCAGGAAAAAGAATCACTCAAAAATCTATTTTTAAAGTAAAGTTATTCACAAACTAGTGATTCGCACAAATTTCAAAGAATTCAAATTTAAAATATTTAAATTTGAAAACGAATGGCACTAACAGAAAGTTTATAATTTTTGTGACCTAAAGCAAAAAGAACTACTCAAAAACTCTAAGTATTTAGCTGTAACTAGAAACAAAAGAAAATAAATAAAGCAAAAAACAAAACAAAAATAATGGATTTTTTTTTAAAATGCCGCCTACTAGGCCACCACGGCGTGCATACGACTCGAAACCCAACACACTAGTTGGGCCAGGATGCAGGCCCGCAGAAGGCCCAGTAGGCCCACAGGCAGAGAGAGTGTGTATAGGTCCGTAGGCCTACATTAGAGAGGAGCTCGAAGTAGTAGGCACAACCGCGCTTATAAAACAGTGTCGAAGCCTCTCAGCTAGCGAGGTGGGACTAAACATGCAACCGCACCGCGGCTGTGCTAGGCACAGGCCTTTGGTCCCAGTTGGTGGCTCGAACCGGGACCAATGCCATCCTTTCGTCCCGGTTGGTGGCACCAACCGGGACCAATGCCCCCCTTTAGTCCCGGTTCGTGCCACCAACCAGGACCAAAGGTCTCTGCTTCCCGCCCTTTGGGCTGACGAAAACTGACCTTTGGTCCCGGTTGGTGGCACGAACCGGGACTAAAGGGGGGCATTGGTCCCGGTTGGTGCCACCAAGCGGGACTAAAGGCTTTGCTATATAAGCCAACACTTAGCATTTTTCAGATTTCATCTCTGCATTTGCCCCCGACAAAGCCGCCAGGCTGCCCGAGCTCGCCGTCGACGCCATCGCTGCCCTCTGCCCCGTCGACGCCGTCAGGCTACTCCACCTCGCCGTCGACGCCCTCGCCGACGCCCTCTGCCCCAATGCTCTCCCTGCCCCGACACCGGCGCCGCTCCCCGCGCCCCTGCCCTGCCCCGACGCCGCCGTGCTTCTGCCCCTGCCCCGACGCCGCCCCCAGTGAGCCCCCCTTCCCCCGCGCCGCCGCCCCTGCTCTGCTTGCCGCGCTGTGCCCCGGCTCTGCTTGCCGCGCGCCGCCGCCGCCGCCCCGGCCTGCTCTCTGCCTTTTTTTTGTTCATACATTTTTTTGTCCATTGATGTATGTATGGATGTTGTATGTATATGTATATGCAGATGTATATATGATCCATGGATATGTATGCTTGATGTATGATTTTTTTTGTTCATAGAATTTTTTTGTCCATTGATGTATGCTTTTTTTTGTTCATAGAAAGTTTTTTGTTCATAGAAAGTTTTTATATATGATCCATAGACATATGAGCAATGATGATCCATGGATGTATGCATTGATATATGAGCAATGATGTTATTAGAAAGTCTTTTGTTCATAGAACTTTTTTTTGTTCATAGAAAGTTTTTTGTTCATACAAAGTATTTTGTTCATAGAAAGTTTTTTGTTCATAGAAAGTTTTTATATATGACCATGGATATATGAGCAATGATGATCCATGGATGTATGCAGTGATATATGAGCAATGATGTTTATAGAAAGTTTTTTGTCCATAGAACTTTTTTTTGTTCATAGAAAGTTTTTATATATGACCATGGATATATGAGCAATGATGATCCATGGATGTATGCGGCGACGCCGAGCCCCCTCCCCGATAACTTCCCCAAGAACTTACCAAGTTACTAAGTTACTAAGTTAAAATGTTCATATATTCAAAATGAGTTAATTAAAAGACTCACTGAGTTAAAATTTACCCCCTCCCCGATAACTTCGATATGAGGGGGGGACGTCGGACATGCATGCATGAGAGAGAGGCGGTCCGCTCGCCCGACGAACTATCGAGGCCACCCAAACCCTAGAAGAAAGAGCGTCATTGTCGATCTACCCCCTCCCCGATAACTTCAACATGAGGGGGGACATCAGACATGCATGAGAGAGAGGCGGTCCGCTCGCCCGACCAACTATCGAGGCCACCCAAACCCTAGAAGAAAGAGCATCATTGTCGATCTACCCCCTCCCCGATAACTTCGACATGAGGGGGGACGTCGGACATGCATGAGAGAGGCGGTCCGCAACTAATCCATTGCTCATATATGCATATGATTCCTGTTGTGATTAGCTATAGGTCTATGTTTGCCAATAATCCATCTCTCATGTTTGTATATTGCCATGTTGTAATATTTGCAGAAACTATGGAAAGAGACTTAGAACAAGAACAGTTGTTGGGGGATATAATCCTCGTCAGAGGTGATCCCTTGTCGTTTCTCAACGACACCAATGGTCAGGAAGGAGAGGATGACGGCTCCGGTGATCCAACAATGGAGGAGGAAGGAGATCATGACGTCTCCGGTGACCGAATGGCGGAGGAAGGAGATCATGATGACGGCTCCGGTGATCGAACGGAGGAGGGAGCTGTTGCAAAGTCCGGCGAGGTATATATATTAATTAAGCCTGTGCTGACTTGATGCATTCATTGTTTTGGTATGTACATATATTAATGAAGGAAATATGCCCTAGAGGCAATAATAAAGTTGTTATTTTATATTTCCTTATTCATGATAAAGGTTTATTATTCACGCTGGAATTGTATTGATCGGAAACTTAAATACATGTGTGAGTACATAAACAAATACCGTGTCCCTAGTAACCCTAGTAAGCCTCTACTAGACTAGCTCGTTGACCAAAGATGGTTAAGGTTTCCTAACCATGGACTTGTGTTGTCATTTGATAACGGGATCACATCATTAGGAGAATGATGTGATGGACAAGACCCACCCGTTAGCTTAGCATAATGATCGTTCAGTTTTATTGCTATTGCTTTCTTCATGTCAAATACATATTCCTTCGACTATGAGATTATGCAACTCCCGGATACCAGAGGAATACTTTGTGTGCTATCAAACATCACAACGTAACTGGGTGATCATAAAGATGCTCTACAGGTATCTCCGAAGGTGTTTGTTGAGTTGGCATAGATCGAGATTAGGATTTGTCACTCCGAGTTTCGGAGAGGTATCTCTGGGCCCTCTCGGTAATACACATCATAAGCTTGCAAGCAAATGACTAAGGAGTTAGTCACGAGGTGATGTATTACGGAATGAGTAAAGAGACTTGCCGGTAACGAGATTGAACTAGGTATGAAGATACCGACGATTGAATCTCGGGCAAGTAACATACCGATGGACAAAGGGAATTACGTATGTTGTCATAATGGTTCGACCGATAAAGATATTAGTAGAATATGTAGGAGCCAATATGAGCATCCAGGTTCCGATGTTGGTTATTGAACGGAGAGGTGTCTTGGTCATGTCTACATAGTTCTCGAACCCGTAGGGTCCGCACGCTTAACGTTCGATGACGATATAGTATTATATGAGTTATGTGATTTGGTGACCGAATGTTGTTCGGAGTCCCGGATGAGATCCCGGACATCACGAGGAGTCTCTGAATGGTCGAGAGGTAAAGATTTATATATGGGAAGTCATATTTTGGGTTCCGGAAAAAGGTGCAGTTTTTTCTGTATTGTACCGGGAAGCTTCCAGAAGGTTCCGGAGGATTCCGGAAGTCCACAAGTGGGTCCACCATGTCCCAAGGGCTGGCATGGGCTAAGGGGAGGCGCCCTGGCCATATTGGGCCAGGCGCACCAAGTCCTCAAAGGCCCATGCAGCTAGGGAAGGAAAAAAGGAGAGTCCGAGTAGGAATAGGATTGGACTTTGGAGTCCAAGTCCATGTGTGTACTGTTCACGTGGACTATTCATGTGGTACTGTTCATGTGGCACTATTCCTTCTACTCCAAGTCCCTACACATATATAAATAGAGGAGAGGGGGCGCCCCAAACAACACAGAAGATTGTCTTAGCCGTGTGCGGCGCCCCCGTCCACCGTTTACTCCCTCGGTTATATTTTTGTGGTGCTTAGGCGAAGCCCTGTGGAGATCACTTCACCATCACCGTCAGCACGCCGTCGGGCTGACGGAACTCATCTACTACTTCGCCCGTCTTGCTGGATCAAGAAGGCGAGGACGTCACCGAGCTGAACATGTGCAGAACGCGGAGGTGCCGTGCGTTCGGTACTAGATCGGTTGGAGCGCGAAGAAAGTTCGACTACATCAACCGCGTTGTGAAACGCTTCTGCTTATGGTCTACGAGGGTACGTAGACACACCCTCCCCCTCGTTGCTATGCATCTCCATGGATAGGTCATTGCGTGTGCGTAGAATTTTTTTTGTTTTCCATGCAACGTTCCCCAACAGTGGCATCATGAGCCAGGTCTATGCGTAGATGATATGCACGAGTAGAACACAAAGAGTTGTGGGCGGTGATAGTCATACTGCTTACCACCAACGTCTTATTTTGATTCGGCGGTATTGTGGGATGAAGCGGCCCGGACCAACCTTACATGTCCACGCACATGAGACCGGTTCCACCGACTGACATGCAACTAGTTTTGCATAAAGGTGGTTGGCGGGTGTCTGTTTCTCCTACTTTAGTTGAATCGAATTTGACTGCGGCCGGTCCTTGAAGAAGGTTAAAACAGCAAACTTGACGAATCACCGTTGTGGTTTTTGCCGTAGGTAAGAACGGTTCTTGCTAGAAGCCCGTAGCAGCCACGTAAAACTTGCAACAACAAAGTAGAGGACGTCTAACTTGTTTTTGCAGGGCATGTTGTGATGTGATATGGTCAAGACATGATGTGATATACGTTATTGTATGAGATGATCATGTTTTGTAAGTTATCGGCAACTGGCAGGAGCCTTATGGTTGTTGCTTTATTGTATGAAATGCAAACGCCATGTAATTGCTTTACTTTATCACTATGCGTTAGCGATAGTTGTAGAAGCTATAGTTGGCGAGACGACCACGACGCAATGATGGAGATCAAGGTGTCGAGCCGGTGACGATGGAGATCATGACGATGCTTTGGAGATGGAGATTAAAAGCACAAAATGATGATGGCCATATCATGTCACATATTTTGATTGCTTGTGATGATTATCTTTTATACATCTTATTTTACTTAGTACGGCGGTAGCATTATAAGATGATCCCTTCACTAAATTTCAAGGTAAAAGTGTTCTCCCCGAGTATGCACCGTTGCGAAAGTTCGTCGTTTCGAGACACCATGAGATGATAGGGTGATAGACTCTACGTTCACATACAACGGGTGTAAGACAGTTTTACACATGCAGAATACTTGGGTTAAACTTGACGAGCCTAGCATGTACAGACATGGCCTTGGAACACTGGAGACCGAAAGGTCGAACGTGAATCATATAGTAGATATGATCAACATAGAGATGTTCACCATTGATGACTACCCCATCTCACGTGATGATCGGACATGGGTTAGTTGATTTGGATCATGTATCACTTAGATGACTTGAGGGATGACTATTTAAGTGGGAGTTCTTAAGTAATTTGATTAATTGAACTTAATTTATCATGAACTTAGTCTTGATAGTATTTGCATATCTATGTTATAGATCAATAGCTCACGTATAGCTCCCCTGTTTTATTTTTGATATGTTCCTAGAGAAAACTAAGTTGAAAGATGATAGTAGCAATGATGCGGACTGGGTCCATGATCTGAGGATTATCCTCATTGCTGCACAGAAGAATTATGCCCTTGATGCACCGCTAGGTGACAGACCTATTGCAGGAGCAGATGCAAATGTTATGAATGTTTAGCAAGCTCGATATAATGACTACTTGATAGTTTAGTGCGCCATGCATTACGGCTTAGAACCGGGACTTCAAAAACATTTTGAACGCCACGGAGCATATGAGATGTTCAAGAGCTGAAATTGGTATTTCAGACTCATGCCCGTGTCGAGAGGTATGAGACCTCTGACAAGTACTTTGCCTACAAGATGGAGGAGAATAGCTCAACCAGTGAGCATGTCCTCAGAATGTATGGGTACTACAATCGCTTGAATCAAGTGGGAGTTAATCTTCCAGATAAGATAGTGATTGACAAAGTTCTCTAGTCACTATCACCATGCTACTAGAACTTCATGATGAACTATAATATGTGAGGGATGATGAAAATGATTCATGAGCTCTTTGCGATGCTGAAATCGGCGATGGTAAAAATCAAGAAAGAGCATCAAGTGTTGATGGTTAACAAGACCACCAGTTTCAAGAAAAAGGGCAAGGGAAAGAAAGGGAACTTCAAGAAGAATGGCAAGCAAGTTGCCGTTCCCATGCAAAAGCCCAAAGCTGGACCCAAGCCTGAAACTGAGTGCCTCTACTGCAAAGGAAATGGTCACTGGAAGCGGAACTACCCCGAATACTTGGCGGATAAGAAGGATGGCAAAGTGAACAAAGGTATATTTGATATACATGTTATTTATGTGTATTTTACTAATGTTCATAGTAGCCCCAGGGTATTTGATACCGGTTCAGTTGCTAAGATTAGTAACTCGAAACAGGAGTTGCAAAATGAACAGAGACTAGTTAAGGACGAGGTGACGATGTGTGTTGGAAGTGATTCCAAGGTTGATAAGATCACCATCACACACTCTATCTACCTTCGAGATTAGTGTTGGACCTAAATAAATGTTATTTGGTGTTTGCGTTGAGCATGAATATGATTGGGTCATGTTTATTGCGATACGGTTATTCATTTAAGTCAGAGAATAATTGTTGTTCTGTTTACATGAATAAAACCTTATATGGTCATACACCCAATGTAAATGGTTTATTGAATCTCGATCGTAGTGATAAACATATTCATAATATTGATGCCAAAAGATGCAAAGTTGATAATGATAGTGCAACATATTTGTGGCACTGCCGTTTAGGTCATATTGGTGTAAAGCGCATGAAGAAACTCCATGCAGATGGGCTTTTGGAATAACTTGATTATGAATCATTTGATACTTGCGAACCATGCCTCATGGGCAAGATGACTAAAACTCCGTTCTCCGGAACAATGGAGTGAGCTAATGACTTATTGGAAATAATACATACCAATGTATGCGGTCCGATGAGTGTTGAAGCATGCGGCGGGTATCGTTATTTTCTGACCTTCACAGATGATTTGAGTAGATATGGGTATATCTACTTAATGAAACACAAATCTGAAACATTTGAAAAGTTCAAAGAATTTCAGAGTGAAGTGGAGAATAATCGTAACAAGAAAATAAAGTTTCTACGATCTGATTGCAGAGGCGAATATTTGAGTTACGAGTTTGGCCTTCATTTAAAACAATGTGGAATAGTTTCACAACTCACACCACCTGGAACACCACAGTGTAAAGGTGTGTCCGAACGTCGTAACCGTACTTTATTAGATATGGTGCGATCTATGATGTCTCTTACCGATTTACCACTATCGTTTTGGGGTTATGCATTAGAGACAGCTGCATTCACGTTAAATAGGGCACCGTTTTAATCCGTTGAGACGACACCGTATGAACTATGGTTTGGTAAGAAACCTAAGCTGTCGTTTCTTAAAGTTTGGGGTTGCGACACTTATGTCAAAAGGCTTCAGCCTGATAAGCTAGAACCCAAATCGGAGAAGTGCGTCTTCATAGGGTACCCTAAGGAAACAATTGGGTACACCTTCTACCACAGATCCGAAGGCAAGATCTTTGTTGCCAAGAATGGAACCTTTCTAGAGAAGGAGTTTCTCTCGAAAGAAGTGAGTGGGAGGAAAGTAGAACTTGATGAGGTAATTGTACCTTCTCTCGAATTGGAAAGTAGCTCATCACAAGAAACCGTTCCAATGATGCCTACACCAACTAGAGAGAAAGCTAATGATGATGATCATGAAACTTCAGATCAAGTTACTACTGAACTTCGTAGGTCAACCAGAGCACGATCCGCACCAGAGTGGTACGGTAGTTCTAGAAGTCATGTTACTAGACCAATGCGAACCTACGAACTATGAAGAAGCTATGATGAGCCCAGATTCCGACAGATGGCTTGAGGCCATGAAATCTGAGATAGGATCCATGTATGAGAACAAAGTGTGGACTTTGGTGGATTTTCCCAATGATCGGCAAGCCATAGAGAATAAATGGATCTCCAAGAAGAAGACTGACGTTGATGGTAATGTTACTATCTACAAAGCTCGACTTGTCGCAAAAGGTTTTCGACAAGTTCAAGGGGTTGACTACGATGAGACTTTCTCACCCGTAGCGATGCTTAAGTCTGTCCGAATCATGTTAGCAATTGCCGCATTTTATGATTATGAAATCTGGCAAATGGACGTCAAAAAACTGCATTCATTACTGGATATCTTAAAGAAGAGTTGTATATGATGCAACCAGAAGGTTTTGTCGATCCTAAAGGTGCTGACAAAGTGAGCAAGCTCCAGCGATCCATCTATGGACTGGTGCAAACATCTCGGAGTTGGAATATACGCTTTGATAAGGTGATCAAAGCATATGGTTTTATACAGACTTACGGTGAAGCCTGTATTTACAAGAAAGTGAGTGGGAGCTCTGTAGCATTTCTGATATTATATGTGGATGACATATTGCTGATTGGAAATGATATAGAATTTCTGGATAGCATAAAAGGATACTTGAATAAGAATTTTTCAATGAAATACCTCAGTGAAGCTACTTACGTATTGAGCATTAAGATCTATAGGGATAGATCGAGACGCTTGATAAGACTTTCAATGAGTACATACCTTGACAAGATTTTGAATGATTTCAAAATGGATCAGTCAAAAAAGGAGTTCTTGCCTGTATTGTAAGGTATGAAGTTGAGTAAGACTCAAATCTCGACCACAGCAGAAGATAGAGAAAGAATGAAAGTCATTCCCTATGCCTCAGCCATAGGTTCTATAAAGTATGCCATGCTGTGTACCAGACCTATTGTGTACCTTGCCATAAGTTTTGCAAGGGGGTACAATAGCGATCCAGGAGTAGATCACAGGACAGCGGTCAAAATTATCCTTAGGTACCTAAGAGGACTAAGGAAATGTTTCTCGGTTATGGAGGTGATAAAGAGTTCGTCGTAAAGGGTTATGTCGATACAAGCTTTAACACCGATCCAGATGACTCTGAGTCTCAATCTAGATACGTATTGAAAGTGGGAGCAATTCGCTAGAGTAGCACCATGCAGAGCATTGTAAACATAGAAATTTGCAAATATACATACGAATCTGAATGTGACAGACCCGTTGACTAAACTTCTCTCACAAGCAAAACATGATCACACCTTAGTACTCTTTGGGTGTTAATCACATGGCGATGTGAACTAGATTATAGACTCTAGTAAACCCTTTGGGTGTTGGTCACATGGCGATGTGAACTATGGGTGTTAATCACATGACGATGTGAACTATTGGTGTTAAATCACATGGCGATATGAACTAGATTATTGACTCTAGTGCAAGTGGGAGACTGAAGGAAATATGCCCTAGAGGCAATAATAAAGTTGTTATTTTATATTTCCTTATTCATGATAAAGGTTTATTATTCATGCTAGAATTGTATTGATCGGAAACTTAAATACATGTGTGAGTACATAAACAAATACCGTGTCCCTAGTAAGCCTCTACTAGACTAGCTCGTTGATCAAAGATGGTTAAGGTTTCCTAACCATGGACATGTGTTGTCATTTGATAATGGGATCACATCATTAGGAGAATGATGTGATGGACAAGACCCACCCGTTAGCTTAGCATAATGATCGTTCAGTTTTATTGCTATTGCTTTCTTCATGTCAAATACATATTCCTTCGACTATGAGATTATGCAACTCCCGGATACCAGAGGAATACTTTGTGTGCTATCAAACGTCACAACGTAACTGGGTGATCATAAAGATGCTCTACAGGTATCTCCGAAGGCGTTTGTTGAGTTGGCATAGAACGAGATTAGGATTTGTCACTCCGAGTTTCGGAGAGGTATCTCTGGGCCCTCTCGGTAATACACATCATAAGCTTGAAAGCAAACGACTAAGGAGTTAGTCACGAGGTGATGTATTACGGAATGAGTAAAGAGACTTGCCGGTAACGAGATTGAACTAGGTATGAAGATACCGACGATCGAATCTCGGGCAAGTAACATACCGATGGACAAAGGGAATTACGTATGTTGTCATAACGGTTCGACCGATAAAGATCTTCATAGAATATGTAGGAGCCAATATGAGCATCCAGGTTCCGCTGTTGGTTATTGACCGGAGAGGTGTCTCGGTCATGTCTACATAGTTCTCGAACCCGTAGGGTCCGCACGCTTAACGTTCGATGACGATATAGTATTATATGAGTTATGTGATTTGGTGACCGAATGTTGTTCAGAGTCCCGGATGTGATCCTGGACGTCATGAGGAGTCTCAGAATGGTCGAGAGGTAAAGATTTATATATGGGAAGTCATATATTGGGTTCCGAAAAAAGGTGTAGTTTTTTTGGTATTGTACCGGGAAGCTTCTAGAATGTTCCGGAGGATTCCGGAGGGGTCCGGAAGTCCACAAGTGGGTCCACCACGTCCCAAGGGCTGGCATGGGCTAAGGGGAGGCGCCCTGGCCTTATTGGGCCAGGCGCACCAAGTCCTCAAAAGCCCACGCAGCTAGGGAAGGAAAAAAGGAGAGTCCTAATAGGAATAGGATTGGACTTTGGAGTCCAAGTCCACGTGTGTACTGTTCATGTGGCACTATTCCTTCTACTCCAAGTCCCTATACATATATAAATAGAGGAGAGGGGGCGCTCCAAACAAGACAGAAGATTGTCTTAGCCGTGTGCGGCGCCCCCGTCCACCGTTTACTCCCTCGGTCATATTTTCTTGTTGCTTAGGCGAAGCCCTGCGGAGATCACTTCACCATCACCGTCACCACGCCGTCATGCTGACGGAACTCATCTACTACTTCACCCGTCTTGCTGGATCAAGAAGGCGAGGACATTATCAAGCTGAATGTGTGCAGAACGCGGAGGTGCCGTGCGTTCGGTACTAGATCGGTTGGAGTGCGAAGAAAGTTCGACTACATGAACCGCGTTGTGAAACGCTTCCGCTTACAGTCTACGAGGGTACGTAGACACACTCTCCCCCTCGTTGCTATGCATCTCCATGGATAGATCATTGCATGTGCGTAGAAAATTTTTTGTTTGCCATGCAACGTTCCCCAAAAATTAACACTTAATTCTTCTTTCAGCCCTCCGGATCGAGCCAAACTTCCGTAAGGAGACGAGGCCCGAAGAAAAGGTTGCGCCAGGATGAAAGGTTCACGATCACAGAAATCGCGAAAGATGGCAACCGATTGCTCCCAAGCGGACCAAGGACGCATTTGTACATCAGTGCGGAGTTGTTGTTAGGGGCAACGTCCCGATCAGCATCGTGGAATGGAATAAGAGTAAGGACGACCCTGAAGTATCTTATGTCCAGGATAGACAAAAAGATGATCTTCGGACCTCGCTGATGACAAATTTCAGCCTACCGCCAGAGGAGGAGCCGAATAACCCAGTTATAGAGTGAAAGGTCAAGGCGTTTGCTCTTAAGAAGATGGCAGAACTATTCAGGAACTGGAAGAAAGAGTTGAACACAAAGTTTGTCGAGAAAGAGAAGACTCCAGAATTCACCGGTCGATATGAGAAGATAAGAGATCACTGGCCCGCATTTATGGCCTACAAGCAATCGGAGAAGGGTAAGAAAACGTCACTGACAAACAAGAAAAATGCTGCAAAGAAGAAGTATCACCATCACACGGGGTCAGGTGGCTACTACAAAGCCCGGCCATTGTGGGACAAAGCTGAGCCAGACCTGCTGCTAAAGGGGTCCAACCAGCGACATTAAACTGGCCAGATCATTCAAGGACTTGGTTCTTCGGGGTTGGGGGAACTTTGGACCCAGAAACAGGGGAGTGTCGTTGGACGGACGAGCAACATGCAATAACCATCAAGAAGCTTCAGGCAGCAATCAAGGCAGCGCAGGAAGGGACGTTCATTCCCGATAGAGAGAAGGACGAGCTGACAGAGGCCCTTGGGAATCCTTAGCACCCTGGACGAACACGAGGCACACCAGGCTCCGTTCCATGGTTGCTTGGGTTTCCCGAGAGCGGTGGTTACAGAAACCGAGAGAGAAAGAGGAAAGTGGAAGCGAGCGAAATGCAGAAGCTCAATGCAAGAATAGCAAAGCTAGAGGAACTTGAGAGCTAGCGAGCTACCGGCCAACCATCTCAGCGGCACGAAGATCCTTGCTTCGATGCTACCCTAGAAGCTACCCCACCATCTCAGCGGAGAAGCAGTGTGGCTTCCACGGAGCTCGTTCAGCCTGATTTCACGGCTCCTCGCTACCCCATGGATAGTATCACGGAGGCTGAACATTGCGAGCTAATGATGAAATGCCAAAACCTGACCTTGAAGGCGGCGGTCGGCTCTGTTGCACCTCCTCAAGCTGAGGGAACTTTTCATTGCCGTCCGATTCCAGATGGCTATGCTGTTGTGACGGTGGATGAAATAATGGTGGGATTTGAGGAGCTGGAGCTTGACTACCCTACAGGTGAAGGGGAGATTCATCTGGTTTATGCTTTAAGGAGTACCTGTCTATGGAGGAAGGAGTACATCAAGCTTCCAAACTGGATGCCTCCTCCTCCTCCTCCTCCGGCGAGTCAGGGCACTCCACCTCCTCCTCCTCCGGTGAGTGATCAGGGCACTCCGCCTCCTCCGGCGCGTCCGAGCACTCCGCCTCCTTCGGCATGTCAGCGAACTCCGCCGCGTCAGCAACGGCGGAAGAGAGACGCAGCCGCTCCGGCGGCTAGCAGTACAAGAGGCGGGAAGAAATTCAAAGCTGGTCCAAGCCTGAAGCCTCTTCCAAAGTTACCATATGAGAGGACTGACGAGGAAACCGATGAAATTGTGGCAGTCGAAATGCAGTCCCATTTTGAATGGAAACCTCCACCTTCGAAGGAAAAGGCAGATCCGGTGAAAGTGAAGTGCACTCCGGGTGCCCTGAAGCGACCACCACCGCCTCCGCCGAAATCCAACTATGACCGCTGTATTGAATGGACATATGGTGAAGCGCGGCGGTCGGGAAGTACTTGCAGTGATGCAAGGCTAGCAAAACGAAAAAGTGGGAAAAAATCCCCAGCTCAGCGAACAGGCGAAGCAATCGTGCTCCCGGTCAAGGTGTCTAGCGATATCGTCGCTAATCATCCGGGGCTAGTGCCCGGTACCAATCCTGCTGATTACCTGGGTGATGATGTACAGTTTGAAATGTTAGAGGTAGTAGATATCTTCAGATACGAGTACGGGAAGCCTCTCGTCAAACCTGATCATCCTCCTCTAACAACGATGATGCGAAGATTGCATGAATGGTACATAGATACCTGCAGGTAGTCTGGGAAGGATAGTTTGATGCTGGGAATTAAAGAGGTGCATGACCTCGTTGGAACTGAGGTGATGCATGTTGAATTTGTGGAGTTATTCCAGTTATTCAATCAAGACGCCCTCGACAAACAACTCATGACTTGCTACTATCTGTAAGTATTACCTCTGTAATTAAGTCTCTATAGCTCAGCTCTTTCATTGCATGTATATATAATTATCCTCACTATATTATGCAGACTGAAGATCGTCGAATGCAAAAAAGCACAAATCTATGACATTGGGTTCATTAACCCAAATACCATAAATGAATGGTCGGTTCAAAACAGAGACAAAGATACTGAGGACAACTTGCTAAAATCATTACATCAAAATCAAAACAAAGGGAAAATACTCTTTACTTACAACTTCAAGTGAGTGTTACTGTCTTGTGCATATTTGGTTTCACTTACTCGAGGTTATAGTAATGTAATTGATGAGTTATGCATGCGTGCGCAGCTTCCACTTTATTCTGCTAGAGATTAAGCTTGACCGGGGAGTAGTAACTGTCTTAGACTCGACACGAAAAGATCCCAATAAGTATGCGAACATGACTGCAATGCTCCAGAAGTAAGTTCAATCGATCATTATCGTACCATATCATATCTGCAACTTTGTTCATTTCCGGATATCAAGTAATTATTTTCTTTGTCTGGCAGGGTTTGAAAAGAGTTCACCGGAATGGTTCCGGGACTGCCGAGGGAGCTGCGATTTACACACCCGAAAGTAAGTAGTACTAGCTAGTTCCGCGCATCTCCCATTGATTCTAGTTTCATCAATACCATTTATCATGCTTGATTATCAGTTTGATTGAACTCTATTCTCGTAAAGTGCTTGTGGCAGGAAGGCGGGAATAATTTATGTGGATACTACATTTGCGAGTTCATCCGCCAATCGACCTCTGAGCGGGGCTACTGTGACCGACAATATGAAGTACGTAAACAATAATATTCACAATTTTATTTTATTGCCATCATTTGTGTTGAGTTTCATTCATATATATGTATTGACCCCCTTCTTTAAATTAGATGTGGCAGATGCGGGATGAACTCCTACCGCATGATCGCATACGAGCAATTCAAGAGGAATTGGCGGGATTCTTTCTTGACCACGTCATAAATGAGAAGGGAGAATACCATCTGGAAATTGAAATGGATTTTAGATGTTAGGGATTGTAAGAGATGTTATATTGTATATATGTAGTAGCGTCGGATAGATATACGAAAACATGTTGTTCGACCAATCTCTCGGAGAAAGAGAGGTCACTTCACTACTAGGGAAAAGCCTAGCAGTAGTGCGGGTTAAATGCTTAGCAGTAGCGCGGGTGGCCGCGCTACTGATACGGCGCCACAGCTAACTCTTATCAGTAGCGCGGTTTGACCCGCGCTACGGCTATCGAGGGATAGCAGCAGCGTGGTCTCCAACACGCACTGCTGCTAATAGCTGTAGCGCCCTTGAACAAAGAGCGCAACTGCTAAGAACTCGCTGCTGCTAAAGCCATACCCCGCGCTACTGTTATTAGTTTCTGAATTTTTTTTTCTGCTCCATATTTTGTGCTGCTGAATTTTGTTTAGGGCTTTATACAATAATCTCTAGCATATCATACACATACAAATGTAATCATAGCATATACATACAAATAGTCTCATCAAATCATGTCATCATCATAATCATCATCCAACACAAAGTGGTCTCTCGTCATCATCTCGAAAATAGCGATACAAGTCTCGAATACTTGCAACTACATCGTCATCCATCTAAACAATGATATACGCGAGAAGAGCTATCACTATGAGTGAAAGCAGAACTATGCAGTACATGAGGCGGCGGTTACGAGTCCTCTCTCGCGCTAGCGTGAACCTCAAGTAACTAGCTTCTGCTTCTTGTCTGCTTTTGAAGCCTTTATGGCTGGCGCCCGAGACCCTGTCCACTTGCGCCTGACACTCAGGCCACTCGGCGTACACTCCCGGAACCTTCCCTTTGTACACTACATAGCACTGCTTCTTCGCCATCAAGAATCTAGGTACCTGTTCGAGATGCATCTTCATCAAGAGAATGTACAATCATATGCAACAAAATATACTAGAGCAACACGAAAAAGAAAGGGTTAGCAACTAGATGCAACATATAGTATGCAAACTAATTAACTAGAGGTACGCAGGTCATCGTACCCAAACTAACAAAGTAGCATTACGCAAGTTCGGCAGGGACCGTGGACATCACAAAGTTTCATCGCTACAGAAAGTATACAAGTTCAACCGACACATATCATCATCATCGGCATCGTAAATCACTAGAAGTTCCATCCTTCCATATCATCAAGGATGGACCCTAGCTTCTTGAACGGCGTGAGGTCCTGACGTTGCATGCGTATGCGAGTTCGGACGTCAGCTCGCGATATAGGGCCATGGTGGAACATCCCCTTCTCATCGACGACTTCTTTCATGATGATTGTCGCAATGTCCCTCTGGATGCGAAAGAAGTCATCTCTAAGTTTATAATCCGCTTCTCCATGAGATTCTACCCACTTGCGGATATGATCATCGTTTCTGCTTGTCATGCAAAGCTTTTGGTGATCCGTTCTGAACTCCATCATGAGATGGAGGAGGTAGAATCCATCGTTCTTGCTTGGTTTTGGGACATGGATGCAACAGAAGTTAGTTTTATGCGAGAAACCCAACTTCTTGTTCCTTTATTTCCTGATCTGCAGGTGGCCACCCCTAATGCTGAAGCCTAGGAGAGCATCATCTAGAATATTCATTATGTGGGTGTAGTCCTTCTTCTCGTAGTTTCTGGTAGGGTCGAAATACACGGCGTGGGAGACTCGCGGGTAAAGAACGATAAGGATGGCGCGCCCGTTGCTGCGGGGAAAAAACACCTCAAATTATTCTCCATATGAGCGAGAAGGAATGATTGAAATGTACGAAAGGGTTGTCCGGCACTGACTTACTTTGGATGATAAGGCAGGAGGACAATTTCCTGGTCCTTATTCTGTACCATGAAGTTTTGGAGGTACTCCCTAGCAGCTTCATGCTCAAAGTCGCCGAGACTCAAGAAGGACTCATGCATGTAGTATGGATCCGCCACACAGATTTGCGAGACTTCTTCTCTTTTCATGACGGAGCTCATATGTAGCGCAAAAAGGCGGACGATTGTAAAATCGAGCCGCCTTGTCAGAAACATCTCGAAGATATGGTCAAACCACAGGAAGAACACCTCCGCGGGCCGTGTGTCGACGTAGCACTTCCCCTCAGGCACACGAGCCGCGTATGTCAGATATCCTGGATCCTTCGAGGCTAGTAGGCTTTTCTCAATCTACAGCACATGGTCGTGTAGTCTCCTGAGATCCCCTGATAGTGCCTCCAGCGGTTTCGGTGGTAGCATCGGCTCGCCCGTGTCATGGAACATGGGCGCACCTTTGACGGGTACACGCTCTTCAAAATCCTCCGTTTGACTGCTATGTGCTCTGGCTTGTTTGTAGGCAGCTAAGCCTATCTTCCCCGGTCTCTTCCTCTCCTTTTTCTTGGGCTGACCTTCCAGACCCTTCCTTAGCCCTAGTGTTGCCGGGCTAAGCACTGTACGACCCCCGGCTAGTTGAGCCTGTGTTGAGGTGGCATCTTCAGGCGTGTCTTGTGAGGATTTCATGAAGAGAGACTTCTTGCAATCCCTGCTAGGACGTTCCTGCCCGGGGAGATCATCCATATCCTCATCAGCATGCTGACAGCCCGATTCGTCATATGGCTGACTCATCATATCTAAGTCACCGTCATAGGCGCCTGTATTGAGGAAACTCATTGGGTCCTCCACCTCCATCTCATCATCCATTCTTTGTTCTACGGGGGCGATTACATCAGCCACTATTGGACCCCCTACATCACGTCGTCCGCCGCTCTCACCCTGCACTACAAGCGCTGGTAATTGCGTAGGCGGGGTGGTGGTCTCCATACATGCTTGTTGATGTGTGGTTATCGGTGTGCTCTCGGCCGGCTCTAGACGAAGAAGATTCTTCGGCCATAGCAGCACCCAACCCTTGCAGCTTCCAATCCGCAGCGGGGTCTCGTCGTCCTCTCCCCCTAGCCGTACTGGAGGAGGCAAATCCTCGTGCCCCGATTTCACACTCGACAAGGTAACCCTGAAGTGCCCACCAGGCATCGGCTGGTTGTGGAACATGAGTTCCAAGGGCTTCGTTATCACCCCCTTTCCCACGTCCACCTTCTGGCCTTTGATCAAGTAGAGTACGGTGCACGGGGTTTCGTCGGCCTGCAAACACAAGTCTACGGCGTAAAACATCCGAAAGGCAACGAAAATGGAATATTCTAGATATATATGTTGGTGCGACATGTAATTACCGTGAGGGCGTCGAGCTCAGCCAAAGACGAAGGCCCGCCTAGTGCGCCAGAGACTGAGGACAGGCTGCTATGAGTGGGTGCGGGTGCGGGTGCGAGAGCAGGCCCGTTTGCGTGAGCAGGTGATGGTGCGGTGGTGTTGTTCACCGAGTTGCTCCCGACGAAACTGGGCATGGGGAAATCATGTACCGTCTTGTCTGGATTTTCCTTTGTCCAGTTGATGATAGTCGGGACCAAGTTAGTAGCAAAATCATTTCTGCAGGCATTTACAGCTGCATCGACTGCCTGCTGTAGCAACTCATTTTTCTCCTCGGCTGCTTTTTTCGCGTCCTCAGCTGCTTTTTTCTCGAATGCAAGCTTCACCTTCTCGTCGATGTCCGCCTGACTAAACTTCTTTTTCTGCTTCTTGGCCTCAGAGCCCTCATTGTAAAACACCTTCCACGTGGCGCCGTCTCCGGCGCCGTGCACACATCCATATTGCGGCCGCTGGCCCAAAGGGAGTCCCTTAAGTTCGTTCAAGTCCCGGTTGAGAGGGGTGTCCCACTTGGGCCTCATCGGTGAAGTAGGGCTTTCGGCTGCAAGCTGGTGTTGCTTCTCCTGTAGAAGGAACGTGAACCGTTTACGAATGTGTAGCCAACTTGATCACGAGCTAAATGTAAGGTGGTAAAAGAATAATTACCAGTATTCTAATCAATCTCCTCGTGATCTGGTCCGTGTAAAAAACCTTCTTTTCCTTGTCCCACTTGTAGCGGGCCCTGATGAAGTCACGCTCCAAGGGGTTGGTGAACTTCGCGAAGGGGTCTGGGAGACCCATGGCTTCACGTTCCGCGTCCTCCTTATCCCATATGGGCCTTTTGCCAAGGTAGCCACGGCTTCCGAGGCGATGCTTCCCCGTGTTCCTTTGCTGAAGGCTCTTGAATTTCGCAGCCTTAGCCTTGGCTGCCTCGGTAGCGCAAGTGTCCTTGAACTTTTCGAACTCCTCTTCTGTAAGTGTCGGATTTTCCTCCAGAATCTTGGACAGGGGTCCCTCAACCTCAATAGCTCATTTCACCCTCCCTTTCTAGGAGGCCAAATCATTGCTGAACATGCCCATGGCGTGATTGTTAATCTTTTTCATCTTCGGATCATCCCACGGTTGTTCTATGCTATCATCCCGGTCGGGGAACTTGAATCTCTTGTGCAACTTCTTCAGGAGCAACTGCCTCAAATATTCTTTACTCCTTAAGTCATCGTCGTTGATGCTCGCGCATTCCCGTAGGATGCATCCTACTTGGTTCCCATAGCACTTGCGAGGTTCTTCTGGCTCTAATGGCTCAAACTTGCCAGGTGCCATCTTTGTGATCACCAGTCATCCAATGCCAAGTTTGTTAGGTTTTCGTATCCTCTGCTTCTTCTGCTTCTTCTTTTCGGTAGCGGCATCGGCGCCGGTACCTTCCCCGCCGGTATCTTCCCCGCCGGTACCTTCCCCGCCGGTCTCGGTGCCGCCATCAGTGCCGGCGCCGTCGGTGTCAATGTTGGCGTCAGTACCATCATCGAGGCCGACCTTCAAACCTTGACTGTGCTTAGCAGACAAAAAGTCGAGGTACTGTTGTTCACCCTCATAATCCATCTTGTCTGCATCTTGGTCAGAAGGCCCGGTTTCCTCGTTGTTCGACATGTTTCCTATGATTAAGTCTCCTCGTTTAATTCTAAAACTATAAAAAAATGAGAAATTACATAAAAAAGATCTATGTTTGCCGGAATGCCGTTTCCCAGCAACTCTCGGCACTCGATATGCCTACTTTCTAGCACAAGTCATGCCAAAATTCACGGAAAAATTCGGCATGACCTTTGCTAAAAAGTGGACATATCGAGCGCCTGAAATTCACCGGAACGGAAATGAATCAACATTCCGATGAAACATAGGCCACTCGGATCATTTACCCTGCACATAATCATCATTTTCCAAATATGACATGTCCAAAACATCACATGTCCAAATTCCAAATATGACATGTCCAAATCACATGTCCACATATCACATGTCCACTTTAAATTTGCAACTAAAAAATAGCAACAATTGCTTTAACTAAAAAATTTAAATAGCAACAGTTGCTTTAACTAATCTGTCCACTTCAAATTCTGTTTTTTTAAATAGCAACAATTGCTTTAACTAAAAAATTTAAATAGCAACAGTTTCTTTAACTAATCTGTCCTAGGTTTCATACTAATTCTAATTAACTAACTAGCACTATAAAATTTAAATAGCAACAATTGCTTTAACTAAAAAATGCAAGAAACCTATATAATCAATTCTGTTTTTTCTTACACTAAAAGTAGCCTAGAGTTCATACTATTTCATACTAACTAGCAGAGAATTTCATACTAACTAGCACTAAATAGCAGAGAAGAGGGGAGGGAAGAGGGCTTACAGAGGGCAGAGAGAGAGAGAGATGGGGTCGGGGGAGACGGCGCGGCACCGAGGCGAGGTGGGGTCGGGGGAGACGGCACGGCACCGAGGGTCGCCGGGGTCGGGGGAGACGGGGGCGAGCGCCGGGACGGGGGCGAGCGCCGGGGTCGGGGGCGAGCGCAGTGGCGCAGCGAGGGCAGGGCTCCGGCGGCGACGACGGGGGAAGAGAGAGTGAGGATTTGGGGGGAAAAGCGGAGGCGGGAAGAAGCAAAGAGTGGGGATTTGGGGGGTTAAGTCGAGGTACCAGTAGCACATTCCGGAAGAACGCGCTATAGCTAACTTAGCTATAGCGCGTTTAGCCAAAAAGCGCTACTGCTATCACAGGTAGCTATAGCGTGTTTATCCGGACGGCGCTACTGCTAACTTGACTAGCTATAGCTCTTTTTCAGAAAAGCGCTACTGCTATAACCAGTACCTATAGCAGTTTTCCTGTTTGTTTCTTCTATTTTCTTTTTCTTTATTTTCTCTCCCTTTTCTTTTCTTTTCTTTTCCTTTTTTCCGAGAGCAGTGAACGAAGGGAAGGTGATACAATGTATATAACTAAGGCGATATATATTGCATCATTTGACGGTTAAGTATGTATACAAAATAGGAACATATATATTACATCATTTGACCCATGCATAATGGTTAAGTGTGTACACAAAATAGGAACATATATATTACATCATTTGACCGATAACGGTTCCTCAGCGTTGACGTTTTCGTTTTTGAGTGAGCTTCTTTCCCTTCTTGTTCGTTGAAGAATAATTGAGCCCCTCATTGTGACTTTTCCTTATCCATGGAGTACGATCTTTCTTAGGTAATGTTGTATTGATTCTTCTTTTGACGTATACTTCATCGTCATCATCATCTTCCCTCATTGGGTTGCCGTACTGGTTGTAGTCTTCCTCGTTGGCGACTCCATCCATTCCAATGATGTTCCTTTTGCCTCTCCTCACGACAACATGGCTGGGATTGCACGGGTCGGTTATGAAGAAGCATTGTGTCACGTGCTTAACGTGTACCCATGGCTTGTTTTTTGCGATAGCGTTCACGGTAGCACTCTTGGCGTCGGGTATAGTCATGGTTGTGAAATACCGGTTTTCTCTTTCGACATTCTTAGCCCATCTAACACGGAACATCGTCGCGTTGTGCAGTCCAGAGTAGTCAAGCTCCCAGATCTCCTCGACCCTTCCGTAAAATCTCTCAGTTGCGCCATTGTCGCTGCCGGTCATGCATTCCATCGTCACCCCTGAGTTCTGATCATCACTGTCCATATCTTTGGCCTCCGTGTAGAACGTGTATCCGTTGATATCGTATGCCTGATAGGTGACGAGGTTGGGCGAGGGGCCATGTGTTAAGGCGTATATGAGCAATCCATCCTTAGAGCCCTCTTCCGGGGGATTAGCAATAATATGCTCTTTGAACCAATGCAGGAAAGTGGAGTTGTGCTCTCTAGTAACTTCGGCGTCCATCCTGCATACCCCCCGGTCATGATACTTCTTTGCGATAATTTCTTTGTGCAGTGCCACAAAAGGATCTACCTCGTCTAGGTGTTGTAGCACTACCAAGTTTGCTCTGTCAAAGTCGTTGCGTCGATCTGAGTATGCCACGTGCAGTTCCCTGCGACCGTTGGAGTGACCTTCTCCTTCGAGCCTCCCATCGTGCTTGTTAACGAGCAAACCAACACCAACACCAGGCGGCTGGTCTGCGCCATATAGAAAATTCTCGCAGAAAGAGATGCACTCTTGTGTCAGATAGCCCTGGATGATGCTTCCATCCGGACGGGACATGTTATGAACGAATCCTTTGATGATCCCATTCATCCTCTCAAACGGCATCTTGTTGTGCAGGAATGACGGCCCCAGGTCTATTATGTCGTCCACAATATGGACACACAGATGCACCATGACGTCAAAGAATGCGGGCGGGAAGTACATCTCAAGCTCATTCAGTATCACAACGATCTCTTCCTGTAGCCTTCGGAGCTGCTTCACACTGATCGACTTTCGAGAGATGACGTCGAAAAAGTTGCAGAGACCAATAAGCGTGTCATGGACGTGCTTGTCCATTATCCCTCTAAGGGCAACAGGTAGTATCTGCGTCATCATCACATGACAGTCATGGGACTTCATCCCGCTGAACCTTTTCTTGTTCGTGTCTAGATATCTGCTTATCTTGCCACAGTAACCGGAACTAATTTTGACTCCGGTAAGGCACTTAAAGAATTGATCGATCTCAGCCGGACTTAAGGTGAAGCAAGAAGGGGGGCAATAATCATCTTCCTTTACTTTTTTTCCCTTCTTCTCCCGCGCCTCTGTCTCCGTCTCTGTATCGTCTGACTTTTTACGGGGCGGCATGTGCAGATCTTCCCTGATTTTTAAATCTTGCAAGTCTTTTCTTGCCTTCGGCCCATCCTTGGTCTTATCCGGCATGTTCATCATGTCGCAAGCAAGCTCTCAAGGACATTCTTACAGATATGCATTTGATCAAGGCAATGAGGTGTGTCGAGTTTGTGCCAGTACTCCAAGTCCCAGAACACAGACCTCGTCTTCCATACCTTCAGCAGCGGCTCCGGCGCCTTTTTCATCATCTTCCCCGGCGCGGGGCACTGTTCCCAGTTTTTCAACAGCTCATCGATTTCGGCGCCACTTCGCTTACGTGGAGGTCCTCGATGCTCAGAGTCACCATTGAATAGATCTCCACGGTTTCTCCACGGGTCGTCCTTCTCGAGCCATCTTCGATGCCCCATGTACATGATTTTCCCAGACCCGCCATCTTTCCTTGACATTAGCTGCTGAGACATTATATCATCCATGCACCGCGTGCATCCGCAATATCCATGGCACACCTGGCCTGTGACATATCCGTAACTGAGATAGTCGTGCACCGTCGTGATCAGTGCGGCTCTCATATAGAAATACTCGCCTTTGCTAGCGTCCCATGTCTTGTCCGGTGCTTTCCATAACGTGTCTAACTCCTCTTGAAGTAGCCCCAGATACAGATTAATATTATTTCCCGGTTGTTTCGGCCCTTGAATCAGCATGCTCATGTGAATGTACTTCGACTTCATGCACCACCAGGGGGGAGGTTGTACATCCATACAAACACGGGCCATGTGCTATGGTTGGTGTTCTGGTTGCCAAACGGATTCATGCCATTGGTACACGCGCCGAGCACGATGTTCCTTGCATCACATTCGAAATACCGATATTCACTGTTCAACGCTCTCCACTGGCTTCCATCCTTGACATGTCTCAGCTTCGGATCATCTCCATCGTCGGGCTTCTTCCTCTCCGCGTGCCAACGCATGAGCTTTGCTTCCTAGGGATCTACGAAATACCGCTGGAGACGGGGAGTGATCGGTAAGTACCATACAACTTTCTGGGGAGATTTCTTCCCGGACTTCTTGTATCGAGAAGCATTGCACACCGGACAGCTTGTTTTTTTCGCGTGCTCCTTCCGATAAATTATGCAATCGCTGATGCATGCATGGTATCTAACGTGCGGCAGATCAAGAGGGCACACGATCTTCTTGGCCTCATCCACACTAGTAGGACAAAGATTCCCCGCGGGAAGAACATCCTTTAGATACTTGAGATGCTCATCGAGGTTAGTGTCGGTCCATTTTTTTTTAGCCTTCGTCTTCAGGAGTTGGAGCGTGAAACTCAAGCGGGTCACCTCAGGATTGCAACCATGATACAATGGACTGTTCGAGTCTACCACCAGTTGCTGCAGCTTGGCCTCCTCTCTAGAAGCAGCTCTCTCAGTACTCGTCTCCTTGCGAAGCAGTGCTTGAACATGAGGGTCCCGCACGATTGAACTTAGTACCGACGAACTCTGCGGCGTGGAGTCCACGTTCTCTCCGCCACCATGTCCGGCCCCTTCTCCGCCGCCATGTCTGGCCCCTTCTCCACCGCCATGTCCGGCCCCTTCTCCGCCGCCATGTCCGGCCGCTTCCCCGCCGCCATTATCGATCATCTCTTCATCTTGCCCCGTGTCGTCATTGCCTGCCCCGTCGGCGTCCTCAACATCATCATCCTCATCTTCAATTATCCACCGAGTATAGCCATCCATGAAACCAGTCATGAGTAGGTGCGCTTCGACACGACCATCGTCATAGGGGTCGAGCCAAACTCGTCCTTTGCATCTTCGACATGGACATAAAACCTCTGTCAGGTTATTTTCTTTCATGTCCTGCATCGCCGACCGCAACCACCTGTCCACCATCGTTCCACTGACCATCATGAACGCCTGCACGGTAATAATAAACAAATTAATTATAAAAATGCGTGCATGCATCAAAGTCATACAAAAATTCGGCATGACCTTCCCTAAAAATAGGACATATAGAGTTTGCCCGGAATTCGCCGAAACGGAAATAAATCGACATTTCGGCAAAACATAGGCAACTCACAAGCACAATTCGGTGTCAACTCATGCCACACACACAATTTCGATCATATCGCCCGATTATGTCATATCGCACACACATACACATATTTCCATTCTTGTAAATGTATAAATTTTTAATCACCTATCTCGAGATCGAGCACACGATGGAGATGATGATGTAGTAGGGAGATCAAAAGTGGACAAAGCTCTTCTTGACAAGGCTAGATCTAGTTAGGGGGTACATAGGTCACTTCACTAAATGCTACATCTACCTAGCTAGCTAGTTTGGGAGGAGACAACTTCAACTAGTGGAGGGGGAAGGAAAAAGAGAAAGGAGATGCATTAATGGAGGTGGTGTAGTTAGCTAGGAGTAATAAAGAGAGAGAAAGGTAGGTAGAAGACGGAGAGTAATGGGGGGAGAAGTAGTGAGGAAGAAGCAAAGTGAGGGAGAGAGGAGGTGGGAGGTAGGGGAAAGTGAGGAAGAGATGATGGGGGAGGGGGGAGGGAAAAGGTGGTATATGCTGCGGCTTAGCAATAGCGCTAGTCGTAAACCGCGCTGCTGCTAATAAGATAGCAGCAGCGTGCTCACTACAAGAAATATGTCAACTTGTGACCTTCTGTCAGTGACCCTGGAAGAATTGGTCATAAATCTATGACCATTTGAGACCAATTGGTCAAAAGCTATTCGGGGGGCTCCAAACCCTAAACTATAACGACCATTTTGGTCAGAAAGGTCGTAATTTCCTTATACGAAATGGTCATAAAGCAGACAGCATTGGTCCGCTGCCTTATTTCTAGCTGATCATGACCAATATAGATGGTCATAACCTTGTAAATTGTGGTGGATTGCTATGACTAGGCGCCACCTCATCAGTTTTGCCTATGTGTCATGTCCATGTGTCAATTTTTGCCCTAAGTTGTGAAGCAACCTATATTTCTGTCATTCCCAAAATTCCCAAAAAATTGGGCATTCTTTACTATCCAAATCATTGCCTCATGACAATATTCAACTCCATTTTCCTGGTAAATCTTCCTCAGCAAATTTCCAAAGTTTTTGTTCAGCTCGAACTATTGTGAAGAAAGTACTAGCTAGGCATATTCTAATGAGCTGAATTTTTGCCACATCTTCTATATTCCCAAATCATAGCTCTCCACAAAATTTGAGCCCCATCTAACAATACATGTGAGCTCGGCATCCAATCTTTGTTTCTGGTGATATTTTCAGTTTGTGAAGCAACTATATTTTATGTTAATTTATAATTGCTGAAAATTTACCACGACATGACCCTGCTCATAGAACCTCCCTCCCCCAAATTTTAGCTCATTTATTCTAGCCAATTTCCCTCAGCATTTTTCCCAATTTTCTGTTCAGTGGAGACCACTGTGAAGGAAGTACCATTTTTATTTATCCAAATGGTATGAAAATTTTAAAGTGCCTTCATATGCCCAAATTATCATCCTCCCCCAAATTTCAGATCAATCCATTCATTCATTTGAGTCTAGCTTCAACATTCATATTTCTGTCTAGTGTGGTACGTTGCAAAGCAAGTGACACCTAGGCTCCTCCATTTGAGCTGCAAATTTTCCAAGATAGTGTCCTTAATAGATGATCATCCTCGGCCAAAACTCAGGTCCATTGGCCATGTGCATTTTCCCCACCACTAATCAAACACTTGGGTGCTAATTCATGTTTGAGCTCAGTTCAGTCTTCTCGTCAGATTCTTCTATTGCCTTCTTCTTCCTGACACCTATCGGGGGAGTGCCCAACCCACTAGACATGCCTAGGCCACCCACAACGCATGGCAACACCACGGTCATGCGGTGACCATGCGGCGGGCATGCGAGTTTACGCGCTCTGGAGTTGCGGCCCTCGGCCACCATCCAAACCTCAACGTATCGCCACCAAACCATGTATTTCTGATTAAATAGATACTTATGTACCTATAAATGATTTTTGGAAAAAAATAAAGAGCAAACTATGAGGCAGCTGCAGTTCAAATTTGACCCGCTTCCAACTGAATCAGCGGAAATTTGTCTTTTTCACCAGAGGTGTATAAATACTTTTGACGACCAACCATTTTGTCAATTGTATATTAAATATGGCCTAATATATTATAAAAATGTCCTGGTCCCATTTGACAACAAATATATGGTAGGTCCTTCACAAAAAAAACTCATTTTGGGCACTCGAAAAATAGAAAATGAATTTTTCGTCCAAAGAAAATGAAAACTTCCTTAGGCAACATTGTTTGCCATCCCAAGATGCACCCTTGTGCACAATATGAGATCATCTAAACAAACTATGCCATGAATGTGGCCATAAGATTGATCATTTGGCTTGAAAGCCATGCATCTTCACACATGATAGCTCGTTTCAGAGAACACTTTTAAAAAATAATTACCGTATTACAAGTTTATTATTTTTTCTGGTAACTTGGTCACATATAATGACACAATGCGAAGGTTTTCCAATTTTTTTGAATTTTTTATGCTCATTTCAAAATGCGGTCAAAACGGCGAGAACGACCGTTCCTAGCTAGTAGTTGAATCTTGGAATTTTGTTGTTGTTTCTCTGATGAAATAGATACTTATGTACCTAGAAATGATTTTTGGAAAAAATAAAGAGCAAACTATGAGGCAGGTGCAGTTCAAATTTGACCCGCTTCCTTCTGAATCGGCGGAAATTTGTCTTTTTCATGAGAGGTGGATCAAATCTTTTGACACCCAACCATTTGGTCAATTATGCATTAAATATTGCCTATTATTTTATAAAAATGATTTGGTCCATTATTACAACAAATATATGGTAGGTCCTTCACAAAAAAAACTCATTTTGGGCACTCGAAAAATAGAAAATGAATCTTTCGTCCAAAGAAAATGAAAACTTCCTTAGGCAACATTGTTTGCCATCCCAAGATGCACTCTTGTGCACAATATGAGATCATTTGAACAAACTATGCCAGGAATGTGGCCATAAGATTGATCATTTGGCTTGAAAGCCATTGATCTCCAAACATGATAGCTCGTTTCTGAGTACACCTTGTTAAAATAATTATCGTATTACAAGTTTATTATTTTTCCTGGTAACTTGGCCACATATAATGACACAATGTGAAGGTTTTCTAATTTTTTGATTTGTTTTGAATTTTTCATGCCCGTTTCAAAATGCGGTCAAAACGGCGGGCATGACCGTTCCTAGCTAGTGGTTGAATCTTGAAAAACTTTTGGTGTTTCTCTGATTAAATAGATACTTATGTACCTATAAATGATTTTTGGAAAAAAATAAAGAGCAAACAATGAGGCAGGTGCAGTTCAAATTTGACCCACTTCCTACTGAATCGGCGGAAATTTGTCTTTTTCATGAGAGGTGGAACAAATCTTTTGACACCCAACCATTTGGTAAATTATGCATTAAATATGGCCTATTATTTTATAAAAATGATTTGGTCCAATATTACAACAAATATATGGTAGGTCCTTCACAAAAAAAACTCATTTGGGGCACTCGAAAAATAGAAAATGAATTTTTCGTCCAAAGAAAATGAAAACTCCCTTAGGCAACATTGTTTGCCATTCCAAGATGCACCCTTATGAACAATATGAGATCATTTGAACAAACTATGCCATGAATGTGGCCATAAGATTGATCATTTGGCTTGAAAGCCATGGATCTTCACACATGTTAGCTCATTTCTGAGAACACTTTTTCAAAAGAATTGTCGTATTACAAGTTTATTATTTTTCCTGGTAACTTGGTCACATGTAATGACACAATGCGAAGGTTTTTCTATTTTTTGATTTTTTTTTGAATTTTTTATGCCCATTTCAAAATGCGGTCAAAACGGCGGGAATGACCGTTCCTAGCTAGTGGTTGAATCTTGGAATTTTTTTGGTGTTTCTCTGATTAAATAGATACTTATGTACATAGAAATGATTTTTGGAAAAAATAAAGAGCAAACTATGAGGCAGCTGCAGTTCAAATTTGACCCAGTTCCAACTGAATCGGCAGAAATTTGTCTTTTTCACCAGAGATGGATCAAATCTTTTGACACCCAACCATTTGGTCAATTATACATTAAATATGGCCTAATATTTATGAAAAATTATTTGGTCCAATTTTACAACAAATATATTGTAGATCCTTCACAAAAAAAACTCATTTTGGGCACTCGAAAAATTATATTTAGTCAACTACGACCAATTTAGATGGTCATAACGTCGTACTGCATTCTGATTGGTCCGTGGACGTATCACGTGGATCATGCATCAAACACCGTCGGATGCTCGCAGATCCAACGGCAGTCCTCAACCCTTCCACACCAACCCCGAAACCCTAGATCGTCATTTTGCATCCACCCTCCCGCCTCCTTTCTTTCCACATCCATCCATCGATCCCCTTCCATATCCCCCGTCTCCTCGCTGTCTTGCCCGATGGAGAGAGCTCGCCTCCTCCATTCCAGATCCATCGCCGCCGCCACCTCCCTCCGACGGAGCTCACCGCCGTTCATGGCCTCCCCCATGCCCTCCTCCTCTCGCCCCTCCCCTTCCCTCACCACACAACCGAACCAACCAGCCCACCACACACCCTTCCTCCTCCTCTCCCCATTCCCCAACCAGGCCACCACGCACCCTCACCTTCATTACCGACGCGCCGCCGCCGTCCCGCTTCTCTCCCGACGACCTCGACAACTTCGCCGCATCCCTGCCGCAGCCCACCCCCATCCTCGTCGTCTCCCCAAACCCTAGCCCCGCCCCGCGGCTCCTCGTCGTCCTCATCTCCCCCGCCTCCCTCGCTCTCCTCCCATCCCCGCCGCCTCCTCTCCACGCGTCCCTCCTCCTCCTAGAGCTCCCCCTGCAGCAGTCCCGCGCGCCCATCCGCTCTGCCAGATCCGGCCTCCTCCTCGGTCCTGCCCGACGCGCTCGACCGGGGCTCCGACGCCTACACCTGCAACGCGGCCACCGTCGGGGGCCTTCTCTCCGACCTGCGCTCCCCTGTCTCCCAGGTGCGTGCTTGCGTGCCGCCTGCTGGCCTCTTTCCCTTCCTTGGCCCGACCCCTTCCCTCTCCTGATGAAACAGAAGGCCCTGCAGGTGCTGGGCGGCGGAGGCGCAGGGGCGATGAAGGGGAACGAGGGGCGTGGGAAGCTGCTCCCCAGGGACCGCATCGACCGCCTGTTCGACCTGGGGGCCTCCTTCCTCGAGCTCTCTCAGGTAACCACTGACCTCATCAGTAAATTATATGTTGGGTCTAGTATGACAATTGGACTAGGGAATGCATGAAACTTGTAGATCTCATGGGTTATGAGTTGATCAGGGTTTCAAAGGTGGAGGCACAAATACAGAATAGTGTTCAAACGAGAGTAGTAGTCCATTGCCGTGTGTGTTGTGGCTCAGAAATAGACCTGTTCGGGTGCTACTTTCCACATCAAAATAGACCTGTAATTCTGTTTGTCTTGGTAAAAAGCAATTCCACATCAAAATTTGGGATGTGTTATACTTCTGTTAAAGTGTTAACACTGATATTTCTGAGCCATCTTCAACAGCGAGGTGGTCCCCTCCTTGCTCGTCGAGATCGCCCCATCCTCCGTGTCGCCAACGAGGCCGAGGCCAGCAACCCACGAGTCACCTACCTATGTAAGCAACCACTATTCTCTTCCTCTTCTTTGCACATTCATCCTCTGTTAATTACTGTTACCAAGGCACCAAAGCAGAGCAGATCCTTTCGCTCTGCTCTGCTCTCTTTGTTAATTACTGTGCTACTCCCTGCTCCTGTATTCTATTAGCACCAAGTCTGCCTTGCCTGTGTATTATATACTTTATTCTTCTTGCTGGAGTACTAGAAGAGTAGTGCTATCTTGCTGCTGGTGACACTCCATGGACTACTCACTGTTAATTTATTCTGAGTGGCCGTAATTCCCTTCCTAGCAGCACCACAGAGTACCACCTGCTCTCTTGTCTCACCCATAACAACAATTTACTAGCAGTATGTGTCTTGGGTACTATCTAGGTCCCTTCTACTACTACACCTAGTTACTTGTGTGTATCCTATTACTTACTAGTTAGTACACATGTGTAGTAGTACTGTACTATATTCTTCTTCCTCAACTACTACAATAGTACTTATAGTAGTGGTGTCTTACTGCCAGTGACAGTTTATCAAGTTTATTAACTCCAAATGAAGTGAACTGGGCATAATTCTCTAGATGCGGTACATAGTGCTATCTGTTTCCTTGCCTCCCCACCAAAATGTACTAATATGTCTCTTGTGACATGCTAGGTCGATTCTACGCCTTTGAGAAACCTATAGTACTTGTATCTCTGCATGTTTGAGCACTCGAGCAGTACTTCAAAATGGAGTAGCTTAATTCACTGAATTTGGTTGTAGTACTAGTTGATTCACTGAGAAGATTCAGCAATGAGTTGAAAATGTGATGATTTAGCTCACTTTCTTAATGTGATGCTGCTGCTGTACTCCATAAATTACTGAACATTTGTTAAAACTCCAAAAATACAGTATTTGCTACTGGCCTATTATTGTTGGCAGTATTTGCTGCTGGAGTATTTAGAGATTCAGTTTCCTACTCCAAATTTTGTATGTTTTAGATGTGAAACGCTTATGCATGACTAAGTGTTAAGTTGATACAATTTCGAGTCTGCACTTCTGTATGTTTTTGATGTGAAACACTTATGCATGACTAAGTGTTAAGTTGATACAATTTCTTTGGTAGACAAGCATGGAAATATGTATTAACTTTCTGAAAGTAGACAAGCATGACAATTCTGTTCAATTCTGATTTCTTTTGTAGTCAATTATGTTCAACTGATTTCTGAATATTTCTGATGTGAAACCATATCTAGATCAGCAGGACTTTGCATGACTAAATGCTGGTCAGTGATGATATCTGCATTCGTACTGTTTGGTACTGTTTTATGTAGTTATCTGAATTGCATGTTTATTTAGATCCATTCGACCTTTTCACAATTAACTTAAGTTTGGATTTTCATGTTTATTGTCACAACCTTCCGGGAAGGCACGAGTGAGCCTGCATGACCATTGATGCGTACCTGTTGTCAGTTTGACCATCTTCTTTAGCTTTCTGATGTGAAATCATATCTTAACCCTTAGAACTTTGCATGACTAGTAGATCGATGGTGATATCTGCATGCATATTGACTTTACTGTTGCTCTCCGGCGGAAATTTCCCCCTTATGTAATGAGTTCATCTTGCATTGCATCTACCCATGAATGAGAATTGTACATACTGTAATTTTCAGTTTTAACTAGGCTGAAATGTGCATCTTTTATCTTCTCAGCATTGTTGTTCTTATTTACTTGCAAGTTTTTACTATGCAAGGTTTAGTCATGCCATCTTTGCTTGTACTGCATGTTAATGTCATCAAAATGCTCACACCAAGTTTGTGAATTGTGGCCAGGTACCAGAGGCTGACCAGGTACTCCATTGACATCTCTAGCTCCCACATGTCGCCCCTGGGCTGGAGCGCCCTCGTGGGCGATCGGCATCCTCCTGGTGGCGCCGCTCCTCACAAAGTGTTAAGTTGGATTACCGCCTCATGTTGATGGCATTGTTTCTTTTTGGTGATCTAATGTCGTTTAGGTTGTTGCTACTGTGATGGAAGATCAGAAGAGGCATGGAGATGCGCACCACAACTTTAGTTGATGTTGCACCATGTTTTGGTGCTTGTGTATCTGTTTTTGCTTGTAAGCACACTTGTATGTGCTTGTGTATCTATTTTTGCTTGTTTTAGTTGATGTTGGACGTGCAGACTTGTATGTGCTCTTGTGTGTATTTGGATGAATGATTTCTGAATTTAATCATTTAATTGAGAGAATTATTGAGTGTTTGCTGTTCAAATGTGTAAACTGGAAATCAGTGAATAAAAAGACCAAATGTTCTATTGGACCAAATAATATATGGGCTCTAAAAAGGCTACAACCCAAATAATAGTGGACTGGAACATTGTGCATTTCTGGAAAATCTGAACAAAAAGGTCTAATGAAATGGTTTGCAAAAGGGCCATGGCCCAGAAAATTAAAAGGCCGAATTGTTGGGTGTGGCCCATGAAGCCGACCAGAATTAACAAGGAAAAAATATAATAAATGGGCTGAATTAATGGGCTCGGCCCATATAGACACCTAATCGGACCGGGCTGATTCTTGTCAACGACCTTTTCATTTGGTCGCAATTTTGCCACGTCAGCTTGCCACGTCGGATCCGACGTGGCCTGGGCAGACAGCTAGCGACCAAAGCAAAAGGTCGTTGAACCAATGATCTTTTTTTTGGTCGTTGCCTTCTACGACCTTCTCACAGAGAAGGTCGTTAATTTCCATTAACGACCGTCAGCTTTTGACCATCTGTTTTTGGTCACAAAAAGGTCGCAAATGAAAAACAATGACCTTTCAGCGACCAATAGTGATGGTCGCAAGTTGACATATTTCTTGTAGTGGCTTCTGACACACGCGCTACTGCTAAGAGGGGCCCGCCATGTGGCCAGTTTCAAAATTAGCAGTAGCGTCACCCAAAAAAAGCGCGTTGCTATTATTACTTTATCAGTAGCACGGTCAGCTAGAGCGCGCTGCTGCTAAACCTAGGGTGGCGGGAATGGTCGGTCAATTTTAGTAGCAGCGTGGTTCCACCGAGCCGCGCTACTGCTAAGTCAGTAGCAGTAGCGCCTGTTTTTTTCCCTCGCTACTGCTAATTAGCAGTAGCGCCTCTTCCTGTACCGCGCTGCTGCTAAGATTTTGTGTATAATGTTTTCCCTAGTAGTGCTTCTCTTTGTATATGTTCATGACGATCTTGTGTAATTAATGGTTCTCACTACAAGAAATATGTCAACTTGCGACCATCACTATTGGTCGCTGAATGATCATTGTTTTTCATTTGCGACCTTTTTGCGACCAAAAACAGATGGTCAAAAGCTGGCCGTCGTAAACTAAAATTAATGACCTTCTTTGTGATATGTAAAAGGTCGTTGGTTCCATGACCAAATTTTTGGTCACTGGCAGCCTCCCCAGGCCACGTAGGATCCAGCGTGGCAAACTGACGTGGATAAGAATCAGCCCGGTCCAATTCGATGTTTTACATAGGCCGAGCCCATTAATTCAGCCCATTTATATTTTTTTTTCCTATGAATTTTTTGTCAGCTTCATGGACCAAGCCCAACATTGCAGCCTTTTTATTTTCGGGCCATGGCCTTTTTGTCTCAACAGTTTCATTTTTTCTTTTTTTGTAAAGTGGGTTCACTAGTCTGGTGGGTCCCCATTGTCAGGTTCTAGTAACTGGGTCCCATTTGTCATGTTCTCGTAAGTGGGTTCCATCTATCATGCTCAAAGTCTTCATATTTCAACTACTATTTAAATAGGGAGAGACAGAAAACACACATATACTCCAAATAAGAGCAACCAGATCATGTAATACAATGGCAATAAAGGTAACGACTACAAGTGTAATACAGCACTTTACAAGCTCTACAAGCTTTACAAGCTCCTTCCGTAGCAATCACAAACTATGCACCTGCTCCCATCATGAACAACAAGCCAAACTAGTTGGACGACCATATACAGATGAACAACATGCCGGACTCGCTGGACAACCATAGTCAAGGCTGGGAACAAACAAAATGGCAACATGCCTTCCTCGGTCGCCCTGTTACATGAATCAGTAAAGAAGAATCAGAAAAACTGGGGCAAATATATTATGAACAGACAATTCAAGAAAAGGATAGTTATTTAGAACGATAACACAAATTGAGCTAGTACCATGCTTTTTGTTCTCTAGCTAGTTAAAATGAGATACTCTGATACAAGAAAATAGAGACACAATATGAAAGCTAATAGTAGGGATGCCACAGCTTAAATGAGCAAGCTATTTTGTATTTGAGAAACAAAAAAATGCACCAATAATTTTTTAGAAGGTAACTGAACTTCTGTGCACACATTTAGATAGAAACAAGCGCTTGATCAACAAGCTGTTGTAATAGTGTATATATACATGCTAACAACATGAATGTTCCATCAGGCCATGATCAACTACTCCAAACCATTACATGCTTTGCAAGAAAATAATAGAAGAAGTAATCAGCAGATGACACAAATGAACAAGTGAAGGCTTTAAATATCTCCCTGTCGAAGAATCAAGTCGATGAATACATGCAGTACAAGGAGGAGCAGCCTTGCATCATCGTTTGCTCAGGTCGACGCTGGAAAGTGTGCTGCTATACATGATCAGAACCCGCACGACACAGCCTCTCTGTCTCCCACCTCAACTCGCCCGTGCGGCTGCTGCAGTTGGATGTAAGTGTGTAAATACAACATACTTTGCATCATGTATCTAGACTATAGCATCTTGCAGCTAGCAGTACATGAATTCAACTCAATAGTATAATAAACATCCGCTGGAAGTTGTCAAATTAATTCATTCTCTGCTAATTGCCAGAGCAAGTGTTGTAGATAGAATGGTGGTGTCATCCACAATAAGATAATTGCTCCTACTGAAAAACCATTCATTTAGTATGAAAATAACAAGCTTAGCTAAATATAAAATTTCATTGAGCACAAGCTTGACTCGTATGACCAGCAATTTACTGATGAAAATCATCAATCAAGAACCAAATATAACATTTCCACAATCAACAAATGTTTGGGTAAATGACAACTTAAGAAGAAAATAGGCACTCACGCAGGAGTGCCCACACATCCAATCACCAATCATATAACCATTGATAGCAAGCTAGTTCAGTTTCAGAAATGTACCCCATTCATGAGACCAGCAGCAAAGGATGCAACCCAGCCAACGAAGCACTTGGCGGGCATCACCTAGGATAGACTCATACTCATGCAGATTTACCATTCTAATCCAAACAGAGCATAGCTGACATCGAATTCGTCAGCGGTTCAACATTACAGGAGCGAGACTGTGAAATCCGTTTGCTTACCATGTCGATGTCCACCTTGTACACGGGTATCCTGGGGTACTGCCTGCTCATCTTCTCGATCACAGGTGCCATCGCCCGACCTGCAACACCAAACAACAGAACTGTAGCTCTCTCTAGTCACACACTGAAATCCCAATTCATGGCACGGAGACGGCGCTTACATGGCCCGCACCAGACCGCCGTGTAGTAGAAGACGGCGGAGAGCTTCTCCACTACAAAAGGCAACACACGTGAGAGGGAAACTTGCGCACGCATAGTACTGTCAACAACAGTGTGAAGAATCGGTAGAAAAGCTGGGGCGAGAAGGGAGGGGATCGGTGCCGCACCTTGCACCTTGGCGTGGATGTCCTCGAAGGAGTCCGCGGAGCCGACGACCACCATGCTGGAATCGCCTGCGGGAGCCAGGAAACCGTCAGCGCCGGCCCAGGGCCACGGGGAAGCGACGGATCGGCGGGGAGGAGGAGGAGGTTTAGGCGTACCTGCGGACGACGACGAGAAGAGGCGGGGGAAGGCGGGAACGAGCGCGTCGGCGTCAGGGAGGAGGAGTAGGAGGGGCGGGTGAGCTGCTGCGGGAGGATGAAGGGGGGCGGGTGGCCTAAGGGAGGATAACCGTCGGGCGTCGAGGGAACGGAGCAGGGGAGGGGGTGGATCTGGCCGCCACCATGGCCATGGCCGTGCCATGCGGCTAGGTCTAGGTCATGAGCGAGGAGGGAGCGCGGATCCGACCGCGGCCGTGGGAGAGAAGGGAGGGGAGGGGTCGCCGGCGGCCGGGGTTGGGGAAGAGGACGGAGGACGGCGGCGGCGGCGGCTGGGTGGTTGGGGATCGAGAGATTGAGACGGAGGAGGAGCGAGAGGGTTGGGGGGTGGCGGCTATGGGACGAGAGGGGGAGAGTGGATCGGGGGAGAGGATGGGATCTGAGTTAGGGTTTGGGTGAGAGGGTGAGGGCTGCCGTTGGATCCAGAAGCATCCGACGGTGGTTGATACATGATCCGCGTGATAAGCCTATGGACCAATCAGAACGCACCAAACAATTTGAAGACCTTTTGACCATATAAATTGGTCGTGATTGATTACTGACAAATTTTTCATCCCATTTTTCAATGCTCAAAATCAGTTTTTTTGTGAAAGACCTATCAAATATTTGTTCAAATGATGTCATATTTTGCACAAGTTTACATCTTAGATTGGCAAACAACATTGACAAAGGGAGTTTTTATTTCTTTTGCACGAAAAAACAATTTTTCATTTTTTGAGTGCCCAAAATAAGTTTTTTTGTGAAGGACTTACCGTATATTTGTCGCAAAATTGCGGGTGCCAAAAGTTTCGATCTACCTCTCGTGAAAAAGACAAATTTCCGCCGATTCAGCGGGAAGCGGGTCAAATTTGAACTACAGCTGTCTCATAATTTGCTCTTTATTTTTTCCAAAAATCATTTCTAGATACATAAGTATCTATTTAATCAGAGAAACATAAAAAAAATTCCAAGATTCAACCACTAGCTAGGAACGGTCAAGCCCGCCGTTTTGACCGCATTTTGAAACGGGCATGAAAAATTCAAAAAAAATCAAAAAATTGGAAAACCTTCGCATTGTGTCATTATATGTGACCAAGTTGCCAGGAAAAATAATAAACTTGTAATACGACAATTATTTTTAAAAAGTGTTCTCAGAAATGAGCTATCATGCGTGAAGATTCATGGCTTTCAAGCCAAATGATCAATCTTATGGGCACATTTATGGCATAGTTTGTTCAAATGATCTCATATTGTGCACAAGGGTGTATCTTGGAATTCCAAACAATGTTGCCTAAGGGAGTTTTCATTTTCTTTTCACGGAAAATACATTTTCCATTTTTCGAGTGCCCAAATGAGTTTTTTTTGTGAATGACCTACCATATATTTGTTGCAAAATTGGACCAAATAAATTTTCTAAAATACTAGACCATATTTAATGCACAATGACTAAATGGTTGGGTGTCAAAAGCTTTGATCCACCTCTGGTGAAAAAGATAAAAGTCCGCCAATTCAGTAGGAAGCGGGTCAAATTTGAACTGCAGCTGCCTCATAGTTTGCTCTTTATTTTTTCCAAAAATTATTTCTAGGTACATAAGTATCTATTTAATCAGAGAAACGTCAAAAGTTTTTCAAGATTTAACCACTAGCTAGGAACGGTCAAGCCCGCCGTTTTGACCGCATTTTGAAACGGGCATGAAAAATTCAAAAAAAATCAAAAAATTGGATAACCTTCGCATTGTGTCATTACATGTGACCAAGTTGCTAGGAAAAATAATAAACTTATAATACGACAATTCTTTTGAAAAAGTGTTCTCAGAAATAAGCTATCATGTGTGAAGATTCAAGGCTTTCAAGCCAAATGATCAATCTTATGGCCACATTCATGGCATAGTTGGTTCAAATGATCTCATATTGTTCACAAGGGTGCATCTTTGAATGGCAAACAATGTTGCCTAAGGGAGTTTTCATTTTCTTTGGACGAAAAATCAATTTTCCATTTTTCGAGTGCCCAACATGAGTTTTTTTGTGAAGAACCTACCATATATTTGTTGCAAAATTGGACCAAATCAATTTTCTAAAATACTAGGCCATATTTAATTCACAATTGACAAAATGGTTGGGTGTCAAAAGCTTTGATCCACCTCTGGTGAAAACGACAAATTTCCGCCGATTCAGTAGGAAGCGGGTCAAATTTGAACTGCAGCTGCCTTATAGTTTGCTCTTTATTTTTTCCAAAAATAATTTCTAGATACATAAGTATCTATTTAATCAGAGAAACACCAAAAAAATTCCAAGATTCAACCACTAGCTAGGAATGGTCATTCCCCCCGTTTTGACCGCATTTTGAAACGGGCATAAAAAATTCAAAAAAAAATCAAAAAATTAGAAAATCTTCGCATTGTGTCATTACATGTGATCAAGTTACCAGGAAAAATAATAAACTTGCAATACGACAATTCTTTTGAAAAAGTGTTCTCAGAAATGAGCTATCATGTGTGAAGATTCATGGCTTTCAAGCCAAATGATCAATCTTATGGCCACATTCATGGCATTGTTTGTTCAAATGATCTCATATTGTTCACAAGGGTGCATCTTGGAATGGAAAACAATGTTGCCTAAGGGAGTTTTCATTTTGTTTGGACGAAAAATCAATTTTCCATTTTCCGAGCGCCCAAAATGAGTTTTTTTGTGAAGAACCTACCAAATAATTGTTGCAAAATTGGACCAAATCAAATTTCTAAAATACTAGGCCATATTTAATGCACAATTGACCAAATGGTTGGGTGTCAAAAGCTTTTATCCACCTCTCGTGAAAAAGACAAATTTCCACCGATTCAATAGGAAGCGGGTCAAATTTGAACTGCAGCTGCCTCAGAGTTTGCTATTTATTTTTCACAAAAATCATTTTTAGGTACAAAATTATCTATTTAATCAGAGAAACACCAAAAGTTTTACAAGATTCAACCACTAGCTAGGAACGGTCATGTCCGCCGTTTTGACCGCATTTTGAAACGGACATGAAAAATTCATGGCATAGTTTGTTCAAATGATCTCATATTGTGCACAAGGGTGCATCTTGCAATGATGAATAATGTTTCCTAAGGGAGTTTTTATTTTCTTTGGACAAAAAATCAATTTTCTATTTTTTTAGTGCCCAAAATGAGGTTTTTTTGTGAAGAACCTACCATATATTTGTTGCAAAATTGGACCAAATCAAATTTATAAAATACTAGGCCATATTTAATGTACAATTGACCAAATGGTTGGGTGTCAAAAGTTTTTGATCCACCTCTCGTGAAAAAGACAAATTTCCGCATATTCATTTTCCATTTTTCGAATTCCCAAAATGAGTTTATTGGTGAAGAACCTAACAAATATTTGTTGTAAAAAAACTTCTCCATTTTTCAAGAATATTAGACCACATTTTATGAACAAATTTGTGTACACTGGAAATATTTTTTATAGATATTAAACGATTTTTAGTTACATCATTAACATTTTTAATAAATATTTTGATGTCTAATATTTTGAACACATGTCTACATTTTTTAAGACACATTGTACATATTGTTTATATATGTTTAACTTTTTTCAAATACATGATTAACATATTTTCATATATTCCCAACAAAAAACATCTTTTCATACATGCGTTTTGATGTCTATATTTGGTTTTACACATGTACATTTTTGTATACATATAAAACATTGTTGATATTGGTTAGAAATTTTTTAATATTGTAACATTTTTAGAAAATCTTGTTTGTTATCTACTTTTTATATATATATATATAATATATATATATATTGTAAAATTTTCATATATACGTACTGATGATTTTTTTTGCATACACATGAAACTTTTTTTATACATATCTAATATTATTTATGATTATCATTTTTTATATGCATGAAACTTTTCAAATACCAACATTTAGTTTTTTAAACACATGATTATATTTTCTGAAATACGTATTAACATTAACATTTTTTTAAATTACACGTTTTGTTTTCTAATTGCTAAACCATATAGCAAGATTCATGAAGGAGTTCATTATTTTCCTATTCTTATAATTTTATATTGTTTAATTGGTTTCGAGATTTTTCTATAAGGAAAACCCTTTTTAGAGTTATACAATGAAACTTGTTTTTTAGACAATGAAAACTTTTTTTTCAGATAATTGACCATCCTTACCAAATGGTAATAATAAAAAACTTGTTATTTTTCCATTTTCGCTGGGCCGAATATATGTTTTTTTTTAGTAATATGAGGGCATCCCACATTTCTTTCTGGATGAGCCGAGGCCTACATGGCACACGGATTTTTTTTTTAAAAGGAGGTGGCCTCGTTCCACCGAGGCCCAAGCCCACCTTGAGCGACACCTTAAGTATCAATGCATCCACGTTCACAACCTCATGACCATTTATATTGGTCGCAATCAGGTAGAAATAAGGTCGTCGACCACTCTTGTCTGCTTTATGACCATTTGGTGTAAGGCAATTTCAGGGTTTGAGCCATTCCAAGCGAAATGGCCGTGGATTTACGACCAATTCAGGTGGGGTCACTGAGAGAAGGTCATAAGTTGACATATTTCTTGTAGTGTCTTTCATTTGCTTACTAGCTAGCGTGTCGAGTTCTCTCTATATGTATAGTAGCTAGCGTCGACCAAGCACGGAGAAAGAGAGGTCACTTCTCTCTATTAGCTAGCTAACACAATATGAAACCCCTAAATTAACCCTCCAAACCCCCCAACCCACCCCCCTTCAAAAAAAAAAAAAACCCAGCGCCTGCGAGCTGCTGACGCGTGGCTTCCTTTTAGTCCCGGTTGGTGTTCAACCGGGACTAAAGGTCCTCCTGCCTGGGCGCCCCCGCAGTGGCCACGTGGAGCACCTTCGGTCCCGATTCGTAAGCGAACCGGGAGGTTTTGGGCTTTAGTCCCGTTTGATTTGTCCCGGTTTCAGAACCGGGACTAAAGGCCCATTGAAACCGGGACTAATACCCTGTTTTCTACTAGTGAATTCTCGGGACATAATAATTGCTCAAAAGAAGAGATAAAACACACAAAGCATGATTACTCTATACACAAATGAGATAAGATCAACAAGATTGTAATTTCCTGGAATTCAGCAATTTTAGTGCACACGTTTTGTTTGATAAAAGAGATAATAATAGCCATAATAGTACCCTGATTTTCATTTACCAAAAAGTACCGCATATAAGTTCAGTTCTCTGTTCCTCCGAAAACATGTTTTTGGACTTTTCAAAAAAAAAAATTGTTTTGGATAGTTCCGGCATGCATGGAAGATCACAAGATTAGAGGATTCTGTTTCCGTATAACCTCGGGCGGCTGGCCCAAACATACATCTTATAAACGATCCAGGGGACGAACCCTAGCTAGCAACAAACGTTGGTTATCCATCGAGCGACATGTCGAGCAGGAAGGTCCCCCGTCTAGCCGCGCCGCCGACAACTCCGCAGGCCCTGGCTGGTGTGTACCAAGACGACAAGCCGTCGGGGCATCGGATTGCCCAGACCGTCGGGGACAAACTTTTCGGCCGAGCGATGTCGAACACAAAGGTTCTCCATCGCGCCGCGCCGCCGCCGACTCCGTACGCCCAGGTTGCCGTGTACCAAGACGTCGAGCCGTTGAAGCATCGGGCCGAAGGGGCGCCGGCCGCACCAACCAACGGCAGTTTGGTCCTCAGGACGCACTGTGAGTTCCCGACCCTCGGGAGGGGCGCGTCCCGGGACAAGTTCGCGGTGCTCGTGCATGCCAGGGCGCCAGCCGACGTGGCGCGCGCACCGCTCGACCTCGTTACCGTGCTAGACGTCAGCGGCAGCATGGAGGGTCAGAAGCTGGCGCTGCTGAAGCAGGCCATGGGATTCGTCATCGACCAACTCGGCCCCGACGACCGCCTGTCTATGGTGTCCTTCTCCGGGGAGGCGACCCGCCTGATCCCTCTCACGCGTATGACGGTCGCGGGGAAGGGCTCGGCCAAGCTCGCGGTTGAGGGCATTGTCGTCCGATGGACGGGCACCAACATCGGCGAGGGCCTCCGTATGGGTGCCCAGGTTCTCGCCGGACGCCGGCACAAGAGCGTCGTCGCCAGCATGATCCTTCTCTCCGACGGTGTGTACGCGGACACGTTCGTCCCGCTAGGCACCATAAAGAACGGCGGTGCCAAGGATTACATGACGCTCGTGCCGCCTTTGTTCACGCACGCCGGCACCCGGCCTGGGCCGATCCACACGTTTGGTCTCGGCACCTACATCGACGCCGTGGCGATGCACAGCATCGCGGAGGCCACCGGCGGCACCTTCTCCTTCATTGAGAACCAGGCAGGGATCAAGGAGTCGTTCGCGCAGTGCATCGGCGGGCTCCTCTCGGTCGCCGTGCAGGAGGCGCGCATCTCCGTGACGTGCCTGCACCGGGGCGTGCGCGTCCTGGAGTTAAAGTCCGGCTGCTACGGCAACCACGTGGGCGCCGATGGACGTGCCGCCTCCATCGACGTTGGCGAGCTCTACGATGGGGAGGACAGGCGCTTCTTGGTGCTCATACACGTTCCGAGAGTCAGACCCACGGAGTCGGTTACCCGCCTTGTCAAGGTGAGCTGCACCTACAAGGACGCCGCGACAGCGCAGGTGGCCCACGTCGCCGCACCGGCGGCGGTGATCAAGCGGCTGTTGGAGCTAGAGCTGACCGAAATCCCCGCTCCATCCATTGAGGTGGAGCGGGAACGCGTCCGGCTTGCCGCGACACAAGACATGGCGGCCGCACAGGTAGCCGCTGAGGGGGCAGAGTACGCCTGCGCCGTTCGGATCCTGGATTCTCGGCTGAAGGCCGTGGAGAAGTCTGCGCCAGGGGCGGCTGGTGATTCGACGTGCGAGGTGCTGAAGGAGGAGCTGCGTGACCTGACCGCCCGCGTGCGCGGCCCGCGGGAGTACCAGCGGACGGGGCGCGCGTGCCTGCTGGCCGGCATGAGCTCGCACGCGCAGCAGCGGGCCTCGGCGTCCACCAGCAGCAAGGCTCGGGCGTACCTGACTCCCAAGATGGAGGAGATGGTGAAGGTGTCGCGTGAGCAAAGCAGGAAGCGTGGCAGCAGCCGGCTGCCATGGAGCCAGCTTAAACAGATCAAGCAAGATCCGAGCGAGAATTTCGGATCACGAATTTCACAATAATATGCAGTACGAGATGGTGAAACAGGCAGGATTTTTATTGGGGAAGTATTAGCTACTTTTATAAGTAATTGTTTGTCTCTCTCTCTTTGAACTTGTTTTTTTTTTTTTGAACAGGGGAAAGGCCCAGAAGGGCCTAGTGCTGCTTTTCATTCATCGTCGGTGGAGTACAACATGCAAACAGGACCCCGAACGAACTAGAAGTTACAGAGCAGTCCTGGAAATTAACACAAAGGTCCCTAAAAAGTAAAACCGAAAAGCAATCAAGTCCTTCTCCACCACAGCAACGGGGTCTCCACCGCCGGCCGTCCTTCTTCTCGCCGGGGACGAAACCACTTGGGAGAGGAAGGCCGCTGCGCGCCGCCGGGAATCCCACAGAGGGCCTCCGTCTTGGAGGTTGAGATGACGCTCTTGAAGGCGTCTGGAAAGGCTGCCTTCTCAGCCAAAGGTCATGGCGGCAGATCGTGGCCGTCATGAGGTGATCTCCAACCTGCAGCAAGAAATCCCCTGGGAGCTTCAGACATGACCACCCCTCTCCATCTTCCGCCATCGCGACGACGAGATCGAGGAGAGGCACCCAGACCCCAAGCTCCACCACTGCAGCCCTCTTATTATTGGAGGTTTGAGGTGCTCCCCTCCTCATCACCACCGACTCCGACCATGGGAGCGCCGCAACAAGAAGCAGAGAGACCAAGCAATGCCAGATCCGGGCCCTTAGACCTGGCATCTCCCTCCCGGCATAGAGCCGACGACCGGCATGTAGCCGAAGACCAGCATGCAGCCGAAGACACAAACTAAACCTAGACCTAACCCTACTGCTACTATGTATAAGAGGAGCACGACCACCTACACCATCCTCCTGCCGGCCACCAGGGCCGCCGGAAGGAAGGAAGGGAAGGGGCGGCAACGGGAAGAAGAAGGGGACTCTCAACAGGGCAGAGAAGGAGAGGAGAGGAGAGGATACAGTACTAGAGAGTTGAAGGGTGCAATGTTCTTTGAACTTGTTGTTCTCAACCTTCGTGCAATCGTGTGTGTGATTTTTTACGACATTGTGTCTGTGCGGACTTTTGTATTGGTTGAGTGCCTTAGCACGTTTTGTATATGCGGCCATTTTCACACGCTCACTGGCTCACACACTATGCTTCTACTAGTAAGCGTGGCACATCTCCATTAATATTACAAACATATGTGGGAATTAACTTACACATAAAGATATTTTGATTACACTAAAAAGTATTACAAATCAAGTATGTTTATGACTGGTTCAATTTAGTTGGTTCAAATTAGTGTAATTTCACACATAGCATAGTGTTCACTGCTTTACTGCGGACCTCTGTTGCGATCCTACGAAGATAAAACCACACCTCATTAAATTCGGTGCCACATATGCAATGACAAACTCGCTCAGGTGACCACATAAAAGCCACAGTTAGCATGATGATCATCGAGCTAGACCACTGTACTGATTGTGTGAATGAATGCAAATTGATGTATCAAAATTAAAAACTCAGTTTAGCTACAACCACCACTAAACTGAATCATCTTACACGATATTCATGTCTATGTCTCGCCACTCGATGCTTACGTACTCCGCACACCTAGCTCATGCGCAAGTAGCTCATACTTGTGAGAGGAAATGACGGGAGAAAGTCGCTAAGTCCTGCAAGCGCTGCACCATGTGGAAGACGGAGACCCGAGGCAGCCGCGGCAAGTCCGTTGAGATCAGGGGAGAAGGAAGCTTGCCACTACAAGCTTAGCAGATAGATCAATCCATCTTTATAATACTTCCACATATACATTTCTAACAGATGGCAATAAAACCTTGCAAGCTTAGCTAAATATCCTAAGTGAATATTCTAGTGAAATAAGAAAGATAGCATGAGTACGTACCTTGCAAGTGGTATGTTAGGCTATGCATGAGTTCTCATCAGGTGTTGTAATAATAAGATAAAAATCTGACATATGATCAAGTGAACATAGCAGTTCTCTGGTGATCTAAGGCAACCTTGCAAGGTTTCAAGTAAACAGCAGACTAATGGTCATATTTAGGCAAATGTTGTGTTCTTGGCTACACTGATGAACGCAAGCCAATTATCGAATTCTTGGAGTCCATATAGATATAGTAGGTTAAGGACTTACGGTGAAGCCAAGTTGTTAATTTTTCTCGTTCCTGAATCCCGACATATTGTCAAATTTGTCTGGAACATTGCCACCATCTTCATTTGTATGACGTAAAAGGGTTTCCCCCGCTTTAGATTATAAAGCAACCACCACATAACATAGTTCATACAGGTCATAAGTTCAAAGAGAGAGAAATAAAATATGAGCTTGAGATGGACTCACTACCGGAACAGGGGCTGGTGCCGACGGCCAAATATATGCCGACGGCTACCGTCGGCCTACTCCTGAACATGCCGACAGCCGAAACAAGGCCGTCGGCGTAGGGTGGCCGTCGGGCTATCCAGGGCTATGCCGACGGCGACCGTCGGCACAGGTAAGCCGTCGGCTTATCCCCAGCCTATGCCTACAGCAGCCGTCGGCATACATAGGCCGTCGGCATAGATGCGGGCCTAGCGGCCCCACTCGTGACGTGCAGCTAACGGCATCCGATCTATGCCGACGGCCTAGACGGGCGGCCGTCGGCACAGATGCACGTGCCACGTCATCGATCCGAGGCGCACCGACCACCATCTATGCCGCCACGTCATCGATCCGGGACGCGCCGTTCATCTTTCCCTGGCCTGGGCTGCCATCGGCATAGTTTTTTTTTGCATTTATTATAGAATTTTTTTGTTCTTTTATGTATTATTATTTAATTTACTTACATGTAGCATGTGTTAATATAAGCAAAAATACCATACTTTTCGAATCTATACGGAGGGGTGTGACCCCCCTCACGGACGGCGCCGCCGCCGGCGGCCGACACCTGGAGGGGGGAAACAGCCGCATCGGGTCTATACGGAGGGGACATTGCTCCCAAGTGTTTATATGGGATGACATACCACAACCGTGTGGTGTGGTGGCATGTCTGAAGAGGTGGCACGCGTCTCCGGGGTGTGGCCCCCCTCACGGACGGCTCCGCCGCCGGCACCTGGAGGGGGGAAACGGACGCGTTGGGTCTACACGGAGGGGATGTAGCTGTGGGTTTGGCCCGGATGTTGCTCCCAGGTGTCCCTCTGGGCTGACCTAACACAACCGATGGAGAGGTCCACTGGTCAAAGCCCGTCCGTGGGAAGTCAAATGGCTAGATCTCGGGGTCAACCACTCCAGGGTTAGGCGGGACGGGGGCCCTGGGGGGTTAGCATGTCCACCGAGCGTCGCACCGGCCCCTCATACGCGGGTGGTGTTGTGGCATGTCTGAAAGGCGGCACGCGTCTCGGTTGTGGCCCCCCTCACGGACGGCTCCGCCGCCGGCACCTAGAGGGGGAAACGGACGCGTTGGGTCTACACGGAGGGATGTGCTGTGGGTTTGGCCCGGATGTTGCTCCCAGGTGTCCCTCTGGGCTGACCTAACAAACCGAGTGGAGAGGTCCACTGGTCAAGCCCGTCCGTGGGAAGTCAAGGGCTAGATCTCGTGGTCAACCGCTCCAGGGTTAGGCAGGAACGGCGGCCCTGGGGTGTAGCAAATGCCACCGGAGCGTCGCACCGCCCCTCATACTGCGGGGTGGTGTTGTGGCATGTGTGAAGAGCGGCACTCGTCTCTGGGGTGTGGCCCCCCTCATGGACGCTCGCCGCGGCACCTGGAGGGGGGAAACGGACGCGTTGGGTCTACAGGAGGGGATGTAGCTGTGGGTTTTGGCCCGGATGTTGCTCCCAGGTGTCCCTCTAGGCTGACCTAACACAACGGTGGAGAGGTCCACTTGTCAAGCCCGTCCGTGGGAAGTCAAAGGGCTAGATCTCGTGGTCAACCGCTCCAGGGTTTAGGCGGGATGGGGGCCCTGGGGGAGTAGCAATGCCACCGGAGCGTCGCACCGGCCCCTCATACATGCGGGGTGTGTTGTGGCATGTCTGAAGAGGCACACACGTCTTCGGGGTGTGCCCCCCCCCCCTCATGGACGGCTCCGCCCCCCGGCACCTGAGGGAAACGGACGCGTTGGGTCTACACGGAGGGGATGTACTTGTGGGTTTGGCCCGGATGTTGCTCCCAGGTGTCCCTCTGGGCAGACCTAACACAACCGGGTGGAGAGGTCCACTGGTCAAAGCCCGTCCGTGGGAAGTCAAAGGGCTAGATTTCGTGGTCAAACCGCTCCAAGGTTAGGCGGGACGGGGGCCCTGGGGGTAGCAATGCCACCGAACGTCGCACCGCCCCCTCATACATGCGGGTGTGGTGTTGTGGCATGTATGAAGAGCGGCACGCGTCTCCGAGGTGTGGCCCCCCTGACGGATGGCTCCGCCGCCGCACCCTGGAGGGGGGAAACGGACTCGTTGTGTCTATACGGAGGGGATTTGCTGTGGGTTTGGCCCGGATGTTGCTCCCAGGTGTCCCTCTGGGCTGATCTAACCAACCGTGGAGAGGTCCACTGCGTCAAAGCCCGTCCGTGGGAAGTCAAAGGGCTAGATCTCGTGGTCAACCCGCTCCAGGGTTAGGCGGGACGGGGCCCTGGGAGTATCAATGCCACCGGAGCTCGCACCGGCCCCTCATACATGCGGAGGTTGTTGTGGCATGTCTCAAGAGGCAGCACGGTCCTCCGGGTTGTGCCCCCCTCGGACGGCTCCGCCGCCGGCACCAGCAGGCGGGAATCGGATGCATTGGGTTTAAACGGAGGGGATGTAGCTGTGGTTTGGCCCGGATGTTACTCCCAGGTGTCCCTCTGGGCTGACCTAACACCACCGGTGGGAGAGGTCCATTGGTCAAAGCCCGCCGTGGGAAGTCAAGGACTAATCCGTGGTCAACCGCTCCAGGGTTAGGCGGGACGGGGGCCCTGGGGGGGTACAATGCCACCGGAGCGTCGCACCCGCCCCCTCATACATGCGGGGTGGTGTTGTGGCATGTCTGAAAGAGGCGGCACGCGTCTCCGGGTGTGTAGCCCCCCTCACGGACGCTCCGCTGCCGGCACCTGGAGGGGGGAACAGACGCGTTGGGTCTACACAGGGATGTAGCTGAGGGTTTGGCCCGATGTTGCTCCCCAGGTGTCCCTCTGGGCTGACCTAATACAACCGGTGGAGAGGTCCACGGGTCAAGCCCGTCGTTTGAAAGTCAAAGGGCTAGATCTCGTGTCAACCGCTCCAGGGTTAGGCGGGACGGGGCCCTGGGGGAGGGTAGCAATGCCACCGGAGCGTCCACCGGCCCCTCATACATGCGGGGTGGTGTTGTGGCATGTCTGAAGAGGCGCACGCGTCTCCGGGTGTGGCCCCCCTCACGGACGGCTCCGCCGCCGGCACCTGGAGGGGGAAACGACGCGTTGGGTCTACACGGAGGGGATGTAGCTGTGGGTTTGGCCGGGATGTTGCTCCCAGTGGTCCCTCTGGGCTGACCTAACACAACCGGGGAGAGGTCCACTGGTCAAAGCCCGTCCGTGGGAAGTCAAATGGCTAGATCTCGGGGTCAACCGCTCCAGGGTTAGGCGGGACGGGGGCCCTGGGGGGTAGCAATGCCACCGAGCGTCGCACGGCCCCTCATACATGCGGGGTGGTGTTGTGGCATGTCTGAAGAGGCGGCACGCTCTCCGGCGTGTGGCCCCCCTCACGACGGCTCCGCCGCCGGCACCTAGAGGGGGGAAACGGACGCGTTGGGTCTACACGGAGGGGATGTTGCTGTGGTTTGCCCGGATGTTTGCTCCCAGGTGTCCCTCTGGGCTGACCTAACACAACCGAGTGGAGAGGTCCACTGGTCAAAGCCCGTCCGTGGGAAGTCAAAGGGCTAGATCTCGTGGTCAACCGCTCCAGGGTTAGGCAGGACGGCGGCCCTGGGGGCTGGCAATGCCACCGGAGCGTCGCACCGGCCCCTCATACATGCGGGGTGGTGTTGTGGCATGTGTGAAGAGGCGGCACGCGTCTCTGGGGTGTGGCCCCCCTCACGGACGGCTCCGCCGCCGGCACCTGGAGGGGGGAAACTGACGCGTTGGGTCTACACGGAGGGGATGTAGCTGTGGGTTTGGCCCGGATGTTGCTCCCAGGTGTCCCTCTAGGCTGACCTAACACAACCGGTGGAGAGGTCCACTGGTCAAAGCCCGTCCGTGGGAAGTCAAAGGGCTAGATCTCGTGGTCAACCGCTCCAGGGTTAGGCGGGATGGGGGCCCTGGGGGGTAGCAATGCCACCGGAGCGTCGCACCGGCCCCTCATACATGCGGGGTGGTGTTGTGGCATGTCTGAAGAAGAGGCACACGTCTTCGGGGTGAGCCCCCCCCCTCATGGACGGCTCCGCCCCCGGCACCTGGAGGGGGGAAACGGACGCGTTGGGTCTACACGGAGGGGATGTAGCTGTGGGTTTGGCCCGGATGTTGCTCCCAGGTGTCCCTCTGGGCTGACCTAACACAACCGGGTGGAGAGGTCCACTGGTCAAAGCCCGTCCGTGGGAAGTCAAAGGGCTAGATCTCGTGGTCAACCGCTCCAAGGTTAGGCGGGACGGGGGCCCTGGGGGGTAGCAATGCCACCGAAGCGTCGCACCGGCCCCTCATACATGCGGGGTGGTGTTGTGGCATGTATGAAGAGGCGGCACGCGTCTCCGAGGTGTGGCCACCCTGACGGATGGCTCCGCCGCCGGCACCTGGAGGGGGGAAACGGACGCGTTGTGTCTATACGGAGGGGATGTTGCTGTGGGTTTGGCCCGGATGTTGCTCCCAGGTGTCCCTCTGGGCTGATCTAACACAACCGGGTGGAGAGGTCCACTGGTCAAAGCCCGTCCGTGGGAAGTCAAAGGGCTAGATCTCGTGGTCAACCGCTCCAGGGTTAGGCGGGACGGGGGCCCTGGGGGTATCAATGCCACCGGAGCGTCGCACCGGCCCCTCATACATGCGGGGAGGTGTTGTGGCATGTCTGAAGAGGCAGCACGCGTCTCCGGGGTGTGGCCCCCCTCACGGACGGCTCCGCCGCCGGCACCAGCAGGCGGGAATCGGATGCATTGGGTTTACACGGAGGGGATGTATGTGACGCCCCCGGCTTAATCGTGCACTAATCATACACGCAAATGCACACGATCAAGCCTAAGGACTCACTTGAAGATATCACAACACAACTCTAAAACATAAAATAAAGTCATACAAGCTTAATATTACAAGCCAGGGCCTCGAGGGCTCGAATACAAGCTCGATGGTATACAAGCGTCAGCGGAAGCATTAGATATCTGAGTACAGATATATTACAGAGAGAGAGATAAGCCTTCACAGAGGCGGGGTAAAAATAAAAACTACGATCGAAAGGCGTAGGCCTCCTGCCCTGGACCCTCCGATCCTACTCCTGGTCGTCGAACGGCTCCTCGTAGTAGTAGTACTCGCCAGGCGGATAGTAGTACTGGTCGTCGGCTGGGGCTTCTGGCTCAGGGGCTCCGTCGTCTGGTGGCATCAAATGGAAAATGGGGAAAAAGAAAATAAAGCAAACGTGAGTACTCATCCGAAGTACTCAGCAAGCAAGGATCTACACTACATATGCATCATTGTCAAAGGAATGGCTGTATATGTGGACTGGGCTGCAGAAATGCCAGAGTAGAGGGGGAAAGCCTAGTCCTATCGAAGACTAGCATCTTCAACAATCTTCGACAGTCTTGCAGCATCAGAAGAGAGAGCAGATGAACATAATGTAAAGTAGTAGTAGTAATATCATCAACCTCGACCTGAGATCCTTTCTCGACTCCCTGCGAGAAAGCAATCTCAGAGCCGTACTATCCAATTCTCATCACATGTTCTAGTTGTACCGATCGGGATACAACTCCGAGTGTCCGTTACCGTAGGACAGGCTATCGATAGAAGTTTCTTCCCTGCAGGGGTGCACCAACTTACCCACCACGCTCACTTAACTCTGGCCGGACACACTTTTCTGGGTCATGCCCGGCCTCGGCTAAGCAACACGCCGCAACCCGACCTAGGCTTATAAGAGAGGTCAGCACGCCGGACTAAACCTATGCCCCCAGGGGTCTTGGGCCATCGCCCCGGGAACTCCTGCACGTTACGGGGCCACCGAGAGCAGACCTAGCAACCCCTTATACAAGCGCGGTTGCGTTACCAGTCCAACTCGGCGTGCGCCGCTCCTTACTGACATCAAACAAGCTTCGGCTGATGTGTACGACGCAGAACGCCCATACTATGCCCACGTGATGGTTAGTGCTATCGGGCCAGAGGCCCCTCGGATCAAATATCCAAACCGTAGTGGATTAGGAGCGCGCGGAAACGAGCAGAGACTCACGATCGATGTGACCCCGTCGCCCCGTCTCGAGGACTTGCGGCAAGGGCTAAGAATGCCCGGCCACGCCTCGTAGTTATCTCGCGGGCACCATCCAGGTCAACCCGACTCCACATCACTTCGCGTTAAGCTCGCGCGGGTACCCCTCAGGGCCGACCCGTCTTTAGTATCATAGTTTAGTGCAAGTCATAATATCCAAGGTAACTGTGTGTCTGACACCGAAGGGAACCCTGAGGAATCACCCTCGATGGAATTCCCGCTCGATGTTATCATCAAGGTGAACGAAGGAGGAATCACCCTCGAGGTCCACACTTGAGAGGTTGCGCGACGATGTCGTTATCGGGGGTGGTGTAGGAGGAATCACCCTCGCTTACCACGACCGAGTAACTAACCTACAAGGTTAACATCAGAAGTGCTAACGAGGTATCACCCTCGGCACTCGACGGTAACCCAGCAGTGTCGGCAACAAAGGGGGGGAAAGTGATGTGCGGTGCCCTGGACTGATCTTCAATCCCGTAAAACGGGTCTTCCGAGTATCCAGCGGGGCGGTCGGGACATGTGGGTCTCTGATATGGCTCTACCCATCCTATGCTAAACAGTTTAGGATAACAGGTATGTATCAAAAGTAGGTTACAAGTAAACAGGCTATGCATCAGAGTAGGATAGTAACAGCAGCAGTATCACCTAATGCAAGCATAAGAGGGGAGAGAATAGGCGATATCGGAATGCTCAAAATGGGGGTGCTTGCCTGTTTGCTCGAGGGCAAGGGCAAGGTCTTCAGTAGTATCGTCGGGGACGTAGTCGTACTCCTGTGCGGCGTCTGCCTCGGGAGCTACGTCAACGTCGGGGTCTATCGAGAGAGAAGAGGGGGAGGAAACAGGTAAACAATATGCAATCATATGCCACACAGTGCGTGCTATGCTATGATGCAGTGCAGGGTTGCCTGAATATGCATCTAAGTCATTTTAGTTATTTTTAGGATTATTCTAGGATTTAATATCCGACGTGTGTGCACTATTCATCTGCCGGATTCGGGTCCGGAGTTACGAGTTCTTCTACGTAGGAGGTTCCGATGGAGAAACAGACGGCACGATCAGACTCGGCTCGTCGTTCTGAGCAATTTTCATGTTTTAACCTTTTCGATCCGAGCTACGGTTTAAAAGTTATTAATTTTTAAAGATTATTTGAATTTCTGGAATTATTTTTATTTATCAGAAAATGAATTATGACATCAGCATGACGCGCTGCTGACGTCAGCAAGTCAACAGTCGGCTGACTAGTCAAACCTGACATGTGGGTCCAGTGGGACCCACATGTCAGCCTCTGTTTAGGCTAATCAGTGGATTAATTTAATTACCAGAGTTAATTAGGGGGCGGGCCCCACTTGTCAGTGAGACATTAGGTTAATCCAATTAATTTTATTTAATTAACTATTCAATTAGTCTAATTAATCGCGGGGGCCCACATGTCAGTGAGAGGGGATGAACAGTAACCACGGTTGACCGTGGTCAACGTGGTCAAAATGGCCAGGGGGCCCACTGGTCAGCGTCCCAGGGTGGACCCCACGCCCGCCACGCTGGCGGCGACCGGCGTTTAGCCGCCGGCGACGTCGAAACGCGGCGGAGGGCGCAGGCCGGCGTCGGATTTCGCCTACGGGCGCCCAAATGGGACGGGGCCGGGTGCGTTCGAACGGCCGTTCGACGGCGCGTCTAACGGTGGCGGTGAGGTGGCCGGAAACGACTTGTGTCGCCGACGGCGAGCTTTGCGGCGGGCGCCGGAGTTCGGTCATCGACGGGATCGAGGCAGCTGCGCCCAAGTGACCAAATGGCGAGGCTGTTGGGAACCTACTCGATGCGCTGAGCACAAAGGACTCGGCCCGGTGACCATTTGGTCACCGGAAGGGCGCCGGCGGCGAGCTCATGCGGAGGCGCGTTCGGGCGCCGGTGAGACTAGGGCTAGGAAGCGTGCGAGGCCAGACAGAGAGACGGGGAAGGTAGAGTGGCTCACCGCGCGGCTAAGAAAAGCCCTCGTTAGGCTTAGTAGCTGCAGACGGCGCCGGAGACGACGAAGCTCGCCGGAGGCAGAGAGGTGCGGGGACGGCTCGATTGGCTTGCTGCGGGGCTCCCCGGCTCCTTCTAACTGCGCTGTTAGACGTGGCCGACGACGGCGCTTCTCCTTGGCACCTCCAGGCGTTGCGGGGAGGCCGCTGACCACGGCGGTGGCGATGCGTGGCGACGGCGGCGCTCGGGCGTCTCGGATCTGGGGAGGCAGAGGGAGAGGCGAGCGAGGGAGAGAGAGGAGAAATGACGGGGGAAGCCAGGGGGAGAGCACCGGGCCTCGACCTTATCCTCGCCGCCGCACTGTTCCGTCGGTGGCGTCGCGGTGTCGCGTGCCCACCGGCGTGCGCGTGCTCGGCCAAGGCGCCGGCGACACGCAGGAGAGAGGTAAGGGGGAAATGGGCCTGCTGGGCTGGGCCAGTGCACTGTGCACTTGGTCCAGTCCAGTTTAACCTTTTTTTTCTTTTTCTTACTTTTCTGTTTTTCTTTCCTTTTCTGTTTCAAAATAGTTAGGGCATTTCTACACTTTTGAAAAATGTGAGAGTTGTCCCAAATATTGCAATGCAATATTATCTCTCATCAAAAAGTGGTTTGGGCAGATTTGGAGTTCATTTGAATCTGTAATGATTTAATAGATGTAAATAGTCTGTTTTAAGTGCTGTTTCAGGTTGTTTCACTCACTTAGCTAACTCCAAAAATAATGATTATGATTTTGCCATGACCACTGGATTATTTGCTAATTAAATAACATTTCTCCAGCAGAGTTTGATCAACTTCAATTTGCACTTTGGAATTTAATTTGATTTTTCAGATTTGAATTTGAATTGGATTATTAACCCAAGTGACTAGGCAAAGCAAATGATGATGACATGGCATTATTAGCAGTTGATCACTGTGGTCATTACAAGGGGGTGTTACAAATTCTCCTCCTCTAAAAGAAATTCTCGTCCCGAGAATTTAGGAGGTAGAAGGAAAGAGTCCGGGATATTCTTCCCGAAGATGATCCTCGCGTTCCCAAGTGGCTTCGTCTTCAGTGTGATTCGACCATTGCACTTTTAGGAACTTGGTGCCAGGCTTCAAGTCGATGACGAACTCGACAGCTCTAGCAGGGGGTATTCCTGGAAGTTCTTCTGGAAAAACATCCGGGAAGTCACAGACAACTGGGATAGTCTCAATCCCATCAAGCGGAGAAGCATTCAACGCATTCAAGGCATAAATCTGAGCCTCGGCGTTCTGAGTGATATGAGCATGGTAATTCACCATCTCATTCGAGGGGTGCAAGAGGTGAACAACTTTGGTGGCACAATTGATTGAGGCATAGTGGGCCTTCAACCAATCCATTCCCAGAATAAGGTCAATCTTGGACGATTTCAGAATAATGGGAGACGCACTGAACTCCAACTCTTCGATTTCAACGGGAACATTATAGCTAACTGCAAAGGTTCGGCAACCACCCGCGGGGGTGTGTACCAATAAGGGTGTGTTCATGTATTCGCATTTAATGTCATGCATGCGTGCAAAATGTTCTGACATGAAGGAATGCGATGCTCCTGAATCAAATAAAACAGATGCTGGTACTGAATTAACGAGAAGTGTACCCATCACAGTATCTGGTTGATCTGGAGCTTCAGACATGTTGACGTGGTAGTACTGCCCACGACCATAAGAAGGTCTGGCATTATTGTTGCGCTGCTGAGGAATACCACGGCCAATTCCACGTCCAGCAGAAGGGAGAGCTAGTTGATTCTGATTCTGAGAACAGTCTCTAGCACGGTGACCTGGCTTGCCACACTTGAAGCATAGTCCGCTGTCAGGACGAGGTGCTGGAGCTCGAGGTGCTGGAGTTGGCAGGGGCTGTCTCGGTGGTGGAGGTGGCAGACGTGGTGCAGCATAAGAAGGTCTGTTCACAGGAGCTGCTGAACGGAACATGCCTTTGGGGAACCAGATGCGTCGCTTCTGGGAAGACGAGCCCGAAGATGAGCCCGACTCACGGGTGCGTCTGGACGCTTCCTTGTGCTTCTTAAGTCCAGTTTCAACCATGATGGCCTTATTCACCAAGGTGGCGAAATCAGGATAATCTTGAACAAGAAGGGCTAACTGAATTTCATGGTGCAGTCCTTCACGAAACTTCTCCTGTCTGCGTTCATCAGTAGGAATGTCCTCTTCAGCGTAACGAGATAAGTCTAGAAACTCGCGCTGATAGACTTCCACAGTCTTGTTGCCCTGAACAAGATTACGGAACTCGGCCTTCTTCCGAGCTATTACAGCTTGAGGAATGTAGCGGGCACGGAATGCAATCTTGAATTCTGCCCAAGTGACAACAGTACCAGGCGGCAGAGTCTGTCGGTGAGTGGCCCACCATTGGGCTGCGGGACCCTTAAGAAGGTATGTCGCGAAGGTGACATAGTTGACTTGGGCGACACCAGCAGACTCCATCTCATGGGAGATGTCACGCAGCCAGTCATCGGCATCCAATGGGTTGACTGTGTTGCGGAAGAAGGATGGGCTGAGCCGCATAAATTCTGGCAAAGTGATGGAGAAAGGCTGCTGATTAGCATCAGGACGAGGGAACTGCTGCATAATTCCCGTCATAAACTAGCGGTTGAGTTCAAACTGTTGCATCATCGCTGCCATGTAATCAGGTGGTGGCGGCGGTGGCGGGTTGTTGTCAGCCATCCTGCTATTCCAACAGGGGTATTTCAGCGATAGCTTATGCCAGTGTTTATCAATAAACATGAGGTAACTCGACATTATTGAAAGAGTGCAATAGATGCTAGAAGTAGTCATTAAGACGTACAGATCCATACATAGTCGGTTACATTCGGGCCGCATAACGGCGCAAATTGAAAAGCTAGACATGCTAGGCGGCGCGCAGGCACGCGGTAAGGAAGTACACAACGGGACATAGCAAGGGCTACATCAGCGTCGGAGAAAACCACTGAAACGGGGTAACTGCAAGTGCGGACGATGGACGTTCGTCGCAGAAGGATCCTGCGCTCCATGGGCACTCTGATGCAGAACCCGGTCTCGAGAAGAAAGAAGAGGTCCACGTGCAGGCGTGTGACCTCCCACAGCAGGCCAGATGATCCCTGATGGCATCTCAGTCCTGCTCGGGTAAAGAATGTACTCCGGATGCATCCCTGCACGAACAGCTGGTAGCAACTGTGTCATAGCCTCGTAGTAGCGTGCTCGAGTGGCAAACAACTCAACAGCAAGTGCACGAACAGTGCGATCCAAAGCCTGAGCATAGTGGATCAGAACTCGCTGATCATAGCGACGAGGCTCGTACGGGGCACAGATAGCTGTGTAAAATCCAGTAGCATCTCCAACAGGTGCATACGGAATGTACCGAAACACAGTATCATCCAAGTTAGCACTGTGCTCTCCTCGGAGACGTGCGACAGCAGAGTAGGCGGCATCATGTACTGCCATCTCAATCGTCACGCCGATACCGTGAAAACGGTGAAGCTCAGTGTCAGAGTTATCCTGCTGATCGTAGATGCGAACATCAGCATAGTACTGCTCCTGGTTGAACTCACGATAAACCTCATAGACCATGTACTCGGGGCACCAGCGGTATCCCAGCCTGATCAAGAGGGCGATCAGAACAGCTGGAAACCCAGGGACGTCTCGAGCACAGGTGCGAAGCACGAGCTGCGTCGTAGGACGAGGGGGAAACAGTCGATCCATCTGAAATAAGAAGTTCAGGATTGTCGTAAGACATTGAGAAATATAACCAATCTCAAAAGGAAAGGTTAAACAAAACAATGGAAAGGAAATGATTATCAGACTAATCAGATCAATGACAGGGAAATCGCACTGAATCCAGTTCTCCGGGTGGATAGAATTAACGAGATCCTAAATGTCGGTGTTAGTAAATTTTATTAAACTCGAATAGATGAGAGATTAGAATCCCAGAGTAAAGATCAAGGAATAAAAGATCCTAATACCACCCAGTTGGCGACGTGGGCCCGTAAGCCACACAGCCAAGTTAGTAAAACAATTTTTGACCACTAGACTCAACTTCGGCCAAGGAATTGGGAAGGGGGATTCCTAGAGGCAGTCGGCTCTGATACCAACCTGTGACGCCCCCGGCTTAATCGTGCACTAATCATACACGCAAATGCACACGATCAAGCCTAAGGACTCACTTGAAGATATCACAACACAACTCTAAAACATAAAATAAAGTCATACAAGCTTAATATTACAAGCCAGGGCCTCGAGGGCTCGAATACAAGCTCGATGGTATACAAGCGTCAGCGGAAGCATTAGATATCTGAGTACAGATATATTACAGAGAGAGAGATAAGCCTTCACAGAGGCGGGGTAAAAATAAAAACTACGATCGAAAGGCGTAGGCCTCCTGCCCTGGACCCTCCGATCCTACTCCTGGTCGTCGAACGGCTCCTCGTAGTAGTAGTACTCGCCAGGCGGATAGTAGTACTGGTCGTCGGCTGGGGCTTCTGGCTCAGGGGCTCCGTCGTCTGGTGGCATCAAATGGAAAATGGGGAAAAAGAAAATAAAGCAAACGTGAGTACTCATCCGAAGTACTCAGCAAGCAAGGATCTACACTACATATGCATCATTGTCAAAGGAATGGCTGTATATGTGGACTGGGCTGCAGAAATGCCAGAGTAGAGGGGGAAAGCCTAGTCCTATCGAAGACTAGCATCTTCAACAATCTTCGACAGTCTTGCAGCATCAGAAGAGAGAGCAGATGAACATAATGTAAAGTAGTAGTAGTAATATCATCAACCTCGACCTGAGATCCTTTCTCGACTCCCTGCGAGAAAGCAATCTCAGAGCCGTACTATCCAATTCTCATCACATGTTCTAGTTGTACCGATCGGGATACAACTCCGAGTGTCCGTTACCGTAGGACAGGCTATCGATAGAAGTTTCTTCCCTGCAGGGGTGCACCAACTTACCCACCACGCTCACTTAACTCTGGCCGGACACACTTTTCTGGGTCATGCCCGGCCTCGGCTAAGCAACACGCCGCAACCCGACCTAGGCTTATAAGAGAGGTCAGCACGCCGGACTAAACCTATGCCCCCAGGGGTCTTGGGCCATCGCCCCGGGAACTCCTGCACGTTACGGGGCCACCGAGAGCAGACCTAGCAACCCCTTATACAAGCGCGGTTGCGTTACCAGTCCAACTCGGCGTGCGCCGCTCCTTACTGACATCAAACAAGCTTCGGCTGATGTGTACGACGCAGAACGCCCATACTATGCCCACGTGATGGTTAGTGCTATCGGGCCAGAGGCCCCTCGGATCAAATATCCAAACCGTAGTGGATTAGGAGCGCGCGGAAACGAGCAGAGACTCACGATCGATGTGACCCCGTCGCCCCGTCTCGAGGACTTGCGGCAAGGGCTAAGAATGCCCGGCCACGCCTCGTAGTTATCTCGCGGGCACCATCCAGGTCAACCCGACTCCACATCACTTCGCGTTAAGCTCGCGCGGGTACCCCTCAGGGCCGACCCGTCTTTAGTATCATAGTTTAGTGCAAGTCATAATATCCAAGGTAACTGTGTGTCTGACACCGAAGGGAACCCTGAGGAATCACCCTCGATGGAATTCCCGCTCGATGTTATCATCAAGGTGAACGAAGGAGGAATCACCCTCGAGGTCCACACTTGAGAGGTTGCGCGACGATGTCGTTATCGGGGGTGGTGTAGGAGGAATCACCCTCGCTTACCACGACCGAGTAACTAACCTACAAGGTTAACATCAGAAGTGCTAACGAGGTATCACCCTCGGCACTCGACGGTAACCCAGCAGTGTCGGCAACAAAGGGGGGGAAAGTGATGTGCGGTGCCCTGGACTGATCTTCAATCCCGTAAAACGGGTCTTCCGAGTATCCAGCGGGGCGGTCGGGACATGTGGGTCTCTGATATGGCTCTACCCATCCTATGCTAAACAGTTTAGGATAACAGGTATGTATCAAAAGTAGGTTACAAGTAAACAGGCTATGCATCAGAGTAGGATAGTAACAGCAGCAGTATCACCTAATGCAAGCATAAGAGGGGAGAGAATAGGCGATATCGGAATGCTCAAAATGGGGGTGCTTGCCTGTTTGCTCGAGGGCAAGGGCAAGGTCTTCAGTAGTATCGTCGGGGACGTAGTCGTACTCCTGTGCGGCGTCTGCCTCGGGAGCTACGTCAACGTCGGGGTCTATCGAGAGAGAAGAGGGGGAGGAAACAGGTAAACAATATGCAATCATATGCCACACAGTGCGTGCTATGCTATGATGCAGTGCAGGGTTGCCTGAATATGCATCTAAGTCATTTTAGTTATTTTTAGGATTATTCTAGGATTTAATATCCGACGTGTGTGCACTATTCATCTGCCGGATTCGGGTCCGGAGTTACGAGTTCTTCTACGTAGGAGGTTCCGATGGAGAAACAGACGGCACGATCAGACTCGGCTCGTCGTTCTGAGCAATTTTCATGTTTTAACCTTTTCGATCCGAGCTACGGTTTAAAAGTTATTAATTTTTAAAGATTATTTGAATTTCTGGAATTATTTTTATTTATCAGAAAATGAATTATGACATCAGCATGACGCGCTGCTGATGTCAGCAAGTCAACAGTCGGCTGACTAGTCAAACCTGACATGTGGGTCCAGTGGGACCCACATGTCAGCCTCTGTTTAGGCTAATCAGTGGATTAATTTAATTACCAGAGTTAATTAGGGGGCGGGCCCCACTTGTCAGTGAGACATTAGGTTAATCCAATTAATTTTATTTAATTAACTATTCAATTAGTCTAATTAATCGCGGGGGCCCACATGTCAGTGAGAGGGGATGAACAGTAACCACGGTTGACCGTGGTCAACGTGGTCAAAATGGCCAGGGGGCCCACTGGTCAGCGTCCCAGGGTGGACCCCACGCCCGCCACGCTGGCGGCGACCGGCGTTTAGCCGCCGGCGACGTCGAAACGCGGCGGAGGGCGCAGGCCGGCGTCGGATTTCGCCTACGGGCGCCCAAATGGGACGGGGCCGGGTGCGTTCGAACGGCCGTTCGACGGCGCGTCTAACGGTGGCGGTGAGGTGGCCGGAAACGACTTGTGTCGCCGACGGCGAGCTTTGCGGCGGGCGCCGGAGTTCGGTCATCGATGGGATCGAGGCAGCTGCGCGCAAGTGACCAAATGGCGAGGCTGTTGGGAACCTACTCGATGCGCTGAGCACAAAGGACTCGGCCCGGTGACCATTTGGTCACCGGAAGGGCCCCGGCGGCGAGCTCATGCGGAGGCGCGTTCGGGCGCCGGTGAGACTAGGGCTAGGAAGCGTGCGAGGCCAGACAGAGAGACGGGGAAGGTAGAGTGGCTCACCGCGCGGCTAAGAAAAGCCCTCGTTAGGCTTAGTAGCTGCAGACGGCGCCGGAGACGACGAAGCTCGCCGGAGGCAGAGAGGTGCGGGGACGGCTCGATTGGCTTGCTGCGGGGCTCCCCGGCTCCTTCTAACTGCGCTGTTAGACGTGGCCGACGACGGCGCTTCTCCTTGGCACCTCCAGGCGTTGCGGGGAGGCCGCTGACCACGGCGGTGGCGATGCGTGGCGACGGCGGCGCTCGGGCGTCTCGGATCTGGGGAGGCAGAGGGAGAGGCGAGCGAGGGAGAGAGAGGAGAAATGACGGGGGAAGCCAGGGGGAGAGCACCGGGCCTCGACCTTATCCTCGCCACCGCACTGTTCCGTCGGTGGCGTCGCGGTGTCGCGTGCCCACCGGTGCGCGCGTGCTCGGCCAAGGCGCCGGCAACACGCAGGAGAGAGGTAAGGGGGAAATGGGCCTGCTGGGCTGGGCCAGTGCACTGTGCACTTGGTCCAGTCCAGTTTAACCTTTTTTTTTTCTTTTTCTTACTTTTCTGTTTTTCTTTCCTTTTCTGTTTTAAAATAGTTAGGGCATTTCTACACTTTTGAAAAATGTGAGAGTTGTCCCAAATATTGCAATGCAATATTATCTCTCATCAAAAAGTGGTTTGGGCAGATTTGGAGTTCATTTGAATCTGTAATGATTTAATAGATGTAAATAGTCTGTTTTAAGTGCTGTTTCAGGTTGTTTCACTCACTTAGCTAACTCCAAAAATAATGATTATGATTTTGCCATGACCACTGGATTATTTGCTAATTAAATAACATTTCTCCAGCAGAGTTTGATCAACTTCAATTTGCACTTTGGAATTTAATTTGATTTTTCAGATTTGAATTTGAATTGGATTATTAACCCAAGTGACTAGGCAAAGCAAATGATGATGACATGGCATTATTAGCAGTTGATCACTGTGGTCATTACAAGGGGGTGTTACAAATTCTCCTCCTCTAAAAGAAATTCTCGTCCCGAGAATTTAGGAGGTAGAAGGAAAGAGTCCGGGATATTCTTCCCGAAGATGATCCTCGCGTTCCCAAGTGGCTTCGTCTTCAGTGTGATTCGACCATTGCACTTTTAGGAACTTGGTGCCAGGCTTCAAGTCGATGACGAACTCGACAGCTCTAGCAGGGGGTATTCCTGGAAGTTCTTCTGGAAAAACATCCGGGAAGTCACAGACAACTGGGATAGTCTCAATCCCATCAAGCGGAGAAGCATTCAACGCATTCAAGGCATAAATCTGAGCCTCGGCGTTCTGAGTGATATGAGCATGGTAATTCACCATCTCATTCGAGGGGTGCAAGAGGTGAACAACTTTGGTGGCACAATTGATTGAGGCATAGTGGGCCTTCAACCAATCCATTCCCAGAATAAGGTCAATCTTGGACGATTTCAGAATAATGGGAGACGCACTGAACTCCAACTCTTCGATTTCAACGGGAACATTATAGCTAACTGCAAAGGTTCGGCAACCACCCGCGGGGGTGTGTACCAATAAGGGTGTGTTCATGTATTCGCATTTAATGTCATGCATGCGTGCAAAATGTTCTGACATGAAGGAATGCGATGCTCCTGAATCAAATAAAACAGATGCTGGTACTGAATTAACGAGAAGTGTACCCATCACAGTATCTGGTTGATCTGGAGCTTCAGACATGTTGACGTGGTAGTACTGCCCACGACCATAAGAAGGTCTGGCATTATTGTTGCGCTGCTGAGGAATACCACGGCCAATTCCACGTCCAGCAGAAGGGAGAGCTAGTTGATTCTGATTCTGAGAACAGTCTCTAGCACGGTGACCTGGCTTGCCACACTTGAAGCATAGTCCGCTGTCAGGACGAGGTGCTGGAGCTCGAGGTGCTGGAGTTGGCAGGGGCTGTCTCGGTGGTGGAGGTGGCAGACGTGGTGCAGCATAAGAAGGTCTGTTCACAGGAGCTGCTGAACGGAACATGCCTTTGGGGAACCAGATGCGTCGCTTCTGGGAAGACGAGCCCGACTCACGGGTGCGTCTGGACGCTTCCTTGTGCTTCTTAAGTCCAGTTTCAACCATGATGGCCTTATTCACCAAGGTGGCGAAATCAGGATAATCTTGAACAAGAAGGGCTAACTGAATTTCATGGTGCAGTCCTTCACGAAACTTCTCCTGTCTGCGTTCATCAGTAGGAATGTCCTCTTCAGCGTAACGAGATAAGTCTAGAAACTCGCGCTGATAGACTTCCACAGTCTTGTTGCCCTGAACAAGATTACGGAACTCGGCCTTCTTCCGAGCTATTACAGCTTGAGGAATGTAGCGGGCACGGAATGCAATCTTGAATTCTGCCCAAGTGACAACAGTACCAGGCGGCAGAGTCTGTCGGTGAGTGGCCCACCATTGGGCTGCGGGACCCTTAAGAAGGTATGTCGCGAAGGTGACATAGTTGACTTGGGCGACACCAGCAGACTCCATCTCATGGGAGATGTCACGCAGCCAGTCATCGGCATCCAATGGGTTGACTGTGTTGCGGAAGAAGGATGGGCTGAGCCGCATAAATTCTGGCAAAGTGATGGAGAAAGGCTGCTGATTAGCATCAGGACGAGGGAACTGCTGCATAATTCCCGTCATAAACTGGCGGTTGAGTTCAAACTGTTGCATCATCGCTGCCATGTAATCAGGTGGTGGCGGCGGTGGCGGGTTGTTGTCAGCCATCCTGCTATTCCAACAGGGGTATTTCAGCGATAGCTTATGCCAGTGTTTATCAATAAACATGAGGTAACTCGACATTATTGAAAGAGTGCAATAGATGCTAGAAGTAGTCATTAAGACGTACAGATCCATACATAGTCGGTTACATTCGGGCCGCATAACGGCGCAAATTGAAAAGCTAGACATGCTAGGCGGCGCGCAGGCACGCGGTAAGGAAGTACACAACGGGACATAGCAAGGGCTACATCAGCGTCGGAGAAAACCACTGAAACGGGGTAACTGCAAGTGCGGACGATGGACGTTCGTCGCAGAAGGATCCTGCGCTCCATGGGCACTCTGATGCAGAACCCGGTCTCGAGAAGAAAGAAGAGGTCCACGTGCAGGCGTGTGACCTCCCACAGCAGGCCAGACGATCCCTGATGGCATCTCAGTCCTGCTCGGGTAAAGAATGTACTCCGGATGCATCCCTGCACGAACAGCTGGTAGCAACTGTGTCATAGCCTCGTAGTAGCGTGCTCGAGTGGCAAACAACTCAACAGCAAGTGCACGAACAGTGCGATCCAAAGCCTGAGTGCACTGAATCAGAACCTGCGGGTCGTAGCGTCGAGACTTGTACGGGGCACAGATAGCTGTGTAAAATCCAGTAGCATCTCCAACAGGTGCATACGGAATGTACCGAAACACAGTATCATCCAAGTTAGCACTGTGCTCTCCTCGGAGACGTGCGACAGCAGAGTAGGCGGCATCATGGACTGCCATCTCAATCGTCACGCCGATACCGTGAAAACGGTGAAGCTCAGTGTCAGAGTTATCCTGCTGATCGTAGATGCGAACATCAGCATAGTACTGCTCCTGGTTGAACTCACGATAAACCTCATAGACCATGTACTCGGGGCACCAGCGGTATCCCAGCCTGATCAAGAGGGCGATCAGAACAGCTGGAAACCCAGGGACGTCTCGAGCACAGGTGCGAAGCACGAGCTGCGTCGTAGGACGAGGGGGAAACAGTCGATCCATCTGAAATAAGAAGTTCAGGATTGTCGTAAGACATTGAGAAATATAACCAATCTCAAAAGGAAAGGTTAAACAAAACAATGGAAAGGAAATGATTATCAGACTAATCAGATCAATGACAGGGAAATCGCACTGAATCCAGTTCTCCGGGTGGATAGAATTAACGAGATCCTAAATGTCGGTGTTAGTAAATTTTATTAAACTCGAATAGATGAGAGATTAGAATCCCAGAGTAAAGATCAAGGAATAAAAGATCCTAATACCACCCAGTTGGCGACGTGGGCCCGTAAGCCACACAGCCAAGTTAGTAAAACAATTTTTGACCACTAGACTCAACTTCGGCCAAGGAATTGGGAAGGGGGATTCCTAGAGGCAGTCGGCTCTGATACCAACCTGTGACGCCCCCGGCTTAATCGTGCACTAATCATACACGCAAATGCACACGATCAAGCCTAAGGACTCACTTGAAGATATCACAACACAACTCTAAAACATAAAATAAAGTCATACAAGCTTAATATTACAAGCCAGGGCCTCGAGGGCTCGAATACAAGCTCGATGGTATACAAGCGTCAGCGGAAGCATTAGATATCTGAGTACAGATATATTACAGAGAGAGAGATAAGCCTTCACAGAGGCGGGGTAAAAATAAAAACTACGATCGAAAGGCGTAGGCCTCCTGCCCTGGACCCTCCGATCCTACTCCTGGTCGTCGAACGGCTCCTCGTAGTAGTAGTACTCGCCAGGCGGATAGTAGTACTGGTCGTCGGCTGGGGCTTCTGGCTCAGGGGCTCCGTCGTCTGGTGGCATCAAATGGAAAATGGGGAAAAAGAAAATAAAGCAAACGTGAGTACTCATCCGAAGTACTCAGCAAGCAAGGATCTACACTACATATGCATCATTGTCAAAGGAATGGCTGTATATGTGGACTGGGCTGCAGAAATGCCAGAGTAGAGGGGGAAAGCCTAGTCCTATCGAAGACTAGCATCTTCAACAATCTTCGACAGTCTTGCAGCATCAGGAGAGAGCAGATGAACATAATGTAAAGTAGTAATAGTAATATCATCAACCTCGACCTGAGATCCTTTCTCGACTCCCTGCGAGAAAGCAATCCCAGAGCCGTACTATCCAATTCTCATCACATGTTCTAGTTGTGCCGATCGGGATACAACTCCGAGTGTCCGTTACCGTAGGACAGGCTATCGATAGAAGTTTCTTCCCTGCAGGGGTGCACCAACTTACCCACCACGCTCACTTAACTCCGGCCGGACACACTTTCCTGGGTCATGCCCGGCCTCGGCCAAACGACACATCGCAACCCTACCTACAGCTCAGCAGAGAGGTCCCCGCCGGTCTACCTCCTAAGCGCAAGGGGGTCTTGGGCCATCGCCCCTCGCCCTCCGGGTCGTTGTGTGCAGGGTGGATACCAGCACCGCCTCGGAAGGCCGGTACGATCCGACCGTGCCACAATGCTGAACTGGACGTCTGACAGAGCTTTCGGCTGATGTTACGATGCAGAACGCCCATACTATGCCCACGTGATGGTTAGTGCTATCGGGCCAGAGGCCCCTCGGATCAAATATCCAAACCGTAGTGGATTAGGAGCGCGCGGAAACGAGCAGAGACTCACGATCGATGTGACCCCGTCGCCCCGTCTCGAGGACTTGCGGCAAGGGCTAAGAATGCCCGGCCACGCCTCGTAGTTATCTCGCAGGCACCATCCAGGTCAACCCGACTCCACATCACTTCGCGTTAAGCTCGCGCGGGTACCCCTCAGGGCCGACCCGTCTTTAGTATCATAGTTTAGTGCAAGTCATAATATCCAAGGTAACTGTGTGTCTGACACCGAAGGGAACCCTGAGGAATCACCCTCGATGGAATTCCCGCTCGATGTTATCATCAAGGTGAACGAAGGAGGAATCACCCTCGAGGTCCACACTTGAGAGGTTGCGCGACGATGTCGTTATCGGGGGTGGTGTAGGAGGAATCACCCTCGCTTACCACGACCGAGTAACTAACCTACAAGGTTAACATCAGAAGTGCTAACGAGGTATCACCCTCGGCACTCGACGGTAACCCAGCAGTGTCGGCAACAAAGGGGGGGAAAGTGATGTGCGGTGCCCTGGACTGATCTTCAATCCCGTAAAACGGGTCTTCCGAGTATCCAGCGGGGCGGTCGGGACATGTGGGTCTCTGATATGGCTCTACCCATCCTATGCTAAACAGTTTAGGATAACAGGTATGTATCAAAAGTAGGTTACAAGTAAACAGGCTATGCATCAGAGTAGGATAGTAACAGCAGCAGTATCACCTAATGCAAGCATAAGAGGGGAGAGAATAGGCGATATCGGAATGCTCAAAATGGGGGTGCTTGCCTGTTTGCTCGAGGGCAAGGGCAAGGTCTTCAGTAGTATCGTCGGGGACGTAGTCGTACTCCTGTGCGGCGTCTGCCTCGGGAGCTACGTCAACGTCGGGGTCTATCGAGAGAGAAGAGGGGGAGGAAACAGGTAAACAATATGCAATCATATGCCACACAGTGCGTGCTATGCTATGATGCAGTGCAGGGTTGCCTGAATATGCATCTAAGTCATTTTAGTTATTTTTAGGATTATTCTAGGATTTAATATCCGACGTGTGTGCACTATTCATCTGCCGGATTCGGGTCCGGAGTTACGAGTTCTTCTACGTAGGAGGTTCCGATGGAGAAACAGACGGCACGATCAGACTCGGCTCGTTGTTCTGAGCAATTTTCATGTTTTAACCTTTTCGATCCGAGCTACGGTTTAAAAGTTATTAATTTTTAAAGATTATTTGAATTTCTGGAATTATTTTTATTTATCAGAAAATGAATTATGACGTCAGCATGACGCGCTGCTGATGTCAGCAAGTCAACAGTCGGCTGACTAGTCAAACCTGACATGTGGGTCCAGTGGGACCCACATGTCAGCTTCTGTTTAGGCTAATCAGTGGATTAATTTAATTACCAGAGTTAATTAGGGGGCGGGCCCCACTTGTCAGTGAGACATTAGGTTAATCCAATTAATTTTATTTAATTAACTATTGAATTAGTCTAATTAATCGCGGGGGCCCACATGTCAGTGAGAGGGGATGAACAGTAACCACGGTTGACCGTGGTCAACGTGGTCAAAATGGCCAGGGGGCCCACTGGTCAGCGTCCCAGGGTAGACCCCACGCCCGCCACGCTGGCGGCGACCGGCGTTTAGCCGCCGGCGACGTCGAAACGCGGCAGAGGGCGCAGGCCGGCGTCGGATTTCGCCTACGGGCGCCCAAATGGGACGGGGCCGGGTGCGTTCGAACGGCCGTTCGACGGCGCGTCTAACGGTGGCGGTGAGGTGGCCGGAAACGACTTGTGTCGCCGACGGCGAGCTTTGCGGCGGGCGCCGGAGTTCGGTCATCGACGGGATCGAGGCAGCTGCGCGCAAGTGACCAAATGGCGAGGCTGTTGGGAACCTACTCGATGCGCTGAGCACAAAGGACTCGGCCCGGTGACCATTTGGTCACCGGAAGGGCGCCGGCGGCGAGCTCATGAGGAGGCGCGTTCGGGCGCCGGTGAGACTAGGGCTAGGAAGCGTGCGAGGCCAGACAGAGAGACGGGGAAGGTAGAGTGGCTCACCGCGCGGCTAAGAAAAGCCCTCGTTAGGCTTAGTAGCTGCAGACGGCGCCGGAGACGACGAAGCTCGCCGGAGGCAGAGAGGTGCGGGGACGGCTCGATTGGCTTGCTGCGGGGCTCCCCGGCTCCTTCTAACTGCGCTGTTAGACGTGGCCGACGACGGCGCTTCTCCTTGGCACCTCCAGGCGTTGCGGGGAGGCCGCTGACCACGGCGGTGGCGATGCGTGGCGACGGCGGCGCTCGGGCGTCTCGGATCTGGGGAGGCAGAGGGAGAGGCGAGCGAGGGAGAGAGGAGAAATGACGGGGGAAGCCAGGGGGAGAGCACCGGGCCTCGACCTTATCCTCGCCGCCGCACTGTTCCGTCGGTGGCGTCGCGGTGTCGCGTGCCCACCGGCGCGCGCGTGCTCGGCCAAGGCGCCGGCGACACGCAGGAGAGAGGTAAGGGGGAAATGGGCCTGCTGGGCTGGGCCAGTGCACTGTGCACTTGGTCCAGTCCAGTTTAACCTTTTTTTTTTCTTTTTCTTACTTTTCTGTTTTTCTTTCCTTTTCTGTTTTAAAATAGTTAGGGCATTTCTACACTTTTGAAAAATGTGAGAGTTGTCCCAAATATTGCAATGCAATATTATCTCTCATCAAAAAGTGGTTTGGGCAGATTTGGAGTTCATTTGAATCTGTAATGATTTAATAGATGTAAATAGTCCGTTTTAAGTGCTGTTTCAGGTTGTTTCACTCACTTAGCTAACTCCAAAAATAATGATTATGATTTTGCCATGACCACTGGATTATTTGCTAATTAAATAACATTTCTCCAGCAGAGTTTGATCAACTTCAATTTGCACTTTGGAATTTAATTTGATTTTTCAGATTTGAATTTGAATTGGATTATTAACCCAAGTGACTAGGCAAAGCAAATGATGATGACATGGCATTATTAGCAGTTGATCACTGTGGTCATTACAAGGGGGTGTTACAATGTAGCTGTGGGTTTGGCCCGGATGTTACTCCCAGGTGTCCCTCTGGGCTGACCTAACACAACCGGTGGAGAGGTCCATTGGTCAAAGCCCGTCCGTGGGAAGTCAAAGGGCTAAATCTCGTGGTCAACCGCTCCAGGGTTAGGCGGGACGGGGGCCCTGGGGGGGTAGCAATGCCACCGGAGCGTCGCACCGCCCCCTCATACATGCGGGGTGGCGTTGTGGCATGTCTGAAGAGGCGGCACGCGTCTCCAGGGTGTAGCCCCCCTCACGGATGGCTCCGCTGCCGGCACCTGGAGGGGGGAAACAGACGCGTTGGGTCTACACAGAGGGGATGTAGCTGAGGGTTTGGCCAGGATTTGATCCCAGGGTCCCTCGGGCTGACCTAATACAACCGGTGGAGGTCCACTGGTCAAAGCCGTCGTTGAAAGTCAAGGGCTAGATCTCGTGGTCAACCGCTCCCGGGTTAGGCGGGACGGGGGCCCGGGGGGAGGGTAGCAATGCCACCGGAGCGTCGCACCGGCCCCTCATACATGCGGGGTGGTGTTGTGGCATGTCTGAAGAGGCGGCACGCGTCTCCGGGGTGTGGCCCCCCTACGGACGGCTCCGCCGCCGGCACCTGGAGGGGGGAAACGAACGCTGGGGTTACACGAGGGGATGTAGCGTGGGGTTTGGCCGGGATGTTGCTCCCAGGTGTCCCTCTGGGCTGACCTAAAACAACCGGGTGGAGAGGTCCACTGGTCAAAGCCCGTCCGTGGGAAGTCAAAGGGCTAGATCTCGTGGTCAACCGCTCGAGGTTAGGCGGGAGGGGGCCGGGGGGTAGCAATGCCACCGAGCGTCGCACCGGCCCCTCTAACATGCGGGGTGGTGTTGTGGCATGTCTGAAGAGGCGGCACGCGTCTCCGGGGTGTGGCCCCCCTGACGGATGGCTGCGCCGTCGGCACCTGGAGGAGGGAAACAGACGCGTTGGGTCTATACGGAGGGGATGTTGCTGTGGGTTTGACCCGGATGTTGCTTCCAGGTGTCCCTCTGGGCTGACCTAACACAACCGGGTGGAGAGGTCCACTCGTCAAAGCCCGTCCGTGGGAAGTCAAAGGGCTAGATCTCGTGGTCAACCGCTCCAGGGTTAGGCGGGACGGGGGGGGCCCTGGGGGGGGGGGTAGCAATGCCACCGGAGCGTCGCACCGGCCCCTCATACATGCGGGGTGGTGTTGTGGCATGTCTGAAGAGGCGGCACGTGTCTCCGGGGTGTGGCCCCCCTCACGGACGGCTCTGCCGCCGGCACCTGGAGGGGGGAAACGGACGCGTTGGGTCTATACGGAGGGGATGTTGCTGTGTGTTTGGCCTGGATGTTGCTCCCAGGTGTCCCTCTGGGCTGACCTAACACAACCGGGTGGAGAGGTCCACTGGTCAAAGCCCGTCCGTGGGAAGTCAAAGGGCTAGATCTCGTGGTCAACCGCTCCAGGGTTAGGCGGGACGGGGGCCCTGGGGGGTAGCAATGCCACCGGAGCGTCGCACCGGCCCCTCATACATGCGGGGTGGTGTGGTGGCATGTGTGAAGAGGCGGCACGTGTCTCCGGGGTGTGGCCCCCCTAACGGACGGCGCCGCCGCCGGCACCTGGAGGGGGGAACGGCCGTGTCGGGTGTATACGGATGCAGATTGCAAATAAAAAACACCCGCATCCATCATGGAAAACGGACGATTACTCTGAAACCTTCAGTGCCCGGAAACCAGACCGGTGCCCGGGCACCGAAAGTTTCAGAGTAATAGTCCGTTTTCCTAACGAAAGTCTAATGAATACCGGAGCTTGCTTCGTATGGATTAGCCAAGTATTTAAACTGGTCAAATTGCTCTTCCTTTGGCGAGGTGGTACTATTTTTCAGTTTTCAGATGCTATCTATGCTGCTGCAAAAAAAAGATGCCGTCGGCATAGTTTGCCATGTGGCATCTTAAACTATGTCGTCGGCATAGATTACCTTATCCCCTCGCGGCGCCCCTCTCCTCCACTCATTCTTTCCTACACCCGCCCACGCCGCCGCCTCCTCAACACCGCGGCCGCCGCACGCCACCCCGGCCTAGTGAGTCCCTTTTCCCCCCTCCCCTAGCTAGTGCCTTCCATTCTTTTTTTTTTTTTTTCCCCCCCCCCCCTCCACCCTCCCCTACGCCCCGGCATCCTCCCACGCCACGCCGCCGCCTCCTCCACGCCCACGCCGCCTCCCCACCCACGCCGCCGCCGCACTCCACACCCGCCCACGCCGCCGCCTCCTCCAACCCTCGCCGCCCGCCTCCACCCCGGCCCAGACCCCAACCCGGCCTCCTCCACGCCCACGCCGCCGCCTCCTCCACACCCGCCCACGCCGCCGCCTCCTCCAAACCCGCGTCGCCTCGCCTCCACCCCGGCCCAGCCCCGCCCCGACCACCCCGCCTCCTCCCTGACCCTGCGCGGCGTCGGCGGCGGTCCCGACCATGGCTGGCCGTGGCTCTCGCCGGCCCGTGCCCCTGCTGTGTTGGTCAGGCTTCTCCGGCCGGCCCAGCCCCGCCCTGGCCCTCCCGTCCCCTCCATCGCTGGCCCCTGCCTTCAACTCCACCGCCGCGACGCCCCTCTGCCCGGTGAGCTAGCACTCCTTTGTTTTTTTTCATTTTTTTCATTATTTAGCTACTGTTGGATGTATGAATGGATGCATGGATGGATGTTTGATGTTGTTATGTGTCTTAGATGGATGGATGAATCTCGGCAAAATGAATTATTTTGCTACTGTTAGGTTGCTAGATGGATGAATCTCGGCAAAATGAATTATCATAGTTAAAAAAGCAACTTGAGTCACTTAGTTTATAAAATTGTTAACGAAGCTTTTATTTTCAGTTTGTGATGTTGTTAAGTAGCTATGTGAGATGTGCTTCAAATTTGGGATATGATAAGTGGTTATTTCATCATGATGATCTTGCTAAAAAAATTGATGTGTCAGTGCTTAATGTGAGGTGATGACCTAAATTGGGATATGATAAGTGCTTCCAAATTTGACACTTGACAAAATATGATTTTTTTTTCATAGTTTAAAGTGTCAATGCTTAATGTGAGGTGATGACCTAATTTTTTTTCACTCGGTGGAATTAACAGGATTTGTGGTGTTCCATCTTCATGGAGTGATCGTCGACGTTGGAGGTGTTGGTCCACGATCATCCCTCTCCTTTGATCGACTACATCGTCTACATCGGAGGGTGAGCAACAATTCCATGACCTCGTCCGCTTTTTTTCCATGTCAGTAGATTAAATTTTCACATCAAGTCGCGTAACCTAGGCGTCTCCCATCCGAAAGGGTTGCATCGATAAATATGCATTCAATTGCATATTTATCACCGCAGCTCTTTCGGATTGTCCAGCGTTTTCCACGGACAGCCCGAGGATGTGTAGATTGGGTACGTTGTCCATGCTCTACCCCATTCCGAGACAGGATTTCGGCGGCACCTCCCCGTTGTTCTCCGGATGCACATTCTCCCGGCATTTTGCCGAGACGTGTATTTGGAGAACAGCGGGGAGGTGCTTCCGAAATTTTGTCTCGGAATGGGGTAGAGCATGGACAACGTACTCAATCTACACATTCTCGGGTGGGATTAGGACCCATCTTTACCTATTAGAGATGTAGGTGGATTAAATGTCGTTTCTCGTCAACCCTGTAAAGAATAAAATATTGATGTGAGTAATTTAAATGAATCCTTAATTTTTTTTTGTGGCTTCCAATAAAGCAGAGATGGCAGATAATCAGTGGATGTATAGTGGGTTTTTCCGTCGGAATCAAGTAACAACAGAGTGGGTCGAGAAAACTGATGTGTTTTTGAAAGAGATATTCCGTAGTCCAATGAGGATTGTGCCAGAATGCCCCTGTGCCAAATGTAAGAGACGTATGCGCAGAGATAAGAGTGAGATGACTAAGCACCTTCGCACGCATGGATTTATGCCAAACTTTAATATGCCGATAAACTTTGCCCAGCGGGACCGTGGTAGAGAAGAGGTGATACGACAACGCATCGCTGGTTATGAGGACGATGGGGTTAGAGACATGCTAGATGATGTCTTTGCTGCACAGCCGACACCTCCGTCACATTCAGTGAATGAACCGGAGGAGCCAGAGGAAACCGCAAAGGCCTTCCTAGATATCTTGGCCTCATCAAAGAAACCTCTTTATGAGGGTGCCAAGCTCTCTGTGCTGGATGCCATCTCGCAACTGATGGCAGTCAAGGCCGAGTACGACTGTAGCCGAGGTTACTTCGAAGCATTACTGGGAGTATGGGCTAATAGCCTCCCTGAGGGCCATGAACTGCCGAAAACCATGTACGCTACAAAGAAAATCATGAAGGCGCTCTCCATGGATTATGAGAAAATACATGTTTGTCCAAAGAATTGCCTTTTGTTTAGGCATGAGTATGCGAATGACAACTACTGTAGGAAGTGCGGTTCCTCTCGGTATATTGAGGTGGTCGATGTGCAGGGTCAGAAGCAGCAGCTAAAAATCCCTGTGAAGGTTCTTCGGTATCTTGATTTTATAAAAAGACTGCAGCGCCTTTTCATCACCGAGGAGTCTGCCAAAATGATGAAGTGGCACAAGGAAGGGAAAAGGTACAATCCAAATAAAATTGTACATCCATCAGAAGGTGAAGCATGGAAGTCAGTCGATATAGAATACCTGGAGGAAGCAGCCGAGGCTGGGAATGTCAGAATTGCTATATCAGGTGATGGGTTCAATCCATATGGTATGTCGTCTAATCCATACAGCTGCTGGCCCATATTTGTTATTCCGCTCAATCTCCCTCCTGGCGCCATAATGCAATGCAAGACCATGTTCCTGTCGCTTATAATTCCGGGGCCTGAATATCCGGGGAAGAATTTGAGTGTGTTTATGCAGCCGTTGGTGGATGATTTGCACCATTCTTGGTACTTCCCGAGGTTGACATACGACCGGCATCTGCAGAAAAATTTCTTGATGAAAGTTTGGCTACAGTATTGCATGCATGACTTTCCCGGCTATGCCATATTCTGCGGATGGTGTACAAGTGGGAAGATGCCTTGCCCAGTGTGCATGCATGCCTTGATTTCGATTTGGCTAAAAAAGGGTGGCAAGTATGTTGCCTTTGACCTGCATCGACAGTTCCTCCCTCCAGATCATCCTGATAGGGAAGACAAGAAGAACTTTACAAAAGGCAAAGTTGTCCATGAAGTAAATGAGATTCCAACGTTTTCTGGTGCGGATGTGCTTGCTCAGCTGAAAGCTCTTAAGCCTGCCGGCGAAGGGAAAGTCAAAGGCAAAGGCAAAGCCACAGGCGAAGACGAGGGCGAGGGCAAAGGAAAAGTTAAAGGGAAAAAATGTTTTGAAGGATATGGTGAGACGCACAACTGGACTCACGTTACCCCCTTCATGCAGCTTCCCTATTTTAAGGACCTCAAACTTCCATACAACATCGACGTGATGCACACTGAAAAGAATGTCGCAGAGTCCCTTTTTCGCACGATCCTCAACATTCCTGATAAGACAAAGGATAATGTTAATGCTAGAGTCGATCAACAAAATATTTGTGATAGACCACGTCTACACATGCAGCCTCCCACAGGCAGTCGAAAATCTTGGTTCAAGCCAGATGCTGACTTCGTACTTAAAAAGGATCATAAGATGGAGGCATTCAAGTGGCTGAAACACGTCGTGAAGTTCACTGATGGTTATGCGTCGAATATAAGTAAGGGGGTCAATCTTTCAATGGGCAAAGTGACCGGGCTCAAGAGTCATGACTATCATGTATGGATTGAGCGGATTATGCCGGTGATGGTTCGGGGCTATGTTCCCGAGCGTGTCTGGCGTGTGCTTGCGGAGTTAAGCCATTTATTCCGCACACTTTGTGCTAAAGAAGTATGTCCTGAGATGATAAAAGAAATGCATAAGAAGGCACCATAGTTGATATGCAAGCTAGAGAAGATCTTCCCGCCAGGCTTCTTTACTCCGATGACACATCTCATTTTGCACCTCGCGAACGAGGTATTGTTGGGGGGCCCTGTGCAGAATCGTTGGCAGTACGGCCCTGAGAGAAAGAACAAGCATCTGAGACAGAAATGTGGAAACAAAGCTAAGATTGAAGCTTCCATAGCTGAGGCAGTTATTCTAGAGGAGGTGGCAGACCTCAGGACAGCGTACTATCCGGACCAGTTAGAGAGTACGGGGCGTTCGCAGCCTCCCTTAGCCCGCCAGCATGCTGTAAGTACTTCCCCTTTATCTTCTTTCTCTCTAACTTTCTCAGTTTATTTTCAGCATTGCTCACTTAGAAACAACCTAAATTTTGTAGGCATATAAGGCCTTTGTCGAGCATAGGAATCTCGAGGTGCGGGAGTACTTGCAACGAGTGAAGGCAAACGATGATTACAACCGTCAGATGATGACGATTAGTTTTGCCCTCTTAAATCAAGCTAAATTTTTGCACTTTCATTGCTTCTGACCTTCTAGTTTGCTTGTTTAACTAACATCCAGGCTATGTTGGCGTCTTGGAGTAACCGCACGGATCCACCACAAATGGGACCCCAACCACCACCTGCGGGAGAACCCCCACACGTGCCCACGTTCGATGAATGGGTGGCACTAGGCAATGATAGTCCGGTTAGTACATTTGCCTAACTACTGACAAACTAGTTCTCGTTCATTCAACACTATCATATCATATTTACTGTTAGAATCTTCTCTCAAACATGTAGGGGACCGGTGGCTCGACTCCTGCTTCGTCGACCCCACCAGTCACTCCGATCTGGCAGAGTGGTGCTGGTCTTGGCGGTGGCGGTTTTGGCGGAGGTGGTCTTGGCGGTGTTGGTTTTGGCGGTGGCGGTCTTGGCGGAGGTGGTCTTGGCGGTGGTGGTTTTGGCGGTGGTGGTTTTGGCGGCGGTGGTCTTGCTTGATGTCGATGATGATACCCGTGCATGTGGCCGTCGTGCCATACCTTTCATGTTCCTACTTGTTAGTTTCTTTAGATGACGATGATGATGTTCCATGTCTTGCACTACTTATGTTCACGAAGTTTCGCCGATGATGAACTTGAGTATGTTTAAATGATGATGATGATCTTGAGTATGTTTAGATGATGAACTGTCATATTTCTGCATAATCCCATATTTTCTGGTTTGAAATGCTGTCAAAATGAATTGAAACAGAGAAAACAGGGAAAATAAAAAAAAAACAGCACAGATCTATGCCGACGGCAAAGCCGTCGGCATAGATATGCCCAGGACTGCCCAGTGGCTGCCACGTGGCAGGGGTATGCCGATGGCCAAGCCGTCGGCATATCCCTGCTGCCAGGAGCTCCCATAGGCGGCCACGTGGCAGAGATATGCCGATGGCTTGGCCGTCGGCATATCTCTGCCACGTGGCCGCCCGTGGTTTGTCAGCACGTTTGATGGCGCTGTCCGTTGCCGTCAGGTGAAAATCACTACCGACGGCGATGATATGCCGACGGCCGTATGGAAGCCGTCGGCATATGTGCCTATGCCGACGGCTTTTCTATGCCGACGGTCTGACACATCTACGCTGACGTAATCTATGCCGACGGGGATAAGCCTACGGCTGCCGTCGGCATAGACCTAAGCCGACGGCAAGTGGCCTATGCCGACGGCCTGGGGCCGTCGGCTTAGAGGGCGAGTCCGGTAGTGACTTGTTCGAGCTGTCCTGGAGCTAACCAGGCAAACATCAGCAGGAAGATCGGATAAGGGATTTGGCTTTTCTGTCCCATATGCTTTTGTCACATGCAAATCATCCTCACTGCTGACCACATGCTTCTTGTGGATATCAATTTCATCTTAAAAATAAAATAAAATGCAGAATGTATATCAACATAAATTGTAAATGAACTTTTCTTTGTAAAACAACAATTATTTGTTGGAGACATTAGCGTGTTCTTCAAAAATCATATCAACCTTCACGGTCACCCTGACACTCTGAAGGCATGGCACCAAAAGTTTTACAGAATATGGGTTGCATTTAACATAATAGGCAGTGAGAGTAACTCGGAGCAACTTAGCTTGATTTTGGTGTTATAGAGTATAGCAAGATCCTTCTGTCTTGTTTAGTTTCCTATGATCAAAAGCAGGCACTGGAACATACCCTGGTGTATAAATTTATTCTAGTTAGATGTAAGCAATTCATTGAGCACTTCTTCGCATAGAACAAACATGAACATATAGTTTGGTCATTCTAGAAAGTAATCAAACATTGGGCCTTTTGTAATCCAAGATCGTACATACATATAGACGCATGATAAATCACCTTGTTGCATTTAGAAAGAGTATTAAGCATGGACGGGGAAGGAAGTGAAATAAGTAATCAGCTCACGCATGATAAATCACCTGATCTGTTTTCCTCATATAGTAATTGTTAGCCATGCCTAGCAACAATCTCACATTCTGCATCACTGTAATAAAATCAGCATCACAAAGGATTCCTTGTGCAATTTGAATCCACAAGAAGCAAAAAATATGCAACTACATAACAAAGGTACATAAAGTAAAACACAACAATGGCAACATATTGCATATTGTGAAATTAGGTTAAAAAATAGTGGAAGCATGAAAGTAATGATCAGAAGTGGTGCCTACCGAATATAGATCCTATATAGTGCCTTCTTTTCTGCGCGGGTTGTATGCTGCTTCTGGTTGTATTCTGCTCTTTTCTCACCAGACATTCGGGCATACCAACTCTGAGCACCCTTCGTTTTTTGTTCTCGCAGATTTTCACTCATGGGCTTTGCATTCCCATGATCTTTAAACGGGGAAAGCTCCCTTGATCCTAACGGTGATGCAGGTGGATTATGATTCTCCATCTGTAAATCAAAATTTGTAAATGGATACAAAGGTTTTTTTTAGAACCAAATGAATACAGAAGTTAGTCTTTCAATATATGCAGATCTGAGCATATCACTGCTTTATATATAATCAAGAAATGATGGATCTAAAGTAGCAGAGTACCTGATGATGTCAAAACTAAATTAGGAGCATGTCACATATAGTTGAGCACATCTAAACTGATGCTCTAGATAAACTATCAAGTATAGTTGTGCCCACTTTCATGCTTTCTAATAATTTTATTGGAACGTCAGCAGAACAAGGCAGCTACTCTTACATTGCTATGGCATGCTTGTCTGAAGCTATCAGTGCTTCCTGCTTAGAATGTCTGGCATGACTCTTTGGTTAATATATCTGTCCATTGAGCGAACCGAGAGTGCTGTTATTAGAATATATTCATTTTGTACCTTATTAAATTGCTTCAGGAATTTCTGATTGACTGCTTGTAGTGAAACAGAGGGTGTACATAAATGCACCAACAAATTCCAAAGAATGTCCTTTCGCAAAAAAAAATTTCCAAAGAATGTCAACAATAATAAACGCAAACATAATTGTTATTGGGAAGAATGTGAAAGTAGCTCAATACAGAACACATGAAGAATTGTTGGAGAAAAATGCATTGCACTGTAGTGTATGCAGTATGCAAAGTCTGGAAAAGAAATCTGGCAGTAGCATATCCATATTTTGATGCAAAGTGTATGCGGTATGCAATATGCAAAGTCTGGAAAAGAACTGTCCATATTAAACTTTTTCCTGCTCAAATAGAAAACTGCAGTTCTGCACAAAGCACTGCTCGTCCTATATTCAGTTTGTGCTTGTGAGTGATGACCCAGTTACTTACAAGGCTGTTGTGGATTACTAACAGGGTGATTTCATAGCTATCTTCTGAACCATGTTTTAATTTAGTAAGTCCATTTGACCAGTATTCAAGTAGAGCTCGCAGAAATCTATAGTGTGTCATCACCAAATAGAAAGAGGTAAAGACATCTGCACTACTCCAGCGGTTTACTTAAAAAGAACCAAACTTTTCGTCGTCCGTCTTACGTTTTGTCCGCCTCATTCATTAGCCTTCTCCACCGGTTTTCCCCTTAACTCTCCCCAACTCCTTCCATTTCCAAGTTGTGGCAATTTGTGAGGGTTGAGATGACTAAACCTTCAGCAAGTCAGTCTAAAACTGCTAAAATTTACTTTGCATGTCTAAAATACAAAGCACCTGCAAGGAGATTCAGGTAGATGACTAACATTTGTTTGCTCTGGAATATGAATAGATAGCGTGCTCCAAACCAAGGCAAATCCAATGCATAAGGTATGAATAGATAGCATTTAATTATTTTTTACCGAGGTAATCATAAAACATGCTTATCTGCTTTTCATCAAGCTAATAGTCTTTTATTGAGAAATGAATCCGTTTAATTGTGATCTACAAATTGCCAACCCATGGCAGATGGTAATAGTCATTCGGTGCACACGTTTGTAGATGAAGAGAAAAGAGGGTACCTCACTCTTTGGTTAATATATTTGTCAATTGAGGGATTCGAGAGTGTAGTTATTGCAATATTTTCACTTTTTACCCATATTAAATTGCTTCAGAAATTTCTAACTGAATAGATGTCAAAAAACAGAGGGTGTAAAAAATGCACCATCAAATTACATAGGACAACATCAAAGATATTGCACCAAACACAACTAATTCTACAGAATACATACCAGGTACATAATTTAAGCATCACTCACATGTTATGTTATGAATCACTTAAGGTAGGAGAAAGAGGTGTGCAACTATGAGGAGTTCTGAAACAGAGAATAGCGATGGCAAGGGCTATTCCAAACGCTCATCCAATTTTTATTCCTGATGAAGCCACAAAGCAGAAAGCATTGCTCATCCTAACAGATTACTACATTTGTAGTATATTTGTGGTCAAATAGATTACTACATTTATTCACAAAGCACTGCTCATCCAAACAGATTGGTACATTTATTCACAAAGCAATGGTCATCCAAACAGGAATGGTCAAATATATCACTACATTTATTCACAAAGCAATGGTCATCCAAACAGCAATGGTGTGTGCTACTAGCCTACTAATGGAGTACAACACAAGTTACACAACTGTGGTAAATCTTGAGAATTGAGAGGCATTTTGCTTAATTTCATTGTGCAGAACAACTGTAGACGCCATTATTATTTTGATCAGAGTGACTTATTCTGAGCTGCAGATATTTACACTAGTTTGTACTGAATCTTGTAATCTCAGCAGCAGAGAGAGAGAGAGAGACACAGGGTAAAACTCACAGACATAATGCGCAAGGTCTCTACTTGAGGGAAGCATCTCAAGAAACTAAGCAAAGTTATCACTTCCTCGGGCACAAATCGTCGCAACATCAATAGACAATCATGCAAATGCAGCAATCAAACCAGATAGCACTCATAGATTTGTGAAAATTGGACTACCTTGATGATGGTGTCGCCGATCTCAAGCTCGTGGGTGGCCGTGTTCAATTAGCCGAGCACGTCGAGCTGGGGAGCATGGCCTATCTGACATTGATGGCCCCTCCAATCCTCCATCCTCACTGGGGTAGATGCCGTAGATAATGAGGCGCTACAGCTGCGGGGCGGCCACGGCGGCGACCTCGTCCGCCGATGCGGACACGGTCGGGGTAGCAGTAATTGGAGATGAGCGCCAGGGTCTCCACTGGCAACGGCGGATCCAGGGGGGTTCCAGCAGGGGCCACGGCTCCCCCCAACATGCATAATTTTTTTTGAATACCCCTGATTCTATACATCAAGATCTATGAAACGTACATCATTTTGACGCAAAGAAATGCACGCATTGCTCACAGAAGATCCCAGCAAAAAGTGAGAAGCCTTTTTGACTTTTGCCCCTCTTCTCACGGGTGTTTCTTCCAGGGACCGAGATCCAGTGACTGGCCTCTGGCCAGTCACGCCGTAACTGGCGGGAGGCCAGCCGTTGGATGGACGATGTGCAGGCCAGAGCGAACACTGTAGCAAATCACTGTATGCAAATCCCTGTAGCTCGGGGACTGTTCACGAGTTTCTGTAGACGAGTCACTGCAGCTCGGGTACTGTTCACGAAGATCCATCCGTCGATCTTTGATCCAACAGTTTGGAGAGAGGGGCCAGGCACCGTACTGTTCACCGGTGACTTGTCCATAGCAAGTCTTCTTCCAGGCTACAGCCACATGCCTCCATTCCCTTTCTTTTATTCTTTGTCACCCACCCGTGCAGCTTGGGAGCTTCCCTTCTCTCTCCCCTGTTCTTCCAAGACCAAGATCCCTTTGTTGGACGAGGCAAAATCCCCAAGGATCACCGATTAATCTTCTTCTCTCCCGCTTGGAGCACAGCAGGAGGCGGCCCACACAGGTACAAGCTGAGAAATCTTTCACTTTGATCTCCTAATTTGCAGATTCATTTGTGGATCTAATTTTTATAGAAACATCAGTTTTGTAACTTCTGGTGGTTAATCTCCGTAGGATAATCATGGCCAAACACAAACTGAAGACCATTGATTCTTTCTTCAAGAAGAAAATTAGAATTGATGCAGAGTCGGTTGTTGTTTGCTCTGATTTGGAAGAGGAATAGGAAGGGGAAGGGGAAGGGAAAGAAGAAGAAAAAGAAGAAGAAGAAGAAGAAGAAGAAGAAGAAGAAGAAGAAGAAGAAAATGCCCCACTCAGAATTCAGAGGGTCCCTGATGGTAGTGATGTTTTGGTACTTGAAAGAGACCCAGGGTTGCGTTGCCAACTATGGGATTTTCGTGTGAACGACCAAGAAAAAGCAAGAAAAGCTTATGTGAAGCGTGGAGCATATCACTTTACTATACCCTCCTAGTGGTCTAGCAAGCCACCCACGTAGGTTTCAGTATCATTGGTTCAAGGAATTTCCTTGGTTGGAATACTCACCCACAAAAGATGCAGTCTTTTGCTTCCCATGTTTTCTGTTTTCTAAGAAGCCACTTGGGAAAGTTGGATCAGATGTGTTCACTGTGAAAGGGTTCAAGAATTGGAGAAAGGTTAATAATGGACAGAATTGTGCTTTCTTAACTCATATGGGAAAGACTTGTAACTCTGCTCACAACTATATGGCCAAATGCTATGATAATTCGAAGAATCAACCATGTCATATTGAGCCGCTAATGGAGAGACAAACATCAGAAGACATAAGAGCGAATAGGCTGAGGCTTAGAGCAACAATTGATACCTTACGGTGGTTAGCATTTCAAGCTTGCCCTTTCTAAGGACATGATGAAAGTGAAGGCTCAAAGAATCAAGGTAATTTTCTTGTGGGACTATAGGAGATTGATGTACCTACAAATCAAGATTTCAGAATCTGTCAACTATAGGAGATCTTTGTCAACAACTTGCAAAAACAGAAAAATCAGTTGACTATTATTTGATTGACAGGTTATACAATATTTCCACTCTTATATGAGTTGATTTGACCATAACATCAAGTATTAATCGATTCTATTTGCAGGTTAATTCGACTTGTTCTCACTTTACCGGTCACAACCGCAACAACAGAGCGTGCATTTTCGGCAATGAAACTTGTTAAAACAAGACTCCGAATCAAAATGGAAGACATGTTTCTAAGAGATTGCTTGCTGATCTACATTGAGAAAGAGATTGCAAGGATTTTCAACCGATGCAATTATTGATGAATTCAATACGGAAAGCCGTCTTGTCGAGTTCGAGTGATAATTTTTAGTTCATCATTTTGCTTCAGACCTATCTATGTGTAGACATATGCCTATGTTATCAACACTGAATTGCTTACAATCGTAGATATTTTGCTATCTGGGTGTCAATTTCTATAAATTTCGTACACCTTACTAAATTTTAGAGTTGTGCTCAATGTCCGGCCCCCCTTGTATGTATTTCCTGGCTCCGCCGTTGCTCCAGCTTGGGGCTGCAGGCCAGCAGGTACTCGAGGTCGCGCTCCTCCGTGATGCCGTGGTAGATGCCGAGCTCCTGGAGGTGGGGGAAGACGTCGGGACCGCGCGGGAGGCCCGTGGTGAACTGGAACAGCCAGACGCCGAGGTAGAGGCGGCGGAGCGAGACCCCGCAGCGGAGGAGGGTTGGGGGCAGCTGCACGGGCACGTCGAAGGACCAGGAGCGGTTGACGAGGGTCAGGTGCTCCACGCCCTTGTCGGCGAGGAGACGGAGCCACTCGGCGAGCGCGAGGAAGGCGTCAACAGCAGCAGCCAGCAACCGCAGTCAGCAGCCAGATGGCGTCCACGCCGGCAGTCCCTGGCCGGGGCGTGCGTCTCAGGTCTCTCTTTCGAGATTCTGGCCGGCCCAACCCCCGGTCGGCAGTCGCAGGCCGAGGAATCGGGGGCGTGCGTCTCTGCCGAGCGGAGATTCGGTCGGCAGGTATCGGGGGCGTGCGGCCCCTCTTTCGAGCGGGGATTCGGCCGGCGCAAACCCCAGGTCGGCAGGCCGGGGCGTGTGGCCTCCGCCGTCCGGAGGGCTGCGGTTACAGGGGCGCCGTCCGGAGGGCTGCGGCGGGGCGGGGGTCAAGAGTGGGCAAGGAGCGACGAAGAGAAGGATCGGGCGGTGGGCGTCCTCCGGCGCACGGCCGAGCGGTTGGCAGTATCGTGCGGAAAGAGACGAAGAGTTGCCACTTGCCAGATGTGAAATAACTATCTCACGTCTAAGTCCAAAATCATTGGATCATCTGTCTTTAATATTCATACAAAATGCACTTGTCTGGCTGCTGCGCTGGCTCGCGGCGTGTTGTCTCACACTGTGCCTGTGTCCGGGTCGTTGCTAGCTGTGTTTGTGTCGTGAAAATGGACGAAACTGGCTCTTTTTCTAAACTTCAACACAAAATGTCCTCAATCCGAAAATGTTTCTGAAACTGGCCCTTTTGCATGACGCCCGGGACTAGAGCGTCATGTTAGATAGCATGACACCCTGGGCTAGGGCGCCATGCTATTTGGCATGACGCCCACACCCCGGGCTAGGGCGCCATGCTATTTGGCATGACACCCTAGCCCGGGGCGTCATGCTACAGGTCGCTACCATGGCGCCCTAGACCGGGGCGTCATGCTATCTAGCGTGGCGCCCTAATCCCGGGCGTCATGCGAAAAGGGGTCAATTTGTGAAATATTTTCAGATTGATATCATTTTGTGTTGAAGTTTCGAAAAAGGGTCAATTTCATTTATTTTCACGCTTGTGTCCGGGTCGTTGCTAGTGCATGGTTGGTCCCTTCTTGGTTTTCACAGGCCTATGCTCCTAAAGGTCGTTGCTAGTGTGAGGTCGATTGACCATTTCTATTTCTTTTCACAAGTTTGTGTTATACTCAGTCCTAGTTCATCTCATTTTTCTACACTCCCATTTGACTCCTAATATTTGTTTTTTTGTTTCCGTTTCCGTTTTATTTTATTTTTCCTATTTCATTATTTATTTTAAATTCATGTTTTTTATTTTTATTTTTATTTTCTTTTATTCTTTATTTATTCGTTTAAAATTCATGAACTTGTTTTCACTCTGTCATATGTTCACTTTAAATGTTCAAATCTTGATTGCGGGTTATTTTGTCACGCGTGCTCTGTGTTGCGTCGTGTGTTTTGTGTCTACTTGTCGACCTATTCGCGCATGTGTCTTTTGTTGGGCCGTTTTCGTGACGCGATCTGAGGTTCCGTTTCGGATTGGTTCGCTAATTATTATCTAAATGAGAGTTAATAATATTTCATCTAACTCATATACCGTTAGATACACGTGTTTCTGAGTCCTGCTTGTTGTCCTTGCGTCGTGTTTTTTGTTTGTCCCTCGTGACGCAGTGAGACCGGATATGACATTTTTGAGTGAGCAGTTATTATGTTTTGTGTATTGGTTTTTTTTGGGCTTAGCTTTTTTATGGAGGGACACGTGTGTTTTTATTCCTTGTTTTCTTTTATTTTTGGTTTGACCGTGTAGCTAGAGAGGAGTGTAACTAGATTTTTCGTTTCCAGATTTGCTCTAGATAAGTTTTAGCTCATCTAAGTCTATAATTATCTGATTTGTTTGATTTAATGTTTGCATAAACTCGATCATGCACGCTTGTGTCAGCTTGTTCTTTTTTGTCGCGCGTCCTCTTGTCCTGTTTTATTTTGTGTCGTCATATTCTCACATTTATTTTCACATGGGCCTATATATGTTGTCATTTTGGGGGCTCGACTATGAAGCTTATCCCCCATCTTCTCACTGACCGATCTTTGACCCCGGTTATTTTGCATGTGTTTTATTTTTCATCCCAATTATAGGTCCACCCTTGACATACAACTGGCAAGTAGTTTGTTCCATCCTAGTTACAAATCGGCCATTGACTCGTAACTGGGATCGTAGTTTCGTAAGTTGTCCTAGGTGCAAGTCCACCATCAACTCATAACTGGAGCATGTGTTTTTGTTTTTCATCCCAGTTGCAGGTCCACCATTGACACGCAACTGGACATGTAGTTTGTATCATCCTAGTTGCAAGTCGACTTTTGACTCGGAACTAGGCTCGTAGTTTCGTAGTTGTCCTAGATGCAAGTCCACCCTCGGCTCGCATTTGGACTCGTAATTGTCAGACTTGCAAGCCCACCCTCGACCCGTAACTAGAGCATGTGTTTTTTGTTTTTCATCCCAGTTGCAAGTCCACCCTTGACTCGGAACTGGGCCCATAGCTTGTTTCAACCCAGTTGCAAGTCGGCCCTTGACTCGCAACTGACTCGTAGTTTCATAGTTGTCCCAGGTTCAAGTTGTGACGACCCCGGCTTAATCGTGCACTAACCATACACGCAAATGCACACGATCAAGCCTAAGGACTCACTTGAAGATATCACAACACAACTCTAAAACATAAATAAAGTCATACAAGCTTTATATTACAAGCCAGGGCCTCGAGGGCTCGAATACATAGCTCGATGGCATACAAGTGTCAGCGGAAGCATTAGATATCTGGGTACAGATATATTACAGAACAGAGATAAGCCTCTAGTAAGGCGGGGTAAAATAAAATACTACGATCGAAAGGCATAGGCCTCCTGCCTAGGATCCTCCGAATCCTACTCCTGATCGTCGGTCGGCTCCTCGTAGTAGTAGTACTCTCCGGGCTGGTAGTAGTAGTGGTCGTCGACAGGGGCGTCTGACTCAGGGGCTCCGACGTCTGGTGGCATCAAAAGGGATATGGGGGAAAAAGAAAGTAAAGCAAACGTGAGTACTCATCCGAAGTACTCAGCAAGCAAGGATCTATACTACATATGCAACATTTTCAAAGGAGGGTTGTTTTAGTGGACTGGGCTGCAGAAATGCCAGAATAGAGGGGGAAAGCCTAGTCCTACCGTAGACTAGCATCTTCAATCATCTTCATCGTTCTTGCAGCATTAGAAGAGTGCAGATTACACAATGTAAAGTAGTAGCGGTGTATCATCAACCTCGGCCAGAGATCCTTTCTCGACTCCCCGCGAAAAAGCAATCCCAGAGCCGTACTATCCATTTCTCATCTCAAGTCATGTTCTAGTTGTACCGATCGGGATACAACTCCGAGTGTCCGTTACCGTAGGACAGGCTATCGATAGAAGTTTCTTCCCTGCAGGGGTGCACCAACTTACCCACCACGCTCACTTAACTCCGGCCGGACACACTTTTCTGGGTCATGCCCGGCCTCGGCTAAGCAACACGCCGCAACCCGACCAAATACTTAACAGAGAGGTCAGCACGCCGGACTAAACCTTTACCCCCAGGGGTCTTGGGCCTTCGCCCCGGGAACTCCTGCGCGTTGCGTGGGCGGCCGGAAGCAGACCTAGCAACCCCTTAATACAAGCGCGGTTGCGTAACCAGTCCAATCCACCGCGCGCCGCTCAGTCGCTGACGTCTATTAAGCTTCGGCTGAAGTATACGACGCAGAACGCCCATACTATGCCCACGTGATGGTTAGTGCTATCAGGGCAGAGGCCCCTCGGATCAAATATCCAAACCGTTTAGTCGTTTAGGAGCGCGCGGAAATGAGCAGAGACTCATGATCGATGTGACCCCGTCGCCCCGTCTCGAGGACTTGCGGCAAGGGCTAAGAATGCCCGGCCACGCCTCGTAGTTATCTCGCGGGCACCTCTCAGGTCAACCCGACTCCACATCACTTCGCATTCATGCTCGCGCGGGTACCCCTCAGGGCCGACCCGTCTTTAGTGTCATGTTTCAGTATAAGTCACAGTAACAACAGTAACCGTGTGTCTAACACCAAGGGAACCCTGAGGAATCACCCTCGATGGAGTCCCACCTGATGTTCTCGTCAAGGTGAACGAAGGAGGTATCACTCTCGAGGTCCACACTTGAACAGTTGCACGACGATGTCGTTATCGGGGGTGGTGTAGGAGGAATCACCCTCGCTTACCACGAACGAATAACTAACCTACAAGGTTATCATCAGAAGTGCTGACGAGGTATCACCCTCGGCACTCGATAGTAACCCAGTAGTGTCGCGTAATTTAAAGGGGAAGTGACGTGCGGTGCCAGGGTCTGATCTTCGATCCCGTTGCTCGGGTCTTCTGGGAGTCCAGCGGGGCAGTCGAGACAAGTGGGTCTCTGATAAGGCTCTACCCATCCTATACTAAACAGTTTAGGAGAACAGGCAGGTATCAAAAGTAGGCTACAATAAAACAGGCTATGCAGCAGATATAGGACAACAGTAGCAGCAGTAACTTCTAATGCAAGCATAAGAGAGAAGAGAGTGGGCGATATTGGAATGCTCAAAATGGGGGTGCTTGCCGGTCTGCTCGACGGCAAGGGCAGGGTCGTCGGGGACGTAGTCGTACTCTGGAGCGGCGTCTGCCTCAGGAGCTACGTCAACGTCGGGGTCTACCGAAAGAGAAGAGGGGGAAGAAACAGGTAAACATAATGCAAACAGATGCAACACAGTGCGTGCTATGCTATGATGCAGTGCAGGGTTGCCTAAATATGCATCTATGTCATTTTAGTTATTTTTAGGATTATCACGGGATTTATTTAACGGTAATTAGTCACTATTCATCTATCAGATACGGGTTCGGAGTTACGAGTTCTCCTACGTAGGAGGTTCCGACAGGAAAACAGACGGCACGATCAGACTCGTCTCGTCGTTCTGAGCAACTTTCATGTTTTAACTTTTTCGATCTGAGCTACGGTTTAAAAGTTATTAATTTTTAAAGTTTATTTGATTTTTTGGAATTAATTTTATTATCAGAAATGGAGTTATGACGTCATCATGACAGAGACATGACGTCAGCAGTCGGCTTGACCAGTTGACTGGTCAACAGGACCAGTAGGTCCCACCTGTCATAGACTGGAGGTGCCCAGTCAGCAGGTTGACTGAGTCAACTGGGCCCAGTGGGACCCAGCTGTCATCCACTGATAGTATAACTGAGTTTTAAATTAACCTAATTAGCTAAACAGCGGGGTGGGGTCCATATGTCAGTGACAGTTAGAAGTTTAGTTAATTAACCCTAATACTAATCGCTACAGTACACGGGCCCCACATGTCAGTGGGCGTTTGCATCTGAGATTAGTGCCTAATCTAACAGTTAACGGCCCGGGCCCACATGCCAGGGACCCAGGCGAGGTTCAAACGCTCGCACGCGCCGGCGGCGAGGCCCGACGCGGCGGCGGTAGCCGGAACTTGGCCTCCAGTGACCATTCGAGTGGCGGCTGGCACAGATCGGTAGAGGGGCTCGCCGCGCATCCATTCATGGCACAGGACGGGGCTAGGACGGCCGGGAACGACAGCGACATCGAGCACGGCGGACGCCGGAGCTCGGTCGAGCTCGGGGACGAGGATACAGGGCACGGTGAGATGCGCGGAGAGGCGCGCTGGGTAGCTAGGAGCTCAGGGAGCTCGACGGTGGAGTTAACGCGTCACGACGAGCATCAGGGCGACGGCAATGAGCTCGCCGGCGGCGACCATATCACGGACAAGGCGGCGAGGTGGCTACGGTGAGGAACGCGGCGCGAGGGAAGGAGCGGAAGGAGGACGAAGCTCACCGTGCGGCTAAGTAAAGCCCTTGAAGGCTTTGGAGCAGCAGAGGAGCTCGGAGACGACGGGGATCGGCGGCAGGCGCCGGCGATGCAGAGGAGGGGATCGGCTTGATCCGCGCGATGCAGATCCCTCCGGCTCCATCTGACAGCACCAGTGGAAGAGGAAGAGGCCGGCGGAGCTCCCGAGCAACTCAGCTGGTCGCGGGGTCGACGATGGCCGCGGGGAGTACCGCTCGTGGCGGCGGTGGCGCTCGGCGGAGGGGAAGAGAGTGGCGGGCGAGGGAGGAGAGGGACTGGAGGGGAGCTAGGGTTGCGCCAGGGGACTCGGGGATCTTATCAGCGCGCGGGCGACGGCGGATGAGCGACGCGTGCGGCGGCCGTCGCCGTGTCGGCGCGCGGGCGCGACAGCGCGGGAGGAGGAGGACGACCACGGCTAGTTGGGCTGGGCCGGGGACTGTAGCTGTAGGCTTAAGTGCACAGTGACAGCGCCGGCCTTTTCCATTTTTTCTATTTTCTGTTTCACATTTTCTTTTATTCTTTTCTGTTCTGAATTAGTTAGGGCACTTTTACATTTTTGAAAAATGTGGGAGTTGGCCCAAATATTATTATGCAATATTTGCCTTCACCAAAAACTTGTTTGGACAGATTTGGATTTCTTCTGAAATTGAAATGATTTTAAATGGATTTAATATTGTTGTTTTCGTGCTATTTCAAATTGTTTGAGTCATTTAATGAATCCAAGTGCTACTGGTGATATTTTTATGAATGCTTCTAGAATATTTGCTAATTAGTGAACATTTTTCCAAAGGTGTTTGAGCAAATTTATTTTGCACTTTTGAATTTGAGTTGATTTTCAGAATAGAGTTTGAATTATTTTGGTTAACCACTACGTTTAGGCACTGCAAATGATATGACTTGGCATTATTAGCAGCTGATCACAGTGGCTATTACACAGGGGTGTTACAAGTTCTCCTCCTCTAAAAGAAATTCTCGTCCCGAGAATTTAGGAGGTAGAAGGAAAGAGGTCGGGATATTCTTCCCGAAGATGATCCTCGCGTTCCCAAGTGGCTTCATCTTCAGTGTGATTCGACCACTGCACTTTCAGGAACTTGATCGTCTTCTGACGAGTTCGACGTTCAGCTTCATCAAGGATGCAGATCGGATGCTCCTTATAAGATAAGTCGTCTTGCAACTGAAGCATCTCGTGATCCACTGCGCGGTGTGGAGATTCCTTGAAGCATTTGCGAAGTTGCGACATGTGGAAGACATCATGAATATGAGAGAATTGTGGTGGCAACTCCAATTTATATGCCACCTGTCCACGTATAGCCACGATGCGGAAAGGACCGATATAGCGAGGAGCTAGCTTGCCCTTGATTCCGAAACGACGAGTGCCCTTCATAGGAGTGACACGAAGATAAGCTTGATCCCCTGGTTGATAGGTTAGACCCCATCGCTTGCGATCATAATTGCTCTTCTGGCGGTCCTGAGCCGCCTTGAGATTTTCTCGAACAGTTCTAACTTGTTCTTCTGTGTGTTGGATAATATCCGGTCCAACGAGAGGTCGTTCCCCAGTTTCTGACCAATTCAGAGGGGTTCGACACTTACGTCCATATAGCACTTCGAATGGAGCCATCTTCAAGCTGACTTGATAGCTGTTATTATAAGAGAATTCGGCAAACGGGAGAGATTCTTCCCACTTCTTACCGAATGATATAACACAAGCGCGAAGCATATCTTCAAGCACTTGATTTACTCGCTCGACTTGGCCTTGGGATTGGGGATGATAAGCTGAACTCCATGTAATGTGAGTTCCCATAGCTTCTTGAAAACTTTCCCAGAACTTGGACGTGAAAAGACCGCCACGGTCCGAACTGATCTCCTTCGGAATACCGTGGAGTGAAACGATTCTGGAGATGTACAGCTCTGCTAGTTGGCTTGCAGTGATAGTCTCCTTGACAGGCAGAAAATGAGCAACCTTGGAGAGTTGGTCGACGACGACAAGAATAGCATCGTGACCTTTTTGAGACTTGGGAAGACCAGTAATGAAATCATTCTGCACTTTATCCCACTTCCACAAAGGAATGGGGAGTGGTTGAAGAATTCCAGCAGGCTTTTGATGTTCTGCTTTCACACGACGACATACGTCACATTCAGCAACATATCGAGCAATGTCCTGCTTCATTCTAGACCACCAGTACCTCTGTCGAAGACCGCGATACATCTTGGTACTACCCGGATGGATAGACAGTGGTGTATCATGAGCTTCCTTCATGACCTTGTCAGTCATAAGCTCGAAGCGAGGTACTACGATGCGGTCTCTGAAATATAATGTTCCATCTTCAGCAACTGAGAAATCCCGGTACTTCTCAAGGTGAAGCTCTTTCTTCATCAAGTCAATTTCAGCATCTTTGGCTTGCGCTTCCTTAACAGCCTTTTGAAGGTCTAGTTGTACCACAAGGTTATTAAGAGAACCTTGGGGAACAATTCGCAGATTCAGCTGAGTCAGTTCTGCATAAAGACGAGGTTGAGCTCGCCTAACCATGAGGTTGTTGCAATATGACTTGCAGCTCAGGGCATCAGCCATCACGTTAGCCTTGCCCGGGGTATATGAAATACCACAGTCATAGTCCGTAATTGTTTCCAACCATCGTTACTGACGGAGATTAAGATCCGGCTGAGTGAACAAATATTTCAAGCTTTGATGATTGGTATAGATCTCACACTGATTACCCAGAAGGTAATGACGCCATAACTTCAATGCATATATCACTGCAGCAAGTTCAAGATCATGCACCGGATAATTTTCTTCATGTGGACGCAATTGACGTGAAGCATACGCAATTACTCTTCGTTCTTGCATTAGGACACAGCCTAATCCCTGACGAGAGGCATCGCAATATATGACAAAGTCCTTGCGAGAATCAGGAGGAGCAAGCACTGGAGCAGAAGTAAGCTTGTCCTTGAGGGTCTGGAAACTTTCCTGACACTTATCTGTCCACTCAAACTTAACGCCTTTGTGGAGCAGATTAGTCAGGGGCTTGGCGATCTTGGAGAAGTTCTCGACGAATCGACGGCAATAACTGGCTAGACCGAGGAAGCTTCGGACTTGCTTGGCATTCTTCGGAGGAGTCCAGTCAAGGATAGCCTGAACACGCTCCGGGTTAATGGCAATACCGTCCTTGGAAATCACATGTCCAAGGTAGGCCACTTCGGAAAGCCAGAATTCACATTTGGAGTACTTGGCATATAACTTATGCTCTCGAAGCCTCTCCAGAACAAGGCGAAGATGTTCGGCATGTTCTTCCTTATTCTTCGAATATACCAGAATATCGTCCAGATATACCACGACGAATTTGTCGAGGTAATCCATGAATATATAATTCATCAGACGTGAGAACGTAGCTGGAGCATTCGTCAGGCCAAATGACATGACAGTGTATTCATAGGAGCCATAACGAGTAACGAATGCAGTCTTTGGAATATCCTCTTCACGGACACGGATCTGGTGATAACCCAACCTCAAGTCGAGTTTAGAGAACACCAAAGATCCAGCAAGTTGATCATATAAGTCATTGATCCGGGGAAGCGGATATTTATTTTGAATGGTTGCCTGGTTGATAGGACGGTAATCTTGAACCAACCTATTCGTACCATCTTTCTTCTTGACAAAAAGAGACGGTGCTCCCCAGGCAGAGGAACTAGGACGGATGAAGCCCTTCCTGAGTGACTTATCGATTTCTTCCTTAAGCTCAATAAGGTGATGCGGTGGCATCTTGTAAGGACGCTTCGCAATAGGAGTGGTGCCAGGCTTCAAGTCGATGACAAACTCGACAGCTCTAGCAGGGGGTATTCCTGGAAGTTCTTCTGGAAAAACATCCGGGAAGTCACAGACAACTGGGATGTTCTCGATCCCCTCAAGCGGAGAGGCATTCAACGCGTTCAAGGCATAAATCTGAGCCTTGGCGTTCTGAGTTATATGAGCTCGGTAGTTAACTAACTCATCAGATGGATGAAGGAGGTGTACAACTTTAGTGGCACAATTGATTGAGGCGTAGTGAGCCTTCAACCAATCCATTCCCAAGATAAGGTCAATTTTTGAAGATTGCAGGATAATGGGGTTTGCATGAAAGTGCAAGCCTTCAATCTCAACAGTGACTCGGGGGCTGAATATAGAAGTCCGGCATCGTCCCGCGGGAGTGTTTACTACTAATGGATGTTGTAGCGTTTCACACTTAACGTCATGCAAGAGTGCAAAATGTTCTGACATGAATGAATGCGATGCTCCTGAATCAAATAAAACAGTTGCAGGTACTGAATTAACAAGAAGTGTACCCATCACAGTTGCTTGTTGTTCTGGGTCTTCATTCATATTGACATGGAAGACCTGCCCACGACCATAAGAAGGTCTGGCATTGCTGTAGCGAGGCTGAGAATTCCCACGGCCATTACCATGGCCAACAGAAGGAAGAGCTAGCTGATTCTGAGAACAATCTCTGGCACGGTGACCTGGCTGGCAACACTTGAAGCATAATCCATTGTCAGGACGAGGTGCAGGAGCTCGAGGTGGTGGTGCTCGAAGAGGCTACCTCGGTGGTGGAGGAGGCAGACGAGGTGCGGCATAAGCAGGCCTGTACACTGGAGCTGCTGGACGGTACATGCTCTGTGGAATCCAAATGCGGCGCTTCTGGGAAGACGAGCCCGAAGATGAGCCCACTTCACGAGTGCGTCTGGTTGCTTCCTTGTGCTTCTTCAGACCAGTCTTGACCATGATAGCCTTATTCACCAAGGTGGCGAAATCAGGGTAGTCTTGAACAAGTAGGGCTAACTGAATGTCATGGTGCAGCCCTTCACGAAACTTCTCCTGCCTTCGATCATCGGTAGGAATGTCTTCTTCAGCATAGCGAGACAAGTCAAGAAACTCGCGCTGATAAACTTCCACAGACTTGTTACCTTGAACGAGACTACGGAACTCGGCTTTCTTCCGGGCTATGACTGCTTGAGGAATATAGCGGGCGCGAAAAGCAATCTTGAATTCTGCCCAAGTGACAACAGTTCCCGGAGGTAGAGTCTATCTGTGAGTGGCCCACCATTTGTGCTGCGGGTCCCTTCAGAAAGTATGTCGCGAAAGTGACATAGCTGATAGGGGGAACATCAGCTGACTCCATCTCATAAAAGATGTCACACAGCCAGTCATCGGCATCCAGCGGACTAACAGTGTTGCGGAATATCGATGGGTTGAGTCGGACAAACTCTAGCAGGGTGATGGAAGGTGGCGGCTGGTCGGCATTGGGACGGGGGAATTGCTGCATAATCCCCGTCATGAACTGTCGGTTAAGTTCAAACTGTTGCATCATTGCTGCCATATAGTCAGGCGGTGGCGGCGGAGGTGGATTGTTACCGCCCATCCTGCTAAATCAACAGGGGTAGTTTAGCAGAAGCCACGGCGAGTGTTTAGCGACATGCATGATGTAACACGATGGAATTTAAGTGTAACACCCCCTTGTAATAAGCTCTGTGACACTCTGTTAAAACTGCCAAGTCATGATCATTTGCAGTGCCAAGTCATATGGGTTAATGATCCAATTCAAATTCACATCTGAAAATCAACTCAAATTCAAAAGTGAAATATGAAGTTGAACAAATACTGTTGGAAAAATGTTCATTAAATGGCAAATAATCCAGGAACATTTGTAAAATCATCATCATTGAAGTTGGAGTTAGATAAGTGACTCAACCAAGTTGAAACAGCCCCAAAACAGAATATTTAAATCCATTTAAAATCATTTCAGCTTCAAATGAGATCCAAATCTGTCCAAACCACTTTTTGGTGAGAGCTAATATTGCATTGCAATATTTGGGACAACTCTCACATTTTTCAAAAGTGTGGAAATGCCCTACCTATTTCAAAACAGAAAAGATTAAAAGAAAAAGAGAAAACAAAAACAGAAAAATAAAAACGAAGCACTGTGCACTGGGCCTTAGTGCACAGTGCCCCGCCAGCCGGCCCAGCCCATCCCGCGCACAGTCGTCGTCCTTTCCGTCGCCGTGTCGCCTCGTCCGTGGTCACCCGCGCGCGCGCCGCTCCGGCGTCGACACCGCGACGCCGCAGGTCGGGCGAGAGGATAAGGAGGAGCTCCCTCGGCCTCCTCTCCGTCCCTATCCACTTCCCCCTCACCCGCTCGCCCTCTTCCTCCTTCCTTCCCCTCAGATCCACGCGAGGCCGAACGCCGTCGTCGCCGCACTTCGCCATTTGCCATGGCCACCGGCGGCCCCGCGCTCGTCCACCGAGTCGGTCAGCTCCGCCGTCGTCTTCTTCACCTAATGGAGGATACGGGTGGAGCCGAGGGGCCCCGCTGACGCTGCACGACGCCGCCCCCTTCCACTTCGGCTCCGGCGATCCCCTTCCATCTCCGGCCACCGCGTGCTGCTAAAAAGCTGTCGAAGGCTTTTCATAGCCACGAGGTGAGCTGCTGCTTCTTCCATGCCCTCTCTCACCGCCGCTAGAAGGCCGTAGCCACCACTCCACGCACGCCCGAGCTCACCTCCGTGAAGCTCGTCGCCGGCAAGTCTCCGGTGACCCAGCGGACACGAGGCCATGTCCATCACATTCGCAGCGACGCGTGGAACACGACCATCCCTCTGGTTCGAGCCGCAGTTCACCACAGCCTCGATTCCATCGAGCTCCCGAATACGCCGCCGCTTTTGCTCGTCGCCGGCGCCGTTTTCGGCCAAGTCTGGCTGCGCCACCGCCACGGTTGGACGCGGCGTTGAACGCCCGTTCGAAAGAACCTAACCATGGCTCGAACCGAGCTCTGTAGCGCAAATCCGAGCAACTCCGGCGACGCGCCGCCGCGTTTTTGGTCGCCGGCGCAACTCCGGCGCCGGCCGCCGATGTGGCTGCCACGTGGGTCGCCCCTGGGTCACTGCCAGTGGGTCCCACGGGCCCAGTTGACCGCGCTGACCTGAGTCAACGCGCTGATGTGGCAGCACAGTGTCGCTGACGTGTGGGCCCCGGCGTCTAATTAGACTAATTAAACAGTTAATTAAAAATTTTTAATTAGATTAGCCTAATGTCTCACTGACAAGTGGGGCCCGCCCCCTAATTAACCCTGTGGATTAAGTTAATCCACTGTTAGACTAAACAGAGACTGACATGTGGGTCCCACTGGACCCACATGTCAGGTTTGACCCTGGTCAACCGCAGTTGACCTGCTGACGTCACTGTGACGCAATGCTGACATCATAATTCATTTTCTGATAAATAAATAAATTCTAGAAATTCAAATAATCTTTAAAAATTAATAACTTTTAAACCGTAGCTCGGATCGAAAAAGTTAAAACATGAAAGTTGCTCAGAACGACGAGACGAGTCTGATCATGCCGTCTGTTTCTTCATCGGAACCCCCTACGTAGAAGAACTCGTAACTCCGGACCTGAATCCGGTAGATGAATAGTGCACACACATTGGATATTAAATCCCAGAATAATTCTAAAAATAACTAAAATGACTTAGATGCATATTTAGGCAACCCTGCACTGCATCATAGCATCACACGCACCGTATTGCAATTGTTTGCATTATGTTTACCTGTTTCTTCCCCCTCTTCTCTCTCGGTAGACCCCGACATTGATGTAGTTCCCGAGGCAGACGCAGCTCAGGAGTACGACTACGTCCCCAACGACACCACCGACGACCTTGCCCTTGCCCCAGAGCAAACAGGCAAGCACCCCCATTTTGAACATGCCTATATCGCCTATTCTCTTCTCTCTTATGCTTGCATTAGAACTGCTACTGCTACTGTTTTCCTATATCTGCTGCATAGCCTGATTATTGTACCCTGCCTTGTTACCTTTCTGGTTATCCTAAACTGCTTAGTATAGGCTGGGTAGAGTCACGACAGGGACCCCCACTTGATCCCGACTGCCCTGCTGGATATCAGAAGACCCGATCATCGGGATTGAATACTAGACCCTGGCACCGCACATCACTTCCCCTTAGTTGCCAACACTGATGGGTTACCGTCAAGTGCCGAGGGTGATACCTCGTCAGCACTTCTGATGTTAACCTTGTAGGTTAGTTACTCGGTCGTGGTAAGCGAGGGTGATTCCTCCTACACCACCCTCGATAACGACATTGTCGCGCAACTCCTCAAGTGTGGACCTCGAGGGTGATTCCTCCTTCGTTCACCTTGATGATAACATCGAGCGGGAATTCCATCGAGGGTGATTCCTCAGGGTTCCCTTCGGTGTCAGACACACAGTTACCTTGGATATTATGACTTGACTATGAACCACGATACTAAAGACGGGTCGGCCCTGAGGGGTACCCGCGCGAGCTTATTGCAAAGTGATGTGGAGTCGGGTAGACCTGGATGGTGCCCGCGAGATAACTACGAGGCGTGGCCGGGCATTCTTAGCCCTTGCTGCAAGTCCTCGAGACGGGGCGACGGGGTCACATCGATCGTGAGTCTCTGCTCGTTACCGCGCGCTCCTAATCCACTAACGGTTTGGATATTTGATCCGAGGGGCCTCTGGCCCGATAGCACTAACCATCACGTGGGCATAGTATGGGCGTTCTGCGTCGTATACTTCAGCCGGAGCTTAATGGACGTCAGCGACTGATGCGGCACATGCTGGGTTGGACTGGGAACGCAACCGCGCTTGTATAAGGGGTTGCTAGGTCTGCTCACCGGCGGTGCACGTAACGTGCAGGAGTTCCCGGGGCGATGGCCCAAGACCCCTGGGGGCATAGGTTAGTCCGGCGTGCTGACCTCTCAGTTAGGTATTCGGTCGGGTTGCGGCGTGTTGCTTAGACGAGGCCGGGCATGACCCAGAAAAGTGTGTCCGGCCAGAGTTAAGCGAGCGTGGTGGGTAAGTTGGTGCACCCCTGCAGGGAAGAAACTTCTATCGATAGCCTGTCCTACGGTAACGGACACTCGGAGTTGTATCCCGATCGGTACAACTAGAACTTGATATGAGAACTGGATAGTACGGCTCTGGGATTGCTTTCTCGCAGGGAGTCGAGAAAGGATCTCAGGTCGAGGTTGATGATACTACTACTACTTTACATTATGTTGATCTGCTCTCTTCTATTGCTGCAAGACTGCTGAAGATTGTTGAAGCTGCTAGTCTTCGATAGGACTAGGCTTTCCACCTCTATTCTGGCATTTCTGCAGCCCAGTCCACATATACAGCCATTCCTTTGAAAATGTTGCATATGTAGTGTAGATCCTTGCTTGCTGAGTACTTCGGATGAGTACTCATGTTTGCTTTATTTTCTTTTTTCCCCCATATTCCATTGATGCCACCAGACGACGGAGCTCCTGAGCCAGACTCCCCAGCCGACGACCAGTACTACTACCCGCCTGGCGAGTACTACTACTACGAGGAGCCGACTGACGACCAGGAGTAGGATCGGAGGGTCCAGGGCAGGAGGCCTACGCCTTTCGATCGTAGTATTTTACTTTACCCCGCCTCTGTGAAGGCCTATTTCGTCTCTGTAATATATCTGTACCCAGATATCTAATGCTTCCGCTGACGCTTGTATGCCATCGAGCTATGTATTCGAGCCCTCGAGGCCCTGGCTTGTAATATAAAGCTTGTATGACTTTATTTATGTTTTAGAGTTGTGTTGTGATATCTTCAAGTGAGTCCTTAGGCTTGATCGTGCGCATTTGCGTGTATGATTAGTGCACGATTAAGCCGGGGTCGTCACATTAAGTAGTAGAACAGATGCTTAATAGTAGTCATTAAGTCTTACAGGTCCATACAGAGTCGGTTACATTTGGGCAGCATAACGGCGCAAATTCAAAAGCTAGACATGCTAGGCGGCGCGCAGGCACGCGGTAAGGAAGTACACAACGAGACATAGCAAAGGCTACATCAACGTCGGAGAAAACCACTGAAACGGGGTAGCTGCAAGTGCGGACGACGGACGTTCGTCGCAGAAGGATCCTGTGCTCCATGTGCACTCTGATGCAGAACCCGGTCTCGAACTGTAAGAAGAGGTCCACGTGCAGGCGTGTGACCTCCCACAACAGGCCAATCGATCCCTGATGGCATCTCGGTCCTGCTCGGGTAAAGAATGTGCTCCGGATGTATCCCTGCACGAACAGCTAGTAGCAACTGCGTCATAGCCTCGTAGAGTCGTGCTCGAGTGGCGAACAACTCGACAGCAAGAGCCCGAACAGTGCGATCCAGAGCCTGAGTACACTGAATCAGAACTCGCTGATCGTAGCGACGAGGCTCGTACGGGGCGCAGACAGCTGTGTACTATCCAGTAGCATCTCCAGCAGGGACATACAGAATGTACCGATACTCAGAGGCATCCAAGTCAGCGCTGAACTATCCTCGAAGACGTGCAACAGCAGAGTAGGCGGCATCATGGACTGCCATCTCAATCGTCATGCTGATACCGTGAAAATGGTGTAGCTCAGTGTCAGAGTCATCCTGCTGATCGTAGATGCGAACATCAGCATAGTACTGCTCCTGGTTGAACTCATGATAAACCTCGTAGACCATGTACTCGGGGCACCAGCGATATCCCAGCCTGATCAAGAGGGCGATCAGAACAGCTGGAAACCCAGGGACGTCCCGAGCACAGGTGCGAAGCACAAGCTGCGTCGTAGGGCGAGGTGGAAACAGACGATCCATCTGAAACAAAGAAGATTCAGGATTGTCATTCGATGACGAGAAATATAGAAGATCTCGAATTTGAAAGGTTAAACAAAACAATGGAAAGGAAAATGATTATCAGAGTAATCAGATCAATGAAAGGGAAATTGCACTGAATCCAGCTCTCCGGGTCGATAGAAGTTACGAGATCCTAAGTGTCGGTGTTAGTACATTTTATTAAACCCGAATAGAAAAGAGGTTAGAGTCCCAGAGTAAAGATGAGGAATAAAAGATCCTAATATCACCCAGTTGGCGACGTGGGCCCGTAAGCCACACAGCCAAGTTAGTAAAACAGTTTTTGACGTCTAGACTCAACTTCGGCCAAGGAATTGGATAGGGGGATTCCTAGAGGCAGTTGGCCCTAATACCAACCTGTGACGACCCCGGCTTAATCGTGCACTAACCATACACGCAAATGCACACGATCAAGCCTAAGGACTCACTTGAAGATATCACAACACAACTCTAAAACATAAATAAAGTCATACAAGCTTTATATTACAAGCGAGGGCCTCGAGGGCTCGAATACATAGCTCGATGGCATACAAGTGTCAGCAGAAGCATTAGATATCTGGGTACAGATATATTACAGAACAGAGATAAGCCTCTAGTAAGGCGGGGTAAAATAAAATACTACGATCGAAAGGCGTAGGCCTCCTGCCTAGGACCCTCCGAATCCTACTCCTAATCGTCGGTCGGCTCCTCGTAGTAGTAGTACTCTCCGGGCTGGTAGTAGTAGTGGTCGTCGACAGGGGCGTCTGACTCAGGGGCTCCGACGTCTGGTGGCATCAAAAGGGATATGGGGGAAAAATAAAGTAAAGCAAACGTGAGTACTCATCCGAAGTACTCAGCAAGCAAGGATCTATACTACATATGCAACATTTTCAAAGGAGGGCTGTTTTAGTGGACTGGGCTGCAGAAATGCCAGAATAGAGGGGGAAAGCCTAGTCCTATCGTAGACTAGCATCTTCAATCATCTTCATCGTTCTTGCAGCATTAGAAGAGTGCAGATTACACAATGTAAAGTAGTAGCGGTGTATCATCAACCTCGGCCAGAGATCCTTTCTCGACTCCCTGCGAGAAAGCAATCCCAGAGCCGTACTATCCATTTCTCATCTCAAGTCATGTTCTAGTTGTACCAATCGGGATACAACTCCGAGTGTCCGTTACCGTAGGACAGGCTATCGATAGAAGTTTCTTCCCTGCAGGGGTGCACCACTTACCCACCACGCTCACTTAACTCCGGCCGGACACACTTTTCTGGGTCATGCCCGGCCTCGGCTAAGCAACACGCCGCAACCCGACCAAATACTTAACAGAGAGGTCAGCACGCCGGACTAAACCTATGCCCCCAGGGGTCTTGGGCCTTCGCCCCAGGAACTCCTGCGCGTTGCGTGGGCGGCCGAAAGCAGACCTAGCAACCCCTTAATACAAGCGCGGTTGCGTAACCAGTCCAATCCAGCGCGCGCCGCTCAGTCGCTGACGTCTATTAAGCTTCGGCTGAAGTATACGACGCAGAACGCCCATACTATGCCCACGTGATGGTTAGTGCTATCAGGCCAGAGGCCCCTCAGATCAAATATCCAAACCGTTTAGTGGTTTAGGAGCGCGCGGAAATGAGCAGAGACTCATGATCGATGTGACCCCGTCGCCCCATCTCGAGGACTTGCGGCAAGGGCTAAGAATGCCCGGCCACGCCTCGTAGTTATCTCGCGGGCACCTCTCAGGTCAACCAAACTCCACATCACTTTGCATTCATGCTCGCGCGGGTACCCCTCAGGGCCGACCCGTCTTTAGTGTCATGTTTCAGTATAAGTCACAGTAACAACAGTAACCGTGTGTCTAACACCAAGGGAACCCTGAGGAATCACCCTCGATGGAGTCCCACCTGATGTTCTCGTCAAGGTGAACGAAGGAGGTATCACCCTCGAGGTCCACACTTGAATAGTTGCATGACGATGTCATTATCGGGGGTGGTGTAGGAGGAATCACCCTCGCTTACCACGACCGAATAACTAACCTACAAGGTTATCATCAGAAGTGCTGACGAGGTATCACCCTCGGCACTCGATAGTAACCCAGTAGTGTCGCGCAATTTAAAGGGGAAGTGACGTGCGGTGCCAGGGTCTGATCATCGATCCCGTTGCTCGGGTCTTCTGAGAGTCCAGCGGGGCAGTCGGGACAAGTGGGTCTCTGATAAGGCTCTACCCATCCTATACTAAACAGTTTAGGAGAACAGGCAGGTATCAAAAGTAGGCTACAATAAAACAGGCTATGCAGCAGATATAGGACAACAGTAGCAGCAGTAACTTCTAATGCAAGCATAAGAGAGAAGAGAGTGGGCGATATCGAAATGCTCAAAATGGGGGTGCTTGCCTGTCTGCTCGACGGCAAGGGCAGGGTCGTCGGGGACGTAGTCGTACTCTGGAGCGGCGTCTGCCTCAGGAGCTACGTTAATGTCGGGGTCTACCGAAACAGAAGAGGGGGAAGAAACAGGTAAACATAATGCAAACAGATGCAACACAGTGCGTGCTATGCTATGATGCAGTGCAGTGCAGGGTTGCCTAAATATGCATCTAAGTCATTTTAGTTATTTTTAGGATTATCGCGGGATTTATTTACCGGTGATTAGTCACTATTCATCTATCAGATACGGGTTCGGAGTTACGAGTTCTCCTACGTCAGAGGTTCCGATAGGAAAACAGACGGCACGATCAGACTCGTCTCGTCGTTCTGAGCAACTTTCATGTTTTAACTTTTTCGATCTGAGCTACTGTTTAAAAATTATTAATTTTTAAAGTTTATTTGATTTTCTGGAATTAATTTTATTATCAGAAATGGAGTTATGACGTCATCATGACAGAGACATGACGTCAGCAGTCGGCTTGACCAGTTGACTGGTCAACAGGACCAGTGGGTCCCACCTGTCATAGACTGGAGGTGCCCAGTCAGCAGGTTGACTGAGTCAACTGGGCCCAGTGGGACCCAGCTGTCATCCACTGATAGTATAACTGAGTTTTAAATTAACCTAATTAGCTAAACAGCGGGGTGGGGTCCATATGTCAGTGACAGTTAGCAGTTTAGTTAATTAACCCTAATACTAATCGCTACCGTACACGGGCCCCACTGTTAGTGGGCGTTTGCATCTGAGATTAGTGCCTAATCTAACAGTTAACGGCCCGGGCCCACATGCCAGGGACCCAGGCGAGGTTCAAACGCTCGCACGCACCGACGGCGAGGCCCGACGCGGCGGCGGTAGCCAGAACTTGGCCTCCGGCGACCATTCGAGCGGCGGCTGGCACAGATCGGTAGAGGGGCTCGCCGCGCATCCATTCATGGCACAAGACGGGGCTAGGACGGCCGGGAACGACGGCGACATCGAGCACGGCGGACGCCGGAGCTCGGTCGAGCTCGGGGACGAGGATACGGGGCACGGTGAGACGCGCGGAGAGGCGCGCTGGGTAGCTAGGAGCTCAGGGAGCTCGACGGTGGAGTTAACGCGGCACGAGGAGCATCAGGGCGACGGCAATGAGCTCGCCGGCGGAGACCATATCACGGACAAGGCGGCGAGGTGGCTACGGTGAGGAACGCGGCGCGAGGGAAGGAGCGGAAGGAGGACGAAGCTCACCGCGCGGCTAAGTAAAGCCCTTGAAGGCTTTGGAGCAGCAGAGGAGCTCGGAGACGACGGGGATCGGCGGCGGGCGCCGGCGATGCAGAGGAGGGGATCGGCTTGATCTGCGCGATGCAGATCCCTCCGGCTCCGTCTGACAGCACCTGTGGAAGAGGAAGAGGCCGGCGGAGCTCCCGAGCAACTCAGCTGGTCGCGGGGTCGACGATGGCCGCGGGGAGCAGCGCTCGTGGCGGCGGTGGCGCTCGGCGGAGGGGAAGAGAGTGGCGGGCGAGGGAGGAGAGGGACTGGAGGGGAGCTAGGGTTGCGCCAGGGGGGCTCAGGGATCTTATCAGCGCGCAGGCGACGGTGGATGAGCGACGCGTGCGGCGGCCGTCGCCGTGTCGGCACGCGGGTGCGACAGCGCGAGAGGAGGAGGACGACCGCGGCTAGTTGGGCTGGGCCGGGGACTGTAGCTGTAGGCTTAAGTGCACAGTGACAGCGCCGGCCTTTTCCATTTTTTCTATTTTCTGTTTCACATTTTCTTTTATTCTTTTCTGTTCTGAATTAGTTAGGGCACTTTTACATTTTTGAAAAATGTGGGAGTTGGCCCAAATATTATTATGCAATATTTGCCTTCACCAAAAACTTGTTTGGACAGATTTGGATTTCTTTTGAAATTAAAATGATTTTAAATGGATTTAATATTGCTGTTTTGGTGCTGCTTCAAATTGTTTGAGTCATTTACTTAATCCAAGTGCTACTAGTGATATTTTTATGAATGCTTTTGGAATATTTGCTAATTAGTGAACATTTTTCCAAAGGTGTTTGAGCAAATTTATTTTGCACTTTTGAATTTGAGTTGATTTTCAGAATAGAGTTTGAATTATTTTGGTTAACCACTATGTTTAGGCACTGCAAATGATATGACTTGGCATTATTAGCAGCTGATCACAGTGGCTATTACACAGGGGTGTTACACAAGTCCCCCTCGACTCACAACTGGGCTCATAGTTGTCCAAGTTGCAAGCCCATCCTCTACTCACAACTAGAGCATGTGTTTTGTTTTTCATCCCAGTTGCAAGTCTACCTTTTGATTGTAACAAGCTTAAATAGCTTGTTTCATCCCAGTTGCAAGTCGACCCTTAACTCGCAACTGGGCTCGTAGTTCCGTAGTTGTGCCAGTTGCAAGTCCATCCTTGACTCGCAATTGGGCTCGTAGTTGTCCGAGGTGTAAGCCCACCCTCCGAGTTGCAAGCCCACCTTTGACCCCGCAACTGGGCAAGTATTTTGTTTTTCATCTCATTTGCAAGTCCACCATTGACTCGTAATTGGGAGTGCAGTTTGTTTCATCCCAGTTGCAAGTCGACCCTTGACTCGCAACTGGGCTTGTAGTTTTGTAGTTGTCCTAGTTGCAAGTTCAACTTTGACTCGCAATTGGGCTCATAGTTCTCTCAGTTGCAAGCTCACCCTCGACTTGCACCTAGGCACCTATTTTGTTTTTCATCCCAATTGCAAGTCCACCCTTGACTCGCAACTGTGACCGTAATTTGTTTCATCCTAGTTGCAAGTTGATCATTGACTCACAACTGAGTCGTTTGTTTTGCTGTTGTCTTAATTGCAAGTCCATCCTCGACTCGCAACTGGGATCATAGTTTTTTCTTGTCCCAGTTGCGAGTCCACCCTCGACTCGCAACTGGGATCATAGTTTTTTCTTGTCCCAGTTGCAAGTCCACCCTTGACTCGCAACTGGTCACATAGTTTGTTGATGTCCCAGTTGCTAGTCTACCCTCAAATCACAACTGGGATGTGTTTTGTCTTTCATCTCAGTTGCAAGTCCAATCTCAACTCGTAACTCGTATCGTAGTTTTATATACTTGTCTCAGTTATAAGTGCACCCTCGACTCGCAACTAGGCTCGTAGTTTTTTTTATCCCAGTTGCAAGCCCACCCTTGAGTCGCAACTGGGCCTGTGTTTTTGTCTTTCATCCTAGTTGCAAGTCCATCCTTGACTCGCAACTAGGACCGTAGTTTGTTTTATCCCAGTTGCAAGTCGACCCTTGATTCGCAACTGGTCTCATAGTTTGTAGTTTTCCTAGCTGTAAGTCCATCCTCAACTCGTAACTCAGCTTGTAATTCTCCTAGTTGCAAGCCCACCTTTTCACTCGCAACTAGGCTTGTGCTTTGTTTTTTAACACACAACTTGCCCCGACCTCTAGTTCCATGTCCAACCCCAACATGTAAACCCACCTGACCCAGTTGCATTTCCAAGCCAAACATGCAACTCATGCATGACATAGTTGCATGTCTAATCTCGGCACGCAACTCATTCCGAACCCAGTACCCCTACATAGTTGTATTTTTTTGCAAGTACATGTTCACTTTTGTAAATACACACTGTATAACTTTCTGTATACACAGGGAACAATTTGTTAACAAACATTGAACATTTTTGTAAAATGCATGATGAACATTTTTTTTCAAATACAGGCCTAAGCATTTTTTAGAATACATGTTAAACATTTTTCAAATTCCTACCGATTATTTTTCTAAATGGCATGAAACTTTTTTAAAAAATTATGTGAATGTTTTATTTACATTGCATAAAAAAATTCTAGAAAATGTCGTGTTTTTAAAATGCGTGAAGTTTCTTTTAAAAAAATTTCACGAACATTTCTTTGAATGTTTCGATTTTTTCCACTATATAATGCATTTTCTAAACATCACAAAACGTTATGTTGAAATGCATGAACATTTTTTAAATGGTGCAAAAAAATATTGAAATTAATTATTAGAATACATTTATTCGCGTTTTTCAGAAAATGTTTGCAATGTTCAAAAGTGTCAACACTCTAAAAACTCTTCGGGGATTTTTGAAAATTGTCCATGTTTCAAAATTTGTTCGAGAAGAAATTATTCGGGATACCGAATTTTGTTCTTATTTAAAAAAAATTCAAAATTATAATGTTTGTTCACATTTGAAAAATAATTTTTGAAATTTTAAATTGTTTGTGTTTTCAAAAATATCCGTCATTTAAAAAAATCACAATCTGTAAAAAAAAGTTTCAAACATGTCTTCTAATCTGAATGCTGTATTACTTGTTAAACATTTTCCGTTTCTTTTATGTCAATAGGAGTTATTGGTTGGTGTGGTAGGTGCTTTCATTCCCCAGCATAAGGACGCGAGTTCAATTCCTGCTCAGCGCACGGTGTCAGTTAGATTTTTTTTTTGGTCGCGCTCCAATAAGAAAGACAAACTAAAAGAAACAATCTTAGATGTGAGATATCTCACATCTAGATGTTATATAGTCAGACTCTATTTTATACGGTGATGCACAGAACGACAAATTCACTGTTTTAACCCTTTTGGCATCTTTTAGTCCGATCTGACCCCATCGCGGAAATTTTTTCGGATCTGACCCTTTTCCTACCGCCACCTGATCTGGCGGTAGGCTAGAACGTGCTACCGCCAAAGGCTCTGGCGGTAGGGTCCGGGTCAACGTAGACGGCGTCGTCTGACCGCGCTGACGTGGATAAGATCCTACCGCCAGAGACAGTGGCGGTAGGATGTGGTGCCCTACCGCCAGAGTCTGTGGCGGTAGGGTGCTGAATGCTCAAAACCAATGGCTGTTGGCTTGGGTGGGCCCCACAAGCCAACCATTCGCCCCCAAATCCTTTCTTCAACGAGCTCAGCCCCTCTCCCCCCTCTCTCCCCCATCCCAGGCTCGATCAAATTCATCTCCATTGCTTGAGTTTTCTCCGGTGGATTGAGGCCATTTTCATCACTCAAGGTACCTCACTCACTCTCTTCTTTTTGGTTGGTTGGAATCAACTTATTTGATGGCATTGATTACTTTTATGCAAACCCTAGTTGTGCTCCTTTTTGTGTGAAATCAATGGATTTGATGATGCTAGATCTAGATCTAGAGTTGTATATGTGTGATTGAGCCTATTACTACAAGGATTCCGGTCTATTGCAACAAAAATTATTGCTACAACTATCTTTTGTTGCAATAAAATGCTATATTACCACAAAATTCCAGTTCGTGGTAATAGGCTCTACATATTGCCACAATTTTGTTTCATCGCGCTAAGTACTCATTTTGTTGCAATAGAAGCCATGTATTGCCACAAGATGCATCGGCGTTGTAATATGGTAGTGATATTGCGACAGTTCCGTCCCGTTGCGTGACTTGGTCATCTTGTTGCAATAAATGCTAGGTATTGCAACAAAGTACATCTTTGTGGTAATATTTAGACATATATTGCAACAATTCTGACATGTGGCGCTAGTCACAGATACTGTTGCAAAAAACATGGCCTCGTATTGCAACAAAGCATGTATTGGTTGTAATAGGGTGACTTTTTGCCTCACCTTCATTGCGTTGCAATAACTATTACATATTGCGACAAATTCAGCATCCATGGTAATACATACAACATAATGCAACAATCCTCTAGTGTTGCCAAAAAGGAGCAGGATATTGCAACGATATTCTCTACAGTGCTCCTGATTTTTTCCTTTATTTATTATACTATTTCTCAGAAGCGTACTAGTTTATAGAGGTATTAACACATTAGGTACCACAACTTGCACCTAAGTTGCATTTTAGTCACATATCTTGCAAAGTGGACATCGGTGGTACCACAACTTGGAGGAACGCTCGCTTACGCGCGTGCGAATCGTTGCACACTCGCGGACGCCCTTCACTTTAGGGTTTATTGCACCGCCAGGGTCTCCTCCACTCGCCCTACTGACCTCCACCGGTAAGGTCCTTCTCGACACGGAAAATACGGCAAGCTCAGTGCCCTTCTCTCAAAGGTGAGTCTTGAGCACTGAGCAACAAATCCTCACATTCTCTTCCTAATTTTTCTGTATCTTGCTTGATGTGATTGTATGTATTTATGTGTGCTGTTAATAATAAAGGAGATTCCATATAAAATTATGTGTTAAACAGAGAAATTGATCAAGGCTGCATACTAGCTATTTTTTAACACTCCCAGACTCCATTTAAACAGCTCTTCAACCACTAATTGAGCAGCATAACAGTTATATCCCAGCCTAATTTCCAGCAAGAATTCATTAGCAGATCAAGAACAGTACATCAAGATCTATATAAGGACATATGACACAAGATTTTAGTAGGATATAACAAACCATCTCAGCGAGATATATAACACATGTTTCAACATGACAATACACAAGTTTCAGCAGACATACTTGTATAGATTGTTCACACAAAAGACCATAAGTTGACGGCAAAGTAATGAAAATAGAGACAACACTAAAAGACCACAAGTTCATAGCAACAGTGTGTACATAGCATCACTGTCAAAATAGCAACATCACTAAAAGAACAGCAACTACTCTTCTCTTCTCTTCATCACCAAACTGTTAGTGCTGGGCACTAGCTTCTGTTCCCATTTGCCACAACAGATGACACTATGCAGGGGTGCCTTGTTTGAACTTGTTTCACATCAGATTAAACTTCAGGAGAGATACTACTTGTAGGTAACCATCAAAAAAGTTCAGGAACATCCGAAAGTCCTCTTTTGATCCCGAGCTCATATGCTCCCCGATGAACAGTAAAATAAAAAAAAATAGTAAAAAAATTCAAAAAAATCTGAATTTTTTTTCTGATGAACATTGATGAATGTTCTAAGTGCGTGCAAAAATTCAGATTGAAATGACATTCATGGAAGTCTGGGCAAAAATAACAAAATCGATGCTCCAAAATGCTTCTAACAATAGTCTTTTTGGACCATCGATTTTATTTTTTTCGCCCAGACCTCCACGAATGTCATTTTGAACTGAAATTTTGCACGCAGCTAGAAAATTTGTCAATATTCATCAGAAAAAAAAATTCAGATTTTTTTGAATTTTTTCACTTTTTTTTTCGATTTTACTGTTCATGCGGGAGCATATGAGCTCGGGATCAAATATTCCATGTCCAGGAACATCCCTTTTCTTTTTCTGAACAATATTGAGACATCTCCTACATGGGCATGGGACTGTTGAGTCTGGGTGAGCACCATCGAAGGCAAAATTCAAGAAATCCTTCATGCCAGTTTGCCACTCAACATAATCTCTTTCCCTGTCCATCCAGCTCTTATCTCGTGTTATTTTTGCCTTATCTCCGTAAAGCCAGTCCTGTTAAAAAAACATAACAGCTGCATTAGTAGCTGCATTACAGTCAATAGCATCAGTAGCTGCATTACAAGACAAGACAACAGGGATACATACATACCAGTATTACTGTCACATGGTAAAGCAAAATTTATCTATACATTGTAAAGCAAAATTTGGTTGATGGAACAAGAAATAGTATTACTGTCATATGGTAGTACATGTGACATGAAATTATCCCCTTCCTACTTTTTCTCCAGCCGCGAGGGCGACCTGGACGCCGCGGCGATTCAACGATGACTGACTTCGGCGCCGCTCCCCTAGCTACGGCGACCCGCAGGCCACGGCAGCGCCCCGACGCGACTGCGGTCTGGTACTGACCACACGCGATGGCAGTGCAGCGCTTGCCCCACGCAGCTACGACCCGATGGCCATGGTGATACCTCCGGGCGGTGGCGTCCTCCGCGACCCGGCGCTACACCCACACGCGAGTGAGACCAAGCGGCTGCGGCGCTGCATCCATGCGACGGCGACACGATGTTGGCCACTCACAAGGGAAACCAAGCGGCCGCGGCGCTGCATCCATGCGCGGTGGCTTGCTTGCCGTCAAAACTGCTCCACGTGAATGTTTTGCTGATGTTTGACAGAGAAATTGCTGATGTTTTGCTGCAACAGAATGAATGTGGATGTACAGACAAATACTATTTCTTTTGCTGCACGTGAATCAGTGTGGATCTACAGAAAATACATGAATGAACGTGGATGTACAGGAAGTCTTTTCTGTCATTTCAGTGACATGGATAACACAAGGATTTTGCTTCTTGTACATCCACATTCATTCTTCACTGATTCAGAGTATTGGTATAGTGAAATTCATGTGCTGATGTTATTTCTGTATATTTGTACACCCACTGATGCCAAGTATGTACTGGTGATATTCAGAGATAACTGAAATTCATGAGATAACATTCAGATAGCTAGAATTCAGTGACATGTTGTGCATATACTGGTGGTTAACATCTTCACTCTTGATAAATTCAAAGTTGACTAAACCAACCAACTAACCTCTTATGCCATACTACCCTGTCTAATTCTAGCTAGTAAAAAGGAACAGTTTTCCATGAGAAACAATATTCTTGCATAGCTATTTAGAGATATAAGACCATCTAAAAATGCATCCAACAAGTGATCTCCAGTACAAATATTCAGAGATAAAATGATAATCTCCTAGAAAAATGTCGGCACAGGTACCAATGAGCTTCAGTACGAATAATCAAAGATACCAAGCCATCCAAAATTCATCCAACACATGATCTTCAATACAAATATTCAGGGATAATATGATAATCTCCTGGCAAAATATCGGCACAAGTAACCATGAGCTTCAGTACAAATATTCACGGCTCAAAACTAACAACCAGATTGTTTAACTTATGCTCAAGAACATAGCATACCTTTATGCTACTGACCTCCACGAATGTGTGGTTCTACATACCAATAAAACAGCAAGCAAGGGAAAATTAGTCTACTACTTTCAAACTAAAATCAGCATCCTTATGTTGTATGTATAGCATAGTACTAATGCCCATGTGATGTATTTTGAATCTAAATTTGCTGCACTTGCAATGAAAAATACAGAGGGAAACATGAGGGGCTGACCAGGGGAGAGCTGCTGCAGGGCGTTGCACTGAAGCGCACGGGAGTCCCGGGCAGGTGAGCAGGATGGCAGGTCCGTTGGCGCCGGAGTTGAGGTGTCGGGCGGTCCAGCTGCCACGCGCCCACGGGCAGGATCAACCAGCCGAGATCCAGGGAGGAGGAGGCCGACGGGCGGAAGGCGCCGAGCGGCGGGGGGCGGAGCAAGGTTAGAGGGAGAGGGGAGCGGCAGGGAGGCGCCGGCGTGGGCTGCTTCGTCGCGCCGCCATGATGTGGCTGCTGGATGCGGCCAGCGCTCGGCTCGCGCGGCGGCGGAACAGGGGATCAAGGTACGACTCGGGTCGCTATGGGGTAGTTTTTTTTTTAGGACCAGGGTCCGGCGCGTGAAAAGGAAAGAGTAGAAGGATCATGAGAAAGAAGGAGCGAAGGAAACAGAAAAAATGATCGAAGGAAAGGCGGAGGAGATCTCGCGCGGCACAACCCACCAGACACGCGTCTGATACATAGCGCGAGCCCTACGCGCTCCACCAGACAGGGCGTCTGATCCCGCGCTCCACCCGATAGCGTATACTCCAGTACTAGCGATAGTTATTAGAAACCGGCGTGACAGAATATGACCGATCTGTATGCCCCGCTGTAATGCACGGGCATTTTTTCATATTTAAAGAAAAACAAGCACGTCCACTATGAGCGGCTCGAGCAAGATTTGCCGGTGCTGCCCTACCCGCATTGTTAGTCCGCACCTGCCAGGGTGGCGCCCGCCGATGCGTTCATGCGCATGCCTCAGCCACGTTGTAGTCGCCACTGCCTGAGCTCCGTCGTGAGGTAGCATGTTAAAATTTGCCGTCAGAGAGACAAGAAAGACGGATCCATCCAGCATCCAGCAGAGATGAGAATTCATCAGGGCATTAAAGCTAAAACCAAGAGGAAAGAAGCAAAAGAAATGGACGCCGATAACGCGCGTATGTTCGGGATTTTGGGTGTCCGCGCCGAACGACCCCGTTCTGACTGGTAGTGGATGCAGCCGAACGAAACCGTTCGGACAGGATCCCTTATCCCCTGAACGACCCAGTCAGCGCGTGACCCAGTCCACGGCGCGTGTATCCACGCCGTCGGCCAGCTGAATCAGGCAGGTGATCGCCAGATATCCAGAAAAACACGGTCATCACCCTCCTCCATCCCTCCCGATCCCCTCGCAGTTCCTTCCTCCTCTCCATCGCCGCCATGGCTCTCCGTGAAGTTGCCATGGCAAGATCTGGCGATCTGTAGTCTAAATTGAGCCGCCGACCAGGTGAATTCCTCCTCCATCCCCCCTGTCCCCTTCACTGTTCCATCCCCCTCTCCATCGCCGGACATTGATTTCCATGAAGTTGCCATGGCAAGATCTGGCGATCTGTAGCCCGAATTGAGCCGCCGGCCAGATGAATCCCTTGCCCCCCCCCCCCCCCCCCCCCCCCCCCCCCGCGATCTCATACATTGATCTCTTTCCCCTTCCCCTCAACCACTGATGTGTATGGAAAAATTGCCATGGCAAGATATGGGAATACGTAGATGAGCGCAGCCAAAAGTTGCCGTATGCGATCTGCTGATCAAGTCAGTAAGCATACAGATATTCAGTGGGGGAGAGGGGAGATAGATGGTTGGGGGGAGGGGAGGGGGGCGTTTGTGTGGGGTGCTTGATACAAACTGGACTGTCACACGGATATTGCCGTGTGTGTGCTACTGATGTTGCCACATGTAGGTAGTGGCGGTAGAACTAAGACTAGGATGGCAGTAGTCGATGTATTCTTTTGTGACATGTGGTTGGCAAAGAAAAAAGAGTTGCCACCCCTGAGGATATGATATTGCAACGATGTGCGTGGTCACCCCTGTTGTTGCCATGTGCATGATGTGGTTGTTGCCATGTGCATCATGTGGGTGTTGCCATGTGCATGATATGGTTGTTGCCGTGTGCATGATGTAGTTGTTGCCATGTGTGCATGATGTAGTTGTTTCCATGTGCATGGTATGATTGTTGCCATGTGCATGGTATGGTTGTTGCCATCTGCATGATATAGTTTGTTGCCATCTACATGATGTAGTTTGTTGGCATGTGAGTGCACGGTACAGTTAATACATGTTAGAGGCATGTACGTTCAAATTTGATTGTATTGGTCTGGTTGTGCAGATCGAAAAAGGAGGGCAAGGAATGGATTCGGGAAATGGTGGGAATCCCTGGTTCTACAATTCTTTACAAGCACCGTCATGGGATGTGCATGATTATGACAGCTAAACTCAACTGGCCCTTTGTTGCCACTACTACAGCAGTACTTGGACGCAGGTACAGTGTTCTTTGTGAAAAGAAAAATAAGCGCAACATGATTGTGAAAAAATGAAATGCTTAATATGGATCAATGTAAAAAGCAGGGGCATTGGGTGGAAGCACACATACCGGATGTGGATGGACGAATGATCAGGGAGAGCCTAGCAAACTATCACACCCAAGGAACTAGCTGCAGATACAGGGCTCATTTACAGGATCGGGATTAGTCGACCAGCTGACAACAGGTGCAACCGCATCTACGTCGAGTGCCAGTAAGTGTAAAACCGTAAATAACATATGCTTCTACAAAGTACACATGCATTTAGATCAATAAAAAAATGAAAAATGGCCAACGAAGAAAGCAAAAACAGTGGAGGTGAAAAAAAATGTAAAGAGTGTGCAGTTTTAGAAAGAAAGCACAGTAGTTGCCATATTGCAGTCACAAAATAAGTTGCCATCCGTATTGCCGTTGACCTGGCAGTTGCAGTATGCGAATGTGGAGTTATATCACATGGTAGAACATGCCAAAGTATGAACTATCTTTAAAATGAAAAAGGAATTGCGTACTAAAAAGGCCATGATGGTCTAACTGTGGTTGGAAATGTTGAAGGTGCATTTATGCATGAGTAAAGCTGCCATCTGTACACAGATGAACTTGCCATGTGGCTTGAAAAAATAACTTGACGTCTGCCAAAGCTTCATGTTTAATAGAATTTATTTAATTGTTAATGGTGCCTGGGTCATGTCAATAACATGATAAAAATGTTCGACGAATAATTTGTGCATGAATAAAATGCAGGGCCTCCAGATGCAGCTAATGGCACTTGGGGCGCACTGGCTATTCCGGAGTCGCACGCATACCAGACTTCTCAATCGAACTACACTGAGCAGACTGTCATTCGCAAGGCAGGGACGTCGAGAACCAGAAGAAACAACAGTCTTGAATCTGATGTGAGCAACTCAAGAGCAGACGACTCAAACTCGAATGCGGAGACAGTTGGTGAACATGAGGATGAAGATGAACAAGATGATGATCAGGGAGAGGATGAGACACATGAGCATGAATACGAACAAGATGATGATGGGGTAGAGGATGAGCCGCATGAGGATGAGCTGCAATCTTCACTAGCACCTCCAGCACCACCTTATGTGCACATGAAATTTGCTACATTTCAAGATGCAAAGGAGTACTACCAGAGTTATGCAAAGTTCAATGGTTTTGCAGTATACACAGACCATCGCAGAAAACTAGTAAAAACAGGAGAGTACAACAGAGCTGAGTTGAGGTGTTTCAAGTCAAGAAAGAACAAGAAAAAAAAGGGGGGAATGGTCCAGTCATCAGAGAGCGGCGAAGAGACATCATGGTCAAAACGAATTGCCCTGCCAGGATGAAGCTGAACGTCGAAGGGGCCTGGTGGGTGGTAACAAAGTACGTGGGACATCACAACCATGAAATGATTAAGAAATTTGACCTGGTTAGGTTTCTGAGTGCTCACTGTGGATTCACGCCGGAGGAGCAGCAGTTTGTGAAGTTGCTCCATGATTGGAACCTCCAACCTGGGAGAATGGTCCACATTCTATCAATGATACACAGCAAAACAGGGAAGCTCAGCAGCATGCCATATCTTCCTTCAGATGTGGTTAACCTGGTGGCAAAGTATTGTAGGGAAAGTCAACTGACGGACATGGAGGACACAATTGCATACTTCAAGGAAAAAGAGAAAGAAGATCCTGATTTCTTCTACAAAATGAAGCTGGACGGGGAAGACCGCGTGGTGAATATGTATTGGATAGATGGTGCAGCGCACAGGGCGTACAAGCACTTTTGTGACTGTGTGTCCTTCGATGCTACATATCTGACCAATATGTACAAGATGCCATGTGCTCCATTCATTGGCATAAACAACCACAGCCAATCGCTGCAGTTCGGGTGCGGGTTTATTAGGAACGAGGATGCTGGTAGTTATATTTGGCTCTTCAAAACTTTCAAGGAATGCATGGGCGGGCTTGATCCGATGAACATCATAACAGACCAGGATTTCGGTATGCATGCAGGTATTGAGGAAGTGTTCCCTAACACAATACACAGGCACTGTAGGTGGCATGTTATTAAGAAAGCAGAAGAAACATTGGGTCCCTTTTTTGCTGAAAGGCCGGAACTGCACAAAGCATTTGAATTGTGTGTTGACCACAGTTTGACACCGGACGAATTCGAGCGAAGCTGGAAAGCAATGGTAGATAAATACCAAGTTGAGGACAACGAAACACTACAAAAGCTTTGGGAGAAGAGGAAGTTCTGGGTGCCAGCTTATTTCATGCAGTGCTTCTACCCCTTTCTGCAAACTACCCAGCATAGCGAGGGTTTCAACGCAGTGCTGAAGAGATATGTGAACCCAGGGAACTCAATTCTTAGGTTTGTGCAGCAGTACAATGCAATTCAGCAAAAAAAATTGGGTGCAGAGCTACAAGCGTTGGCGAACACAGCTCTAAAGAACCCAAGGATGCTAACGTGCAACCCGTTGGAGAGACAAATGATGAAGGTTTATACCCGACAACTATTCTACAAGTAAGGTTTTTTACATTCATGGTTATCGGGTTTAAAAAAAGTTGGTTCACTTAGTAGTTTAAATTTAGTTGCCATGTTGGGTGTACAAGTGCTTGACATGCTTGTGTGGAAAACTACTTGCCATGTTGGGTGTACATGTACTTGCCATGCAGGTTTAAACAGTAGTTACCATTTTTGTGTTCGAATGACAGATGCATGGTAGATGAACAGTGGTTAGAATGGACACTTATTGAACTTGCCATGTATGCAGGACTTAAGTTGCCATCGTGTAGCAGTAATAGTTGCCATGTTTGCAAGACTTAGCTCTAACTTGCCATGTTGTGTCAATGAAACTTGTTATGATCTTATCAGTAAACTTGTGCCATGTTTTGCATGGTACAAGTTGCCATGCTTGCTGCAACAAATAAAACTTGCCATGCAGGTTTAAACAGTAGTTACCATTGTTGTGTTCGAATGACAGATGCATGGTAGATGAACAGTGGTTAGAATGGACACTTATTGAACTTGCCATGTGAAATTGCCATGTATGCATGACTTAAGTTGCCATCATGTAGCAGTAATAGTTGCCATGTTTGCAAGACTTAGCTCTAACTTGCCATGTTGTGTCAATGAAACTTGTTATGATTTTATCACTAAACTTGTGCCATGTTTTGCATGGTACAATTTGCCACGCTTGCTGTAACAAATAAAACTTGTCATGCTTTTAGCACTAGAAAATTGCCATGATTGCACGACTTAAGTTGGCATGCTTCCTTTTGTGGTAAGACTTGCAATGCTTTCATCAGTAAAGTTGCCATGTTTGTATGACTTAAGTTGCCATGCATGTATCACTGGAATTGCCATGTGTGATTCACTGAACTTGCCATGAGTGCGCCAGTAAGGCCGCACACGCATTTAGCTGTTTTGGGTGAGCTAACTTGTAATGCAAAATAAAAAAACTGTAGGTTCCAATGGGAGCTAAGGTTGTCAACCGGTTACACCATGTTTCAAGTCGGCGACTTCACGTACAAGGTGTGCACCATGCGGGACATGTCGGACTCAGAAGCCGAAGACCCGGACAAGGGAAGAAACTACATGGTGACAGCGTACATAGCAGAAGGGGTGTATTACTGTCAATGCTGCAAGTTTGAAAGAGACGGTGTGATCTGCTGCCATATTCTAAGGGTAATGGACATGAATGGCATGAAACAGGTGCCACCAAAGTACATACTTGAGCGTTGGTCTTGGAACGCAGATGAAGCACTCTGCCAGCATGGCTCACAGCAAGTACTCGCGGAGCATGAAGATGGGCCCAACACAACTATGGAAACAGTCAGGTGTGTGGTGATGACAAGGAGATTTACCAACATAGCAGATGAGGCTTGCAAAAATGATGTGATGAGTAGAGCAGTTGAGAGGCACACAAACGCGCTAGAAAGGGAACTGGACTCAATCAAGAAGAGAATGGAGGAGGAGGCACTACATCGATTCCCAAAAAAAAAAACAAGACTGCTCCTACTACGTCAACAGGGCCATCGACGGAAAACTCGGAGGTTGGTTATGGCGCATCCAACACGCACACGCACGTGAGGAACCCTCCAAGGACAGTCACTAAAGGGCGACCAAAACAGATAAGATATAAGTCAGCACTCGAGATCCAAGCAAAGCACAAGAAGCCTACAAAGAAGATAGCGGCAGAAGCTTGGGCTACTTAGAAAAGTGAGACAGCTAGCAGGGTGTGTGTTAAAAATTTGGAATGATTGGGCGTATGATAAACTGTAGGTGCGTCCGCGGCAATTTGGTGATGTTTACCGTTACAAATTAAAAACAGCATTGTCATATCGACAGACATGAAAGTTGCCATGTTGCTACAAAAATGTAGTTAGTCAACTATGGGAAAGAGCACCAGAAAGCTTGGGCTACATGAAAAGTGAGACAACTAACGGGGTGTGCGTGTGGAAAATTTGGAATGATTGTGCGTATGGTAAACTGTATGTGCGTCCGCGTCAATTTGGTGACATTTAGCATTTCAAATTAAAAAACAGCATTGTCATGTGAGCAGACATGAAAAGTTGCCATGTTGCTTACAAAAATGTAGCAAGTCCACGCTGGAAAAGAGGAGTGACTTTTGAGGAAAAGGTGCCATTCAATTGCAACTATGATCGACATAAAAAATGAAGAGCTAATTGCAAAAGTGTTACATCGAACAACTGATGTTTACTTGACATTTTGAAGAAACGAGACTGTCGTGACAACGGGCCTTTACGGAACAGAAAACTACAAAAATTGACACCCTTATGAGCAACTATATGATCTGAAAGTAATGTAACGACAAAAACGAAATGTAAGTACAAGCGTGACAGGCCGCCCCACTTACGGGAAACGAGGTCTGACATTGAAGTTATGTGTTGAAAAATACAAGCACAAATGGTTCACGACACAAAACGATGGTCTTGTGCGGTTACAAGAACGGCAGTGATAAAAAAATAGAAAACAAAGGACGGGGAAATAGGGATGCAGTACCTTACATTCATCCGAACATAGAATGTAAGTACAGAGGTAAAACAGTAGTGTTTCATTATGTTGTGCAGTCACCGGTATCTCTTGATAGCAGCTTTAACGTCAGACTCCAACCAAGCCAGTGCACCCTCCCGCTTGTTGAAATCGACATTCGTGACCCAATTCCACAGATAAATCTTCCTAAGCTCTGCGACTATTTCTTTGTTCAAAGTTGGCACCTTCATGCCTTCCCACTTAGCAAGATATTCGAGGGTGTAGACACCGCAGTCATAGCTTGTTTCAGTGAGCAATATGGAAAGAAGGTAAAAATAAAATAAATTAGAAGTTGCCATGCTAAAAAACACAAAATATGGTACGGAGGTTGTTGTGGCACGGGTGGTAGTGGAAAAAGGATGTTGTGTGATGACTAAATAATAGTTAGGTCATGTGTGGTAGTGAAAAAGTTGCCATGTTGAGCTAGTTGAAAATGACATGGTTGTGAGAAATGTCAGCAGCAAAGTAGCAAATGTTGGAGAAACAGTTAAAAAATGAATTTGATATGTTGAACACATGAAGTTGCCATGTAAAGTAGGTAAGAAAATTGGCATTTTGTATGTAGTATATTAGTCATAGTCAGCAAACAGGGGAAAAGTGACGTCGGAGGGTGGTGTGTGAGCATGTTGTGATGGAAGTGTTGATGGCAGAAGTTGCCATGCCCTAGAAATGAAGTTATGTCATGATCGGGGATGAAGTTGCCATGCAGTAGGTAGTGAAATTGCCATGGTCCTTTAACTAAAATTGCCATCAGAAAATAGTGAATTACAAGTTGGATTGACATGCATTGAGAAAAAGTTGCCGTGATCGACACAATAAAGGTGCAACCGAAAAGAAAAAAAAACGGAGGAAAATGACATGTAGAACTATGTGACGTAGCCGTGCACGTGAAAATGAAAAAAGGGCAGAATCTTACGTGTTTCCCTGCTTTGTAGACTTCACATACTGGATAGGGAAATCTTTGATCTGGACCTTGGAGCCACTGTAGTGATGCACCCAAGTTTCCTTCAAGTTGTTGATGAAAAACTCTGCGTGGGAGCGAAGCGAATCGTCGTCTCCCGAACGGATTGAGTCAAGAACATCAAAATGTTGCTTCGCCAAGTTGATGCAAATCGTGTAGTAGTGACCAACTTTGTCGTGTGGGTCATTGGGAGCAAGCTCTTGGAACAACGCGAACATCACCTGCACATTTCCCAGAAAAAATGTCAAAAAGAAAAGAACCATAAGGAATAATTAACAAAAAAAGGAGATAATACTAAAAGAACAGGTTTGTGACAGTGGGTGAAGGAGGTGACGGGATGCAACACGTTGAAAATATGGTACAAACAAAGAAAGCAGTAGTAAAAAAAGGTTTCAAAAACCGAAAAGGAAGGGTACATACAAATTTCTTCAGTGTGAGCTTGTATTCACCATGCTGGGCAAACGCTTTACGAACTTCTTTATGAGAGAAGTCGCCATAAAAAATTCTCCTGGTGATGGTTGTGTTCATAATGATCTTATCGGGATGGATGTCAACGTGGCCGTTGATGAAGCCAATACCCGCGGCGATAACATTTCGGGATAGTTTGCCGGTAGGCATCAGGGACTCAGCGAGATCATCCATGTGAACAAACGTGTCATAGCAGTCAATGACCTTAGTTCTGTCCAAACATGAGCTGGAATAAATGAGCAATCAAAAAATAAAAAGAGTGATGCACATGAAGAAGGATGTCAACTAAAAAAGGTGGGAGGAAAAATGGAGGATGAGTAGCAACTTACTCTCTGATTGCATTCATATGCTTGCTGTTGCTTCGCGCATTTCCAAAACGCCTCACAATATCATAAAGTGCTTGTTGTTGCTTTGTGGCCTTTATTGGAGGTTCAGAGTCCACTTCGGGGGGGGGGGGGGGGGTGGGGGTTGCACAACCCTTGCCTGCCGAACAGAATCTGGGGTGACATTGCTGTGCACATCATCAGAAGTGGTAGCATGTACACCAGCTAAGCTAGAAGGGGCTTGTGTCTGCTTTTTATTCCTGAGGAGCACATCCTGCTCCATCTTGCAAAGCGCTTCATCCATTGATGATGATATCTCCACAGGTGATCCTTCGTGTGGTAAACAGACATGTGAGGAAGGCAATTTGTAAATGACCATACAGTTAGTAGACAAGAGGGAAAAAATAGGATAATGGAGATACAGAGTAAAGCGTGTGAGCATTGCCAAAAAAAGGTAAGTTGCCAATGCAATAATGACAGGTGGATGATACCTTGAACAATAGGCTCGGCAAATTTAACAGCCTTCCTGCCATCAACAATTGGCTGCGCCATCATCTGGACCGGCTGGGACGGGAATGCATGTGAGACTGGAATAGCATCGACTGGCTCGTTTGGCTGGCTCAAATCAAGTCCAAGGCTGAACGGTGGTGGCGTGAAAGCCATAGGGTGCCTACCCTTGGGCTCATTCTGCTTTTCAATCACACCAATAGACGCTGCCAGCGGAGACAAATCAACAAAGACGTCGTTGTCAACTGATCCGGCATCCTTAGGTTTGGCAGTGGGACGGGGAGTCGTGTCCGGAGTATCAATAACCACCTTCTTGGCTGTCCCTTTTACAGGATGGTCAACTCTTGGAGTGTAAGGGACCCCCATATCCAGTGGGACACGTGTGTGCTTGAGCATTGGATTGGCAGGAATCTTTTCTTCGTGAGAGACTGTCGGTTGCTGGACCGTTCCACCTCGACGTACGTTCGTCTGAACTGGATCGCCGGTCTTGCCCTGAGGAGCAGGCGGGAACAAGGTTGAAGCAGGCACGTACCCTGTGACTGGTGCAGCAGAACTAGTGACAGCAGATGCTTTGACAAAGTCCACATTGTCCGATGAAGCAAGCTTAGCGTGCATGCGCTCCAACGGGTCTTTTTTCTTAGATTTAGCCATATGAGCAGCCTGGTTGGTTCTCTTCTTTAGCCTGCATGTATTAAATAGGGTAAGCGAAAATGTGACACATCATACTCAAGAAAAAAGCAAAAAAATGTTGGACACGATCAGAGAAGTATCCATTTGTTTTATCATACAGTTTTACACGATAAATGCCAACTCCCTTGTTGGTACAAATATGCATGACATTAGATAAGGGGGGCACATGGAGGGGGGGGTCATATAGAAAAGAAAAAGACTGTAAGTTGCCATGCATGAAGGACGTAAATAAAGTTGCCATGTTGTGAAATTAAATGTAGTGGTAGCGTGTAAATGAACGGAATAAAATGAAGGTTAACAGGCTGGAAAGAGTAAAAAAATGCTGGTAGTAACGAATAAGTTGAAAAGTTGCCATGTGGTTAATGATGTGTAAGTATGAATGAAAACAAGGTCAAACAAAAATAAAAGTTGACATGTTGGGGATGAGAAGGTAGAAAGAAAATGCAATTTCTGTAGAGGTGAAGTTGCCGCATGGCGGCTAACCGAAAGTTGGCACGTATGGTACAAGAATGTAGGGAAGTAAAGTTGCCACCTTAGCGGGTGGGAGGGGAAAAGTAAGGAGATGACATGCATGTAAAAGGCAGAGAGTTGCCATGTCTGGGCAACTAAAAATTGCCATGTAATGTCAGTAAAACTAGCCATGCAGGAACATAACAATACTGTATGTATGCCATACTACTAACCTTTTCCCTGCATCCCTCATATCCTCAAGAACAACTGGATCTCCCGTGTTGGAGGACGCAAATCGAGGAGATGAACGTGTAGCCGTATGAGCCTTGCATGCACGAGCAGATGATCTGGAAGGCTGTTGGACAATTTTCTGTGTGGTCACTCTTCCACCAGCGGTCACCTCCCTACAAGAAAAACACAAAAGTTAGTCGCCGAGCAAAGACGATAAAGTAGAAAGAAGTAGGAGAATAAAAAATGATTTAAAAATTGCAAGAAACAATAATGAACAGCAGTTAAACCTCTTTCTAGCAGCAACTGGGTCCAACTTCGTCCTTTTGGGAGCAGCTTCGAGGTCCAGATCTGGTGCATCCCTATCCCTTTTGGAGGCTTCAGGACCAGAAGTGCTCATGACGGAAGGCCCGCCCAATCCCTGTCCAATGGATGTTTCAGCACCTCCGCGGTTGTGCTCAAACGACGTGTCATGCTCGGTATCGTCCATTCTGCTATCGCCATCATTACGGGTGTCGTCTTGCTGGTGATCATCGTCGTGGTCACTATCATCAACGGATAAATCTTCATCACTAGGGGGCACCTCTTGCGAATCGTTGTGGTCGTATCTGCCCCTAGATCCAGTTGGACGAGAAGTGCCACCACGAACAAAAGAACGAAACTGGTTGGCAACTTCTTCTCCGTCACCAGCCGACATTGCAGTCCAACCCCGTACAAGGTTGCCAAGAAGGTTGGTCATACCGGACGCAAACTGCCCAACAAGATTCTCAATGTTACTTCTCGCCTGCATTTGGAAAACACAAAAAAATGGAAGAGAGACCAATCTGCTCAGCCAAGAGTGTGAGCTATCTTGCAAAAGGATGCAGCAGAAAAATAGTGTGGTACTTACAGTTAAAGGGCATGAAGCATTCGTGTGACCGTCCATCCATTTGCTGAAGTTGTCGGGGCCCCCAAAGAAGCTGTAATCAACATTGTGTTCTCCCATAAGCTGAAAAGAAAGAAAGGTAGTAGGTTAAAGAGTCAGTAAAGATACCATTGCGGAAAGAAAGGTTAGGTTGGTAACTTTAGTTTGAACTTGTGAGACAGCATGCTTACGAGCAAGAAATAAGAACCAATGACCGGGAACAATGGAAAAAATGACATTCTTTAATGTAGTAATGTCACCAGCCGTGGGTGTCGAAGTGGAGAAGTGTGCATGATTGAAACAATGAAGTTGCCATTGCTAAATACAGTATGTGTTGCCAGTCATGATTAGGGGACATGTAAGTAAAAATATATATATATACAATGAAAAAAGTGGCCAAGTTGCCGTGTATGATAAGTGAAAAAAAAGGAAAATAGCAATTGCAAGCAATGAAAGAAGAAGTTGCCACATAGTTTGAATGTGAATGTGGAGATGGAAAGGTGCGGGTAAAAGTACTAGCCTGTAGCTTGCCAAACGTCCCATCGGGCTTCCTATCCGCAGCGAGAACAGCCTTGATTGCGGCATCAGACCAAGCACACGCAGCAAACTTGTGTGATGGAGGCAGTCCGCCAACCGGGTTAAGGTTGACAGTGCTGATGTCAAGTTTATCGACATACAGGAGCTGAAAAGAAATGCAAACATGCAGGTCAAGGCGCTGGCGCAAAAATTAGCTTCTAATGTGAAAAAGGAGTAAGAAAACACTGTGTGTGTGGGGGGGCGGGGGGGAGGGCGACTTAGAATGGAAAAGGCAAAGGGTTTGACATAAAATAAACTTGCCATCAGATGCAGCCGGCAGCCTTTGTTGTACATTTTATTAGATAGTGAAGTATGAAGGAAACCAACTATGAACTTGCACCAGTTCATGTTGGCAACATTGCCTATCTGGTCCTGCGAGATAAAGAAAATGACAAAAAGAACAAGGAAAAGTGTAAGCTGCAGCATTATGTTGGTAAAAAAAAGAGAAGGGGAACTTGAAAGCTACGAAATAAATGAATAAATAAACAGGTAAGGTGCAATCAGGTACGGAGCAAAATTCATACCAGAACAGGAAAGCATCTGCTGCTGGGGCGTAACGATGTCGTGGGAGCAAAGACATTTGAGATCAAGTACATGAGCAACTTCCTCTTGAAGTCATCGTCGCTTGTTTGCATCGCACCAAGCATATTCGCAAAAGCAGAGTTCGCTGGGAGGGGCGTAAGACCAGGGAACATTTTAGGGAAAAGACGTGCTTGCACTTTCGTATCAACCTTGTATGGGACATCCATGCCGCCATTGGGGACACCAAGTGTGTTGAAACACAGAGTCCTCATCTAATGGAATCCTACCACGTCCTGGTATGACAAATTCCCTCTTATCCGGATGGTATAACCTCGCAAACCAGTCGCACATGGGGTTATTCAAATTGGTGCACCGTATGTTCATCAGCGCCTGCATCCCCATTTCCTTTGCAGCTTCTTTCTGGGCGTCCTCGAAATCGGCATGCAGTTCTATTAGACGTTCATGTGATCCCCTGTTGCGCGGGGTTTTCTGCTGTTCAACACATGTGCAAAATTTAAGTCAAAAAGGAAAGAATGGGAGCCTAGGGATTGGCACCACCCACAAACCACATGTTTAATGAGAAAGAAAGTCATATAAATTCTACATACCTTCTTTGCATTGCGATTAGCACCACCCGCAACTTCAGCTCTGGGCGGCATGAAGTCATCATCATCGGGGTCAGGGTCGTTCCGAACCATGGTGCTGCAAAATGCAAAAAGAAGACGTGAGTGGAACCTGAATATGCGAGTTTTAGTGCATCAAAAAGTAGATTACATTAGTTAAATGTAGAATCACATTGAAAACAGGGGGGTTGCTTGGACAAAAAATGTAAACAACCTACACACTTGGACGGCAATCTTTGAGAATGACATAACAACATGGGTCGACCACGATGTTTTTTGCTGTAAAACTTAAGAACAAACTTCTATTCACGGAAGAGGAATTGCCATCCAAAAAGAGATGAAATGAATGGAACAGCAAAGATGCGGGTTATGATCACTGAAAAAGATTAAGTGGTGCAGCAGCTTGGGTGCGTCTGCCAAAATAAAAAAACGGCACTTGGAAGTTGCCATATGAAAAAATGTCAAACAGTGCAGTTGCCATCTTTTGAAAAAAAAGGGCAGGGAGTAAAGTATGACATATTATGTTGTGTGTGGTAATGAAGTTGCCATCCAAAAATGTGAATTAAGTGAGTGCACAAATAGGTGACATCTAGGAAATTGGTGCCCCCCCCCCCCCCCCCCCCCCCCAAATTTTTTTTTAGGAGAATGTTGCCATCTAGCTGTCGGGCAAGTCGTGCTGACAATGCGACAGTTGGACAGTAATGCCATCCAAAACAACTAGGACATCTATGTATGTTCAAAAAGGCAAAGTTGCCATCGGTGGTAGACCTCTATGAAATTCAACATAATTATATGAGAACATTGTAGTTGCCATCCACAGTATACTGGGGAAGGGTAGTAAGTTGCCATCCACAGATCTATTGTCAACAAACATAAGTTGTCATCAACAAAATCTATTGGAACATAGTTTACACAGTGTTGGACCTCTCTGAAATTCAACATAACTCTAAAGACAGTGTAGTTGCCATCAGTGTACACACAGAATGTCAGAACTTGCCATCCACATCAACGCGATCCGCGCTGGCAACAAAAAATCTCACATGGCGTTCAGACATGAAATTGTACTATCTATTTGTTGCAAAGCAACATCCTCATTCTGTAACAGTGAAAAAAGGTACCTCTGTAGCAAAAATCTGTAGTGTACTCTGTTCTAAAACATGGATTTGCAGATTCTAGCATATGAACGTACTCACAAAAAGGGGCAGAAAATTGCCATCCACAGTATATTAGACAAGGTAATAAGTTGCCATCCGCAAATCTACTGCATCCATAAGTTGCTCTAAATCGTAGATGGCAACCAAACGCACATGACGTTCAACAGGCACTGCAAATCCATAGTAAACCTGGAGCAAATCCATAGTTTACTCTGCTCTAACATCATAGATTTCTAGATCTAGCTTATGAACACACTCAGAGAAAAAAAGGGAACATTCACTGACCGCACAAAAGAGATGTCGGCTACGAACTAACCTCACCGAAGAGAAGAAACTTCGGCGGTCGCCGGAGAGGAAATCCGCCGAGGAGGAGCTCCGGCGAGTAAGCGCTTCTACAACAATCCCTGACAGAATTTCGTCGCCGCCTCACAGACAAAACCCGCTGGTCGACTGGAGAACTTCCACCGGACGAAGCAGTTGACTCGCCGGCACAGTTCGCGGGCGCCCCCGACAACAACGGCGGCCGGCTGAGATCCGTCCGCTTCGAATCCCTCACTGGCGACTCGCCGGAGACAATGAAGTGGTGCGGGTGGACTGGAAACCACCCAGCAAAGGGGGGCGGGGGGGGGGGGGGGGGGGGGAAGAGGGGTGGAATGCGGATGGGGATGGGAGCAAATGGAATGCGAAGGGGAAAAAGGGAGCGCGCGGCGGCGGTTTCGCCGTGGTGGATGGCAACTGCTCCGGGGAAGTGGGGGGAGGAGAAGTGGGGATGAGTTCGAACCGAGATGCCGTTACCCCGAACGGTGGTGGCTGTCCTACGTGGCACCAACCGTTCTCAAGATTCGTGCAAAAGCATCGTACGTCGCTCAACACGTTCGGACCGAGATGGTTGAAACATGGACGTTCGGGAGTTATCGATACCGAAAGAAATACTAGAGCACAGGCAGGAGAGGCGAAACAATAGAGCCGAGTGAGGCCCGCTCAAATTTCACAAATCCTTTTGTTCAAGCAAACCTTCCAAATTTTTTGAATTCCTAACAGAAATGTCTCCATTGGTTCCTCACTCGTAACCAGTGACCAAGCCGGCGCGAACCAAGACACCAGCACACAACAGACAAATAAACTTACAGAAGGATCTCAAAGTCACTCCATGCCTCCAAATAGCTAGCACACGAGGCAAGCCCCTGCCTCTCCTTGCACAGCTAGGCACTACTCTGCCCCCTCGTCTCCTCGCACGCCCTCTCCACCTTCGCCATGCCGCTCCGCATCCTCCACAGCTCCAGCCTCAGCGCCTTCTTTTCCTCGTACACCACGATCTGCCTTGGCATCATTGCCGACAACGAACAGGGGGTTCGGAACTTGGGCGGACGCTGTGAGGACGGGTCCTTGCACGCCTCCAGGGCCAGTTTCTTCAAGTTCAGGCACCGGCACAGCACCTATCACTCCACGGTCAGCGCGGCGTCGGGCTGCATGCAGAAGGACACACCATTACATGGGCACAATTTATTGCTAAATTTCAGTTGTATGACATTTTCACTTGAAGTTGCACACTACTTAGACTGATTACTCTCTTTTATGGCGTGCAACTATTAGTCTGTCGGCTATATATGAAATGACCTTGTGACGAGAATGGTTGGATGCTGATTGAAAAACTTAGTAATGTGGTTAGGATTTAAGGAAATTGCATACTGTGATGTCAAATCCAGCAATTGGGTACTGACAAAATTCAACAAAGATTCTGTAAACATTTTGTTTGTTATAATGATGCTAATACAGTTAAGCTCAATCATGCTGTGTAACACCCCGGATGCAAAGGAGATGGGAGAAATGGAGTGATCACGCAATGGGCAAGCGCGTTGCGCCAGAACAAGCAGCAGAGAATCACAAGCTGAAGAACTTAACTGACAAAGCTGAAGCGGCAGCAGAGGATCTCAAGCTGAAGGACTCAACTGACGAAACTGAAGCTGAAACAGGCAACACCGGAGGAGGCTGCCTCATCTGATGCACAGGTCCAAGGTGACGGGCCCCGCAAGTCAGGACGCCCTCTAGCTCCATCTAAATGCCTCCCTCTCTCTATATATATCTGTGTGTGTGTCTCTCTCTCCCTCCCTCCCTCTCCCTCTCTCGATAGATCCCCAAATTCTCCTTCTCCACTTGTAATTTCTGATCAAAGAATAGCAATCAATCTGAGGGAATCGTTGTGAGTTTGCGATCGTAACATGTGGCAACCTGGGCAATTTTGTAGTGTGTTTTCATGCATCCAAGGAAGGGCGTGGATGAGAAGGAAATTAAGAATGCCAGCATGAATCACAAAAGTGCACTGCCAACAGAGCAAACTGTGCAGGCATGCAAGAAGAAACTGCTGCTGTAAATCACTATGGATGCTTTTATGTTTGTGTTTGCGTGAGATTTCTAAGGAAACAGCAAATATTGTGCAGAAAAGGATGGCAAAATTAAGAATAAGCTTGAGCAATCTGAGATAAATGCATTAATTCAGACAGCAAATGTCAGCAGATTGGGTTAACTTGGTGGCTTCAGAACGAGCTTCAATTATGCAGGAGAGGATGAAAGGGAAAAGTAAGGATAGAGCAGAAAAGTGCAGTGTGGCATAGTGACAATTTTATTCAGATGTGATGGACCCATATTGGGCCATCTGTACGTAACACACAGTACTGCAGAATCCATCTGTCAATCATTAGCATCCCATGATAGTACTACAACAACAACAAAGCCTTTAGTCCCAAACAAGTTGGGGTAGGCCATCCCATGATAGTACTACCGACCTCAATTCAATTTCTTTGGAAAAGCCTTCGTTACGAATTTAAGATTGGTCAAAAAAAGTAGTACTAATAGATTTGTCACGTTTAATAACACGTTCATACAAGAATTAAAGACCAAAGTTGCATCTTGAAGATTGTATCTAGGTAGTATATCAAATATTTTTTTATACCAGTACAAAAAGCATGAGTTGGTTGGGATACTTTTGATATGATAAGTCCTCAATCTTTAATATAATTCCTTAATAATCCACTAAATGGTCGAGGATAAATGTTATACCTCCCTTAATCACATCTACACTAATAGGCTCGTAAGTTGTAACAATTAGCTTGATCAGCTTTGCCACAAGCACAGAAAAAGCAACAACCACTAAACCATCAAAACAATAATTGCTAATCATAATAATGAATTCGTAAGCATCAGACAAGCTGTGTCATAGTGATAACTATGAAGGGAATGAACTGTGCAGACAATAATGAATTAGCAGGCATGCAAGAGAAAGTTTACCACTTGACACCGTTGGTGATGATAATATCGATGGTGGAAAGTTGCAATATGCATGTGAGTTATGAATTGGTCCTGCACACACCCACTCAAGCTGAAATGTTTTGACGTCCAGCGTGAAACAGCCTTCGTCGAGTGACGAGCTTTCATACAGGCCCAGCATGAAACAGCCTTTGTCGAGTGGCGAGCTTCCGTACTGATATAGGAGTAAGTGCCTCCCTGTTGAGCCCATTAACAAGTAACTAGAACCGATCGAGATTGTCCTCTCCATCTTCCACTGGCTGGAACCCCCACCATTGTTTCGTCGAATGGTATAATGAAGGCCAAATTTCCTATGTGCAATACGGTGAAATGTCTTGGGTGCACTAAAGCCATGTATCTCATTCTCATCGATACTAAGGCAATCTCCCTGCACAAATAACCCAGGCATGCCATCTCCTGCCTCCACCATGGCCATGGAAACACTATCGCAGAAACTTTTGGGTTCAGTTGGTCGGTCAGCCATACAGAACTCCATCCTCTGGGTGTCCAGCACGAGAAATTGCCCACTCCAACCTGCAGTCCAGTAGAAACAGCCGTATGCATATTGTCGCCACAAATAGACAGTCGTCCGTGTCAATGATATGATGCCAGGTACCAAATCGCTCCAATTCAGGGATGAAATGGCTTGCCATTGTTCTGTAATAGAACAAAACACAAATGCCACGGGCTTAGCTTCGCATTGGGCCATCCAAATAACTCTGAATGACGTCTCTTCAAAATCAGTTGCCTCATCTTCATCCCCGGGAGAGAGGAGGAAGGTCTCGCCCCAGCACCGCCCATGTGTCGGGAGTGGGTTCTCGACGGAAGCGGTTAGGTCTTCGGGGATTGGGGGGAGCAGGAAATACTGCCGGTACAAGGGGTCGCACACCACGATCTCCTTGAAGAGGTTTCCGCGCCCCTCACAGTCATCTCGGCGGGGTCTGTCGAGGAGGACGCGGACGTCCCGTACAGACCAGTGCCGGGCGGGTTCGGGGAGGAAGGCGAATGAGAAGTCGGCGGCGATGGCGATGGCGCTGGCCGCCGGCGCGGAGGGGTGAGGCGCAACGGCGGGGTTGAAGTCGTGCTCGTCGAGGAAGCCGAGGAGGGGCGGGGCGTGAAGCTTGCGGAAGCGCCGGAGGAAGGAGCGGTCGGCGACGAGGCGGCGGAAGGAGACGCAGGCTGCGGAGGCGCAGATGATGTCGGCTACGGTGGGAAGGCGGAGGAAGATGTCCGCAAGGAGCTCGTTGGGGATCGATGCAAAGTCCATTTCCCGGGCCGCTCTCCTGCGGCTGGGGCGGCGGCGGCGGCGGCGGCTGTGTGTGTGGGAGGGTTTGTTTTTTAGCAAGTGTGTGGGAGTTGTTAGCACTGCTGCGTAAGTGAACCGACGGTGTAAGTGGGCTGCGGAAATATAAGTATGGGCTGAAAGTGTTTGTGTGGCAGGCTGAAAAACTTTATCCCCAGTATTCGAGCAGGTGTTCACCCCTAAAAAAAAGAGTATTCGAGCATGTGTTGCTTGTAATGGGGAGTATCATATACTACTATTATGCATATGATATTAGTGTATGATGCTACCTCCCTTTGTATAGTATCATATATTAGTATCATGTAGTACTCTATTTATTGCCATGCATGACACATAGTAGCATATCATTTATTATGATACGGTATCATGATATGATACTCTACCCCCTCTTTCTTCATTTAATTCTATGACACCTCATCAAAATTGCCTAGTTAGCATGCATGATACTAGCTATGATACTAGCATTACGACCAGCCTAAGCTTCCGCCGGCTACAAGCGCGCCGCGGGATCAAACCCAATCGTGCGTCTCACATGTCGCACCGCAGCCCCACGTATGCGTCCCTTTTGGTGGGCCCCGGTTCACACGCGTCTTCAGCCACCACCACCTTATCTGCTCAGATCATTTTCCTCCTTCACATTCTTCCCAGCTGCATGATCAGGGCCGTACCGGGAAAAATGGAGGCCCGGTGCAATGTCAGAAAATGGGCCCTCGGCATAGCAAGTGACAATGAGGAAAACAAGATCTAATTGTTATTATCATTACTATTATGTCATGTCGGTACATAGTACAATCGTCTGAATAACATCTTGTCGCAAAAGTGATTCTAGAAAATAAAAAATAGTGCATTATTTAGCAGAAGTGTGACATCCTTCTTGCATTCCTCGAGATAAATTTGTCAATTAGTTCTTCGTAAGATACACTCTCCAAGATGTCGTTTTCAATTGCTATCAAAGCCAGTCCACTAAGCCTTTCTTGTGTCATTCTAGAACGCAAATAGGACTTCAACAACTTTAGTTCAGAAAAACTTCTCTCTGCCGATGCAACAATTACTAGGATGGTCAATAAAATTCTATGTGCAATAGTTGCATTGGGAAAACAATTCAAGCATTTCAAAACATTTAAAATGTCAATAGGTCGCATATTTTCTTCCTTTGGAATGAAATCTTGGAGTAACTTTAACTCAACATATAAATCATTACCATCAATGTTAGATTTGTCACCACTTTTAAGTGCAGTCTCAAGGCTAGTGCAAGAAGACCGCAGGTTTTTATCATCCAATGAGTTTAGTGCATGAGAAGTAAACAAGAAACCAAAAGTTTTTTCGTATGATTTATATTGCTCAAATCTCGTAGTAAGTGAAGCAATAGTTTGATCAACAACAGGTAAGAAGTTCTATATCCTAAACGACTCTTGTGCAGATTGTGAAGCAACTAACAAATCATTAGGCTTCTCATCAAATTGTTTTTTTCTTTTAATTTCACGCTTTTTCTGAAATGTAGGGTCGATATCTATTTTGAGTGCTATATCCCTTTCTATTTCTACCGCAGTGGTGAAACCAGTGTCTCTATAACCTTTGAAAAAGGTAATCAAGCCTTGCACTTTTTCAATGGCAACATCAATAAGCATATCTTTTGACTGTAAATCCTTGCTAATCAAATTTACTGTAGCCAATATATCATGCCAAATGATTATTGCTACTACAAATTCAAAATCACCAAGTTCATTATTTGCTAAGGATTTTGCTTCACTACTAGTTTTAGGATCTTTATCAACATCAGCTACTTGTAGTAGAGCTTCTCGTATGTCTGAAATCTGAAACCTAATAGCTTTGACACTATCTATGCGACTCTCCCAACGAGTAGACGAAACAGATTTGAGAGTCAATCCTTCTCCTATATTATCTTTCAAAATCTTCCATTTCTTAGTGGAATTAGCAAATGTTGTATAGATACGTTGTATGATTCCAAAGAAGTCCTTAGCTTTACCACAAGGCTTGGCCATATCACATAGTGTTAAATTAAGGCTATGACATCCACATGCAGAATAAAAAGCTCTAGGATTTATGTTCAAAAGCAGGGCTTGAACTCTCAGATTCTTACCTTTCATGTTTGATCCATTGTCATAGCTCTGCCCTCTCACATTGTCTATGTCTAGATCAAGTTGCTTTAATTCAACTTGCAAAGCCTCAAAAAGTCCTTTTCCAGTGGTATCATTTACATCAAAAAATCCTAAAAAGGATTCTACAACAGAAATAGAACTTGAAGACGCATCAACGTACCGTATAATCAAAGACATTTGTTCTTGGTGACTTGCATCAGGGGTACAATCAAGAATTACCGAGAAATATTTTGCTTCTTTTATGTTTCTAATGATCTCAGATTTAGTTGCAGAAGCAATCAAATGTATAAACTCATTCTAGATGCCATGACCAAGGTAATGAGTATGAGTTTCGTCATTTGTTATGCGTCGAACATGTTCTTGAATAACCGGGTCAAACTCAGCCAACATTTCAACCAAGCCTAAGAAATTTCCGTTGCTATCTTGATACAATTTGGAATTAGTACCACGAAAGGCTAGATTATGTTTCGCAAGGAATTTAACAATCAAGAGATTTCTAAGCAATACTTTACGCCAATGGACCTTTTCTTTCTCAAGTTGTTGTCGAGCAGCGCTATCAATAGTTTTATTCTTTTGCAACCTGAGGCGCAACTCATGCCAAGTGACCATATTTTGAAGATGTTCAGCTCCAGTTTCATGCTCTCTAAGTCTGATACTAAGGTGTATCCAGTTACTAAAACCCTCGTTCGCCAAATGACCTTTGGCACGCCGCTTCCCAAATTTTTTGCAACAAAAACAGAATACTCTATTAAGTTCTTTAGAATATACAAGCCACTCTCTATCACACTTCTCTCCATTGGGCAAAACTCTACTATACAACACAGCAGAAAATGTTCTACCAAGTTTATCTTTATGGCCCTTTTGGATAGACGCCCTCTTAGGACCCTTCTCTACCAAATTATCAATTGCTTTAGGATCAAGCCCATCCCAATTTCTAGGATCAAATATATCAGGTTGCAAAGAAACATCAAAATTAGCAGCAGGTATATTATCACAATGATTTGCTTCATCAGGATTATTATTCTCAACATGTACCTCATCCATGTTACTCTCAACATTAATCTCTTCTCCCTGAGTTTCAGTATGGATAGTCTCATCATCATGCACATCATTCGTATTAGCATCTACACTCTGATTTTCAGAAGAAACATTTGGTTCTTTAACAAAAAAACCTATCAAGACCACCTTTTAGAGATTCAGCGAGTACCTCTTTTTTTCTTTTTCTGACGTTTTTCATATCCTGACTGGCACTTTCTAATTCTGGGGGACATTGCACACAAAGTAGACTAAGCAACAGATATCATGAACTAAAAACTGAACATGTGCATCCGGTCACGAGGATCCTCATCTTCATTCATCACAAACTCATCGGCCTCATCAAGAACCACCTCAAAGTTGGACCGTTGAATGCTTGAGCTTCTGTTGTACAACGAGACAATATGCTCCCAATAATCTTTTGCACGAGTGAAGGGGCGCAAGTGGGATAGCTCTTCGGGAGGCACTACGGCTTGAAGGATGAACAATGTGGAGTGATGTATTGATTGTCCACCTCTTCTCTTGGAGTGAGGTTGTAAGGATCATGTGGGTAGTAGCCTTGTTAAATGATTCTCCAAAGATGTATTGAGCTGTGATTCAAATGAGACTTGATACGAAAAACCCAATTAGAGAAATCATTCTTCACAAGCTTAGGAGGAGGACCAAGGTTGTTAATATGAGGTGAGGGGACCGATCCTCTGTAGACCGGGGGAGGGGATACCGCGGCATGAGTGTTGATACGTCTCCAACGTATCTATAATTTTTTATTATTCCATGCTGTTATATTATCATTCTTGGATGTTTTACAATCATTTTATAGTAACTTTATATCATTTTTTGGGACTAACCTATTGACATAGTGCCCAGTGCCAGTTGCTGTTTTTTGCTTGTTTTTTACTTCACAGAATATCCCTATCAAACGGAGTCCAAACGCAGTGAAACTTTTTAGAGATTTTTTTGGACCAGAAGACAACTTGGGGGCCAAGGAAGGACCAGAGGGGAGGCCCGTGGGGACCACAAGACACCAGGGCACGCCCAGGAGCCCAGGCGCACCCTGGTGGGTTGTGGGGCCCACAGGAGTCTCCTGCATCGCCTCTTTACCCTATAAATCCCCAAATATTCGAGAAATTCTACGGGAGCAGACGAAACACAATTCCAGCCGCTACAAGTTCCAGAACCACGAGATCCAATCTAACACCATCACAGAGGGGTTCATCATCATCATTGGTGCCTCTCCGATGATGCGTGAGTAGTCCACCATAGACCTAAGGGTTAGTAGGCAGTAGCTAGATGGCTTCTTTTCTCTTTTTGCTTCTCAATACAATGGTCTCTTGGAGATCTATTTGATGTAAACCTTTTTGTGGTGTGTTTGTTGGGATCCTATGAACTTTGAGTTTATGATCAGATCTATATCCATGAATATTATTTGAGTTTCTTTGATCTCTTATATGCATGATTATTTATAGCCTCGTATTTGTTCTTCAAATCTTTGGTTTAGTTAGGCCGACTAGATCGATTTTTTTTGCCATGGGAAAAGGTGCTTTGTGATGGGTTCGATCTTACGGTGTCCTCACCCAGTGACAGAAGGGGTAGCGAGGCACATATGTATCATTGCTATTAAGGATAACAAGATGGGGTCTATTCCTACATGAATAGATCGTGTCTACATCATGTCATCGTTCTTATTGCATTACTCTGTTTCTCCATGAGCTTAATACACTAGATGCATGCTAGATAGCGGTCGATGTGTGGAGTAATAGTAGTAGATGCAGGCAGGAGTCGGTCTACTAATCTTGGGTGTGATGCCTATATATTGATCATTGCCTTGGATATCGTCATAATTATTTGATCTTCTATCAATTGCCCAACAGTAATTTGTTTACCCACCGTATGCTATTTTCTCGAGAGAAGCCACTAGTGAAATCTACAGCCCCCGGGTCTATCTTTTATCATATTGCTTTCAGATCTATTTTTCATCGCATTTGTTTTCAGATCTATTACTCCAAAAACACAAAAAAATACTTTGCTGCAATTTTTATTTGCATCTTTTACTTCGCGTTTTATTCAGATCTATTTATCCAAACACATATAAACCAATCTATCTTTTTACCGAGGAGGGATTGACAACCCCTCTTACGCGTTGGGTTGCGAGGATTTATTCTTTGTGTGCAGGTACCGTTTACATAGTGTTGCTTGGTTCTCCTACTGGATTGATACCTTGGTTTCATAACTGAGGGAAATACCTACCGTAGTTGTACTGCATCATCCCTTCCTCTTTGGGGAAATACCGACGTAGTTTCAAGCCGCGTCAAAAGGAATTTCTGGCGCCGTTACCGGGGAGACATCATCAACATCTATCAGGTTCCTAATCACAAATCTCATCTCCTTGCAATTTACATTATTTGCCATTTGCCTCTCATTTTCATCTCTCCCACTTCACTAAATTTGTCATTTTATTCGCCTTCTTTTCCGTTCACCTTTTTCTCTCGTCAGATCTCTTGCTTGCTTGAACCTATCATCATGAGTGATTTTGGTATGGCAGAAACAGATGATAGCCGAACTCCTAAAATTGGACGATATGGCAATCTGGATGCTAAAACTTTTGTTTTGGGGCAAGGGAACATTATAGGAAAAGAAACTATCCAAGAATTCTTCAATTTTGTTGGAAATTTGCCTCTTGATGATGCTCCTATACTTAAAAGAACTAAATCTTATGTGGAAGCTATTTCAGCACTAGTTCTGAAACTTGAAAATAGATTTATCCGCACCCATCCTACCTTGCAAAGATTGTTTTATGAGCTACCTGTTATAAAGGATCCTAAAGCCAAAAAGTTAGCTACCCTTGTTCTTATGAATAAATTTGATCACATAGTACGGGAAGCTAGGGAATTTTTTTATTTTTATGGATGAATTGTGAAAAACCAGTCATAGATGAGATCCTTTACAATAGTGACTATATGTTGAGACATTTGCTTGGAAACAATCAAAAAATTTATGAGAACCTTAAAAAGGAAATCCCCCTTTTAGATGTGATCCAACAAGTTTTTAATGATGTTAATCAACAATATTCTTGGATCATGGCCGGGAATCAAAGAGGATATAAAGATGGACAACTTGATAATGCTAAAATTTCTATGGACAATGTGTTTCAAGTTATATTTGAAAAACCTCCTAACAAAAACACATCTATGGAGGATAAGAAGAAAGATGACAATACTTGAATCTATGAATTATGCCTGGCTAGGGGCATGAAACGATAGCGCTTGTTGGGAGGCAACCCAATGAATAAAATTTATTCTTTCCTTTTTCTTTCTGTTCTTGAGTGTTCACACAATTATGCTACTGTTATGATTGTGTTTTTTTTTATGTTTTAATTAGTGTTTGTGCCAAGTAAATCCTTTGGGATCATGGTTGGTGATAGTTGATTTGATCTTGTTGAAAAACAGAAACTTTTGTGCCCAGTAGCAGAATTTTTAAAAATCACAGAAGCGCGATAAAATCCTGATTTTAAAAAAAAAAATTGAAATACAAATTTCCCATGATTTCCTAATTTTTCAGAATTTTTTGATTTACAGAAGTATGGTTAGAGTTCATATTACTACAGACTGTTCTGTTTTTGATAGATTCTATTTTTGTTGCATTGTGTGCTTATTTTGATGAATCTATGGATTGTATCAGGGGGTATAAGCCATGGTAAAGTTGGAATAAAGTAGGTATAATGCAATAACAAAATATGAATGGGTTTGCAACAGTACTTAGAGTGGTGATTTGCTTTATTATACGAACGGATCTCACGAAGGTTTTGTTAAGTTTTGTGTGATTGAAGTTTTCAAGTTTTGGGTGAGATCACGATAGATGAAGGAATAAGGAGTGAAAAGAGCCTAAGCTTAGGATGCCCATGGCATCCCAAGTTAATATTGAAGGAGAACCAAGCAACTAAGCTTGGGGATGCCCCGGAAGGCATCCCCTCTTTCTTCTAACGACCATCGGTATTTTACTTGGAGCTATATTTTTATTCGTCACATATCATGAGTTTTCCTTGGAGCGTCTTGTATTATATGAGTCTTTCATTCTTTTGCTTTCTAGTTTGTCACAAGTATCCTTGATGGACACACCTATTGGAGAGAGCCAAAATTATGCTATGATTTGTTAGAATTGTTCTATATGCTTCACTTAAAAAAATTGAGCTATGGAATTGCTCTAGTGCTTCACTTATATCTTTTTGAGCACTGTGTGCTTTAATATTTTTGAAGAAATACTCTCATGCTTCACTTAGATTAATTTGAGAGTTATTAAATTTTTGAAGAAATTCTCTCATGCTTCACTTATATTATTTTGAGAGAAGAAAATCATTATGCTCATGTTCTTCACTCAAATTTGTTTGAGCTTGTCAAAAGCAATTGCAATATATGAAACTAGTCCCAAAGTGATAGATATTCAAGAGGGATATAATAAAAACTTTCATGAAGATCATTGGACAAAATAAACTTGATTCTTTGTAATAGTTTTGAGATATGATGATAGTAACATATGAGTCATGTTGGTGAGTAATTATGCTTTATAAGAATATTGTTGTTAAGGTTTGTGATTCCCTATGCAAGCACGAAAGTCAATAGTTATGCAATAAAATTAGATCCTACTTGTGGTGCATTATTCGGTGTTAGTTATGCTTAATGCTCGTTTATGAGAATTTTTGTTTCTTGGTTGGTTGCTTCTCAATCTTTTTGCTAGCCTCCACTTGTACTAAGTAGAAATACTACTTGTGCATCCAAAATCCTTAAACCCAGTTTTCCCATATGAGTCCACCATACCTACCTATATGCGGTATTTCCGTGCCATTCTAAGTAAATTTGTATGTGCCAACTCTAATTTTCAAAATGAGTTTCCTTTTTGTGTGCCTGTACCGCTCATGAAGCGGCAGGGGGTGGCCAATATTTTCCATGCTAGATGTCTTATTCTCAAGATTAGGTGTTTATTCACTTGTCATTGCATGAGAGTACGGCGGTAATAAGGATGCCCAGTCCCGAAATGAAAAAGAAATTTACTTTATGTTGTCAAATAATAAAATCCTTGGAAAGTGTTGGTATGGATGGTACCCGTGGATACGGCTAGCCGTGGAGTGTGAAAGTATGGTGGAAAATGAATAAACTTTATTTTATGTTTGGGAACCGCCTATGATATATCTAGCATGGAAAGTGTTGGGAATTACTCGGTCATTTTCGTTGACGGGAAAAGCATGCCTCTCAAAAAAATTATCTCTCAATTTAAGCTTTGAGCTCTGGCACCTCTACAAATCTCTACATCCCTCTACGAAGGGCCTATCTATTTACTTTATGCGATTTTTATTTTTATTTGAGTCTCCTCTTCTCTTATAAAGCACCAACTAGGGAGCACTATGATCATACTTGAGCATTGGATGTAGTTAATATTCGAGTGTGTTTCATGAATGGATCAATGATTGAGCATGATGGGCTATGGATAACTTTCTTTAGTATTGATATTTTGAAAGACATGGTTGCTTGTTGATACGCTTGAGTATTGAAGTTATCATGTCAAATATAGACTATTACTTTGAACCATCTAAAAGTCCAAATGTCCATGCTACAAAAGAAAATAATACGTGATGAACATGTTAGGCAGCATTCCACATCAAAAATTCCGTTTTTATCATTTACCTACTCGAGGACGAGCAGGAATTAAGCTTGGGGATGCTGATACTGTTGGGGAACGTTGCATGGAAAACAAAAAAAAAAATCTACGCACACGCAAGATCTATCCATGGAGATGCATAGCTACAAGAGGGGGAGAGCATCTACATACCCTTGTAGATCGCTAAGCGGAAGTGTTTATCACACGGTTGATGTAGTCGTACTCTTCGCGATCCGATCACGATCCAGCCGATCTAGTGCCGAATGGACGGCACCTCTGAGTTTAGCACACATGCGGCTCGATGACGTCTCCTCCTTCTTGATCCAGCAAGCGGGAGAGGAGAAGTAGATGGGATCACAACCAACACGACAGCGTGGGGTGATGGTGGTGGTGGAGCACCGACAGCGCTTCACTAAGCATCGCCGGGACGAGGCGGTGGAACCACGGAGTAACGGGAGAGAGAGAGGGGCGCCAAGGGCTTGGTGTGTACTCTTGGGGCGCCCAGTCCCCTCTATATATAGGTGGAGGGGCATGGGAAACAGCCCCTCCAAGCATTAGGGCGCAGCTAAGGGGGAGAGGACTTGGACTCCAAGTCCAATCCTTCCTTTTTTGCCTTCCCTAGCCACATGGGCTTTTGAGGACTTGGTGCGCCTAGCCCAATAAGGCCAGGGAACCTCCCCGCAGCCCATGCTAGCCCTTGGCTCGTGGTGGACCCACTTGTGGACTTATGGACCCCTCCGGAATCCTTCGGAACCTTCTGGAAGCTTCCCGGTACAATACCGAAAAAACTGCACCTTTTTCCGGAACCTAAAATATGACTTCCCATATATAAATCTTTACCTCTCGACCATTCCGAGACTCCTCGTGATGTCCGGGATCTCATCCGGGACTCCGAACAACATTTGGTTACCACTCATCAAATATCCCAATACTACTCTAGCGTCAACGAACGTTAAGCGTGCGACCCCGCGGGTTCGGGAATTATGTAGTCATGACCGAGACACCTCTCCGGTCAATAACCAATAACGGGACCTGGATGCCCATATTGATTCCTACATATTCCACGAAGATCTATTATCGGTTGAACCTTTATGACAACATACGTAATTCCCTTTGTCTGTCGGTATGTTACTTGCCCGAGATTCGATCGTCAGTATCTCTATACCTAGTTCAATCTCATTACCGGCAAGTCTCTTTACTCGTTCTGTAATACATCATCTTGTAACTAACTCCTTAGTCACTTTGCTTGCAAGCTTCTTGTGATGATGTATTGCCGAGAGGGCCCAGAGATACCTCTCCATTACACGGAGTGACAAATCCCAATCTCGATTCACGCCAACTCAACAGACACCTTCGGAGATACCTGTAGAGCATATTTATGATCACCCAGTTACGTTGTGATGTTTGATAGCACACAAGGTATTCCTACGGTATCCGGGAGTTGCATGATCTCATGGTCGAAGAAACATGTATTTGCCATTAAGAAAGCAGTAGCAATAAACTGAACAATCATATGCTATGCTAACAGTTGGGTCTTGTGATCCCGTTATCAAATGAAAACTCATGTCTATGGTTAGGAAACCTTAACCATCTTTGATCAATGAGCTAGTCTAGTAGAGGCTCACTAGGGACACGGTATTTGTTTATGTATCCACACATGTATTTAAGTTTCCGGTCAATACAATTCTAGCATGAATAATAAACCTTTATCATGATTTAGGAAATATAATAATAACCATTTTATTATTGCCTCTAGGGCATATTTCCATCAGTCTCCCACTTGCACTAGAGTCAATAATCTAGTTCACATCGCCATGTGATTAACACCCATAGTTTACATCGCCATGTGACTAACACCCAAAGAGTTTACTAGAGTCAATAATTTAGTTCACATCACCATGTGATTAACACCCAAAGAGTACTAATTTGTGATCATGTTTTGCTTGTGAGAGAGGTTTAGTCAACGGGTCTGCCACATTCAGATCTGTATGTATTTTGCAAATTTCTATGTCTACAATGCTCTGCATGGAGCTACTATAGCTAATTGCTCCCACGTTCAATACGTATCCAGATTGAGACTCAGAGTCATCTGGATCGGTGTCAAATCTTGCATCGACGTAACCGTTTACGATGAAATCTTTATCACCTCCATAACCAAGAAACATTTTGTTAGTCCTCTAAGGATAATTTTGACCACTGCCCAGTGATCCACTCCTGGATTACTATTGTACCCCCTTGCCAAACTCATGGCAAGACACACAACAGGTCTGGTACACAGCATGGCAAACATAATAGAACCTATGGCTGAGGCATAGGGAATGACTTTCATTCTCTCTCTATCTTCTGCCGTGGTCGGGCTTTGAGTCTTACTCAACTTCACACCTTGCAACACAGGCAAGAACCCTTTCTTTGACTGGTCCATTTTGAACTTCTTCAGAACTTTGCCAAGGTATGTGCTTTATGAACGTCCTATTAAGCATCTCGATCTATCCCTATAGATCTTGATGCCCAATATGTAAGTAGCTTCACCGAGGTTTTTCATTGAAAAATTCTTATTCAAGTATCCTTTTATGCTATCCAGAAATTCTATATCATTTCCAATCAACAATATGTCATCCACATATAATATCAGAAATGCTATAGGGCTCCCACTCACTTTCTTGTAAATACAGGTTTCACCATAAGTCTGTATAAAACCATATGCTTTGATCACCTCATCAAAGCGTATATTCCAACTCCGAGATGCTTGCACCAGTCCATAGATGGATCGCTGGAGCTTGCACACTTTGTCAGCACCTTTAGGATCAACAAAACCTTCTGGTTGCATCATATACAACTCTTTTTTAAGAAATTCATTAAGGAATGCAGTTTTGACGTCCATTTGCCAGATTTCATAATCATAAAATGCGGCAATTGCTAACATGATTCGGACAGACTTAAGCATCGCTACGGGTGAGAAAGTCTCATCGTAGTCAACCCGTTGAACTTCTCAAAAACCTTTCGCGACAAGTCGAGCTTTATAGACAGTGATATTACCATCAGCGTCCGTCTTCTTCTTGAAGATCCATTTATTCTCAATGGCTTGCCGATCATCGGGCAAGTCCACCAAAGTCCATACTTTGTTCTCATACATGGATCCTATCTCAGATTTAATGGCCTCAAGCCATTTATTGGAATCTAGGTTCATCATAGCTTCTTCATAGATCGTAGGTTCGCCATTGTCTAACAACATGACTTCCAGGATAGGATTACCGTACCACTCTGGTGTGGAACGTGTTCTGGTTGACCTACGAAGTTCAGTAGTAACTTGATCCGAAGTTTCATGATCATCATCATTAGCTTCCTCTCTAGTTGGTGCACTACTAGAAAAAAGGCTGTTAGTGGCGCACCAGTTTTTGCTATTAATGGCGCACTATAGGTGCGCCACTATTAACACGCCACTAGTAACAAATAGTAATGGCGCACCTCTGGTGCGCCATTAGTATCCCAGATAATAGTGGCGCACCACATAGTGCGCCATTACTATGTCCAATAGTGCGCCATTACTATGCCTCCCTGGGGGCCATATTTACCTTCACGTATGCCCCCAAGTGCGCCATTACTATGCCCGATAATGCGCCACTGGTATTTATCTTGGTGCGCCACTAATTCTCAATATGGTGTGCCACTACTATGAATATTAGGAATTATTATTTTTTGCTTTTCTGGTATTTGCACAGGTTACAAAATACGTTACAGCACAGAATATAAACATCACACAATAGAATTCATCATATTAGTCTCCAAATTCGAAATAGCGAACAAAGTTCAAACATTAGCCAAGTTTAGGTCTCGAGACATTAGCAAAGTTCATCATATTAGCCGAGTTTGTCGTCACATTACAAAGTCGATATCGATCATCTAAACTACCATCACATAGAAGAGAGCTGCGGTCACGATGAGCATCATCGCGATGAAACTGGTCTTCATCCGGTTCCTCCTCCGCTCCCTCCTCTCTCCCGCTAGATAGCGCGCGTATCTAGCTTCCGCCTCCGCCCTAGTGGTGTACCCTTTGTAACTGTTACCGCTGAAACGGTGAACCTGTCTCTGACACTCCTCCCAGTCGTCGTAGACTTCGGGAACCTTACCCTTGTACACGACATACGACGGCATCTCTATGCACTAGACAAACAAAACGTTAGTAGCAATTCACAGATAATATATAAGCAATATATAAGTATGCAACAAAAGGATCGGAAGAGAAAAGCAACACATTAATAGCACGATTCATGGTCCTACTAATAAATAGCATCGATTACATATAAGTTGAACGACTGTCCAAACTAAAGAGACATACAAGTTCATTAAAGTTTAATTACAACATGAGCTAATCGATATTTCAGAACTACATAGCATCAATACTTTCGACTCGACTAAGGGACCGGAGCGTGGATGAAGCCGCCGTCTTTCGTGATGGTCATGAATGTGCGGTCATTGTCAGCCTGCATTTGTAGCGTTGTTTCTATTTCACTGTTGTACGGTTGATATTTGAGGTAGAACTGCCCCGAGGTACGAAGGACATCTTGATAGATGATTTCCGCAAACTCCGACTGGATGCGAAAGAATTCTTGTCTGATGTCCTCGTCCTGGATTGCCGACAAGCGTGCGGCCCAATCTTTGAGATTATTTGGTAGCATAAGGTGATTATGGTCCCGTACGATCGCCCGCATGTGATGGAGGGCGTAGTAGGTATCCTTCTGACTGCTAGGCGGCTGCTTGACGCAGGGGAACGTCGTTACGTGGGTGAACACGTGCTTGCCGTACCTACAAATTGGCCTCCTGAAGGTGCCTCCAGATTTGGCGTAGCCGGGGAGAGCATCATCAAGAACTTTCTTCATATTTGTGTAGTCTTTCTTTGACTGACGGTCCGAGTCGAAATACGTGGCCATGGAATATTTCGGGCTTAAGAGGATGAGTGTGCAATGTGTGTCACTGCACAAAACACGGAATGTTAGAAAAAAAAGAACGATCAAAATCTAAGAAATCATATGTTACGGGGCGGTGAGGGGATGACTTACTCGGAAAAGTAAGGCACGAGGAAGTTATCCTTATCTGGGTTCGCCAGAATGACGCCTTCGAGGTATGAACTCGCGACTTGCCGGTCCCCAGCGCTGCCCATGATCTTGGCATGCATGTAGAAGGGGTCGACTATCACGATGTCCGGGGTCTTGTCTCTAATGATCCGCATCTCCATACTGAGCGAAAATAGCCGAATGTAGGTGTAGTGCAGCGGATGAAGGTTAAACATAGCGAAGATGTCATCAAATAGCAGGACGATCATACGCCCGATGGTGCTATCGACAAAGCCCTTGCCCTCTGGCACCTTGGCCACGAAAACCGGGTATGCCACATCATTCTCGGAGAGACGCCGCTTCTCCATAGAAAGAACACTATCATGCAGACTCCGCATAGCACCGGTTGCAGCATTGAGCAGATTAGTTGGTAGCATCGGCCTACCCGCCACATGCACCCTCCTCGAGATATCCTTAGGTATTGGTGGCCCGTCCTGAGCACGGATCGTACTTGGTGCCGGCTGGCTCGCACCCTTGTTATTTTTTCTTTTCCGTCCCTTCTGCTTCTTCTGTTGTAATGGGATCGAGTTCTGCTCAGAGACCACCTTCTTGAGTGTGTTGGGGCTAATAATATTTTGCACCTCGGCTATTTGAGTCTCGGTGAAGGCGGCAGCTGGAGGCGTCTCCTGAGAACTGAACGCCAGACGACGCCTGTTGCAATTGGGTTTCTCCGTGGTACCAGCTAGATCGCGATCGTCTTTTGCAGGGTTGGGTTCTTGAGAAGGAGGCCCTAAGAATTCATCACCGTACCCATGTTTGTTGAAGTACTTATCGACGTTGGAAAATGTACCATCGTCGTCGTCCGGATCCTGTGCCATATGCATGTCTGGATCAGCTAACGGCGGTAGCGTTGCGGCGGTCTTGCCATGGCTTGGCGCTGGCACGACTGGCGGTGTTGTCTGTGGGGTGGTGTCCCCCGCCCCCAAACGAATCTGGCTCTTCGGCCAAAGCATGGACCAGCTTAAGCAGGCCCTGAGGGTCATCACATCATCTTCGTCGGCCCCAGGGGGTCGAAACGGAGGTAACAAGTCGTCGCAGCCCCGCAGCACCCGAACCAGTTGAACCCTATACACGGTGGGTGGCATCGGATTACCGTAGAACACGCGGTTGTCTGGTTGAACGATTTTAGCCTTGGCGACATCGATCAACTCGCCGTCCATGAAGTGCAGGAGAGTGCATGGAACATCGGCGGCGCCCTGCGAAAACATGTACGGCGTCAGGGATGCCCAGTCAAAGGCAAGGAGATGAAGTCATCGGCCGAGGCTTAGTTACCGTGATGGCGTCGAGCTCGGCTAATATCGAGGCACCGCCAACGGCGGGCGTGCAAGTGACGGAGGGGCCGCTTGCTGCCGAGGTGCCGGCCGGCGTATTCTTCCCACACCCGGGTGCATTAAGCTCCAATGCCGGCGCCGACGCCGGAGACACCAATGCCGCCTCTGCCGGAGACACCAATGCCGGCGCGTTGTGCGAGTTGCTGCCCGTGAAGCTGGGAATCGGGGGCAGCCCCTGTTGGCCGCCCGCAATCCACGCCTGCAGCCCCTCAAGCAAGGTAGGCATAATGGTGGTGATCGTCGCTCCCAGTTGGTCTCACACTTGCTCTTGGACTATCTCCGAAATCCGCGCCACTTGTGCCTTGAGTTCTTTAACCTCGCACTCCTGGCTTTCCGAGCTGGTCTTTCTCTCCTTTCACCCAGCCTTATAGTATTCCGACCATTTCGTGGACAAGCCTTTGCCGGCCACACGACCAGCTGACGACGGCTTACTGAACTTATCCTTGTGTTTCATTACGTTCAACGCCCTATTTAAAGTGGTGTCCCAAGGGGCATACGGGGAGCTCTGAGACCCCGCGCTACTGCTTTCAGTTTCCTGCGGAAGGAACGTGAACCATTTAGAAATTTGGCTTCATTAATTAGAATGCAACCATATGGAGCTAATTACGCGGGGGTGTATTCCTTACCAGAACAAGCTCAAGCGCCTTCACCTTCGGATCCGTGGTAAGCTCCTTTGTTACCGGGTCCACCTTGTACCGGGCCCTGACATAGTTCCTGGTCTGCTTTTCATGGTATTTATCGAAGAGGGGCGGTAGGCCTTGCTCGGCACGCTCCGCGTCCTCCTTGTCCCATATAGGTTCCGCCACTCTGTAACCGCCGGGACCGAGTTTGTGGACCCCTAAGTTCAAGTCCCGCATATCTTTCCCCCACTGACTTGATTCCGCGGATGCGTTGCTCTCGCACTTGATCTTGAACTCCAGGTAGTCAGCTTCACTAATCGAAGGATTTGTCTCCTTGATCTTCTCATAACTATCACCACTTAGAATCCTTCTCTTCACCGCGGCTCTCCAAGTAGCCAGGGCCGTGCTCATCTTCGTGAGGGCGGCACTGTTCACTTTATTCCCTGAGAGACGTGTGTTTGCGAAGTCACCGGGGAACTTGTATCGTTCGTGCAGCTTCGTGAAGAGGAGGTTGTGCAAATTCCCTTGGTCACGATGCCTTAGGTTCTCGGTGTTGATCGAGACGGTGCTCCGGAGAATGCACCCGAGTTGTCCCGCGTACCCACTGACTAATTCTTTGGGCGCCGTTGGATGCCCACTGGAGGACACTTCAGTAAATTCCTCCTTGACGGTGCCAAGCACGTTCGGGCACCGGTCCTTCCATTGCCTCTTCGGTTGGCTGCCATCTGTGCGTGCGCTGCCATCATCAATGGTGGCATCCCCGGCGGCACCATCAGTGGTGTCATCCCCGACGCCACTAGGGGTTGTGTAGTCGGGATCGGTGTCTTCCACGCGTCCTCATAGCGGTGAGGTTCTTCCTCCATCTCCTGGGACAGCTCCCAGAATGACTTGCCCAAACCGCCGGCCTCATCGTTGTCGGCCATGTTCGCTCTAAATAGGAAAAAAGGCTAGAATGATTAATTGTAAGACGGTGGTGAAAGCATTTTGCCATGTACGCAAGTGAGGATGCCTAGGTGTTCGTCACATTGCTGAGCCAGCAGCGGCTGGGTAATAACAAGGTCGAAACCAGGGGCCATGTACTAGTTAAACTAAGCAAAAACTGTGTTTGTATTCAGACGTCGACATGAATCGGGCACCTTCTAGGTCAAGAAAATTGGGCATGACCTTTGCTAATTTTCTTGACCTAGGAGTGCCCCATTCACAACCGAAACGGAAATTAATCAACATTTCAGGAGAAAGGGGTAACTATTTATCTTTGATCTACTGTCAACAGCACATCCGATTGTCAATTCTGCATGGGCTCCCCAAATTAGTTGCAGTGAAACTGTTCCGTTCATCTACTTTGCCAAATGAGATATCCAAGTGTTATGCATAGCTAAAAGGTTAAAGCATGACAGAATTCATCATTTGCAGATAATGGGAACAGTTTTGCTGCTTTGCAAAATGAGATATCCAAGTGTTGTGCGTAGCTAAAAAAATTAAAGCGCGAGAGAATTCATCCTTTGCAGATAATATGAAAATTACAGAGTAAGATGGACTAATAAAAACTGTAACTACAGTCCAAATCACTAATGCTTAACTGATAAAATACAGTCCAAATCACTCCAAGACAAAAACAACTGGGATCATACAAACCAACAGTCCAAACAACTAGGAGCTAGATTCAACATTTACATCCACACATCTATGGATTATACACATATAGGGACCTAGACTACTCGACACATGAACAACTGCAGAGACATTTGGGAGCAGAAATCAAACATAGACATGAGGGAACCACCGCTACATCTACAACAAACAATATGTTGTTGCATCTACATGTACTAGATGTTGCTCCATCTGTAGCAGAAATCTAACATCTAGGATCCACCACAAACAACCTAAAACAACTGGGATCCACAACTACACATGGGAACACCATGGCGAAAGTTCACCAGAACTTGGCCTGGGCAGTGGCATACAGCATAGTGGCCATCCCCGTCGTGGCCACATATAACTGATGCTATTTTTGTATTATGGCTTGCCCCGAGTCCCGATAGTGTCATTTTACCACAGAGCATCAGTAAAAATAGAAATGAGAGGAGGAGGAAGAGTAGGAGGAGGAGGAGCACCTTCTGGCTTCTGGCGACAGAGCAGAGAAGGACGGCGGCGCTCGCAAACGGGGACGAGGACAGCGACAGCGACGATATCTTCCTGTAAAAGAAACAACTTCTTTCAGACCAACCCTAGGTGCTGCTAAGAGAGGAGGAAGAGGTGCTAAGAGAGGAGGAAGAGGTGCAAGGAGGAGGAGGAGCACCTTCTAGCTTCTGGCGGCGCTCGCGGACGGGGACGGCGACGCGGCGGCGGGGAGGGGGAGGCGGCGGCGGAGGCTAGGGTTTGAGACGAGGGAGGAGGCGAGGGCGAGGCTGCTAGGTTTTTTTTTTGAGTGGTTGCTAGGTTTTGAGGGGAGGGGCGGCTAGTAGTTGGGCTGGGCCGCGGCTAGCCGGTTGGGCTGGGCCACACCTCTATTACTACTACACTCGGGTTAGCAATGGCGCACCTTTTAGGGGTGCGCCATAAAAAGGGGTATATCAATGGCGCACCTTTTAGGGGTGCGCTGTAAACACCGTGATAGCAATGGCGCACCTTCTCCTGGTGCGCCATTACTAACTTTTTTTTTGGATTTTTAGTTGCATGTAATAATTTAAGATTTGAGATAAAAGAAAAGGAAAATGCAAATGGAGTGATAAAACCATTGTGCAAAGATTTAGAATTAGATGACATTGTTGAAATCAAGTGATACATGTAATAATTTTGTTGCATGTAATAATTGAGCTTGCCACTAACACACACACACGCGGCCGACACGTCGTGATTCGATCTTAGCTATCTTTTCACAATCTTCTTTCCCTTCTTTTTCGCAAATGGAGTTCTTCTCTTGAACGGACGTCCTTTAGGTAGGGTGGTCCTGCTTCTTCTTGTGGTGTATGGTACTTCATCGTCGTCGTCATCTTCCATCTTCGGGTCGCCGTACTTGTCGAAGTCTTGCTCATTGGCGACTCCATCCATTCCGATGATGTTCCTTTTGCCTCTCCTCACGACAACACGACTGGGCTTTGACGGGTCGGTAATGAAGAAGCATTGGTCCACTTGGGAAGCCAGTACCCATGGCTCATTTTTCGCGGTGACGTTTGCGCCCACGGTCTTGGATTTGGCTTCGGGTATAACCATGGTGGTGAAATACCGGTCTTATTTTAGGACGCTCTTGGCCCATCTGACACGAAACATCGGGACCTTCTCTCCAGCGTAGCTCAGCTCCCAGATCTCCTTGATCCTTCCGTAGTATCTGTCCTTGTCGTTACCGGTGTAGGATTCCATCGTTACCCCAGAGTTCTGATAATCGCTCTTCCTGTCCTTTTCCTCGGTGTAGAATGTGTAGCCGTTGATATCGTACGCCTCATAGGTCATCAGGTTGTGCTCGGCGCCCTGTGACAAGGCGAATATGAGTTTTTCTTCCGCGGAAGAATCCTCATGTAAAGGGTACGACAGAAGCTTCTCCTTGAACCAACACGTGAAACATGAGTTGTCCTCTTTGATTATATCTCTGTCTGTCCTCTGTTGGCCTCGGTCATTGTACGTCTTCTCAATAAAGGTTTTGTGCTCTACCACCCAAGGATCGACCACGTCTATGTGTTGTAGCACGACTAGGTTTGCTCTTTCAAAGTCGGCGAGTCGACCCTTGAAGTCGACATGCATTTCGCGGCGACCCTCGCGGTGACCCCATCCAGCGAGCCTACCGAGGTGCCTGTTGATGGGCAGACCAACGGGGTTCTCAATGCCTAGATAATTCGTGCAATAGGAGATGCACTCTTCGGTCAGAAAGCCCTTGGCTATGCTTCCATCTGGACGTGCCCTGTTGCGAACGTATCCTTTGATGACACCATTCATCCTTTCGAACGGCATCATGCTGTGCAGGAACGTCGGCCCGAGTTGGATGATATCCTCCATGATATGGACCAGCAGATGCACCATAACGTCGAAGAATGCGGGCGGGAAGTAGATCTCAAGCTCGCATAGTATCACCATGATCTCTTCCTGTAGCCTTATGAGTTGCCTCACGCCAACCGACTTCCGAGAGATGACGTCGAAAAAGTTGCATAGGCCAAATAGCGTTTCACGGACGTGCGCGTCCATGATCCCATGGATTGCAACTGGAAGTATCTGCGTCATCAGCACGTGACAGTCATGAGACTTCATCCCGCTGAACTTCTGCTTCGCTGAGTCTAGGTATCTGCTTATCTTTGCCGCGTAACCGTAAGGAAGTTTTACTCCTACGAGGCAGGTGAAAAACTGCTCGATCTCCTCCTGATTTTGAGTGAAGCACGCGGGAGGGCAGTCATATTCGATCTTCTTGGCCTTTTTGCCTTTGCGACGACTTTCCGTGTCCTTCGCCCCATCATCATCATCATCATCATTAGGGCGTTTTGCGTGAAGCTCCTCCCTGATGCCCATTGATTGCAAGTCTACCCTTGCTTTCGGCCCATCTTTGGTCCTCTCTGGCATGTTGAGCAAGGTACCAAGCAGACTCTCGCACACGTTCTTCGTGATATGCATGACATCAAGGCTGTGAGGCACACGGAGGATCTTCCAGTACGGCAAGTCCCAGAAAACAGACCTTGTTTTCCATACCTTCAGCAGCAGCTCTGGCGCCTTTCGCTTCTTTCCCGGCGGTGGGCACTTTTTCCAATTTTTCAACAGCTCGTCTATTTCCTCACCGCTCCTCGTACGCAGGCGTCTTCGGGGTTCGGTTTCACCATCAAACAGATCCTTGCGTTTTCTCCATGCGTCATCGTCGCGAAGCCACCTTTGATGTCCCATGAACACGGTTTTCGAAGACCCGGGATCTCTATCTAGCTGGCGATACGTTGTGTCATCCATGCACCTGACGCATGCACAAAATCCGTGGACCACCTGCCCCGCGACATATCCGTAACCGAGATAGTCGTGCACCGTCGTGAGCAGTGCGGCTCTCATAGGGAAATATTCTTTCGCTGCGGCGTCCCATGTATTGGCTTGTGTTTTCCACAGCGTGTCTAGCTCCTCTTTCAGCAGCCCCAGATACAGATTGATGTCGTTCCCTGGTTGTTTCGGCCCTTCAATTAGCATACTCATGTGAATGTACTTCCTCTTCATGCACTTCCAGGGGGGAAGGTTGTACATCCACACAAACACAGGCCAGGTGCTATGTGTGCTTCTCTGGCTGCCAAACGGATTGACTCCATCGGTGCTCGCGCCCAGCACGATGTTCCTTGGATCGTCCCCAAATTCTGGGTGTTCGAAGTTCAATGCTTGCCACTGGCTCGCATCCTTAGGGTGACTCAGCATCTTGTCTTTTTTATTTATCTCCGGATCATTTCCGTCATCTTCTCCCTTCTTCTCCTCCCTATCCGCGTGCCAACGCAGGAGCTTTGCTAGCTTAGGGTCCACGAAATACCGCTGCAGACGAGGAGTGATCGGAAAGTACCACACCACTTTTCGAGGAGCTTTCTTCCTCTTCTTGTATCGAGTGACGCCGCACACCGGACATATGGTAGACTCCGCGTGCTAATCCCGATAAATGATGCAATCGTTCATGCACACATGGTATTTCACGTGCGGTAAATCCAGAGGACACACGATTTTCTTTGCCTCCTCAAAACTGGTCGGGCACTTGTTCCCCTTGGGAAGACGTTCGTGCCAGAATGACATGTTCTCGTCGAAGCATGTGTCGGTCATTTTGTGTTTTACCTTCATCTCCAGAGCCATGAGCATTACTTTCAGGCGGGTATCCTCGGGCCTGCATCCTTCATACAGTGGAGTAACCGCATCTATCTCCAGTTGATCCAGCTTGGCTTTCTCTCGGGCGGCAGCTCTTGCGTTACCCGTCTGCTTGAGAAGCAGCTCTTGAATATGAGGGTCCTGCACCCAGCCCATCGATGGTCCATCGTCGTCTGCTCCGGCATCTTCATCTTCATGATCATGCCCTTCGTCTTGATCTTCCTCATCATCATGTCCGGCATCTTCTACATGATGACTGTGTCCTGCATCTACTTCGTGATCATGTCCTGGAGATTCTTCGTCTTCTCGCCCGCCCTCGCCGCTATTGTCTTGCTGCCCTTCATTATTTCTTGCCCGGCCCCCATGGACGACTTCATAATCATCTTCATCACCTTGCCACCGATAGCCATCCATGAAACCACGCAAGAGCAGGTGGTCCCGCACCTGTCTGGAATCCGAGTCCATAAGGCTCTTCAGCTTGCATCTTCGACACGGACATCTTATCTCCGTCTTGTTCTTTTGAAGCATCTCGGCCTTCGCGGAGCTCAAAAACCTATTCACGATGCCTTCGGTCATCGTGCAGACCATGGTCGCCTGCGGGGTAGAGCAAAATGATATTTTAGAACCAACAAAAATTTCGGCATGACTTTGCCTAAAAATAGGACCAAAAAGAATGCATAGTGCCAAATTCTCGCCGAAACGGAAATGAATCAACATTCCGGAAAAAAATTGGCAACTATCGCATTTCAAATACCGGTACCTGCAAACACAAACATATGCAACCCCACAAACATACGTAGATCTAGGCCATAAAAAGTGTGTACGTTGTTGGAGGGAGAAAAAAGTAGATCTAGAACATAAAGAAAGCTTTCCCCTTACTTACCTATCAAAAAAAGGAAATTTAACCACTTAATTTGGGTGAATCTATGGTGCAAATGAGGTGAGGAGGAGGAGGCAGCCGAGACCAAGCTTGGTAGAGGTGGAGAGAATGAAGTGGGGAAAGTGAGTGTGGTAGGTGGCTGTCAAAAATATCTAGCTGCTCTCAGCTTACCAATGGCGCACCTCCTAAGAATGCGCCATTGGTAACCAGGGTTACTAATGGCGCACCTGGTGTGTAGTGCGCCATTACTAGTTTTGAAAAAAAAATTGAAAAAAAAATTGTTAGTAGTGGCGCACCGTGGGTGTGGTGCGCCATTACTAGTTAAAACTAGTAATGGCGCACCAAACCACGGTGCGCCACTGGTAAGTCTAGGGAGGGGGGTGTGCCCAGGAGAAAGTTAGCGGTGGCGCACCACACACAAGGTGCGCCATTAGTAATATAAACATTAGTGGCGCACCCAAGTGTGGTGCGCCACTTCTATTTGGCAGTGGCGCACCACATACATAGTGCGCCACTAATGTCTATATTAGCTATAGCCCTTTTTCTAGTAGTGGTGTAGGCATCATGGGAACGGTTTTCTTTGATGTGCTACTTTCCAATTCGAGAGAAGGTACAATTACCTCATCAAGTTCTACTTTCCTCCCACTCACTTCTTTCGAGAGAAACTCCTTCTCTACAAATGACCCATTCTTAGCAACAAAGATTTTGCCTTCGGATCTGTGGTAGAAGGTATACCCAATGGTCTCTTTAGGGTATCCTATGAAGATGTGTAACACCCCAAAAATCGGGTTATCGATTTTTGTGCTGTTATTCCTTCCTAGCTTTTCTCTCCCAAATTTTTTTCTCTGGAATATGGTGAGTGACCAGGTGAATCCAGACAATCCTCAACCTCTCAGTGCCTTTTCCATGCTCTTGTGCCAGTCAAGTTCCCGCCAGTAAACCCCGAATCCCATTCAAACCCTAGTTCCAAAATATTGGAACGGGAAATCCTGCCTTTGTGTTTACAAAGGAGCTATCATTTTGCTTGCTCAGTTGGTCCTACCAAAATTTTCGGAGATCATCCATCACTCATAAACCCTAGGTGTGCAAAAATATTGCCGAGTCATATGCAATATTTCTCATCTAGAATTAATTCCTTTTTCTGCCTTTCGGAGGAATTAAATCCAGGAAAATATCTATCCATCTCCAAAGTTCAAGAAAACTTGTGGAAATATTCTTTGTGATCATATTGAGCTCTCATAAAAATACTGGCCATAATTAAATAAGAAAAATTGCATTTTCCTATTTTAAGCCAATATTTCAATTTGGGGCCTTTCCAAAGGAACTACCATTTTGGAAGATAGGAAAAATCATAAATAATTTGTGGAGCTTATCCTATCCATATATTCACCATTTCCATCAAAATCACAAGTTCCATCCATTAAATTTTGAGCACAACATCACTTTGCAAATTCTGTCCAGATTTTTAGTTTGCAAAGGAAGTGCTTGATTCCTTGATCTCCTTGGGCTGAAATTTTGCAGGGTGATTCATTATGATATATTACCCCTGGACACCAAAAACCAGCCCATTTTTCTAGCCAATTTTCCTCAATAAATTATCTAAATTTCTGTCCAGATTGGATCACTGTGAAGGAAGTACCATTTTTATTTATGGAAATGGTATGAATTTTTTACAGTGCCTCCATATGCCTAAATTATTGGTCTCCACAAAATTTGGGCCATTTTAATCTAGCCATTTGACCCCATCATCCTCATCTTCATTTCTGGTCAGTGGGCAAGGTTACAAAGGAAGTACCAGATAACTTTGCCCATTTGGGATGAAACTATGCCAAGTTGGTCACCTTAGTGGATGACTCACCCCTGACCAAGATCATGCCAAGAGGTGCACTGTGGTGGCCACACCCCAGCACAAACACCTTGCTCCCATTTCCTGTTTGACCTTGGTTTAGTCCCACCAGAGCTATCCAGTGCCTCCCAGTTGCGCCAGTAAACTACTTGAGGTTTGTAGAACCCCCTAGACACGGTTTGGCCTCATGTAGAGCGTGGCAGAACTGTGGCCACGTGGTGACCACGGGCAGAGCGCGACGAACGGGCGCCCTAGGCATTGGAGGCTTCGGGAGGCCGATTCCAGCGGGTTCCAGCTCGTCCGGGCGTGCCGGCGAGCTGCCCACCACACGCGTGGATCGTCTGGAAGGCTCTCCCCTCATCCCCTAGCTCCTGGACGGGCGTGCCGACATGGATTCGCCGCCGGAGTGCCGCCACGGTGGTGAATCTCGCGAAGCCTCGACCGGCGTCCAGAGCCTCTCCCCGCGGGTATATAAGCTGCCTCCGAGCTCGCCCTCCCCACCAGCAACCTCCCAGCCCCCTCCCTTGAGCCCCCCGAGCTCCCTCCTCTCCCCTCGGTGTCAATGGCCGCCGCCGTGGCTCTGGTCCGAGCCAAGCGCTGGAGGTCTCCCATCTCCTCGTTTAGCCACCCACGGGCGCCGTGGTGCATGCCCGAGCCAGCGCCCCCTCCAATTTCAGCCATCGTCGCCTGTGCCCGCTACCTTCAGCGCCGCCATGGCCATCCCCTCGGCCGGACGTGGCCACCCCTCCGTCGAGCTTCCCCGAGCTCCTGGCACCCACCTCCGGTCACAGGGCAGTGCTGCGGATCCACCCCACCCATCAGCAGGCGCGGCCGAGCAGCGAGGCACCGGCGGCGAGCGCCGTCCGAGCCGCCGCGGTCCTCTCTGGCGCGGGCGCTGTGGGCAGTCCCAACCGGCCCCGAGGCCACCGACGGGAGCGGTGTGGGCTGGCAGAGCCTCTGCGCTCTCCGGCCGGTCCCCTCGTGCAGCAAGGCGACGGCCAGCCCGGCGACCGGCGCTCTCCCCTGCGCCCCTGTCGCGGTGAGGAAGAAGACTGGGAGGAGATAGAGAAGAGGCCGTGGGCCCCGCTGGTCATCCCCTCAGCGCTGATGTGGCGGGCCTGCTGACTGGATTAAGTGGAGGCGCACTTCTGTAAATGCGCTTTCGCTTATGTGAAAGCATAAACTCCAGAGTACGCTTTCGTTTTTTTCAGCCGGCGGCCGCACTAATTAAATAATGAACGTTCACTCGCTAAGCACTGAAGTGGACAGTTTTCTGTCTGTTTTAATGCTTAATGAACGAACGGGCATTTCTACGCGACCGTAACTCCGATTGAGGTTAAACCAACACCACGTCTTCAGATCGTCGAGCCCGTTCCGATGCCGTCATTTTCATAATGTTTTCACACTGTGAAAATGACCATTTTGCCCTTGCCCTTAATCAGCCTCCTTCGAGAGGGAAACCTTTCTGGCAAATCTTTCCGGAGTCTTATCGCACTTCCACTCGGCGTGTTCCTTCACCCCCAGGCAAGCCAACCTCTTATCATGAGCTCCGGACTTGCGTGATGACTTTGCTTGCACCCTGTGTGTTTATCGTAGTACGTCTGTATCGCCTGTTAGTCTGCACTTGCATACACCTGTTATGTCATCTGCATTAGATGTTAGCATTACTTTTCATCTAATATCATGACTTGTTTTCATGCCATATCTTGCCATGCTAGTAACAATATTTTGAATACCGTTATCATGTTAGTGGCATGATTTGATTTCATGCCATGTTTGTCAACGTTGTTATGATTCTGCTATGCTAATGTTAAGTGGCTGTTCACACTTATAATTGTTCAGGTGATGGTGGGATGATGGAGATGTTGAATTGAATACCTAACCAAACTTAGTCGGTTGATCTAGAGTCACCTATCCGGGCTTATTCATGCAGCCACATTTGCCGGTATGGGACGGCCTTGACTTGGTCTAGCTTTGTGCTCTTTCACCGGTACCACCAACTAGGGAAGGTTATGCGTGCGTGCTGCCCTGATCAGGTAGGCGGCGATAACCTTGTGAGCCCAGTTGTATGTTTAGCCCAGGAGTCCCCGTTTGGGACAGTTGTGTTGGCCACGATGGTGCCAGGTGTCAAGAGTAACACAGGGGCCACCCAGGACATGACCCTGGGAGGGTATGATTGTCGGTGGTACGATGGAGGAGTCACGGGTTAGGCAGGTTTCGCTGGAGCAACGCTGGTCCACCCGAATGGGATCATGAGGTCAGGTGCTCCATGGTGTGGGTAAAGTGTGCAACCTCTACAGAGTGAAAAATCTATTCGAATAGCCGCGTCCACGGTATTGGACAGCCCGTCCAGACCTCACTAGGTGATCAACCGTAATGATGATAATAATGGTGGAAGAACCTATCCTGCATAGACACCAGATGTTATCAGGAATATGGTATGTTAGCCATGGAAAGGCTATGGATGAGATGGTCAGATGACCGAAAAACTTGGATTGGACTGGGATCAGTTTCAGATTGGATCATGAGAATGTTCGGGATATGGATTGTATACTTAATATGCTTTACTTTACTGTACTCTACTTTAGTAGTTATCTTGCTAACCTCGTTAGGTCATGATGATCAATGCTACTAGATGTTGAATCATGCCAGGTAATCTTGCTACGACATGATAATTAGTAATGCTAGATAGGTATGCTATGCCATGCTTGATTCATGTTTTCCTGTTAATTCCATGCCATGTTTAGAATAAATTCTTGCTTAGCATAGGGCTTGCTTTGTTATCTGCTTGTTTGGATGCTATGTATTTGGTTGTCTTGCGAGTACATTCAAAGTACTCACCTGGCCTTGCACGTGGCCAGTTGCAGGAGAAGATCCGTCGTGCTAGATCATAACCCAGCCAGTCCTGTGAATTGTGAAGCCCAGCCAGAGACGTCGTTGCCACTGAACCAAGACCTTCGCTGCCATTTTAGTTAGCCTTGGAGCTATGTAATATTGTTGTAAGCAACAGTATTGTAATACTCCATTTCGTATAATAAAGCCATTTTTATGCCTGGAATTGTTGTATCATGTCTTTGACGTGCGCCAGGTCTTATCCTGGGACCGGCGTGCGTCGGCCCTCTATCGGGGTGCCACAGGACGTGATATCAGAGCCAGGCTAGCTGTAGGTTACCCTAGCACCAAACCACCCATATTTCCAACCTGTAGTGAGCCCACTAGAGTTAACCCATCTCTGGCATCCGACACGGCCACTGTTGATCAACAGGCAGCGCAATCGGAATTGACGTGTCCCTACCCAGCTGTCCGCCCACCCAGCCATCCCGGATTAGACCGTGACCCTACCCAATTGTCGGCCGTGCCAGCGTATCTTCTACCCGGCACGAGAAGGATCCAGGCCATGCTGGTGTGTCCCAGCCCGACTGCCTATTTAACCCCCTCCACCTGCAAGTCGCAGCTCTCCCCATTCAGTAAGCCAGATCCCCGCAAGAGACCCAGGCTAGTATCCTCAAACCAGTAGCCATGGCTAGTTTTTCCAGAAAACCCACTTTCCATAGCCGAACCTTGGCTAATGGTTATCCCGGCTTTCCTCCCATCCTTTCAAGTATGCTCACCCAAGCCCTTGGCCGTAGTACTCCTCCGGTGTATCTGGTGTTCCAATCGGAACCCGTTCCCCACCTTTGCCGATTCTGTGCGAAGGCGCTTATCAATCCAGGTCCAGCCGCGGATGGGAAGCCCATGATTTTTCAGGGCAAACCCATGCCCACCCCCGCGTTGGCTGTTCAGACATCTGCCGCGGAAGCCATCACCCGTCTTCGTTTCCAGTTTTTGCAAGTAGCGGAGATGCAGGAGTTCTGCTACTTTCCCTCTTCATCCGACACAGGTTGCGAGTTCTCCAGCACAGTTGGAGATGCTGACCCGGCAGTGGCTCGCCTGGTTCAGTTCATTACTGCTCAGGGACTGCTACTTGCTGGCATTCTTAGAGAGTTCAAATCCGTTGACCATGACACCACTTGGGTTGTTACGGAAGCATACCGTGCGGCCCGTCAAACTGCATCCCAGACTACCCGTTCCCTGCTGCCAAACCCAGTGCCACCTTCGCAGTTAGTACCACCCTCGCAATCCGTGAACCCATGTCTACCTGGCATCATCCACCCAAATTCCATTCGAGGAGCTATCCGGCGTCTTCGTCGTCGGGATGTGTTCCGTCAAGTCCCAGCCACAGCTCCAGCAGCTGAGCTCCAACCTATAGAGGTGTCCGACGATGAAGATGGAAGTTGGCTCAGCCTTCGTCCCCTAGGAGAACCCCAGCAAGAGTAGGCCCATTTGTGGCTCTGGCAGTGAGTGTAGCCAGGAGATGCCGCGAGTGTGTGTGTTGCGAAGACTGTTTCTTCGTCCTTGTCTAGGATTAGGACCCTGTAGTTCAGAGTGAGTTGTTGCTGTTAGCTGCCTAGTAAGGTTGTGCTTTGTCGTAATGCTTGTACCTCTTGTGCCTGTGTGCTGTTGTAATGTTATGTATGTCTGTTTGCTCTGTGTGTTTGGTTCACCCGTCTCCCTGTTAAGTAGGAATGTTTAACAGAGCTGGTAGTGGATTCTTAACAAGATTTTAGTCAGTAGAACACTTACACCTAATAACATTGGACTCGCCCAGAGTCCCTGATGAAATGCGAGCTTGTGTAGGTGTATGTATACCAGGAGTACATACACCCACTAGCATTAAAAAACCTTAGTGTAATCTGCTCGATATGCTTCTTTCCCCTGTCTGTATTCTGCTACCGTATGCATTCTGCATTTGCTTGCATATTAGTCTGAATAGATTGCATGTGTATCATGTGAGCAATGTCTGCACGCCAAGTTCTTCCTCCTGAGTACAGCCGCCACAGTACTCGGGTAGAATGCAAAGCCACCTATCCATACCCTTCTATGCTTACCCCGTTTCCAGTTTTTCTGAACCCAACATTCTGGAGAGCCAGTTCTCCCCAGTAATTTTCCCCAGTCCCAAAATCTTTTCCCTGAACCCGGTTGCAATCTCGGAGAAATTCTGAGAAATTTTATTACAACACAAACCATTACAACTCCTCCAGTCTAAGATCTAAACCCCGATTCTACCTCAACCCCCACTCGTTGTGGATGTCGTTCAGCGAGGAGCAACCATCAGTGTGGCCTCCACATAGGTAGAGCTCCGCTGACCACACCGCACTAACCACAGACCCAGCGGTGCCTCTGTCACCATCTTGTGTGATGCTGACCGGCCACCCCCTTCGCCCCGCCGTAGCCACGCTTATTCCGCCGGCCTAAGATGGCGTAGATGATCACCAGCCACTGCTCAGTTAGCGGCATCCCGATGATCATTGAGGATCATTGCACACAGCAGCAGCGAGGAGCCAACCAATGCTGCCAGCAGACCCGCCAAGAGGATGGTGATCAGCTCCGAACCCATGTCCGCCATTAATGCCTCGCCTCACGCCCCTGCAACCAGAAGGAAAAGGAGAAGAGGAAGAAGAAGTGAGGTAGGATGCGAGGTGGAGGAAGAAGAAGAAACTGCGATTGTTTTTATAGCCCAAGTCTGGTGTACGGTGAGTGAGGTCCAGGAGAACCGCGCGTCGCTCGATCATCGGCGTCCAGGAGGCGAATCCGCGAGCAGTGCCGACCAGTGCTGGCCCGCGATGGGAGTGCTCTCTACGTTGGTCCCGTGCACGCCGCGCACTATCGCCATAGGGTGCTCAGTACCCTAGGAGCTAAGCATGCGCAGTGCCTAGCCGCACTCAGGAGAGCGCGGGAGCGAGAGAGAGACGTAGGCTGGAGAAAGAAGAAGGCTGCCAGTGGACCCTAGGCCCACCTGTCAGCGAGAGAGGCCACTGTTCATTGTGGTGCCCTGAGCATTTTTGGAAGAAGGAAATTCTGCTTTTTCTAAAAATGTCAGGGCAACCCAGCGGCCCCTACCCGTGGAGTAAATCCTGCGATATCCGTATCTCGATCTGGGTGTACCAGTTTTCGGTACTTTTAACTCAGTTGTTTTTAACCACAGGGTTAAAACTCAACCCAGAGGTTTTTTTCCCAGGAGGCATAATTTTTATTCTGAGCTAACCCTAGGAATCTCGAGGACGAGATTCTCTTAAGGGGGGAAGGTTTGTAACACCCCAAAATCGGGTTATCGATTTTTGTGCTGTTATTCCTTCCTAGCTTCTCTCTCCCAAATTTTTTCCTCTGGAATCTGGTGAGTGACCAGGTGAATCCAGACAATCCTCAACCTCTCAGTGCCTTTTCCATGCTCTTGTGCCAGTCAAGTTCCCGTCAGTAAACCCCGAATCCGATTCAAACCCTAGTTCCAAAATATTGGAACGGGAAATCCTGCCTTTGTGTTTACAAAGGAGCTATCATTTCGCTTGCTCAGTTGGTCCTACCAAAATTTCCGGAGATCATCCATCACTCATAAACCCTAGATGTGCAAAAATATTGCCGAGTCATATGCAATATTTCTCATCTAGAATTAATTCCTTTTTCTGCCTTTCGGAGGAATTAAATCCAGGAAAATATCTATCCATCTCCAAAGTTCATGAAAACTTGTGGAAATATTCTTTGTGATCATATTGAGCTCTAATAAAAATATTGGCCATAATTAAATAAGGAAAATTGCATTTTCCTATTTTAAGCCAATATTTCAATTTGGGGCCTTTCCAAAGGAACTACCATTTTGGTAGCTAGGAAAAATCCCAAATAATTTGTGGAGCTTATCCTATCCGTATATTCACCATTTCCATCAAAATCACAAGTTCCGCCCATTAAATTTTGAGCACAACATCACTTTGCAAATTCTATCTAGATTTTCAGTTTGCAAAGGAAGTGCTTGATTCCTTGATCTCCTTGGGCAGAAATTTTGCAGAGTGATTCATTATGATATATTACCACTGGACACCAAAATCCAGACCATTTCATCTAGCCAATTTTCCTCAGTAAATTATCTAAGTTTCTGTCCAGATTGGAGCACTGTGAAGGAAGTACCATTTTTATTTATGCAAATGGTTTGAATTTCTTACAGTGTCTCCATATGCCTAAATTATTGGTCTCCACCAAATTTGGGCCATTTGCATCTAGCCATTTGGCCCCAGCATCCTCATCTTCATTTCTGGTCAGTGGGCAAGGTTACAAAGGAAGTACCAGATAACTTTGCCCATTTGGGGTGAAACTATGCCAAGTTGGTCACCTTAGTGGATGACTCACCCCTGCCCAAGATCATACCAAGAGGTGCACTATGGTGGCCACACCACAGCACAAACACCTTGCTCCCATTTCTTGTTTGACCTTGGTTTAGTCCCACTAGAGCTATCCAGTGCCTCCCAGTTGCGCCAGTAAACTACTTGAGGTTTGTAGAACCCCCTAGACACGGTTTGGCCTTATGTTGAGCGTGGCAGCACCGTGGCCACATGGTGACCATGGGCAGAGCGCGACGAACGGGCGCCCTGGGCATTGGAGGCTTCGAGAGGCCGGTTCTAGCGGGTTCCAGCTCGTCCGGGCGCGCCGGCGAGCTGCCCACAACACGCGTGGATCGCCTAGAAGGCTCTCCCCTCGTCCCCTAGCTCCTAAACGGGTGTGCTGACATGGATTCGCCGTCGGAGTGCTGCCACGGTGGTGAATCTCGCGAAGCCTCGACCGGCGTCCAGAGCCTCTCCTCGCGGCTATATAAGCCGCCTCCGAGCTCGCCCTCCCCACCAGCAACCTCCCAGCCCCCTCCCTCAAGCCTCCCGAGCTCCCTCCTCTCTCCCTCGGCGTCAATGGCCGCCGCAGTGGCTCTGGTCCGAGCCAAGCGCTGGAGGTCTCCCCTCTCCTCCTTTAGCCACCCACGGGCGCCGTGGTGCATGCCCGAGCCAGCGCCCCCTCCAATTTCAGCCATCGTTGCCCATGCCCGCTACCTTCAGCGCCGCCATGGCCATCCCCTCGGCCGGACGTGGCCACCCCAACGCCGATCCCCGAGCTCCTAGCACCCACCTCCGGTGACGGGGCAGTGCTGCGGATCCACCCCGCCCATCAGCAGGCGCGACCGAGCAGCGAGGCATCGGCGGCGAGCGCCGTCCGAGCCATCGCGGTCCTCTCTGGCGCGGGCGCTGTGGGCAGTCCCAACCGGCCCCGAGGCCACCGACGGGAGCGGTGTGGGCTGGCGAAGCCTCTGCGCTCTCCGGCCGGTCCCCTCGGGCAGCAAGGCAACGGCCAGCCCGGCGACCAGCGCTCTCCCCTGCGCCCCTATCGCGGTGAGGAAGAAGACTGGGAGGAGATAGAGAAGAGGCCGTGGGCCCCGCAGGTCATCCCCTCAGCGCTGATGTGGCGGGCCCGCTGACTAGATTAAGTGGAGGAGCACTTCTGTAAATACGCTTTCGCTTATGTGAAAGCGTAAACTCCAGAGTACGCTTTTGTTTTTTTCAGCCGGCGGCCGAACTGATTAAATAATGAACGTTCACTCGCTAAGCACTGAAGTGGACAGTTTTTTGTCTGCTTTAATGCTTAACGAACGAACGGACATTTCTACGCGACCGTAACTCCGATTGAGGTAAAACCAACGCCCACGTCTTCAGATCGTCGAGCTCGTTCCGATGCCATCATTTTCATAATGTTTTCACACTATAAAAATGACCATTTTGCCCTTGCCCTTAATCAGCCTCCTTCGAGAGGGAAACCTTTCCAGCAAATCTTTCCGGAGTCTTATCGCACTTCCACCCGGCGTGTTCCTTCACCCCTAGGCAAGCCAACCTCTTATCATGAGCTCCGGACTTGCGTGATGACTTTGCTTGCACCCTGTGTGTTTATCGTAGTACGTCTGTATCGCCTGTTAGTCTGCACTTGCATACACCTGTTATGTCATCTGCATTAGATGTTAGCATTACTTTTCATCTAATATCATGACTTGTTTTCATGCCATATCTTGCCATGCTAGTAACAATATTTTGAATACCGTTATCATGTTAGTGCCATGATTTGATTTCATGCCATGTTTGTCAATGTTGTTATGATTCTGCTATGCTAATGTTAAGTGGCTGTTCACACTTATAATTGTTGAGGTGATGGTGGGATGATGGAGATGTTGAATTGAATACCTAACCAAACTTAGTCGGTTGATCTAGAGTCACATGTCTGGTCTTATTCGTGCAACCACATTTGCCGGTATGGGACGGCCTTGACTTGGTCTAGCTTTGTGCTCTTTCACCGGTACCACCAACTAGGGAAGGTTATGCGTGCGTGTTGCCCTGATCAGGTAGGCGGCGATAACCTTGTGAGCCCATCTGTATGTTTAGCCCGGGAGTCCCCGTTTGGGACAGTTGTGTTGGCCACGATGATGGCAGGTGTCAAGAGTGACACAGGGGCCACCCAGGACATGACCCTGGGAGGGTATGATTGTCGGTGGTACGATGGAGGAGTCACGGGTTAGGCAGGTTTCGCTGGAGCAACGCTGGTCCACCCGAATGGGATCACGAGGTCAGGTGCTCCATGGTGTGGGTAAAGTGCGCAACCTCTGCAGAGTGAAAAATCTATTCGAATAGCCGCGTCCACGGTATTGGACAGCCCGTCCAGACCTCACTAGGTGATCAACCGTCATGATGATAATAATGGTGGAAGAACCTGTCCTGCATAGACACCAGATGTTATCAGGAATATGGTATGTTAGCCATGGAAAGGCTATGGATGAGATGGTCAGATGACTGAAAAACTTGGATTGGACTAGGATCAGTTTCAGATTGGATCATGAGAATGTTCGGGATATTGATTGTATACTTAATATGCTTTACTTTTCTGTACTCTACTTCAGTAGTTATCTTGCTAACCTCGTTAGGTCATGATGATCAATGCTGCTAGATGTTTAATCACGACAGGTAATCTTGCTACGACATGATAATTAGTAATGCTAGATAGGTATGCTATGCCATGCTTGATTCATGTTTTCCTGTTAATTCCATGCCATGTTTAGAATAAATTCTTGCATAGCATAGGGCTTGCTTTGTTATCTGCTTGTTTGGATGCTATGTATTTGGTTGTCTTGCGAGTACATTCAAAGTACTCACCTGGCCTTGCACGTGGCCAGTTGCAGGAGAAGATCCGTCATGCTAGATCGTAACCCAGCCAGTCCTGTGAATTGTGGAGCCCAGCCAGAGACGTCGTTGCCACTGAACCAAGACCTTCGCTGCCATTTTAGTTAGCCTTGGAGCAATGTAATATTGTTGTAAGCAACAGTATTGTAATACTCCATTTCGTATAATAAAGCCATTTTTATGCCTGGAATTGCTGTATCATGTCTTTGACGTGCGCCAGGTCTTATCCTGGGACTGGCGTGCGTCGGCCCTCTATCGGGGTGCCACAAGACGCACTTCTCCGCTTTGGGTTCGAGCTTATCAGGCTGAAGCTGTTTGACATAAGCATCGCATCCCCAAACTTTAAGAAATGACAGCTTAGGTTTCTTTCCAAACCATAGTTCATATAGTGTCGTCTCAACGGATTTAGACGATGCCCTATTTAATGTGAATGCGGCAGTCTCTAATGCATAACCCCAAAATGATAAAGGCAAATCGGTAAGAGACATCATAGAACGCACCATATCTAATAAAGTACGGTTGCGATGTTTGACACACCATTACGCTGTGGTGTTCCAGGTGGCATGAGTTGTGAAACAATTCCACATTGTCTTAAATGAAGGCCAAACTCGTAACTCAAATATTCGCCTCCGCGATTAGATCATAGAAACTTTATTTTCTTTTTGCGATGATTCTCCACTTCACTCTGAAATTCTTTGAACTTTTCAAATGTTTCAGACTGGTGTTTCATCAAGTAGATATACCCATACCTACTCAAATCATCTTTGAAGGTCAGAAAATAACGATACCCGCCGCGTGCCTCAACACTCATCGGACCGCATACATCGGTATGTATTATTTCCAATAAGTCATTAGCTCGCTCCATTGTTCCGGAGAACGGAGTTTTAGTCATCTTACCCATGAGGCATGGTTCGCAAGTATCAAATGATTCATAATCAAGTGATTCTAAAAGTCCATCCGCATGGAGTTTCTTCATGCGCTTTACACCAATATGACCTAAATGGCAGTGCCACAAGTATGTTGCACTATCATTATCAACTTTGCATCTTTTGGCATCAATATTATGAATATGTGTATCACTATGATCGAGATTCAATAAACCATTCACATTGGGTGTATGACCATATAAGGTTTTATTCATGTAAACATAACAACAATTATGCTGTGACTTAAATGAATAACCATATTGCAATAAACATGATCTAATCATGTTCATGCTCAACGCAAACACCAAATAACATTTATTTAGGCTCAACACTAATCCCGAAGGTAGAGGGAGTGTGTGAAGGTGATCATATCAATCTTGGAAACACTTCCAACACACATCGTCACCTCGCCCTTAACTAGTCTTCGTTTATTCTGCAACTCCTGTTTTGAGTTACTAATCTTAGCAACTGAACCGGTATCAAATACCCAGGGACTACTACGAGCACTAGTAAGGTACACATCAATAACATGTATATCAAATATACCTTTGTCTACTTTGCCATCCTTCTTATCTGCCAAGTATTTGGGGCAGTTCTGCTTCCAGTGACCATTTCCTTTGCAGTAGAAGCACTCAGTTTCAGGCTTAGGTCCAGCTTTGGGCTTCTTCACGGGAGCGGCAACTTGCTTGCTGTTCTTCTTGAAGTTCCCTTTCTTTCCCTTGCCCTTTTCCTTAAAACTGGTGGTCTTGTTAACCATCAAGACTTGATGCTCTTTCTTGATTTCTACCTCCGCCAATTTCAGCATCGCGAAGAGCTTGGGAATCGTTTTCGTCATCCCTTGCATATTATAGTTCATCATGAAGCTCTAGTAGCTTGGTGATAGTGACTGGAGAACTCTGTCAATCACTATCTTATCTGGAAGATTAACTCCCACTTGATTCAAGCGATTGTAGTACCCAGACATTCTGAGCACATGCTCACTGGCTGAGCTATTCTCCTCCATCTTGTAGGCAAAGTACTTGTCAGAGGTCTCATACCTCTCAACACGGGCATGAGCCTGAAATACCAATTTCAGCTCTTGGAACATCTCATATGTTCCATGGTGTTCAAAACGTCTTTGGAGCCCCGATTCTAAGCCGTAAATCATGGTGCACTAAACTATCAAGTAGTCATCAGATCGAGCTTTGCCAAACGTTCATAACATCTGCATCAGCTCCCGCAACAGGTCTGTCACCTGGCGGTGCATCAAGGACATAATTCTTCTGTGCAGCAATGTGGATAATCCTTAGATCACAGACCTAGTCCGCATTATTGCTACCATCAACTTTCAACTTAGTTTTCTCTAGGAACGTATCAAAAAACGGGGAAGCTACATCGCGAGCTATTGAACTACAACATAATTTGCAAAGACATTTTGACTATGTTCATGATAAATCTTAGTTCAATTAATCAAATTACTAATGAACTCCCACTTAAATTAACATCCCTCAAGTTGTCTAAGTGATACATGATCCAAATCAACTAACCCATGTCCGATCATCACGTGAGATTGGGTAGTCATCAATGGTGAACATCTTCATGTTGATCATATCTACTATATGACTCATGTTCGACCTTTCGGTCTTCAGTGTTCCGAGACCATGTCTGTACATGCTAGGCTCGTCAAGTTTAACCCAAGTATTCCGCGTGTGTAAATCTGGCTTACACCCGTTGTATGTGAAGGTAGAGTCTATCACACCCGATCATCATGAGGTGCTTCAAAATGACGATCTTTGGCAACGGTGCATACTCAGGGAGAACACTTTTATCTTGAAATTAAGTGAAGGGATCATCTTATAATGCTACCGTCATTCTAAGAAAAATAAGATGTATAAAGGATAAACATCACATGCAATCAAAATATGTGACATGATAAGGCCATCATCATCTTGTGCTTTTGATCTCCATCTCCAAAGCATCGTCATGATCTCCATCGTCACCTTGATCTCCATCGTTGCGTCGGGGTTGTCTCGCCAACTATTGCTTCTACAACTATTGCTAACGCATAGCGATAAAGTAAAACAATTACATGGCTCTTGCATTTCATAAAATAATTAAGAGACAACCCTAAGGCTCCTGCTGGTTGTCGATATTACCAAACATGATCATCTCATACAACAACATATATCACATCACGTCTTGACCATATCACATCACAACATACCCTGCAAAAACAAGTTAGACGTCCTCTACTTTGTTGTTGCAAGTTTTACGTGGCTGCTACGGGCAACTAGCAAGAACAGTTCTTACCTACGCAAAAACACAACGGTGATTATCAAGTTTGCTGTTTTAACCTTCTTCAAGGACCGGCCATAGTCAAATTCGATTCAACTAAAGTAGGAGAAACAGACACCCGCCAGCTACCTTTATGCAAAACAAGTTGCATGTTAGTCGGTGGAACCAGTCTCATGTGTGTGGACATGTAAGGTTGGTCCGGGCCGCTTCATCCCACAATGCCGCTGAATCAAAATAAGACGTTGGTGGTAAGCAGTATGACCATCACTGCCCACAACTCCTTTGTGTTCTACTCGTGCATATCATCTACGCATAGACCTGGCTCATGATGCCACTGTTGGGGAACGTTGCATGGAAAACAAAAAAAAAATTCTACGCACTCGCAAGATCTATCCATGGAGATGCATAGCTACGAGAGGGGGAGAGCATCTACATACCCTTGTAGATCGCTAAGAGGAAGCATTTATCACACGGTTGATGTAGTCGTACTCTTCGCAATCTGATCACGATCCAACCAATCTAGTGCCAAACGGACGACACCTCCGAGTTTAGCACACGTGCGGCTCGATGACGTCTCCTCCTTCTTGATCCAGCAAGCGGGAGAGGAGAAGTAGATGGGATCACAACCAACACAATGGCGTGGTGGTGATGGTGGTGGTGGAGCATGATGACCCACAAGTATAGGGGATCTATCATAGTCCTTTCGATAAGTAAGAGTGTCGAACCCAACAAGGAGCAGAAGGAAATGACAAGCGGTTTTCAGCAAGGTATTCTCTGCAAGCACTGAAATTATCGGTAACAGATAGTTTTGTGATAAGATAATTCATAACGGGTAACAAGTAACAAATGTAACAAAGGTGCAGCAAGGTGGCCCAATCCTTTTTATAGCAAAGGACAAGCCTGGACGAACTCTTATATAAAGCAAAATGCTCCCTAGGACACATGGGAATTACTGTCAAGCTAGTTTTCATCATGCTCATATGATTCGCGTTCGTTACTTTGATAATTTGATATGTGGGTGGACCGGTGCTTGGGTGCTGCCCTTACTTGCACAAGCCTCCCACTTATGATCACCACCTCTTGCAAGCATCCGCAACTACGAAAGAAGAATTAAGATAAATCTAACCATAGCATGAGACATATGGATCCAAATCAGCCCCTTACGAAGCAACGCATAAACTAGGGTTTAAGCTTCTGTCACTCTAGCAACCCATCATCTACTTATTACTTCCCAATGCCTTCCCCTAGGCCCAAACAATGGTGAAGTGTCATGTAGTCGACGTTCACATAACACCACTAGAGGAAAGACAACATACATCTCATCAAAATATCGAACGAATACCAAATTCACACGATTACTTATAACAAGACTTCTCTGATGTCCTCAGGAACAAACGTAACTACTCACAAAACATATTCATGTTCATAATCAGAGGAGTGTTAATTATCATTAAGGATCTGAACATATGATCTTCCAACGAATAAACCAACTAGCATCAACTACAAGGAGTAATCAACGCTACTAGCAACCCACAGGTACCAATATGAGGTTTTGAGACAAAGATCGGATACAAGAGATGAACTAGGGTTTGGAGAGGAGATGGTGCTGGTGAAGATGTTGATGGAGATTGACCCCCTCTTGATGAGAGGATCATTGGTGATGACGATGGCTTCGATTTCCCCCTCTGGGAGGGAAGTTTCCCCGGTAGAACAGCTCCACCGGAGCCCTAGATTGGTTCTGCCCAAGTTTCGCCTCGAGACGGTGGCGCTTCATCCCGAAAGCTTCCTCTTCATTTTTTCCAGGTCAAAAGACATCATATAGGAGAAGATGGGAACCGGAGGCCTGCCAGGGGGCCCAGAAGCCACAGGGGCGCGCCCAGGGGGTAGGGCGTGCCCCCCAGGCTTGTGGCCTCCTGGTGGGTCCCCTCCGGTATTTTCTTCGCCCAATATTTTTTATATATTCCAAAATAATTCTCCGTAAATTTTCAGGACTTTTGGAGTTGTGCAGAATAGGTCTCTCAGATTTGCACCCTTTCCGGTCCAGAATTCCAGCTGCCGGCATTCTCCCTCTTCATGTAAACCTTGTAAAAATAAGAGAGAAAAGGCATAAGTATTGTACCATAATGTGTAATAACATCACATAATGCAATAAATATCAATACAAAAGCATGATGCAAAATGGACGTATCAACTCCCCCAAGCTTAGACCTCGCTTGTCGTCAAGCGAAAGCCGAGATCGATAATCATGTCCACATGTTTAGAGATAGAGGTGTCGATAAAATAAAATACAGACATGAAGGCATCATGATCATCTTTAGAACAACAACATATTATTATATAACTTCTCATGCTAAAGTGGCAATTCATTCACAAGGTAAAGTATGAATCAGAAACTTTATTGAAAACTAACAAACTACACTGGTACAGCGAGGTGCTATACAAACGGTTTTTAACCCCTTTCTGCGATGGCGTTCTGAACCGTCGCCAAGTGAGTGACTGCGATAGGGGGGTCCTTCCCACACGACCCAGAAACCGTCGGGGATAGGGAGCCTTGATGCATATACAGTACTCCCTACTTGTTTGTGCTCTCATTGCCATTGCAGTCGGTATTCTGTGGTGCTATGTTTACGATGCGCGACCCATCACAAATAGTCACGATTATAGAAGTAGACAATCACACACATTTACTTTTTCTCAACTGTGTTCGATTCGATGTAAGAGCGCACACAATTGTCGCTATAAAACTGTATGCGAAGCTTGAATACATCCCACACGATTCATCCGTCATACCCGCGTCGGATGATCGACCTATCGCACGCGTTCTTCTATGACCAAACATTTGCGATGCTCACAACATCACAAACAGTCCATAATTGCGAAGCGTGTGTGATAAGGTAACTATCGCAAACATTTAATAAGAAAGAACTCTGTGCGATGCTGTTGTTAATCGCACACATTTTTTCTTGGCTGATCGTGTGTGCAGTAGAGATTGATCGCACACGTAGTGGATCCTAGAAACGTGTCTAATATCCACGTCTATCGCAGACATTTTGCTTTCGCAAACCGTGTGCAGTGTAATCCCTAATTAATCACTAATTTAAAAATCACATGTTTTGAATTTGAAAGTAGGCAATCACTTATTTCATATCCAACCATGTTTATTACAAATATAGGTTCAACCACAAATGCATAATTCGATGCACTGGTACATATACTGAAGAACTACAGAAGCAGCAAGTAAAGAATGATGAACCACAGTTGTACTAAAGACTGTTAAGAGAGAGGCGAAAGACATTCTGGTTGCTGGAGAAGGTGAAGCGGAATGCCCATATTGTGCCCTCCTCCATGCGTAATGCGCGCGCGACTCTAGGCCAACCCCTTGTGATGGCTGCCCGTCCATCCTTCACTGTCTTCATTAGGACTTCTCGATGCTCATTGTAGTCTGGATGAAATACTTTAACCTTCATTGCGTGTTCACCAATCATGTACTTTGCGAGGTAATCTTGAGTGAACTACTTCGGGAACCACTGCGAATGAAAAAGATTCAGACATTGTTGTCTAACAACTCATTATGGGCAGTAAAAAGAGAAGGCTGCAGAGTTTGTAGTTACCATCCTACAGCTCACTGTTGTGTTGGATAGAGCATAAACAAATAATTTGCTTGCCACCATTCTTATCTTTTTGCTAATAATCCTTATCAGTTTCCTCACTTGATGCTTGTTCATGAATATCTCATTGCCCCATACGCAAAAAGGGTCGATGCGTGGATCCTTGCCAAGGGCATATGTACCTACAAGCAACAAGTCAGTATTAGAAGCTAACAAGTGTCCAGGCCTGGATCTATATGCACTACATTATGGAACGACGGGGGGAGTACAAGCCGTGGGATGAAACTAAACTCGGCGGAAAATGGTGGCCACTCCCGTTGTTGTCCTGCATAAGTAGTGGAAAGGCATGATAAGTACAGCAACCTTAACATCAAACAAATATAGCAAAGGTAAACAACATCATCTCCAAATGATAGCTTGAATGTGTTGGTTTCAGCATGCTGTTAAAGCAGATATAAAATGGAAGGCAATGTTACCGACAATAGGCTTAACAGCCATCAAATATTGCAATTCAAACTGGTATTGTTGAAAATGAATAGAACGTAGGTAATGCTTAAACATCACACTGGATAAATGTGTAAAACTGAAATAAAGGGCATGTGTTAACTACACCAGGCATAACTGGAACCAAATATAGCCGTTCAAACTGGTATTGATGCAGTCGAGCGGCACTATTCCGACTTGCACATAATGAACATCACATTGTGAATGACTGAAATAAACAAGGCATAAATGATCAGTATAACAACCAAATATAGCCATTGAAAAATGGACAGTCTCACTGCAACCAACCTAACAAGCAAATACAGATAAACAGGGCATATGCTAGAAAACTAGACAAATGATCACTGCTACCAACCTAACAAGCAAATACAGATAAACAAGGCATCTGCTTGAAAACTGGACAAATGCTCACTGCAACCAACCTAACAACCAAATACAGATAAACAAGGCATCTGCTTGATAACTGGACAAATGCTCACTGCAACCAACCTAAGAACCAAATACATATAAACAAGGCATCTGCTTGATAACTGAAAAAGTGCTCACTGCAACCAACCTAACAACCAAATACAGATAAACAAGGCATCTACTCACTATAAACAACCAAATATAGCCATTCGTGAAACTGAAGTGGACAATTCATACATAAACATCACATGGCCCTATTGAACAATACCTTTTTGCATAACTGAAATAATTAAACACGGCACAGTTAAAAGCACCGCACGGCAAATGCTACTACAACAAAGGGTACGGGTTGGCAAGCTAGAAAAGGTAAGATTTGCTAATAGGATGTTGCCTCACATGTCATGGATGGGATCCTTCCAGTTGGAAGAGCACAGACCCATGGTGTGCTCTGTGATGTCACAGATGGGCTATTTCACCTTGGAAGAACCTTTGTGGGTGCCCTCCTCGTGGTCGTGGTCGATGAGATCTAACTTGGCAATTGAGGATCCCAAGCCGCCGCCGTAGAACGTGTCCTTCAGAAATGACAAAATGGGCTCGATGGCGTACAAGGATCGCAAATCCTTGACCGCTTGGTGGAGGAGATCAGCAGCAGGGCCATCGAAGAGATCGACGACGGTTGAACTAGAGGGGTTGGGGATGGACCACTTAACCTGTGACATGGCCTGCGTGAAGCGGTCACTGTCGACGAGCTTGATGTCGTAGCCAGCTTTCCCGAGATACAGTAATACGCTAGCCCGCTGACATGAAGCCTTCGGCATGGCAACGTAGTCAACGTCTTCGCCGGCTTCCGCGGCGACGTGTTGCTTGCTACTTCTTGAGCTTGCATTGGTTTTTCCCTTGAAGAGGAAAGGGTGATGCAGCACAGTAGAGGTAAGTATTTTCCTCAGTTAAGAACCATCGTATCAATCAAGTAGGAGAAGAACGCACAAATCACCAACACCTGCACAAACAATCAAACACTTGCACCCAACGCGACAATGCGGTTGTCAATCCCTTCACGGTCAATTGCAAAGGTGAGATCTGATAGAGATAGATAAACAAAAGATAAAATATTTTTGGGTTTTTTGGTATATAGATCTGAAAATAAAAGATTGCAAAATAGTAGATCGGAAAGTAATATGATGGAAAATAGACCCGGGGGCCATAGGTTTCACTAGAGGCTTCTCTCATGACGGCAAATAATACGGTGGGTGAACAAATTACTGTCGAGCAATTTATAGAAAAGCGCAAAGTTATGATGATATCCAAGGCAATGATTATGCATATAGGCATCACGTCCGTGTCAAGTAGACCGACTCCTGCCTGCATCTACTACTATTACTCCACACATCGACCGCTATCCAGCATGCATCTAGAGTATTAAGTTCATAAAGAATGGAGTAACGCCTTAAGTAAGATGACATGATGTAGAGGAATTAACTCAAGCAATATGATGAAAACCCCATCTTTTTATCCTCGATGGCAACAATGCAATACGTGTCTCGCTACCCCTACTTTGTCACTGGGTGAAATCACGCAAGATTGAACCCAAAGCTAAGCACCTCTCCCATTGCAAGAAAAACCAATCTAGTTGGCCAAACCAAACCGATAATTCGAAGAGAAATACAAAGATATTAAATCATGCATCAAAGAATTCAGAAAAGATTCAAATAATATTCATAGATAAGCTGATCATCAATTCACAATTCATCGGATCTCGACAAACACACCGCAAAAGAAGATTACATCGGATAGATCTCCAAGAACATCAAGGAGAACGTTGTATTGAGAATCAAAGAGAGAGAAGAAGCCATCTAGCTACTAGCTATGGACCCGTAGGTCTGAGGTAAACTACTCACGCATCATCGGAAGGGCAATGGAGTTGATGTAGAAGCCCTCTGTGATCGATTCCCCCTCCGGCAGGATGCCGAAAAAGGCCTCAAGATGGGATCTCACAGGAACAGATGGTTGCGGCGGTGGAAAATTGTTTTCGTGGATGCCTCTGGTGGTTCTGGAATATTTGTGAATATATAGGAGGAAGAGCTAGGTCAGGAGGTCACCGAGGGGCCCACAAGGTAGGGGGGCGCGCCCCCCTAGGGCGCGCCCTCCACCCTTGTCGCCGCCTCGTGGCTCTTCTGACTTGGACTCCAAGTCCCCTGGGTGTCTTCTGGTCCAAGAAAAATCATCTTGAAGTTTTATTCCGTTTGGACTCCGTTTGGTATTCCTTTCTGCGAGGCTTAAAAACAAGGAAAAAAACAGAAACTGGCACTGGGCTCTAGGTTAATAGGTTAGTCCCAAAAATAATATAAAATAGCATATTAATGCATATAAAACATCCAAAACAGATAATATAATAGCATGGAACAATCAAAAATTATAGATACGTTGGAGACGTATCATTGCTCCGGGATCGACAGGTCGGGGCGAACGGCGGCCACCTCACCAATGTCCGCCGGAGAGGCCATGATAAACTTCTTCTTGGCCGAACGCTCATCGGGCTCCCCGGGATATGTGGTCGAGCTTAGGCTGTGACATTCTGGAGCAGGGGGTGTGGATCTGGCGGGAAGGGACACCGCAGGCCTCATCTAAAAACTCAGGGGAGTGGGGCAACGGTATGGGAATCGCTGGGTAACCTGAACTTTATTATCTAAGCTAGGAGGAACGGGCAGACCAGCAGGGGTTGGCGGCGGCGCCGGTGGCGCCGGCGAGCTAGGGTTCGAGGGGGCAGGGGGCCGGGTGGGGGACTGTGGAGGGGGGGTGGTGTTTGACTCTATATGAATGCCTTTGTGGTGTACCTGGATGTGCAATGACTCAAGAGTGACATGTATAAAAATTATGAACGTTGGCTTTGCACAAATACTATGACAACTACATGATCATGCAAAGCAATATGACAAGAGAAAAGTGTGTTTTTGGACCCTCAAGTTCCCAGAAAGTCTAGACTTGGTCCCTCAAGATTTTTTGGTCTACATTTGGTCCCTCAAGTTTCAAAACCAGATAAGTTTGGTCCTAAACCAGATTTTGAGGGCGTTGACCGGGTCAAAACCGCCCGATGAACAGTAAATGCGATTTTTTTTCAAAAAACTTCAAAAAAATCTGAAATTTTTTGGGGTTCAATATGCTTACATGTGCAAGGTGCGCCCAAATTTTTGTGCTCTTTCGACACACGAGGAGCTCGTGGCAAAAAAAAACAAAAATATCTGCCTGATGAATAGTAATTCGAAAAAAATTCAAAACAAAACCAAAAAATTCTGAAATTTTTTGGGGTCTAATATGCTTAGGTGCGGAAGGTGCAACCAAAATTTCGTGGTCTTTCGACCCTCGAGGAGCTCGTGGCAAAAAAAACAAATTTTGGCCTTTTTTTATGAGCGAAAATTTGTTTTTTTTGCCACAAGCTCCTCGAGTGTCGAAAGACTACGAAATTTTGATCGCGCCTTCCGCATGTAAGCATATTAGACCCCAAAAAATTTCAGATTTTTTTGGTTTTGTTTTGAATTTTTTTCGAATTTACTATTCATCAGGTAGATATTTTTTTTGCCACGAGCTCCTCGAGTGTCGAAAGAGCACGAAAATTTGGGCGCACCTTGCGCATGTAAGCATATTGAACCCCAAAAAATTTCAGATTTTTTAAAAAAAAAATCGTATGTACTATTCATTGGGCGGTTTTGACCCGGTCAACGCCCTCAAAATCTGGTTTAGGACCAAACTTATCCGGTTTTGAAACTTGATGGACCAAATGTAGACCAAAAAATCTTGAGGGACCAAGTCTAGACTTTCTGGGAACTTGAGGGACCAAAAACACACTTTTCTCATATGACAATGATGGAACATGTCATAATTAAACGGAACGGTGGAAAGTTGCATGGCAATATATCTCGGAATGGCTATGGAAATGCCATAATAGGTAGGTATGGTGGATGTTTTGAGGAAGATAAAAGGTAGGTGTATGACACCGGCGAAAGTTGCGCGGTACTAGAGAGGCTAGCAAAGGTAGAAGGGTGAGAGTGCGTATAATCCATGGACTCAACATTAGTCATAAAGAACTCACATACTTATTGCAAAAATCTATTAGTCATCGAAACGAAGTACTACGCGCATGTTCCTAGGGGGATAGATTGGTAGGAAAAGACCATCGCTCGTCCCCGACCGCCACTCATAAGGAAGACAATCAATAAATACCTCATGCTCCAACTTCATCACATAACGGTTCACCATACGTGCATGCTACGGGAATCACAAACTTTAACACAAGTATTTCTACAATCCACAATTACTCACTAGCATGATCTCTATCACCATATTTATATCTCAAAACAATCATAAGGAATCGAACTTCACATAGTATTCAATGCACTTTATATGAAAGTTTTTATTATATCCCTCTTGGATGCCTATCATATTAGGACTAAATTTATAACCAAAGAAAATTACCATGCTGTTTAGAAAGACTCTCAAAATAATATAAGTGAAGCATGAAAGTTCAACAATTTCTATAAAATAAAACCACCGCCGTGCTCTAAAAAGATATAAGTGAAGCACTAGAGCAAAATTGCCTAGCTCAAAAGATATAAGTGAAGCACATTGAGTATTCTAATAAATCACGATTCATGCATGTCCCTCTCAAAAGGTGTGTACAGCAATGATGATTGTGGCAAACTAAAAATCAAAGTCTCTTATCATACAAGACGCTCCAAGCAAAACATATATCATGTGGTGAATAAAAATATAGCCTCAAGTAAATTTACCGATAGACGAAGACGAAAGAGGGGATGCCTTCCGGGGCATCCCCAAGCTTAGGCTATTGGTTGTCCTTGAATATTACCTTGGGGTGCCTTGGGCATCCCCAAGCTTAGGCTCTTGCCACTCCTTATTCCATAGTCCATCACATCTTTACACAAAACTTGAAAACTTCACAACACAAAACTCAACAGAAAACTCGTGAGATCCGTTAGTACAAGAAAATAAAATCACCACTTTTGGTACTGTTGTGAACTCATTCTTTATTTATATTGGTGTAATATATACTGTATTCCAACTTCTCCATGTTTCATACCCCCCGATATTACCCATAGATTCATCAAAATAAGCAAACAACACAAAGAAAACATAATCTGTCAAAAACAGAACAGTCTGTGAAGATCTGAATTGTTATAATACTTATGTAACTCCAAAAATTCTGAAAAATTAGGAAAACATAAGAAATTTGTATATCAATATCATGTAAAAAATTCAGGATGTTTCGACGCTCCAGTGAATTATTAAAATTCTGTGACTTGATGCAAAAGTTTCTATTTTTCAGCAAGATCAAATCAACTATCACCATAAGCCATCCCTAAGGTCTTACTTGGCACAAACACTAATTAAAACACCAAAACACAATTACTACAGAGGTAATAATGTGTATACTCATAAAAACATAAAATAAAAATATTGAGTTGTCTTCCAACAAGCGCTTTTCTTTAAAGCCTTTTAGCTAGGCATTGATAATTTTAATGATGCTCAAATGAAAGACAAGAATTGAAGCACAACGAGAGCATCATATAACATGTGAAAAACAAGTTTCAGTCTAACATACTTCCTATGCATAGGCATTTTATAAGCAAACAAACTACCAAGGCAAGCAAAAACTAGCATATGCAAGGAAGAAGAAAGAAGCAATAGCAATCTCAACATAACGAGAGGTAATTTAATAACATGAAAATTTCTACCACAATATTTTCCTCTCTCATAATAATTACATGTGGGATCATACTCAAATTCAACAATATAGCTATCACATAACATATTCTCTAGATTATCCACATGCATGCAAAGTTGCCACTCTTCCAAGATAGTGGGATTAACATTACCTAAAGTCATGACCTCTCCAAACCCACTTTTATCAAAAATTTCATAAGATTGATCATACTCCAAAGTAGTGGTCATAGCAAAATTAGCATCCCCAAGCTTAGGGTTTTGCATATCATTAGCACAATCAACATTAATAGAATTTATAGTAGAACCATTGCAATCATGCTTTTCATCCACGGAGCTATCGTGAATCACTTCATAGATTTATTCTTTTAACACTTCATCACAATTTTCAGATTCACGAATTTCAAGCAAAAATTCATAAAGATAATCAAGTGCACTCAAATCACTAGAAATTGGTTCATAATAATTGGATCTCTTAAAAAGATTAGCGAGTGGATGAGGATCCATAAACTTTTAGCAAGCGAAGATGCAAGCAAAAAGAAGGCACATGGTAACACAAGCAAACAAAAGATCGAACGAAAACAAGGCAAAGAAAAAGGAAAATATTTTTGTGATTTTCTAAAAATGTTTTAGAAGTGGGGGAGAGGAAAACGAGAGGCAAATGGCGAATAATGTAATGCAAGAGATGAGAGTTTATGATGGGTACTTGGTATGTCTTGACTTGGCATAGATTTCCCCGGCAACGGCGCCAGAAATTCTTCCTGCTACTTATTGAGCTTGCGTTGGTTTTTCCCTTGAAGAGGAAAGGGTGATGCAGCTTAGTAGAGGTAAGTATTTCCCTCAGTTAAGAACCAAGGAATCAATCAAGTAGGAGAAGAATGCACAAATCACCAACACCTGCACAAACAATCAAACACTTGCACCCAACGCAATAAAGGGGTTGTCAATCCCTTCACGGTCAATTGCAAAGGTGAGATCTGATAGAGATAGATAAACAAAAGATAAAATATTTTTGGGTTTTTTGGTATATAGATCTGAAAATAAAAGATTGCAAAATAGTAGATCGGAAAGTAATATGATGGAAAATAGACCCGGGGGCCATAGGTTTCACTAGAGGCTTCTCTCATGAAGGCAAATAATACGGTGGGTGAACAAATTACTGTCGAGCAATTGATAGAAAAGCGCAAAGCTATGACGATATCCAAGGCAATGATTATGCATATAGACATCACGTCCGTGTCAAGTAGACCGACTCCTACCTGCATCTACTACTATTACTCCACACATCGACCGCTATCCAGCATGCATCTAGAGTATTAAGTTCATAAAGAACGGAGTAACGCCTTAAGTAAGATGACATGATGTCGAGGAATTAACTCAAGCAATATGATGAAAACCCCATCTTTTTATCCTCGATGGCAACAATGCAATACGTGTCTCGCTACCCCTACTTTTTCAATGGGTGAAATCATGCAAGATTGAACCCAAAGCTAAGCACCTCTCCCATTGCAAGAAAAACCAATCTAGTTGGCCAAACCAAACCGATAATTCGAAGAGAAATACAAAGATATTAAATCATGCATAAAAGAATTCAGAGAAGATTCAAATAATATTCATAGATAAGCTGATCATAAATCCACAATTCATCGGATCTCGACAAACACACTGCATAAGAAGATTACATCGGACAGATCTCCAAGAACATCAAGGAGAACTTTGTGTTGAGAATCAAAGAGAAAGAAGAAGCCATCTTGCTACTAGCTATGGACCCGTAGGTCTGAGGTAAACTACTCACGCATCATCGGAAGGGCAATGGAGTTGATGTAGAAGCCCTCCGTGATCGATTCCCCCTCCGGCGGGATGCCGGAAAAGGCCCCAAGATGGGATCTCACGGGAACAGAAGGATTTGGAAGTGGAAAAGTGTTTTCGTGGATGCCTCTGGTGGTTCTGGAATATTTGTGAATATATAGGAGAAAGAGCTAGGTCAGGAGGTCACCGAGGGGCCCACAAGGTAGGGGGCACGCCCTCCACCCTTGTCGCCGCCTCGTGGCTCTTCTGACTTGGACTCCAAGTCCCCTGGGTGTCTTCTGGTCCAAGAAAAATCATCGTAAAGTTTTATTCCGTTTGGACTCCGTTTGGTATTCCTTTTCTGCGAGGCTCAAAAACAAGGAAAAAAACAGAAACTGGCACTGGGCTCTAGGTTAATAGGTTAGTCCCAAAAATAATATAAAATAGCATATTAATGAATATAAAACATCCAAAACAGATAATATAATAGCATAGAACAATAAAAAATTATAGATACGTTGGAGAAGTATCATTGCTCCCGGATCGACAGGTCAGGCCAAACAGCGGCCACCTCGCCAACGTCCGCCGGAGAGGCCATGATAAACCTCTTCTTGGCCGAACGCTCGTCGGGCTCCCCGGGATACGTGGTCGAGCTTAGGCTGTGACATTCTGGAGCAGGGGATGTGGATCTGGCGGGGAGGGACACCGCAGGCCTCATCTAAAAACTCAGGGGAGTGGGGCGACGGTATGGGAATCTCTGGGTAACCTGAACTTTATTATCTAAGCTAGGAGGAACGGGCAGACCGACAGGGGTTGGCAGGGCGCCAGCGGCACCGGCGAGCTAGGGTTCGAGTGGGGGAGGGGGCCGGGTGGGGGGACTATGGACGGGGGGGGGGAGGGGGGGATGGTGGTTGAGGATACGCCGCGGCTACTGAAAATTTTAGTAATGGTGGGTGGAGATGGTGTTAGACGAGGGAGGGCGACGGTTCAAATGCCTCGGCTACTGCAATTTTACTATAAGGTCGGTGCTGGAGGAGTGTGGGCGACGGTTGAAGTACGACGGCTACTAAAATTTGGGTGAAGAAATTGATGCGGGGCGGGAGTACCCAAGATCGCGCACGGTCCAATAAGAATATGCGTGTATGATACGTCTCCAACGTATCTATAATTTTTTATTGTTCCATGCTGTTATATTATCATTCTTGGATGTTTTACAATCATTTTATAGCAACTTTATATCAATTTTTGGGACTAACCTATTGACATAGTGCCCAGTGCCAGTTGCTGTTTTTTGCTTGTTTTTTACTTCGCAGGAAATCAATACCAAACGGAGTCCAATCGCAGCGAAACTTTTTGGTGATTTTTTCTGGACCAGAACACTCAAGTTGGGCCAAGAAAGTACCTGAGGAGGGCTCCGAGGGGAGCACAACCCACCAGGGCATGCCTGGGGGCCCTGGCGCGCCCAGGTGGGTTGTGTCCACCTCGGCCACCTCCCGCATCGTTTCTTTGCTCTATAAATACCCCAATATTCCAGAAACCCTAGGGGAGTCGACGAAAATCAATTCCAGCCGCCGCAAGTTCCAGAAACCACAGATCCAATCTAGACACCATCACGGAGGGATTCATCATCCTCATTGGTGCCTCTCCGATGATGCGTGAGTAGTTCATTGTATACCTACGGGTCCGTAGGCAGTAGCTAGATGGCTTCCTCTCTCTCTTTTGATTCTCAATACAATGGACTCTTGGAGATCTATTTGATGTAACTCTTTTTTGCGGTGTGTTTGTTGGGATCCGATGAACTTTGAGTTTATGATCAGATCTATGATTTTATCCATGAAAGTTATTTGAGTCTTTTGATCTCTTATATGCATGATTGCTTATAGCCTCGTATTTATTCTTCGAATCTTTGGTTTAGTTAGGCCAACTAGATCAATTTTTCTTGCCATGGGAAGAGGTGCTTTGTGATGGGTTCGATCTTACGGTGCTTGATCCCAGTGACAGAAGGGGAACCGACACGTATGTATCGTTGCTATTAAGGATAACAAGATGGGGTCTATTTGTACATAAATATATCTTGTCTACATCATGTCATCATTCTTATTGCATTACTCCGTTTCTCCATGAACTTAATACACTAGATGCATGCTGGATAGTAGTCGATGTGTGGAGTAATAGTAGTAGATGCAGGCAGGAGTCGGTCTACTAATCTTGGACGTGATGCCTATATAATGATCATTGCCTGGATATCGTCATAATTATTTCAAGTTCTATCAATTGCCCAACAGTAATTTGTTTACCCACCGTATGCTATTTTTCTCGAGAGAAGCCACTAGTGAAACCTACGGCCCCCGGGTCTATTTTCTCATCATATATTTTCAGATCTATTTTGCTATTTGCCTTTTTATTTATTTGCCACTTTTATTTTCAGATCTATATTTCTAAAAACCCAAAAATATTTTGCTTCAATTTATTTTATCCGTGATCTATTTATCCAATCTACTAGAATTTATCTCCGGCCACGTGCCAATTTCTGGCGCCGTTACCCGAAAGGGATTGACAACCCCTTTAACACGTCGGGTTGCAAGTATTTGTTCTTTGTGTGCAGGTGCTGTTTACGTAGTGTTGCTTGGTTCTCCTGCTGGTTCGATAACCTTGGTCTCATCACTGAGGGAAATACCTACCGTTGCTGTGCTGCATCATCCCTTCCTCTTTGGGGAAATACCAACGTAGTTCAAGCAAACATCAAAAGGAATTTCTGGCGCCGTTGCCGGGGAGACATCATCAACATCTACCAGGTTCCTAATCACAAATCTCATCTCCTTGCAATTTATATTATTTGCCATTTGCCTCTCATTTTCCTCTCCCCCACTTCACAAAAATTTGCCATTTTATTCGCCCTCTTTTTCGTTCACCGTTTTCTCGTCAGATCTGTTTATGAGTGTGATCTTGCTTGTCCACTTTAACACTATGTCTAGGACGACCCCTCCTCTATCTCCAGATTTTGATGTTCTATACTTCAAGCAGAGACAAGGAGAAAATTTGAAAGATGCTTGGCATAGACTAATGGAATCTTATCGTATTAGCAATCTTAAAGGAGACGCAAGGGTTTTGCTTCGGAACTTGTATATAGGATTAGCCTTGCATCATAGACAACTTTTGGATTTTGCTGCTAAAGGAAATTTTATTGAACTTGATGCTAATACTGCTTATGAAATCTTAGAGGGAATTTTGGGAATTCCACCAACCAAAAAGGGGATTAGCTTTACTCAAGAAGGATTTCAAATTTTAGACAAGTTGACTGATTTGCATAAACATATGGTCGAGTTGCAAAAATATAATGAACCCCTCAAATATATTAGTGGAAATCTCAATCGCATGAATACTTTGATTACCCTTTGCAATAAGCGGTTGGATATTTTGGATCTCAAGATGGTTTCTTTTCCTGAGAATTTAGGGAAGCGCAAAGAGCCTCCTGGGTTTGAGAAAGCCCTTATAAATGTTGCCAAAACTACGAATGACAATACTTAGATCTTTGCATTATGCCTAGCTAGGGGCATAAAACGATAGCGCTTGTTAGGAGGCAACCCAATGAATAAAATTTATTTTTGTCTTTTTCTTTCTGTTCTTGAGTGTTTGCACAATTATGCTACTGTTATGATTGTGTTTTTTGTGTTTATATTAGTGTTTGTGCCAAGTAAAGCCTTTGGGATAGCTTTGGTGATAGTTGATTTGATCTTGTTGGAAAACAGAAACTTTTGAGCCCAGTAAAACAATTTTGAAAATTCACAGTAGCGACGAAAAATTCTAAAGTTTTTACAAAATATTTATATAGACATTTCCTATGTTTTCCTAATTGTTCAGAATTTTTGGGGTTATATAAGTATGATAACAATTCTTATCTTTACAGACTGTTCTGTTTTTGACAGATTCTGTTTTCTTTGCATTGTGTTCTTATTTTGATGAATCTATGGTTTTTATCGGGGGGTATGAGCCATGGTAATGTTAGAATACAGTAGATATAATGCAAGAACACAATTTTAATGGGTTTTCTACAGTACTTAAAGTAAAGATTGGTTTTCTTATACTAACGGATCTCATGAAGGTTTGGTTAAGTTTTGTGTGATTGTAGTTTTCAAGTTTTGGGTGAGATTACGATGGATGAAGGAATAAGGAGTAAGAAGATCCTAAGCTTGGGGATGCCCCATGGCACCCCAAGCCATTATCCAAAGAGAAGTAAGCAACTAACCTTGGGGATGCCCGAGTGGCATCCCCTCTTTCTTCTAACGACCATCAGTATTTTACTTGGAGCTATATTCTTATTCGTCACATATCATAAGTTTTGCTTGGAGCGTCTTGTATGATATGAGTCTTTTCTTGTTTTGCTTTATTTTAATTCATGAATCCTTGCTGGACACACCTATTTAAGGGAGCCAAAATTATGCTATGACTTGTTAGAATTGCTCTCTATGCTTCACTTAAATCTTTATGAGCTATGGAATTGCTCTAGTGCTTCACTTATATCTTTTTGAGCACGATGTGCTTTAGTATTTTTGAAGAAATGCTCTCATGCTTCACTTAGATTTATTTGAGAGTTAGTATTTTTTTTAGAAATTCTCTCTTGCTTCACTTAAATTATTTTGAGAGAAGAAAATTTTATGCTCATGTTCTTCACTTAGATTTGTTTGAGCTATCAAAAGCAACACATTAAACTAGTCCCAAAGTGATAGATATTCAAGAGGTATATAATAAAAACTTTCATGAAGATCATTGGACAAAATAAACTTGATTCCTTGTAATAGTTTTGTGATATGTTGATATAATATGTGAGTCATGTTGATGAGTAACTATGTTTTAGTAAGAATATTGGTGTTAAGGTTCATGATTCCCTATGCAAGCACGAAAGTCAATAGTTATGCAATGAAATTACATACTACTTGTGGTGCATTATTCGGTGTTAGTTATGCTTAATGCTCGCTTATGAGATTTTTCGTTTCTTGGTTGGATGCTTCTCAATCTTTTGCTAGCCTTCATTTGCACTAAGTATGATCACTACTTGTGCATCCAAAATCCTTAAACCAGTTTTGCCATATGAGTCCACTATACCTACCTATATGCAGTATTTTCGTGCCGTTCTAAGCAAATTTGTATGTGCCATCTCTAATTTCAAAATAAATTTCTCTTTTGTGTGCTCGTACCGCTCATGAAACGGTAGGGGGTGGCTGATATATTTCCATGCTAGATGTGTTATTCTCAAGATGAGTGTTTATTCACTTGTCATTGCATGAGAGTACGGCAAAGGTATTAGGGATGCCCAGTCCCGAAATGAAAAATAAATTTACTTTATGTTGTCAAATAATAAATTCCTTGGAAAGTGTTGGTATGGAGGGCACCCATGGATACGGCTAGCCATGGAAAGTGAATATATGGTGGAAAAAGGAATAAACTTTATTTTCTGTTTGGGAACCGCCTATGATATATCGAGCATGGAAAGTATTGGGAACTACTCGATCGTTTTCATTGATAGGAAAAGCATGCCACCCAAAATGTTTTATCTCTACCTTTTTTCGCTTTGAGCTCTGGCACCTCTACAAATCCCTACTTCCATCTGCGAAGGGCCTTTCTTTTACTTTATGCAAATTTTATTTTATTTTGAGTCTCCATCTTCTCTTATAAAGAACCAACTAAGGGGCACTATGATCATACTTGAGCATTGGGTGTAGCTAATATGCGAGTGTGTTTCATGAACGGATCAATGATTGAGCATAATGGGCTAGGGATAACTTGCTTTAGTGTTGATATTTTGAAAGACATGGTTGCTTGTTGATATGCTTGAGTATTGAAATCTTCATGTCAAAACTAGACTATTGCTTTGAAACATATAAAAGTACAAATGTCCATGCTACAAAGAAAAGAATATGTGATGAACATGTTAGGCATCATTCCACATCAAAAATTCTGTTTTTCTCATTTACCTACTCGAGGACGAGCAGGAATTAAGCTTGGGGATGCTGATACGTCTCCAACGTATCTATAATTTTTTATTGTTCCATGCTGTTATATTATCATTCTTGGATGTTTTACAATCATTTTATAGCAACTTTATATCATTTTTTGGGACTAACCTATTGACATAGTGCCCAATGCTAGTTGCTGTTTTTTGCTTGTTTTTTACTTCGCAGGAAATCAATACCAAACGGAGTCCAAACGCAGCGAAACTTTTTGGTAATTTTTTCTGGACCAGAAGACACAAGTTGAGCCAAGAAAGTACCTGAGGGGGGCTCCGAGGGGAGCACAACCCACCAGGGCGCGCCTGGGGGCCCAGGCGCGTCCAGGTGGGTTGTGCCCACCTCGGCCACCTCCCGCACCGCCTCTTTGCGCTATAAATACCCCAATATTCCAGAAACCCTAGGGGAGTCGACGAAAATCAATTCCAGCCGCCGCAAGTTCTAGAAACCACAGATACAATCTAGACACCATCACGAAGGGGTTCATCATCCTCATTGGTGCCTCTCCGATGATGCGTGAGTAGTTCATTGTAGACCTACGGGTCCGTAGGCAGTAGGTAGATGGCTTCCTCTCTCTCTTTTGATTCTCAATACAATGGTCTCTTGGAGATCTATTTGATGTAACTCTTTTTTGCGGTGTGTTTGTTGGGATCCAATGAACATTGAGTTTATGATCAGATCTATGTTTTTATCCATGAAAGTTATTTGAGTGTTTTGATCTCTTATATGCATGATTGCTTATAGCCTCTTATTTCTTCTTCGAATCTTTGGTTTAGTTAGGCCAACTGGATCGATTTTTCTTGCCATGGGAAGAGGTGCTTTTTGATGGGTTCGATCTTACGGTGCTTGATCCCAGTGACAGAAGGGGAACCGACACGTATGTATCGTTGCTATTAAGGATAACAAGATGGGGTCTATTTCTACATAAATAGATCTTGTCTACATCATGTCATTGTTCTTATTGCATTACTCCATTTCTCCATGAACTTAATACACTAGATGCATGCTAGATAGCGGTCGATGTGTGGAGAAATAGTAGTAGATGCAGGCAGGAGTCGGTCTACTAATCTTGGACGTGATGCCTATATAATGATCATTGCCTGGATATCGTCATAATTATTTGAAGTTCTATCAATTGCCCAACAGTAATTTGTTTACCCACCGTATGCTATTTTTCTCGAGAGAAGCCACTAGTGAAACCTACGGCCCCCGGGTCTATTTTCTCATCATATATTTTCAGATCTATTTTGCTATTTGCCTTTTTATTTATTTGCCACTTTTATTTTTAGATCTATATTTCTAAAAATCCAAAAATATTTTGCTTCAATTTATTTTATCTGCGATCTATTTATCCAATCTACTACAATTTATCTCCGGCCACGTGCCAATTTCTGGCGCCGTTACCCAAATGGGATTGACAACCCCTTTAACACGTCGGGTTGCAAGTATTTGTTCTTTGTGTGCAGGTGTTGTTTACGTAGTGTTGCTTGGTTCTCCTACTGGTTCGATAACCTTGGTCTCATCACTGAGGGAAATACCTACCGTTGCTGTGCTGCATCATCCCTTCCTCTTTGGGGAAATACCGACGTAGTTCAAGCAAACATCAGTGTATGATAATAAGAAAAAGTGGCGGAACCGCCGATTTTTGCAACGCTCAAGGCGGGTAGTTTTTTTAGATTTCTAGCTAGCTGGTCTATCGCACACGGTTCATCCTAATTTTCAAACGCAGACATGGAATTCAATCTAAATAAACTACCCGCCTTTAGCTTGCGCAGGTGGTAATTTTACAGCGCACTTGCATGGCACACGGTTAAGCCAGTACCTCCACCCTTTGCTCGCGCTTGCGCAGTCGTGGTGATTTTACAGCGCACTTGCATCGCACATGGTTGAGCCAGTACCTCCACCTTTGCTCGCGCTTGTGTAGTCATGGTGATTCACAGCGCACTTGCATCGTACACGTGTAAGACATTATACCCGTGTCCGTTGAGCGTCATCAGAGTCTTTGCAGCAAAAAAACATTAGAGAGGGTTAGAAGACAGCCACACCAGCATGTGGCCCAAATATATATGAGTGAAAAGGGTGGTCTGTGATGTTCAAAATTCCAATGCACAACTTTGATCGCGCGGGCCCACGGTTGGGCGCGTCGTCAAAGATCGATGAGAGGGCCCAGAAGTCAAGAACCACCTGGAAGTGGCCAAATATATGTAGGAATATAGGGTGTGATGTTTAAAACTTTAAATACACAATGCACAACTTTGGTGGCACCTGCCTCGCAAACCCGAAAGCACCCTTGGATATATCTATAATGACATAATGTCGTAGCTAGCTAGGGTGCTTGACCCACCTCCCACTTCGTGTCAGCGGGGCGGATGCACATAATGATACTTTGGTCATACATGCATGTCGCCATGACCTACCATAAGACGGACCAGTGAATCTATCCTTTGGTCAAACAACAACTATTGTTGTCGATAAACCGCTTGGGCCAATAGATTGAACCATCATAAAAAATCGCACGAGAGGGACCACAAAACCAGCACCTCTTGCATGCGGCCCAAAATGATGTACGTTGGAAGGGGTGATGTGTGTTTTCAATATAGAATAATGTATAATTTAGATGTGGTGCCTACCTCTTGATACAGACAACAACCATGAAGGCCAGGTAGTTAAGGATGAGATACACAGGGTACGGTGTAGGTCAAACCCAGCAATCCGAGCATGTGGAAGGGAATCCTGACAACGCATGAGGTCGAGCTTTGGTTGAATGACATGTGACGGTGACTGGCCCTAACACGAACTAGGAGGAATCCATTCATGGCCAACACATACCCCTCGTTATCGGTCAAAGGGATGATATATATACACTTGGGGAGCCCACATATATGCGTGTCGTCACAAAAAACCGCACAAGGGAGACGTGGTTAATCAAAAGACCCCGTATACACTGCATGCGGCCCGAAAATTTGTATGGGTACGGTGGTGTGTGATGTGTTTAAATCCCGAATGCACAACTTCGATGGGCTACCAACTATATTACGAACTGAACACCGTACCTGACCCCAAGCCTGGTTCAATACGTACGATGTCGGTTTCCCAACTTCGAGGCGGCGGGGGGGGGGGGGGGGGTGTCGTCCAACGCATGCGCTCAAACTTTATTTGGTCTAACATGGAACACATAGCAATAGGAAACCATCATGGTCAAACCCTTCTCGTTGTTGGGTCAAGGGATAGATTGTGTGGGCCCCCCTAGTTATCGGTCAAGGATAATATATATACCTCGGGGAGCCCACATATATGGGCGGCGTCAATAAACCGCACAAGGGAGACATGCTCGATCAGAACACCCGGCCCCCTATACCCTGCATGCGACCTGAAAAAGGTTTATATAATCGCCATGATAGGTCACTATAGAGTCAATAATTCTTTAATTTTTTAGAGCAAAAAATAACCAATAAAAACATAGTCTACAAATTAGCAAAATAAGGATCCCAAGGTTTATATAATCGCCATGACAGGTCACTATAGAGATATTTATCTCTATAATGACTGTGTCATAGCATTTAAATGAAGCTTGAGATATGCAACTTCCCACCGGGTCACCCATCCTTGGACTACTCCAGCCCGAGCACGCTTAACTTCTGCGTTCTATTCAACTAGCCTAGGGGATGGGAAGCCGCCCCTTGATGACAGGAATTGCCTCCTTGCCCTTAAGGCGTTTCATGCTGGTCACCCTATGGGACCTACTCCCTCCTATCACACACATTGTGCTTTTAGAAACTGTGTGCGATATTTACATGGCCGGTGTGTCGCCGCCTAGCCTTCAATGAGCACTGACACTGGTAGCGGGAAAACGATGGGAGAAGAGGTGGGAAACCGATGAGAGGAGTGGCGGAAACAGTAGCCTGTTTGGATATATAACAACATTAATATAGAAAACTTAGTAGAGAAGGAAGCGTGAGCTAGCACGATGCATGCGCATAGTGCTTACCCATATACTGCATGTGCTGTCGAAAGGGATGAGGATTGCCGTTCGATCTGGGAGCATCCAACGGTGCAGACGTACGATTCGTGGGGTTTGGGTTCTGGCCAATCAGAACGCACGACTCAGATCGCGCGCGCAGCAGGGGGGGAGGGGGGCATCGGCCACGGTTTGGTAGGCACACGGCTTTCGTGAGTGAACCGTGTGCTATTTGAAAACATTTTGTGGGAAGAATCTCGATTTTTGAATCCCCGTAAATCCAAAACTCACCCAAAACTCGTGAAACTTGGCATGGTGTCACGACATGGCACATATATGTCGATGATTTTTTTATCCATTTTGGTGCAAGTTTTATTACAAGCCTCTTACAAACCGGAGCTTCTCTCAAAGAAGCCTCGTGGTTCCGATAGGGAAACGTGTCCCCCTTGTGGGCGAAATGATAATCACTGCCTCTTTTTGCCGTGTATTTTCTTCTACGGGCAACATGGAACGACAGGATATCCGTGCTGAAATTTAAACTTATTCAGGGTTCGTTTGGCCTTTTTATACACTAATTGAGTTTCCTAGGCATTTAATGTCCATAATTCAAATCTGAACTACAAATACATGCTCCAGTTCACCAAAATGGCTAGAAAAATTATACATGTGTCCTTGGGTGCATGTTTAGGTTCCATGCCAGGAATGGGAATGAATTACAACCATACCGGCGTCCTGGCTCATCCTCAAACATTTGGAATCTCGGTTTTTAAATCCCCATAAATCCAAAACTCACCAGAAAGAAATGAAAGTTGGCATGGTGTCATGTCATGGCACATATATGTCGTGGTAAAAACATTGTCCAATTTGGGCCAAGCTTTATTACAAACCTGAAACCTCTTACAAACCAGAGCTTCTCTCAAAGAAGCCTCGTGGTTCCGATAGGGAAACGTGTTCCCCTTGTGGGCGAAACGATAATCACTGCCTCTTTTCGCCTTGTATTTTCTTCTACGGGCAACATGGAACGACATGATATCCGTGCTGAAATATAAACTTATTCAGGGTTCGTTTGGCCTTTTTATACACTAATTGAGTTTCCTAGGCATTTAATGTCCATAATTCAAATCTGAACTACAAATACATGCTCCAGTTCACCAAAATGGCTAGAAAAATTATACATGTGTCCTTGGGTGCATGTTTAGGTCCCATGCCAGGAATGGGAATGAATTACAACCATACCAGCGTCCTGGCTCGTCCTCAAACATTTGGAATCTCAGTTTTTAAATCCCCATAAATCCAAAACTCACCAGAAAGTCATCAAAGGTGGCATGGTGTCACATCATGGCACATATATGTCGTGGTAAAAACATTGTCCAATTTGGGCCAAGCTTTATTACAAATCGGAGCCTGTCGCAAGAACCCTCATGGTTACGATAGGGAAACGTGTCCCCTTGTGGGCGAAACGATAATCGCTCCCTCTTCTAGCCTTGTATTTTCTTCTACACGCAACACGGAACAACGGGAGATTCGCGCTGAACTTTGAAATTATTCAGGGTTCGTTTGACCTTTTTTATTCATTAATTGAGTTTTCTAGGTATTTAATGTCCATAATTCAAATCCGAACTGCAAATACATGCTCCAGTGCACCAAAATGGCTAGAAATAATGTACATGTGTCCTTGGGGTGCATGTTTAGGTCCCATGGAAGGAATGGGAATGAATTCAACCGTCTCGGCATCCTGGCTTGGCCATAAACATTGCGAATCTCGGTTTTTAAATCTTTGTAAATCCAAAACTCACCAGGAAATCATGAAACTTGGCATGGTGTCACTACATGGCACATATATGTCGTGGTAAAATAATTGTCCAATTTGGGCCAAGCTATATTACAAGCCTCTTACAAACCAAAGCTTCTCACAACCCTTGTGGTTCCGTTAGGGAAACATGCCCCTCTTGTGGGCGAAACGATAATCGATGCCTCTTCTCGCCTTGAACTTTGTTTTCTACAGGCAACATAGAATAACAGGAGTGTCGTGCTGAAATTTGAAACTGTTCAGGGTTCATTTGGCCATTTTATATATTAATTAAGTTTTCTAGGCATTTAATGTAGTCCATAATTCAAATTTGAACTACAAGCACATGCTCCAGTGAAGCAAAATGGGTGGGAAATCATACATGTGTCATTGGGCACATGTTTGGGTCTCATTGAAGGAATGAGAATGAATTACAAACTTCTCGTCGTCCTGAAACATTGAGAATCTCGGTTTTTAAGTCCCAGTAAATCGAAAACTCACCCAAAAAACATGAAACTTCGCATGGTTTCATGACATGGCACATATATGCCGTGGTAAAAAAATCGTCCAGTTTGAGACAAGGCGCACACATTAATAGCCAACGAAGTCCTTTTGAAACAAATAGCTGACACGTTAATATCGCAAACGGGTGTATTATATGAACCATGTGGCACACGTCCCTCTTTTACTACTTCTGCCAAAATTTAACCATACTCGATGGCGTGCGTGCCGTTGTTTGATTAGACGGGACGAGCACGAGAAGTCTGCCGTGCAGGCTCGACGGGACGCGTGCGAGCAGTCCACCGCGCAGGCTCAACGGGACACGTGCATCCTGTCCACCTCGCAGGCTCGACAGGACACGTGCAAGCAGCAAGGGCGCCCATGCTCATCGGGAAGCGAGCTCTTTGACCTCCATCCACCAGCCGCCTGCCTCGCTCACAACTTCTCCATTAATGGCGGCCGAGCCGCTGTTTAGCACGCGGTTAATTAAAGCACCTTGATGGAGGGTGTTTGCTTGTGATCCCATGGCCCCGCTCAATGTTAGCATTTGCTTTGTTCGTGTTTTCAACTCGTATTCCGGCCTAATTTAAAATGCCACATAGGGCAACGGATAATACGACAACAAATAAAATGGCAACGGATAATACGACGATAAATTTACAATGGCGCGGATAATAATTGTCTTACATATTCCGAATAATTTAAAATGCCACATACGGCAAAGCCCGGAAGACACGGGGGCAAGAGAAGAAGGAAATCGCAGACAACGATCTGGGTCGCTACTGTCTCTACTCGTCGATGGATCACCGAGCGACGACATCCTCCAGCTCCTTCATCAAGTCCTCACGACTTTGCTTGAAAGCCACCACGGATTCCTCCACCTCCTGCTCGCGCTCGATCCGTAGGTTCCTCAAGTCACCCATCAGTTTCTCGACGACCGCCGTCAGCGTCATCCCCGAGGCACTGCTCTGCTCATGCAACATCTTCCAGCCGGCGGCCTCCTCCTCCTTCTCGGCGAGCGCCTTGAGGAGCTTCGCATTGTCACCCATGTGTTGCTTGACGAGGCCGGTCGCCTTGTCAACCGAGGCATCGCTGATCTCGAGCAGCTTCATCAAGCCGTCGACCAACTCCTGCTGCTTAATGAGGCCAGCGAGAATGTAGTTGTCGCCGGCCAAGGACTTCAGCAACGCCAGCTCGTCGCGAACGCCGATACGGCGAGTGCGCTTGTGAGAGCCCTCGAGTGCCCGTGAGAGCTCGTTCGAGGGCTCCGCGGCGTGCTGGGACATCTCTGCTGTGGCTGCCGCTTTGCGGCGGGACCTCTCTAGTGCTTCCGCGGCCTTGGTCTTTGCTGCCTGGTTATATGTCCACCCGAAACTCCTCCTACCGGTCATGGCGTAACGACTTGATAGGAAAGACCAGTTTTGTGGGTGATGAGGAGAGGAACTGTGAAGTAATTTTTGAGTGGGTAGTTTTTATAGCCTGGTGCTAAGTGTGAACACATATTAGTTTGATCGGTGTGTACAGATTTGCAATTACTTATTGCATTGTAATCTGCAATGTGATGAGAAACAAGGTCAAAATTTATTGATGGTTCTGGCCCTACAAAGCCCGTTGCTGTTGTTCTGGCTCATCGCAAATAGTTCTTTTGGATCAACCATATGCCACGCATCGAAATCCCAGAACATGGGCCCGCGTTCTCGGATGTACGTGTACGTGTCTGCCCACTATCACACACGGTCAAGATATCACCATCGTGTCCGATCGATGCGCCGTCGCGCCTCCCACGGGGTGCCAGAAGGTTGACCACGTGGTTGCTCGCCATTGAGGCGGCCGCGGCTCATATTACACACATCTTGTTAAGTTGAACCATTTCTGTTCTCTTTCCTAATCGAAAACAGTTCATCCGAGTGAACCGTATGCCGTATGTGACACACACCTTGATCTGGCTGACCGTTTCTGTTGCATTCCCTAATAGCAAAGAGTTCATTGGAGTGAACTGTATGCCGTATATCGCACACACATTGATATGGCTGCCCGTTTCTGTTGTTCTGTCTAATAGCAAACAGTTCATATGGATCAACCGTATGCCCAGCATCGCACACGTAACTAAAATCTGAACCATGTTTGATGTCTCCGCCATCGCAAACGTTTTGCATCTTTTTTGACCGTTTTTTTACATCCCTGTTTGCGATTAATGCATCTCACACAGTTTCATCAAAGGGTCTCTGATCGTAGTGTCGCGTTAGCAGCATCCTGTAGTAGTGCTATGATCTCAGTCATTGAAGCAATTGCAATTTATTATAACATCGGAAAGAGTCAATGTAAGAGGTTTTGTATAGCAAGTCCACATACTCAACCATCTTTTAGTCTTTCATAATTGCTAACACTCACGCGATACTTATGAGTTCAAAGCCTCAGTCAGACACAGAGAAAGATATGGGCTTATAGTTTCGCCTCCCAACCTTTTACCTCAAGGGTAATGTCAACAACAATACTTTATGATAACCTACATCCGAGTGGATATATATATCTGGATCTTCCCCAACATATAGCTTGCCAAAAGGAAAAAGTGTAAAAAGGAAAGGTGAAGATCACCATGACTCTTGTATAAGGGTAGAAAGTGAAAGTAAAAGATAGGCCCTTCGCAGAGGGAAGCAGAGGTTGTCATGTGCCTTTATGGTTGGATGCACAAAATCTTAACGCAAAAGAACGTCACTTTATATTGCCGCTTGTGATAAAGAACTTTATTATGCAGTCCGTCGCTTTTATTTCTTCCATATCACAAGTTCGTATAAAGCTTATTTTCTTCACACTAAAAGATCATACATATTTAGAGAGCAATTTTTATTGCTTGCACTGATGACAACTTACTTGAAGGATCTTACTCAATCCATAGGTAGGTATAGTGGACTCTCATGGCAAAACTGGTTTAAGGGATGTTTGGATGCACAAGTAGTATCTCTACTTGGTGCAAAAGATTTGGCTAGCATAAGAGGGAAAGGCAAGCTCAACATGTTGGAGGATCCATGACAATATAACTTCTATTCAGATATAAGAAACATAACCCATCGTGTTGTCTTCATTGTCCAACATCAACTTTTTAGCATGTCATATTTTAATGAGTGCCCACAATCACAAAAGATGTCCAAGGTAGTATATTTATATGTGAAACCTCTCTTTCTTTATTACTTCCTATTAATTGCAACAATGACCAAAACTATGTTTGTCAACTCTCAACAAATTTTATTCATCATACTCTTTATATGTGAAGTCATCACTATCCATAAGATCATTATATAATCTTTTTATTTCTCTTATTCTATTCCTTCTTTATTTCTTTTTCTCAAGATCATAGCAAGAAAGCAAAGCTCTCAACTCAAAACTACTCTTTATTATATAACTCACGGACTCTATTACATAGAGGGAACTCAAAGCAAAACTCAAAGCTAGATCATACTAAAACTTTATTCTACTAAACTAGGATAAAACCAAAAGGATCGAACTAAGAAAAATGATAAAGGTAAAGATGTGATGGTGATACGATACCGGGGCACCTCCCCCAAGCTTGGCACAAGCCAAGGGGAGTGCCCATACCCATGTATTTAGGTCTCTTTCTTCGGAGGTGGTGATGTGATATTCTTGGCGATGATGCCCCTTAGAATGCGATTCTCCTCCTCAAGCTTATTTATTTGCTGCTTAAGATCCATTATATCCTTGCGGAGTTTACCCGTGACGGCTAGAGCTCCGATCACCCATGGATGTTTCCTAGCTGCGGGGGAAAAAGCAACACTCTTTTTCTTGTTTTCATAGGAGAGAAATCTAGCATTGGGAGGGATGACCGAATTCGGTATTGCTGAGCTCTAGAGTTCCTCCAGCATATCTCCAAGTTGAAGGCGAGAGGTAGCTTCTTGGTCCTCCTCCATGGCATCCACCCTTTTCAAGTCGGCCTCCATCTCTTCCACCGTTGACTGACCGAAGTGGTCAGCTTCGCTATATGCTCTTGGGCCCGGTGTCGGGTGAGAGACACAACTCTCCCCGACCGACTCTTGCAAAGACATCTTGCTCCAAATCTGCTGCAGAAACAGCTCAAAACAAAAACAGGAGATATTGTCATGGTACTATGGTCAAAACCTTCGGGAGATTATATAATGAATTTTTACCGACCAAAAGGAGTGTACTACAAGAAAACAGAGTCCGGGGGCACACGAGGTGCCCACAAGACAGGGAGGTGCGCCCAGGGGGTAGGGCGCGCCCCCAGGCTTGTCGCCTCCTCGTGCACTTTTCGGACTACTTTTAATTTTCCTAATTTTTTAAATATTCCAAAATAGAGTAAAATTGCCATTGGAAAAGTTTTGGAGTCGGTTTACTTACCGTACCACATACCTATTCCTTTTCGGAGTCTGAAACATTCTGGTAGGTCTCCTTTATGTACTCCTCCGGGGTTATGTTAGTAATAATATTGGTTTCAACATTTATGGGAGTACCTGAGATATAATATTTGATTCTTTGCCCGTTTACCACCTTCGGCGTTGTTAATCTTGATGGCACCGGAACGATAAACTTCCTCAACAATGTAAGGCCCTTCCCATTTAGAGAGAAGCTTTCCTGCAGAAAATCTTAGACGAGAATTGTATAGCAAGACATGGTCACCTACATTAAATTCACGCCTTTGTATCCTTTTGTCATGCCATCTTTTAACCTTTTCTTTAAACAGCTTGGCATTTTCATAAGCCTGGGTTCTCCATTCATCAAGTGAGCTAATATCAAATAACCTCTTCTCATCATCAAATTTGAAATCATAGTTGAGCTCTTTAATTGCCCAATAAGCTTTATGTTCTAGCTCGAGAGGTAAGTGACATGCTTTTCCATAAACCATTTTATACGGAGACATACCCATAGGGTTTTTATAGGCAGTTCTATAAGCCCATAATGCATCATCAAGTGTCTTAGATCAATTCTTTCTAGATCTATTGACAGTCTTTTGCAAGATCAATTTAATTTCTCTATTGCTCAATTCTACTTGACCACTAGACTGAGGATGATAAGGAGATGCAATTCTATGGTTGACATCATATTTAGCAAGCAATTTTCGGAAAGCACCATGAATAAAGTGTGGACCACCAGCAGTCATTAAATATCTAGGGACTCCAGACCTTGGGAAAATAACTTCTTTAAGCATTTTAATAGAAGTGTTATGATCAGCACTACTAGTTGGAATAGCTTCTACCCACTTAGTAACATAATCAATAGCAACTAAAATATGTGTATACCCATTAGAGGAAGGAAAAGGTCGCATATAATCAAAACCCCAAACATCAAATGGTTCAATAACAAGTGAATAATTCATAGGCATTTCCTGACGTCTACTAATATTACTAATCCTTTGACATTCATCACAAGACAAGACAAACTTACGAGCATCCTTGAAAAGAGTAGGCCAATAAAAACCAGACTATAATACCTTGTGTGCAGTTCTATCTCCAGCATGCACTACAAAAAAAAGACACATCCGTGACATTTTGGGCCGAACGAATTTTTTTCTGTCATGCTTATGACACTTCTATGACGATAATTGTGACAAAAGCACGTATCATCATAGATGTGGTGGGCTCCTACTTCTATGACAAAAAATCATGACAGAAAATGGGCTTTTCATCCTGGGCGGGCCGGAGACGCAGCTGCATGACATTCTTTGGGCCGTCCATGACGGAAAAAATCGTGGTAGAAGCGAGGGCGAGGAAAATATCGGGGAGTTCCCGGTTACGGTGGGTGGTCGGGGCCAAGCGATGCACTGTGGTTTGCGCGTTTCTCTCGTGTACGCGCATGTGTGCGAGGCGTTGGGCTCTAACTGAACCCGAGCGATCGCACTGCTAGCTATGTTACTAAACCCGAGCGATTGATCCCTTGGCTGTTAACTGAACCCAAGCGATTCATTCGCTACTGACTGAACCCGAGCGATTCCTTCGCTGCTGCTGCTAACTGAACCCGAGCGATCGATCACTGCTGCTGCTTACTGAAGCCGATCGAGCCCCCGTGCGAGATGTAGCCAACCGGTGTTGGGTTGCCTCTCGATGAACAGTGACCGTTGCTACCGTGCGTGCGGTACGTAGAACGAGTCGAGACGTGGTGAGTCGAGCCGGTTGGTTGGCTGTGGATGAACAGTTCCCGATGGGGGTTGGATGAACAGGACCCCGTGGTAGTAGGCTGTTGCCGCTGGATGAACAGGACCCCGAGGAGGCCGCCGCACCCCAGCCGGTTGGGGGTGGATGAACAGGACCCCGTGGAGGCTCTATGAACAGTAGCCGGTGGAGGCTGGATGAACAGTAGCCCATTGATGAACAGTAGCTGGTGGAGGCTGGAGGAGGTCGGCGGTGGATGAACATTATCCTATGGAGGCTGGAGCGAGGCAGTAGACGATGGATGAACAAGACCCTGTTTCGACCGTAGGCGCTCCAACATAAGTCCTTTTCCTCCGTTTTGCGGTACGCCACACCCCTCCTGATCAACAGGACCCCGTTTCGATCGTAGGCACTCGAACACAAGTCCATTTCCTCCGTTTTGTGGTACGCCAGACCCTTCTAGATGAACAGGACCCTGTTTCGACCGTACGCAGTCGAACAGAAGGCCCGTTTCCTCTGTTCTGCGGTACGCCAGACCTTGTTTCGGCTGTTCCGTCCAAGCCAGTTGGCTCCCGATGAACACGACGTATTCCCTTGCCTCCCGATGAACACGACGCATTCCGTTACCTCCCGATGAACACGACGCAGTTTCTCCGTTCCGACCCAGCCGGTTGGCTTCCGATGAACAGGACGCCATTGTTGCTGTCCATTGCCTCTCCATGTACACGAGCCCTGGCCGTACGTATGCATGAGTACGCGTTCGAGACCCCGCCCGTATATACGTACGTGGCCGTATTTTTTGCCATCTGGCTGTACGTACGTGTACACGGTTTTGACTGGACTGCCTGAACTGCTACCGCTCCTTACTCGGCCACGGTTCATCGTGGCAGACAGACCGATCGACCGGTATGTACACAGACAATGCTACATACGCTTCAACCGGGTGGGTCCTAGCTGTCAGGGAGGGCAAGGAGGCATTTCCTTACGTGCGAATATATAGCTGGCGGGTCCCAGCGGTCAGGGGCGGAATCATATATTTTTTGCCTGTAATAAGGAGGCACTTCCTTGCGTGCAAATATGTCATTGGTGGGTCCCAGTTGTCAGGGGCAGGCATAAGGAGGCACTTCCTTCCTTGCGAAGATATAGTTGTGGTGGGTCCCAGCTTTCAGGGGGAGGAATAATTTTATTTTCGTGTAATAAGGAGGCAGTTGCATGCGTGCGTCCATGGACCTGGTGCGTACCCACTGTCAGCCTCTCCACGTACAATCCTCTTCTGATGACTCTCGTTTGTTGACCACGTTGACCACGCCGCGCCGAGCGCACCAAGGCGCCGCAACGAGCCGGTGATGGGAAGACGCGGCAGTGGAGTCACAGACGGAGAGGTGTACGAGGGTTAACTGGTTCTGGTGCGGCGTGGTTCTGCAATCGGCGGAGAATAACAGGAGGTGTGGAGGGGTGGAGGGATGGCTTGGCCGGCGGTGGGGTAGCGCTTCGCAGCGAAGCGTGCTAAGTAGAGCTGCTAGCAGCCGGAGATGGGAGCAGGTGGTCCCGGCGGCGCTGGAGGAAGAAGACGAGAGATTGAAGATGAATGAAGGACATTGGATGTAAATCCAATGGCTATCGATGTCAGAATCATTTGTTGACTAAGTTGACAACGCCTTGCATTGGCTTCGACATATTGGCCCACATTTTAGCCTCCAAAAATGTCACACATATTCAACCCATTTTTTTAGAATTGACAGTCCATTCGCTGCACTGGGTGAACAAATAATGTAGCGTCCATGCGGCCCATTAATTTTTTTCTAAAAAAACTACAGCCCATTTGCACTTTCTAGATATACACGAATTTGCTTACCTGATTGAACAAATAATGTAGCGTCCATGCGGCCCATTTATTTTTTCCTAAAAAATTACAGTCCATTTGCACTTTCTCGAAATTCATGATTTTGCTGGGCTGGTTCTAATTAGAATGTTGCATTGGGCGAGCAGTGTTATCAAAAAATAAACAGGGGCTGAGCATTTTGTTATAATATAGCGAACGGGCCTGTAGCCTAGTGGTGGCAATGACCTTAGTAGCACCCCAGGTCCTGGGTTCGACTCCCGGTGGGAGCGGATTTAAACAGGCCTGGGCAAAAATTTCTGGAATAAAAGGACTGTGGGGCTGTTGCTCTACACTAAATAGTGAAAAAAATTGTTATAAATATATTTAAATAATAAGTGCTTTATTTACATTGGTCCTTAAATCTTACCAAGCTTTTGTACACAATCACCTGTATTTTCGTTGACCTTAAGTAAAAAAAACCAGGATTTTATTGTTAAACATTTATTTTTATAAGTTCATAATACATGGGATATATTTTATATATATATATGTAAGTGTCTGTTAAATATATGATGATAATAACAATAATATATAATAACATATAAAATAATATAAATATAAATAATATAGTTAGAAGGGAAACATAAGGTGGACCTGGCATTCCTATTCTTATATAGAAAAATAGAACAGACCTCTGCGTTTTTTTTAAAAAAATACATAAGTTGGGCTGCGGATGTTTAAGAACAAATAAACCTAGGATGGGAGGGCCATAGGCCGGTTGATACATGACGGCCCTCAAACAAATACAAACTGGCATGTCATGGCCTGCACATGTTAAAAAAGAAAGCCTAGACTGGGCAGCCCACAACCCAGCTGATACTTGTTGGCCCACTGATAATAAATGATACATGCCAGCTCCCCGATGACTAGCTTCATTGTAAATTTATCTCCTTTAGTAACTATGTTGACAAACCCGTGGCCCCAACGTCAGTATAGCATTAGGAGGAAGTATTTTTTCAATGAGGCACTTGCTTGCGTACGGCCATGGACCTAGTAGGGCCATAGACGTGCTACAGTAGTGGTAGATGTTGTGCCTAATTTCTAGTGGAAGTACTGGAGTAGCCCAGTGGCCAAGTTCCACTCCCCAACCGCTGCTCCGCCCGGGTTCGATTCCACCTGATGCAGTGAAAATATCCACAAATTTTTGCCTCTGCCTCTGACATGTGGGTGCCCATTGTCATCTACGCACACCACCTCCAACACACTCAACATTGCGTGGGCATTTTGAAAATAGCATATCTTTTTGACTGTGCATCATATGAAGATGTGCTATGCATGAATGTTGATCAGCATGATGTTAACTGGCTGGTAGTTCCATTTTCGACCATGAATAAAACTTCCAACATGATGTTATCCCTATTTGAAAAGGGGGTGTTAATATAAATTCTCTACCTCGGAAACTTGCAGTTTCTTATCTGAAACTGAAACTTGCAGTTTCTTCTCTGAGAATCACATTGTCTGCACTTTTATATGAAACTACATTTTTTAAAGTGCTAAAAATAGATCTCTAGAATTCATAAAATACTTCATATGCTCAATACTGCAAATCTGAAATTCAAAAGACATTCATATCTGAAAGTACTCTCAAATCTGAAACACAAAACATAACCTGCAAATACTGACAACCCTAAGCTCCTCCTCAGACTATTTGGGGGGGGGAGTCCCCTCCTATTCCTCGGCAGCAGACAGCCGCCCCTTGGGACGAGGTGAATGGCGAGGGAGAGGATGGCGGGGAAGCGTCGTCGCGCCAACTATTTTTCTCCTCTTGCAGTTGGGTTCGGTTGACGAAGACTCCATCGGCTCGCTCTGCCATGGCACCCTCACAAACGGCACCGTGTAGATGCTCGATCCTTCAATATCGGGTGGATGATCCAGCTTGGATCGATACTCCCACCACCGCAGCCTCACGATCGGATCCGGTGAATCTGTTTGCTCCATGGCCCAGAGGAGCAGCTCTATGTACTCCTGCGTGACTCCGTCCCGCTGTATCGCCTCCTTTTCGCTCTTTTCCAGATATTTCACCATCGCTTTTGCCGTCGTCGCTAATTGCTCCGGGTTGTCAAACCAAGACTGTATCTCCAACATCCTAGCTAGCTTCACAGGGTCGCCGCCTGCAAGCCACACGTATCGACTATACTCCTCCATCGATCTACTTCTCCGCAACACCTTCACTCGCCGGTGGTGGTTTTTGAATGGAAGAGGAGAGGAGCGGCGCTGGTTTTGGATTAGAACGGGAGAGGAGCGGCGGTGGTTTTGAAATGGAAGAGGAGAGGAGCGGCGCTGGTTTTGGATTGGAACAGGAGAGGAGCGGCGGTGGTTTTGAAATGGAAGAAGAGAGGAGCGGCGCTGGATTTGCATTGGAATAGGAGAGGAGCGGCGGTGGTTTAAGAGGAGAGGAGCGGCGCTGGTCTTGGAAGTATTTTTTTTGTTTTGCTTATTTTGGGTCAAAGTTTGACCACGTACTGTATTTGACAAGCAAAATGTGAATGCATGTCATCAAAAATTGTATCGTTTGGTTTGTATCTGAATGTACTTACAAATTATATTATTTTTGCAATGTATTGTTGGAAATATGCCCTAGAGGCAATAATAAAGTGGTTAGTATTATATTTCCTTGTTCATGATAATTGTCTATTGTTCATGCTATAATTGTGTTATCCGGAAATCGTAATACATGTGTGAATACATAGACCACAACATGTCCCTAGTGAGCCTCTAGTTGACTAGCTCGTTGATCAATAGATGGTTACGGTTTCCTGACCATGGACATTGGATGTCGTTGATAATGGGATCACATCATTAGGAGAATGATGTGATGGACAAGACCCAATACTAAGCATAGCACTAGATCGTGTGGTTCGTCTGCTAAAGCTTTTCTAATGTCAAGTATCATTTCCTTAGACCATGAGATTCTGCAACTCCCGGATACTGTAGGAATGCTTTGGGTGTATCAAACGTCACAACGTAACTGGGTGACCATAAAGGTGCACTACAGGTATCTCCGAAAGTGTCTGTTGGGTTGGCACGAATCGAGACTGGGATTTGTCACTCCGTATGACGGAGAGGTATCTCTGGGCCCACTCGGTAATGCATCATCATAATGAGCTCAATGTGACTAAAGAGTTAGCCACAGGATCATGCGGTACGGAACGAGTAAAGAGACTTGCCGGTAACGAGATTGAACAAGGTATAGGGATACCGACGATCGAATCTCGGGCGAGTATCATACCGGTAGACAAAGGGAATTGTGTACGGGATTGATTGAATCCCCGACATCGTGGAACATGTGGGAGCCAACATGGGTATCCAGATCCCACTGTTGGTTATTGGCCGGAGAGATGTCTCGGTCATGTCTGCATGGTTCCCGAACCCGTAGGGTCTACACACTTAAGGTTCGGTGACGCTAGAGTTGTTATGGGAAATAGTATGTGGTTACCGAATGTTGTTCGGAGTCCCGGATGAGATCCCGGACGTCACGAGGAGTTCCGGAATGGTCCGGAGGTGAAGATTTATATATGGGAAGTCATCATACGGTCACCGGAAGTATTCGGGGGTTTGCCGGTATTGTACCGGGACCACCGAAGGGGTTCCGGGGGTCCACCTGCCCCAGAGGGCCCTATGGGCTGTATGTGGGAGGGAACCAGCCCCTAAGTGGGCTGGGCGCCATCCCCCCTAGGGCCCATGCGCCTAGGGTTGGGGGGAAACCCTAAAGGGGGCGCCCCCCTTGGCTTAGGGGGCAAGCCCCCTCCCCCTGGCCGCCGCCCCCCCTCTAGATCTGATCTAGAGGGGCCGGCCCCCTTCCCCCTGGCCCTATAAATAGAGGGGAGGAGGGAGGGCAGCAGCACCTCATCCAAGGCGCAGCCCTCCCCCTCTCCAACACCCCCTCCTCCTCCGTTGAGCTTGGCGAAGCCCTGTCGGAGAACTGCCAACTCCACCACCACGCCGTCGTGCTGCCGGAGTTATCTTCCCCAACCTCTCCCTCCTCCTTGCTGGATCAAGGCGCGGGAGATGTCACCGGGCTGCACGTGTGTTGAACGCGGAGGCGCCGTTGTTCGGCGCTTAGATCGGAATCGACCGCGATCTGAATCGCTACGTGTACGACTACTCCAACCGCGTTCTTGCAACGCTTCCGCATCGCGATCTTCAAGGGTATGAAGATGCACTCCTCTCTCTCTCGTTGCTAGTCTCTCCATAGATTGATCTTGGTGATGCGTAGGAATTTTTTTTCATTTACTACTACGTTCCCCAACAGTGGCATCATGAGCTAGGTCTATGCATAGTTTCTATGCACGAGTAGAACACAAGTTGTTGTGGGCGTCAATTTTGTCAATTTACTTGCCGTTACTAGTCTTATCTTGATTCGGCGGCATCGTGGGATGAAGCGGCCCGGACCGACCTTACACGTACGCTTACGTGAGACAGGTTCCACCGACCGACTTGCACTAGTTGCATAAGGTGGCTAGCGGGTGTCTGTCTCTCCCACTTTAGTCGGATCGGATTCGATGAAAAGGGTCCTTATGAAGGGTAAATAGAAATTGGCATATCACGTTGTGGTTTTGGCGTAGGTAAGAAACGTTCTTGCTAGAAACCTATAGCAGCCATGTAAAAAAAAATAATCTTTGCAACAACAATTAGAGGACGTCTAACTTGTTCTTGCAGCATATGCCGTGTGATGTGATATGGCCAAAAGGATGTGATGAATGATAATATGTGATGTATGAGATTGATCATGTTCTTGTAATAGGAATCACGACTTGCATGTCGATGAGTATGACAACCGGCAGGAGCCATAGGAGTTGTCTTAATTTATTGTATGACCTGCGTGTCAATGAAAACGCCATGTAATTACTTTACTTTATTGCTAACCGTTAGCCATAGTAGTAGAAGTAATAGTTGGTGAGACAACTTCATGAAGACACGATGATGGAGATCATGGTGTCATGCTGGTGACGATGATGATCATGGTGCCCCGAAGATGGAGATCAAAAGGAGCAAAATGATATTGGCCATATCATGTCACTTTATAATTTGCATGTGATGTTTATCATGTTTACATCTTATTTGCTTAGAACGACGGTAGCATAAATAAGATGATCCCTCGCTAAAATTTCAAGAACGTGTTTCCCCTAACTGTGCACCGTTGCGAAGGTTCGTTGTTTAGAAGCACCACGTGATGATCGGGTGTGATAGATTCTAACGTTCTAATACAACGGGTGTAAGCCAGATTTACACATGCAAAACACTTAGGTTGACTTGACGAGCCTAGCATGTACAGACATGGCCTCGGAACACGGAAGACCGAAAGGTCGAACATGAGTCGTATAGAAGATACGATCAACATAGAGATGTTCACCGTTGATGACTAGTCCGTCTCACGTGATGATCGGACACGGCCTAGTCGATTCGGATCATGTATCACTTAGATGACTAGAGGGATGTCTATCTGAGTGGGAGTTCATTGAATAATTTGATTAGATGAACTTAATTATCATGAACTTAGTCTAAAATCTTTACAATATGTCTTGTAGATCAAATGGCCCACGCTAATGTTGCCCTCAACTTCAACGCATTCCGAGAGAAAACCAAACTGAAAGACGATGGTAGCAACTACACGGACTGGGTCCGTAACTTGAGGATCATCCTCATAGCTGCCAAGAAAGCATATGTCCTTGAAGCACCGCTAGGTGACGCACCTGTTTTCCCAGCAACTCAAGACGTTATGAACGCCTGGCAGTCGCGTAGTGATGATTACTCCCTGGTTCAGTGCGGCATGCTTTACAGCTTAGAACCGGGGCTCCAAAAGTGTTTTGAGCAACACGGAGCATATGAGATGTTCCAAGAGCTGAAAATGGTTTTCCAAGCTCATGCCCGGGTCGAGAGATATGAAGTCTCCGACAAGTTCTACAGTTGTAAGATGGAGGAGAATAGTTCTGTCAGCGAGCATATACTCAAAATGTCTGGGTTGCACAACCGCTTGTCTCAGCTGGGAGTTAATCTCCCGGATGACGCGGTCGTTGACAGAATCCTTCAGTCGCTTCCACCTAGCTACAAGAGCTTTGTGATGAACTTCAATATGCAGGGGATGGAAAAAACCATTCCTGAGGTATATTCAATGCTGAAATCAGCGGAGGTGGAGATCAAAAAGGAACATCAAGTGTTGATGGTGAATAAAACCACTAAGTTCAAGAAAGGCAAGGGTAAAAAGAACTTCAAGAAGGACGGCAAGGGAGTTGCCGCGCCCGGTAAGCAAGCTGCCGGGAAGAAGCCAAAGCATGGACCCAAACCTGAGACTGAGTGCTTTTATTGCAAGGGAAACGGTCACTGGAAGCGGAACTGCCCCAAGTACTTAGCGGATAAGAAGGCCGGCAATACCAAAGGTATATGTGATATACATATTATTGATGTGTACCTTACCAGCGCTCGTAGTAGCTCCTGGGTATTTGATACCGGTGCGGTTGCTCATATTTGTAACTCAAAACAGGAGCTGCGGAATAAGCGGAGACTGGCGAAGGACGAGGTGACAATGCGCGTCGGGAATGGTTCCAAGGTCGATGTGATCGCCGTCGGCACGCTACCTCTACATCTACCTTCGGGATTAGTTTTAAACCTCAATAATTGTTATTTAGTACCAACTTTAAGCATGGACATTGTATTAGGATCTCGTTTGATGTGAGATGGCTACTCATTTAAATCCGAGAATAATGGTTGTTCTATTTATATGAGAGATATGTTTTATGGTCATGCCCCGCTGGTCAATGGTTTATTCTTATTGAATCTCGAACGTGATGTTACACATATTCATAGTGTGAATGCCAAAAGATGTAAGGTTGATAATGATAGTCCCACATACTTGTGGCACTGCCGCCTTGGTCACATTGGTGTCAAACGCATGAAGAAACTCCATGCAGATGGACTTTTGGAGTCTCTTGATTATGAATCATTTGACACGTGCGAACCATGCCTCATGGGCAAAATGACCAAGACTCCATTCTCCGGAACAATGGAGCGAGCAACCAACTTATTGGAAATCATACATACTGATGTGTGCGGTCCAATGAGTGTTGAGGCTCGCGGTGGTTATCGTTATGTTCTCACCCTCACTGATGACTTAAGTAGATATGGGCATGTCTACTTAATGAAACACAAGTCTGAGACCTTTGAAAAGTTCAAGGAATTTCAAAGTGAGGTTGAGAATGAACGTGACAGGAAAATAAAGTTCTTACGATCGGATCGTGGAGGGGAATATTTGAGTCACGAATTTGGCACGCACTTAAGGAAATGTGGAATTGTCTCACAACTCACGCCGCCTGGAACACCTCAGCGTAATGGTGTGTCCGAACGTCGTAATCGCACTCTATTAGATATGGTGCGATCTATGATGTCCCTTACCAATCTACCGCTATCTTTTTGGGGTTATGCTTTAGAGACTGCTGCATTCACTTTAAATAGGGCTCCGTCGAAATCCGTTGAGACGACACCATATGAATTATGGTTTGGGAAGAAACCTAAGCTGTCGTTTCTGAAAGTTTGGGGATGCGATGCTTATGTCAAGAAACTTCAACCTAAAAAGCTCGAACCCAAATCGGAAAAATGCGTATTCATAGGATACCCTAAGGAAACTATTGGGTATACCTTCTACCTTAGATCCGAAGGCAAGATCTTTGTTGCCAAGAATGGATCCTTTCTGGAGAAAGAGTTTCTCTCGAAAGAAGTAAGTGGGACGAAATTAGAACTTGATGAGGTACCCCCTCTTGAACCGGAGAGTAGCGCAGCTCAGGAAGATGTTTCTGTGGTGCCTGCACCGACTAGAGAGGAAGTTAATGATGATGATCATAAAACTTCGGATCAAGTTGCTACTGATCTTCGTAGGTCCACGAGGACACGTTCCGCACCAGAGTGGTACGGCAACCCTGTCCTGGAAATCATGTTGTTAGACAACGATGAACCTTCGAACTATGAAGAAGCGATGGCGGGCCCGGATTCCAACAAATGGCTTGAAGCCATGAAATCCGAGATAGGATCCATGTATGAAAACGAAGTATGGACTTTGACAGACTTGCCCGATGATCGGCAAGCCATAGAGAACAAATGGATCTTTAAGAAGAAGACAGACGCGGATGGTAATGTGACCATCTATAAGGCTCGACTTGTCGCTAAGGGTTATCGACAAGTTCAAGGGGTTGACTACGATGAGACCTTCTCACCCGTAGCGAAGCTGAAGTCCGTCCGAATCATGTTAGCAATTGCCGCATTCTATGATTATGAGATATGGCAAATGGACGTCAAAACGACATTCCTTAATGGTTTCCTTAAGGAAGAATTGTATATGATGCAGCCGGAAGGTTTTGTCGATCCTAATAATGCTGACAAGGTATGCAAGCTCCAGCGCTCAATCTATGGGCTGGTGCAAGCATCTCGGAGTTGGAACATTCGCTTTGATGAGATGATCAAAGCGTTTGGGTTTACACAGACTTATGGAGAAGCCTGTGTTTACAAGAAAGTGAGTGGGAGCTCTGTAGCATTTCTCATATTATATGTGGATGACATACTATTAATGGGAAATGATATAGAATTCTTGGAAAGCATAAAGGCCTACTTGAATAAGTGTTTTTCAATGAAGGACCTTGGAGAAGCTGCTTACATATTAGGCATCAAGATCTATAGAGATAGATTGATACGCCTCATTGGTCTTTCGCAAAGCACATACCTTGACAAGATATTGAAGAAGTTCAATATGGATCAGTCCAAGAAGGGGTTCTTGCCTGTATTGCAAGGTGTGAGATTGAGCACGGCTCAATGCCCGACCTTGGCAGAAGATAGAGAAAAGATGAGTGTCATCCCCTATGCCTCAGCCATAGGGTCTATTATGTATGCCATGCTGTGTACCAGACCTGATGTGAACCTCGCCGTAAGTTTGGTAGGGAGGTACCAAAGTAATCCCGGCATGGAACACTGGACAGCGGTCAAGAACATCCTGAAGTACCTGAAAAGGACTAAGGATATGTTTCTCGTTTATGGAGGTGACGAAGAGCTCGTCGTAAAGGGTTACGTCGATGCTAGCTTCGACACAGATCTGGATGACTCCAAGTCACAAACCGGATACGTGTATATTTTGAATGGTGGGGCAGTCAGCTGGTGCAGTTGCAAGCAAAGCGTCGTGGCGGGATCTACATGTGAAGCGGAGTACATAGCAGCCTCGGAGGCAGCACATGAAGCAGTCTGGATGAAGGAGTTCATCACCGACCTAGGAGTTATTCCCAATGCGTCGGGCCCAATGACTCTCTTCTGTGACAACACTGGAGCTATTGCCCTTGCCAAGGAGCCCAGGTTTCACAAGAAGACCAGGCATATCAAGCATCGCTTCAACTCCATTCGTGAACATGTTCAAGATGGAGACATAGATATTTGTAAAGTGCATACGGATCTGAATGTCACAGATCCATTGACTAAACCTCTTCCACGAGCAAAACATGATCAACACCAGAACTCTATGGGTGTTCGATTCATCACAATGTAACTAGATTATTGACTCTAGTGCAAGTGGGAGACTATTGGAAATATGCCCTAGAGGCAATAATAAAGTGGTTATTATTATATTTCCTTGTTCATGATAATTGTCTATTATTCATGCTATAATTGTGTTATCCGGAAATCGTAATACATGTGTGAATACATAGACCACAACATGTCCCTAGTGAGCCTCTAGTTGACTAGCTCATTGATCAATAGATGGTTACGGTTTCCTGACCATGGACATTGGATGTCGTTGATAACAGGATCACATCATTAGGAGAATGATGTGATGGACAAGACCCAATCCTAAGCATAGCACTAGATCGTGTGGTTCGTCTACTAAAGCTTTTCTAATGTCAAGTATCATTTCCTTAGACCATGAGATTGTGCAACTCCCGGATACCGTAGGAATGCTTTGGGTGTATCAAACGTCACAACGTAACTGGGTGACCATAAAGGTGCACTACAGGTATCTCCGAAAGTGTCTGTTGGGTTGGCACGAATCGAGACTGGGATTTGTCACTCCGTATGATGGAGAGGTATCTCTGGGCCCACTCGGTAATGCATCATCATAATGAGCTCAATGTGACTAAAGAGTTAGCCATGGGATCATGCGTTACGGAACGAGTAAATAGACTTGCCGGTAACGAGATTGAACAAGGTATAGGGATACCGAGGATCGAATCTGGGGCGAGTATCATACCGGTAGACAAAGGGAATTATGTACGGGATTGATTGAATCCCCGACATCGTGGTTCATCCGATGAGATCATCGTGGAACATGTGGGAGCCAACATGGGTATCCAGATCCCACTGTTGGTTATTGGCCGGAGAGATGTCTCGGTCATGTCTGCATGGTTCCCGAACCCGTAGGGTCTACACACTTAAGGTTCGGTGACGCTAGAGTTGTTATGGGAAATAGTATGTGGTTACCGAATGTTGTTTGGAGTCCTGGATGAGATCCCGGACGTCACGAGGAGTTCCGGAATGGTCCGGAGGTGAAAATTTATATATGGGAAGTCATCATACGGTCACCGGAAGTATTCGGGGGTTTGCCGGTATTGTACCGGGACCACCGAAGGGGTTCCGGGGGTCCACCTGCCCCGGAGGGCCCTATGGGCTGTATGTGGGAGGGAACCAGCCCCTAAGTGGGCTGGGCGCCATCCCCCCTAGGGCCCATGCGCCTAGGGTTGGGGGGAAACCCTAAAGGGGGCGCCCCCCATGGCTTGGGGGGCAAGCCCCCTCCCCCTGGCCGCCGCCCCCCCTCTAGATCTGATCTAGAGGGGCCGGCCCCCTTCCCCTTGGCCCTATAAATAGAGGGGAGGAGGGAGGGCAGCAGCACCTCATCCAAGGCGCATCCCTCCCCCTCTCCAACACCCCCTCCTCCTCTGTTGAGCTTGGCGAAGCCCTGCCGGAGAACTTCCAACTCCACCACCACGCCGTCGTGCTGCCGGAGTTATCTTCCCCAACCTCTCCCTCCTCCTTGCTGGATCAAGGCGCGGGAGACGTCACCGGGCTGCACGTGTGTTGAACGCGGAGGCGCCGTTGTTCGGCGCTTAGATCGGAATCGACCGCGATCTGAATCGCTGCGTGTACGACTCCTCCAACCGCGTTCTTGCAACGCTTCTGCATCGCGATCTTCAAGGGTATGAAGATGCACTCCTCTCTCTCTCGTTGCTAGTCTCTCCATAGATTGATCTTGGTGATGCGTAGGAATTTTTTTTGATTTACTACTACGTTCCCCAACACGTATAACATATATTTTATTTGTGAAAATCATGGTCAAATATGACCCAGAATACAAGGGAGACTAGTTAATGTGGGGTCGCTTTCTTAATTGAAGGGTAAATTGATTTTGATTTTGATCCAGTCACAGCGTGCCGGCCCTCTCGTCCAATCCTAAATCGCTGCCGCACGCTCCTCTCCCTCTTCTCCATTGCAAAACCACCCCCTCTCCTCTCCATCATCTCCATTCAAAAACCACCGTCTTGCCTCTCCCTCTTCTCAATTGCAAAACCACCCCCTCTCCTCTCCATCTTCTCCATTGCAAAACCACTGTCTCGCCTCTCCCTCATCTCCATTGCAAGACCACCGTCTCTCCTCCCATCTTCCAAAGCTAGCACCAGACCTCTCAGAAGGACATCTTTGGAGAGGATGCAGCAGCGAATCGGGCAGATCGCCAGCGGCGACTAGGCAAAGTTAGTCAGGTTGAAGGAGATCCTTACTTGGTTTGATAATGAGTGGGAGATTTCGAGGACGGTGAGGGCCATGTGGCAATGTATGCGAAAGAGCGAGACGGCGGCGATGAGGGCGGCGATGTACTCCCCGGCAGCAGTCACGCCGCAGTCCTTCAAGTTCATCGAGTATCTCCTCTGGGCGATGGAGCAGCTAGATTCACCCGACGCAAAAGTTAGGCGGAGGTGGTGGGCGTACAGGTCGAAGGTCGAGCATCCAGAGGATAACGAATCGATCGAGTACAGTGTGCCGTTCGTGAGGGTGCAGTGCTAGCCGGAGCTACAGGAATATTCATTCTCCCACCACAAGAGGAGGCCGGATGGAACGACGTCACTTCCCCGCCGTTCTCCATGGTTCCCTCGCCGCTCGCCTCGTTTCAACGGCGGCGGTAGGGCTTAATGTAAGCTTCGCACTAACCTAATCTTCCATCTGCTCATGCTTACAATCAGTGTGACGGCTAATGAAAATCATGCTTACAATCAGTCTCCGAGTACTACGCCAATCACCCTAAAATAGCTCTGGACCAAAAACAAAGTTGTGACACTGTGTACAAATAAAGAAAAATAGATTGGTGCTTCTTTCAGAAAAGAGTACTCCCTAGAAAAGTGCCAATATAAGCTACTAGTATTTGATTAGAGGATTTGCTACTGAGAAAGATCCATCCACAGAGAGCGCCGCCCATCCGACTGGTGGTGGATGGCAATGCTTAGATAGAGCATGGTTGGTATCGGTAATTTTTACTTGGCACCTCGCACTCTGCATATATGCCGGTTCCATCCGTACATTTGTGCAGTTCCACCAAAATGCAGCTGAATAACCCTGTTTGCACAGATAATGAAAAAAGCGTGATTACATTATAGTGGCACTAGTTGATGAAACATACACTAATAAATAGAAGAAACTTCATTTTCTTAATGGGAAAATATTGCGATAGTATCACAGTATGCCATGCTGCGAGGGCGAGATGGGCCCTGCGATGCCTCATACGATAGGCCTCATATTGGAAATCGACCCAATTCTCCCTGATACACCTTCTGCCAGTGATGAACATCAGTGTACAGTGGTAGTACAAGGAGGGGCCTTGAGACATTCCAATCTCTATTTTTGTGCAGATCAACTAAAATTAAGCACCCCAATTTGCAGAAACACTTAAAACATTAACAATGGGACTAGTTGATGAAACATATTGTCGGTGCAACAAACCCCAGGCGTGTGTTGCCCGGACTATACACAGGCTCGATGGCAAGGATGCGGCATCCAAGGCAAGGCCAAGCAGAAGAGATAGCTCTTTGAGAAATCAAAGGGCGGATCAAGAAGACCAAGACCAACCAAATGAGCAAGATATCACTCAGGAAGAACCTCCCTTGCCGAGCTGGCGAGCCTGGCAGGGTCAGGGTTACCCCGAAGACAAGTCTCAAGACTCCTCCGGCAATCTTGCCGGGGGAGCCGAGGGCGGATTACCCCGCCAAGGCTCCACCGCTCCACCTCACAGCAGCGCAAGTCACCTATCGGTGCGGTGTCAAGCCTCCAAGTGATTAAGTGGCTGTTATTCGGTACGTGGCAGCCATTTCCGAAGGAAATCACCTCCAAATGACACCCGTCCAAGGACGTGTCACGTAGGCAGGTGATAAGGTGGCTGAATGGCGCGGCAAGGCTTGCCGGGTTGCACCCATGATGTGACACTAAGCAGCGCATTTAATGCGCCTTGTCCTGTTTGCAGAGTTAGGTATGATAGCACTGTTTGCTATCTAATCAGTACGTAATGACTGATTTGCCATTGTGGTGACCCCTTGATCTATAAAAGGAGGGCCCTGGCGACCTTAGAAAGGATTAGGACCCTTGTACACTCATATGCGCGTAGTTGCTCTGGTCCCGAGGCAACCTTGCCGGGCTAGAGCGCTGCGTCTCCACCACGGTCCGTTCATCAATCTACCAAAGCAGGAGTAGGGTTTTACGCCTCGCGGCGGCCCGAACCTGGGTAAAAACTGCCCGTGTGATCAGTGTCGTGCTACGCTACGCTCTCCGCTCTTTGTGCAATGTGCTCTTCCCCCCTACCGAACCACAAGGGGCCAATGGTCCCATAGGTGGCTGTGTTATTCCACGACATCTTTGGCGCGCTTGGTAGGGGGAAGCGCTTGCGCGAACCCAAGGGTGTAAGTAGCGTGTCATCTTCATCATTGTTTTCTTCACCAACGGCTTCATCATCCATGGCGCCCAAGAAAAAATCCGGTGCTGCAGCTCACCCGTCCACCTCGAAGGCCCCTTCGCATGCGACCGTTGATGCCGTGGGGGCTACGGGGACGTGGACGCTTTAGGGGACGTGGCCGGCACAGGCGGCGTCATCACCATTCCCCCTGCAGCCGAAATGGGAGTAGAGGGCACCGGAGAAGGACAGCGCCAACAGCACCCCAGCGGCCATGCTCCACAAGGTGCGGGTGGAGAGGTTATTCCATCTCTGCCTCTCCACCCCACCGAAGGACGCAGCCATAACAATGGCGATCGCTCTGGGGCGAACCGCAACCCTGGCTGCCCCCGCTGCGGGTGCGGCTATGGGGCACGCGCCACCCCCGGGCCGAGCTAGCCGAGATGATGCACCGAGTGGGGTCGCCAATCCCCAAGCGCATCCACCTCGTCACCACGCCTCCCTGGCGACCGGCTCACGGCGACGAGAGCACAGCGCCATCACTACCGGCACCATCAGAAGCCAGGCGACATCGCAGTCTGCATCGTCGTCCATGCCGAGCACCGCTTCGGAGGCCATGGCGCGAGCCCAACTCTTGTTGAGATTTCCGCCGGCGGCCGATCAGATGGATGAGTGGAGAGCCACCATTCAGAGCTTGATTGGTTTCGCTGAGGAGGGAGGATCACAGCAAGCAGACCCGCCGTGGCCTCCACAGGTGGCGACGACGGCCCGAGCCGCTGGCCGTACTGAAGGGGCCCCCCACGGTGCAATCCCCTCCGCGGCAGCCAGCGCAGGGGCCGCAGCCAGAGCCACGCGACCAAGAACCCGACAACGTATCGATGGCTTCATCCGATCCTCGGACACTTCAGGACCAGCGACGAGTCCTAGAAGACAGGCGGAGGGAAGATGCATGCGTCACCATCGAACGACGCCGCGAAACCCGCCGCAAGTCTGATAGGCGCAATGGCCCCGACGTCGACAAGCCTATGCCCGGCGGAGACGGGTACCTGCCTTTCGAGGTTTGGTGCCCTGCCTTCACTCGTGAGCTGCGGCAAGTCCGTTGGCCATCTACTCGCACGTTCAAGCCAGAGATACCAGAAAAGTACAATGGAAGATTGAACCCGGCGGAGTTTTTGAGCATCTACACCATCGCTGTTCAAGCCGCCGGAGGAAGAGATGAGAAGGTATTCGCTAACTACTTCCCTTTGGCACTCAAGCCAAACGTGAGGTCATGGCTGATGCACTTGCCAGAGAACTCCATCTTGACCTGGGCTGACCTGTGCCATGAGTTTGTTGGCGCCTTCATGGGCGGCCATCAAGAACCAGGGCAGCCCAGTGACTTGCAGCTCCTCCCGCAGAAGGAAGGAGAGAGTTTGTGGAAGTACATGCAGAGGTTCAGCCGGGTGCACAGGAATATTCCAGACATCCACCCGGCAGCTATGATAGCTGCATTCCAGTCCAACGTGCGCAACCGCAGGATACGTTCCAAGATGAACGTCCGGTTGCCCAAGACTGTGAATGAGCTGTACACTCTGGTGGATAAGTGCGCTTGAACAGAGGAGGGGAGGCGACTCCCTGATGAGGAAGATGGCATCGACGTTGACTCCGAGAATGACGACAACGGCACCAAGAAGAAGAACTAGAAACGCAACAAGAAGCGCAAGGATAAAGCAGTGATGGCTGTTGAAGGGTCGAGCACTCCTAGTACTAGCAAGATGGCCAAGACCGAGGCTCCCGACAAGGAAGTTGCCGCATGCACTGATTGCCGGGAAGCCGCGGCTGCCGAGAAGGCCGGGAAGGCTGACGGGCCGTAATGCAAGATCCATCGGACCAAGGGCCACGATCTTCAAGAGTGTCATCAGGTTGAGCAACTCGTCAAGAAGGAGAAGGCTGAGTACGAGAAGCGTGACAAACAGAAAGACCAAGATGGCGTTGGCGGGAAGACCCCTCAGTATCAAGGGAAACCTGCCAGAGGCCGTGAGAAGAAGGAATGCGATGACGAGAGTGATGAAGAGGAAACTAGCAAGCAGGAGTTCCAGAAAGCCACTGATGCCCTATGCATTGACGGAGGTGCATCCTTGCACTCCTCTCACCGCTAGCTAAAACAGTGGGCACGTGAGGTCAATGATGTGGAGCCAGCGGCAGATTCTCGGAAGCCGCTCAAGTGGTCCCGCACGCCCATTATCTTTGATGAGGAGGATCACCCTGACCGCACCACCGCGGTAGGGTGTTTGCCGTTGTTGGTTTTGCCAACAATCCGCAACCTCAAGGTAACAAAGATGTTGGTTGACGGCGGGGCCGGGTTGAATCTGATTTCTCCCAAGGTCATCAGCAAGCTCCAGATAGCAGACAAAGAGCTCAAGGTTACTGGTACTTTCCAAGGGATCAACCCCGGCAGGATTCGTCCCAAAGGGAAGGTCACACTGCCGGTAACGTTCGGGGGGGAGTTAAACTACCAGACTGAGAAGATCATGTTTGATGTGGTTGACCTCCCCCTGCCATACAATGGAATCCTTGGTCGCCCAGCCCTGGCAAAATTCATGGCGGCATCTCACTACACCTATAACACGCTGAAGATGCCGGGGCCAATGGGCATCATTTCCATTCCATCAGACGAGAAGGACGTAGTAATATGCATGGATAAGATGTACCGAGAAGCAGTCACTGCAGAGGCCGCGGAAGCTACCGCTCCCACCAAGGAAAGCAAGAAAGGGAAGAAGGCTAGCAAGGATGCCAGAAAGGAATCCGGGAAGCGCGCCTCTTCGGAGCATGCTTCACATGTTGATGACTTGCCGGAGAGTTCCAATAGCAAGAGATCAAAGGTTGCTGCACCCGCTGTGAAGAACGTCCCGGCAGGGCTGGTTGGTGCTGATGGTACATATACTATCAGTGCCACCCTTGATGACAAATAGGAAAGCGTGCTCGTTGCCTTCCTGCGGGCGAATGCCGATGTGTTTGCTTGGCAATCATCTGATATCCCCGGTGTTCCCAGGGAGGTAATCGAGCACCACCTTGCTGTCTGCCCACATGACCGGCCCATCAAACAGAAGGTCCGAAAGCAAGCTTTGGAGCGGCAGCATTTTATTGCCAAAGAGATCAAGAAACTTGAGGCAGCTGGTTTGGTAAGTGGAGTATTGCATCCAACATGGTTGGCAAATCCAGTGGTAGTGCGCAAGGCAAATGGGAAATGGAGGCTTTGCATAGATTTCACATATCTGAATATAGCATGCCCGAAGGACCCATTCCCCTTGCCATGCATTGACCAGATTGTGGATTCCACCTCTGGGTGTGACCTGCTTTCCTTGCTGGATGCCTACTCCGGGTACCACCAGATCTTCATGTCTAAGGAAGATGAAGAAAAGACAGCGTTCATGACCCCTTGCGGCACGTACTGTTTTGTACGGATGCCCTTTGGGTTAAAAAGCGCTGGATCCACTTTTGCAAGAGCAGTACAGATTGGCTTTGAGTCCCAGCTACACAGAAATATTGAAGCCTACATGGATGACATAGTGGTCAAAACCAAGGATAAGCTGACTCTCATTCAGGACTTGGAAGAGACCTTCGCAAATCTACGCAAGATCAACTTGAAGCTGAACCCAGAGAAGTGTGTGTTTGGCATTCCTTCCAGCAAGCTACTTGGCTTCTTTGTGTCCCACTGGGGGATAGAGGCCAACACTGACAAGATCAAGGCGATTGAGCAGATTCAAGCACCCAAGACAGTCAAAGACGTGAGGCATTTGACTGGATGTGTTACCGCGCTCAGCAGGTTCATTTCCAAGTCCGCCGAGTGCGCCCTGCCGTTCTTCAAAATCTTGAAGAAAGCAGGGCCCATGGAGTGGACCCCGGAGGCAGACGCCGCGCTACAAGATTTGAAGACCTATCTTTCCTCTGTTCCCACCTTAGTCACTCCTAAACCACAAGAGCCATTGCTGTTGTACCTAGCGGCAACCAATCAAGTGGTTAGTGCAGCACTGGTGGCACAGCGGGAAGTAGATGAAGGAGCAGTCGCAACTGCCATCCCCTCTGGATAGGAAAACGAACTTGTCCCGGCAAGGTCAGATGTAGATCAGAACAAGGAGGAGCGGGGCAATGGAGACAGTTCCAGGATCACAGCAAGAAAGAAGATGGTGCAGCGGCCAGTGTACTTCGTCAGCTCCCTGCTGCAGGGGGCTAGGTCGAGGTACTCTGGCGTGCAAAAGTTGATTTTTGGCCTCATCATGGCCTCAAGGAAACTGCGCCACTACTTCCAAGCCCACGAGATCACGGTAGTCACCTGCTTCCCCTTGCAACGCATACTGAGGAACCCTGAGGCCACTGGCAGAATAGTGGAATGGGCTTTGGAGTTATCCAGCTTTGGTTTGAAGTTTGAGAGCACGTCAACTATTCAGAGCAGAGCACTAGCGGAGTTCATTGCGGAGTGGACACCTACCCCTGACGAAGAAGTGCTGGAGACAATTACCCCCGACAAGGAAGCGCCCCAAGAATGGATTATGTACTTTGATGGTGCCTTCTCCCTACAAGGTGCAGGAGTTGGTGTGCTTCTTGTTGCTCCCACTGGGGAGCACCTCAAGTACGTGGTGCAAATGCATTTCCACCGGGAGAAGGCTACCAACGATATTGCAGAGTATGAAGGACTCCTTGCCGGGCCTCGGATCACAACAGAACTGGGAATCCAGAAGTTGATCATCCGTGGAGATTTGCAACTTGTGATGAGGCAAGTAAACAAGGATTATCAAAGCCCATTGATGGAGGCATACGTAGAGGAAGTGAGAAAGTTGGAGGAGCGCTTTGATGGATTACAAGCAGAGCACGTGCCACGTGCGGAAAACAGCATTGCTGATCATCTGTCAAAGTGTGCTGCACAAAAACTCCCTGTGGAACCAGGGACTTTTGTTCTCCATCTGACTCAACCATCCGTATCCCCGGCAACAATGGCCAGAAAGAGGAGGAAACTGGACTCTGGCAAGCCTCTCCTGGCAGAGCTTCCCGAAGCCCTCGGCAGACAGCTTGGCGGGAACAACTCCCCTTCGATCAGTGAGCTGGACCCTCCCGGCAAACTACCAGTCTTTGCGGTTGAGGCATGCGCTCCCGTCAACGAGGAGGTGCCACTGGTCCTTGTTGCCGAGCCTCAGGCTCCAACTTGGGCGCGGCACATAGTCCATTTCCTCCAAACAGGAGAACTTCCCGAAGAGCAAGAAGAAGCTGAAAGAGTAGCCCGGAGGGCCAGTATGTATCAGTTTGTTGACAATGCACTGTAGAGAAGAAGGCCCAACGGTGTGAAATTGAAGTGCATTTGCCGGGAAGAAGGAAAGGAAATGTTGGCAGAGATACACAAGGGTATGTTTGGCTCCCATATTGGATCAAGGGCCCTGGTTGGAAAAGCTTTCCGGCAAGGTTTCTACTGGCCCACGGCCCTCCAAGATGCAATTGGGCTAGTCACCAAGTGTGAAGCCTGCCAGTTCCACTCCAAGAATATCCATCAGCCTGCTCAAGCTCTTCAAACAATCCCTTTATTATGTCCATTTTTGGTTTGGGGGCTCAACATCTTGGGCCCCTTCCCTCGTGCTACCAGGGGCTTTGAATTCTTGTACGTTGCAATCGACAAGTTTACAAATTGGCCGGAAGTGTAGCCCGTGAGGAAGGTGACCGCACAGTCAGCTATCAAGTTCTTGAAAGGATTGGTGTGCCATTTCGGAGTACCCGCCAGAGTCATCATTGACAATGGCACCCAATTCACAAGCTGCGCCTTCATGCAATACGTTCATGCCCTCGAAAGCAAGATCTCATTTACCTCTGTTACCCATCCCAGAAGCAACGGGTAAGCTGAGAGGGCAAACGCTGAAGTGCTGCGAGGACTCAAGACAAGAACATTTGATAGGCTGCAGAAGTGTGGCAGGCGATGGATCGACGAGCTGCCGGTGGTTCTTTGGTCCCTTCGTATGACACCAAATCGAGCTACTGGCCAGACTACCTTCTCCCTAGTCTATGGGGCAGAAGCAGTGATCCCCACGGAACTCATATACGGATCACCTCAAGTACTTGCCTACGGTGAAGTAGCGCAAGAACAGCACCGGCGTGATGACGCTGTGCTACTTGAGGAAAACCATCTCCGGGCTGCTACGCGTGCTACACACTACCAGCAAGCCCTGCGTCGCTATCACAGCCGCAGGGTTCATGCCTGGAGCTTTGAGGAAGGCAACCTTGTCCTTAGACGTGTTCAGTCCGCCAAGGGTGCAAACAAGTTGACGCCAAAGTGGGAAGGCCCTTACCGGGTAGTACGAGTCACCAGACCCGGCGCAGTCCGTCTGGAGACCGGAGATGGCATTTAGTTGCAAAACTCATGAAACATTGAGCATCTCCGTAAGTTCTACCCATAAGGCGCGGCTGTGGGGCCCTGCCCGGCAGCCACCCTTTTGTACAAGCCTTGCCGATGTTGCATGTAACCCTTTGTACAAATTCAGGCGCAGACCCTGAGCAACAGGTAATAAACGAAGCACCGGGGGCCCTAACAAAAAAAAGAGAAACTTGCATGCATGCATAAGCATATGATGAGCATCGCATGATCATGTAGATAAGATCGCATGTAGCTCTGTTTTCATCTGCACTAAGCTGCAGGATTCTTGCCGCGGACTTGGTCCCAATAAGAAGAAATGTACACAAGCCTACATGGCGGTCCCCGGCGAGCCAAACAGATAAGTTCCTTCTTATCCATACCAGCTCTGTAAAGTGAAAACTTGTGCATATGAAAATCTCGTCACCTTCGAAACATAGGTGCTCCCATCCTTTGTCCCGAACGTTGCTTCGGTCAAGGTGGTCGCAGTGGCCTTTGACGGAGAAGGTTCGACGGGGAGCTGGTCCCTTTTTATAGTTTTATGCCCGACAAGCCTAGCCCCACGACAGCGAACTAAAGGCACTGGCAGGATAGCTTGTCGGAGAAAACTTGTTTACTTAAATGTATAGAGGCATCTCACCTCTGCATGGACGTGATACATGCACAAGTACCCAGCAAGGCTTGTCTTTTTAATTAATATACTGATAAACAAATACAGATCTTACAGAGCACAAACATGGATAAAGAAGGTTACATAATTTAGACTAAAGTTTGGCAAATGCCTACATATTTTAGACTGAAAAAAGATAAGTGCCCCGTAATCCCTTTCTTGTCCCTCTCCTCCTAGGCACTACAGTGTTAGCTGAAGAGGGCAAAAGGAGTGCCTGGGCAGATGCCCAGCCTGACCTCGTCAGGCCCCATTGCGAGGAGCCTGACTAGATCGGGAGGGCGCGGGCGAAGGTGATGGTGAAGAGAGCGGCGAAGGCGACCCCCTGGTCACCGCGACCAGGGCCAGTAGGACGCGGTAGGGCGAACGAAGTCCGCGGGGAAGCCTGCCGGGGTCCAGCTAGAAGGCTGCTGGAGGAGCCGGAGATACCACCCACACGTCCACACCCAACTCCCCGACAACACTACAAAAAAAAAGACACATCCGTGACATTTTGGGCTGAACGAATTTTTTTTCTATCATGCTTGTGACACTTCTATGATGATAATTGTGACAAAACCCGGTATCATCATAGATGTGGTGGCCTCCCACTTCTATGACAAAAAATCATGATAGAAAATGGGCATTTCATCCTGGGCAGGCCGTACGCAGCTGCATGACATTCTTTGGGCCGTCCATGATGGAAAAAATCATGGTAGAAGCGAGGGTGAGGAAAATATCAGGGAGTTCCCGGTTACGGTGGGTGGTCGGGGCCGAGCGATGCATGGAGGGATTGCACATTTCTCTCATACACGTGCGCGCATGGGTGTGAGGCGTTGGGCTCTAACTGAACCCGAGCGAGGCGTTCGCTTACTCAACACGAGCGATTGCACTAGCTACGTTACTGAACCCGAGCAATCGATCGCTGGCTATTAACTGAACCCGAGCGATTCCTTCGCTACTGCTGCTAACTAAAGCCGATCGAACCTGCTATTGCCTCTTGATAAACAGTGACCGTTGTTGGGGTTGGATGAATAGTTCCCAGTGGGGGTTGGCTGAACAGGACCCCGTGGTAGTAGAGGCCGTTGTCGCTGGATGAACAGGACCCCGATCGAGAGGAGGCCGCCACACACCCGAGCCGGTTGGGGGTGAATGAACAAGACCCCGTGGAGGGCTGGTTGAACAGGACCCGTGTGGAGGGCTGGTTGAACAGTAGCCGGTGGAGGCTGGATGAACAGGACCCTGTGGTGAACAGTAGCTGGTGCAGGCTGGAGGAAGTCGACGGTGGATGAACAGTAGCAGGTGGATGCTGGAGGAAGTCGACGGTGGATGAACAGTAGCCCGTGGAGGCTGGAGCGAGGCATTAGATGATGGATGAACACTAGCCCGTGGAGTCCCGTTTTGCGGTACACCACACCCCTCCCGATGAACAGGACCCCCGTTTCGACCGTAGGCGCTCCAACACAAGTCCGTTTCCTCTGTTTTGCGGTACGCCACACCTCTCCCGATCAACAGCACCCCGTTTTGACCGTAGGCACTTGAACACAAGTCCGTTTCCTCCGTTTTGCGGTACGCCAGACCCTTCCCAATGAACAGGACCCCGTTTCGACCATACGCGGTCGAACAGAAGGCCATTTTCCTTCGTTTTACGGTACGCCAGACCCCGTCCCGGCTATTCCGTCCAAGCCGGTTGGCTCCCGATGAACAGGGCACGTTCCGACCCAGTGGCTTGGCTCCCGATGAACAAGACGCGTTCCGACCTAGTGGCTTCGCTCCCGATGAACAGGACGCTGTTTCCTCCGTTCTGACCCAGCCGGTTAGCTACCGATGAATAGGACAACATCGCTGCCGTCTGTTGCCTCTCCATGTATACGGTCCCTGGTCGTACAAATGCGCGAGTAGGCGTTCGAGACCCCGCCCGTATGTACGTACGTGGCCGTATTTTTTGGCATCTGGCTATACGTACGTGTACACGGTTTTGACTGGACTGCCTGAACTACTACGTCGGGGGCTCTACTACTACACATGCCGCTGCTTGCTTGGCCACGGTTCATCGTTGCAGAGAAACCGATCAACCAGTATGGACGTACACATTCGCAACCAGAATGACAACGCTACGTACGCTTCGACCAGGTGGGTCCCGACTATCAGGGAGGATAAGGAGGCACTTCCTTGCGTGCGAAGTTATTGATGGTGGGTCCCAGCGGTCAGGGGGGAGAATCATTTTTTTGCCCGTAATATGGACGCACTTCCTTGAGTGCGAAGATGTAGCTGGTAGGTCCCAGCTGTCAAGGGGGAAATGTTTTTTTCGCAAAATACAGAGTCCCTTCCGGTGGGTCCCCGCTGTCAGGTGGAGGAATAATTATTTTACGCATAATAAGGAAGCACTTCCTTGCTGCGGCCGTGGACCCAGCAGTCAGCCTTTCCACGTACAGTCCTCTTCCGATGGAAGTCGTTCCTTGACCATGTTGACCACGCCGTGCCGAGAGCACCAAGGCGGTGGGCAATGGCGAGGCCTAGGAAGGGGACGACACAGAGCCGGGGAAGACGCGGCAGTGGATGCCCACGTGGAGAGGAGTATGAGGGTTGACTGGTTCGGCTGCGGTGTGAGGCTGCCGTCGCCGCAAAATAACACGGGTTGTGGGTGAGTAGAGGGATGGCCTGGCCAGCGGTGGGAGTAGGGTGGGGCGGTGAGGCCTGCGCGGCAGCACAGCCGGCCACTGGAGGCAGGAGTAGGCGGTCTCGCTGGCGCTGGTTTGGGCGGCTGGTCCAAGAAGAGCAGCGATTGAAGAAGCAGCAGGACCATTTGATTAAAATCCAATGGTCACTACTTCTAGAATTGTTTGTTGACTAAGTTGACAAAGCCCTGTGTACGCGTCAATTTAGTAGGCCCACAGGTCAGCCTCCGAACCGGTGCGCCCCAGATGTCAGTGGGAGGAATCATTTTTTCGCGTAATAAGGAGGCAGTTGCTTGCGTGCGGCCATGGACCATGGGGGTCCCTACTGTCAGCCTCTCCACGTACATCCCTATTCCGATGGCTGTCGTTTGTTGAATGTTGAGCACGCCGCGCCTAGAGCACCAACGCAGTGGACGATGGTGAGGCCTAGGAATGGAAAGACCCGGAGCCGGCGAAGACACAATAGTGGATGCCCACGCTGAGGAGAGTATGACGGTTGACTGGTTCGGCTGCGGCGTGAGGCTGCCGTCACCGGAGAATAACAGGAGGTGCGGGTGGGTAGAGGGATGGCCAGGCCAGTGGAGGGAGTAGGGTGGGCCGGTGAAGCCTGCGCGGCATCACAGACGGCCACAAGAGGAGGGAGCAGGCAGTCCCGCTGGCGCTGTTTTAGGCGGCTGGAGCAGGAAGATCAGAGATTGAAGAAGCACGTCGGCCGTTGGATGGACATCCAACAGTCACTGCTGCTAGAATCGTGTGTTGACTGACAAAGCCTTGCGTAAACAAGTCAGCCTCAAAATCTGTGGCGTGTACAGCCCATTTGCTATTAATTTTATAATTTACAGCCCATTTGCTAATTCATATGGAATTTATTGCAGCCCAATTTCCATTTTTAGAATTGCTGCCCATTTTCTGGTCAGTGCCAGGGTTAAAAATTTGAACTAAAAAATATGCGAAATTTTAAAAATTCACATATTTTTGCTGGGGAACCAAATATTCTTAATCCAAAAATTAGTAGCCATACTAAAACAAATTTTAAAAATAAAGTAGTACTATGTCATGTTAAAATCCAATGAAATATAAAATATCAGTGAAGAACAATAACAAAAAAAAACTAATTACCCATTTGCTATATTTTTTTTGGAATTTGCAACCCCTTTCATATTACTTTTAAGATTTACTGCCCATACTCTTTGGCCAGGCCAGAATGCATCCCTCCTTGTCTTGAAAGATTTGCAGCCCTGTAAGTCGGAGAAAACAAATAGGCCTAGCTTGGGAATTCTTCAAAAAGAAATAGTGGGCTACCTATTTTCCCAAAGAAAAAACTGTTGGGCTGGTCATGTTGTTAGACGGGCCATAGAGACCGCACAACCCAGTTTATAGCCTGCTCCTCTTAACAAATCCTCAAAAAAAAAGTTATGCAATTCTGTCGTTAATTGACTATACGTTGACAATGATGTGGGTCCCAGATATCATCAGGGTGGATTAGAATAGAAAACAAGGGGTGCATCTGAGTAGTAAAAGAGGCGCTTGCTTGTGTTCGGGAGTGGACCTGGTGGGTCCGTACTTTCATACTCACAACTACAGTCCTCTCCTGATTCACTATGTTGACAGGGCCAGACAGCAGTGCTGCTGCGAGCGCACCAAGGCGGAGGACGACGGTGAGGCCTCAGACGGGAATGAACAAAAGTCGGGGAACATGCGGCAGTATGGCCATAGGCGGAGGGGAGTACGAGGGTTCACTGGTTCTGGTGCGGGGTAGGCTGCCATCGCCGAAGAAGAATAGGATGTCGGGGGGAGTAAAGGGATGGCCTTGCCAGCATTTCAGGGTACGATAGGGTGGCAATGCATGCACGGCAGCGCAACCAGCCGTAGAAGGCAGGAACAGGCGCTCCCGCCGGCGCAGGTTTGGTTTTGGCGGCTGGACCGGTCAGACCCAAAAACTCATTATGCTGGATTATAAGAATTAATTTTATAAGGCTAAAACTTATTGTAAAATGCTGCGGAGCACCTTTTTCTTCTTGAGGTTATTTTTGAGACAATTTTCTTCTTGAGGTGTGAAGCCAAGCACATTCAGAAGCCCTGGGATAAAGTGGTGTCGCCAATGTGTTGGGCTGGGTTGGGCATTCTTATCGAAAAATAATAATGGACCAGAACTATTTACAACGTTGACTACGATTTGAATGGGTCCGCTAGTTACAGGAAGAAAATGGTGGGAGAAAAAATACTGGTCGCTATCTTTGCCTAAGAATAATATCGACTGAATGTAATGACACTCTCATAGGAAATAATATCCTCCTATTAAAATTTGACTTTTCAAATCGTAAATTTAAAGAACTAGTGCATGAGCATTTAGCTTTATTTATTTATTTATTTATTTATTTATTTATTTATTTATTTATTTATTTACCTATTTATGTTTAGGGGACCATGAGCATGTACCTGGGCCGGATTCATGTGAGAGCCTCCCTTCCAGGTAATTATGGGCTCCTCTATTTGGCCTTCATCACTGGGCTGCATGTTATCGACAAGTGGAAAATGTGTTCCATACCAAAAATAGTATGCGCTATGTACGGGGCACTAAAGGATCGGACCGTGCAACGACTTCCAAAACATTGTGTTTGTCGTTCTAATAACACATTTATTCAACCAACAGACGAAATATACTACTGATTGTACATTGAAAACAGCAGCAGCAGCAACCAGGGCTGGGGGTGCAACAGAAGCAGTAAGCAGGCCAGAAGAGTAAAGACGTAGCTCTCTCTTCCAAACCAAACATCAGCCATCATTACAAAAGGGCAACCAAAAAAGAACAAGTGTATGCATCAAACTAAATAAAGATCCTACTACACCAAGTGTACGCATCTAACTAACTGGCTCAGTTAGACGTTACTATTTATTAAGCTGTGGAGATTGGCTGATGGCTTGAACCAGATGGGTCCCTGACGGGGGAAACTCCAGCCAGCAGGTCGAAGTCTGATACTTGCGACCCTCTCTCCTACTTTGGGCTGCAGAGCATGGCGGCACATATCAGGGTATGGTGCATGGAGAGACGCATGGTACGCTGTGTACACACAGTTTTGCCTGATGAACGAAACTGCGCTGCCATCATGATCCTTGCCGTCAGTTATCTCCTGGTTAATCGGATAATTTAGTCCGAGAAATAGAGAGCGTGTACCAAGGCTACTTACCAGCCTCCAGTCAAAAATTCTTGAAGTCCTAGAGAAGCTGGGATCCTGCTCAAAGACCTTGCAGTGACTGTGATTGTATTCCGTGAAACAACACGTCCGGTACGTGCGAACGATCATCAATCGTTCACCGTCATCTAATCGAGCCAGGAACCACCTGCAACTGCCATGCCGCTTTTCTTTGAAAGGTTCTGGGATTAGGAAGGGTAGGGACACCAGGCGGCCTACAACATCATATCAAGTTGGAGTCAAATAAAAAAGGGCTCGTACTATAGTCAATCTTAAGAACAGCATGTTATGAGGATGAATATTTTTTCAGTAAATGTTGACAGTAATATAAGCAAGCCATCATGATATCATAGGAAAGTAACATACTGCTGTAACAACCATTTGTAGCGATGACTGAAGTAGGCCAGCAATACGTCCAGCCATAGAAGGAGTCCACAGCGTAAATGAAGCCCTTGTGTTCAATGGCATCAGAGAACCATGGAGGATGTATGATCCTGCGATGGACTTGCAGATTTATCCATCTTACCGCAGTGACCTATCAGATAGGCGAGACCGTGGTTGAAGAACGCAATTAGCCTGAAGTCTTTATAATTCGCAGATCTTGTGGGCACTTGGCAGATTATAACCTTGAGCAAATCAAACTTGGTATCATGTTGGCTACTGTAAGATTCTGAGTATTCTGGGCCGTGGTGCCAAAGCAGTGTAGTATTAATCGAAGGAAGGGGGATCAATCGTCGGGTGTAGACCTCCATGAGCATCCAGCTGCCATGACCGTCGACGAGAACCATCCAAGACGTGTTCATGCCGACCCAGTACATACCGTTAATGTAGTTGAGGGTGACGGGGATCGGATCGCAGTCGAGGGGGTTGATGCTCGCCACCCTATGATCGTTATGCAGCGTGACACACCGTTTCTGAAGATCAGGCGGCATCAGCAAGCAGGGAGCTGGCTTAAAAAGCTCCGGCCTGAGGGCTTTGAGTAAACGGTACAGCCCCGACGAGCACGCGGCGAGCGACATGGTACTGAGATTGTCCACACGCGAAACAATGAGCTTGATTACCTCTGTGGGGAGTGAATTCCAGCCACTCTTTCGGTGGACGCTGCTCGGTTCTGCCATTGTTAGTGCTTGGGTTTCGGAAGAGGGGGGAGGCGCCTAGCGGGGATGGAAGATTGGACAATTATGTGCGGACGAGGATGGAGAAGCGAATATGTGCTGCGGGAAGTGGACAGGTGATGATGACAACAACACGTCGCTTGACTTGCGAGACACATCCCAGTAGCGTAGGGTCATATCGATGCCAGACAACTTGCTTTAGTGATCATAGTACTAGTACAATAAACTACAGTACCTACTACTATGCCCTAGTTTGCATATAGTGCAGTAGGACTCTGCTCTACTACTAGCACCGGAGGAGTAGTATATTCTAAAATAGTTACAAACTTCAATGCCCGAGCGTGGAACGACTACGAACCGCCATCGGTGCTAACTCCGATCCCCAGCAAACGTTCGTTGGGAGACATGGCAGTTGCAAACGCCCGCAACGCAGTTACAGTACGTGTGTAAGGGTGGCGGTTTTGTCAAATACTATGGCTTAAAAACAGGCCACCATCGGATGGAAATCTGACGGTTATGTGGGATTCGCCAGGATTGGGCTCGTGGCGAACAATTGCCAGATATCATTACTAAAAAAAAGGTTAAAACACCCGGGGCTATAACTTGCACCAGCTGACCACTAACAATGATACTAACATAGTTGTAAAATGGTTAAAGAACGTGTCTACGTGGTGTTTGGAATTATACGCAATCTAGCAAGATGCCCGTGCATTGCACGGAACATCAAGGTGCATTTTTTTACAAAACACCTATTTTGATTGACCCATACAGGAGTAATCCCATGTGTAAAAACTAATGATATCTCGAGAATTTCATCGAAAAAATGGTATCTCTAGAATTTCATCAAAAAAATGATATCTCGAGAAAGATGAGAGATAAGGTGAGGAGGAGTGGTGCGTGGTGGTGACTGGTGGTCGGACTGGGCGGAGGCATGGGGATGGACGGCGCCGACAGCGGCCACCATGCCAGATTGTTCCAGAGACTTCCTTTTTTAATTGCTCAACAATGAGGTTGTGGGAGATAAGGATGAACGAGGGAAGGCCTTATCGGCAAATGTGGAGAGAGGTGCGGGTATCTTTTTGCAAAATTGCCATAGTTTGCTTTATATCCGTCAGATATAGATCGGACGGTCTATATTGCAAGGTGGCAGGCACATCATCATCACCAACTCGGTTTTTTATAAGAAAAAAAAACTAGCAAGATGCCTGTGCGCTGCACGGAACATCAAGATGCATTTGTATGAGTACTTTATCTTGTGAGAGAAAAGGATGAAAGAGGGAAGGCCTTATTTGCAAATGTGGAGAGGGGTGTGGTTATCTTTTTGCAAAATTGCCATAGTTTCCTTCCTATCCGTCAGATATAAATCGGACGGCCTATATTGCAGGATGGCAGGCACACCATCATCGCCAACTCTATTTTTTATAAGAGTAGACAGTAGAGAAAAAAAGTAGAGAAGTAGAGAAAGTAGAGAGTAGAGAAACGGAGGGATTACTAGTAAGGACACCATCTACTGCTTCGTGTGCTACTCCTGCGCTCCATTCGGCGAGCGCACCGTCCCCTACAGCCACTCCCGTTTCATGGACGGCCTGGTCGATGCATGCAAGGTGCCCTGCATCTACAATAGTTTCGGCTGTGAGAGGTACGTCGACCAACACTCGTTGGCGGAGCATAGTTCCAGATGCGCGCACGCGCCCTGCTACTTCTATGAGTGCACGCCGCAGTTTGAGGGCTCGCCGGCGTGCCTCGTGCATCACCTCACGGCACCGTCCGTCAATCACTACTGGCCCGCGGCGGTGAACATCAAGTATGAGATGTGCTACCCATTCGCCATGCCGGAGTCGCTGGACGATCATCGCCGCCTGCGTCTTCCTCTTGGCCGTGGGCACCGACAAGGCCCGCGCAGGCCGCCGCCCCGTCTCTGTAGTGTGCGTCATGGGCAACGCCGCTGACGCTGACATGAGGCCGCTGTACCGCTGCGTGCTCACTGTTACTGCCCCTCCGAAGTATGAGGGTGCCCATGCCGCCTCCCTCACGCTGAATGGGACTGTGCCGAGCTACTCCGTTCCCGACAATGTGGACATGGAAGACGCCTGGTATGATTTTCACCCCAAGATGATGCACGGGGACTCCAAGGAGGTTCACCTGGTCATATGCATTACCAAGTCAACTATTCATCATTAGTCTTCGCTCAATGTAAGCCGCTGTCTAAGCATGTGGAGACTTCTTATTTATATAGTATAGAACCTTCCATACATGATCTTGCTCTATTAGAGTATCACGCTTGAATAAAAGTGTATCCATTTATGGTTTAGTCAAGAATCTTCCATGTATGCTTTTGCTCCATTAGAGTTCTCGCTTGCCATTTATGAGATTAATTGTGAATTTTTACTACAGTAACGGTGAAAGACTTAAGATGAACCATTTCTTACATCTCCTCTACCCCCTTCCAAGTCATCCTGATTTACATTCATGGTGGTCTAGAAAAAATAAACAAAATCGATACTCAAAAAATAATTCTTAAAGATCATTTCTTGCAAAGCACAATAAGTGTTATTTCTTCACAAGTTTTGGATGCAGGTTGAACAGTTGAACGCTTTTGTTTGCAAAAGATACTTTTTTATCTATTTAGCCTACATTTACTATTCACCCGGATGCTTGTGAGCTCTAGAGAAGAAATAATATCCGAAGAAACCTATCGATACTCGTTACACATGAGATGACCGCCACATACTTTGTCAAAATAAACAACTCCCCGATCAATGCATTTCATTGTTCCGTGCAACGCACGGGCACCTTACTATATATAGTACGACCATAAATTTAACTAACATTATATATAGTACGATAAATGCTCATGCATGTCACCAAAAATTATATCATTGAAAACTATGTTCAAATACGAATCCAACGATATAGTTTTTGTTGACATGCACTAACATTTTGTCAGTTAAATCTTCAGTCAAATTACATGGGGGACTAATAAACCACGACAGAGGTAGTACTAGAGTAGAGGGCGGCGCTGCACGGGAGTCTCACCCCGCTCGTGGCGCGGCAGTAAAGCCGTCATATCACAAAACCCCACCACTCCCAGTAATAAGTGGCCTGGTAAAATAAACGGACAAGCAACCATCACATCCCTCTGTCTTTTTTGCATTTCATCTCTCTGCATTTACTTTGTCCAGTTCATCTCACACACTCGATCCCTAGCTACTACTCCTAGTATCCCTAGCTACTACTCCTAGGGCCAGTTCTTTTGGCGGCTTAAAAAATAAGTCGTCTCTTCCCCAGCTTTTCCCATAAGACTAGTCACAGTGGAGAGTAACATAAGGCGCCTCACTCATTCATTTGGGCTTCTAAACTACTACCTTCGTCCTAGTTTATTAGTCACCATTGTAATTTGTGCTAAATTTTGACCAAAGATTTAACTGATAAAATGTTAGTGCATGTCAACAAAAGTTATATTGTTGGATTCGTATTTGAACATAGTTTCCAATGATATAATTTTTGGTGACATGCATAAACATTTCATTAGCTAAATTTATGGTCAAAATTTGACACAGATTACAATGGGGACCAATAAACTAGGACGGAGGTAGTAGTTATGGGATTACTAATCTAGAAGCCTAAAAGAACTGGCCCCTGGTACTCCTAGTAGTAGTACTACTCAAGTTGGAATTCCAATTGCACGGCACAACTTGTTAGGCAAAAAATTCGATACAGGGTGTACGAAGCGGTTTGGGAATTTGAATGCCTTCCCGCCCAGTGAGATACTCCGTACAAAGTACGATAGAGAAATAACCACAGAGAAGGAAGCTAAAAGTAAACAATCAAACGAGCATTTTTGCATTTCTTTTGCATTGAATTGTTTCACAAGCTTGACTAGTGCTGTTTTTCTACTTTTAAAAAAACCGCATCATAATGTTAAAACATGCATTTGCACGTACATAAGTAATAGTAGTAGCATAGTCTGCAAGCATATATAGAGAGAGACGTGTAGTGCGATATATAGTTAAGTTTGTGCTATATGCACGTACTTACAAAATGCGTACGGATACACAAGGTTTCCAAAGTTTTCCTTTTACATACTTAATTAAGGACGCTAATAATTCCTGAACGTTCAGGATTTATCATTTCCGTCCCAAAACTAATGAGATCGCCTTACGAAACTAAATTATTCCTAATAAAAGCCACGACGCCCGCAGGAGCACTTGCGGCACGCCACGAGTGCCCTGGTGCGCGGCCGTTTCCCAGCGCGCCGACACAACGCCTCTTCCTCAGCCTCGCAACTCACGAGGTGCTGACTGGCGGCTTGCCGGCGGGCGAGCGCGATCTCACCGGTCTGGTGATCCAGCGCCAACAGGTACTCCTCCTTGCTGGATGCGTGCACCCGGTCCACGTACCGCCAAGCGTAGATGAGGCGCTTGGGCCCGACTGCACTCAGGGCTTTGGCACGGGCGTCCTCCCGCCACCCTCACGACCCTCGCACGAGCCTTCTGCCAAAGAGCCAATTGCCTGACTCTCTCGGACGCGACATAGGCCTGCCAAGTAGCATGCCTCCCAGCGCGCTTCTCTTCCTTGGCCTTCTTCTCTGCCTCTATTTTGGCGCGCTCTGCCGGAGGCAAAGCCTCCCACAAGGCAACCTACATTTCTTTCCAAAGCTCCTCAAGGCTGGGGGGGGGGGGGGGCTCGGCGGGCGGTACGACGTTCTCCTCGTAGTGGGGAGCTGACGCGTCCTCTGATGCTCATGTTGGCGAGACTGGGAACGCCGACGCGTCCACCTCGACGCATCGCGGCAAGGAGCGGAATGCCGACACGTCCACCTCGACGCGCCGCGGCGAGGAGCAGAACGCCGATGCGTCCTCCTCGACTAGTGGCAGCGAGGAACGAAACGGCGACGCGTGACCCTCCGCGTGGGGCAGTGAGGGGCGCCTAGGGCTTGGGAGGGGCGATGCCATGGTGGTCGACGTGAGAGGGAGGGGGACGAGATAGCGATGAACGTGAGCGTTCTTCCGAATGCCGTGGGAGGCGCAGTATTTATAGCGAGCAATGGCACACCTACGTAAGATATGTTGCGTGATTAACATAACAGCTAGGTGGGCATATTTGTTGGATTAAATTACGGGGGAGGGAAGGGATGGAAATATTGCTGGTCACAACGGATTGGACGAACGTGGGGGGAGGAGAGTCATGCATGCAGATTTTTTTCACACGGGGTGGAGTCATGGGACTGCCGGAGGGAGGAGAGTCAAGCAGGCAGATTGTTTTCACACATGGAGAGGAAAAGATTTGGAGACGAACGGGCTTCCTGCAGGTATGGGGAATGGTGCATAATAAGTCATCTTACATGCAAGGAACTGACCATTGCATGCCGGGCTAGGTATAGTCTCAAGTCATTAAAAACATACATGCCCCACACATGTTCAGATTTCATGGTGCACTAAATTATTGCATGCGATGATTAAGGCTGGCCATAGTGGTGGTATCATGCACACGGGAATAGCAAACATGCTGATGTGGCAAAGAATTAAAGAAGAGAGGGGGGTTAGAGCAACATAGGTAGATACCGTATCATGTTAAATACTATGCTACTTTGTGTCATGCATGGCACTATAAAGGTAGACCCGTATCATACACTAGTATCATGCACATGATACTAGTATATGATACTTTCCGCTATGAGTAGCCTAAAGAGAATAGTGACTAATGCATGTAAAAATCTTTGTCATTTACTAGTGTTCATGCATGCATGCAATGTGATAATGCATTGGTAAACACATTTTTTTGTGAAGAACGAGAGCATTAATTGAGTACTTTTGCAGACTACAAAAACTATTCCACTGCCTCTTTCTTGGTAAGAGTAGGTGAAATTTTTGAATCGAGCCCTTTAAACTAGAAGGGAGGTAGTATTACTCTAATAGCTAACCTTGTTGTGATGACTAGATAGGACATGGCACGCACCTGGACAGAGGAACTAGTCTGCATTGTCCATATAAATTTTGTCTGAAGTCAATGTACCTCTACTTTGACCAAACTTATAGAAAAATGTATCAACATTCACAATGTCAAATCAATATTTTTATACTCATTATGAAATGTAGTTTCATAAAATATATATTTGGCGTTGTAGATATTGATATTTTTAGTATAAATTTGGTCAAACTTTGCAAACTTTGACTTGACACAAATCTTACGCGGAGTAAAAAGGACCGGAGGGAGTATCATGCATGCGGAGTAGGAAAAATAATTTGCTCATTTATAGCCATCCGAAGTCTCAAAGGGCGCGACCGCGCGAGGGAGGCGAAGGTCGTGGGAGGCGCGACGGTTGACGGAATTAAGTGAAGTTACATGCACGCGCCGGCATGGCGTGCGAACACGCAGAAGCTATACCGTCAGGCCTACGATGTGGGTCTAGTAGACATGACATCTAGTGGGTCCTGCATAGTACTCGAGAACTCTTTGGGGGCATGCATCCGTTTATCCACTTGGCAAGCCACCAACCCACGCCGTTCGCACGCCCTACTCGTTCCCCTCTTCTACCTTACAACAGTTCGCTCCCAGTCGTCCCGTCCATTCACATTACACAAGTTCCACTTCTCCTAACCCGCCTCGAAAATCCATGGCCTCCCAAATCTCCATGATTGGCGGTGAGTACAAGGTTAGAACCATCATCGATGATGAGTTCATCGTCATCTACACCCGTAGATCCGCGACGGTGGAAGCATGCCTTGGTCGCTTCCTACACATGTTCAAAAGTTCAAAGGATGAGTGGGTCGCTGGGCTAGATGTTGAGTACACCACAGTTCTAGAAAAGGAGAAGCTTCTAAAGGTGGCAGACATGAAGAAGCCTGCCGTGATCCAGGTTTGCGTACATAACGTGTGCTTGTTCTACCTCATATGCCATGCCGACGTTAGGTGCTAGGATTTTGAGTTCTTCCTCAAGGACAAAAGAGTGAAATTCATTACTGTAGACTTTACGAACGATAGGAGAGTCCTGGTTCGGATAGGCCTCATTGTAGGCCAGCCCTTCGATCTCCAGAAGGAAAGCCTGGTGTCCTCGTCTCAGCCTTCAATGCTGACCCTGGCAGCAGCCATGATTGATCCTTCGTACGGTCAACCGAAGAAACCTCACCCGGAGTTTCAACATGCATGGGAGTCGAAGACAATAGATGAAGATCACATCGTGTATGCAACAGCGGATGCCTACCTTTGTTTAAATATCTACAAGGGTTGGATGAAGAAGCAGAGCCCAGTGTCCGGTTCAAGCAAAGAAGTGTCGGCAAATAGGAAGAGGAAGAGGGACGAGGACGAAGTCGAGGACATGGACTCGGACTCCGAGTAAGGTGGCAGTGCCGTTGCTCATGCTGGTTCTATTGCAGTGTCAAGCGGACTAGTTGCTTAGTTTTATTTCAGGGGTGTGTCGTGCTGAGCTCCCAGCAGAACTATGTTATGTTCTTTCTCGTTATTTGAGCTCTTTAGTACATACAGTAGTACTAGTATGTCTTACTACTGTTCTTCTTGTAGTTGGTACTACTACTCGTATCTTCGCATTCCTACTGTACTTAATACGTACTAGTAGTATAATTTGGGTCAGTCGATTTGTGAAAGAAGTTCGACGGAGCGAAGGAAGAAGACGGCAGAGAAGCTACCCCAGTATCTATATTAGGGTGGCAGGGTGCCCATGATCTATCTTATGAGTGTTGGGTGTGGAATGCAGTTCGCCGGAAAAAATGGATCGTGTCCGGGGTTAAACAGATGGCGGAGGAGGGGCGAGCATGGCGGTGGTAGGCGGTTCAGGGGAGGGCAAGGCGGCGGCGGCAGGCGGTTATGCCTGTGGCGGGCTGGCGGCTCCATGCCTGAGAGAGAAGATGAACAGTGCATCATTTTCGGAGGTTGAAGAAGCCCTTCTGGCCGTCCATGTTGCATCCAACGGCTCACAAGAGTCGACTAACCCAAATTGTTCCTTCAGATTGCAGGATCCACGTGGCATTCAAGGTCTCGAAGGTAGATTCCACGTCCGCACCCGGTTTGCGGGCTCGGCGCGGGTGCGACCGGCTTCCGCCACCACAACCACCATGCGCGCCTCCTCCGCGCGGGCGGAGACAACAATGACACGATAGCTCCTCCTCGCCGGCGTGCTCGAGCACGCGCTCGTCCTCCTCTTCGTACGCTACAGGCATAGACGCGGCTCCACCAGCTCGCGTGCTTGGCAGCGCGGCGGCATCACGAGGAGGGACTGTAGACGACATGAGCAGGCGAGCCTTCGGCTTGATGGCACAGGGATGGCGGGGACACGGCAGTGATGGGCGAGAAATGGTCGGCCGAAGCAGGCGGGCGCCGGCATGTGCAGCGGCGGCGGCATATTGATGAGTGCGCGTATGGGAGCTTAGTTTAGTTTTATATAGGGTTGGTCAAACTTAAAAGAACACCGTACTAGTACACGTAAACATTAGACTGAGGCAGCGCTTATACTACCACATTAGTTAGCACAACATCGATACAGAATCCTATGCAAGCGCGTGCATCGCGGCCGCGCAGTTGATCGAACGATGCGTCACCGTGTCGCGCTCGAAGGACATCCACCGAACCTTTTTGTGTGTGTGAAAACAATCCCCGAATATTACTCTACCTTTTTTTCCTAGAAAAGTTCTTCACGCTACAATATTTCCATATATTTGAATTTAGCTTCAGTTCGTGCTTATTTGGATTTGGATGTTTTAGGTGCACACTAGACATTTTTTTAATACTGATTCTGTGTGTGTGACTGAGAGAGAACATGTGTATGTGTCCATATGTGTGTTGTGGCGGAAGGGCAACATGGAGGCGGTGTGCGTGTGATAGAGACATAGAGAGATGTGAATGTGCAAATGATCATGCATGAGTGAGACATAGAGAGATGCCGATATGTTGTGTATACATGAGAGAACGGTCTTCCATTTGTACTTGTGTGTGTGCGAGAGAGAGAGAGAGGAGCATCTGTAACACAACAACCATCTCTCTCGATTCGTCCATCCCTCGCACGATCGCATGTAACACATGCATCAACGCACACATTTTGACACCCTCACCCGGCCCCTGCCTGCCTCAAGGCCCGCACATCGCTCTCTATCTCGCACGCACAATCTCTTTGTGAAAACCCTATTTGGCATGTAGCTTTCTGTCACATACACATACATTCTCTCCATAGGTTTGATTTCTCTCAATATCTGACACACACACACACACACACTGCACACACACTCCCCCCTCCCCCGAGCACACAATTCATCCCCATCCAAGGTTATATGGCGACCACTCTCGCTTGTGCTTCTCTGCACCCCAGCATGCACACCACCTCAATCTTCAAAGAGGGCATCGAGGAGATCGAAGACGGTGACCACACTGCACTAGAGAATGCGGGGCCATTTGGAAGCAGGATGATGTGACGACGGCTGACTGACTCGTCCCCCCCTCTCTCTCCCGCACAAAATTATCAATCCCTCAACCCACGAGATCCTTCCCCTCTCATCCACTTTTTTCCAGCTCTCTCATCAAACCCGTTGTCTCTTCTCCTTCCACATGTACAAAATCCGGATGCACACGCATCTCACGTATATTACATGTCTCCATCTTTCTCACAGACCTAACTTCTTCCTCTCTCTCTCTCTCGTGAGGTTTGTCTCCTACTCTCTCGCCCACATACATACAATCTTTCCCGCCCTATTTGCTCCATCTTCGTAAGCTCTCTCTACATGTTTCATTCACACATTGGGATGTGTTCAAAATGTTGCTTTATAATGGATCATGTAGAGTTATGGTTGGTTTTGTTGCATCCTACAAAGTAATAACTATGAAATGCATTTAGATTTTCATTTGACTGGGATTATGTGAGTTTGAGCATATTGTGAAGTACTATAGACCTCGTATACATCTTGGAATTCAACACTAATTCTAACTATTGAATTGTATAAACCATTACATTTGAAGTCAGTAGCTTAATATATTTATTTCACGATTACAACAAATGATTAGTTCCACTACAAACTAAGAAAACAAATGTGTACTCCCCCCGTTTTTATTTAAGTCCGCGTATTAGCATTGGTCAAAGTCAAGTTTTGTAAACTCTCACAAAGTTTATAACAAAAAATATTAACATATACAATAACAAATAAATACCATTAGATTCATTATTGAATGTACTTTCACATCATACATATTTGTTATGGTAAATGTTTATATTTTTCTATAAACTTGGTCAAACTTTAGGAAGTTTGACTTCGGCCAAACCTAATCTGCAGAGTTAATAAAAATGGAGGGAGTACTAGTAGTTACTAGTACTACTCGCTAGTTGCTTAGCCCAATCACCCAAAACGCCAGACGGGGAGTTCAGTGTTACAAAATTTTGAGGTCGGCGGGAAAATCTCCCGCGACCCTGATTTGAGCAGTGCGAAGTTACCATCATACCCTTCAGAATAGGCCTATGGATGCTGGTGCGTAGGGGGCTGTTTTGGTAACTTCAGGTTCACCCTACCCAGCCAACCCTACCCCGGCACCCAGAGTAGTATACCTGAATACTCCCCATTTTGTATCCCCACCGCAATATGGACTTCTTCACGGCACCGCAGCCTTCGTGCTCCTCCCCTTCTACATCGGCGCACTCGTCCACCATAGCGCATCTACCTCATCGATGATGTCATACGCCACACTGGAGCCGGTCCACCGTCGTCATCGTACACGGAGCCTTTTCCCCGGCACCGTCTTCCACGGTCTCGGATCTGCTTCCCGGAAGCCGATGCCAAGCGCAGAAGCACCACCGTCGTGGACAATGAACTGACTCCCGTTGCCGACCATGATGCACAGAGTCCGCCGCGACCATCGTACTCCTCCTCGATTGGTAATGTGTATATTGAATCTCTTAGTAGTACATGTGCAGTTCCAATTTTGTTCATAGCTACCCTTCAAATTTCCTGGGTGCTATTGTTCCGGTAAAAGTAATTGGTTATAGCTTGCATTGTCCAACAGAATATCACCTTGTAATTGCGCGTCGCTCCTGTATTGCGCTGTGCTTGGGTAGGTTCTTCATCTGCAACCAGTAGTGCGGCAAATGATGGAAAGTTTTTTAGAACTAGCAAGATGCCCATGCGTTGCACGGAACATCAAGATGCATTTGTATGAGTAGTTTATCTTGTGGGAGAAAAGGATGAACGAGGGAAGGCCTTATTTGCAAATGTGGAGAGGGGTGTGGGTATCCTTTTGCAAAATTGCCATAGTTTCCTTCCTATCCGTCAGATATAAATCGGACGGCCGTTATTGCAGGATGGCAAGAACACCATCATCACCAACTCTGTTTTTTATAAGAGTAGAGATAAATATAAATATAAAATAAATATATAATATATATATATAAGAGTAGAGAAGAGAGTAGAGATAGTAGGGACATCGGGAAAGGATCGCGCGCGCGCAGGAAAAAGCGGTCGGGCGCGCGCTAGTTTTGGCACGCGGCGTCCGGTGCGCTTTATAAAATCCAACGCCCTCCCGCGCCCTCCCACCGCTCTGTGCCTCGCCACCGCTCTCTCCCCACTCTTTCTCGCCTCTCCGCCGCCGCGCCACCATGCTGCCGTGCTGCCGGGAAACTTGGGGCTACCGCGGCGTCCGTGCGCGCTCCTCCGGCGGCTTCTCTGCCGAGATCCGGTTCCGCGAGATGCGCCTCGGCCTCGGCACTTTCGACACCACACACGAGGCCGCCCGAGCGTACGACACGGCAGCGTGGCACCTCTGGTGGCCTCATAGGGACATGAACTTCCCCAACGTGTCGACGCGGGAGCGGGCGCAGGAGCTCACGCCTCCCCCGCGGCTTATCACCGACGAGTTTCGTCGCGACAACCGGAGGCGGGAGCACAATCTCGGCATCGCCGAGATGGACGAGGAAGCCATGGCGCTGTGGCACCAACGCTTCCCACATGACATCATCAATGAGCGCGAGTTCTACGCGCAAAGGAGGGCAGAGAGGGAGAAGAGGAGGGCGGAGCGAGCCGCCTATCGCGAGGACAGGCGTACGCAGAAGGCGGCCGCTCAATTCAACATCAAGCTAGGAGCAGCGTCGCCCTGGGACTACGACGACGATCGGTATCTTGACGCCTACATTAAGATGTCGGAGAAGGACATCACCGAGGCGGAGTCGGACGACGAGGAGTAGTTGAACTATATATTTTTTAATCTATCTATGCTATATCTATGCTGAGAACTATCTATGTATCTATCTATGCCAGTATCAACTCGGAGTCGAATGTGTATCGATTCAGAGTAGAAAGGAGAAAAAAATATAGCACGTCTGCTGGAGCGGCGCGCGCGCGCATTTTTTTGTAGCGCCCGCTGGAGCCAGCACTCCGCGGCCTGCAAAAACTGGCTATTCTGGCGCTATAAACGCTTTTTTAATTCGCCGCGTGTTGCGCTTCTGTTGGAGATGCTCTACCATGGCGGATGAGTGCTTTAATTTTGCCTACAAGATGTGTGAGTATTACTATATTTTTCTTGCCATGTTGAGATTTTAAAACTACGAGTGCGAACATGCAGAGGAGCAATGAAGACCAAACACGGGATATTGGGGACATCTTCAAGGAACGTGGCAAGTTAAAGAGGAGCTACACTATAAAATGAGCTTTGGTAAGTAACACCCTTTCAATTACTTTCGTTTAGCCTCATGTCCTTTGATGTGTATATGTTGTAGTTTCTATTTCTCTTAGCCTCATGTTCTTCGATGTGTAATAAGAAGAGTCTTAATTGTCCTAATGCTTTCGTTTTTAGATTGACATAGGAAGTGGGTGTTCTCACCTCGGAGTCTGTTTTTATATTTCTCCTTTTGAATTCATTTCTCCGAGTCCTGTTTATCTGGCTTCTACTTAATGGATCTGGGTAGCTCTGACTATTGATCTAAAAAAGAAGTAACTTCATGTCAGGATGCAGTTCCTGCGAGGAGGGAAGTATGGTCAACCTCAAGATCATGTTTCCAAAATGAGTCTGGATTACACACAAGGTGCCCGTTCCCTAATAACGCTGGATTAGACACAAGGTGCAAATTCCCAGATGATGCTGGATTACACACAAGCCAGGTGGAGTCATCAACTGTTCGTGTCCTCGTGGCTCTTGTAAAGGCTGAAAGAAAGTGTGCAGCAGCCCTTGAGAATGTAGCTGAGTTCGTGAAGAAGCGAAAAGAGCAATCAGATGCTCTCTTCACCCAAGCAAAAGAAGAGATGGAAGAAGCCAGAAAGAAGCTAGCAGAGGCAGAGCAGGCTAGGCATCTCCTGCTATCTAAAACTGTTGTCAATACAAATTTTCCTTCATAATAGCTAGGTTCAAATGTTTATCCAGTCAGCATGCCTGTTGTGATGTCCGTGCATCTACTGATGTGGCACAAACTAAATTTGTTTCAGGTCATGTAATAACAGCAATTACTTTCCAAACAATAACAGACGAACCATTGGACATGCTATAGTTCACTCGCAAGCCCAACATTCCAAGTTCAACTTCCACAACAAACTTATGTTCACAGATATCTGCACATTCATAGATAATGTCCACAACTATGATTCACTTCAAAGCCAAAAAAAATGTGAGGAGAGTTATAAATAAAGAAAAATCTCTAGTTCCTACTACTATGAGTTTGAGCACAACAAGTCAAGACCATACAAAATTAATTATATTTTGGACATTTTTTGACTAAACACGAATAACTTCTGGAAGCAGGTATAATTTCTAATGCCAGCCGCGGCTGGGGTCCATGATGTTTTGAGCCAAACCGGGCAACACACCAGGTGTCTATGCCGATGACGCGGTGGTCGTAGCATTCGGAGGTTCGGAGCGGCGGCGGCTCCCGTGGTCTACTATTCCTCGGTGTCGGCGGTGGCCGCAGACGTGTTGGCCACCTCTGCCAGCATGCCACGGTTCCGCCAACGTTTGCGTCGGATGGCGTGGCCAACCACGGTGCACTGGATGCCGTGGTCCCCCATGTGCCGGCGTGCAACAACTGGCCACTCCTCTTCGAGCAGGCTTGGAGCATGGAGTTGATGCACCAGGGGCCAGGTTGGAGCGGCGGCTTGCTTCTCCGCTTGCCCGCCTGCAGCCTCGCCCATGGTACTGACGACCTGGGGCGGGGAGGGAGGTGGGGCAGCGAGTTGCCTGGCTTGTCGGGGCACCCAGCCGGCTTTTATGCCGGAGAACTCGTCTTCCTGCTCACCGGATGCTATGGAGACTGTGGAGAAAATGGTGCAAGGAGGATATGGGGAGCGGCGGTGTGGTGCGGTTCTTGCCAGGCGTCTGGCCTCATTTAAATAGCGGGCAGACGAGAGGAGAGGAGCCAACCGGCGTTGTGTTCTAAAATGCCGGCCGGCTCGCGGAAGGACGTGTTGCCGGCACACGCACGGATTCAATGGAGGCAGACGGGGCAGTCTGAAGCCGGTTGCATGCGGCGAGGAGGCGTGTTCAGCCTGGCCTACAGCAAGTGGGGACTGATATGTCTCCAACGTATCTATAATTTTTGATTGTTCCATGCTAATATATTATCTGTTTTAGATGTTTTATATGCATTAATATGCTATTTTATATTATTTTTAGGACTAACATATTAACCTAGAGCCCAGTGCCAGTTTCTGTTTTTTCCTTTGTTTTTTAGCTTCGTGGAAAAGGAATACGAAACGGAGTCCAAACGGAATAAAACCTTCGCGATGATTTTTCTTGGACCAGAAGACACCCAGGAGACTTGGAGATGAAGTCGGAGGAGCCACGAGGTGGCCACAAGGGTGGAGGGCGCGCCCAGGGGGGTAGGGCGCGCCCCTGCCTTGTGGGCCCCCCGTGACTCCCCTGACCTAATTATTTCGCCTATATATTCACATATGTTCCCAAACCACCAGAAGCATCCACGAAAACACTTTTCCACCGCCGCAACCGTCTGTACCCGTGTGATCCCATCTAGGGACCTTTTCCGGCACCCTGCCGGAGGGGGATTTGATCACGGAGGGCTTCTACATCAACTCTATTGCCCTTCCGATGAAGCGTGAGTAGTTTACCTCAGACCTATGGGTCCATAGCTAGTAGCTAGATGGCTTCTTCTCTCTCTTTGATTCTCAATACCATGTTCTCCTCGTTGTTCTTGGAGATCTATTTGATGTAATCTTCTTTTGTGGTGTGTTTGTCGAGATCCGATGAATTGTGGATTTATGATCAGCTTATCTATGAATATTATTTGAATCTTCTCTGAATTCTTATATGCATGATTTGATATCTTTGTAATTCTCTTCGAATTATCGGTTTGGTTTGGCCAACTAGATTGGTTTTTCTTGCAATGGGAGAAGTGCTTAGCTTTGGGTTCAATCTTGCGGTGTCCTTTCCCAGTGACAGTAGGGTCAGCAAGGCATGTATTGTATTGTTGCCATCGAGGGTAAAAAGATGGGGTTTACATCATATTGCTTGAGTTTATTCCTCTACATCATGTCATCTTACTTAATGCGTTACTCCGTTCTTCATGAACTTAATACTCTAGATGAAGGCAGGAGTCGGCCGATGTGTGGAGTAATAGTAGTAGATGTAGAATCGTTTCGGTCTACTTGACACGGACGTGATGCCAATATTTCATAATCATTGCCTTGGATATCGTCATAACTTTGCGCTCTTCTATCAATTGCTCCACAGTAATTTGTTCACCCACCATACTATTTGTTATCTTGAGAGAAGCCTCTAGTGAAACCTATGGCCCCGGGTCTATTTTCCATCATATTAGTTTCCGATCTACTATTTTGCAATCTTTTATTTTCAAATCTATATACCAAAAAACCCAAAAATATTTTATCTTTTGTTTATCTATCTCTACCAGATCTCACTTTTGCAAGTAACCGTGAAGGGATTGACAACCCCTTTATCGCGTTGGGTGCAAGTGTTTGATTGTTTGTGCAGGTATTAGGTGATTTGTGCGTTGTCTCTTACTGGATTGATACCTTGGTTCTCTAACTGAGGGAAATACTTATCTCAACTTTGCTGCATCACCCTTTCCTCTTCAAGGGAAAAACCAACGCAAGCTCAAGAAGCAGCAGGATGAATTTCTGGTGCCGTTGCTGGGGAGATCTACGCCAAGTCAAGACATACCAAGTACCCATCATAAAACTCTCATCTCTTGAATTACATTATTCACCATTCGCCTCTCATTTTCCTCTCCCCCACTTCTAAAACGATTTTCGAAAAGACTCGCTCTTTTTCTTTGCCTTTTTGTTTGCCTTCTTTCCGTTCAATCTTTTGTTTGCTTGTGTTACCATGTGCCTTCTTTTTGCTTGCATCTTTGCTTGCTAAAAGTTTATGGATCCTCATCCACTTGCTAATCTTTTTAAGAGATCCAATTATCATGAACCAATTTCTAGTGATTTGAGTGCACTAGATTATCTTTATGAAGTTTTGCTTGAAATTCGTGAATCTGAAAATTGTGATGAAGTGTTAAAAGAAGAAATCTATGAAGTGATTCATGATAGCTCTTTGGATGAAAAGCATGATTGCAATGGTCCTACTATAAATTCTATTAATGTCAGTTGTGCTAATGATATGCAAAACCCTAAGCTTGGGGATGCTAGTTTTGCTAGGTCCACTACTTGTTGCAATGATCATGATTGGGGTGATTTTTCTTATGATCTAGAAAATTTATTTAAGCCTCATGATGAATATGTTTGCAATAATATTGAAAGTGGGTTTGGAAGAGTGTCAACTCTAGGTAATAATGATCCCACTACATTGGAGTATGATCAATCTTATGAAATTTTTGATAAAAGTGGGCTTGGACAGGTCATGACTTTATTTAATGATAATCCCACTATTTTGGAAGAGTGTCAACTTTGCATGCATGTGGATCATGAAGAGAATATTTTATGTGATAGTTATATTGTTGAATTTGAATATGATCCCACGTGTAATTATTATGAGAGAGGAAAATATTGTGGTAGAAATATTTATGTTACTCAATTACCTCTCGTTATGTTGAGATTGCTATTATTTCTTTCTTCTTTCTTGCATATGCTAGATCTTGCTTATCTTGATAATTCATTTGCCTATAATATGCCTATGCATAGGAAGTATGTTAGACTTAGATGTGTTTTTCACGTACCTTATGATGCTCTCTTTGTGCTTCAATTCCTGTCTTTCATGTGAGCATCATCAAAATTATCAATGCCTAGCTAAAAGATTTTAAAGAAAAGCGTTTGTTGGGAGACAACCCAATATTTTTCCTTGTTGTTTTTCAATAAAATTTTCATCTAGCCTCTAGTTAGATGTGTTTTGGTGTTTTAATTAGGGTTTGTGCCAAGTAAGACTTTTGGGATGGCTTACGGTGATAGTTGATTTGATCTTGCTGAAAAACATAAACTTTTGCGTTCAGTCACAGAATTTTAACAATTCACTGGCGCGTTGAAAACCCTGAATTTTTTACAAAACATTGATATACAAATTTCCTCTGTTTTCCTAATTTTTCAGAATTTTTAGAGTTACATAAGTATTACAACAATTCGGATCTTCGCAGACTGTTCTGTTTTTGACAGATTCTGTTTTCTTTGTGTTGTTTGCTTATTTTGATGAATCTATGGGTAGTATCGCGGGGTATGAACCATGGAAAAGTTGGAAAACAGTAGATATTACACCAATATAAATAAAGAATGAGTTCACAACAGTACCAAAAGTGGTGATTTATTTTCTTATACTAACGGAGCTTATGAGATTTTCTGTTGAGTTTTGTGTTGTGAAGTTTTCAAGTTTTGGGTAAGGATTTGATGGATTATGGAATAAGGAGTGGCAAGAGCCTAAGCTTGGGGATGCCCAAGGCACCCCAAGGTAATATTCAAGGACAAACAAGAGCCTAAGCTTGGGGATGCCCCGGAAGGCATCCCCTCTTTCGTCTTCGTCTATCGGTAATTTTACTTGAGGCTATATTTTTATTCACCACATGATATGTGTTTTGCTTGGAGCATCTTGTATTATATGAGTCTTTACTTTTTAGTTTGCCACAATCATCCTTTCTGTACACACCTTTATGAGAGGGACACGCATGAATCATGATTTATTAGAATACTCTATGTGCTTCACTTATATCTTTTGAGCTAGGCAATTTTGCTCTAGTGCATCACTCACTACTAGGGAAAACCTTATACACAGGAGCTTACTAGTAGCGCTTTTTAAAATGCACCAATGCTACTAATTATCAGTAGCGCTTGGCCGAAGAAAGCGCTTCTATTATGCACTTACCAGTAGTGCTGTAGTTAAAAAACACACTACTACTATAATTGCCAGACCGTTGCCGGCAGGCCAGGCATACTAGTAGCGCTCGTATGCAAAAAGCGCTACTACTACGGTTATTAGCATTATCGGTCTTTAGGATCTAGCACTACTACTACGGGCACCTTATCCACATTCCGGCCCGCGCGCGTCCTCACTCTCCCCCTCACACTCTCACTCGCCTCCGCCGCGCGCCGTCGCCGCCAAGGTACCTGCCGCCGTCCCCCGCGCCGGTCCTCCCCCACCGACCGCCCTCGCCCGCGCCGGCCCTCCTCCCCCGCCGGCCACCCTCCCCCGCGCCGGCCTCCTCCCCCGCCGGCGCCCTCCCGCGCCGGCCCTCCTCCCTCGCTGGCCGTCCTCCACCGAGAGGTACTCCTCCTCCCACCTTCCTCCTCCTCCCTAGTTTATTTTGAACCCTAGCTAGTTGAAAAATGTAGGTTAAATCTTAGAATAATGCAGTAGGTTATGATCTTAGGTGTTTAATCTTAGAATAATGTAGTATGAACCCTAGCTAGTTATGATCGAACCATGTTCAAAATGTAGGTTTTTAATTAGGTGTAGTTAATATAATTTAGGTATTTTAGGTGTTTAATCTTAGAATAATGTAGTATGAACCCTAGTTATGATCGAACCATATTTGCAGGAACACCTCCGAGTGGCCTATGTTTTGTCGGAGTGTTGATTAATTTCCGTTCCGGCAAATTTCAGGCGCTCGATATGTCCTTTTTTAGCAAAGGTCATGCCGGATTTTTCCGTGAATTTTGGCATGACTTGTGCTAGAATATGTAGGAAATATCGAGTCGCCCGGATTTTGTAGAAAGATAATTAAACGACATTTCGGGTTGACTTTAAGTCTGTCGAGGCTCCATACATGACAGTCAACAAATGAGTGAGGAGAAAGTCTGCACCATATATGAGAGAAGAAGAATCCCGACTGTTGTCGTGGGGGTCGCTTCTCCTTCGTTCCCATGTGCTAGACATTTTGGTGTAATGCACTTAGGAACAAAAGGAGGAGCGACCATCACCAACGGTCGAATGTATACACCACGTGAGCTGAGAGTTTTCAAGAAAAGACTCGACAGGCCGATACTCAATCCATGATGAATAATAATGATCTAATTTAGTTTTTGTAGTACATATATTTAATTGTACAAGTTTAATCTTTGAATTATGAACCTAGGAAATGTCGTCGTCGGACGACGAAAGTCTCCCGGCGGAGTGCGACTAGTGCGGCGACGACCGAAGTCTGTGCGACAGGCCTCACCTGGTAGAAGGTCGGCGCTTCAGCATTAAGCTCCAGGAGACCTTCGATGTTGAAATGGTACGCAACGATGACAAGTATTTTTTTCGTAATTAAGCATGACTTCTGCGACTTCAACGTGTAATTTTAGTCTTTTACAATTCGACTAGCTTATCCCATGCCATGCAAGACGCTATGTCTTGGAGAGGATGGATTTTGAAGATCATGAAAGTATGGAAACAAAGATAATTCACCTAAGGACCCATCATGGTATGGATTTTGATGTAAATCTATACAATTCTGAGAGCGTATCCCATTTTGGTTGCCCGAATTGGGAAGCACTTTGCAAGACGTATGATTTTCATGAGGGTATGCTTGTCACCATCGATCTTGGTGATCCTGACATCGCCGAAGACAATATGGACATTTGGGTCCTTGTTGATACGCTTCCAATTCTACCGCTATGTGAGTTTCTCAAACATAGTTATTAAGTAATTTATATTGTTTATTTCAAAATAGTTGACAGCTTATTTTCATTGATAGCTTATTTTCATTATTCAAAGAATGTGCAGAAGATGGTAGACAGAACCTACTACACCGATGGCTCAGAATTAACTTATCAGGAGAAAAATCATCTGATCTCATTTATTATTGATCTTGAGAATTACAATATCTATTATCAAACTCCTGCATATTATGGTCAATATGTGCCACTAGTGCACGTGTTGAACTACGGTAACATCCATGGAGATGTCATGGTAAGATTTTTTACTATTATGACATCCGTGCATCTTTTGCATAAATTCTTCTAAAACTCAACTACATTGCTAACTACGAAGTTATTACTATGTTTTTCAACAGAAAATCCCGAAGGATTGTGTGCCTCATCTGATGTTTCCGAAAGGTCGCCTTGATGTTATGAGCTTACGGCCAGGTCATCCTACGCATCACTGTTCTTCATACCGGATTTCTAAAACTGATGAAGACATGACAATCAAAGATTGGAAAAAATGTATGGTCAATCGTAGGGAGCTACTTGGAAGCAACATTGTGCGAAGCGCAAGAATTGGAGACAGGATAATCTCCATTCTCCATAATGGAGAGTCAGGGTCTATCTTGTTTTATGCTATTTTACCTTAGAGAGGGTATTTAGGTCCTAGCTAATACTCATGATCATGTTCTAAGAACAATTAAGTAGGGTTGGTTAGATGACTATGATGATGATGAGTATGACTTGTTATTATGATAACGAGTAGAAGTCGTATGATGATGATGAGTAGGACTTGTTATTATGATACCAATGATGAGTTATTTATTATTATGATTGATGATGCATGATGCTAAGTTGTTATATGAGCATGATGAGTTATTATATATATCAGTGGGTGAAATGAACATGGATTAGATTCAAGTGGAGGCAACATGTGGTGCACATCGAAAGTACTACTAATCCAAACTTGATCAAGTTTGGATTAGTAGTACTTTTGACATGCACCACATGTTGCCTCCACTTGAATCTAATCCACGTTCATTTCACCCACTGTTATATATAATAACTAATCATGGTCATAAAATCATATGATGAAAGTACTGCATATAAAACCTACAGCGACAATAAGCTGCATTTTCAAAAATACAGGAAAAGTTAGCAGCAGTGCTTTTCAAAAGAAACGCTACTGCTACTTACTATTATCAATAGCGCTTTCCCGTAGAAAGCGCTACTACTAACTAGGTATAGCAGTAGCACTCGCTTTCTAGCGCTACTGCTATCAGTTAGCTGTAGCGCCTTACTGGTAGCGCTTGTACAAGGGCTACTGCTAGCTATAAAACAAGCGCTACTACTAGGGTTTTCCCTAGTAGTGACTTATATCTTTTTAGAGCACGGCGGTGGCTTTATTTTATAGAAATTATTGAACTCTCATGCTTCACTTATATTATTTTGAGAGTCTCTAAACAGCATGGTAATTTGCTTTGATTATGAATTTAGTCCTAATATGATAGACATCCAAGAGGGATATAATAAAAACTTTCATATAAAGTGCATTGAATACTATGAGAAGTTTGATTCTTTATGATTGTTTTGAGATATAAAGATGGTGATATTAGAGTCATGGTAGTGAGTAATTGTGGATTGTAGAAATACTTGCGTTAAAGTTTGTGATTCCCGTAGCATGCATGTATGGTGAACCGTTATGTGATGAAGTCGGAGCATGATTTATTTATTGATTGTCTTCCTTATGAGTGGTGGTGGGGGACGAGCGATGGTCTTTTCCTACCAATCTATCCCCCTAGGAGCATGCGCGTAGTACTTCATTTCGATAACTAATAGATTTTTGCAATAAGTATGTGAGTTCTTTATGACTAATGTTGAGTCCATGGATTATACGCACTCTCACCCTTCCACCATTGCTAGCCTCTCTAGTGCCGCGCAACTTTCGCCGGTACCATACACCCACCATATACCTTCCTCAAAACAGCCACCATACCTACCTATTATGGCATTTCCATAGCCATTCCGATATATATTGCCATGCAACTTTCCACCGTTTCGTTTTATTATGACACGCTTCATCATTGTCATATTGCTTTGCATGATCATGTAGTTGACATCGTATTTGTGACAAAGCCACCATTCATAATTCTTTCATACATGTCACTCTTGATTCATTGCACATCCCGGTACACCGCCGGAGGCATTCATATAGAGTCATATTTTGTTCTAAGTATCGAGTTGTAATTCTTGAGTTGTAAGTAAATAAAAGTGTGATGATCTTCATTATTAGAGCATTGTCCCATGTGAGGAAAGGATGATGGAGATTATGATTCCCCCACAAGTTGGGATGAGACTCTGGATGAAAAATAAAAAAAAAGAGGCCAAAGAAGCCAAACAAAAAAATGAGAGAAAAAAAAGAGAAGGGGCAATGCTACTATCCTTTTTCCACACTTGTGCTTCAAAGTAGCACCATGATCTTCATGATAGAGAGTCTCCTATTTTGTCACTTTCATATACTAGTGGGAAATTTTCATTATAGAACTTGGCTTCTATATTCCAATGATGGGCTTCCTCAAATTGCCCTAGGTCTTCATGAGCAAGCAAGTTGGATGCACACCCACTTAGTTTTCTTTTGAGCTTTCATACACTTATAGCTCTAGTGCATCCGTTGCATGGCAATCCCTACTCACTCACATTGATATCTATTGATGGGCATCTTCATAGCCCATTAATATGCCTAGTTGATGTGAGACTATCTCCTTCTTTTTTGTCTTCTCAACAACCACCATATTCTATTCCACCTATAGTGCTATGTCCATGGCTCACGCTCATGTATTGCGTGAAAGTTGAAAAGGTTTGAGAACACTAAAAGTATGAAACAATTGTTTGGCTTGTCATCGGGGTTGTGCATGATTTGAATATTTTGTGTGATGAAGATGGAGCATAGCCAGACTATAAGATTTTGTAGGGATAAGCTTTCTTTGGCCATGTTATTTTGAGAAGACATAATTGCCTTGTTAGTATGCTTGAAGTATTATTGTTTTTATGTCAATATTAAACTTTTGTTTTGAATCTTATGGATCTGAACATTCATGCCACAATAAATAAAAATTACATGGATAAATATGATAGGTAGCATTCCACATCAAAAATTCTGTTTTTATCATTTACCTACTCGAGGACGAACAGGAATTAAGCTTGGGGATGCTTGATACGTCTCCAACGTATCTATAATTTTTTATTGTTCCATGCTATTATATTATCTGTTTTGGATGTTTTATATGCATTAATATGCTATTTTATATTATTTTTGGGACTAACCTATTAACCTAGAGCCCAGTGCCAGTTTCTCTTTTTTCCTTGTTTTTTCGCTTCGTGGAAAAGGAATACGAAAAGGAGTCCAAACAGAATAAAACCTTCACGATGATTTTTCTTGGACCAGAAGACACCCAGGAGACTTGGAGATGAAGTCGGAGGAGCCATGAGGCGGCCACAAGGGTGCAGGGTGCACCCAGGGGGGTAGGGCGCGCCCCCCTGCCTTGTGGGCCCCCCGTGACTCCCCTGACCTAATTCTTTCACCTATATATTCACATATGTTCCCAAACCACCAGAAGCATCCACAAAAACACTTTTCCACAGCCGCAACCTGCTATACCCGTGAGATCCCATCTAGGGACCTTTACCGGCACCCTGGCAGAGGGGTATTTGATCACGGAGGGCTTCTACATCAACTCTATTACCCTTCCGATGAAGCGTGAGTAGTTTACCTCAGACCTACGGGTCCATAGCTAGTATCTAGATGGCTTCTTCTCTCTCTTTGATTCTCAATACCATGTTCTCCTTGTTGTTCTTAGAGATCTATCCGATGTAATCTTCTTTTGCAATGTGTATGTCGAGATCCGATGAAGTGTGGATTTATGATCAACTTATCTTTGAATATTATTTGAATCTTCTCTGAATTCTTATATGCATGATTTGATATCTTTGTAATTCTCTTCGAATTATCGGGTTGGTTTGGCCAAGTAGATTGGTTTTTCTTGCAATGGGAGAAGTGCTTAGCTTTGGGATCAATCTTGCGGTGTCCTTTCCCAGTGACAGTAGGGGCAGCAAGGCACGTATTGTATTGTTGCCATCGAGGATAAAAAGATGGGGTTTACATCATATTGCTTGAGTTTATTCCTCTACATCATGTCATCTTACTTAATGCGTTACTCTGTTCTTCATGAACTTAATACTCTAGATGTAGGCAGGAGTCGGTCGATGTGTGGAGTAATAGTAGTAGATGCAGAATCGTTTCGGTCTACTTGACACGGACATGATGCCTATATTTCAAAATCATTGCCTTGGATATCGTCATAACTTTGCGCTTTTCTATCAATTGCTCGACAGTAATTTGTTCACCCACTGTACTATTTGCTATCTTGAGAGAAGCCTCTAGTGAAACCTATGGCCCCCGGGTCTATTTTCCATCATATTAGTTTCCGATCTGCTATTTTGCAATCTTTTATTTTCAGATCTATATACCAAAAAACCCAAAAATATTTTATCTTTTGTTTATCTATCTCTATCAGATCTCACTTTTGCAAGTAACCGTGAAGGGATTAACAACCCCTTTATCGCGTTGGGTGCAAGTGTTTGATTGTTTGTGCAGGTATTAGGTGATTTGTGCGTTGTCTCCTATTGGATTGATACCTTGGTTCTCTAACTAAGGGAAATACTTATCTCTACTTTGCTGCATCACCCTTTCCTCTTCAAGGGAAAAACCAACGCAAGCTCAAGAAGTAGCAGGGACCTCTTGGCCGGTGCGCCGGTTCAATGCCGGCGCTATGAGAGGTCACGTCCGTGTTAGAGCAATCACTCCCTCCAGTCCTTTTTTGTTTGGGTATAACAAAATCTCATTTTCCATTCACATTTTACAAGTAAAATTCGTGGACAAATTTTGACACAAAATACGATGGGGACTAGTAAACCAGGACGGAGGTAGTAGCTATGAATTCCATTTTTGCTCCATACCAATTGTTCTAAAAACTAGTATACCATTGAAAATCGAAACTCTTACCCCGCTAAAAAATGATATTTTAAACGTGGCTACTCGATCAGTGGCGACTGGCGAGCCACCGCCTCCAGGTTGTTCACCTGTGGTCCCGACCATCAAGTCCTACAAATCAAATTATCACGCGAGCTGACTATTCCTACAAAGGTGCGCTCCACCACGTACTCGGTACCCGCGCATGCAGCAATCATGCACCTAGGGTTTATTTGTTTACGGTGCCTTTACGTAACTCTCAAGTGTGCGAGACAGCAAGAGACCGACTGCGTGCATGCACCTCTTCTCTTCGTATATGTACTCCACCATTTGTCTGGTGTCCAAAAAATTATACAGTAATAACTAGCAATGTGCCAATGCATTGCCACATGTTCAAAGTAGATTAATACATATTCACCGATTTGATAGAAAAGAGTCTAGCTTTGAAATACGTATATCACTAAAAATATGTTATGTTTCACTCAAAATATATTCCTCTGGCGGTTTTGATGAGATAAGGGAGGAATGTGGTTGGTTTCAAGATTCGAGAAGTGGTATATTGTTGCAAAAATCCCATGTGTGTGTGTGTGTGGCGTGTGTGTGAGAGAGAGGGAGAGAGGAGTAGGATGGAGTGCGTGTGTGACAAAGACACAAAGAGTGTCTGTGTGAGAGGTATCACCATAAAATGAGGTGATAGTGTGTGTGTGTGCACGATCGAGAGGGCGTGTCTCAAGAAGGGACGAAAAATCTACATAGATACAAGGAGCGCGAGAGAGACATGTATGAGATAGTGGAAGCAAGAGTGTGCGGATGTATAAACCTATCTGGAGGCTAGTCGATCAATGTTTGTGAGAGAAATACAAGTCGGGGGTGCGAAAGCGAGAGTTTTGTGTGTGAGAGAGAGAGAGACGGTAGTCGGGAGGGGGAGTGGAAGACGGAGTTGTGTGTGTGAAAGAGAGAGAAAGGGGGGAGAGTTTGTCTGATCGGTAAACAAATGAATAATGTCAGTTTTATAACTGAGATGAAGACGGAAAGAAGACCCCAACAAACGTTGTTTGTGCGGGAGAGAGTAATTTTAGTGGTAGGAGTCATATCTAGAAAGATATAGGGTGCGTGAGAGAACCCTAGAGAGAAAGACAAAGTGAAAGACGAGTGAGAGTGTGTGTGTGGCGGTGAAAAAAAAAGCTTAGGTACCTAGTAATACCAGAGAACGATAGAGACGTGAGAGATAATGAAAACCGTGTAATGTATAATGATAGGGAGAGTGTGACACTTCTCAAGGGAGACGGCTAGAGACCATGTTTGCGAAAGTAGGAGAAACATGAAGTGAGCTTGTGGGAGAGCTGGAGAAAAGAGAGTGATAGCTACATGAAGGAGTACGCGAGAGAGATGGGCGTGAAAGGAGATTCAAATATTTAGTTGCGTGTATAGAAAATTTCAACATAAAAGGGATTCAAATATTTGAATTCGAGATGATGATACATGTAATTCATACTCGAACCAAAATTGATCTATCAAACATGCATACTCATATGAATTCGCGCGCATCTATGTTATTTAATATCTAGATATTACTGATCCATACATTTGAGTAGAACATAATTTGGTTTAAAAATTTTGAATTCAACCTTATGATTTTGAGATCATTGTATTTGTAAATCATATTATATATATAAAGGAGCAGAATTTTTTGTTGTGCTTTGTAAAGTATATATAAAAAAATGATGTATATAGAATTTTATTCGAATCGAAAATGGATCCTACACGAAAAAAAGAATACAAAACGGATTGGAATTGAGTTGGCATGGTAAACGTGCAAGCTTTTTCTCAAAAATTTGAACGAAGCGGCCAAACTCGCAGTAACCGCCCGAAACCAAAATATGGGACATGGAAATTACTGCCTGTCCCTGACATGCAACACATGCCGGCTCGATTTCAGTAGGTCTTGATAGGGGCAGGTTTGTAATTTCACTCAAACATGACATAACCGCCTCTCACCCGGATTCATACACGGTGGGTGCCAAAACACAGTGTCTTCTTGACCGAAATCGCCTCTCACGCGGATTCATACACGGTGGGCGTCAAAACAAACTCTCCTCGGCCGAAATCTCCGTCGGCAAATATTCGGTGTATGCGAGATTACCGTCCTATCCCCAGGAGCCCAATATTCCTATGATGTCTAAAATTTTAAATGGGGGATAAGTTGGTAACCTTCCCCACATTTGAGACAAGCGCGTCCCAAAGACATGGTTCCCCCCTACCTCTCTCCCTCCATTTCCCCATTCGTACTCCGTGGGCGCCAAAACACCCTCTCCACCCCAGCCTCCTCCGTCCGCCACCCCATCCACCACCGACCTCGTCCACCATGCCGAAGCTGATACCCCAAAGCCGTCGTCCATTACAAGAGATCGACCTCTCTCATCCATGGCTTCGGACCAGGATCCATGCATCCCGTCCTGTCGCTTCATCCCCGCCGTCGTCCACCTTGCCGGCGCCGCTCCTACGACCGTCTCGTCCATCGCGCCGGGATATTTCCCCCGCCGCCACTGTCTACCCTCCTAGATCTACTTCCATGCCGCCGACAGCCATCGCTACCGCAGCACCGTCAAATTCTCAGTAGATGCATACACGGTGCCGCACCAGAGGCGGTACTCTTTCGTATCTGCTCAACTTATTTATCGCAGCAAGAAAATAGATCGCCACTGCTTTACTGTGATTTCTTGTCCATCACTTAGGATCTTACTTGTTAGTTGAAAGCAAACATTGGTTGGGAAGTTGCCTTTGTCCGGTTTGCACCTTCAGATCCGCCATGGCACGCTCAACACTATACTCGCAATGCTTATGGTTTTCCCCTTTGATATTCCACACTAGTTAAATGACAGTAGACTAAATTTCAAAATTGGGTCAGTCGATTTTTGAGAGCTCGCCGGAGTTCACCGGTGGGAAGGAAGGGGCTCGGGTGGGGACGGTGGTTGTGGGGGGCGGTGGCCTGGCAGTGGTGGGGCCTCGCCGAACGAAAAAACTCAACGCGGGTAGGGGTGGGGGTGGCGGAGGAACACAGGCGGTGGGGGGCAGTTCAGGGGAGGGCGGGGGTCGGGGCCGGTGGTTCGGCCGGCGGCCCGTGCGGTGTTCTGTAGGGGAAGAATCCAAGACGAGGAAGAAGAAGGGCTAGGAGACATAGGATCTTCATCCAACCGCCTGAAATGGTCGACTGACCCAAATGACGAAAGTCACGCGATTTGCATGCAGACATTCCTTTATATTCAGTACCATCATCGTAGCTGCTTAGCACTGCTCCTAATCCATCAAGCTAAACAACGTGCCACTCATAATTCCAAACTTGTTGCTCAAATACGAATTTGATATGATGCTAATATTACTAAAATAGATATTGTTTAATTGGTCAGCTAATGTTCCTACTTTACCTTTGAAAAGCACATGCACCACATATAGAGAGACAGCAGGGAGTTGCATTCTTAATGCGCTCTTGTTCATCATGTGTGGGCACTGCGCAACGAACATTTTGTTATCCAAAATCTGCTTGCTCTTCTTTAGCATGTTCCTCTTCTGTTCTTCTTTAATAAGTACTCTCTCCATTCCTAAATACAAGTCTTTGTATAGATTCCACCATGGACTACATATGGAGCAAAATGAGTGAATATACACTCTAAAATGTATCTGTATACATCTGTATGTGATCCATAGTGGAAATCTCTACAAAGACTTATATTTTGGAATGGAGGGAGTATAATAGTAGTACAGTATGTTCCTTGTAGTGAAGAGGAGAAGGGACATTTGTAGTGTAGAGGTCTATTCGGTCGATTGTGATGGACACTTTCAACTCTTCGGGCCTCTTTGATTCGTAGGATTTTGTAAACATAGGAATAGGAATTGTAGTGGCCTGCCCACTTGAATCCTATAAGATTAGCAAGGAAATGTGGGGAGCTGTGTCGCCTTTGAGAGTTACACTGATATTAACAGTACCACACCTTCAGTTGAAGAGAGCTGGTATCTGAAGCTTTTCTAGCCATACCGGCAATAGTAGCCCATATTTTCCAGCAAGTTCCACTTTCCTGATTTTACTTGTGATGCTTACGGTTTTCCCGTTATATCTACACTATGATCTGTGTAGCTGCTTTGTGTCGCACTAGTAGCAGTCCACTCTTGAAGCTAAACAACACACCAATAATAAGTCCAAAGCTTATTTCTTCAAATACGAATTGTGATATGATACTGATATTAGTTAACAGACACACATTTAATTGGTCAGCTAATGCTCCCACTTGATTTTCCAAATGCATGTGGCCACATATAAAGAGACAGCATGGAATTGCATTTCTTTGGGTGCTGTGATTCATCATGAGTGGGCAACTAACATTGTATGGAAAGAAGCAGAATCTCAAGAATATGCTTCCTCTTTTGTTCTTTAACATGTTCCTCTTTTGTTATTCTGTATTTAGTACGTACAGTATGTTCCTTGTCAGGAAGGGGAGTAGGGACATCTGCAGTCAACAGCTGATAGAGCTGGCCTGTACGTGATCGATAGGCTTTCAATTAGTAGCGGCAATACAACACCGTATTTTCCAGCCAGTTCCACTTTCCCGATTTATATATGCTGGTTATGGTGTACCCATTTTATGTACACTACGGTCTGCCTAGTTGCTGTGTGCTCTGGTTATCATGGTTTGGCAATAAACTCTCTATACAGTATATTATGAACCTATCATCTGCCAACTATCCTTACTTCTGGAGCCTATTTTTTGTGTAGTCGTGCCAGATTATATTAATGCACGCACCATATTACAGCACACATGGGCTCTCTCATCAGAATCTAGTGATAGCACACAAGGGTTTACAGGGAGCCCTTATATTAGAATATCCTCTGCATTACAAAGATAATCTCACTACTATTTATGTTTTCATGCTTCTCAGATATTGTACGTAATCACAATGAATATGAGAATGCGCGCATCAGAAGAATATTGTGGAACACTGCAATGACTAACAAAATTGGCACCAAGGCATTGAGTTCCATTCTGGATGCAATGAAACTCATACGCTCCCCACCTACAGATTCTTGTTCAGAATATGATCCTAATGACTATTCTGACCTCGAGGAGTCGAAGGCAGATGGCCTGTCATGTTCACCCATCAAGGTGCATGTTCTAAGTTGGCAAGGTTTTATTGATTGCGCGTATCTTGCATAAGGTGTCTTGCATTTCTTCTACTCTGTTGCACCGCCATCTGCTTAGTTTACTCATCATATATGTCAAGATGCCATGCCCATCCATTATCAATACATATTCCATTTATCATCATACCATGTTTTTCCACTCAAATGTTGTTCTTGTGCATCAGACATAAAAAAGGAAGAGGGTGATTGCCGAACCTGGAGGAGCACCAGCAAAGTACTTGAAAAACGTGGTGGTGCCGGAGAAATCAGATAGCACCCCACTTATATTGGCTCTACAACCAGTGACACAAAACGTAGGACCGACTCCAGCAGACTGTACCCATACTTCACTGGCCACACCACTAGCCCCACCACACAGGACCTGCACTCCAGCAAAAGGTATGCTGATTTCAGTTGCCATAGCACTAGCCGTACAACAGAAAAATCCCACTCCAGCAAAAAGTACAGCAAGTCCACCGGCCGAAGACCTATCCCAACTGCAGAGACGACCAATTCCTGCAGATTGGAACCCCATTCCAGTTATTCCCAGTTTAAAATACAATGCTTTCAATGTTGTTAGGGACTACGTGCATATATTCCCATCATGGGAAGATTATAGTGAAGACAAACACCATTTTCACATCTTCATGTCCCACTTACGTGTAAGTGCTATTAATCACGTTGATTATTTTCCCGTTTTCTACTGATTGAACACATCAATGATTTACATTACATTGTTGTAAGTAGGCGAGGGTTAATCTTGATAGTCATGACAAGCAAAGCTTGCTTGCGCTTTTCAAGGAAGCATTGCAGCAGTATCAATGTTACCTGAGGAAATCACACTTTGATGGCAAGTCTATAAATGAATTTCTGGTGAAGTCTCCTGTGCTAAATTTAGAAGACATTGAATGGAAAAACCTTGGTATGCACTGGTCTCGTTCCCAGGATGAGGTACTGTCTATGATATCACATGCCAATTTGAACTTCTACTTTTCCGCATGTGCCATACGGATCTCTTTTGTAGGAAATCTGCTCGAAGAAGAATTCCAGTTTGAAAAGGACGACAGGATATCGCAAATATGCTGCCCGCTGCTTTGCTCTTGTTAGTACCTGTTGTCCTGTATCACTGTACTTGCATTCATACCTGGTTCATTATGTGATAGCAGTATGCATGATAGCTTGCTTATAAATTGTTCGCTCCAAATTATCAGATCTGTATTAATGGTTACATTAATGTAGAATATACCCAATGCCAATGAAAAAGTTTAGCTCTGCATTGTTCTTGTAAGTACCTGCTATTTTTTATCAGTGTACTTATATTGACAGCTAGTTGTTCATGTACCATCACTCTGCAGCTTATTTTCCTTTGCCCTCCTTTTTCTACACATCAGATCTATATTTACTCTTACCATAAGGTTGGATAACACCAATGGTACTGAAGAAGTTTAGCTCTGCATTGTTCTTGGCTGTACCTTTTGCCTGTATCACTGTACTTACATTTATAGCTACTTGGTTATGTAGCATCACTCTTCATCTTATCTTAAATATTCTCCATTTTTTCTTATATTATCACATCTATATTTACTCTTAAAAAAATGTAGAATAAAGGCAATGCTTATGAAGAGGATTTTGTGGTAAACTTCCTGAATTGCCCACCCATCAGCATGGACAAGGGCTTTATAGAGCCGGTCTTCAGCACTAATGTAAGTTTGTCCTTCTCAAGCCATCAAACTTTGTTGTGTATATTTGGTTAGGCATGACTGCAACAGCTGTTTATTTTTGGTCTTTGCATCAAATTGCATGTTTAAAGTTTATTATGAAGTTCATAAACAAAAGTTTGTCCTTCTCAATTTAAGTTTTCACTTGTACAACCAAGTTCCTTCTTCATACCATGTAAATTAAACTATACAGAGCAAGTGATCTTCTTTTGCACTTCATGTATGTTTTTGTTCTTGATCCGTAATCCAGTGGTGTGGTGAAACTACCCACTACAGCACAATGTCATATTCTGCAATGTCTTAACTATGAACAATGTCATATCATTCTACTATTATTTAAACTGTCTCTTTATTTGCCAATCTGAAATGGGATAAATTGACAGCACACTAACCATTCATACTTATGAGTTCTTGATCTGTAATCGAGTGGTGTCGTGAAGCAGGCAACTCCTTCACAATGTCATTTCCTGCCATGCCTTAACCTGAACAATACCATATTGTGTTAATGCTATTTTAAACTATGTAACTTTATTCACCAATAAGAAATGTGATGAATTGTCAGCACTGATACTTATATGTGCAAAACCTATCATCTGTCTGCTTGTTTCTCTTTCAGAGTGACGAGGATATAAGCGTCAAACAAGCGCAGTCTCATCAGCTTGCTCAGTTGCTTGCGCTGCAGCTCCCGAGCAGGGCTAACCTTTCTTGAACTCTATTGAAGTGTTGTCGGTTTTGTATATTATTTTGCCGGCATGTTTATTTGCACTGGTGGTGATCTTTGATGCCCAGTGTATGTAATCTGATGTCTGCTCGTGCTTTATTATCATAGTGGCGAACTTTGATGCCTAGTGGATGTAATATGCCGTAATTTCTTTATTGTATCCCCTAGGTTTTTTCTTATTCATGATGCTGCAGTTATTTTACTGTATATATATCCTGTCTTCGCTCCATGAAAAGTAAACTGGCCAAACCGTAAAATTACGGTACATAATCGGGCCGTCATGCAAATAACTATGTATGGGCCGCATCATGGGCCCAGTCATCTTGGTCCGTGAATAGGCCTAAATGTAAACTAGCCCACTAGTAGTTTTAGGCCTTTAATTGGCCGAGTAAACCACCGGCCTTATTTTGGCAAGAAAATTCAATGGGCTTTTAGTAGGCTGAAAAGTAGGTTGGGCCTGAAACATGCCGAACAGCTCACGGGCCGACAGCAGGCCGAAATAGACCCCGGCCCATGATTGTGCCAATCACATCACGGGCCGTTAACAGGCCAAAATTGTCTCGGTCCATGTTTGGCCAATCAGATTATCGGCTGTGAGCAGGCCGGATGCAAAGCGGGCCATAATTAGGCCCAACTACATGACGGGCTTTTAACAGGCCAAAATAAATATAGGGCCAAAATGTTAAACGGGCCTTTAACAGGCCGAAACTAATATCAGGCCGTACTATTAAATGGGCCTTTAGCAAACAGAAATCCTAACCAGGCCTCAAGTGGGCCCAAAAGCACAGCGTCCAGTTGACGGGCCGAATCTGATATGGGCCATAATTTAGCCCAAAGATTGAAAGGCTCTTAAAGGGATGGATCTGATATGGGCCGTAATATGGCCCAGAACATGGTAGGCTATTAACGGGCCGGATCTCATATGGGCCCTTATTAGGCCCAGAACGTGGCAGGCTGTTAATGGACCGGATCAAATATGGGCCGACATTTGGCCCAAAGCATGGCAGCCTGTTAACGGGCCGGCCCACTAGTGTCTTCAAAATCTTGTGGGCCTTTAGCTGGGCCGGCCCATTATGGTCTGCAAAATCTTGTGGGCCTTTAGCTGGGCCGGCCCATTTAATCTTTATGGGCCACTTTTGGGCCGATCCATGTGTCAACATATCATAGGTGCATCTCACCCATTGGATGAGTGACATCTATGCCAACACGGAGCTGACACGTGGTTCCGTCTGCCAATGAGAATTTTACACGTGGAAAATCGCCATTGGTCGTGGCTGTTAGCGGGTTATCGGATCCAAAACCGGACCCGATAGCTTAACGGCGACCCGTTACAGTGGATTCCACGTGTCGGTTACCCTTGACGAAAGCACTTCCATGACGCGGCATTTATCGTCATGGAAGTGGACACTTCCGTGATGATAATTTTGGTATTGTCATGGAACACTTCTACGATAGCATAGGTATGACTATCTTGATTCTGTCATAAAATCGTCATGGATGTACATGCATGACAGAAAACGTGACCTACTGTGACAAACACGTGTCATCACGGAAGTGTATTTTTTTTGTAGTGCAAATTGCCTTGCCAGAGAGGAGATGCAGGTCTAGATGGTGGTGCCGCCGCCTGACGGTGATGGTGCGGCTGGTGTTTAGCCGGAGTTGGAGCCGTCGTCCTCCCCGTCGGTGCCGTCATCATCGCCGTCACTGTCCTCCTCGTCGCTATCACTCGAGGTGGAGCTTTTGTCGTCGGTCGAGCTCTCCGCACAGCACCCTAAGCGAGCACCCGAGCGTCCGAAGCCTTTGACGGAGAGTAGGGTGGCCTCCATTAACTTAAAATGGAGGACGTGCCCGGCCGCCAAGCTATGGGCATGAGCAAAAGTCTTCCAACCGCGCCGGAGAAGCATGACATGAGGAGCGGGGAACTCCACGTCCGCCCACATGCTGCCATTACAGCAGCCCCTCATGTGCAGCCTCAGCCCCGACGGCTGCTCGACCTCCATCACTCTTGCAAATGGAGTGGGGAGCCGAAAATGGATACGCGGAGGCCCTCGCAGCTTGACAATGAACTCCAGCGGCTGATCTTCGACGTGGCCTTCGTTCGGGTCCTGAACGGCCAGAGGAGGTGCGATCAGTTCGCCGCCCTGTCCTCCTCGACGCCGAGCACCGCGCCGACCATGTCGCCATCCTCTCCCGACTCCCGTCATAGCAGGCTCTGCCTCCGCATCCCCAGTAGGAGGAGGGAGGCTCTGTCGAGCGGAGGCCCTTGTCGTCGCCGCTGGAGTACCACTGCGTCCTCTTCCCCTCACCATGATGAAGAAATGACACCAGAAGAGAAAAGGAGGAGATATCTATGATCCTGCACCCCTGCCCACGTTCCCTTTTATAAGGAAAATGAGGCCGGGGGCTGGTTCCTACCTCAGGGGAAGCAACTGCCCCGCTCTGCCAATTCGGCTCCCTGCCGTGCCGCCAATGGCTCGTGGAATCAAAGCGGCCCCTTGGGCCAATCCATGGCGTCTGGGTTTCTGCCATGGCACGCATTTCCATGCCCTCCGCGTCTGCCACCAACCAAGTGCAATGCATGCATCGTACGTGGAAGAAATGCCAGAAGCAGGGAAGCTAGTGGAATGGCAGTTACCGCCCGTTAACGTGGGATGTGGGTATCTCACGGATCGTGGTTCACTAACTACCCCATGACGTCTTGCGCAATGCGCGGAGGAACCGGAAACTGACTCAAGTATAGGTTAATGAAGAAGCAAAGAAGATCTCAAAGGGTGAGCTACCGCAACTCCCTCGCTTATGTACTAGACAGGGCCTACCCTGATGATGCTTGGCAGCGCGTTCAGGCCAGGCCCGGGGGCTCCTATCGGTGCAGCAAACCCCAGGCGTGTGTTGCCCGGACTATACACATGCTCGAGGGCAAGGCTGCAGCATCCAAGGCAAGGCCAAGCAGAAGAGATAGCTCTTTGAGAAATCAAAGGGTGGATCAAGAAGACCAAGACCAACCAAATGAGCAAGATGTCACTCAGGAAGAACCTCCCTTGCCGGGCAGGCGAGGCTGGCAGGGTCGGGGTTACCCCGAAGACAAGTCTCAAGACTCCCCCGGCAAACTTGCCGGGGGCGCCGAGGGCGGATTACCCCACCAAGGCTCCACCGCTCCATCTCACAGCAACGCAAGTCACCTATCGGTGCGGTGTCAAGCCCCCAAGTGATTAAGTGGCTGTTATTCCATACGTGGTAGCCATTTCCGAAGGAAATCACCTCCAAATGACACCCGTCCAAGGACGTGTCATGCAGGCAGGCGATAAGGTGGTTGAATGGCGCGGCAAGGCTTGCGGGTTGCACCCACGATGTGACACTAAGCGGCGCATTTAATGCGCCTTGTCCTGTCTGCACAGTTAGGTATGATAGCACTGTTTGCTATCTAATCAGTACGTAATGACTGATTTGCCATTGTGGTGACCCCTTGATCTATAAAAGGAGGGCCGTGGCGACCTTAGAAAGGATTTGGACCCTTGTACACTCATACGCGCGTAGCTGCTCTCGTCCCGAGGCAACCTTGCCAGGCTAGAGCGCTGCGTCTCCACCACGGTCCGTTCATCAATCCACCAAGCAGGAGTAGGGTTTTACGCCTCGCGGTGGACCAAACCTGGGTAAAAACTGCCCGTGTGATCACTGTCGTGCTGTGCTACGCTCTCTGCTCTTTGTGCAATGTGCTCTTCCCCCCTGCCGAACCACAAGGGGCCGATGGTCCCATAGGTGGTCGTGTTATTCCACGACACATATACTAACAAAGAGAAGCACTTTCTTTATCTACATTGGAAATGAAATGATATAGAGGACACTCGGTCTATTTTAACTATATTATTAGTTCATTTTATAAGTGGCACTAGGGTCGAGCAGGTGGCAAGCGAGGTGTACCGTGCGTCGCAAGGATGGAGGCCGGGGGTGCTTAGACTGGGATGCTGAAGCTGGCTCTTTCAGTCCCTATCTTCCCCCCTGATGTTTCTGTGGTAGCATTTGGGTTGTAATCCAAACTTGGTCGAGCTGGTGTTGCGTCCCCCTACCTGCCTAGCTTATGTGGCGAACTTTTGTCCTGCTAGTACTCAGTCCGTTCTAGTAGTAGTTGCATAACTGCCTGTTTACACTGAGATGTTGTCGGATAATGGTTCTCTATGGTTGGGTTTCTTTAATGAAATTGGAGGAAACCCCCTCTTTCGATATATAGAAAAACCAGTGGCACTAGCGGTGCCAAAACATTGCCTCAAATTAATAGTGCCACTAGATTAAGGTGCAAAATAATAACATTACTATTTTATCATGGCAATGCCAAAACAGTAGCACAAGAGCAGAGTCAACATGCATGATCTTTGGCAAACGGTCGAACCAAAAAGGAACATACCTCATGATGGGAACTATATCTGCAGTCAACGCCATCGTAGAAGGGATGACACCAGTCACCAACATGGATGATTCAATTCATGGGACCTTTTTGTGTAGTTCACCTAAAATGAAGCAATGTCCCATGAGCTAGCAGCTTCTTCTTCATTAGTTGCAATAAAATTGAGCAACATCAAGGTTGGTCATGAAGTTCGTGGAATGTTCTACTATAATTTGGATATCATTTGTGCAGTTCAACTAAGATCAAGCGTGAAATGTATATCTCTGTTTGCATAAAAAGGTGGAAAGGAGGGTGTCTAACAAGTGATGAAACATACATCAAATGAAAAGAAGCATGTTCCTTATCTGAATGGCGATCCTATAAGGACAGTAGCAATTTCTAAAGTAGCAACATTGCTAGATATTAGTGTGGGCATTAGGATTAACTATGACAACCGTTAAATACGACATTACTTTAATGGTGCCATTGCTTCATTTTACCAGCAACATTACATTAACATCTGCTAAAGAGTTGGTATTTGGGCACGGGAGAGTAGGCGGACCAGGACAGTTGCATTTCTAATGAAAAGAAGCAACTTATCTTAATGGGAAATTTAGCAGGACATGAAAAACAGTGCTATTGATTCATATTACTCGAGGCATTACATTGAAAACAACATTGGTTTAACGTGTCCTTAGTTTTAACAGTGGGACTTCTACATTTTACCAGTGGCATTACATAAGAGGGGCTTGGGGCAACAAACATCAGAACAGGATATCTGGGTTGGTCCCATTTTTGTTCGGTATAGCCACCTTATACTATGTGAGGCTAGCAAATCTAGTGCTGGACATACTCTGTTGACTTGTCCCCCAGTCCCCACTTTCTTTCCTTTTTCAACAAATAGATCGGTTTATATTGAGTTTGTACTGCGTTTCCCTTTATTTCCCTATTAGACCAAGAGACCAGTTGGATAGCCAGTCTCTGCTACTTTTCTCCCCCATTATTTCCTCTTTCGACCAAGTCCTAGATTCAAGTAACAAATCTTCCCCCACCCCCTTTCTTCCCTGTTTGAACCAAGTAGTACTAGATTCGACTGCATGAAGTAGTTTTACCTCTTAACAGTAAAAATTTAGGTGGCTTTCGAACAGCCGATCGATCTTATCTACGAGGGGGCCTGAGAAATAGTAAAAGATACAAATGCAGCGACGTCAGGAGCTGGGGCAGTAGAGCAAGGCCGGTTTCGAAGGAAGTTATACCTGAGGGTCGCCGGGATGTTGCTAGGTGGGCGGCGGGAGGCCGGATCTGCCCACACTACGGCAGCAAGGAAAAAGGGGTCGAAGGCCCTCCCTAGCCGACGCTGCATGGGAGAGAACGACAAGGCACGCTGATCGGGACACGCCGACAGTGGGTAAGAGTTGTCGCCGAGGACGACCGCGTGAACATTGCACCTTCTCACCTTCCTCGGTGGAGGGGATCCGGCTGGATCTATGACCAGCATTGAGCAGAGAGAGAGTGTGACCACTGCTGTCGTGTTTTGATCTGGAGAGGACGAGAGAGTGTGAAGAGAGCAACACTAGCAAACAAGCGCGGAGGCTCCTGCCTATATAGTGGAGTAGTTTTCTTTTATCTACCGGAGCCGGCTTGACCTCGTCAATGACTGTCGAGAAGTCTTCATGCACGTGCCTCGGAGGCGGAGTTGTCGTCATTTTGATCTGAAGCACCAGATTAACATATAACATGAAAAAATGCCACAAAGCAAGAAACCATAACCTCACTGCCCCAAGGAGACAACATGAATCCCGACGGACAAACTAGACGAGGATCAAAGCTCAAATTAAAGACAAACTCGTAGAAAAGGGATCAATAGATAGATGTCCTAATTAACATAACTGACTTGACCTAGATGGCAGCTGAGTAGTCTTCGTGCATGTGCCCCCAATGACCAGCGCATTGGAGGAATGCAGTTATCGCTGTTTAACCCTCGCAGTGATCCGAAGCACATGACACCTAATATTGCGAGATGACAAGAAACCTTTTTTTTAGATTTCTCATCAGAACTACAACCCTGTACAACACAGCCTGCACAATATGTAGACGATAGCCAATCCAGCCGTCTACTGGAGTCTGGTCACATGCATGGACGAACTGATCTCCCGTGTCGTGCAAGGATCATCCAGGCACCGACGTGTTTACAACACTGCTCCAGAACTATCGCTCGTCTCTCTCTTCTATTAACTCAGCCGACTTGCGGGGACGGGGGAGTGTGCCTGTGGTCGGTTCTCAATTGCGGTCCCACATGTGTGTGCAAACGCAATATGACACGTGTTCCATTCGGAGAGCGGCGTGCCAGACCGACCGACCATCTGGGGTGTGACGTGAATGCGACGGGCGTGTTGTATACATGTGTACCACCGTTTTCTTGAGGCTTTGCTCCATGGCACAATCCATGGATACAAAATTATATTTAAAAGTCGATGGCGGGGCTTTTCCCGCGTGGTAGGCGGGGCAGTTCCGCCTAGTCGGTTTGACAAAGAGGCGAGAAGATGAGGGAGTACGCTGCAGCAAACATAGGGCTGTGTGATTTGATGGCTCGTTACTGCTGGACAGGTGGGGCCCTGTGATTTGACTTGCCATTATCATTATTACTGCGGTGCTACGATCGGCGTGAGTCTCCTGATTCTTGACCACCTCCATGGTATACAGGTGCCAATTACTGTACTCCTTACTCCTTAGCAAATGCAGTAAATACTACGAAGAAAGAGATAGAGAGAAGTAAAAAAATACTCTTATAGCCAACCTTATAGCTAACCTTGTTGTATGAGTGACTAAGTGATGACTATGTATGACATGCCAACATCAGATAGCCTAACGCACCTGGACGGAGGAAGTATTTTCATGCATGCGAAGTAGGCAAAAAAATGCTCATTTATAGCCGTCTGAAATCTCCAAGGGCGCGACCGCGCGAGCGAGGCGACGGTCGTGGTAGGCGCGACCATGATATGGGCTGCTGACAGCCCTTGGATCTGAGATCAAACGGTCACATGGTAAGTTGCTGAAAATTTGTAGAATAACCCTCCAGGATAGGATATTCACCCATAGGTCTACAATCACGCCATGCAACCGTTCGATCTCAGATCTAAGGGCTCTCGGAAGCCCGTATCATGGGAGCATGGAAAGCTTTGTATCACCTGTAATTTTCCCGACGCTTGACGTGCGAACACACAGATGCATGAAGCCATTTAATTGGGCGTCTAGTAGACATGACATCTAATTGGGCCCCCATAGTACTTTGCATGAATCCATTTATCCACCGGGAAAGCCATTACCATGCCGTTCGCACGACCCACTCAAGCATTTTTACAATCGGAAACCCGCTAGCAGTTCGCTCCTACTCGTCCCCGGCCGTCCTTTACCATTACGGCAATTCACTCCTAGTCGTCCCGTCCTTTCACATTACAGCAGTTCCACTAATCCTAACCCTCCTCCCAAATCCATGGCATCCCAAATCTCCATGATCGGCGGTGAGTATAAGGTTAGAACCATCACCGATGATGAGTTCGACGTCATCTACACCTGTTCTTCTGCGACGGTGAAAGGATGCCTTGCTCGCTTTAGAAGCATGTTCAAAAAGTCAAATGGTGATGAGTGGGTCGCTGGGCTAGATGTTGAGTACACCACAGTCCTGGGAAAACAGAAGAATCTAAAGGAGGAAGAGAGGAAGAACCCTTGTGTGATCCATGTTTGCGTGCATAACTTGTGCTTGGTCTACCACATATGCCATGCCGACGTTGAGTGCGAGGATTTTAGAACTTCCTCGCCGGCGGCAAAGTTAAATCCGTTACTGTAGACTTTACGAATGATAGAAGAGTCCTCAGTCGGATAGACCTCGTTGTAGGCCAGCCCTTCGACCTCCAGAAGAATGGGCTGGTGCCCTCCCGTCAGCCTTCAATGCTGACCCTCGCAGGAGCCATGGTTGATCCTTCATACGGTAAACTGACAAAACCTCCGCCCGAGTTTCATCTTACATGGCAGTGGAATGTACTAGATAGAGACCACATCCAGTATGCTGCAATGGATGCCTATCTTTGTTTCAATATCTACATGGGTTGGATGAAGAGCGAGAGCCAAGTGTGCAGTTCAAGCAAAGAAGTATCGGCCATGAGGAAGAGGGACAAGGACGAAGTAAGCACGTGCACGAGGAGTCCGAGTAAGGTGGCAGTGTCGTTGCTCATGGTGGTTCTAATGCAGTGTCTACTGGATTAGTTGCTTAGTTTAATTTCAGGCTGCTTGGTTTTATTTGAGGGGTGTGTTGTGCTGAGCCCCTAGCAGAACTATGTTATCTTCCTTCTCATTACTTTAACTCTTCAGTACGTACATACTAGTATTTCTTACAGTTCATCTTGTAGTTGGTAGTACTACCACTCGTTTCTTCACATTATATATGTACAATATATATGGCCAACATCATATAGCCAGCAGTTGGCTATACTATTAACCACGCTCTAAGCATGCCACATACGCAAAACACTTAAATGAGATATGTAATTCTAAAAAAAACTTAAATGAGAGAATTTTACCCAAAGCATGAAGGAGTTTAGTTGTCAAAGAATTAAATAGGTATGTTAATTTCTTTAATAGACTTTAGCACCCCATCTAAGCACGTACTAGCTTTTTTAATACTACTATATGCATAATTTGGCGACGAGCGCTCGCTATATGTACCACCTTTTTTCTTTAATTTCATCTTGTTAGTTTTGCTACGTGGCGCAATCCATCGATACTACTACTGTACAAAAGTATACATTTGAAAGGCTAGAGGGCGGGGCAGTCTCGCTTGGTCGGTTTCACAAGAGGCGAGGGCCTTTGTGATTTGATGGCTCATTACTGCTGGAAGGCGGGGCCTTGTGATTTGACTGCTCGTATTAATGTTGCCAACGACCTGAGGAGGAGCAAAGAACCGTGCGGTATACTCAAGTTTTCCACTGGAGTACTAGTACGACGGAGGAGCACGAAACACGGCAGCCCAGTGCGATATGGCGATAAAAAATGATCTAATTTGCTAGTCATCTATCCCACGGCACCGCTCATCGTTAGCATTGTTCTATTCATGCCTCGCAGAGAACATGACACATGCGGCAAAACACCCGAAGCAAAAGAAGAAACACAGGAGCAAAAGAAGAAGGAAGATTATCCCCCCAAAAAAAGAAGGAAGATGCACACACAAGTCTGGGGCACTGCTCTCTACTACATGAAGGGTTGCTGGCCGTGGAGTCGTAACTGCTTCTTCATCGCCTCCATGACCTCCATCTCCTTGCGCATCTCCTCCTCCATCTTCTTCATTATGTCCATGACGCGGGATTTCTCGACGCGAGCCTTCATCATCTGTTCCACGGCCGCATTACGTAGCTTGACAGCAGCAGGGTGCTCGATGCGGAGCTTCGCCAACTCCTCCTTCTGTTCCATGACAAGGGCGTGCAGCATCTTCACCGAGGAACTACTCTTCTCATGCAGCTTCTTCCAGCTGGCGTTCTCCTCCTTCAGCAGGTTGAGCTCGTGGCGGAGCTTCGCCTTGTCCTCCTGAAGTTGCAGGATTTCACCGGTCGCCTTCTTACCCGATGCAATGCTCTCCTTCAGCAGCATCACCAAGCCGGCGGTCAACTCCGCCTTCTTATTGAGCTCAGCAGGCATGTCGTCGAGGCTCTCCTTCAGTAGCTCCACCAAGCCGTCGATGAACTCCTTCTGCTTATTGAGCTGATCAGGCATGTCATCGAGGGATAACGACTCCAGCACCGCCAGCTCGGCATGTTCGCCTCCGCGGCTAGGGCACTCCTGGGAGCCCTCGCCTACCCATGAGAGATCTTTTGAGGTCTCTGCGAGGCGGCGAGCCCTCTCTTTTTTTGCCGCGGCCTTGGTCGCCGCTCACTTGTTACGAGTAGTTCTCGACCTAGAGCTCTGCACACCGGCCATGGAAAGGACGGACGAACAAGAAAGACTTAAGGAAGGTAGAGTGATTTTCGGCTAGGTAGTTCCCCTTTTTATAACCTAGTACTAGCACTAGTACTAAAACCTACATAGTGGGAACACGTTCAAGTTTGATACGTACTAGGTGTGAGCAGGTTTGCACTTAATTATAGCATGGTAGTACTACTTTGGAATGTGATGGGAACAAGCTAAAGATTAATTGATGGTTTTGGTTTCGAGGCCCGAAACGGCTCCCGATGAGTTTCCTGGAACACAAATTTCAAGTACTACTGCTCAAATGCGGTCGCACAAGTCAGTGATGTAACTGGTCGTACATGTCAGACCAAGCTGATGCGTGTCCCTTCAGTGAGACGCGGGTGCGACCGACCGTCTGTTGGTGCGACCGACCGTAAGTATTACGCGATGGAGACTTCTGGTTGTGGCTTCGGGTGATTGTCACGACCAAGCATTCAAAAACTAGTGTTAAATCAATTACCATCTTTTTCCAAACGACCAAGTATTCTCACAAAAATACAATAAATACAGATGGAGTGATTGTCATGGTTGCAAACCGCCTTGCCGCCGCAAGTTCACTGCAGCAGCAACCGAGTAGGTCACTGCATCGCTGGTGGGGAAGGAGGGTAGCTCACCCGCCTACGATGCATGCCCAGCGGCGCCGCCATAGCTGGTCCCACGATTTGGCTTCTCCTACTGCCCATTTGAATAGTTGCACCAGATGCTCATGCCATTCCGCAGGCATGCACGTTCTTTCCTCCGCAGTCGACTCCGTGAATATGATCTCTGCCATTAGCCCCATCTTGAAATCAACGCGATGCTGCCAGATGCTAACATCCCTCAGCATCTCTCCCCTGAGATCGACATGCGCCTCCGCCTTGTGCTTCACCAGGCGGAGCTCCTTCAAATTTGTCTCCAATCGATGCAACGCTTCCTCGATCCGATTTGCCCTTGCTGCCCACCACCTGAAACGCAGCCCTGGCATGTCCTCCGGCGCCACCGATCTGTGGTTCCAGAGCAATGGATCCCCTCTGAAACACATGTGGGTTTCTCTCAAAGGCGGCAGTGCTGCGGGCCGCAGCGAGAGGGTAGCCCGCGGGATCCTGGGATCTAAGGGATTATCCATGGCGGGATCCGGTGGGCGAGGCGGGGAGGCGAGCGTAGGCGCTGGGAGAGCCCTACGAGGCTAAGATAGAGATAGTAATACTCCACTCCGTCCATATTTAAATACAAAGGCCACCAACAGTAACCCAGGCAAAAATTGATCATCCTGCCTGCGTCCTGGTTTATTTGCCCCCTTTTTATTTTGTGCCAATTTTTGACAGAAAATTTAACTAAGAAAATATTAATGCATGTCACCAAAAATTATATCATTGGAATCACATTTGAACATAGTTTTTGATGACATTAATTTTTATGGCATGCATAAATATTGTGTTACTTAAAAATATGGTCAAAAATTGGCACAAAATACGAAGGAGACCAATGGAAGTAGCAACCCATGATTTAACTACTCGCATGCACGCAGTGGAGTAGTAATGTCTTTCTCAACTACTTCCTCCCTCACGTCCACTCAATTTGCATGCACTGTATTAATTGACCATCAATGAAGTGAACGACTTTACACGCGTCAAATTATCACATGGGGTGGATCTTCATACAAAAATGTGTCCCACCATGTACCCGCGTGTGCGTGCGAGGGAATGAGTGCGTGCGTGCACATCTTCGCTTCGTGCATGTACTGCCAGTGTGCATGAGAGAGGACAAGTACATTCTTCTGGAACCAGCAGCACGTCACTGTGATCAATCCACACAAGGAGGTCGCGACAACGCCTCCACATGTGCGACGTGGCTTCATGGATGCCCCCACATCATTTTAATCATAATATATTAAATGAAAAAGGGAGAGACACTGTGTAGCGTGCCATTGGAATTCTAATTTACGTGTTTTGCACATAGTGGAAGTACTAGTAAGGTACACGTGCATTGCACGCATGAGATTTGGCAACCAAATTATGAATAAATACCACACTATAGCATGTAAGCTTTGAGTCATATATGCATGATGTAGACGTTCGTTTAATTCTTATAGTTCATCTCATTCAAAATCAATTAGTTTTTATAAAAAAATTAATCTATTTTATGATTCATGGAATTGTGCGTTGTAAAGCATAAAGTAAAAACAAATAATGGTAATTCAACTAGAAAAAAAGTTTGGGCAATTATGATACGGAAGATTCTAGAACAAAGGAGAAGTACTTGTGTTTTGAGGTTTGTGCATTATGCTTAACTTCAACCATGGAGTCTTCTAGATTGTACATGTGGCAGAATCTGGTGGAATGTAGATGATATCCAATGGCCAGTAGTGCTCGGATTTGCCATCTCTGCACCATCTGATTGGCTTCATCCAACGACCATCTTTCAAATTTATTCGCACTCTATATAGGGGTATAGATATAGATATAGATATAGATATAGAGGTATAGATATAGACTAGTGGCACATCATCTAAAGCCTTTCTACACGCTCATTTTTTGTACAAGTGTGCTCCACCGTGCACCCACGCGTTTGTATGTGGGAACGAGTGCGTGTGTGCACCTCTTCTCTTTCGCACACGTAGTCCGTGTGTGTGAGAGATACTAAGATATGGTGAGGGAATACGTGTCAATGCAATTTTTGTGAAGGAGAGGCCTACATACATACATGTATGTGCATGGGGCCGGGGTGATATACGAGAAGGGAGGGGAGGGGTCGACCGCGCACGATATCAATATAGATAGATAGAGGGAAGAGCTCTACAAGCGTACAAGCACTGGGATATGGGGGGTGGGGTGCTGGAAGATGGTGCGAGGGGCAAAGTGGAGGGAGACTATGAAGGAGTGCACAAGTGCGAGATCGATATTTAAAGAGAGGGGGCGAGAACGTGGGGGGTTTGCGCGCAGTGGCGGAGCCATGAAAAATAAATGAGCTAGGGGGCCAAGCATTGCTAATCCTTTATGGGGAGGGCCAATTCATCAACTTAAACCATTTTACCAGCAATTGATCTACTGATCACATTCATATTAGCCTTGGTATATAGTGATGTTAGGGGGGGCCAGGGCCCTTGCTGCCCCTGTGTTCGCCACTGTGCGCGCGTGTGAGAGATGAAGCGGAAGGCATGGATGATGAGAGGGGGACGATGGATAGATAATGTGGGTGTATCAGCTATGTAATCCTATATAGAGAGGTATAGATTGATCGATGTGTAGATGGGAAAGAGGGTGAGACCTGACTAGATATATAGATCGATCGGTGTGTGTGGAAAACTAGGAAAGACCTAGCTATATATATACACACATAGAGGAACATCGATCGTTGCGCATGCATGTGAGAGATAAAGAATGCCCGAAGTGATGAAGAGGGGGAGGTGTGTGTGTCCATGCATGGGAGACCGACGTGAAGAAAAAGATTGCATGTGTGCCATGGATAATGCCGAGTGGTAGTGTGTGTGCATGCATGCACGAGAGAAAGTTAGTGGTACAATTATAAAGAGAAGACGACTGTGTGGGTGTAAAAGACTAGGTGAGGTCATAATCAATGTAAAGTTGAATTCAAATATTTGAATAAGAGATCATGATGTTTGAAACCCATGCATGCATGAATATAACTGAGGTATGCGTGGTGTGGTTTGGAAACGAGCATGCTATACTGTATACACATTGGACAAGGTCAGACTGATTTGAATTTGAGATACTGATGGTAGGCATCGTTTGGCCACATTGCATCCGTGCATGGACACACTATTCAAATTGGAGATGATGGGTGGCTTTCGCATCACATATCTATACCCCTATATAGTGTGTGAATAACTTTCAAAGATGGTCGTTGGATGAAGCCAATCCGACGGTGCAGAGATGGAAAATCCGAGCACTACTGGCCATTGGATATCATCTACATTCCACCAGATTTTGCCACATGTACAATCTAGAAGACTCCATGGTTGAACTTAAGCATAATGCACAAACCTCAAAACACAAGCACGTCTCCTTTGTTCTAGAATCTTCCGTCTCATAATTGCCCAATTTTTTTTCTAGATGAATTGCCATTATTTATTTTTACTTTATGCTTTACAATGCACAATTCCATGAATCTTAAAATAGATTAGCTTTTTTTAAAAAACTAATTGATTTTGAATGAGATGAACTATAAGAATTAAACAAACATCTACATCATGCATATATGACTCAAAGCTTACATGCTATAATGTGATATTTATTCATAATTTGGTTGCCAAATCTCATGCATGCAATGCACGTGTACCTTACTAGTCTAAATGGTGTGGGTGTGTGTTGTGCGTGTTAAACACATTGTACGTAGTATCATACATGGTTTAGATTCCGAACATCTAGCTAGAGCATACATGTACTATGATATGAATTCAACATAAAATGGATACATATATTTGAATTCGAGATCGTATGTACATGTAGTTCATATTTATATGGGAATTTACTACTCCTATATTCATGTCATGTGTTGTGAAGATAATATTTAGATGGTTGTATAACTAACCCGAGTACAATCCCATTCAAACAGGGAAAATGTACTCAAATTTAGTCCATATGCTAGACAGCATGAATTGTTTTTTTTATTATTGAGGGAAGTGCAAATTGATTTGGTATTATACACGTTAAGTTTGTTGTCCCGATTTTTTTAGTTTTTGTGTTGTTGTAATCGAATGCATTTCTAGTAATATAGTAAAACGGGACATGGCTCTCTCTAGTGAGGTGCGAATTGTCTTTTTTTTGTACACGTTAAGCTTGTTCTCCCGAAATTTCAAGCTGTGCCTTGTTATGCCGAAATTTCAAGCTAGCATCTCTGTCTATCGTGCTGCGAAACTCCCACCTCTTCAACCCATGCCTTGTTACCCCAAAATTTTAAGATATCTCTTTGTCTCGTTGTGCTCCGAAAACTCCCTCCATCTCAACCCGCGCCTTGCTATCCCAAAATTACAACGCGCGCGAAAACTCCCACCTCCTGCGAAATCCCGACATGCGAAATGCCCGTGATACCCCTGAACCGAAAGAACTGCCTAGCTCAAATCGGTGGGGGTACTTTCGTAACTTACACATATTTCGGACAAGCGCGTCACTAAGCCATGGTTCCCCTTCCCATCCCCTCCGCCCCCCCATACGTACACTGAGGCCGCGAAAACCTACGAAGCCCCACACCCTCCTTCGTCCGCCCACCCAGCCGGATCCTCTTCCCCAACGATGTCGTCCACAGAAACACCTCGACGTCCCTCATCCACCGCACCGGATGACGATCCATCGTTGATCTCGTCGTCCTGTCGGTTCAGCCACCCCATCCTCCACCTCCAAGGAGCTGCCCCAACGTTCCCCTCATCTTTCGCGCCACCTCCATTCCCACACCGCCGTCTTCACCTGCACCACCGGAAGAGCAGCATCATCACCGATTCCTCGGATGAAGCTGAGGCCTAATCGGCGCCACCAAAGAGGTTCTACACTAATCGCTGCATTTTCTTCTTGATTCGATCTCACGGTGCTGTCGGCGCTCGGTCCCGAGCTAACATGGCGTGGCTCCATCTACAGCGGCGTCGCCGGCCACTTCCTCCATGGCGTCGCTCCCTCGGCGGCAACGTCCACATCAGAAGGAGCTGCTGCTGCTTTGGCTCTCGCTCGGGCTGCTGCTCTACTCTTGCTCTCGGTCCCCTGCGTGGTCTGCTCTTGCTCTTGCACGCATTGCTGCTCTTGCTTGCGCTGCTGCTCTACTCTTGCTCACGCTGCTGCTGCACGAGCAGCAGATCCTGCTCTCGCTCAAGCCCCTGCAGCTGCTACCCGAGATGCTGCTACATGACTAGCTGCCCCAGCTCTCACACGCGCTGCTGCTCTGGGCGCTGCTGCTGCTGCTTTTCTGCTACTAGTGCGTTCAGTTTCGACAGTAAAATTCAGTTTCAACAGCAAAATTCAGTTTTGACGGTAAAATTCAGTTTCAACAGTTCAATTCAGTTTCGACTGTTAAGTTCAGAGATGAGCGGCTGATGTATTTTACATCTAGCACTTTGTGGTTATGTATTTTACATCATCTATTGGAGATGCTATTAGAATTCCACTCAGGTTAATGTTGTCTCTCTTGTCCTGCTTCAGCCTCGCCATCGTACAACTCACCGGAGCTGCTCCAACGACGAAACCCTCCATCACAGCGGAGCAGTACCCCCAGCTCCATCTCCAGACGCCTAAGATCTTCTTCCCCTCCTCCGACAGCCAAATCAGCCGGAGCATCCTCACCGACCAACCCAATCATGTTGAGATCGACATGGCTTCGCCAAAGAGGTTGTACACTTGTGGCATCGCTTTTTTACTCTACATGTTATATATATTGTCCACTGAGCACATGTAGTAACGTGAAATACGATTAGTTTCTCCTACTATATGACAAGCAGTGAGGTACCAGGCAACTTAGCTATCCGTGGTGGACTCTCTTGAACGCCATCATTATTTATTTTTGCGCGTTTGAGCTGTGCATTTGTAGATGGGCCTGGGAGTTGAGCTAGTAGGGCAGTGGCCTGGGTCCAAAGTAGTAGAAGTAGCACAAAAACATTTTTTGAGTGTAGGCTTTTCCCTGTTCAAGCCTGCCTACTAGAATCGTTAGTGCTTGAAAGGAAAAGTGAAGGAAAAACATAGGAATTGGAAAGTTTCCTATGGTAATACTATTCATGCATTTGGTACAAAGGAATGGAGCAAAGGAAAACTGTAGGATTTGTTCCTTTAGTGTCTCCTTGAAAGAAAAACCGTAGGAATTTTAATATCCACTTGTCCTCCTTTTCAAATTCCTATTCATGAAGCACAAGACTAAGAGATAGTAGCATAATAGCATTATAACCGTACATTTTCTTGTGGTTTGACTTAATCTCACCATGCTTCTTTGCATCCTATGATCTTCCAATTCTTGTGAACGAAACACCCAGATTGGCAGAAATCCTGTGTTTTTAAATTCTCTGTTTTGCACGTGCATTCCTATCCTATTCCTGTGTATTTCCTATCACTGCATTGTTAGAATCCTCCAATTCAAAAAAGCCCTTACATAATTACTTCTGTTACAGATATGTGTCAAAGAAAACCCTGTGTGGTTTGTCCCGCTCCTGCTGCGCTGTGGTCCACCCCAGCTCAGCTGCTCCAATGACGGACGGGTTCACCACAGCAGGGATCCACCCTCCAGACTGTCTTTCGCCGCCTCAGATCTTCTTCCCCGCCGCCGGCAGCCATAACAACTGCATTACCATCAACAACTAAGCAGATGACCTTGAGGACTGCACGGGTCCGCAAGAGAGTTCGCACTCTTTCATGTTTGCTTTCATTATGCATCACTTAATATGATGACATGCTACTTTATCATCCTGTTCACCGATTAGACTCCGAGTCAGGTCCAAACTAATGCTCAAACTTGATTTGTTAAATGGTTGTGGGGTACATATTGGGGCAGCAATCAATACTATTTGTCTACTGTCTGGTTAATCTCGGGTGTCTACTATGAGTTTCATGTTGGGTGGAAACAAATATTAAAGGAGCCATTATCTGTATTTTTTAACTGAAGCTATTATCTGCCTGCTATAATTGGTTTTGGGTCTATCCACACTTTGCTACCATCACTCTGGATTTGTGCATGCATTCCTTACATAATCTCACTATGTTTTATTCTTATGCATGTCAGTTATTATACGCAATGGTACTGAACATGTAAAGCAAAAGAGACGAGCCTTGCGTGGCAATAAAATTTCATGCAGACGTCGCTCCATGGTCGGCGCAAAAGCAACCCCCCTCCCCCATTCCAGATTGTAATCAAGAGGAAGATAACTGTTCAGAGGGAGCAGACCACTCCTATTTACCCCCTGAGGTCTTTTGCTCTAACTTGGCATGCTGATGTTGGTCATATCATGCATATGGCGCCTTGCATTGCTTACTTTATACATAAAATATGTCATCTGCTTAGTTTAGACATGCATTGTGTGAATGCCATCTGTTTAGTTTCTATATCATATATGTGAATCATGCAATACCATCTTGTTTAGCAAGGCATCATATATGTGAATTTTGCAATGCCATCCTGGTTAGCCAGTCATCTTATATGTGAATTATATCATGCCATCCTTTTTTTATTACGTATTAAATTTGTCAACAATTTTAGTACATTCAATTATCTTCCTGTGCATCAGCCATTCGACACGGTCATGGAAAAATCTGGAGTGAAAACAAGGTCTTCAGGGCAGACAATGCTATCTGACGAAGTGCATGTCTTGCTGGTTACGGATAGCTCCTCAGAGGAGGATTCAGAGACAGATGACCAGTCGTATTTCGCCCTCGAGGTGCATGCTCTAACTTGGCAGGGTTATATTGCTCATATCGTGCATATGGTGTCTTGCATTGGCATGTCATTTGCTTAGTTTAGACATGCTTTGTGTGAATGCCACCTGTTTAGTGTCTAATTACCATATATGTGAATTTTGCAATGCCATCTTGTTGCAAGACATTATATATGTGAATTATGCAATGCTATCTTGTTGCAAGGCATTATGTATGTGAATTATGCAATGCCATGCTGTTTAGCCAAGCGTCATATATGTGAATTATATCATGCCATCCTTTTTTTGTATTACTCATTCCATTTGTCGACAATGTTTGTATATTCAACTGCTCTTCCTGTGCATCAGCCATTTGAATTGGTGATGGAGAAATCTGAAGTCAAAACAAGGTCTTCAGAGCAGACAATGCTACCTGCTGAAGTAGATATCTTGCTGGTTACAGATAGCTCCTCGGAGGAGGATTCAGAGGCAGATGACCAGTCCTATTTTCCCCCTGAGGTGTATGCTCAAACTTGGCAGGGTTATATTACTCATATCATGCATACGTTGTCTTGCAATGCTTAGTTTTTACATCATATACACAATATTGAATGCCATCTCCTTAGTTGACACATCATATATGCGATTGCCCTCTGCTCACTTGCTTAGTATATAAATCATATATTTGAATTATATCATGCCATGATGTTTACATAGACAGCATGTATCTGAATTATGGCATGCCAACCCATTTTCTAAAGACATAATATGGTTATATCATCTCATCATGTTTACATAGTCATCATATTTTGAATTATGTCATTCTATCCGTGAATTATATCATGCCATCGTGTTTCCATCGATGGCATGTTTGTGAATTATGGCATGCCAACCACTTTAATAGACACATCGTATTGTTATATCATGTCATCCTGTTTACATATTCATCATATTTTGAAGTATGTCATTCTATCCAGTTTAGGTAGCCATCATATATGTGAATTTGTGCCATGCTATCCTGTTTAATTAGCCATCATATATGTGAAATTATGTCATGTTATCCTGTTTGGTTAGACAACATAAATGTGAATTATTTCATGCCCTGTTTTCTTCCCTACTATCCATTGCACCTGTCTATCTTACAATGTCTGTACATTCAATTACTTTTCTTGTTTATCAGCCATTTGAATTGGAGGGGGTGATGGCAGTATCTATGGGAGTAAAAACACGGTCTTCAGAAAAGATCGTGCTACCCGTAGATGCAGATAGAACCACGGTTGTACTTTCCAAAGAATCAACCCCACCACACATAACCCAGACTCACGCAGATTGTACCCCTACCTAGTTGGACAGAGAACCAGCTACACCCCTTCTAACCCCAACCCCAGTAGATAGTAACCCAGTTCCAGTTGACACATCACCGTCTCCACCATAGAGCACCCAAACATGACCAGTTGGTAAGGCAACTGCAGTGCCCAAAGCACGAGGACCACCACTCCGAACCCCAAGTCAATGCTTAAAGCAGAAGAAGAATTGTTCTCAGGTCAGGTTCTGTAGATATGGTTCATACTCCTTTGCTCTTGCATCACTGTATTTACTCATACCAACTAATTTCAAATTTGAAGGATGCAATTGAAACTCCAATGGCGCAATAGGTATGTTTTAAACCTATTTCTTTAACGTGTTTGCTGTTGTAACTTGCTCTATGTTGATTTCAGTTTCAATTGAATAAACAGTTATGTTCTCATGCCATGCACATTACAAGTGTTGTTATTGTTGTGTAGTTTCCCACACTTATATTCTTTCTATGCTGCTTTGTCTTAAACAAATATGATTTGAACTGTCTCTATCTTGATTTGGCAACATAAACTAGAATGATATAGACCATACAGTGACCATACTACATAGATATATGTTTGTTTCATGCTATTATCCTGTCCACCTTACTACTGAACTGGTTTACCAAAATGAGTTTCATATACAACATGGTAAACTTGTGATCTGTCTGCTTGTTTCTCTTTTAGAATGCGGACAAAATATTGGAGAAGAGTACCCCGTTAAGCAATGGTAAAGGAAGTAATGCAGATAAGGTTCAAGATAGTGAGACATCCCTGTTGCTCTCCAAGAAAGTTGATAAAAACTATATTGAAGACACTGAGAGAACCCCAAAGTCCTGTCTTGATGTAGTGTTCGAGTTACTGGCCACTACTGCTAGCACCAGCTCTTCGAAATTGCTGCCTGAATCAGTTCGGCTTCTTGAGTCTCAACTTCAAGTTGAAAGACATCGATCAGATGTGCTGCGACAGGAAGCCGAAGGACTAAGGAAGTCCCTGCAAAATTTAGATGCATACTTTCTGGTGCAACAGCAAGCACTGCAGGATTTAAGCGCCAAACAAGAGAAAGCTAATAAGCTTGCTAAGCGTCTTGCCAGCATGGTGGATACCCAGGATATTGTTTCTTGAGCTCTTGTGAAGTGATTTCAGTGCTGGACTTGTTTTGTTGCGGTGTTTATTTGCACTGGTCGCCAACTTTGACAACCAGTGTATGTAATATGCTGCTTTGTTCCCCATATTTGCACTGGTGGCGAACTTTGATGCCCAGTGGATGTAATATGTGTAATAGCTTTGATAGCCTAGCGTAAGTTGCTTGCTTATTTATTTCCTTGTTGTCTTGTTTATTTGTTTGGTTGTAGTCAGTGCAGTTCTTTTTTCGCGGTTTGCTAGTGGCCGCAATAACCTATTTTTTTAAACTAGGCCACAATAACCATGGGATACATATTTACTGTAGTGACCATGGGCCTCCTACGGGCCGTAGAAACAATGGGCCTTCTACAGGCCGTAGAATCAATGGGCCTTCTACGGGCCGTATGATCGATTGGCGAAACATGGACCAATAAAAGACTGCATTATGCGCCGTAAACGGGCTAGAGTTGGAATCATCCGTTCATGGGCCGACCATAACGGGCCATCGTTAATCGGCCGTATTTGATGATGCTATGAAAATGGCCCAACAGATTAACAGGCCACAAATGGGCTGACTTTAACCACGGTCTGAATTTGGCCCACAACCGGAACAGGCCAGTAACGGACTGTGAGTAATCGAATGCTGCAAATCAGCCCAAGAATAAATGGGCCCTGAGAAGGCCGAAAGATAACACGGGATGGAAATGGCTCAATAGAATAATGGGCCGTTAATGGGTATAAAGTGATACACTGTTCATTACGGGCCATTTTCACCACGGGCCGTTAATGGGCCAAGAGTTACAAAGGGCCTCATACGGGCCGAAAGACATCATGGGCCATACATGGGCCGGAAGTTACAACGGGCTAGAATCATACTGGACGGCCCAGATGACGCTACTGGGCCTAATTCGGATAGGCCATAATGGGCCATGAGTTAGCGGGCTGTAAATGGGCTATATGCGAACATGCCGCTAGTAGGCTTTAAGTGGGCCTGGCGTTACCTTTTGACCAGGTCAAATGGGCTGGCCTTTTGACCTGAATGGGCCACTGTTGAGCCAAGCCACGTGTCGATGTATCATAGGCGCGTCCCGTCCATTCGCTGGATGACAACTGTCCCAACGCTGGGCCGACACGTGGATCCGCCGGTGAATGAGAATTTTACACATGGAAAATCCCCATTGGTCCAGGCTGTTAACGGGTTATCGGATCCAAACTGGAACCCGATAGCTTAACGGTGACCCATTACGGTGGATGCCACGTGTCGGTTACCCTTGACGAAAGCACTTCCATGACGCGCCATTTATCGTCATGGAAGTGGACACTTCCGTGATGATAATTTTGGTATTGTCATGGAACACTTCTACGACAGCACAGGTATGACTATCTTGATTCTGTCATAAAATCGTCATGGATGTACATGCATGACAGAAAACATGACCTACTGTGACAAACACGTTTCATCACAGAAGTGTATTTTCTTGTAGTGATGGTGTCCTCCGTAGGCCTCGGAGTGACACTTGCGTAGGATCTGTTCCTGTTCATGCTCAGGTACACAATGTCTAATAACACCATCTACTCCTTCTTTACAAAGGTGTGGATCATCCCAAAAGTAGTGTCTTAAATCATAGAAAAACTTTTTCTTTTGCTGGTATGTGAAACTAGGTGGTATAAATTTAGCAACAATAAAGTTTGCATAATCAGCATACCATGGAGTACTACGAGAATCATTTATGATAGCTAATTGTTCATCAGGAAAGCTATCATCAATAGGTAGTAGGTCATCAAGAACATTCTCTAACCTAGACAAGTTATCTGCTATGGGGTTCTCAGCACCCTTTCTATCAATAATATGCAAATCAAATTCTTGTAGCAAGAGAACCCATCTAATAAGTCTAGGTTTAGCATCTTTTTTTTCCATAAGATATTTAATAGCAGCATGATCAGTGTGAACAGTTACTTTGGAATCAAGAATATAAGATCTAAACTTATCACAAGCAAACACAACTGCTAAAAATTCTTTTTCAGTAGTAGCATAATTTCTTTGAGCACTGTCTAGAGTTTTACTAGCATAATGGATAACATTTAATTTCTTATCAACTCTTTGTCCTAGAACAGCACCAACAGCATAATCACTAGCATCACACATAATTTCAAAGGGTAGGTTCCAATCAGGTGGTTGAACAATAGGTGCAGAAATTAAGGCTTTCTTAAGTATTTCAGATGCTTCTACACAATCATCATCAAAAACAAATGGGACATCTTTTTGCAAGAGATTAGTGAGAGGCCTAGAAATCTTAGAGAAGTCTTTAATAAATCTCCTATAGAAACCAGCATGACCGAGGAAACTTCTTATACCTTTGATATCTTTAGGGCACGACATTTTTTCTATAGCATCAACTTTAGCTTTATCCACTTCAATACCTCTTTCGGAAATTTTATTCCCCAAGACAATACCTTCATTAACCATAAAGTGGCACTTCTCCCAATTCAAGACAAGATTAGTTTCTTCACATCTCTGCAAAACTCGATCAAGGCTACTTAAACAATCATCAAAAGAAGTTCCGTAAACGGAGAAATCATCCATGAAAACCTCAACAATCTTTTCACAGAAGTCAGAGAATATAGCAGTCATACATCTTTGAAAGGTAGCAGGTGCATTGCATAAACCAAAAGGCATACTTCTATAAGCAAAGGTACCGAAAGGGCAAGAAAAAGTAGTTTTTTCTTGATCCTCTTGTGACACAGGTATTTGAGAGAAACCAGAATAACCATCTAGAAAGCAAAAGTGTGTATGTTTGGATAATCTTTCTAGCATTTGATCAATAAAAGGTAGAGGGTAATGATCTTTCCTAGTAGCTTTATTTAATTTTCTAAAATCAATTACCATTCTATAACCTGTAACAATTCTTTGTGGGATCAATTCATTCTTATCATTGGGAACAACACTAATACCTCCCATCATAGGGACACAATGAACAGGACTTACCCATCTACTATCAGCAATAGGATAAATTATACCTGCTTCCAAAAGCTTTAATATTTCATTTCTTACCACTTCCTTCATCTTAGGGTTTAACCGTCATTGATGATCAACAACTAGTTTAGCATCAGGCTCCATATTAATTTTATGCTGACATAGAGTAGGACTAATGCCCTTAAGATCATCAAGAGTATATCCAATAGCAGCACGGTGCTTCTTCAGGGTTTTCAATAATTTCTGTTCTTCATGCTCTGAAAGGTTAGCACTAATAATAACAGGATATATCTTCTTTTCATCAAGATAAGCATATTTCAAAGTATCAGGCAATTGTTTAAGATCGAACACAGGATCACTCTTGGGTGGTAGAGGATCTCCAAGAGTTTTAACAGGCAAATTGTGTTTCAAAACAGGCATCAGTTTAAAGAATATCTCATCTAATTCCCTTCTTTCATTCATAAACATATCGTTTTCATGGTCTAGTAAATATTATTCTAAAGGATTAGTAGGAGGCACAACAATAGAAGCAAGACCAATGATTTCATCTTTACTAGGCAATTCTTTTTCATGGGGGTGTCTACGAAATTTGGAGAAATTGAACTCATGGACACATCCCCAAAACTTACACTAACTATTTCTTTCTCGCAATCTATCTTAGCATTGACAGTGTTCAAGAAAGGTCTACCAAATATAATGGGACAAAAATCATCTTGTGGGGAACCAAGAACTAGAAAATCAGTAGGGTATTTTAGTTAGGCCGAACAAGACTTCAACATCTCTAACAATCCCAATTGGTGATATAGTGTCTCTATTAGCAAGCTTAATAGTAACATCAATATCTTCTATCTCAGTGGGTGCAATATCATTCATAATTTCTTGATATAAAGTAAAGGGAATTGCACTCACACTAGCACCCAAATCACATAAGCCATGATAACAATGATCTCCTATTTTAACAGAAACAACAGGCATGGCAACAACAGGTCTATGTTTATCTTTATTATTGGGTCTAGCAATTCTAGCAGCTTCATCACAGAAGTAAATAACATGCCCATCAATATTATCGACCAAGAGATCTTTAACCATAGCAATACTAGGTTCAACTTTAATTTGTTCAGGAGGTGTAGGTGTTCTAGTATAACTCTTACGAACCACAGATGAAGCTTCAACACGTTCCTTTATTCTAACAGGGAAAGGTGGTTTCTCAATATAAGCAGTAGGAATAACAGGATAAACATTATAAGTAATAATTTCCTCTTCAGCTTTAATAGGTTCTACTATTTTTACTTCAATGGGAGGATGATATTTAAACCACTTCTCCTTAGGGAGATTGTCGGTGCAACAAACCCTGGGTCTGTTGCCCAGACCGTGCACAGGCCCGAGATCAAGATAGTAACATCCAAGACAAGGCCAAGATGAAGAGATATGCTCTTTGAGGAATCAAAGGGCAGATTGAGAAGACCAAGTCAAGCCAAGGAGCAAGACACCGCTAAATGAAAACCTCCCTTGCTGGGCAGGAGAGCCTGACGAGGTCAAGGTTGCCATGGAAGCAAGCCTCAAGACCGCCCCGGCAGGCCTGTCGGGTCCTGCGAAGGCAAAATACCCCGCCGAGGCTTCACCGCCCCACCTCGCAGCGACGCAAGTCATCGATCGGTGCGGTGTCAAGCCCCAAGGTGACTAAGTGGCTGTCTTTTGCCACATGGCAGCCATTTCCTACAGGAATCGCCTCCAAATGACACCCGTCCAGCGACATGTCATGCAGACAGGAGAGAAGGTGGCCAAACAGCCCGGCAAGGCGTGCCGGGCAGGCCATGATGTGACGCTAAGCGGCGCATTTATTGCATTCTGCTCTATCTACAGAGTAGATATGATAGCACTGTTTGCTATCTAATCAGTACACAATGAATGACTTGCCACTGTGGTGACCCCTTGATCTATAAAAGGAGGCCCATGGCAACCATAGAAAGGATTCAGACCCTTGTACACTCGTACATGCGTAGCTGCTCTCGCCCTGATGCAACCCTACCGAGCAAGAGTGTTGCGTTTCCACCACCATCCACCATCAATCCACCAAAGCAGGAGTAGGATTTTACACCTCGCGGTGGCCCGAACCTGGGTAAAACTGCCCGTGTGATCTCCGCCGAGCTGCGCTGCGCTCCTCCGCTCTTTCTGCAACGTGCTTTGTTCCCCCTGCTGAACCAAAAGGGGCTAGTGGCCCCATAGGTGGCCGTGGTATCCCATGACAGAGATCAACATGAGTACCAAATGATTCACAGAAAGAAGCTACTATCTCAGAGTCAAGTCCATATTTAGTGCTAAATTCATGAAAAGCATCGGTATCCATAAAAGATTTAACACAATCAAACTTAAGGTTTATACCTGACTCCTTACCTTCATCGAGCTCCCAATCTTCAGAGTTGCGTTTAATTCTTTCCAATAAATCCCATTTGAATTCAATAGTCTTCTTCATAAAAGAACCAGTAAAAGAAGTATCGAGCATGGATTGATAATTACGAGAAAGCCGAGCATAAAAATTCTGAATAATTATTTCTCTTGAGAGCTCATGATTGGGGCATGAATTTAACATTGACTTAAGCCTCCCCCAAGCTTGAGCGATACTTTCTCCTTCACGAGGCCAAAAATTATAAATATAATTCCGATCACGATGAACCAGATGCATAGGATAAAACTTCTGATGAAATTCCAATTTCAATCGGTTGTAGTTCCATGATCCAATATCATCACATAGCCTATACCATGTCAATGCCTTCTCCTTCAAAGATAAAGGGAAGACCTTCTTCTTGACTTCATCCCCGGGCAAACCTGCAAGCTTAAATAATCCACAAACTTCATCCACATAGATTAGATGCATATTAGGATGTAATGTTCCATCTTCTGCATAAGGATTAGCTAGTAGTTTCTCTATCATACCCGAAGGAATTTCATAATAAATATTTTCAGTAGGTTCAGTAGGTTGAGGAGCAACTCTTTGTTCTTCTAGTCGGGGTGAAGATACCCCGAACAAGCCCCTCAAAGGATTATTTTCCATAGTAACAAGTGACAGCAAATTTCAGCACACTATATAAATTTCTCCTTACCAAAGGCGCTTCACTCACCGGCAACGGCGCCAGGAAAGAGTCTTGATGACCCACAAGTATAGGGGATCTATCATAGTCCTTTCGATAAGTAAGAGTGTCGAACCCAACAAGGAGTAAAAGGAAATGACAAGTGGTTTTCAGCAAGGTATTCTCTGCAAGCACTGAAATTATCGGTAACAGATAGTTTTGTGATAAGATAATTCGTAATGGGTAACAAGTAACAAGTGTAACAAAGGTGCAAAAAGGTGGCCCAATCCTTTTTATAGCAAAGGACAAGCCTGGACGAACTCTTATATAAAGCAAAACGCTCCCGAGGACACATGGGAATTACTGTCAAGCTAGTTTTCATCATGCTCATATGATTCGCGTTCGTTACTTTGATAATTTGATATGTGGGTGGACCGGTGCTTGGGTGCTGCCCTTACTTGGACAAGCCTCCCACTTATGATTACCCCCTCTCGCAAGCATCCACAACTACGAAAGAAGAATTAAGATAAATCTAACCATAGCATGAAACATATGGATCCAGATCAGCCCCTTACGAAGCAGCGCATAAACTAGGGTTTAAGCTTCTGCACTCTCAACCCATCATCTACTTATTACTTCCCAATGCCTTCCCCTAGGCCCAAACAATGGTGAAGTGTCATGTAGTCGACGTTCACATAACACCACTAGAGGAAAGACAACATACATCTCATCAAAATATCGAACGAATACCAAATTCACATGATTACTTATAACAAGACTTCTCCCATGTCCTCAGGAACAAACATAACTACTCACAAAGCATATTCATGTTCATAATCATAGGAGTATTAATTATCATTAAGGATCTGAACATATGATCTTCCACCGAATAAACCAACTAGCATCAACTACAAGGAGTAATCAATGCTAGTAGCAACCCATAGGTACCAATCTGAGGTTTTGAGACAAAGATCGGATACAAGAGATGAACTAGGGTTTGGAGACGAGATGGTGCTGGTGAAGATTTTGATGGAGATTGACCCCCTCTCGATGAGAGGATCGTTGGTGATGACGATGGCTTTAATTTCCCCCTCCGGGAGGGAAGTTTCCCCGGCAAAACAGCTCCGCCGGAGCCCTAGATTGGTTCTGCCAAAGTTCCGCCTCAAGACGGCGGCGCTTCATACCGAAAGCTTCATCTTCATTTTTTCCAGGTCAAAAGACATCATATAGGAGAAGATGGGCACCGGAGGCCTGCCAGGGGGGCCACAAGCCACAGGGGCGCGCCTAGGGGGTAGGGCACGCCCCCCAGGCTTGTGGCCTCATGGTGGGTCCCCTCTGGTATTATCTTCGCCAAATATTTTTTATATATTCCAAAATAATTCTCCATAAATTTTTAGGACTTTTGGAGTTGTGCAGAATAGGTCTCTCAGATTTGCACCCTTTCCAGTCCAGAATTCCAGCTGCTGGCATTCTCCTTCTTCATGTAAACCTTGTAAAATAAGAGAGAAAAGGCATAAGTATTGTACCATAATGTGTAATAACAGCCCATAATACAATAAATATCAATACAAAAGGATGATGCAAAATGGACGTATCAGAGCACCGACAGCGCTTCGCTAAGCGTCGCCGGGACGAGGCGGTGGAACTACGGAGTAACGGGAGAGAGAGGGGCGCCAAGGGTTTGGTGTGTACTCTTGGGGTGCCCCCTCCCCTCTATATTTAGGTGGAGGGGCAACAGCCCCTCCAAGCCCTAGGGTGCAGCTAAGGGGGAGAGGACTTGGACTCCAAGTCCAATCCTATTCCTACTAGGACTCCTTCCTTTTTTCCCTTCCCTAGCCACATGGGCTTTTGAGGACTTGGTGCGCCTAGCCCAATAAGGCCGGGGCACCTCCCCGCAGCCCATGCTAGCCCTTGGGTCATGGTGGACCCACTTGTGGACTTCCGGACCCCTCCGGAACCTTCTGGAAGCTTCCCGGTACAATACCGAAAAAACTGCACCTTTTTCCGGAACCCAAAATATGACTCCTCATGACATCCGGGATCTCATCTGGGACTCCGAACAACATTTGGTTACCACTCATCAAATATCCCAATACTACTCTAGCGTCAACGAACATTAAGGGTGCGACCCTGCGGGTTCGGGAATTATGTAGTCATGACCGAGACACCTCTCCGGTCAATAACCAATAACGGGACCTGGATGCCCATATTGATTCCTACATATTCCACGAAGATCTATTATCGGTTGAACCTTTATGACAACATACGTAATTCCCTTTGTCTGTCGGTATGTTACTTGCCCGAGGGCATATTTCCATCAGATACGTTTCCAACGTATCTATAATTTTTTATTGTTCCATGCTGTTATATTATTATTCTTGGATGTTTTACAATCATTTTATAGCAACTTTATATCATTTTTTCGGACTAACCTATTGACATAGTGCCCAGTGCTAGTTGCTGTTTTTTGCTTGTTTTTTACTTTGCAGAATATCCCTATCAAACGGAGTCCAAACGCAGCGAAACTCTTTGGAGATTTTTTTTGGATGAGAAGACAACTTGGGGGCCAAGGAAGGACCAAAGGGGAGGCCCTTGGGGACCACAAGACACCAGGGTGCGCCTAGGAGCACAGGCACGCCCTGGTGGGTTGTGGGGCCCACGGTGGTCTCCTGCACCGCCTCTTCGCCCTATAAATTCACAAATATTCCAGAAACCCTAGGGGAGCAGATGAAACACAATTCCAGTCGCCGCAAGTTCCAGAACCACGAGATCCAATCTAACACCATCACGGAGGGGTTCATCATCCTCATTGGTGTCTCTCTGATGATGCGTGAGTAGTCCACCGTAGACCTAAGGGTCCGTAGGCAGTAGCTAGATGGCTTCTTCTCTCTTTTTGCTTCTCAATACAATGGTCTCTTGGAGATCTATTTGATGCAAACCTTTTTGTGGTGTGTTTGTTGGGATCCGATGAACTTTGAGTTTATGATCAGATCATTATCCATGAATATTATTTGAGTTTCTTTGATCTCTCATATGCATGATTATTTATAGCCTCGTATTTGTTCTTCAAATCTTTGGTTTAGTTAGGCCGACTAGATCAATTTTTCTTGCCATGGGAAGAGGTGCTTTGTGATGGGTTCGATCTAACGGTGTCCTCACCTAGTGACAGAAGGGGTAGCGAGGCACGTATGTATCGTTGTTATTAAGGATAACAAGATGGGGTCTATTCCTACATGAATAGATCTTGTCTACATCATGTCATCGTTCTTATTGCATTACTCCATTTCTCCATGAACTTAATACACTAGATGCATGCTGGATAGTGATACGTCTCCAACGTATCTATAATTTTTTATTGTTCCATGTTGTTATTTAATCATTCTTGGATGTTTTACAATCATTTTATAGCAACTTTATATCTTTTTTTGGGACTAACCTATTGACATAGTGCCTAGTGCAAGTTGCTGTTTTTTGCTTGTTTTTTACTTCGCAGAAAATTAATACCAAACGGAGTCCAAACGCAGTGAATTTTTTTGGAGATTTTTTCTGGACCAGAAGACACAAGATGGGCCAAAGAAGTACCAGAGGGGTGCCCCGAGGGGGGCACAACCCACCTGGGCGTGCCCTGGTGGGTTGTGCCCACCTCGGTGGCCTCCCGCACCGCCTCTTCACCCTATAAATTCCCAAATATTCCAAAAACCCTATGGGAGTCGATAGATCAGAAGTTCCACCGTCGCAAGCCTCTGTAGCCACGAAAAACCAATCTATACCTCGTTCTGGCACTCTGCCGGAGGGGGAAATCATCATCGGTGGCCATCTTCATCATCCCGGCGGCCACCATGATGAGGAGGGAGTAGTCCACCCTTGGGGCTGAGGGTTTGTACCAGTAGCTATGTGTTTAATCTCTCTCTCTCTCTCGTGTTCTTGAGATGTCACGATCTTGATGTATCGCGGGCTTTGTTAATATAGTTGGATCATATGGTGTTTCTCCCTCTCTATCTTGTTGTGATGAATTGAGTTTTCCCTTTGAGATTCATTTTATCAGATTGAATATTTTTTTGGATTTGAGAGCACTTGCTATATGTCTTGCATATGAATACCCGTGGTGACAATGGGGTATTATATTGATTCACTTGATATATGTTTTGGCACTCAACTCATGGATTCCTGAGGTGACATTGGGGTAATCTATGCATAGGAGTTGATGCATGTTTTCGTCCTTGTTTCTCCAGTAGAAATCTTGGGGCACTCTTTGAGGTTCTTTGTGTTGGATGGAGTCTTATGAATCTGAAATTGTTTGATGTGTATCATATAATTAACTCATGGATACTTGTGGTGACATTGGAGTATCTAGGTGACATTAGAGTTGGTTGATGTGTATCATATGGTGTTATTTTAGTACGAACTCTTGGATAGATCGAATGGAAAGAATAACTTTAAGGTGATTTCGTACCCTACAAACAATTTCTTCTTATGTTCTCCGCTAGATAAGAACTTTGGAGTGATTCTTCATCACACGTTGAGGGATGGTTATATGATCCAATTAGATTAGCATTGTTGAGAGATTGTACTAGCGAAAGTACGGACCCTAGGCCTCATTTTCAAGCATTGCAATACCGTTTGTTCTCACTTTTGTTACTTGTTACCTTGTTGTTTTTTATTGTTCTTATTACAAAACCAATATCTACTATCCATATTACACTTGTATCACCATCTCTTCGCCGAACTAGTGCACCTTTACAAATTTCCATTGTATTTGGTGTGTTGGGGACACAAGAGACTCTTTGCTATTTGGTTGCAAGGTTGTTTGAGAGAGACCATCTTCATCCTACGCCTCCCACGGATTGATAAACCTTAGGTCATCCACTTGAGGGAAAATTGCTACTGTCCTACAAAACTCTGCGCTTGGAGGCCCAACACGAGTCTACAAGAATAAAGTTGCGTAGTAGACATCAGATAGCGGTCGATGTGAGTAATAGTAGTAGATTGAGGCAGGAGTCGGTTTACTAATCTTGGGCGTGATGCCTATATATTGATCATTGCCTTGGATATCGTCATAATTATTCGATCTTCTATCAATTGCCCAACAATAATTTGTTTACCCACCGTATGCTATTTTCTCGAGAGAAGCCACTAGTGAAATCTACGGCCCCCGAGTCTATCTTTTATCATATTGCATTTAGATCTATTTTTCATCGCATTTTTTTCCAGATCTAATACTCTAAAAACCCAAAAATACTTTGCTGCACCTTTTATTTGCATCTTTTATTTTGCGTTTTATTCAGATCTATTTATCCAAACACAAATAAACCAATCTATCTTTTTACCGAGGAGGGATTGACAACCCCTCTTACGTGTTGGGTTGCGAGGATTTGTTCTTTGTGTGCAGGTACCATTTACATAGTGTTGCTTGGTTCTCCTACTGAGGGAAATACCTACCGTAGTTGTACTGCATCATCCCTTCCTCTTTGGAGAAATACCGACACAGTTTCAAGTCGCATCAAGTGTTCGTCCCATTCTTACCTTGAGGGGAAGAAGTTTGAGTAGCTTTAGCCGCTTCCTTAGCGGAGTTGGCCTCGGACTCCGATGCGGTGGGATTAACCACATGCAACAGACCGGTACAAGTTTTCAACCCCTCAAGGAGTTCTTGAAACATGGACTTGACCTCAGCCGCCATAGACGTCTTAAGTGAATCCATAGCTTCATTTAGGTCGTCTCGGGTGACCGAATTCAACTCCACGGCCTCGGGTACTTCATCAATCCTATCCCCGTCGTCAACCATACTCTTCGGATGGTGGAACCCTTAATAAAGAGACAAGGCTCTGATACCAATTGAAAGGATCGATATGATTGCCTAGAGGGGGGTGAATAAGTAACTACGAATTTTTTAGCTTTTCTTAACAAATTAGCTAGGTTTAGCAACAAATAGGTTGTCTAGATATGCAACTAGGTGAGCAACCTATATGATGGTAGCAACAACAAGAAGCAAGCAAGATATACAACACAAGTAAAGTTTAGACAAAGTAAAGGTAAGAAGTAACCACAAGTGGAGCCGGTGGAGATGAGGATGTGTTACTGAAGTTCCTTCCCTTTGAGGGGAAGTACGTCTCCATTGGAGCAGTGTGGAGGCACAATGCTCCCCATTCATCCACTAGGGCCACCATATTCTCTTCACGCCCTCGCACAACGCAAGTGTCGGAGTAAATGATCACGGGTAGCCCCATCGACTCCCTTTGGTATTTCAAGACATCGAGGCAAGCTGCGCCCCTCAAACATCAAGGACAAGGGCCGCCTTCTTGAGGCTGGCTGGTCCAAGCAGCCGGTTGCCGAGAGGCAGCGGAGTCCATAAGACGGCCCTAAAATAGGCTGACTCCTGGCAGCGGCCTCCTGGGACGCCGAGTCCTAGCAGGCGGCCCCTCGCGCCCTCAAAGTCAACACCAACATAAACATGATGAGACAGGGCATGGCTACAGTACAGGCCTGCCACCCCCGAATCCAGGGCGGGGCGTGGCCACAGTACTGCGTACTGAGCAGGCATCCTGCACCCAACGCAGGACTGTAGCCATGCCACTCATGACATCACCCATAGCAGAGAAAGCCATGCTCCCACAACGGGCGGCCAGTACGGCCCGCAGGCGGCGGGCCCTACCTGTCCGTGACAAGCTAGAAGGTGGCAAGCCCAGACCAGTCGGCTCAGTGGGAGGCCGGCTCCCGGTAGGCGGCCCTCCTCCTTCCTCGAAGTCCGTGCGCCATTAACCAGATACGACGGGGTATGGCTACAGTGAGTTCCCGCCAGGCGGCGGGACTGTATCCACGCTCTCCCCGACCAAGCATGCATCATCAGTGGCACGGCTACAGTGCTACACAGCCGACAGGACCCGCAAGCGGCGGGCCCGGCTTGTCGGCCGAGGACGAGACTGCCGGGGGGACCCACCAGGCGGCGGGCCCCTGCAGTCGGCGGAGAAGCCGGCGACCAGAGACACTGACGGCCGGGTCCTACGCCCGGCCGGATTACCATTGTATCCCTGGGGGGTAGGCCTATATAAACCCCCTAGGTCACCCCATGAAGTGGGTTGGCAGTTGGCTCCTTGGCAGAGGCCTCGTCGAGTACTCACAGCACACACACACACACACATGCAGAGAGAGTGGAGTAGGGCTAGCCTTGCCCTTCTTCCTCCTCCAGCCAGGAAGCTCAAGGAGCAAGCTTGTAGCCACCTGTTGAAATAGTGATCATGCAGAGACCCCGCAGAGCAGGACTAGGGGTGTTATCTCCTAGGGGAGCCCCGAACCTGGGTAAGATTCGCAAGCGTACGCGGTCTCGCTCACTCCCGCTTCTAGAGCCCGGCGACGTACTTTTATCCCCATCCACGATAAGCCATCCCCTGGCATATGTCGCACGATATCCCCGACAGCAAGAGTCATGATTCCACTAGTGGTGCCCTTGTAAGCGGTGATTGAACCTTTACAAACAAGGTTGGGGCAATCTCCACAACCGGATTGGAGGCTCCCAACCACCACGAAGCTTCACCATAATGGATTGTGGCTCCGAGGTGACCTCAACCATCTAGGGTGCTCAAACACCCAAGAGTAACAAGATCCGCAAGGGATTAGTGGAGGGAATCAAATTTCTCTTGGTGGAAGTGTAGATCGGGGCCTTCTCAACCAATCCCTATAAAATCAACAAGTTTGATTGGCTAGGGAGAGAGGTCGGGCAAAAATGGGCTTTGGGGCAACAATGGAGTTTAAGGAAGGAAGAGGTGGACTTCTTGGGGAAGAAGACCCCCTTTTATATAGTGGGGAACAAATCCAACCGTTATGCAACCCGCAACCCGCATACAAGCGGTACTACCGCTATGGGAGGGGTACTACCGCCCAAACGGTAGTGCCAGGGAGTACATGCAATGGCATAGGGCCAAGAGCCAGTAGTGCCGTCGGAGTGGTACTACAGCTCGCCCCAGCGGTACTACCCGCTGGGGTTACAGTACACTGGTACCGTGGAGGTAGGATATTGCGGTAGTGCAGTAACAGCGGTACTAACATCCAAGCTGGGCGGTACTACCGCGCACCTCTACCATTGTAGAAACAGGGGACTTATACGTCTCCAACGTATCCATAATTTTTTATAGTTCCATGCTATTATATTATCTGTTTTGGATGTTTTATATGCATTAATATGCTATTTTATATTATTTTTGGGACTAACCTATTAACCTAGAGCCCAGTGCCAGTTTCTGTTTTTTCCATGTTTTTGAGTTTTACAGAAAAGGAATATCAAACGGAGTCCAAACGAGCTGAAAATTTACGGTGATTTTTTATGGACCAGAAGAGACCCACGGAGCATCGGAGTTCGGCCAGAAGAGTCCCGAGGCGACCACAAGCCTAGGCCCCCCACCCCTTGGGTGCGCCCCCATGGCTTGTGGGCCCCTCGGGCACCGCCTGACTTGTTTCCAATGCCAAAAATTCCTATAAATATAGAAACCTCTGAAAAGAAACCTAGATCGGAAGTTTCGCTGCCGTAAGCCTCTGTAGCCATGAAAAACCAATCGGGAGCACATTCCGGTACCCTGCCGGAGGGGGAAACCATCACCGGAGGCCATCTTCATCACCCCGGTGGCCACAATGATGAGGAAGGAGTAGTTCACGCTCGGGGCTGAGGGTATGTACTAGTAGCTATGTGTTTGATCTCTCTCTCTCTCTCTCTCTGTCTCGTGTTCTTGATTTGGCACGATCTTGATGTATCGCGAGCCTTGTTACTATAGTTGGATCATATGGTGTTTCTCCCCCTCTACCTTCTTGTGATGAATTGAGTCTTGCTCTTTGAGGTTTCGTTATGTTGGATTTGAGAACACTTGATGTATGTCTTGTGATGGGATATCTGTGGTGACAATGGGATGTTCTATTGATTCACTTGATGTATGTTTTGGCACTCAACTCGCAGATTCCCGAGGTGACAATGGGGTAATCTATGCATAGGGGTTGATGCATGTTTTCGTCCTACGTTCTTCGATAGAAACTTTGGAGTGATTCTTTGTTGCACGTTGAGGGATTGTTATGTGATCCAAATATGTTATCATTATTGAGAGAATTTGCACTAGTGAAAGTATTAACCCTAGGCCTTTTTTTCAAGCATTGCAATACCGTTTTTGCTCACTTTTGTTACTAGTTACCTTGCTTTTTTTTATCTTTTCAGATTACAAAAACCTATATCTACTATTCATATTACACATGTATCACCATCTCTTCGCAGAACTAGTGCACCTATACAATTTACCATTGTATTGGGTGTGTTGGGGACACAAGAGACTCTTTGTTATTTGGTTCCAGGGTTGTTTGAGAGAGACCATCTTCATCCTACACCTCCCACGGATTGATAATGTAACACCCCAAAAATATTCCTCTGGATTTAAAAAAAATCTTTCCTTTAAAAATGAATTCTTTGAAAAACCATTTTTGATCCTATCGCTTTTCTTCCGTTTGAAAACCCTTTCAAATATTAATTGGGTTTCAAATTTTCTTTAATGGTTCTGTTTTGAAAATTTTAAATTATTTGGATAAATAATTTGAAGGTTTTCAAACAATTTTTATTCAGAAAAGTTTTTGGAATAATTAAATTTTCAAAGAAAATGGCCTTTTCACTTCCTTCTAGCCCTTCTAAAATCTTCCAACAATTTTTCTGCCACTCCAAATTTATTCCACAAGGCATTCTCACATTATAGGATAGTATCCAACTCTCTCCCACCCAACAAATTTTTTTTACATATTCCAAATAAATTCCAAAGTTGGAATTTTCAATCAGCATAGTTTCTTTGAATGACAAAGGAACCACATTTTCTACAAGACTTCTACCACCACCAAAATTATCCTAGCAACTAGATAGTACCCACAACCCATTTCACCAAAAATATTGGGTTCCATAGTTCAAAATTTTCAAATGCCATTCAATTCAAATTTGGACCAGAAACAAACTCTCTGATCCAAACCTATTTTTAAATGCTCCAAAATTTTTGAAACTTTTCCAAACTCATTTTTCAGCATCAACACCTTACCACAAAAATTGCCACAAATTCCTAAAATGCCTAGATCCCTCAGTCATTTCATCAAACACCTAATATGCTTGTTGTTCACTGATGTCAAAATTCAGTTAACTGAATTTTTCAGACAGCAGAGGAGATCGGTGCCGTGCACCCTTCCCCTTCCTTCTCCCTCACGGTGACACCAATGCTCATCAATGCCCCGCCACCCTGGCCCACTCCCCAGCCTCTCCTCGCCGATGAGCTGGTGGCTAGCCGGTGCAACGGCCACCGTGCTCATCCACGGCAGACCGAACGGAGCCGCCTCGGCCACAGACTGCCTTTACTGCGCCGCCTCGCCCAAACATACTTCTCCTCCACGCGGCACCCTCTCCTCCTCCTCTCCACGCCGTCCACACCTGGCAGTCGCCGGAAATGGGTGTCGCCGCCGCGCCCATACGGGTGCCTCACCATGGATAAGTTCTTTGAGTTCGAGCCCGTCCAAGCTGAGGCTTCCAGAGGACTCCACTGACCCCCTGGATCATGCACTGAACCTCGCCACCGCCCTAACCTACCTCGCCGGCCGGATTTACTCCGGCGTCATCTGCTCCGCCTCGGCCACCCTCGAATCGCCTATAAAAGGGACCCCCGAGCCCCAGCGATCACTCACACCACCCCCACCGCATTCCAATGGCCCCCTACGCCACTCCCCCGACCCCGAGGAGGTCGTCATCCTCCTCTCCGACCACCGCCCCGCCGCTTCCGTCTCCGACCCGTTCATCGCCACCACACCACCTCCACCACTCAAATCCTGCCAGGAGTCATATCTTGCACCAACTCGTCGATCCCTCGCTTCAATTCCACTCCCTGAGCTCTCTCCGGCGAGATCCCACACCTCCCGAACCACCGTCCGCCGCCGTCAACCTCGCCACCGTTCAGGTGCTCGCAGGTGACCACCACCACCCTCCGACGCGGCACTCCACCCCGGTCACGTTCCGACCATCACCGCCCTCCAAGACCCCGACGATCGACGCCGGTGATCGCCATCTCCCCTCTGTCCTCGCGCGCACGTTCAAATTTTTGAACCTGACGGGTGGACCCCACCCCGCGGTATCTTTTTCTTTTTCCTATCTAAATCAAAAGCGTATTCTCTGTTTTACGCTTTTCATGCTGGAAAGCGTATTTGTGCCCGAAGCGTTTTCTTTATAAGCGCACAGGGACTGCTTTTTTACAGAAAAACCCCAGGTTTTGAAAGTTTAATAACTTTTAAACCACAACTCTGTTTGAGTTGATTCTTTTTTTGAAATTCTTATTTTTCTCTCTAGTTTTTTTAGTATTTATTTAAAAATGTTTTGAGACAACTTTATGTACTGTTGCCAAAATATTTAATTTGAGTTCGAATTCAAATTTTTCAGAAAAAGAGGAGGGAAATTTTGCCTGGAATTTCGAAGAGTTTTCTCCTGACTACCTTGGACAAGGCAAGCATTATTGAACTTGGGATACGGTGATTGCATCTGCACTTGCATGTTTGCATTGGTTTGGAGGTTGCACCACATATGTCACAAGTGCATGCATGTATGGTCATGTCATTTTCTTTCTCACTTGCTTGCTTGCTACTCAAGCACCTCTCTGACATGTATGGAGAATCTGAGAATTCAGAATTGTTTCTTCTGCTTTGGACGTGCCGGTGGCACAGGCCATTTTCTGACACGGTGGTGTCACGGTACCAAATATGGAGTATGTCGGACATATTAACAACACCTCCTGAGTCGGCCTAGATCGAGTCTTGTTCCGTTACACCTAGCTGGATACCGTGCTGCCACGGGTCCTTCCGCAAGGAAGGTACGGCTTAGTAAGTTGTTAACCCCTGTCCGGGTACACACCACCTAGAGGGCCATGATGAGGGTTTCCACGGCCATGGACTAAATCCTGTCATCGGGTCAGGGGGCATGAGTGTTACCGGTCTTAGCCGAGAGGGGGTCCCCCCTTGGAATCCGCGCGTATTAATAGTGATCCCATGCTACTCGAGATTGTTGTCTCCCCGACTTAGAGTTTTTCTGAAACGATGCTTTGGGTGATTCCTGGCATCCGGACGGTTATTCTGGTGTGTGCTGGCCAGGTGTGTTATCAACCCAAAGACCGTAATGGGAATTAGTCAGTGTCACGGTACTGACTAAGGAAATCCCATACACATGGGTAAAGAGTACACCCTCTGCAGAGTTTAAACCTATTCGAATAGCCATTGTCCACGGACAAGGGCGTTAGCTGGGTGGGTCAAGTGTCGGTCCTCGTGTTGGTCTTCGGAGGAAATAATTATAATATGCCTGAAATATTTTGCAGGATAATTATTGACCCCCTGATGCTACCATGAATATCTTGCTATGCTTATCAATATTATTATGGTTATGCATATTATTGTGGACTAACCTGTTTCTCTTATTTTATATTTCCTGAGTGTCTCAGGGGCTGGCTAGACTACCCCGGGCACTCAATTTTATTTTCAAGACCTCTTCGTGGCGTCCCTCGAGTTCACAGGCGGTTTATCATGCCACTACTCTTGTGGATACCCAATTGGCATTTCTCTTCAAGTTCGACCGTGGCGTCACTTTTCAAGACCGACTGGCATTTCTTTTCAAGACCTTTCATGGCGTCGCTTGAGTTTTCGGGCAGTCGCCCGACTCTCTTTTAGACACCCGATTGGCATTTCTCTTTTTTTTCTGAATGTCACTTGGGCTAGCTAGACTACCCGTGGCATTCATTTGCTTTTATTTTTAATAAGATTGATTATGACTAACGTGCTTTATTTACTTCCGTATCATTTTATCATTGTCATATCATGACCAAAATTTTAGTCAGCATGAGCATGTTAACATGATCCAACTTGAGCATATGCATTCATTATATCTTTTGTTCATTATGTTTGCGAGTACATTCCAACGTACTCACTGGCTTCTTCCTGGCTATTTACTTGGCCAGACTTGGAGGAGGACAAGCTTGTGGAGGAGGATTGCGCTAGCGAGCCCGACGCTTAGAGGAGTCCCAGTCAGTCAACCTGTGAGATAGGAGTCTACCACATGTATCATCCGCCGAGCTTCCGCAACACAAATAAATAGTCAAGCCTCACACTGACGCTTGGCTCTATCTTATTGTACCAGTATTGTATCACCACCACCCCACTGTCATATTCCACCACTGCCATATATGGGCGAGTTTGTAATAATTCTGTTGAGCCCTCAGACTCAACCTTGTGTAATATTATTTTGTACTGGTTATCTGTATCAAGGAAGTCCACCAGTTGTGTTGATCTTGGGGCTGGTGTGACTTGGGGATTTTCTGTGATTTATTCCAGAAAGGGGCCCGACAGACCTTGGTACCAGAGCCAGGCTGACTGTAGGAAACCCTAGGCGCGATCGCTAGCACTCGAGTTAGTACTAACATTTTTTTTAGCATGCATCTCATGCATTGTAGCAAATTTTCCTTGGTCATCATATACTTATGATATGACTATTTGGATTTTTGTCTACTGTTGTAGATGGCTGGTGGCAGCTCTTCATCCCAGATCTTCGCCAACAAGCCCGCGGGATTTTCCCGTCTTCTCACCGTCGTCGCTAGAGATGCGATGAGATCTCCGAGCCGTCCAGAGTACACCATTTTCCCTGACAGGATTACGGACACCCTGACTATGTACCAGGCCTCGGTATATATTCGGTGCGGAAGTGCCTTGTCTTTCCGCAACTACCACTTTATGGGAGAGTCATGCCCTCTGAGAGGCATGCTATCCAGATGGCCGCCCGTGAGGCTATCGCTCGTCTCAGGGACATCCTGCCTGTCATGCAGACCCGTCCGTATCACTACTTGCCATGACATGTTCCATACACCAGCCACTATGCTTTCTCCTACACTGCGGGAGAAAGGGACAAGGTGATCGAGCCCCTTGTCCAGTACATCATGTCACTAGAGTCAGTCTTCACCTCTCTGGTGGATGACCATCTTGCTGCATGAATGGACTTAGCTTGTACGAGGATTCCTCGCAGGAGTGAGTACCGTTTCCCCTCGCCTTGTGCTCCTCGCATCCCTACCCCACTATATGATCCTCCTCACGATTCCATGATTCAGCACTCATCCCCGAATGATGAGGCTAGCCACTTGGATGTGCCCATTCCAGTCAGAGCTCCACCCCCGACGAGCCCGGTGCCACCCCCAGCAGGCATGGCATCGACGTCTGCCCGACTGGAGACTATTCCCGAGGAGGTGGAGGAGGAGGAGGTCGAGTCATCAGCACCTCGTCTGGGACTCACCCTCGGCAGGGCCCTTGATGTTCCAGACACTCCGAGAGGACAGACGAGGCCTCCCACTGTAGACGACCTTTCTGAGAGTGCAGTTGTAAAATGTTTATTTTCTGTTTCTTTTCTTCTTTTGTAAGATGGCGAGTAGTAGACTCTGACCACAGAGAGCTGAGAGGGCAGAGTAGCACGCTAGTTTGAATAAGTGGTCATGTAGTATACCGTTTCTGCGAGCATCCTGTATAATTAAACCATGCTTGTATGATAAAATCTGGCATGTATAATTAAAACTGCATGTGTAACATAACCTGTTACCCTTTTTGCACTTACGTTTTGGGGGAAATTATTTTTAGTCTTTTAAAACTTTATTTTGTTCCTCTTAATTTCTTTTCTCATTGGTGTAACACAAATACCCCAGAAAGAAAATGCATCGTCCCTGGACTCGCTCAATGCCCAACCCACCTGAGGACAATTTTGGACAAATGGGAAATAATTTTACACAGGGACAGACAAGTCAACAGAGTAATGACTCAGCCTTCTCACAAGTATGTTGTCTGTACGAGAAAAGCCAGCAACAGCACCAAGAGATGATGCAGCACTTAATCAATATGGGAAATCACCAGGGCCAAAATCAGCACATGTCAAAATTATCTGAGCTTCAGAAGACCCATCCAGCGGTCTTTACTCACACAGACAAACCGTTGGAGGCAGACGACTGGCTACATGATATTGTAAGGAAATTGGTTATTGCCCAGTGTACGGACCAGGAAAAAGTGATGTACGCTCTGCACTATTTTTCTGGTACAGCAGCATCATGGTGGGAAAATTTATGCCACACTCACCCCAACGGAGCCAATATGACATGGGAGCAGTTCAAGGAAAACTTTCGGGGAGCACACATTCCTAACAGTATTATGAAATTGAAGAAAAGGGAGTTTGAGGATCTCAAGCAGTGAGGCACCACGGTAGCCCAGTACCTGGACCAATTTACTCAGCTGGCCCGGTACGCCAACGACGAATACATGACAGAAGACAAAAAGATGGAAAAATTCCTCGACGGACTTATTCTGTCTTGAAAGTGCCAACTGGTCATCCACACCTTTCCTAATTTCAAGACACTGGTGCACAAGGCAATTATACTGGAGAACGAGCACCGCAACTTGAATGAAATACGCAAGCGCCGTATGAACCAGTCATCTCAGGTTCGCAATAACAGGCCCAAGAATGAATTTCATAAGCCTACAACACCCCGACCAGCAACTCCGCTACCCCGACCAGCAGCTATAGCACCACAACAAAACCGTAGTGCTTTCAACAACAGGACCAAAGATACAACATTCTATCCAGGCATCACCTGTTATGCCTGCGGAGAAGAAGGGCATTACTCTAGGCAATGCCCAAAGCAAGGAAATAATACCCCCAAGCCCAACAACAATGGCCGTGGTACAAACACAGCTCCAAAACGCAACAACTTCAACCCCAATAACAACCAAAGGAAGGGACAGGTCAACCACGTGACCTTTGAGGAGGCACAAAATGCACCAGATATTGTGTTTGGTACGTTTCCTGTCAACTCAATTAATGCTACAGTCTTATTTGATTCTGGAGCTTCCCATTCGTGTATCTCAAAAAGATTCGCCTCGAAGAATCAATTTTCTTTTTCGCCTTTGCAAAATTCCATGGTTATTCAGTCCCCGAGTCGAAGCAAAGCACACAATGGTACTGCAAGGATGTGAATATTGAGATCAAAGGAATGGTATTTTTAGCCAACCTTATTGTACTAGAGGCAGTCGATCTGGATGTTATTCTGGGAATGGATTGGTTAACCAAAAATAAAGGTTTCATAGACTGCTACAACCGCACAGTGACTCTTACAAGCTGCCAAGGGGAAACAATAAAATTTGGCACAAGGAGGATTTCCGCATCACTAGGAAAATTAAATCAAGTGGATGCGGCAGAATTAAGTAAGGTTCCTGTAGTCTGCGAGTACCCCGATGTATTTCCTGAGGAGCTACCAGGAGTGCCCCCGGACTGTGAAATTGAATTTGTTATTGAATTGGCACCTAGAACGACACCCATTTATAAGCAGCCGTACCCAATGGCTCCAATGGAATTTCCTGAGTTAAAGAAACAGATTAAGGAACTAATGGAAAGAGGTTATGTTCAACCCAGCTCATCACCATGGGGATCGCCAGTTTTATTTGCTAAGAAAAAGGATGGTACCCTAAGGCTATGTATAGATTACAGGGCACTCAATATGGTCACCATCAAAAATAAATATCCGCTAACCAGGATAAATGGCTTGTTCGAACAGCTAGCAGAAGCCAAGGTTTTCTGAAAAATAGATTTGAGGTCAGGCTACCACCAATTAAAGATCCGATCGTCAGATATACCCAAGACTGCCTTTACTACCAGATATGGATTATACGAGTTCACAGTGATGCCTTTTGGCTTAACCAACACTCCTGCTTACTTTGTGCATCTCATGAACAAGGTCTTCATGAAATATCTGGACAAGTTCGTGGCCGTATTTATCAATGACATACTTATTTATTCCAAGACACCCGAGGAACACGAGCAACACCTACGAATAGTCCTGGAAGAATTGAGGAAAAATCAACTATATGCCAAATTCAGTAAATGTGAATTTTGGTTATGAGAAGTTGGCTTTCTGGGACACGTACTGACACAAGATAGGATAGCAGTGGACCCAAGTAAAGTAAAGGTTGTCCAAGAATGGAAGCAACCCACAAACGTTACAGAGGTCAGGAGTATTCTTGGATTGGCTGGCTACTACAGGAGATTTATTGAAGGATTCTCCACCATAGCTAAACCCATGACCCAATTACTCAAGAAAGATAAGAAGTTTGATTGGACTGAAGCCTGTGAGAAAAGTTTCCAAGAATTGAAGAAGAGGTTAACAACGACACCCGTTCTGGTCGTGCCCGATGTGCACAAAATTTTTGAGATATACTGTGACGCGTCCAGGAAAGGCCTTGGATGTGTATTGATGCAAGAAGGAAAAGTCATGGCATATGCCTCAAGACAGCTGCGACGACACAAGGAGAATTATCCTACTCATGATTTGGAGCTAGCTGCAGTAATATATGCACTCAAGGAATGGTGACACTTTCTTCTCAGTAAACGATGTGAAATATACACAGACCACAAAAGTCTTAAGTATATTTTCACCCAGCCAGAATTAAACTTGAGACAGCATCGCTGGCTTGAGTTAATAAAGGATTACGACATCGGAATTCATTATCATCCGGGTAAAGCAAATGTTGTGGCTGACGCCCTCAGCCGAAATCCCAGCACCAGCAACAATAGTATGCAATTCTCACAGCATGAGTTCAACAAGGAATTTGCTAAACTCAATATGGTCCTAGTCACAGAAGGAACCATTAATCAACTAGAGATAAAACCAACATTAGAGGATCAAATCAAAGAAGCCCAAAAAGGACACCCAAGTATTGAGGGGATTAAGAGGAAAATAAAATTGGGCAAGGCGTCTGAATTTACCATTGACAGCCAAGGAATTTTATGGTTCGGAAAAAGATTATGCGTGCCTAATAAGGAAGAGTTAAAGCAACAAATTTTGGCAGAAGCCCATACCACTCCATATTCTATTCATCCAGGAGGAACAAAGATGTACAAGGATCTACAAGAAAATTATTGGTGGCATGGGAGGAAAAGAGATATAGCCGTATATGTCGCACGTTGTGATTCATGCCAGCGTGTAAAAGCGGAACACCAGAGGCCAGCAGGACTATTGCAGCCACTCAGAGTGGCTGAATGGAAATGGGACGTAATAGGAATGGATTTTATCGTCGGATTGCCAAGGTCACGACACGGAAATGATGCTATCTGGGTTATAACAGATTATTTAACCAAGGTGACACATTTCATTCCGGTAAAAACCACATACTCCACACAGAGGCTTGTCAGGTTATACCTCTCCCGGATTGTTTGCTTACACGGAGTACCCAAACCATAGTCTCTGATAGAGGCACCCAATTTGTCTCTAGATTTTGGGAACACCAAGAGCAAGCCCTAGGGACTCAACTGACATTCAGCACAGCATACCACCCGCAAACCGGAGGACAAACTGAGCGGGTAAATCAAATATTGGAGGACATGTTGAGAGCATGTGTGCTCACATACAGAGTTAGCTGGGAAGACAGTTTACCATACGCGGAGTTCCCATATAACAACAGTTATCAAGCCAGTTTGAAAATGTCACCTTTTGAAACCCTGTACGGACGTAGGTGCCGTACCCCACTCAATTGGTCTGAGACCGGAGACAGTCGAATCTTCGGTCCCGAAGTTCTTAAAGAGGCAGAAACAAAAGTGAAGCTTATTCAAGACAGACTGAGAGCGGCTCAGAGCCGTCAAAAGAGTTACTATGATCAAAAACACCGCCAAATCAGTTTTGAGCCCGATGAATATGTGTATCTCAGAGTATCTCCAACAAGAGGACTACAGAGATTTAAAGTCAAAGGAAAATTGGCACAGAGGTTTATTGGACCATTCAGAGTAATAGCAAGGAAAGGCAAGGTTGCCTATCAACTAGAGCTACCGGCAGAATTATCAGATGTTCATGATGTGTTTCACGTGTCACAACTAAGGAGATGTGTCAGTAACCCAAAAAAGCAAGTCCAGCACCAAGACCTGGATATCCAACCAGATCTTACCTATAGGGAACGTCCTATAAAGATTTTGGAGGAGTCTGAACGGAGGGCCTGGCAGAATGTAATAAAATTTTACAAAGTTCAGTGGAGTAATCACACCGAGGAAGAAGCAACATGGGAAAGAGAGGATCACCTAAGGACTGAATATCCGTATCTGTTTGAGGGACAGCTAAAATCTTGGGGACGAGATTTTTCCTAAGGGGGGTAGGTGTTGTAACACCCCAAAAATATTCCTCTGGATTTAAAAAAAAATCTTTCCTTTAAAAATAAATTCTTTGAAAAACCATTTTTGATCCTATTGCTTTTCTTCCGTTTGAAAACCCTTTCAAATATTAATTGGGTTTCAAATTTTCTTTAATGGTTTTGTTTTGAAAGGTTTAAATTATTTGGAGGTTTTCAAACAATTTTTATTCAGAAAAGTTTTTGGAATAATTAAATTTTCAAAGAAAATGGCCTTTTCACTTCGTTCTAACCCTTCTAAAATCTTCCAACAATTTTTCTGCCACTCCAAATGTATTCCACAAGGCATTCTCACATTCTAGGATAGTATCCAACTCTCTCCCACCCAACAAAAATATTTTTCATATTCCAAATAAATTCCAAAGTTGGAATTTTCAATAAGCATAGTTTCTTTGAATTACAAAGGAACCACATTTTCTACAAGACTTCTACTACCACCAAAATTATCCCAACAACTAGATAGTACCCACAACCCATTTCACCAAAAATATTGGGTTCCATAGTTCAAAATTTTCAAATGCCATTCAATTCAAATTTGGACCAGAAACAAACTCTCTGATCCAAACCTATTTTTAAATGCTCCAAAAATTCTGAAACTTTTCCAAACTCATTTTTCAGCATCAACACCTTACCACAAAAATTGCCACAAATTCCTAAAATGCCTAGATCCCTCAGTCATTTCATCAAACACATAATATGCTTACTGTTCACTGCTGTCGAAATTCAGTTAACTGAATTTTTCAGACAGCAGAGGAGATCGGTGCCGTTGACCCTTCCCCTTCCTTCTCCCTCACGGCGACGCCAATGCTCATCAATGCCCCGCCACCAGGCCCACTCCCCAGCCTCTCCTTGCTGATGACCTGGCGGCTAGCCGGTGCAATGGCCACCGTGCTCATCCACGGCGGACCGAGCGGAGCTGCCTCGGCCACCGACTGCCTTTACTGCGCCGCCTCGCCCAAACCTACTTCTCCTCCACACGGCACCCTCTCCGCCTCCTCTCCACACCCTCCACGCCGTCTGGGCCACGCCTGGCAGTCGCCGGAGACGGGTGTCGCTGCTGCGCCCGTATGGGTGCCTCACCATGGATAAGCTCCTTGAGCTCGAGCCCGTCTAAGCTGAGGCTTCCACAGGACTCCACTGACCCCCTGGATCATGCACTGAACCTCGCCACCGCCCTAACCTACCTCGTCGGCCGGATTTACTCCGGCGTCATCCGCTCCACCTCGGCCACCCTCGAATCACCTATAAAAGGGACCCCCGAGCCCCGGCGATCACTCACACCACCTTCACCGCATTCCAATCGCCCTACGCCACTCCCCCGACCACGAGGAGGTCGTCATCCTCCTCTCCGACCACCGCCCTGCCGCTTCCGTCTCCGACCGGGTCATCGCCACCACGCCACCTCCACCACTCAAATCCTGCCAGGAGTCATATCTTGCACCAACTCATCGATCCCTCGCTTCAATTCCACTTCCCGAGCTCTCTCCGGCGAGATCCCACACCTCCCGAACCGCCGTCCGTCGCCGTCAACCTCGCCGCTGTTCAGGTGCTCGCCGGCGACCACCACCACCACCCGCCAACGCGGCACTCCACTCCGGTCACGTTCCGACCATCGCCGCCCTCCAAGACCCTGGGGATCAACGCCGGTGATCGTCGTCTCCCCTCTGTCCTCGCGCGCGCATTCAAATTTTTGAACCTGACGGGTGGACCCCACCCCGCGCTATCTTTTTCTTTTTCCTATCTAAATCAAAAGCGTATTCTTTGTTTTATGCTTTTCACGCTGGAAAGTGTATTTGTGCCCGAAGCGTTTTCTTTATAAGCGCACAGGGACTGCTTTTTTTCAGAAAAACCCCCGGTTTTGAAAGTTTAATAACTTTTAAACCACAACTCTGTTTGAGTTGATTCTTTTTTTGAAATTCTTATTTTTCTCTCTAGTTTTTTTAGTATTTATTTAAAAATGTTTTGAGACAACTTTATGCACTATTGCCAAAAAATTAATTTGAGTTCGAATTTGAATTTTTTAGAAAAAGAGGAGGGGAACTTTGTCGGGAATTTCGAAGAGTTTTCTCCTGACTACCTTGGACAAGGCAAGCATTATTGAACTTGGGATACGGTGATTGCATCTGCATTTGCATGTTTTCATTGGTTTGGAGGTTGCACCACATATGTCACAAGTGCATGCATGTATGGTCATGTCATTTTCTTTCTCACTTGCTTGCCTGCTACTCAAGCACCTCTCTGACATGTATGGAGAATCTAAGAATTTACAAGTGTTTCTTCTGCTTTGGACGTGCCGGTGGGCACGGGCCATTTTCCGACACGGTGGTGTCACGATAACAGATATGGAGTATGTCGGACATATTAACAACACCTCCTGAGTCGGCCTAGATCGAGTCTTGTTCCGTTACACCTAGCTGGATACCGTGCTGCCACGGGTCCTTCCGCAAGGAAGGTACGGCTTAGTAAGTTGTTAACCCCTGTCCGGGTACGCACCACCTAGAGGGCCACGATGAGGGTTTCCACGGCCATGGACTAAATCCTGTCATCGGGTCAGGGGGCATGGGTGTTACCGGTCTTAGCCGAGAGGGGGTCCCCCTTGGAATCCGCGCGTATTAATAGTGATCCCATGCTACTCGAGATTGTTGTCTCCCCGACTTAGAGTTTTTCTGAAACGATGCTTTGGGTGATTCCTGGCATCCGGACGGTTATTCTGGTGTGTGCTGGTCTGGCGTGTTTTCAACCCAAAGTCCGTAATGGGAATTAGTCAGTGTCACGGTACTGACTAAGGAAATCCCATACACGTGGGTAAAGAGTACACCCTCTGCAGAGTTTAAACCTATTCGAATAGCCATTGTCCACGGTCAAGGGTGTTAGCTGGGTGGGTCAAGTGTGGGTCCCGGTGTCGGTCTTCGGAGGAAATAATTATAATATGCCTGAAATATTTTGCAGGATAATTATTGACACCCTGATGCTACCATGAATATCTTGCTATGCTTATCAATATTATTATGGTTATCCATATTATTGTGGACTAACCCGTTTCTCTTATTTTATATTTCCTGAGTGTCTCAGGGGCTGGCTAGACTACCCCGGGCACTCAATTTTATTTTCAAGACCTCTTCGTGGCGTCCCTCGAGTTCACAGGTGGTTTATCATGCCACAACTGTTGTGGATACCCGATTGGCATTTCTCTTCAAGTCCGACCATGGCGTCACTTTAGACACCCGACTAGCATTTCTCTTCAAGTCCGACCGTGGCGTCACTTTTGACACCCGACTGGCATTTCTTTTCAAGGCCTTTCGTGGCGTCGCTTGAGTTTTCGGGCCGTCGCCCGACTCTCTTTTAGACACCCGATTGGCATTTCTCTTTTTTTTTCTGAATGTCATTTGGGCTGGCTAGACTACCCGTGGCATTCATTTGCTTTTATTTTTAATAAGATTGATTATGACTAACGTGCTTTATTTACTTCATTTTATCATTGTCATATCATGACCAAAATTTTAGTCAGCATGAGCATGTTAACATGATCCAACTTGAGCATATGCATTCATTATATCTTTTGTTCATTATGTTTGCGAGTACATTCCAATGTACTCACTGGCTTGTCCCTGGCTATTTACTTGGCTAGACTTGGAGGAGGGCGAGCTTGTGGAGGAGGATTGCGCTAGTGAGCCCGACGCTTAGAGGAGTCCCAGTCAGTCAACCTGTGAGATAGGAGTCTACCACATGTATCATCCGCCGAGCTTTCGCAACACAAATAAATAGTCAAGCCTCACACTGACGCTTGGCTCTATCTTATTGTACCAGTATTGTATCACCACCACACCACTGTCATATTCCACCACTGCCATATATGGGCGAGTTTGTAATAATTCTGTTGAGCCCTCAGACTCAACCTTGTGTAATATTATTTTGTACTGGTTATCTGTATCAAGGAAGTCCACTAGTTGTGTTGATCTTGGGGCTGGTGTGACTTGGGGCTTTTCTGTGATTTATTCCAGAAAGGGGCCCGACAGATAAACCTTAGGTCATCCACTTGAGGGAAATTTGCTACTGTCCTACAAAACTCTGCGCTTGGAGGCCCAACACGAGTCTACAAGAAGAAGGTTGCGTCGTAGACATCAGGGATGACTGGAGAGCAAAGCCACGGGCAGTAGTGGCAGCGGAGGTAGGCACGGTACTACCGCTCCTACTGCCGCTGCTACTGCCGCTTGCCCGGCTGGGTCAAAAGGGGCTCAGCGGTAGTATGCCAATGGGACTATGATACGTCCATTTTGCATCATGATTACCTACTATTATTTATAATGTTTTTATGCATAATAATGCTTTTTGGAGTAATTCTAATGCCTTTTGTCTCATAATATGCAAGGTTCACACAAAGAGGGAGAATACCGGCAGCTGGAATTCTGGACCTGAAAAAGCTACGCCAGGCCACCTATTCTGCACAACTCCAAATGAGCTGAAATTTCACGGAGATTTTTTATGGAATATATAAGAATTATTTGAGCGAATAACTACCAGAGGGGCCCCACCAGGTGGGCACAACCCACCTGGGCGCGCCCTGGTGGGTTGTGCCCTCCTCGGCCCACCTTCGGTGCCCCTCTTCTGGTATATAAGTCATTTTTACCTAGAAAAAAGAAGGAGAGGACTTTCGGGATGAAGCGCCGCCGTCTCGAGGCGGAACTTGGGCAGGAGCACTTTTGCCCTCCGGCGGAGCGATTCCGCCGGGGGAACTTCCCTCCCAGGGGGGGGGGGAATCATCGTCATCATCATCACCAACAACTTTCCCATCTTGGGGAGGGCAATCTCCATCAACATCTTCAACAGCACCATCTCCTCTCAAACCCTAGTTCATCTCTTGTGTTCAATCTTTGTACCGGAACCTTAGATTGGTGCTTGTGGGTGACTAGTAGTGTTGATTACATCTTGTAGTTGATTACTATATGGTTTATTTTGTGGAATATTATTGATATGTCTCCAACGTATCTATAATTTGTTATTATTCCATGCTGTTATATTATCATTCTTGGATGTTTTACAATCATTTTATAGCAACTTTATATCATTTTTTGGGACTAACCTATTGACATAGTGCCCAGTGCCAGTTGCTGTTTTTTGCTTGTTTTTTTACTTCGCAGAAAATCAATACCAAACGGAGTCCAAACACAGCGAAACTTTTTGGTGATTTTTTCTGGACCATAAGACACACGATGGGCCAAGGAAGTACCAGAGGGGGGCTCCGAGGGGAGCACAACCCACCTGGGCGCGCCTGGGGGCCCAGGCGCGCCCTAGTGGGTTGTGCCCACCTCGGCCGCCTCCCGCAGCGCCTCTTTGCTCTATAAATACCCCAATATTCCAAAAACCCTAGGGGAGTCGACGAAACACAATTACAGCCGCTGCAAGTTCCAGAAACCGCAGAACCAATCTAGACACCATCACGGAGGGGTTCATCATCCTCATTAGTGCCTCTCCGATGATGCGTGAGTAGTTCATTGTAGACCTATGGGTCCGTAGTTAGTAGCTAGATGGCTTCCTCTCTTTCTTTTGATTCTCAATACAATGGTCTCTTGGAGATCTATTTGATGTAACTCTTTTTGCGGTGTGTTTGTTGGGATCCGATGAACTTTGAGTTTATGATCAGATCTATTTTATCCATGAAAGTTATTTGAGTGTTGCTCTCTTATATGCATGATTGCTTATAGCCTCGTATTTCTTCTTCGAATCTTTAGTTTAGTTAGGCCGACTAGATCGATTTTTCTTGCCATGGGAAGAGGTGCTTTGTGATGGGTTCGATCTTACGGTGCTCAATCCCAGTGATAGAAGGGGACATGACATGTATGTATCATTGCTACTAAGGATAACAAGATGGGGTCTATTCCTACATGAATAGATCTTGTCTACATCATGTCATCGTTCTTATTGCATTACTCCGTTTCTCCATGAACTTTACTAGATGCACGCTAGATAGCGGTCGATGTGTGGAGTAATAGTAGTAGATGCAGGGAGGAGTCGGTCTACTAATCGTGGACGTGATGCCTATATAACGATCATTGCCTTGATATCATCATAATTATTTGAAGTTCTATCAATTGCCCAATAGTAATTTGTTTACCCGCCGTGTGCTATTTTTCTCGAGAGAAGCCACTAGTGAAATCTACGGCCCCCGGGTCTCTTCTTTATCATATTTGCCTTCGAGATCTATTTTTATTTGCTTTTATTTTCAGATCTATTAATCCAAAAACCCAAAAATACCTTGCTGCAATTTTTTATTATTTATTTTATCTCGTGTTTCCGCGAGATCTATTTATCCAATCTACTACAATTTTATCTATCTTTTACCCGGGAGGGATTGACAACCCCTCTTACACGTCGGGTTGCAAGTATTTGTTCTTTGTGTGCAGGTACCATTCACGTAGTGTTGCATGGTTCTCCTACTGGTTCGATAACCTTGGTCTCATCACTGAGGGAAATACTTATCGTAGCTGTGCTGCATCATCCCTTCCTCTTTATGGAAATACCGACGTAGTTCAAGCCGCATCAAAAGGAGTTTCTGGCGCACTTGCCGGGGAGACATCATCAACATCTATCAGGTTCCTAATCACAAATCTCATCTTCTTGCAATTTACATTATTTGCCATTTGCCTCTCGTTTTCAAAAATTTGCCGTTTTATTCGCCCTCTTTTTCGTTTGCCTTTTTCTCGTCAGATCTCATATTTGCTTGTGTTGCCATGTGCCTTCTATTTTCTTGCCTCTTCGCTTGCTAAAAATATATTGTTATAGATCCTCATCCACTTGCTAATCTTTTCAAAAGATCCAATTATGATGAACCAATTGCTAGTGAATTGAGTGCACTAGATTATCTTTATGAAGTTTTGCTTGAGATTCATGAATCTAAAAATTGTGATGAAAAAATTTATGAAGTGATTCATGATAGCTCCTTGAATGAAAAGCATGATTGCAATGATTTTACTATAAATTCTATTAATGTCAATTGTGCTAATAATATGCAAAACCCCAAGCTTGGGGATGCTAATTTTGATATGTTCACTACTTATTGCAATGATCATGATTGGGGTGATTCTTCTTGTGATCTTGAAAATTTATTTAAGCCTCATGATGAATATGTTTGTGATAATATTGAAAGTGGGTTTGGAAGAGTGTCAACTCTAGGTAATAATGGTCCCACTACTTTGGAGAATGATCAATCTTATGAAATTTTTGATAAAAGTGGGCTTGGAGAGGTCATGACTTTATTTGATGATCCCACTATTTTGGAAGAGTGTCAACTTTGCATGCATGTGGATCATAAAAAGTAAATTTTATTTGATAGCTATATTATTGAATTTGATTATGGTCCTACATGTAATTATTATGAGAGAGGAAAATATGGTTGTAGAAATTTTCATGTTACTAAATTACCTCTCGTTATGTTGAGATTGCGATTGTTTCTTTCTTCTTCCTTGCATAATCTAGTTTTTGCTTGTCTTGATAAATATTTTCCCTATAAAATTCCTATGCATAGGAAGTATGTTAGAATTAAACTTTGTTTTTCACATGCTATATGATGCTCTCTTTGTGCTTCAATTTTTTGTCTTTCATGTGAGCATCATTAAAATTATCAATGCCTATCTAGGGGCGTAAAACGATAGCGCTTGTTGGGAGGCAACCCAATGAATAAAATTTATTTTTGTCTTTTTCTTGCTTTTCTTGAGTGGTTGCACAATTATGCTACTGTTATGATTGTGTTTTTATGTTTTAATTAGTGTTTGTGCCAAGCAAAGCCTTTGGGATCATGTTGGGTGATAGTTGATTTGATCTTGTTGAAAAACAGAAACTTTTGCGTCCAGTAAAACAATTTTAAAAAATGGCAGATTTGATGAAAGCTTATGAATTTTTTTTACACAAGATTGATATACAAATTTCCTACATTGTCCTAATTTTTCAGAATTTTTGGAGTTACAGAAGTATACTAAGTTTTCATATTGCTATAGACTGTTCTGTTTTTGACAGATTCTGTTTTCTTTACGTTGTGTGCTTATTTTGATGAATCTATGGACTCTATCGGGGGGTATGAGCCATAACAAAGTTGGAATAAAGTAGATATAATGCAAGAATAAAATATGAATGGGTTTGCAACATTACTTAGAGTAGTGATTTTCTTTGTTATACTAACGGATCTCACAAAGGTTTTGTTGAGTTTTGTGTGATTGAAGTTTTCAAGTTTTCGGTGAGATCACAATGGATGAAGGAATAAGGAGTAAGAAGAGCCTAAGATTGGGGATGCCCATGGCATCCCAAGCTATTATATAAAAGAGAAGCAAGCAACTAAGCTTGGGGATGCCCGAGAGGCATCCCCTCTTTCTTCTAACGACCATCGGTATTTTACTTGGAACTATATTTTTATTCGTCACATATCATGAGTTTTGCTTGGAGCGTATTGTATGATATGAGTCTTTGCTTATTTTGCTTTTTATTTCATGTCATCTATCCTTGCTGGACATACCTATTTGAGAGAGCCAAAATTATGCTATGACTTGTTAGAATTGCTCTCTATGCTTCACTTAAATCTTTTTGAGCTATGGAATTGCTCTAGTGCCTCACTTATATCTTTTTGAGCATGGTGTGCTTTAGTATTTTTGAAGAAATTCTCTCATGCTTCACTTAAATTATTTTGAGAGAAGAAACTTTTTATGCTCATGTTCTTCACTTAGATTTGTTTGAGCTATCAAAAGCAACATATGAAATTAGTCCCAAAGTGATATATATTCAAGAGGGATATAATAAAAACTTTCATGAAGATCATTAGACAAAATAAACTTGATTCCTTGTAATAGTTTTGCGATATGATGATATAATATGTGAGTCATGTTGATGAGTAATTATGCTTTAGTAAGAATATTGGTGTTAAGGTTTGTGATTCCCTATGCAAGCACGAAAGTCAATAGTTATGCAATGAAATTATATCCTACTTGTGGTGCATTATTCGGTGTTAGTTATGCTTAATGCTCGCTTATGAGATTTTTCGTTTCTTGGTTGGATGCTTCTCAATCTTTTGCTAGCCTTCACTTGCACTAAGTATGATTACTACTTGTGCATCCAAAATCCTTAAACCTAGTTTTTGCCATATGAGTCCACTATACCTACCTATATGCGGTATTCTTTTGCCGTTCTAAGCAAATTTGTATGTGCCATCTCTAATCTTCAAAATAAATTTCCTTTTTGTGTGCTTGTACCGCTCATGAAACGGTAGGGGGTGGCTGATATTTTTCCATGCTAGATGTGTTATTCTCAAGATGAGTGTTTATTCACTTGTCATTGCACGAGAGTATGGCAAACGTATTAGGGATGCCCAGTCTCAAAATGAAAAAAATGAATTTACTTTATGTTGTCAAATAATAAATTCCTTGGAAAATGTTGGTATGGATGGCACCCATGGATTCGGTTAGCCGTGGAATGTGAAAGTATGGTGGAAAAAGGAATAAACTTTATTTTCTGTTTGGGAACCGCCTATGATATATCTAGCATGGAAAGTATTGGGAACTAATCGATCATTTTCGTTGACAGGAAAGGCATGCCACCCAAAATGTTTTATCTCTATCTTTTTCGCTTTGAGCTCTGGCACCTCTACAAATCCCTACTTCCCTCTGCATAGGGCCTTTCTATTTACTTTATGCAATTTTATTTTTATTTGAGTCTCCATCTTCTCTTATAAAGCACCAACTAAGGGGCACTATGATCATACTTGAGCATTGGGTGTAGCTAATATGCGAGTGTGTTTCATGAATGGATCAATGATTGAGCATAATGGGCTAGGGATAACTTGCTTTAGTGTTGATATTTTGAAAGACATGGTTGCTTGTTGATATGCTTGAGAATTGAAATCTTCATGTCAAAACTAGACTATTGCTTTGAATCATATAAAAGTCCAAGTGTCCATGCTACAAAGAAAAGAATATGTGATGAACATGTTAGGCAGCATTCCACATCAAAAATTCTGTTTTTATCATTTACCTACTCGAGGACGAGCAGGAATTAAGCTTGGAGATGCTGATACGTCTCCAACGTATCTATAATTTTTTATTGTTCCATGCTGTTATATTATCATTCTTGGATGTTTTACAATCATTTTATAGCAACTTTATATCATTTTTTGGGACTAACCAATTGACATAGTGCCCAGTGCCAGTTGCTGTTTTTTTGCTTGTTTTTTACTTCGTAGAAAATCAATACCAAACGGAGTCCAAACGCAGCGAAACTTTTTGGTGATTTTTTCTGGACCAGAAGACACACGATGGGCCAAGGAAGTACCAGAGGGGGGGCTCCGAGGGGAGCACAACCCACCTGGGCGCGCCTGGGGGCTCAGGCGCGCCCTGGTGGGTTGTGCCCACCTCGGCCGCCTCCCGCAGCACCTCTTTGCTCTATAAATACCCCAATATTCCAAAAATCCTAGGGGAGTCGACGAAACACAATTACAGCCGCCGCAAGTTCCAGAAACCACAGATCCAATCTAGACACCATCACGGAGGGGTTCATCATCCTCATTGATGCCTCTCCGATGATGCCTGAGTAGTTCATTGTAGACCTACGGGTCCGTAGTTAGTAGCTAGATGGCTTCCTCTCTCTCTTTTGATTCTCAATACAATGGTCTCTTGGAGATCTATTTGATGTAACTCTTTTTGCGGTGTGTTTGTTGGGATCCGATGAACTTTGAGTTTATGATTAGATCTATTTTATCCATGAAAGTTATTTGAGTTTTGATCTATTATATGCATGATTGCTTATAGCCTCGTATTTCTTCTTCAAATCTTTGGTTTAGTTAGGCCAACTAGATCGATTTTTCTTGCCATGGGATGAGGTGCTTTGTGATGGGTTCGATCTTACAGTGCTCAATCCCAGTGACAGAAGGGGACATGACACGTATGTATCATTGCTATTAAGTATAACAAGATGGGGTCTATTCCTACATGAATAGATCTTGTCTACATCATGTCATCGTTCTTATTGCATTACTCCGTTTCTCCATGAACTTAATACACTAGATGCATGCTGGATAGCGGTCGATGTGTGGAGTAATAGTAGTAGATGCAGGCAGGAGTCGGTCTACTAATCTTGGACGTGATGCCTATATAATGATCATTGCCTGGATATTGTCATAATTATTTGAAGTTCTATCAATTTCCCAACAGTAATTTGTTTACCCGCCCTATGCTATTTTTCTCGAGAGAAGCCACTAGTGAAATCTACGGCCCCCGGGTCTCTTCTTTATCATATTTGCCTTCGAGATCTATTTTTATTTGCTTTTATTTTCAAATCTATTAATCCAAAAACCCAAAAATACCTTGCTGCAATTTTTTATTATTTATTTTATCTCGCATTTCGGCGAGATCTATTTATCCAATCTACTACAATTTTATCTATCTTTTTACCCGGGAGGGATTGACAACCCCTCTTACACGTCGGGTTGCAAGTATTTGTTCTTTGTGTGCAGGTACCATTCACGTAGTGTTGCGTTGTTCTCCTACTGGTTCGATAACCTTGGTATCATCACTGAGGGAAATACCTACCGTAGCTGTGCTGCATCATCCCTTCCTCTTTGGGGAAATACCGACGTAGTTCAAGCCGCATCAATTATATGTTCAGACCCATTATGTTATTTAATACCCCTCTGATCTTGAGCATGATTATCATTTGTGAGTAGTTACTTTTGTTCTTGAGGTCACAGGAGAAATCTTGTTGCAAGTAATCTTGTGAACTTGATATGTGTTTGATATTTTGATGGTATGTATGTTGTGATTCCCTTAGTGGTGTCATGTGAACGTCGACTACATGGCACTTCACCTTATTAGGGCCTAAGGGAATGCATTGTGGAGTAGTTATTAGATGATGGGTTGCGAGAGTGACAGAAGCTTAAACCCTAGTTTATGCGCTACTTTGTAAGGGATTGATTTGGATCCAAAAGTTTAATGCTATGGTTAGATTTTATCTAAATACTTTTCTCGTAGTTGCGGATGCTTGTGAGGGGGTTAATCATAAGTAGGAGGTTTTTTCAAGTAAGAACAGCACCTAAGCACCGGTCCACCCACAAATCTAATTATCAAAGTAGCGAACACGAATCAAACCAACATGATGAAAGTGACTAGATGAAATTCCCGTGTACCCTCAAGAATGTTTTGCTTATCATATGAGACCGTTTTGGCCTGTCCTTTGACTCAAAAGGATTGGGATACCTTGCTGCACTTTTGTTACCATTACCGTTACTTGCTCGTTACAAATTATCTTGCTATCAAACTACTCGTTACTTATAATTTCAGTGCTTGCAGAGAATACCTTGCTGAAAACTACTTGTCATTTCCTTCTACTCCTCGTTGGGTTCGACACTCTTACTTATCGACAGGACTACGATTGATCCCCTATACTTGTGGGTCATCAAGGCTCTTTTCTGGCACCGTTGCCGGGGAGTGAAGCGCTCTTGGTAAGTGGAAATCGGTAAGGAAAATTTATTACTTCGTGCTGAAATTTATTGTCACTAGTTACTATGGAGAACAATCCTTTGAGGGGTTTGTTCGGGGTATCTTCACCTCAACCGGAACCGCAATTAGTTGCCCCTCAACCTACTGCACCTACAGAAAATATTGGGTATGAAATTCCTTCGGGTATGATAGAACAACTGCTAGCTAATCCTTATGCAGGAGACGGAACTGAACATCCTAATATGCACTTGATATATGTGGATGAAATTTGTGGATTATTTAGGCTTGCAGGTTTACCCGGAGATGAAGCTAAGAAGAAGGTTTTCCCTTTATCTTTCAACGGAAAAGCATTGGCATGGTATAGGCTATGCGATGATATTGGATCTTGGAATTGGAATCGTTTGAAATTGGAATTTCACCAAAAAAATTATCCTATGCATCTAGTTCATCGTGATCGGAATTATATATATAATTTTTGGCCTCGTGAAGGAGAAAGTATCGCTCTAGCTTGGGGGAGGCTTAAGTCAATGTTATATTCATGCCCCAATCATGAGCTCTCAAGAGAAATTATCGTTTAGAATTTTTATGCTCGGCTTTCTCGTGGTGATCAATCCATGCTTGATACTTCTTGTACTGGTTCTTTTATGAAGAAGACTATTGAATTCAGGTGGGATCTTTTAGAAAGAATTAAGCGCAACTCTGAAGATTAGGAACTCAATGAAGGTAAAGACTCAGGTATTAAGCTTAAGTTTGATTGTGTTAAATCTTTTATGAATACCGATGCTTTTCAAAAGTTTAGCACTAAATATGGACTTGACTCTGAGATAGTAGCCTCTTTTTGTGAATCATTTGCTACTCATGTTGATCTCCCTAAAGAGAAGTGGTTTAAATATCACCCACCTGTTAAAGAAGAAATTACAGAACCAGTTGTGGTTAAAGATGAAACTATCATTTATAATGTTGACCCAGTTGTTCCTACTGCTTACATCAAAAAACCACCTTTCCCTGTTAGGATAAAGGAACATGCTAAGGTCTCAACCGTGGTCAATAAAAGCTATATTAGAGCACCTAAACCTGCTGAACAAATCAAGGTAGAACCTAGTGTTGCTATGGTTAAAGATCTCTTGGTAGAAAATATAGATGGGCATGTTATTTACTTCTATGATGAAGCTGCTAGAATTGCCAAACCAGATGAAAAGGATAAACATAGTCCTGTTGTTGGCATGCCTGTTGTCTTAGTCAAAATAGGAGATCACTGTTATCATGGTTTATGTGACTTAGGTGCTAGCGTGAGTGTTGTTCCCTTTACCTTATATCAAGAAATTATGAATGACATAGCACCCGCCGAAATAAAAGAAATAGATGTTACTATTAAGCTTGCTAATAGAGGCACCATCACACCGCTAGGGATTGTTAGAGATGTTGAAGTCTTGTGTGGGAAAATAAAATATTCTATTGATTTTCTTGTTCTTGGTTCCCCACAAGATGACTTTTGTCCCATTATCTTTGGTAGACCTTTCTTGAACACCGTTAATGCTAAAATAGATTGTGAGAAACAAACCGTCGGTGTTAGTTTTGGTGATGTGTCTCATGAGTTTAATTTTTCAAAGTTCAATAGAAAGCATCATAAGAAAGAATTGCCTAGTAAGGATGAAATAATTGGTCTTGCTTCTATTGAGTGCCTCCTACTGATCCACTAGAACAATATTCGCTAGACCATGAAAATGTTATGCATATAAATGAAAGAAATGAGATAGATAAAATTTTCTTTGAACAACGACCGCTACTTAAACACAATTTGCCTATTGAAACTCTAGGAGGTCCTCCTCCACCTAAAGGTGATCCTGTGTTTGAATTAAAACAATTGTCAGACACTTTGAAATATGCTTATCATGATGAGAAAAAGATATATCCTGTTATTATTAGTGCTAACCTTTCAGAACAAGAAGAAGAAAGATTATTGAAAATTCTGAAGAAGCACTGAGCTGCTATTGGATATACTCTTGATGATCTTAAGGGCATTAGTCCTACTCTCTGTCAGCACAAGATTAATATGGAACCTGATGCTAAACCCGTTGTTGATCACCAAAGATGTTTAAATCCTAAAATGAAAGAAGTAGTAAGAATTGAAATACCGAAGCTTCTAGAAGCAGGTATAATCTATCCCATAGCTAATAGTAGATGGGTAAGTCTCGTTCATTGTGCCCCTGAGAAAGGAGGTATCACTGTTGTTCCTAATGATAAAAAATGAACTTATTCCACAAAGAATTGTCACTGGCTATAGAATGGTAATTGATTTTAGAAAATTAAATAAAGCAACTAGAAAAGATCATTACCCTCTGCCTTTTGTTGATCAAATGCTAGAAAGGCTATCTAAGAACACACACTTTTGTTTTCTCGATGGATATTCTGGTTTTTCTCAAATACCTGTTTCACAACCTGATTAAGAGAAAACCACCTTTACTTGTCCTTTTGGAACTTATGCTTATAGAAGTATGCCTTTTGGTTTATGCAATGCACCTGCTACTTTTCAAAGATGTATGACTGCTATATTCTCTGATTTTTGTGAAAAGATTGTTGAGGTTTTCATGGATGATTTTTCCGTTTACGAAACTTCTTTTGATGACTGCTTAAGCAACCTTGATCCAGTTTTGCAGAGATGTGAGCAAACCAATCTTGTCTTAAATTGGGAGAAGTGCCACATTATGGTTAATGAAGGTATTGTCCTAGGACATAAAATTTCTGAACGAGGTATTGAGGTGGATAAAGCTAAAGTTGATGCAATTGAGAAAATGCCATGTCCCAGAGATATTAAAGGTATTCGTAGTTTCCTCGGTCATGCTGGTTTCTATAGGAGATTTGTTAAAGACTTCTCTAAAATTTCTAGGCCTCTTACAAATCTTTTACAAAAGGATGTTCCATTTGTTTTTGATGATGATTGTGTAGAAGCCTTTGAACAACTTAAGAAAGCCTTAATTTCTGCACCTATTGTTCAACCACCTGATTGGAACTTGCCTTTTGAAATTATGTGTGATGCTAGTGATTATGCTGTTGGTGCTATTTTAGGACAAAGAGTTGATAAGAAATTAAATGTCATTCATTATGCTAGTAAAACTCTAGACAGTGCCCAAAGAAATTATGCTACTACTGAAAAAGAATTTTTAGAAGTGGTGTTTGCTTGTGATAAATTCAGATCTTACATTGTTAATTCTAAAGTGATTGTTCACACTGATCATGCTGCTATTAAATATCTTATGGAAAAGAAAGATGCTAAACCTAGGATCATTAGGTGGGTTCTCTTGCTACAAGAATTTGACTTGCATATCACTGATAGAAAAGGAGCTGAGAACCCCGTAGCTGATAACTTGTCTAGGTTAGAAAATATTCTTGATGACCCACAACCTATTAATGATAGTTTTCCTAATGAGCAATTAGCTGCAATAAATGTCTCTCATAACACCCCTTGGTATGCTGACTATGCTAATTATATTGTTGCTAAATATATACCACCTAGTGATACGTCTCCAATGTATCTATAATTTTTTATTATTCCATGCTATTATATTATCTATTTTGGATGTTTTATATGCATTAATATGCTATTTTATATTATTTTTGGGACTAACCTATTAACCTAGAGCCCAGTGCCAGTTTCTATTTTTTCCTTGTTTTTTAGACTCGCAGAAAAGGAATACCAAACGGAGTCCAAACGGAATAAAACTTCACGATGATTTTTCTTGGACCAGAAGACACCCAGGGGACTTGGAGTCCAAGTCAGAAGAGCCACGAGGCGGCGACAAGGGTGGAGGGCGCGCCCTAGGGGGGGCACGCCCCCCTGCCTTGTGGGCCCCTCGGGACTCCCCTGACCAAGCTCTTCCTCCTATATATTCACATATATTCCAGAACCACCAGAGGAATCCACGAAAACACTTTTCCACCGCCGCAACCTTCTGTTCCCGTGAGATCCCATCTTAGGTCCTTTTCCGGCATCCCGCCAGAGGGGGAATCGATCACGGAGGGCTTCTACATCAACTCCATTGCCCTTCCGATGATGCGTGAGTAGTTTACCTCAGACCAACGGGTCCATAGCTAGTAGCTGGATGGCTTCTTCTCTCTCTTTGATTCTCAATACAACATTCTCCTTGATGTTCTTGGAGATCTATCCAATGTAATCTTCTTTTGCGGTGTGTTTGTCGAGATACGATGAATTGTGGATTTATGATCAGCTTATCTATGAATATTATTTGAATCTTCTCTGAATTCTTTTATGCATGATTTAATATCTTTGTATTTCTCTTTGAATTATCAGTTTGGTTTGGCCAACTAGATTGGTTTTTCTTGCAATGGGAGAGGTGCTTAGCTTTGGGTTCAATCTTGTGTGATTTCACCTAGTGACAAAGTAGGGGTAGCGAGACACGTATTGCTTTGTTGCCATCGAGGATAAAAAGATGGGGTTTTCATCATATTGCTTGAGTTAATTCCTCTATATCATGTTATCTTACTTAAGGCGTTACTCCGTTCTTTATGAACTTAATACTCTAGATGCATGCTAGATAGCGGTCGATGTGTGGAGTAATAGTAGTAGATGCAGGCAGGAGTCGGTCTACTTGACACGGACGTGATGCCTATATGCATAATCATTGCCTTGGATATCGTCATAACTTTGCGCTTTTCTATCAATTGCTTGACAGTAATTTGTTCACCCACCGTATTATTTGCCTTCATGGGAGAAGCCTCTAGTGAAACCTATGGCCCCCGGGTCTATTTTCCATCATACAGTATTACTTTCCGATCTACTATTTTGCAATCTTTTATTTTCAGATCTATATACCAAAAAAACCCAAAAATATTTTATCTTTGTTTATCTATCTCTATCAGATCTCACTTTTGCAATTAACCGTGAAGGGACTGGCAACCCCTTTATCGCGTTGGGTGCAAGTGTTTGATTGTTTGTGCAGGTATTGGTGATTTGTGCGTTCTTCTCCTACTGGATTTGATACCTTGGTTCTTTGTTGGAAATCGTTGCAGGGAAAACAAAAAAAAATCTACGCACATGCAATGATCTATCCTTGGAGATGCATAGCAACGAGGGGGAGAGTGTGTCTACATACCCTCGTAGACCATAAGCAGAACCGTTTCACAATGCGGTTGATGTAGTCGAACTTCTTCGCGCTTCAACCGATCAAGTACCAAACGCACGGCACCTCCGCGTTCTACACACGTTCAGCTCGGTGACGTCCCTCGCCTTGTTGATCCAGCAAGAAGTCGAGGTAGTAGATGAGTTCCGTCAGCACAACGATGTGGTGACGGTGATGGTGAAGTGATCTCCGCAGGGCTTCACCTAAGCACTACGAAAATATGACCAGGGGTGTAAACGGTGGAGGGGGCGCCGCACATGGCTAGGCAATTGTCTGGGGTGTGCTAGGAGCTCCCCCTCCTCATATATATAGGTGGGAGGGAGAGGGGAGAGGCCAAGGGGCGCCCCAAGTAGGTCTGAATCCTACTTGGGCTCCTGCCCTTGGCCGCACCCCCCCTGCCATGTTTGTCGAAGGGGGAAGGAAAGAGGGGGGAGAGGGAAGGAAGTGGGAATCCTAATCCACACTTACCTTTCCCTTCTCCCCTTGTCATCTCCTCCTTAGGCCAGCCCATATGGGGGGCGCACCAGCCCCTTGTGGCTGGTGCGTTTCCCTTCTTGGCCCATAAGGCCCATATCTTTTGCCGGGGGTGCCCGGAACCCCTTCCGATGACCCGATAATTACCCGGTACCCCCCGAAACACTTCCGGTGTCCGAATACCATCATACTATATATCAATCTTTACCTCTCGACCATTTTGAGACTCGTCGTCATGTCCGAGATCTCATCCAGGACTTCAAACAATAGTCAGTCACCAAATCACATAACTCATATAATACTATATCGTCACCGAACGTTAAGCGTGCGGACCCTACGGGTTCGAGAACTATGTAGACATGACCGAGACAGCTCTCCAGTCAATAACCAATAGCAGAACCTGGATGCCCATATTGGCTCCTACATATTCTATGAAGATCTTTATTGGTCGAAACGTTATGACAACATACGTAATTCCCTTTGTCCATCGGTATGTTACTTGCCCGAGATTCGATCGTCGGTATCTTCATACCTAGTTCAATCTCGTTACCGGAAAGTCTCTTTACTCGTTCCGTAATACATCACCTCATGACTAACTCCTTAGTCATTTGCTTGCAAGCTTATGATGTGTATTACCGAGAGGGCCCAGAGATACCTCTTCGATACTCGGAGTGACAAATCCTAATCTCGATCTATGCCAACTCAACAAATACCTTTGGAGATACCTGTAGAGCATCTTTATAATCACCCAGTTACATTGTGACGTTTGATAGCACACAAGGCATTCCTCCGGTATCCGGGAGTTGCATAATCTCATAGTCGAAGGAATATGTATTTGACATGAAGAAAGCAATAGCAATAAAACTGAACTATCATTATGCTAAGCTAACAGATGGGTCTTATCCATCACATCATTCTCCTAATAATGTGATCCCGTTATCAAATGACAACTCATGTCCATGGTTAGGAAACCATAACCATCTTTGATCAACGAGCTAGTCAAGTAGAGGCTCACTAGGGACACGGTGTTTGTTTCTGTATTCACACATGTATTTAGGTTTCCGATCAATACAATTCTAGTATGAATAATAAACCTTTATCATGAATAAGGAAATATAAAATAACAACTTTATTATTGCCTCTAGGGCATATTTGCTTCAGTCTCCCACTTACACTAGAGTCAATAATCTAGTTCACATCGTCATGTGATTAACACCCATAGTTCACATCGCCATGTGACTAACACCCAAAGAGTATACTAGAGTCAATAATCTAGTTCACATCGCCATGTGATTAACACCCAAAGAGTACTACGGTGTGATCATGTTTTGCTTGCGAGAGAGGTTTAGTCAACGGGTCTGCCACATTCAGATCCGTATGTATTTTGCAATTTTCTATGTCTACAATGCTCTGCACGGAGCTACTCTAGCTAATTGCTCCCACTTACAATACGTATCCAGATTGAGACTTAGAGTCATCTAGATTAGTGTTAAAGCTTGCATTGACGTAACCCTTTACGACGAACCCTTTATTACTTTCATAACCGAGAAATATTTCCTTAGTCCTCTAAGGATAATTTTGACCGCTGTCCAGTGATCTACTCCTGGATCACTAATGTACCCCCTTGCCAAACTCATGGCAAGGCACACAACAGGTCTGGTATACAGCATGGCATACTTTATATAACCTATGGCTGAGGCATAGGGAATGACTTTCATTCTCTCTCTATCTTCTGCCGTGGTCGGGCTTTGAGTCTTACTCAACTTCATACCTTACAACACAGGCAAGAACCCTTTCTTTGACTGACCCTTTTTGAACTTCTTCAAAATTTTGCCAAGGTATGTACTTTGTGAAAGTCCTATTAAGCGTCTTGGTCTATCCCTATAGATCTTGATGCCCAATAAGTAGCTTCACTGAGGTCTTTTATTGAAAAATTCTTATTCAAGTATCCTTTTATGCTATCCAGAAATTCTATATCATTTCCAATCAACAATATGTCATCCACATATAATATCAGAAATGCTACAGAGCTCCCACTCACTTTCTTGTAAATACAGGCTTCACCATAAGTCTATATAAAACCATATGCTTTGATCACCTCATCAAAGCGTATATTCCAACTCCGAGATGCTTGCACCAGTCCATAGATGGATCGCTGGAGCTTGCACACTTTGTTAGCACCTTTAGGATCGACAAAACCTTCTGGTTGCATCATATACAACTCTTCTTTTAGAAATCCATTAAGGAATGCAGTTTTGACGTCCATTTGCCAGATTTCATAATCATAAAATGCGGCAATTGCTAACATGATTCGGACAGACTTAAGCATCGCTAAGGGTGAGAAAGTCTCATCGTAGTCAACTCCTTGAACTTGTCGAAAACCTTTTGCGACAAGTCAAGCTTTGTAGACAGTAACATTACCATCAACGTCAGTCTTCTTCTTGAAGATCCATTTATTCTCTATGGCTTGCCGATCATCAGGAAAATCCACCAAAGTCCTCACTTTGTTCTCATACATGGATCCTATCTCAGATTTCATGGCCTTAAGCCATTTATCGGAATCTGGGCTCATCATAGCTTCTTCATAGTTCCTAGGTTCGCCTTGGTCTAGTAACATGATTTCCAGGACAGTATTACCGTACCACTCTGGTGCGGATCGTGCTCTGGTTGACCTACGAAGTTTAGTAGTAACTTGATCTGAAGTTTCATGAGCATCATCATTAACTTCCTCTCTAGTTGGTTTAGGCATCACGGGAACAGTTTTCTGTGATGTGCTACCTTCCAATTCGAGAGAAGGTACAATTAGCTCATCAAGTTCTACTTTCCTCTCACTCACTTCTTTCGAGAGAAACTCCTTCTCTAGAAAGGACCCAAACTTAGCAACAAAGATCTTTCCTTCGGATCTGTGGTAGAAGGTGTACCCAATAGTTTCTTTATGGTATCCTATGAAGACGCACTTCTCTGATTTGGGTTCAAGCTTATCAGGCTGAAGCCTTTTGACATAAGCGTTGCATCCCCAAACTTTAAGAAACGACAGCTTAGGTTTCTTGCCAAAACCATAGTTCATACGGTGTCATCTCTATGGATTTAGATGGTGCCCTATTTAACATGAATGCAGCTGTCTCTAATGCATAACCCCAAAACGATAGTGGTAAATCGATAAGAGATATCATAGAACACACCATATCTAATAAAGTACGGTTACGACGTTCGGACACACCATTACGCTGTGGTGTTCCAGGTGGCGTGAGTTGTGAAACTAGTCCACATTGTTTTAAAATGAAAGCCAAACTCGTAACTCAAATATTTTCCTCCGCGATCAGATCGTAGAAACTTTATTTTCTTGTTACGATGATTCTCCACTTCACTCTGAAATTCTTTGAACTTTTCAAATGTTTCAGACTTGTGTTTCATCAAGTAGATATATCCATACCTACTCAAATCATCTGTGAAGGTCAGAAAATAATGATACCCGCCGCGTGCCTCAACACTCATCGGACCGCATACATCAATATGTATTATTTCCAATAAGTCGTTAGCTCACTCCATTATTCCGGAGAACGGAGTTTTAGTCATCTTGCCCATGAGGCATGGTTCGCAAGTATCAAATGATTCAGAATCAAGTGATTTCAAAAGCCCATCTGCATGGAGTTTCTTCGTGTGCTTTACACCAATATGACCTAAACTGCAGTGCCACAAATGTGTTGCACTATCATTATCAACTTTGCATCTTTTGGCATCAATATTATGAATATGTGTATCACTATGATCTAGATTCAATAAACCATTTACATTGGGTGTATGACCATAGAAGGTTTTATTCCTGTAAACAAAACAACAATTATTCTCTGACTTAAATGAATAACCGTATTGCAATAAACATGATCCAATCATATTCATGCTCAATGCAAACACCAAATAACATTTATTTAGGTTCAACACGAATCCCGAAGGTAGAGGGAGTATGCGGTGGTGATCTTATCAACCTTGGAATCACTTCCAACACACATCATCACCTCGCCCTTAACTAGTCTCTGTTCATTTTGCAACTCCTGTTTTGAGTTACTAATCTTAGCAACTGAACCGGTATCAAATACCCAGGGGCTACTATGAGCACTAGTAAAGTACACATCAATAACATGTATATCAAATATACCTTTGTTCCCTTTGCCATCCTTCTTATCCGCCAAATATTTGGGGCAGTTCCGCTTCCAGTGACCATTTCCTTTGTAGTAGAAGCACTCAGGTTCAGGCTTGGGTCTAGCTTTGGGCTTCTTCATGAGAGCGGCAACTTGTTTGCTGTTCTTCTTGAAGTTCCCTTTCTGTCCCTTGCCCTTTTTCTTGAAACTAGTGGTTTTGTAAACCATCAACACTTGATGCTCTTTCTTGATTTCTACCTTCGTCGATTTCAGCATCGCGAAGAGCATGGGAATTGTTTTCGTCATCCCTTGTACATTATAGTTCATCTCGAAGTTCTAGTAGCTTGGTGATAGTGACTAGAGAACTCTTGTCAATCACTATCTTATCTGGAAGATTAACACCCACTTGATTCAAGCGATTGTAGTACCCAGACATTCTGAGCATATGCTCACTGGCTGAGCTATTCTCCTACATCTTGTAGGCAAAGTACTTGTCAGAGGTCTCATACCTCTTGACATGGGCATGAGTCTGAAATACCAATTTCAGCTCTTGGAACATCTCATATGCTTCGTGGCGTTCAAAACGTTTTTGAAGTCCCGGTTCTAAGCCGTAAAGCATGGCGCACTAAACTATCAAGTAGTCATCATATCGAGCTTGTCAAACATTCATAACGTCTGCATCTGCTCCAGTAATAGGTCTGTTACCTAGCGGTACATCAAGGACATAATTCTTTTGTGCAGCAATGAGGATAATCCTCATATCACGGACCCAATCCACATCATTGCTACTATCATCTTTCAACTTATTTTGCTCTAGGAACATATCAAAAATAGGGGAGCTATATCGCGAGCTATTGATCTACAACATAGATTTGCAAATACTATCAGGACTAAGTTCATGATAAATTAAGTTCAATTAATCAAATTACTAATGAACTCCCACTTAAATAAACATCCCTCAAGTTATCTAAGTGATACGTGATCCAAATCAACTAACCCATGTCCGATCATCACGTGAGATGTGGTAGTCATCAATGGTGAACATCTCTATGTTGATCATATCTACAATATGACTCACGTTCGACCTTTCGGTCTCCAGTGTTCCGAGACCATGTCTGTACATGCCAGGCTCATCAAGTTTAACCCAAGTATTCTGCATGTGCAAAACTGTCTTACACCCGTTGTATGTGAACGTAGAGTCTATCACACCCGATCATCATGTGGTGTCTCGAAACGACGAACTTTCACAATGGTGCATACTCGGGGAGAACACTTAAATCTTGAATTTAGTGAAGGGATCATCTTATAATGCTACCATCGTTCTAAGCAAAATAAGATGCATAAAAGATAAACATCACATGCAATCAAAATATGTGACATGATATGGCCATCATCATCTTGTGCTTTTGATCTCCATCTCCAAAGCATCGTCATGATCTCCATCCTCACTGGCTCGACACCTTGATCTCCATCGTTGCGTCGTGGTCGTCTTGCCAACTATTGCTTCTACAACTATTGCTAACACATAGCGATAAAGTAAAGAAATTACATGGCATTAGCATTTCATACAATAAAGAGACAACCATAAGGCTCCTGCTAGTTGCTCTATGCTATTATATTATCTGTTTTGGATATTTATACGCATTAATATGCTATTTTATATTATTTTTGGGACTAAGCTATTAACCTAGAGCCCAGTGCCAGTTTCTGTGTTTTCCTTGTTTTTGAGCCTTGCAGAAAAGGAATACCAAACGGAGTCCAAACGGAATAAAACTTCACGATGATTTTTCTTGGACTAGAAGACACCCAGGGGACTTGGAGTCCAAGTCAGAAGAGCCACGAGGCGGCGACAAGGATGGAGGGCGCGCCCTAGGGGGGGCGCCCCTGCCTTGTGGGCCCCTCGGGACTCCCCTGACCTAGCTCTTCCTCCTATGTATTCACATATATTCCAGAACCACCAAAGGAATCCACGAAAACATTTTTCCACCGTCGCAACCATCTGTTCCCGTGAGATCCCATCTTAGGGCCTTTTTTGGCATTCCGCCGGAGGGGGAATCGATCACGGAGGGCTTCTACATCAACTCCATTGCCCTTCTGATGATGCGTGAGTAGTTTACCTCAGACCCACGGTCCATAGCTAGTAGCTAGATGGCTTCTTCTCTCTCTTTGATTCTCAATACAACGTTCTCCTTGATGTTCTTGGAGATCTATCTGATGTAATCTTCTTTTGCGGTGTGTTTGTCGAGATCCGATGTATTGTGGATTTATGATCAGCTTATCTATGAATATTATTTGAATCTTCTCTGAATTCTTTTATGCATGATTTAATATCTTTGTATTTCTCTTCGAATTATCGGTTTGGTTTGGCCAACTAGATTGGTTTTTCTTGCAATGGGAGAGGTGCTTAGCTTTGGGTTCAATCTTGCGTGATTTCACCCAGTGACAAAGTAGGGGTAGCGAGACACGTATTGCATTGTTGCCATCAAGGATAAAAAGATGGGGTTTTCATCATATTGCTTGAGTTAATTCCTCTACATCATGTCATCTTACTTAAGGCATTACTCTGTTCTTTATGAACTTAATACTCCAGATGCATGCTGGATAGCGGTCGATGTGTGGAGTAATAGTAGTAGATGCAGGCAAGAGTCGGTCTACTTGACACGGACGTGATGCCTATATGCATAATCATTGCCTTGGATATTGTCATAACTTTGCGCTTTTCTATCAATTGCTCGACAGTAATTTGTTCACCCACCGTATTATTTGCCTTCATGGGAGAAGCCTCTAGTGAAACCTATGGCCCCCGGGTCTATTTTCCATCATATTACTTTCCGATCTACTATTTTGCAATCCTTTATTTTCAGATCTATATACCAAAAAACCCAAAAAATATTTTATCCTTTGTTTATCTATCTCTATCAGATCTCACTTTTGCAATTGACCGTGAAGGGATTGACAACCCCTTTATCGCGTTGGGTGCAAGTGTTTGATTATTTGTGCAGGTATTGGTGATTTGTGTGTTCTTCTCCTACTGGATCGATACCTTGGTTCTTAATTGAGGGAAATACTTACCTCTACTGTGCTGCATCACCCTTTCCTCTTCAAGGGAAAATCCAACGCAAGCTCAAGAAGTAGCACCTAGCTTCACTTACAAACAAAAGAAAAAAAATATTCTATGATTTAAGACATTACTTTTGGGATGACCCACATCTTTTTAAGGAAGGAGTAGATGGTATTATTAGACGTTGTGTACCTGAGCATGAACAGGGACAAATCCTACGGAAATGTCACTCCGAAGCTTATGGAGGGCATCATGCGGGAGACATAACTGCTCACAAGGTATTGCAATCTGGTTTTTATTGGCCTACTCTCTTCAAGGATGCCCGTAAGTTCGTTTTATCCTGTGATGAATGTCAAAGAATTGGTAATATTGTTAAGCGTCAGGAAATGCCTATGAATTATTCTCTTGTTGTTGAACCCTTTGATGTTTTGGGTTTCGATTACATGGGACCTTTTCCTTCCTCTAATGGGTATACACATTGATACGTCTCCAACGTATCTATAATTTTTTATTGTTCCATGCTATTATATTATCTGTTTTGGATGTTTTATATGCATTAATATGCTATTTTATATTATTTTTGAGACTAACCTAGAGCCTAGTGCCAGTTTCTGTTTTTTCCTTGTTTTTGAGCCTCGCAGAAAAGGAATACCAAATGGAGTCCAAACGAAATAAAACTTCACGATGATTTTTCTTGGACCAGAAGACACCCAAGGGAGTTGGAGTCCAAGTCAGAAGAGCCACGAGGTGGCGACAAGGGTGGAGGGCGCCCCCTGCCTTGTGGGCCCCTCGGGACTCCTCTGACCTAGCCCTTCCTCCTATATATTCACATATATTCCAGAACCACCAGAGGCATCCACGAAAACACTTTTCCACCACCGCAACCTTCTGTTCCCGTGAGATCCCATCTTGGGGCCTTTTCTGGCATCCCGCCGGAGGGTGTCATGGGAAACCACGGCCACCTATGGGGCCATGAGCCCCTTTTGGTTTGGAGGGGGGATCGGCACGTTGCACAAAGAGCAAAGAAGCGTCACACAGCGCGGCAGAGATCACACAGGCAGTTTTTACCCAGGTTTGGGCCGCCGTGAGGCGTAAAACCCTACTCCTGCTTTGGTGGATTGATGGTGGAAAAATGGTGGAGGAACGCAGCACTCTTGCCCGGCAAGGTCGCCTCGGGGCGAGAGTAGCTACGCGTGTATGAGTGTGCAAGGGTCCGGATCAGCCAACCCCCTCTACGATTGCCATGGGCCTCCTTTTATAGATCAAGGGGTCACCACAGTGGCAAATTAGTCATTACATACTAATTAGATAGCAAACTGTGCTATCATACCTAACTGTGCAGGCTGACAGCGCGCATTAAATGCGCCGCTCAACATCACATCTCAGCTTGCCCGGCAGGCCCTGCCGAGCTGTTTTGCCAGCTTCGCGCCTGCTTGCTTGAAATGTCTCAGGACGGGTGTCGCCTGGGGGTATTTTCTGTAGGAAGCAGCTGCCATGTGGCAAATAGCAGCCACTTAGTCACTTTGGAGCTTGACACCGCACTAATCGACGACGTGCGTCGTGATGAGGTGGTGCGGCGGAGTGGTTTGCCTCCGTAAGCCCCGGCAGGCCTGCCGGGACGATCTGGAAACATGCTTCTGGGGTAAACCCAACCTTGCCAGGCTAGCCTTTCCTGCAAGGGAGGTTCTTTCCTTAGCGATATCTTGCTTCTCTAGCTCATCTTGGTCCTCTTGATCTGCACTTTGGCCCTGCCAAAGAATTGGTCCCTTGTGCTTTGATCTGACCTTGGTGTTGTAATCTTGTCCTTGGGCCTATGCACAGTCTGGGCAACGGACCCAGGGTTTGTTGCACTGACAAGAGCCCCCGGGCCTGGCACAAACATGTCGCTGGGCGTCGTTGGGGTAGGCCCTAACCAGTGCACAGGCAGGAGCGCAAGGGTGGCTTCGCCCTTTGAGATCTTCTTTGCTTCTTCATTAACCCGAGGTTGGGTCAGTTTCCGGTTTTCCCGCGCGTCATGCGCAACGTTATGGGAGAAACCGGACCACGATCCATGGATCGCCCGTGCCCCACGATCATGGAGCAGAAACTGCCGCCCCACTTGCCTCCCGCTTCAGGTGCATCCGCCACATGTACCGCATGCATTGCGTAGGGTAGGTGGCGGAAGCGGAGGGCGCGGGGGCCGACGCCATGGCAGAAAGCCAGGTGTCGCAGATTGGCGCAGAAGGTCGGCCTGGATTCCCCGAGCCATTGAAGGCGCAGGGAAGCCGCATTGGAGAAGCAGGGCGGTTACCTTCTGAATGAGAAGCCAACCCCCTGCACTGTTTCTCTATAAAAAGGGGCAGGAGCAGTGTGTTTGTTCACACACTTTCCTTCTCCCCTTCCTCAATTGTTCTTTGCTCACCATGGTGAGGGGACGAGGGCGCAGTGGTACTCCGATGGTGGCGACGAGAGCTTCTGCTCGATAGCATCTCCCTCCTCCCCTGAAACCGCAAGATCGGAGCCCATTGTGAGAGGAGGAGGAAGTGGACGAGGCCGCGGTCATCGTGGCGCTCGCGGAGGAGGGGGGCGGGGCGGCGCCCTGATCGCGCCCCCACCAGACGTTCCTCCTCCGTTGGAGGGCCATGTCGGAGACCAGCCTCTGGAGTTCATCATCAGGCTATATAAGCCTCCGCACGGCCGCCTCCGCCTCCCTACTCCATTTGCAAGGGCGAGGGAGCTCGAACACCCACGAGCGTTGAGGCTGCACATGAGGGGCTGCGGGAATGGCAGCATACGGGTGGATGTAGATTTCCCCGCCCCTCACATCATGTACTTCCGTCGAGGTTGGAAGACTTTTGCTCGTGCCCATAGCTTGTCAGAAGGGCACGTCCTCCACTTTAAGTTAATGGAGAACGGTTTCCTTTCCGTCAAGGTTTTTGGGAGGTCGGGTGCTTGCTTAGGGTGCTGCGCGAAGAGCTCGACCGACGACAAAAGCTCCTCCTCGAGCGACAGCGACAAGGAGGACAGTGACGGCGATGATGATGGCACCGACCGGGAGGGCGACGACTCTGACTCCGGCTGAGCATCAGTCGGACCATCATCGTCAGGCGGTGGCAGCACCATCTGCACCTGCATCCCCTCTCCGGGAAGGTGATTTGCTGGGGAGTTGGGAGCAGGGGTGGAGGTGGTGCCTCTGGCTCCTCCAGCAGCCTTCCAGCTGGACCCCGGTAGGCTTCCTCGCGGGCTGCAGCTCCGTTAGCCCTGCCGCGTCCTGCTGGCCCTAGTGGTGGTGGTTGACGGGTCATCTCCGCCATGCTCTTCATCGTCGCCTTCGTCGATGCCCTCCCGCCCCCGCCAGGCTACCTCTCCTGGAGCCCAACAGGGTCAGGCTGGGCTTCTGCCCAGGCACTCCTTTCGCCCTCTTCCCCTCCTGCCATAGTGCCTAGGAGGAGAGGGACAAGAAAGGGCATTACGGGGCACTTATCTTTTTTTTAATCTTAAATCTGCAGGCACTTGCCAAATTTTAGTTCAAATAATGTAATCCCTTGAATCCATGTTTGTGTCCTGTAAGGTCTGTACTTGTTTGAAGCATATTAATGAAAAAGATAAACCTTGCCGGGGACTCGTGCATGTATATGTCCATGCAGAGGCGGGATGCCTCTATATTTATAAATAAATGAGTTTCCCCCGGCAGGCCATCCTGCCGGTACCCTCTGTTTTGTTGCCGGGGAGTTAGGCCTACCGGGCACAAATCATGAACAGGGACCACCCCCCCGCCAGTCCTTTTTCAACAAAGGCCACTGCGACCACCCTGACCAAAGCAACGTTCGAGTCGAAGGGCGGGAGCACCTAACTTTCAAAGGGTAGCAGGGTTTTCTCATGCACAAGTCTTTACTTACAAAACATGTATGGATACAAGGAAGAACTTATCTGTTTGGCTTGCCAGAGATCGCAGTGTAGGCTCATCTTCTTATCTCCTCTTGGGCTGAATCCACGATAGGAGCCTGCAGTTTATGCAGATGAAAATGATGCCAGATGCGATCTTATCTACATGAACATGCGATGCTCATGATATGCTTATGCATGCATGCAACTTGTCGGGGGCCCCCGGCGCTTCATTTATTTCTCTGTTGCTTAGGGTCTGCGCCTGGCTTTGTACAAGGGGTTACATGCAACTGAGGCAAGGCCTGTACAAAAGGGTGGTTGCCGGCCAGGGCCCGACAGCCGCGCCTTACGGGTAGAACTTGCAGAGATGCTCAATGTTCCATGAGTTTTGCAATTGAATGCCATCTCCAGTCTCCAGACGGACTGCGCCAGGTCTGGTGACTCGTACTACCCGGTAAGGGCCTTCCCACTTCGGCATCAACTTGTTTGTACCCTTGGCGGACTGAACGCGCCTAAGGACAAGGTCGCCTTCCTCAAAACACCGGGCATGAACCCTGCGGCTATGATAGCGGCGCAGGGCTTGCTGATAGCGTGTAGCACGCGTAGCAGCCCGGAGACGGTTCTCCTCGAGAAGCACAGCGTCGTCATGTCGGTGCTGATCCTGCACTACTTCATCGTAGGCAAGCACTCGAGGCGACCCGTAAATGAGTTCCGTGGGGATAACTGCTTCTGCCCCATAGACTAGGGAGAAGGGAGTCTGCCCGGGAGCTCGATTTGGTGTCGTTCTGAGGGACCAAAGAACCACCGGCAGCTCGTCGATCCATCGCCTGCCACACTTCTGCAGCTTATCAAATGCTCTTTTCTTGAGTCCTCGCAACACTTCAGCGTTCGCCCTCTCAGCTTGTCCATTGCTTCTGGGATGTGCAATAGAGGCAAATGAGATCTTGCTTCCGAGGGCACGAACATATTGCATGAAGGCACGGCTCGTGAACTGGGTGCCGTTGTCGGTGATGATCCGGGCAGGGACCCTGAAGCGGCACACCAATCCTTTCAAGAACTTGATAGCTGACTGAGCAGTCACCTTTCTCACGGCATCTACTACCGGCCACTTTGTAAACTTGTCGATTGCAACGAACAAGAAATCAAAGCCCCCGGCAGCTCGGGGGAAAGGGCCGAGGATATCGAGCCTCCAGACCAAAAACGGCCATGACAAAGGGATTGTCTAAAGAGCTTGGACAGGCAGATGGATGTTCTTGGAATGGAACTGGTAGGCTTCACACTTGGTGACTAGCTCGACCGCATCTTGGAGGGCTGTGGGCCAATAGAATCCTTGTCGGAATGCTTTCCCAACCAAAGCCCTTGATCCAATGTGGGAGCCGCACATGCCTTTGTGTATTTCCGCCAGCAGTTCCTTTCCTCCTTCCCGGTAAATGCACTTCAATTTCACACCGTTGGGCCTTCTTCTGTATAGTGTGTCATCGACAAACTGATACATACTGGCCCTTCGGGCTACTCTTTTAGCTTCTTCTTGCTCTTCAGGAAGTTCACCGGTTTGGAGGAAATGGACTATGTACCTTGCGCAATTTGGAGCCTGGGGCTCGGCAACAAGGACTAGCGGCACCTCCTCATCTGCGAGAGTGCGTTCCTCGACTGCGGGGACCAGTGGCCCGGCAGGAGGGCGCAACCCGGTAATCGAAGGGGAGTTGTTTCCGGCAGGGTCCCTGCCAGGAGCCCCGAGGGGCTCTACCGGGAGAGGCTTATCGGAGTCCAATTTCCTCCTCTTTCTGGCCATTGTTGTCGGGGATACGGAGGGATGAGTAAGATGGAGAACAAAAGTTCCTGGTTCCACAGAAAGCTTTTGCGCAGCACACTTTGATAGATGATCAGCGATGCTGTTTTTCGCACGGGGTACGTGCTCTGTTTGCAATCCGTCAAAGTGCTCCTCTAATCTCCTCACTTCCTCAACGTATGCCTCCATCAATGGGCTTTGGTAATCCTTGTTGACTTGTCTCACCACAAGTTATGAGTCTCCTCGAATGATCAGCTTCTTGATTCCCAATTCAGTGGCAATCCTGAGCCCGGCAAGGAGCCCTTCATACTCTGCTGTATTGTTGGTCGCCTCCTCCCGGGGGAAATGCATCTAGACGACGTACTTCAAGTGCTCTCCAGTGGGAGCAACGAGAAGCACACTAGCCCCCGCAACTTGTAGGGAGAAGGCACCATCGAAATACATGATCCATTCTTAGGGCGCTTCCTTGCCAGGGATAACTGTTTCAAGCACTTCTTCATCAGGGGTTGGCATCCACTCTGCAATAAACTCTGCCAATGCCCTGCTCTGAATCGTTGATGTGCTTTCAAACTTCAGGCCAAAGCTGGATAACTCCAATGCCCATTCCACTATTTTGCCGGTAGCCTCTGGGTTTCGAAGTATCCTTTGCAATGGGAAGCGAGTGACAACCATGATCTCATGGGCTTGGAAGTAGTGGCGCAGTTTCCTTGAGGCCGTGATAAGGCCAAAAATCAACTTTTGCACACCAGAGTACCTTGATCTAGCCCCCTGTAATAAGGAGCTGACGAAGTACACTAAGCGCTGCACTACTTTCTTCCTTGCCGCGTCCTTGGGGTTGCCTTCGCTGTCATGCTCTTCTTTATCCTGATCCATATCTAACCTTGCCGGGCTGCTTTCTCTCTCCTTCTTGGACGGGACACTAGCTAAGGTTGCTGCTTCCTCTACTTCCCACTGCGCCACTAGTGCTGCACTAACCACTTGATTGGTTGCCACCAGATATAGCAGCAATAGCTCTTGTGGTTTGGGAGCAACCAAAGTGGGCACAGAGGACAAGTAGGCCTTCAAATCTTGCAGTGTTGCGTCTGCTTCCGGGGTCCACTTCATGGGTCATGCCTTCTTCAAAATTTTGAAGAATGGCAAGGCGCGTTCGGCAGATTTGGAGATGAATCTGCTAAGCGCGGCAACGCACCCCCGTCAAATGCCTCACATGCTTAACTGTCTTGGGTGCTTGAATCTGCTCGATAGCCTTGATCTTATCTGGGTTGGCTTCGATTTCGCGGTGGGACACAAAGAAACCAAGTAGCTTGCCTGAGGGAACACCAAACACACACTTCTCCGGGTTCAGCTTCAAGTTGATCTTGCGCAGATTAGCAAATGTCTCTTCCAAATCTTGGACGAGGGTTGATCTATCCTTGGTCTTGACCACAATATCATCCATATAAGCTTTAATGTTCCTGTGCAACTGTGGTTCAAAACCAACCTGGACTGCTCTTGCAAAAGTGGACCCAGCACTCTTCAACCCGAAAGGCATGCACACAAAGCAGTACATGTCGCATGGGGTGATGAATGAGGTCTTTTCTTCATCTTCCTTGGACATAAAGATCTGATGATACCCAGAGTATGCATCCAGAAAGGATAGCAAATCACACCCGGAAGTGGAATCCACAATTTGGTCGATGCGCGGCAAGGGGAATGGGTCCTTCGGGCATGCCTTGTTCAGATCCGTGAAATCTATGCAAAGCCTCCATTTCCCATTAGCCTTGCGCACAACCACTGGGTTTGCTAACCATGTTGGATGCAGTACTCCTCTGACCAGACCAGCTGCCTCAAGTTTCTTGATTTCCTCAGCAATGAACTGCTGCCGCTCCAAGGCCTGCTTCTGGACCTTCTGCTTGACGAGTCGGGCATGTGGGCAGACAGTAAGGTGGTGCTCGATTACCTCCCTGGGAACACCGGGGATATCAGATGGTTGCCAAGCAAACACATCGATATTCGCCCGCAGGAAGGCAACGAGCGCGCTTTCCTATTTGTCATCAAGGGTGGCACTGACAGTAAAAGTACCATTAGCGCCAGCCAGTCCTGCCGGGACCTTTTTCACATGGGGTGCAGCAGCCTTGGACTTCTTGCTGTTGGAACTTTCTGGCACGTCATCCACAGGCATAGCATACCCCGAAGAGGTACGCTTCCCGGACTCTTTGCTGGTGTCTCTGCTAGCCTTCTTCTTTCCTTTGATTTCCTTGGCAGGAACTGCGGCTTCCGCGGCCTCTGCCACGACTACGTCTCAGTACATCTTATCCATGCAAATAATTGCGTCCTTCTTGTCTTATGGGATGGAAATGACACCCACTGGCCCTGGCATCTTCAAAGTGTTGTAGGCATAGTGGGATGCCGCCATGAATTTTGCCAAAGCTGGGCGCCCAAGGATTCCATTATATGGCAGGGGTAGGTTGACCACATCAAACACAACCTTCTCAGTCCGGTAGTTCAACTCCCCTCCAAATGTCACTGGCAATGTGATCTTTCCCTTAGGATGACTCATGTCGGGATTGACTCCTTGAAATGTGCGAGTAACCTTAAGCTCTTCCTCTGCTATCTGGAGTTTGCTGATAACCTTTGGGGAAATCGGATTCAACCCGGCCCCGCCGTCAACCAACATCTTTGTGACTTTGAGGTTGCGAATCGTTGGTGAGACCAACAACGGCAAGCACCCTACCGCAGTGGTGCGGTCAGGATGGTCCTCTTCATCAAAGACGATGGGCGTGCGTGACCACTTGAGCGGCTTCCGAGAATCTGCCACTGGCTCCACGGCATTGACCTCACGTGCCCACTGTTTAAGTTGGCAGTGAGAGGAGTGCAAAGATGCACCCCCGTCAATACACAGGGCGTCAGTGGCCTTCTGGAATTCCTGCTCGCTGGTTTCCTCTTCATCCCCTCCATCAATCTCAGCATTGCAATCCTCCTTCTCTCGGCCCCTGGCGGGTTTTCCTTGGTTCCGAGGAGCCTTGCTGGGGCGATTTGCTTCACCACCCTGGCCCTTCCCACTAGTACCATTCTGACCTTTTTCCTTATCACGCTTCTCATACTCAGCCCTCTGCTTCTTGATGAGCTGCTCAACCTGGTGACACTCTTGGAGATCATGGCCCTTGGTCCGATGAATCTTGCAATACGGCACATCGCCTTTCCCAGCCTTCTCGGCAGCCGTAGTCAGTGCATGCGGCAACTTCCTTGCCGGAGGCTTCGGTCTTAGCCTTCTTGCCGGTAATAGGCATGCCCGATCCCTCAACAGTCATCACTGCCTTATCCTTGCGCTTCGTGTTCTTCTTCTTCTGACTGGTGGACTCATCGTCATCCTCTGAGTCGATGTCGATGCAATCTTCCTCTCCAGGGAGTTTCCTCCATTCCTCCACCCGAGCACATTTGTTCACCAAGGTGTAAAGCTCCTTCATAGTCTTGGGCAGCCAAACGTTCATCTTGGAATGTAACCTGCGGTTGCGCACGTTGGATTGGAAAGCGGCTATCACAGCTGCCGGGTGGATATCTAGGATATTTCTATGTACTTGGCTGAATCTCTGCAAGTACTTTCGCAGAGTCTCTCCTTCTTTCTGATGGAGAAGCTGTAAATCGCGGGGCCGCCCTGGTTCTTGATGGCCACCCGTGAAGGCGCCAATGAACTCATGGCACAGGTCAGCCCAGGTCGAAATGGAGTTCTCCGGCAGGTGCATCAGCCAAGACCTCACATTTGACTTGAGTGCCAAAGGGAAGTAATTGGCAAATACCTTCTCATCTCTTCCCCCGGCAGCTTGAACATCGATGGTGTAGATGCTCAAGAACTCTACCAGGTTCAGCCTCCCATCATACTTCTTTGGAATCTCTGGCTTGAACATGCGAGCGGATGGCCAACGGACTTGCCGCAGCTCACGGGTGAAAGCAGGGCACCCAACCTCGAAAGGCAGGCACCCGCCGTCTCTGAGTGCGGGTTCATCGACGTCGAGGCCATCGCACCCATTGGACCAGCGGTGGTTGTCGCGGCGTCGCTCGACGACGACACACACGCCTTCCCTCCGCCCGTCCTCCGGGGCTCGTCATTGGCCTGGACGCGCTTGAGGGTCAGAAGAGGCCATCGAGACGTCATCTGGTTCTTGGTTTCGCGGCTCCCGCACCGGCTGCCGTGGTGGGGATTGCACCGTGGCGGTGGCCCCTTCCGTACGGCCAGCAGCACGGGCCGTCGTCGCCGCTTGGGGAGGCCGTGGCGGGCCAGCTCGCTGTGATCCTCCCGCCTCGGCGAAGCCAATCAGGCTTTGGATGGTTGCTCGCCACTCATCCATCTGATCGGCTGCCGGCGGGAATCTCAACAGTAGTTGAGCCCGTGCCATGGCCTTTGAGGCCGTGCTCGGCATAGGTGATGATGATGTAGATCGCGGTGTCGCTCGGCTCTTGACGGTGCCGGTAGCGACCACGCCGCGCCTTCGTTGTTGCGAACCAGCCGTTTGGATGGCATGGCGACGCGGTGGGGGCGCTTGAAGGCCAGCGGCTCCGTTGGGCATAGTAACTGGGTCAGCTCGTTCCGGAGGCGGCGCACGCCCTGCAGTCGCGCCCGCGGCGGGGGCGGCCGGAGGGTTGTGATTCGCCCCAGAACGAGCGCCACCACTCTAGTTGTGCCCTTCGGCGAGGAGAAGAGGTGCAGGCGGAATAAGCCCTCCACTCGTACCTCGTGGAGCATGGCCACCAGGATGTTGCTGATGTTGTCCTTCCCCGGTGCCTCCCGTTCCTGCTTCGGCCGTGGGGGAGGTGGTGACAACGCCGCCTGCGCCGACAACATCCCCCGTTGCGTCCACATCCTCGCGCGTCCCCGCATTCCCCGCGACGTCGGCGGTCGCGGGCAGCGGAGCCTTCGAGGTGGATGGGTGATTTGCGGCTCCGGACTTCTTCTTGGGCGCCATAGTTGATGACACCATTAATGACGAGAATGGCGATGAAGATGACACGCTATTGACGCTCTCGGGTTCGCGCAAGCGCTCCCCCTACCTGGCGCGCCAAAGATGTCGTGGGAAACCACGGCCACCTATGGGGCCATGAGCCCCTTTTGGTTCGGCGGGGGGATGGGCACGTTGCACAAAGAGCAGAGAAGCGTCACACAGCGCGGCAGAGATCACACGGGCAGTTTTTACCCAGGTTTGGGCCGCCGTGAGGCGTAAAACCCTACTCCTGCTTTGGTGGATTGATGGTGGAAAAATGGTGGAGGAACGTAGCGCTCTTGCCCGGGAAGGTCACCTCGGGGAGAGAGCAGCTACGTGCGTATGAGTGTGCAAGGGTCCGGATCAGCCAACCCCCTCTACGATTGCCATGGGCCTCCTTTTATAGATCAAGGGGTCACCACAGTGGCAAATTAGTCATTACATACTAATTAGATAGCAAACTGTGCTATCATACCTAACTCTGCAGGCTGACAGCGCGCATTAAATGCGCCGCTCAACATCACATCTCAGCTTGCCCGGCAGGCCCTGCCGAGCTGTTTTGCCAGCTTCGCGCCTGCTTGCTTGAAATGTCTCAGGACGGGTGTCGCCTGGGGGTATTTTCTGTAGGAAGCAGCTGCCATGTGGCAAATAGCAGCCACTTTGGAGCTTGACACCGCACTGATCAACGACGTGCGTCGTGATGAGGTGGTGCGGTGGAGTGGTTTGCCTCCATAAGCCCCGGCAGGCCTGCCGGCACGATCTGGAAACTTGCTTCCGGGGCAAACCCAACCTTGCCAGGCTCGCCTGTCCGGCAAGGGAGGTTCTTTCCTTAGCGATATCTTGCTTCTCTAGCTCATCTTGGTCTTCTTGATCTACACTTTGGCCCTACCAAAGAATTGATCCCTCGTGCTTTGATCTGACTTTGGTGTTGTAATCTTGTCCTTGGGCCTGTGCACAGTCTGGGCAACGGACCCAGGGTTTGTTGCACCGACAGAGGGGGAATCGATCACGGAGGGCTTCTACATCAACTCCATTGCCCTTCCGATGATGCGTGAGTAGTTTAACTCAGACCTACGGGTCCATAGCTAGTATCTAGATGGCTTCTTCTCTCTCTTCGATTCTCAATACAACGTTCTCCTTGATGTTCTTGGAGATCTATCCGATGTAATCTTCTTTTGTGGTGTGTTTGTCGAGATTCGATGAATTGTGGATTTATGATCAGCTTATCTATGAATAATATTTGAATCTTCTCTGAATTATTTAATGCATGATTTAATATCTTTGTATTTCTCTTCGAATTATCGGTTTGGTTTGGCCAACTAGATTGGTTTTTCTTGCAATGGGAGAGGTGCTTAGCTTTGGGTTCAATCTTGCGTGATTTCACCCAGTGACAAAGTAGGGGTAGCGAGACACGTATTGCATTGTTGCCATCGAGGATAAAAAGATGGGGTTTTCACCATATTGCTTGAGTTAATTCCTCTACATCATGTCATCTTACTTAAGGCGTTACTCCGTTCTTTATGAACTTAATACTCTAGATGCATGCTGGATAGCGGTCGATGTGTGGAGTAATAGTAGTAGATGCAGGCAGGAGTCGGTCTACTTGACATGGACGTGATGCCTATATGGATAATCATTGCCTTGGATATCGTCATAACTTTGCGCTTTTCTATCAATTACTCGACAGTAATTTGTTCACCCACCGTATTATTTGCCTTCATGAGAGAAGCCTCTAGTGAAACCTATGGCCCCGGGGTCTATTTTCCATCATATTACTTTCCGATTTACTATTTTGCAATCTTTTATTTTCAGATCTATATACCAAAAAACCCAAAAATATTTTATCTTTTGTTTATCTATCTCTATCAGATCTCACTTTTGCAATCGACCGTGAAGGGATTGACAACCCCTTTATCACGTTGGGTGCAAGTGTTTGATTGTTTGTGCAGGTGTTGGTGATTTGTGCGTTCTTCTCCTACTGGATTGATACCTTGGTTCTTAACTGAGGGAAATACTTACCTCTACTGTGCTGCATCACCCTTTCCTCTTCAAGGGAGAAACCAACGCAAGCTCAAGAAGTAGCACACATATTGGTTGCTGTTGATTATGTTACTAAGTGGGTAGAAGCTATTCCAACTAGTAGTGCTGATCACAACACCCCTATTAAAATGCTTAAGGAAGTTATTTTCCCAAGGTTTGGAGTCCCTAGAAATTTAATGACTGATGGTGGTTCACATTTTATTCATGGTGATTTCCGTAAAATGCTTGCTAAGTATGATGTTAACCATAGAATTGCATCCCCCTATCATCCTCAGTCTAGTGGTCAAGTTGAACTTAGCAATAGAGAAATAAAACTAATTTTACAAAAAACTGTCAATAGGTCCCGAAAGAATTGGTCTAAGAAATTGGACGATGCACTTTGGGCTTACCGAACAACATATAAAAATCCCATGGGTATGTTCCTTACAAAATGGTTTATGGAAAAGCTTGTCATTTGCCTCTTGAGTTAGAACATAAAGCATATTGGGCAATTAAAGAACTCAACTATGATTTCAAACTTGCCGGTGAAAAGAGGTTATTTGATATTAGCTCACTAGATGAATGGAGAACCCAAGCTTATGAAAATGCCAAGTTATTTAAAGAAAAAGTCAAAAGATGGCATGATAAAAGAATCCAAAAGTGTGAGTTCAAAGTTGGAGAATATGTTCTTCTGTACAACTCTCATTTCAGATTTTTTGCAGGGAAACTTCTCTCCAAATGGGAAGGACCCTATGTTATCGAGGAGGTTTGTCGATCTGGAGCTATCAAAATAAATAATGCCGAAGGTACTAACCCGTAGGTTGTCAATGGGCAAAGAATAAAACATTATATCTCAGGTACGCCCATTAATGTTGAAAGCAATATTATCCAAACTATGACACCGGAAGAACACATAAAATAAACATTCCGGAACACTCCAGAACCGTGAAAAGAGGAGGTACGTGATACGGTAAGTAAACGGACTCCGAAAAATCCACAAAAATATTTTCTGTCAGTTTTGGAATATATTAAAAATTAGGAAAATAAGAAACAACCAGGAAGGCAACCCTGGTGGGCACAAGACACGAGGGCGTGCCTGGCAAGCCAGGCATGCCCAGGTGGGTTGTGCCCACTTCGGATACCTTCTGGACTCCGTTTTTCTCCCGTTTCCTTGTCTCCCAAAATAAAAAAACCTTTATATACCCCCCGAACCTATTGACCACTGTATCGCGGAGAAATCTTCTATTCTTCTTTCTTGTTGTTTTCTGGCAGATCTGAAATATGTCATCTCAAGATTCAGAGAAGGACGAACCCTCTACTTCACCACCACCACCTTCTTCATCACCGAAGAAGAATTGAGTATCGGGTATGGGCACTCCCCTTAGCTTGTGCCAAGCTTGGGGGAGGTGCCCCGGTATCGTATCACCTCCATTATCTTTTGCCTTTACTTATCTTAGTTCGATCCTTAGTTTTATTTTGATTTAGTAGAATAAAAGTTTAGTTTGATCCTTTCTTTTCAAGTGTTTGCTTAGTGATCTATCCCTATAATCGTGTGCGAGATATATAATAAAGTTTAGTTTGAGTTTTGTTTCTTTACTTTCATGTTCAATAAAAAGAAAGGAAATAAATGAAAAAGATCATATGCTAATCTTATGGTAAGTAATGACATCACATAAGGAAGAGTATAAGTAGAAAATTTTATTGGAGATTTACAAACATAACATTGGTCAATGATGCAATTCATGAAAGAATTAATAAGGGAAGAGAAGATTCACATGCAAATACACTATTTTGGACATCTTTTATGATTGTGAGCCCCCATCAAAATATTATATGCCAAAATTGTTGACGTTGGACAAGGAAGACAACGTAATGATTTATGTTTGTTCATATTCACATAGAAGTTATATTGTCATAGATCCTTTAACATGTGGTGCTTGCCCAATATCTTTGCTAGCCAAAAATACCGCACTAAGTAGAGATACTACTTGTGCATCCAAAACCCTTAAACCCAAATCTTGTTTTGAGAGTCCACCATACCTACCTATGGATTGAGTAAGATCCTTCAAGTAAGTTGTCATCGGTGCAATAAGGCAATAAAAATTGCTTCTAAATGTGTTAGATCATTTAGTGTAAGAGAAAATTGAGCGTTATACGAACTTGTGATGGCAAAATAATAAAGGCGACAGACTACATAATAAAGGTTGCTATCATAAGGGGCAATATAACGTAACATTCTTTTGCACTAAGAGATTGAGCATACAACCAAAAAGCGCATGGCAAGCTCTGCTTCCCTCTGCGAAGGACCTATCTTTTACTTTTATGTATTTACTTTTATGCAAGAGTCAAAGTATCTCTCTATTCCTTTTTATTTTCTCTTTTGGCAAGCACCATATGGTGAGGAAAGATCTGGGCACATATATCCAGCTGGATATGGGTGGGCATGAGTTATTATTGTTGACATCACCCTTGAGGTGAATACGTTGGGAGGCGAAACTATAGGCCCCTATCTTTCTATGTGTCCGGTTGAAACTTTTTGCTCATGTGTATGCGGTGAGTGTTAGCAATCATAGAAGACTATATGATGGTTGAGTATGTGGACTTGCCAAAAAGGCTCCGATACGTGACCCTTCCTGAAAAGATGATGAATTGTAGTTGCAAAGTTGACTGAGAACATAGTTTGTTGATTTTCAATAGAGTTTATGCTTTATACTTCGATGTTGTGATGAATTTTTACTTGTTCATGAGAAGTTTAGGATAAACGTTATGTGATAAAAGTTCTATAATAAAGTTTTTTGGTGTTATAATAATATACATGATGCTTCTATGTCTATATTTTGTTTTTATCGACACCTCTCTCTCTAAGCATGTGGACATGTTTTTCGATATCGGTTTTCGCTTGAGGACAAGCGAGGTCTAAGCTTGGGGGAGTTGATACGTCCATTTTGCATCATGATTACCTACTGTTATTTATAATGTTTTTATGCATAATAATGCTTTTTGGAGTAATTCTAATGCCTTTTCTCTCATAATATGCAAGGTTCACACAAAGAGGGAGAATACCGGCAGCTGGAATTCCGGACCTGAAAAAGCTATGCCAGGCCACCTATTCTGCACAACTCCAAATGAGCTAAAAATTCACGGAGATTTTTTATGGAATATATAAGAATTATTGGAGCAAATAACTACCAGAGGGGGCCCACCAGGTGGGCACAACCCACCTGGGCGCGCCAGGGCCCCCAGGCGCACCCTGGTGGGTTGTGCCCTCCTCGGCCCACCTCTGGTGCCCCTCTTCTGGTATATAAGTCATTTTGACCTAGAAAAAAGAAGGAGAGGACTTTCGGGACGAAGCGCCGCCATCTCGAGGCAGAACTTGGGCAGGAGCACTTTTGCCCTCCGGTGGAGCGATTCCGCCAGGGAACTTCCCTCCCGGGGGGGACATCATCGTCATCATCATCACCAACAACACTCCCATCTTGGGGAGGGCAATCTCCATCAACATTTTCAACAGCACCATCTCCTCTCAAACCCTAGTTCATCTCTTGTGTTCAATCTTTGTACCGGAACCTTAGATTGGTGCTTGTGGGTGACTAGTAGTGTTGATTACATCTTGTAGTTGATTACTATATGGTTTATTTGGTGGAAGATTATATGTTCAGATCCATTATGCTATTTAATACCCCTCTGATCTTGAGCATGATTATCATTTGTGAGTAGTTACTTTTGTTCTTGAGGTGACGGGAGAAATCATGTTGCAAGTAATCATGTGAACTTGATATGTGTTCGATATTTTGATGGTATGTATGTTGTGATTCCCTTAGTGGTGTCATGTGCACGTCGACTACATGGCACTTCACCTTATTAGGGCCTAAGGGAATGCATTGTGGAGTAGTTATTAGATGATGGGTTGCGAGAGTGACAGAAGCTTAAACCCTAGTTTATGCGCTACTTCGTAAGGGATTGATTTGGATCCAAAAGTTTAATGCTATGGTTAGATTTTATCTTAATACTTTTCTCGTAGTTGTGGATGCTTGCGAGGGGGTTAATCATAAGTAGGAGGTTTGTTCAAGTAAGAATAGCACCTAAGCACCGGTCCACCCACATATCAAATTATCAAAGTAGCGAACACGAATCAAACCAACATGATGAAAGTGACTAGATGAAATTCCCGTGTACCCTCAAGAACGTTTAGCTTATCATAAGAGACCATTTTGGCCTGTCCTTTGACTCAAAAGGATTGGGCTACCTTGCTGCACTTCTGTTACCACTACCGTTACTTGCTCGTTACAAATTATCTTACTATCAAACTACTCGTTACTTATAATTTCAGTGCTTGCAGAGAATACCTTACTGAAAACTACTTGTCATTTCCTTCTGCTCCTCATTGGGTTCGACACTCTTACTTATCGAAAGGACTACGATTGATCCCCTATACTTGTGGATCATCAGACTACCGCTGGACTACCGCTGAACCCAACACGAAAAGTCGAGACCCGAGCCGAGGCGGTAGTATGCGCGGCACTAGAAGCGGTACTACCGCTGGCAGCTCTCCAATCCCCCTTCTAAAACACAGAAGGGGAAACTCCATCAAAGCGGAAAGATACAGAGGGTGCAAATGAAAGCGTGTACGTCTTGATTCCACCCAAACATTTCTGAAGTGGGCCCCCTCTTGATAGTATGGTTTTTCCTACGACTCAAGTCCACCGAAAAGAAACACGGGAAAGAAAACCGTCTTCACTCTAAAACTCCGAGGGGCTCAAATCGTCTTGTGTCAAATGATAGATTATCTGAAATGCTCAATGCACAAGATTAGTTCGCAAACACATTGTCATCAATCACCAAAACCACTAAGGGAGAAATATGCCCTAACACCTAGATTCTCCCTTTTTCTTCTCTAATTATTTTAAGTGTTCGCTATTGGGCCAGCCCATTACTGTTGATGGCAGGCGAGAGCTAAAAAAACTCTTGTTGGGCGTATAAAGGAGTATGGATTAATCTCATCCGTTGATGTATTTAGGGGGTTGTACCCAAGCGAAGTGTTAAGTAAAATATTTGGTAAAGCGCAAAAAGTTCGAGACGCGTCGAGTGGTCACCGAGTTAGGCAGCCCACTGCACCAAGACTCGTCGTCCAATCATAGTTCTTGGTGGCATCTATGATAACCCACAAGTATAGGGGATCGCAACAGTTTTCGAGGGTAGAGTATTCAACCCAAATTTATTGATTCGACACAAGGGGAGCCAAAGAATATTTGCACATATTAGCAGCTGAGTTGTCAATTCAACCACACCTGGAGATTAATTATCTATAGCAAAGTGATCAGTAGCAAAGTAGTATGATAGTTTTGATAGTAGTAGCAACAGCAATAGTAATGGTAACAGTGATAGCAATGATTTTGTAGCAAGTACAATACTAACAGTAGCAGTAGTAACTTAGCAGAAAAAATATAAGAGAAATTCATAGGCATTGGATCGGTGAGTTCGTTGGATGATATTCATCATATAACAGTCATAACCTAGGGCGATACGACACTAGCTCCAGTTCATAAATATAATGTAGGCATGTATTCCATAAGTAGTCATACATGCTTATGGAAATAACTTGCATGACATCTTTTGTCATACCCTCCCGTGGTAGCGGGGTCCTATTGGAAACTAAGGGATATTAAGGCCTCCTTTTAATAGAGAACCGGAACAAAGCATTAACACATAGTGAATACATGAACTCCTCAAACTACGGTCATCACCGGGAAGTTTCCCGATTTCTGTCACTCCGGGTTTGCCGGATCATAACACGTAGTAGGTGACTATAACTTGCAAGATCGGATCTAGAACATAGATATAATGGTGATAACATAAACGGTTCAGATCTGAAATCATGGCACCCGGGCCCAAAGTGACAAGCATTAAGCATGGCAAAGTCATAGCAACATCAATCTCAGAACATAATGGATATTAGGGATCAAGCCCTAACAAAACTAACTTGATTACATGATGAATCTCATCCAACTCCTCACCGACCAGCGAGCCTACGAAGGAATTACTCACTCCCGGTGGGGAGCATCATTGAATTGGCGATGGAGAAGGGTTGGTGATGACAAAGATCGAAGATCCCCCTCTCCGGAGCCCCAAACGGACTCCAGATCTGGCCTCCCGATGAAGAACAGGAGGTGGCGGCGGCTCCGTCTCGTGAAATGCGATAATTCTTTCTCCCTGATTTTTTCCTCTGAAAATGTGATATTATAGTATCAGGGTTGAGGTCTGCGGGGCCACCAGGTGGGGACAACCCACCTGGGCGCGACTGAGGGGGGGCGCCCTGGTGGGTTGTGCCCACCCAGGTGCCCCCCTCCGGTAGTTCTTGGCTCCAAAAATTATCTTTTATTGTATAAAAATTCCTCGCAAAGTTTCGTTCCAATCCGAGAACTTTTATTTCTGCACAAAAACAACACCATGGTAGTTCTGCTGAAAACAGCGTCAGTCCGGGTTAGTTTCATTCAAATCATGCAAATTAGAGTCCAAAACAAGAGGAAAAGCATTAGGAAAAGTAGATACGACGGAGATGTATCAACTCCCCCAAGCTTAAACCTTTGCTTGTCCTCAAACAATTCAGTTGATAAACTGAAAGTGAAAAAGAAAAAATTTTACGAACTCTTTTTCTCTTGTTTACATAAATAAGCTTAAGTAGCACCCAGGTTTTCAGCAAAGATTATGACTAACCATGTTGACAATAACTCTTAAAAATTATATTAACTCATATCAATGGCATAATCAACTAGCGAGCAATAATAAGATATCTCAAATGACAACACTTTGTCAAAAAAACCATGATATAATATGACAATAGTGGTATCTCGCTAGCCCTTTCTGAGACCGCAAAGCATAAATGCAGAGCACCTCCAAAGTTCAAGCAGCAACTAAACATTGTAATTCGTGGTAGAGAAGATCCAGTCATGATGCACCCAACACTAGCTACACACAATGCATGAGGATGACAATAGTGCTCTCAGGTTCTGGCGCTTATTTGAGAAGGTGATGACACAACATAAAAGTAAATAGATAGTCCCTTCGCAGAGGGAAGCAGTGATTTGCAGAGGTGCCAGAGCTCAAGTTTTTAAAACAGAGGTAAATGAAATTTTGAGAAATGCACCCTTCTTGTTTACTTCGCGACCATTAGTTATCGGTATCTTCCATGCTAAACACATTAGTGGCGGTTCCCAAGCGATAAAAGTAAAGGTTTACTCCCCCTCCGCCAACAATCACACTCCACGGCTGGTCCGAAACAACGGGTACCGTCCATACCAACAACAGTCCTGGGGGAGTTTTGTTTAATTATTTGCAATTTGAATTCGGGACTGGGAATCCCTAATACCGCCCCTCTCGTGCAAGGATGAGTGAATAAACACTCATCATGAGAATAACCCGCTTAGCATGGAAGATACTGACTACCCCCTGTCGCTCTATGAACAATCCAGGCACACAAAAAAGGATATTTATTTGAAGTTTTTCGAGGTGGCACATGCAAATTTACTTAGGACGGCAGGGTAATACCGCATATAGGTAGGTATGGTGGACTCATCTGGAATAACTTGGGTTTCAGGATTTTGATGCACAAGCAGTAATTCCGCTTAGTACAGGCAAAGGCTAGCAATTAGGTTGAGAAGCGGCCAGCTAGAGAGCGAAAACGGTCATGAACATGCATTATGCATAAGTAACATTGGATACTAGCATGAGTAGGATATGAACACCATGAACATAAATATCATAGAGGCTATGTTGGTTTTGATTCAACTACATGATGAACATGCGCCAAGTCAAGCCACTCAAACATTCAGAGGAGGATACCATATCATCATACTACATCACAATCATTTTAACGCAATGTTGACATCCAAGATAAATCATTATCCACTCCTAGCTACTTAAGCATGGCATGAGAAACTATAATCTCTAATTGTCATTGTAAACATGTTTGATCATAATAGGCTGAATCATGGATACTACGTTAAACATATTTACAAAAATAAAACAAGTTGAGTTCATACCCATTTCTCCCTGCCACAACCAGTTCATCAAATATCATCATTATTGCCTTTCACTTGCACGACCGAATGATATGAAAATAATAATAGAGCAAGAGTGCCATGGACTAAGCTGGAATCTGCAAACATTTTATTCCAAAAGGAGAAGACAAAGTAATATGGGCTCTTTGTTAGATCAACAATAATGCATATGAGAGCCACTCAACATTTTCATCGAGGTCTTCTCCTCAGTATGACTCAGTAAAATGGAAAAGAAATTCAGAGAAACACACTAAAATATTTTTGGAGTTTTTGGGTTTTCTTGAGCAAGCAAATAAAAGGGGAAAACAAAAACGAGAAAGACTATTTACACGGGAAAGCTCCCAACAACCAAAAAGAAGAACAAGGAAATCTTTTTGGGTTTTCTTTTTAATACTACAACTGATTAAACAAGGAAGAAAAACCGAAAAGAAGCAGGAAATATTTTTGGATTTTCTCAAAGTTTTTCAAACACACAAGAAGAAGGCGAGAAAATAAATCTAACATGGATAATACAATGAAAAAGTGTGGACACCAACAACTGGAATGAAATGTGTGAACATGAATGTAATGTCGGTGGGAATACGTACTCCCCCAAGCTTAGGCTTTAGGCCTAACTTGGTAGTCACCGTCAGTAACCTGCATAGTGGTCGGAGTGATAGCTCACGGAGGTTCTAGGTGCAGACGGCTCAGCCCGCCGCGTAGCCACAACCTCCGCGTTATGCGCTCGGGCCTCGCTCTCAAGAACATAATATCTTCCCTTGCTGTGAACATCAAAGAGAGCAGGTGCAGGCAAAAAGGTGTCCACAACGGACTTTTTATTAAACAACAGGTTATATGGATAATTATGGGTTTCACCAGTAAGGAACCTATGGCGTTTCATGGCGTCAAAGTCTAAGTACTGTGTGGGTAAGATAGGGTCATAAGGCCAAGGTGAAACACCCAGCTCCCTCGCTAAACATGTGGCATAAATCCCACCATAAAAATATCCACTACCAGCGTTGTGTTGCAACCTGTGTGCAACAATCGCTCCAAGGTTATAACTTTTGTCACCGGTGAGAGCGGTGCGTATGAGGCTCAAGTCAGGAGCACAAAGTGTACTACAATCTTGTTTGCCTACAATACATTTTCCATTCAATAGTGCAAAGTATTGAATTGAGGGAAAATGAATACTCTTTATTCTACCTTGCGTCACTCCTCTAGTCTCACCATAGCAAAGGCTAGTCAAGAATGTCTCAAACTCCGATCTCGGTGGTTCATCCAACGAACCCCAAAATGGAATTTTGCAGTAATTAGAAAATGTCTCTAGAGGTAAAGTAAATGGATTGTCATACAGTTTAAAAGACACTCTGGACTCACGAGGATGGAATTTAAATTCTTTAGTAAACGACTCAGTGAGGCTGAGATGTTGGTTGCACTTATCTTCAATGTAGGGACCGAGCTCGGCATTGTGAACATATTGCTCAAACTCTTCTTTAATACCTGCACTCACCATAAAATTGTTGCATGGCCATGAACATGATTTGGTGGCAGCATCTCGTATAGAATTTGCACTTGGTTCAACATAAGACCGACGAACGGAGCTGCTACTAGAAGATGCCTCCGAGGACCTCCGCCTCGAAGAACTCCTTCCAAAGAAATTCATCATATATGCGTACAATTTCTAAAAAAGTTTTGGCCACAAAATTTTATTTAACCAAACTTCACAAAATTGATAGTAACTACTCATAGGGATGCATTGAGGCCATATCAAGCATTCAAACTACTTAGAACTCTAAGAATTCAACATGCAAGCTCATCTACAGCAGTACCAAGAGTAACTAATTATTCAAAATATAAACCACTAAAGCAAAAACGAATTGGATCAATGGAGTAGTCACATACCAAGCAACAATCCCCCAAAACAGTTTCGAAAATGGAGCTTCGAGCAAAGAGATCAAAATCTGCGGGTTTAAGAGCAAGAACACGAGAGAGAGAGCAATGGTGATTTTTTTTCTGGAGGTAGGTGGTGACATGGGCTAAAGAGATAAGTGAGGGGGCCCACGTGGGGACCATAACCCACCAGGGCGCGCCTGGGGGTGCTGGCGCGCCCAGGTGGGTTGTGCCCACCTGGTGCACCCCCCTCTGATGTTATTTGCATCAAAAATTCAGAAATATTCAGAAAAAAATTGTATTAAATTTTCAGAGCATTCTGAGGACTTTTATTTTTGGGTCATTTTTTTATTGCACGGGAAATTCAGAAAACAGACAAAACATGGCATTTTATTTTATTTAACTAATAAAAACAGAAAACAAAAGGTAAGGACAGAAGGTAGTGTTCACTAATATTCATCAACTTCATACCTCTAAAAAATGATTCATTAATAAGGTTGATCAAGTCTTATTAACAACCACTTTCGGTTAGCATGAAACCGAAGAACTTTCGTAAAACACTAAGTTACCTCAACGGGGATATGAATGTCCCCAACAATAAGCATTTCATATTTCTTTTTGGCAGTAGGTAGAGGTAGTTGAAAACTTCCAATAGTGATTGTCGGAGATTTTTCAATAACATTAATACCATTCACTTGGAATTGTTTCTTCGGGAAGTGCACCGTATGCTCATTACCATTGATATGAAAAGTGACCATTCTTTTATTACAATCAATAACAGCTCCTACAGTATTCAGAAAGGGTCTACCAAGGATAATCGACATGTTGTCGTCCTCGGGCATCTCAAGTATAACAAAGTTAGTTAAGATAGTAACGTTTGCAACAACAATGGGCACATCCTCACAAATAACGATAGGTATGGCAGTTGATTTGTTAGCCATTTGCAAAGATATTTCGGTAGGTGTGAGTTTATTCAAATCAAGACTTTTATATAAAGAGAAAGGCATAACACTAACACCAGCTCCTAAATCACATAAAGCAGTTTTCACATAGTTTCTTTTGATGGAGCAAGGTATAGTTGTTATTCCCGGATCTCCAAGTTTTTTAGGTACTCCATCCTTAAAAGAATAATTAGCAAGCATGGTGGAGATTTTAGCTTCCGCCATTTTTCCCTTATTGGTGATGATGTCTTTCATGTACTTTGCATAAGGGGCCATTTTTAAGATATCAGTCAAGCGGGTACGCAAAAAGACTGGCCTAATCATTTCAGCAAAGCGTTCAAATTCATCATCATCCTTCTTCTTAGTTGATTTAGGTGGAAAGGGCATAGGTTTTTGAACCCATGGTTCTCTTTCCTTACCATGTTTTCTAGCAACAAAGTCCCTTTTATCATATCTTTTATTCTTGGGTTGTGGGTTATCAAGATCAACTGCTGGTTCTATTTCAACATCATTGTCTAGTTCTTTATTATTTGTTTGAGTGTCTTCATGAACCTCATCATTATCTTTTTCATTATCAGAAGGTGAGTATTCATTACCAGATTGAGTTTCAGCATCAGAGATAGAGACTTCATTATCATTATCAGGAGGTTTTTCTACTTCAGGTTCACTAGAGGCATGCAAAGTCCTACCATTTTTCTTCTTCTTTTTCTTTTTAGAAGGACTAGCTAGGTGCATCAGAGTTAACTCTTTGAGAGTCTTGTTCAATCCTTTTTGGGTGTCCCTCAGGATAAAGTGGTTCCTGAGTCATTCTACCACCTCTAGTCATTACTCTAACAGCGTGATCGTTGATATTATTATTCATTTCATCAAGCAATTCTCTTTGAGATTTAGCAACTTGTTCTAATTGAGTTTGAACCATAGAGGCATGTTTTCCTACACCTCTAACATCATTGGCAATTCTAAATAACAAGTCACTCAAGCGAGCAATCATATCGGAATTGTATTTCAATTGTTTCATAACATTTGTATTGAAGTGATCTTGCTCTCTAATGTAGTTATCAAACTCATAAAGGCATTGACTAGGATGCATATTGTAAGGATTGTCATTGTCATTGAATTTCATTAAAGAATTTACCTCTACCACCTTAGGTGGTGGTGGTGTATCAAGCCCATGTATTTCTTCAATAGGAGGTAATTTTTTGACATCCTCAGCTTTAATACCTTTTTCCTTCATAGATTTCTTTGCCTCTTGCATATCTTCAGGACTGGGATATAAAATACCCCTCTTCTTCGGAGTAGGTTTAAGCGGTGGTTCGGGAAGAGTCCAATCATCATAATTTTTCAATATGTTATTCAATAGTTCTTCAGCTTGTTCAACAGTTCGTTCCCTGAAAACACAACCAGCACAACTATCTAGGAAATCCCTAGAAGCATCGGTTAGTCCATTGTAGAAGTTATCAAGTATTTCATTTTTATTAAGAGGATGATCAGGCAAAGCATTAAGCAATTGGAGAAGCCTCCCCCAAGCTTGTGGGAGACTCTCTTCTTCAATTTGCACAAAGTTAAATATTTCCTGTAAGGCAGCTTGTTTCTTATGAGCAGGAAAATATTTTTCAGAGAAGTAATAAATCATATCCTGGGGACTACGCACACAAACAGGAGCAAGAGTATTATACCAAGTCTTAGCATCACCCTTTAATGAGAACGGAAATAATTTGAGAATATAATAGTAGTGAATTTTCTCATCGTGAGCAAATAGGGTGGCTATGTCGTTCAACTTAGTAAGATGTGCCACAATAGTTTCAGTTTCATAACCATGGAAAGGATCAGATTCAACCAAAGTAATTAACTCTGGATCGACAGAGAATTCATAATCCTTGTCATCTACAAAGATAGGTGAAGTAGCAAACTTAGGATCACATTTCATTCTAGCATTCAAAGATTTTCATTTCAGTTTGCATAATAATTTCTTAAGATCATCCCTATCATTGCAAGCAAGAAAGTCTCTAGTTTTATCCTCATCCATAACATAACCTTCCGGTACCTTAGGCAATTCATATCTAGGAGAACTCGGTCTAATAGGTGTTTCATGATTTTCAGTTTCAACAATTTCATCAGTTTCAGCATTCTCAAAAGCTTTAGTTCTAGCAAGTTGTTCATCAAGAAATTCACCTAGTGGCACATTATCAACAAGCAAGGTACTAGCATCATCATGAGTATCATTCATAGCAGAAGTAGCATCATCAATAACTTGCGACATATTAGGATTAATAGCATGTGGTGGTGTTGCAAGTCTACTTATAACAGAAGGTGAATCAAATGCAGAGCTAGATGGCAGGTCCTTACCTCCCCTCGTATTAGAGGGAAAAATCTTAGTCTTAGCATCCTTCAGATTCTTCATAGTGATAATTTGATAATAATCCCAAGTGACTCAACAAATATAGCTATGCTCCCCGGCAACGGCGCCAGAAAAAGGTCTTGATAACCCAAAAGTATAGGGGATCGCAACAGTTTTCGAGGGTAGAGTATTCAACCCAAATTTATTGATTCGACACAAGGGGAGCCAAAGAATATTTACAAGTATTAGCAGCTGAGTTGTCAATTCAACCACACCTGGAGATTAATTATCTGCACCAAAGTGATCAGTAGCAAAGTAGTATGATAGTTTTGATAGTAGTAGCAACATCAATAGTAACAGTAACAGTGATAGCAATGATTTTGTAGCAAGTGCAATAGTAACAGTAGTAGTAGTAGTAACTTAGCAGAAACAATATAAGAGAAATTCGTAGGCATTGGATCGGTGAATTTGTTGGATGATATTCATCATATAACAGTCATAACCTAGGGAGATACGACACTAACTCTAGTTCATAAATATAATGTAGGCATGTATTCCATAAATAGTCATACATGCTTATGGAAAGAACTTGCATGACATCTTTTGTCCTACCCTCCCGTGGCAGCGGGGTCCTATTGGAAACTAAGGGATATTAAGGCCTCCTTTTAATAGAGAACCGGAACAAAGCATTAACACATAGTGAATACATGAACTCTACAAACTACGGTCATCACCGGGAAGTGTCCCGATTTCTGTCACTCCGGGGTTGCCGGATCATAACACGTAGTAGGTGACTATAACTTGCAAGATCGGATCTAGAACATAGATATAATGGTGATAACATAAACGGTTCAGATCTGAAATCATGGCACCCATGCCCAAAGTGACAAGCATTAAGCATGGAAAAGTCATAGCAACATCAATCTCAGAACATAATGGATACTAGGGATCAAGCCCTAACAAAACTAACTCGATTACATGATGAATCTCATCCAACTCCTCACCGGCCAGCGAGCCTACGAAGGAATTACTCACTCCCGGTGGGGAGCATCATGGAATTGGTGATGGAGAAGGGTTGGTGATGACGAAGATCGAAGATCCCCCTCTCCGGAGCCCCAAATGGACTCCAGATCTGGCCTCCCGATGAAGAACAGGAGGTGGCGGCGGCTCCATCTCGTGAAACACGATAATTCTTTCTCCCTGATTTTTTCTCCGAAAATGTGATTTTATAGTATCAGGGTTGAGGTCTGCGGGGCCACCAGGTGGGGACAACCCACCAGGGCGCACCTGAGGAGGGGGGCGCGCCGTGGTGGGTTGTGCCCACCCAGGTGCCCCCCTCCGGTGGTTCTTGGCTCCAGAAATTATCTTTTATTGTATAAAAATTCCTCGCAGAGTTTCGTTCCAATCCGAGAACTTTTATTTCTGCCCAAAAACAACACCATGGTAGTTCTGCTGAAAATAACATCAGTCCGGGTTAGTTTCATTCAAATCATGCAAATTAGAGTCCAAAACAAGAGGAAAAGCGTTAGGAAAAGTAGATACGACGGAGACGTATCAATCTACCTTGGCGAGCACCACTTCCAGAGTGAATCTCGAGTTTTACAATCGATTTAGTTCAAAGATCTTAGGGGAACGGTACAAGGCACAAGTGCCATACCTAGCAAGCTATTGTACATCCGTGGGAGAGGGAGTTATTTATGCAAAACCACCACACTTGGGGCAAAGGGCAACTTGCGCGAAGGCACAAGAAACCATCAGTTATACGCCTAACCTATAACGTGGAGCACTGAGCGCCGAATAAGCTCGCGAAAACAGCAAAAGCGACAGGTAGGCCCCACCTGTCAGGCTGACGTGGCGAAGACCAAATGCAAAACAAATTTGACCGACTGATGTGGCAAATGAGGTGGCAGAGGAGGCGTGGGTCCCACCTGTCGATGAGTCAGTTTTTATCTTCCTCTCATCTGTCACCCGCATGGTGTTTTCCTGTAACCCGCATGGCGGGCTCAAGCGCAGCTTGCTCCCGCCGGACGTGTGTGTCCCCTTCCCTGCTCGCCTCCCTCTCTTCCCTGCTTGCCTCCTCTAGCTAGCAATGCTGGTCGTGGATGGTACCCGACCGCCTAGCAGCCACCCACCTCCGTCGCATTCACCAGGAGCAGCTCCTCCCCCATCCGCGGTCGCCACCGGCCATCGTTCTCATGGCCAGAGACCACCCCGAGCTCCACCACTTTGTCTGGGAGCTCTGGATGGCCTGTCTGAGCAACCCTACCAGAGCAATTGGACCGGGACTTCCAAAATCGGCCGCGCTGTGGTCGTCTTCTCCACCTCTAACCACACACCACCGGGCCTCGATCTCTCTCTCTGGCTAACCTCTGCGCCTCACATCTGGGCCCTGGGCTTCTACACTTCCTCCTGATACCTCTGCCACAAACGTTGACAAGCAGCGCGTCCCTGAGCCGTCTTCCCCGCCTCGCCATGCTCCGACGGCCGCTACCGCTGACGAGGACATCGCTCCAGTGCTACATGGTCGCGCCCGAGCATGCATACGTGCTCAAGGTGAGCCCCTTGTGCCTTACCCGCACGGCCACAGCTTGGCTCGATCGGCAACCTGCCCGCGCCGCCGCGTATACCAGCTTCGGCAAGGTGGTCACCGCCTTGGTAGGAGGACATGAAGAGTTGCGCGAGCTCGCAGCCGGGATGGAAGCGTCCGGCCTGTCGTTCCTCTGGTCACTGCTCCGGCGTACCCATGGCGTGCTGTGCTTTCTTCAGCGACCAGAAGATGAATGCACGAAAAAAAGATGAACCCACGGAAGGTGCTCGATGGAATGCCCCATAGAAAGAATGTAATGAAGAACATGATCGTGTCATTGACAGGTGGGATCCGTGTCTCATTTGCCACATAAGTCAGTCAAAGTTTTTGGTCTTTGCCACGTCAGCCCAACAACTGGGGCCTACCTGACAGTTTTGCTGTTTTCGTGAGCTAATTCGACGATCAGTGCTTCACGTTATAGGTTAGACACATAATTGGTGGTTTCTTGTGCTCTCGGACAAATGTGGTACCAAGTTGTTACCCTAGCCTCAACTGTGATGGTTTTACGTAAATAACTCCGAGAGAGGCGAGATGGTAAGAGCCCAAAGGACATCGAAAATGCTGATGGCGAGGTGCACGCAGAAGGAAGCTACGCTACCATGGGATCAACGTAGTTCTGCTGCACATCCGCGGTGTCTACCATCCTTAGTGGTGGATTGCGCATCAGGGTGGGGGTGTTAGTGAGAGAGGTGGGGAAGTGGCACCTCTGAAGGGGGGAGGGGAAAGGATGGCAGGCGGAGGCGAGCGAGGATGGAAGGTGGAAGCGGTGGCGGTGGCGGTGGCGGTGGCGGGCGGGGAAGCGTACGAGAGTTTGGGCTGGGGCTTTTGGTCGTTTTCCTTGCCGGTTCATAGGTACTCCCTCCGTCCCATAATATAAAGGGTGATGCTACGCGTCAGCCGGCGGATATTGCCTCACTGATCATTGGATGGACACGCTAATGACTGTTCGATCTACTTATGTAAGCAGCCACCCATTTGCAACAAGAGTGATGTTGCGGAAGGCTTCTACAATAGGCACTTATTGCAATAACCTCGAAGCATTTATTTTTCTTATAAAAATTGCAACAAAGGGAATGTTGTAGAAATATTTGCAACAGAGGATGTGTTGCAAAAAACATTGTTGGCCATTTTCTACCGTAATTTTTGCAACAGGGCTCGTGTTACAAAAAAAACCTTTTGCAACATCGGACATGTTGCAGAGAGCATTCTAGTGGTAGTTGTGTGGAGCTCGGCAGAGAAGCTCACCGGAGAAGCTCGTCGTCGTGCTTGCTAGTGCCAAGCGCCAGTGCTGGCTGTCGGAGTAGCACGGGGACGTGACAGCCCTATGGGGTAGCTCGGTCTCTCTGAAGCTCATCGGCGTACTAGTCAACGGCGAGCGCCGGTGGCCGCAATCGGAACAATACAGGGAGACGACGACTCGACGGACCTCGAGGCAGTCTGAGCCGTGCAGGGAGGCGACGACTGGACGAGAGCTTGGGAGGAGCACGAGAGGCGACTTCTCTCAAGGATCCAGATCCTGCAACAGAGTCGTTGTTGGGATGAGATATTGCAACAACGGGCTAGTTGCAAAAACTAGTCCTTGTGGCCATGGGGCACGTGTCGTGTAGATAAGGCGGCGGATGCGGGGCTGCGATCCGCCGGGTGATCTATAGCGTTTTCCTAATATAAAAGCGTTTTTTACACTACTATAGTGTCAAAAACACTCTTGTATTATGGAACGGAGGAAGTATTATGTATTTTTTTCTATAGTTGCTTGTGGTGAGGGACGACCAAAAAAACCAAGTGCGGGACGGAGGTTGGATGAAGGTCTCGGTAGGATACGATCGCCCTGGCAGGAAAGGGAACCTTACATTCTTTTTAGATAGTAGAGATATATAGATAGAGATGAAAGCCAGAAGGGGATGGAAAACTGGGAAAATCGATGAAGGGTGGAAGGTTCGACAAAGGGGTGGTTTGAGTGAAACATGAAACCTTACGTTCATTTTAAATAGTAGAGATAGAGATACAGATACAGATATTTAGGAACTACTAGCAAGCATACCCATGTGTTGCACTGGGAGAAGAGAAAATAGCTAAGGCCCCTACCCAGTAAGCATTGCTCAATACCCTCACAAGCCGCCCTCTATTTCAACACCTTCGCCCCCTCACCGAGAGATGTCCACATGATTAGGCCAACTCCAACGGGTGACCCCATTTGGTCTGGCCGCGTCCGTTTGAGTCGAAACGGACATGATCCACGGCCCAACGCGCGCGAGCAAACCCAAAAAAGTCCGGCTCGTGTCCGTTCAAACCGGGCACATTTTTGGCCCGGCTTTGCGCTCAGACGGACATTGGACAGACATGCACACGTCGTCTCGTCATCCGCCCTGGGCCCGTATGTCGGTTGTGCAACGGATTCCCATCGGCCCCATTTATTCCGCACGGGTGGGTGGGCCCGCCCGTCAGCCGCCCTTGGACGCGTCCTTTTTTATGGCGATATCGTGGACCGGCTAGTCCACTTCCCCACCGCGTCCACACACTTCCAGTGCCCCCTCCCACCCTGACAAGCTAACCCTAGGGCCGCCCTCGCCCGTCCCTCCTTGCTCCCCTCCAGCCGCTGGCATGGAGATGTGGAAGTGGATCCCTGACAAGAAGGGGAAGCACAACCACGAGGCCGGGTCGTCCTCCGCGTCGTCGGGGAGTGGCCATGAACTCCACCTCGCCGCCGCCCTTCCCCATCTCCCGTCTGGCGACCGCTGCCCTACATCGACCACACCATGGACGACGAGGACAAGGACGGCGATGGCTGAAGACGGCCGCCAGATCTAGTTTTCATTTTTTATAAGCATAGTTTTACAAGACGAATAAAAATAAAATAGTCTCACATAGTTTTGCAAGCTGAATAAAAAAGATACATCTATTGGTTGCCAACATGAGCCCACATATTCTCAACCAAATCATTTTGCAGCTGCATGTGAGTTTCCCAATCACGCATGTCATGATGAAATTGGGTGAACTATTCAAACGTTGCCGCTCCTCCATGCTCAGTCACAACATTCTCACCCTGAAACTGAAACCCTTGATCGTAGATACGTTCCGGGCGCTCATCTTCTACGATCATATTGTGCATGATCACACAAGCAGTCATCACCTCCCACAGCTTCTTCCTGCTCCAAGTCCTAGCAGGATACCGAACGATGCCCCATCGAGATTGCAAAACACCAAAGGCACGCTCGACGTCCTTCCTAGCACTCTCTTGCTCTTAGGCAAATCTTTTCCTCTTCTCTCCGACAGGGGTTGGGATTGTCTTCACAATAGTGGTCCACTGAAGATAGATACCGTCACCTAGGTAGTATCCTTTGTCATAGTTATGGCCGTTGATGGTAACATTCACCGGTGGGTTGTTGCCTTCGGCAAGCCTGGCAAACACCGGCGAGCGTTGAAGCACGTTGATATCATTGTGTGATCCGGCCATGCCAAAGAAAGAGTGCCAGATCCAAAGATCTTGCGAGGCCACGGCCTCAAGTATGACAATGCAAGCCCTGACATAGCCCTTATACTGCCCTTGCCAAGCAGGAGGGCAGTTCTTCCACTCCCAGTGCATGCAGTCTATTCTGCCAAGCATCCCTGGGAAGCCCCTGCTGGCATTCATCGCCAACAAGCAGGCTGTATCTTGAGCAATCGGCTCTCTCAAGTACTCAGGGCCAAACACAGCAATCACAGCCTTGCAGAACTTGTACATGGAGTCTAGGCATGTAGACTCACTCATACGGACGTACTCATCAATGAGATCATCGGGCACTCTGTATGCAAGCATCCGGACGGCTGCAGTGCATTTCTGATAAGATGAGAAGCCAATCTTTCCAAGGGCATCCTCTTTGCACTCGAAATAGTCATCGTATCCGACTACCCCCTCTCTAATACGGTTGAAAAGATGCATACTCATACGAAAACACCGCCGGAATTTCTGATGTTTGAACAGCGGGTTGGTTGTGTCAAAGTAGTCCTTCCAAAGAAGGAAATGGCCGCTCTCTCGGTTGCGATTCAACGCCGGAAGGTGCCCCGGGATCGAGCCACGGAACAACGGCCGCTGGCTATTAAGGTGGTGATGGACCAACACGGCAGCCAAGATCTCCTCATCATCGGGCGAGGAATCGTCTGAGTCGCAAAGAAAATTGTGGAAAAAGAACTCGTCGGCGGAGTCCATTTTGTACCTTGGCAAACTGTCGAACAGCTTGCGGGCGTCGACGAAGGAGCCGGCCGGCGAGGAGACGTGCGCCTCCCTTGGACCAGGTGGCTGCCCTGGAGGCGTCCGGCGAGCGTGCCGGCGTCAGGCCGAAGGAGCTGGCCGGGGCGGTGAAGCGGCTTCCTGCTCGCGTTGGCGTTGGGAGGTGGGGGTGGGAAGCTTCGGTGCCCCGGCGGCGAGACGGTGGTGGGGGTGACGTGGGAGGTGGCGGCGTTGGGGGGAGGTGTGTCGGCACCGGCTGCTGGCAGAGGCACCGAAAATGGGTGGCGGCGGCGACGCGGCGGAGGTGGGCGAGGGTTTGCTGTCGGTCTTGGGGTGGGAGAGGATGGCCAATGTGCCATCGACTAGCGGGCCAGGGGGAGAAGGCGGGCGCCGAGCGCGTCCGTTTCGTGTCCGCGCCGACGCAAATGGGGCTCAAAAATGGGCCGGGAATAGGTCGGTAGGCAGACGAAAAGCGGACCGCCGACCCAAACGGACGCGCGCGGACGAAATGGGTCGGCGCGTTGGAGTTGCTCTTACTTCACATTTCATCTAAGAAACTTAGCAATCATGAGTACTATTATGTTTTGTAATGAAGCAAAAATAATAATTACGCTCACCTGTAGGACAAATAACTTCCCTGTAAATTTCGAATATCACCAATGTTCAAAAAGATTAACCCTCATCTCCTCTGATGGCAGAAAACTACCCGAAAAGTTATCTTCATATAGGCATGAGGAACTGAATGTGCAGTGTAGTTTACGACAGGACTGCAAATTGTACTGTTTTTGTGTTTCGTTTTGACAAATGGCATATCCAAACCATATATCAGCTTCTGATCATGAGTACGAAAAATTTAAAAAGAAATAACCTGAAAAAAAAGAGCATCTGATAAAGCATAACAAACTTCTCAATGTTGGGACAGCAATATAACTCTTAATTAGTAGCTGGTCCAAAACGCCCGTATACATATGTACTCCTTGAATACACTTTTGTGATAGACAATCTAGTAAAACCTATTTACCTGTTGTTGCTGCCATACTGCCACCACCTACGTAGACATGGCAAAGGTCCCAATTGGCAAAGAGTTGATGGGCATATGCATGAGGCTAGGGAAAGAAATAGAAAGAATTCCTTATTTAACACTATCTTAAATTTCGTTTCCTTATTTGACACCGAAAAACTTTTTTTTTCCTATCTAACATCGAGTCTAAATTTTATGCCCTTTATAACACTTTCGTCCATTTTTTCATCTAATGATGTGAAATTGCACATAGAAAGACTCTTTTACCCCTCATATAATATGAAGCGGCTATCTGGCCCAAGTCGCCACTAACAGTACGACCTGCCCACTAACCACTCCCTAGCTACGTGTTTTTTTTTTGGTTTTGCAAAAGAGCTACGTGGTTGTTTTTGGATAAACGAAAATTAGTGGCTAGTGTAAACAAACCCGTAATCGTGGGATTTTCGGAAGACCAGCTTTACAAACAGTTCGGTTAGGAATATGGATACACTAATTTTGTTTGGACAAGAAGATGGTAAGTTAGCCTCTGAAGCACTCCGACGAAATAGCGTAGGTACAAGGCACGTCCTCATCAAACCTCAGCCTCTTGATGGCCGAGTCCGCCCTCTGGGCTCTAGCTCGGTGAAAAAAATGTGTGCGACTCAAGGTGATCGATCGATCGATGGATGCACTTTGTGGCCGAGGAAAATCGGTTAATTATGCTAACCAAAATTGTTTATCCAAATTAACGTTTTTCCCTAATTATCATTTTTCCAAAAAACTCATTTTCCAGTTTTAGGAAAACTAAGAATTACTTATCCTTGGATTTGTTATATTGCTATGTTTAGATAGAGCCGGTTTAGTTTAACCTTTGTATCCAAACAGGCACGGCCACGTCCAGCGCTTGCATAGCATTGCCTCAACGGCCACACAAACACGTACGCACAACCGCAGCTAACTCCTGTACATACTACATGCAAGCACGCACTTAACTAACTAATTGATTCTTCCAACTTTTTTTTTTTTTGAGGGGGATTGATTCTTCCAACTTGATCCGTCCAGTCGGCCGGTTTGGCTCGGCCTGCACGCGTCACGCACCTAGCAACCGAACCGGCTGGGTACACACATACAACCTACGTAACCGCATAAAGCAAACCAGGACGGCTGGTCATGTTTTTAAATTAGGATCTAGTGAAATTTTGGTGACATACTACGTTAGATGAGGGGCAAAAAGGTCTTTTCAGGCGTCATTTAACATCTTTAAGGCTTAAAATAGACAGAAGTGTTATAAAAGGCATAAAATTTAGAGTCGGTGTTATATTGGGAAGAAATAAATTTCTGATGTCAAATAGAGAATAAAAATTTAACGCGGTGTTAAATAAAGAATTCTCTCAAAGAAATAAGTGAACGACCACGCCAGTGTACTGCAGGATGCGGTGACAACGCTTCTTGCGCTAAACAGGAAGTCTAGGAACATGCGTAATGACTGAACATTAAAACCGTGTAACCGAAGGAAATAAATGACTGAAAATGCTTAATACTTCATTTGCTTAAATGAACAGAATCATTTCCAGCGGTGCTAGCAATCTGTTCCCCCAAACAAACAACATCAAACAGACAGGTTGCAAGGTTAGCATGGTTCTGAGGCTGAAAAGGCAACCTTGACAGGTGGATGGTTACATACTACATCGGCGTGCAAATGAAAACTTAGTGTGCAAAAAAAAACATGAAAACGAGTCAAGAGCAAAAATCATGGGATCAATACCGCAGTTGTGCTGATGAGAATTGCCACACACTTCCCACAAACACACAGAGTTCTGAATTTTATGCTGATGAGCAACTATTTCTTTTTCGAGAGTACGTCAAGAGCATACCTTACACGTCAGTTAGATGCCACAAGCCGGCACCCAACACAACCTCCACCCCTCTCGAACTATACTGACTACTCACTAATGTGTTGAACTCCATGGACTCCGGCCAGATGAGCAACTATTTCATAGCAAAAGGAGAAAAATGTTTCAACCCTTTGGTACTAACCTGACTGTAACTACCTTATGTGCAACCTGACTGTAACTAGCTTTAGTCCCTCCTGTTCCACCACATATCTGGGCGTTCCCGTTTTCAGATGGCAGTTGCATTGACTGCCTAGAATGGAGGCAGCATGCCAGGGGGCCTTGCAGAGCCGCCATACAGAGGTACGTGGAGTTCTCCCAGCTGGTTTCTGCGGAACTCAACATTAGCCGCCACAGCATCCGCGGCTTGCAGACGCACAGCTCTTGCGGCGTTTGGTGCAAGCTGATATTGCAAAACCATAAGTCCAGGAAATGGGGCGGGATAACCTGCAGTCGTTTCAAAATTGTCAGGCAGCACTGTCCTACGTCTGCAGCGGTAGGATCCCTCGACTTCAAATCTGGTGCACACAATCTCAGTGTTATCTCGGCGCCGGTGGCGAGGATGATTCTTCTTGATTCTGACGAATCTGTCCTCATGCATTGGGTGATGGACCAGTACTCCATTGTAATAGGGCCACTTTTGCTCAAGTACAGTCATGAGTCCAGATCAATCACACATGCCCGCGAACTCATCCTCATCGATGACCAAGCCATAACAATCTTCAGTGAAACCCTGATCATCTAGCACAACACCTGCAGGATTTCTCCAGATCTGGGGATTCAACAACATTGCTGTTGTTTCCTCGTTTGTGAACCATTCTCTGTTCTGGAACGTGCGGGTGGCTGATAGTCGAAGGTGGTGTCCAGTTTCAAAGCCATGAAGCTCAGAACCCAACAAGACAGTATCATCATAAGCGTCGAGATCCGCCATCCTGCAGTTCCACAAAACGTAAATAAATATGAATACAACTAAAAAAGCTCAAACTTGTATGATTGCAGATGATCAGTGCAACTAAGATTTGTATACAAACTGAACTCATTAAACCATTATATCAAAACAGGAAAAGGGAGAAATAAGGGTGCGCCGACGCAATCTGAATTATGCAGGGACAATGCACAACTGCTGTGATATATTAAGTAAAGTAACTCAGAACAAAGTGAACCATGAAAAAATACGAAGCCAATATGTCAAAAGCTGAGAAGCATCCTGAATGATTGTATTCAATCACTACAGTATGGTACTGATGTTCACACATTAAAGCATCTAACCTGGGATGCACTGTTGTATAGCATCGATAAAAATGAGTAGATAAAATCCTTCAAACGCAACTTAAGAAAGGGTGGTAATTACTTACGAAAGCATCCTTTAGGGTTTTCAAGTACCGCTACTAGTAATGTATGCTGTGAATCTAAAACTGCTTCATAAGTTCTTTACTACATGGAAGGACATTCATGTGTGCACATGGCAACCTAACCCATATTCATTTCATACAGTAAACTGACATGCAAATAAGCAAATAAAATGAAATATGTGTGACCACACTGCTCTAATGTGACCACCCTGGATGCCTCCAATTTCTATGAGTAGAAAATATCCCATGTGAATAAATTGCAACTATGGAATATTGTTCTTTTAACTAATCAGTGGTGATACACGGAAATGTTGGTCTGGACTTATCAACCAATCTCAGATTACATAGGGCTAACTTGAATCAGGTTAAGTTACTAAACGAATTTAAGTAAAAAAGGGAAATTATTAACTTGAAAGAGCAAACAACAAATATGAGCAAGATTTGTAATGCTACCTTTTGAGGCACCTGTCCCTTGTCGCCTCAACCCCTCCTGATCTGATGATACACAATCCTTCTCCTATGACATGAAAAGAACATCAAAAGTAAGCCATTGGAATAGAAGCAAAAAAATGAAAGACAAACAGAAAAAGAACGAGATGGTTTCTAAAAAAATAAAAGCAACGTGTTAAAAGCTAGCAGGGTATCCTCATTTATCTAACCTACATAACTTCTGCCAAATAGTATCCTCATTTATGTAACCTCCATAAGCACAGGGGAGAATTTCGTGACAAAATGGGCAGCACTAGGTATTGTTACAATAGCACATGCTCCTTATTGAGTTATTGAGACGTAACCGTACTTTACTTTGCACTGCACAAGTGCTTTCAAATTATATGTCAAAACGTTTGCACAAATAAATTACAAAAACAAGTGTTAAACAGCGTTTAGGTTTATTTTACGCTGCACAGTCTCTCGTGAACATGTAAGACGCTCTCACATCGACAATATTTTAAAATAGTAAATCTGTGGTTTAGCTAACACCACAATTTGGACTCGCTGTTGCAATCTCTTTTTTTTTCAAGCAAAGGAGCAGACAATCCCACACAATCACTCAGGATCAGACAATCCCACACAACAGAACATCAAAACCCAGGCATGGAAATAACATATGGCGAGCACATGAATAACACTAAAGAGTCTAAATGGCAACTACTCAACATTAGGAATATTGAAAACAAAAAAAGGAATACAATAAGAGAAAGCATGTATTCCAGATGTTGAGTAGTTGCCATTTAGACTCTTTACTGTTATTCATGAACCACTAACTGCAACATGTTTGGTGCATAATCATGATTTTGGTACAAAACGTGTGCAATATACTGAAAGAGAATAAACTTTATGCTCCTTGAAGAACCTCACAGTCTCGGCACATAAACGACATGAAGGGTTACAACAATACCATGATGACACGCATTTGAGGTTACAATGTTTTTTCAGAAACCGAATATTCTTCACGCACTTATAATGGAAATCATAATCCACAGGGATATATCCTACCCAAAAGGTAACAGAGAGAGCGTTACCACCCAGACTCCTGGAGCCAGCAACAGAAACAACCTGCACAAATCAAGACAAATCCAAGCAGCAAACTAAAACTAGCATTGCTACCGCGCAATGCCAGTCCTTATACAACTATAGACGACGTGTCCAAGGCAGAACAAAAACCACCAAAATAAATGGCGAATCAGGGTCGCCTGGATAAACAACAAACAGCTTGCAAGCGCAAACCACAACCCCGTTGCAGATTATATGCAGAAATGGGGCGAACAAATTTACTAGCGTCTCAACAAAAGAATATCAAGAGTGCATTTCAAATGAACAGGAGAAACATGAACTGTAGTGCGCATATTTATCAATACAAGAAACAATAGAACTTTCAAAACAACTGGTAAAACTTCGAAAATACATTACACAGTGCCAATTCAAATGCGCTGTGTGATTCATCTTAGATGCTACTTACAAAACTATGCAATAGAACATAACAATGGCCAGTTGAGTCTGAGATGCTGTGTTGTTTTCTTACTAGGTTATCTCTGTAAACAATGAAGTACAGGTCGTCCTTATGGCAGGTAATAGTAAAGTTAATGATATCAAATAGAATGAACCACTAACCGTAATATGTTTAGTGCATAATCATGATATTGATACAAAACGTGTGTGTTAGACTGAAAGAGAATAAACTTTATGGTCCTATAAGAATCTCGCAATCTCAGCACAGAGACAAAAATGAAGGGTCACCACAATAACATGATGACACGCAGTTGAGGTTACAATATTATTCAGAAGCCGAATATTCTTCAGGCAATTATTGGAAATCATAATCCACATATATCCTACCGAAAGGGGAACAGAGAGAAGCGTTACCACCCGGGCTTCTGGAGCTAAGAACAGAAACAACCGGCACAAATCAAAACGAATCCAAGCAACAAACCAAAACCACCATTGCTACCGCGCGATGCCAGTCCTCAGAACCATAGACGATGGGTTAAAACCACAACAAAACCCACGAAAACAAATGGCGAATCAGGGTTGCCTGGATAAACCAACAAACAGCTTGCAAGCGCAAAACACAACCCTGTCGCAGATTTGCAGAAATGGGCAGAAAAAACTTCCACAGATTGTGAATGACAGTTGTGGAATCAACAATCAGGCGCACACGAGGGCACGAAAACATCCCGTACGAGAGAGCCGAACTAATCAATCATCCCGAAACGAGGCGGGGAGATAGAACGCGGAGGAGGCGCACGCCGTCGCCCACCTCCCGGTAGCACCGCCGCCTCCCACTACCCCTTCCGCCGAGCCATTCAACTCCGAATCCCTCAACAACAGCAGCTCTCCGCCGCCCCTCCACGACCTCACCACCACCGACATCAATCCCCTCGGGACGCCTGTACAATTCGATTCCCGCTCACCACAGGCTCTCCGAATCTGCGCTACTACGCACCAACACCGCCGCCACTCTACTACGCACCAACACCGCCGCCGCTCTCAATTTTGAGCCATGGATTTTGGGGAAAAGGGGAATAGAGCATACGCGGCTTCGTCGGACAGGATTGGGGAATGGGAAAAAAAAATTGCCACGGCACGCAAAAAGCCAGACAGAATCACTTCGCATCTCGTCGTCGAAATATCCGCATCCGACGGCTGGAGAGCAGCCGCTCGCACCAGCTGGATCGGGCGCGCGCGCGTCGAGTAATTCTACGGCGTGCGTGAACTAGAGAGGGAGACAACATAGAGAAGAGGGAGGAGATTTTGAGGGTACCTAATTCCTGGGCAATTGAGACGCGAGCCTCGTAGCAGACGATGAGCTCCCGCCGCCGTGCAACTGAGACGAGGCGCCGCCGAACGAAGCCTCCCGACGCCCTCACGCCCGATCGACACGCTGGAGAGGAGGGGCAGCGGAATCACCGGAGACCGCCAGGGACTTGAGGCGCCGCGGCACCGCTCGACCAAGCCTGGTCAGTGCCTCGCCGAGGCCGAGACGCGGGCGGTGGAGATCGCCGCGCGGTGACGAAGGGGCGACGGGACTGCTGCGGCGCCGAAACCGCAGAGGATGTGCTCGCCGACGGCCTTGACTCCCGAGACGCGCGAGCGGTGACCGAGGGCGACGGGGCTGGTGAGGCGCCGAAACCGCGGAGGATGGTGCTCGCCGGCGGCCTTGACTCCCGAGACGCGCAAGCGGTGATGGCGGCAGCGAGAAACGGAGCCCCGCGCGCGGAACGTGTGTTACCTCTCTGATCGGCCTCCTTGCTCTGCTTCTCGGCTACGGCTAGGCTTCCTTTTGAACGAACGCGGTCCCGTCCGGAAATTGAATTTCGTACAGGAGTATAAGCCTATGATGGATCAACGGTCCATATTCCAGCGTGGATACAACGCGCGTAGGAATGATTGCGATCAGACGGTGGACAAGTGAACTCCAGTTTAAAGGCCAGTTCTTTTCGGCGATTCTCCCAGAATCACCCCCTCCCCAGCTTCTCCCAGAATCGTCACTCCATATTTTTTTTACAATCCTAGCTAATTAGACCTTAATTAGCTAGGATTGTAAAAAATATATGAAGTGACGATTACGGGGGAAGCTGGGGAGGGGGGCGATTATCAGAGAATCACCCAAAAGAACTGGCCCTAAGTGTAGAAATGTCGAGATAAGACGGTGCAGAGCAACAGTCAGCTCAAAAAGCACATTGTGTGCTTAGTTATTGGGAAATATTGCTGACCGGCGACCGGTCACAACTTTTGCGGTCGCTCGATCTATCGAATCGTGCGTCTCACAATCCTTCTCCAGAACGTGCCAGTGGGACCCACCCAACTTTATTTCTTCCTCATTCACGAGAGCCACTCGCATACTCATTCACGAGAGCCACTCGCATACGCAACGTTTCTCCTCGGTCGCTCCACGATCCCCTTCCTCTCTCTCTCTCTTTCATCGTACAAGCGTCGCCCGCTCAACTCTTGTTCCCCGCGGTGTGTGCAACTCTTTCAAAGTGGGGCGCGCATGGAGTTGCCACCATGCGCCCGAGTTGCTGCAACCAGCCCGTGCTCGCTGTGTGCCTCCTGGCCATGCTACGAGCATGACAACGCCAACAAGCACGGGCACGCGGCTACGAGTGTCCCGGAGATGCAACAAAAGCTACACCTGGTGAAGATGTTGCAAGGGCGGGTCGTCACAACCCGAGTGGCGTCGGCCATCTCTGTATATGGTAGAGGATGGTGCTATGAGAAGAGACGGCCGAGGGTGATGGGCTATGGAGCGACCGGCCACGCGTGATGCTACAACTATGGGCTGGCAAAACTGCAACTAGCACTCACCGGCGCTGCAATCGGCAAACCACCAATGATGTAGCAAGGTGTTGTTGGGACAACGGCAAGTCGAAGGTGCTTCAACCGGCACGACACCAAGCTACAACAGAAGAGTCATTTTGCTGGGACCGGCGACGACAAGCAATGTTTTGCTGGAACCGTCATATTTTTTTTTTTTGCTGAGACCGTTGACGCCAATCCATTTTTTGCTGGAACCGATGTTCATTTTTGTTGGGAGTGGCGAGAATTTTTGCTACCACATGTGACTACTGGAGCTCGACCGGGCGGGGCGAGCCATGGTGCTGGCGACCATCGGTGCGTGGGAGCTAGGACCGATGATCGCCGTGTTGCGAAAAGGGCATGGCGACGCCCGATTTTATTACGACGGGCCAACCCAGTGCTGGAACCAGCCACGCCAACTACTACAACTAGTGCCCAACGGTCCTGAGACCGACGTCCGGAGGTGCTGTGACCGGAAACCGGCACGACGACTAGTTGTGTGGGCTGTGCTGCGACGGCAGAGTTGGAAGCTGCGTTCGTGGATGGAAAGTTGTGGCGGGCGTGTGACCGTGCTGCTACCGCACACGGAGGTGCTACAGCTGTCGATCTGGATGGGGCGCCGGGGCGTCGAGGTTGTGCCGATGCAGCAGGATCAGGGCGTGGAGGTGGAGGTAGTGAGCGGAGCGGCCGAGCCCGAGCTGGGCTTCCCAGCGATGGGGAACGATTTCTTGTGTTGCGGGACCACCAGTCCGACGGACGTTATTGTACATATCGGATGACGCGTGACGTGACCAGCGCGAGGCTCGGGCCAGTCAGTGCGTCATACAGGAGCTCGACGCACCACTGGCCCGGGCCACCAACCGGCTTGCTGTTTTTCCTATCGCACGACACAAAAAAAGCTTAGAAACAAGCTCAGCGTGCCGATCTTTAAAAATAAAAATCTTCGTGCGTGGGGCGGCCCAGTGACTACTGGAGCTCGACCGGGCGGGGCGAGCCATGGTGCTGGCGACCATCGGTGCGTGGGAGCTAGGACCGATGATCGCCGTGTTGCGAAAAGGGCATGGCGACGCCCGATTTTATTACGACGGGCCAACCCAGTGCTGGAACCAGCCACGCCAACTGCTACAACTAGTGCCCAACGGTCCTGAGGCCGACGTCCGGAGGTGCTGTGACCGGAACCGGCACGACGACTAGTTGTGTGGGCTGTGCTGCGACGGCAGAGTTGGAAGCTGCGTTCGTGGATGGAATGTTGTGGCGGGCGTGTGACCGTGCTGCTACCGCACACGGAGGTGCTACAGCTGTCGATCTGGATGGGGCGCCGGGGCGTCGAGGTTGTGCCGATGCAGCAGGATCAGGGCGTGGAGGTGGAGGTAGTGAGCGGAGCGGCCGAGCCCGAGCTGGGCTTCCCAGCGATGGGGAACGATTTCTTGTGTTGCGGGACCACCAGTCCGACGGACGTTATTGTACATATCGGATGACGCGTGACGTGACCAGCGCGAGGCTCGGGCCGGTCAGTGCGTCATACAGGAGCTCGACGCACCACTGGGCCGGCCCACCAACCGGCTTGCTGTTTTTCCTATCGCACGACACAAAAAAAGCTTAGAAACAAGCTCAGCGTGCCGATCTTTAAAAATAAAAATCTTCGTGCCAGGATTCGATCCTTCGACCTCCCACACCGACCGCGAGCCGATAGCCACTGCACCAGATGGCGCCAACTGAATATTAAGGTGCAAAACACTAATATAAGAATACACAACAGCGTTGAGATTTGGAAACCATTTTGAAAACATTTCTTGAAGATTGCGAGCAGTTTTGAAATGCCGCAATTTTTATATATTCCAGATTTTTTTTTGGAAAACTGATAATGTCTTGTAATTCCGATTTAAAAACGAAACACGGACAAAATTTGCAAATCACGAACAGTTGTCAAAAGCACGAACAATCTTTCAGAAAATTAATATTTTCACAAAACAAACAAAATACGAAAAACACAAACATTTTTTTTTATTTCTGAATATTTTCTGAGATCATGAACAGTTTTCAATTTTCTACCAAAAATGGGAAACAGTGACATTTTTAAAATTCAGAACAAAAAAGTTAAAACTGAACTTTTAAAATGCGAACAAAATTTGCATTGTAACCTTTTTTGGAAATGCAAAAAAAAATTAAAACACCGGAATATTTATTGAAATTGCGTACAAAATGTTGAAACCGTGAACATTTCTTGGGACATGAATATTTTTCTAAAATGGTGAACAAAATTTGAAAACGAGAACATTATTTGAAATTCCTGAACAAATTTCTGAAATTATGAACAAATTTTGGAAAAAAAAGAACATTTTTTGAAACAAAAACATTTTTAAATTGTGAACAGATTTAAAAAATGAGATTTTTTTTTTGAAATTGTGTATAAATTTACAAAAGATTTTTTTTAAATTCCTGAAGATTTTATGAAACAAGAATATATTTTTTTAAATTGTAATTTTTTTAAAACAAGAATATTTTTTAAAATTTCAAACAATATTTGAAATTTCCGAACAAAAGAAACAGGAAAAAGAAAAAAGGACAGGAAAAAAGAAAAATGAAAAAGTAACAAACAAATAAAAGAAAAAATAATAATAGAAAACCCGGTTCAGGAACCTTCTAGAAAGTTCCAAAAATCGATAAAGAACGGCTAGGACTCTGTGGATGGTTCCTAAAACCGAAAACACTGCAGCACATTAATGGGCCGGGCGAGCTCATCGCTTCGATCGCCAGCCTGTGCGAAAGCTCGACAGTTTGATGAAGAATACGTAACACCCCTGTGTAATAGCCATTATGATCAACTGCTAATATTGTCAAGTCATATCATTTGCTATGCTTAATCATAGTGGTTAACCAAAATAATTCAAACTCCATCCTGAAAATCAACTCAAATTCAAAAGTGCAAAATAAATTTGCTCAAACACTGTTGCAAAAATGTTCACTAAATAGCAAATATTCCAGAAGCACTCATAAAAATATCACCAGTAATACTTGGATTAAATAAATGATTCAAACAATATGAAACAGCACCAAAACAGCAATATATAATACATCTAAAATCATATCAATTTCAAAAGAAGCCCAACTTTGTTCAAACCAATTTTTGGTGAATGTTTACATTGCATATTAATATTTGGACCAAGTCCCATATTTTACAAAAGTGCACAAAAGGTCTAACTATTTCCAAACCGAAAAGAATAAAAGAAAAGGCAAAACAGAAAAACAGGAAAATAAAACGAGGCACTGTGCACTGGGCCTAAGTGCACTGGTGCACAGTGCCCCGACCGCAGCCCACCTAGCCCAGCTCCTTCTCCCTCCTCCCCGTGTCGGTCGCGCCATGGCCGCGCGCGCGCGCCAACCTGGCGGCGACACGGCGACGGCGCCGACGCCACCGACACGCTGGGGAGATAAGGTCGAGCTCGTGCGTTCCCCCTGGCCATCCTCGCTCACATCTCCTCTCTCTCCCCTCGCTCGCACGCTCTCTTTCTCTCTGCTCGCGGACGCCCGAGCGGGGCCGCCGCCGCGATGGCAAGATCCCGCGGCCAACGGTGCCGCCACGACTGATCGAGCTGTCCCGGAGAACCGCCGTCGACCGCTCGTTCGCCTGGTGCCATCCGGTGGAGCTGGGAAGCACCGCTGACGCCGCACGACGCCGCCCCCTTCCGCTTCGGCTCCGGCGATCTCCTTCGACTCCGGCGACACGCGCTGCTGCTACTAACCAGTAGCGGGTCTTTCTTGACCGCACGGTGAGCCACAGCGCCTCCCCACCCTCTTCCTTCGCTCCGGCTAGTCTGTAGACGCCGCACCACGTGAGCCCGAGCCCGTTGCCGCGGAGCTCGTCGCCGGCGAGCCCACGGTGACCCAACGAGCTCAGGGCCGTGTCCATCACCCTCACCGCATCGCATAGAGCACGCCTAGGCCTCGCGCTCGAGCTGTTGCACACGGTAGCCCCGATCCCGTCGAAGCCCGAACTCCGGCGCCGCCTTTGCTCGTCGCCGGCGCCGTTCCGGCCGTTCCCGACACCTCGCGCTAGTCCATTTCGATGCGGCACTCGCTGCTCATTCGAACGCGCCCAACGGCACTCGATTTGGTGACCTGTAGGCAAAATCCGGCGAGGCCCGAGGCCTCCGCCGTGTTTTTGTGCACGCCGGCGACTAGCCGCCGGCCAGCTGACGTGGCAAAGTGGGCCCCGCCCCTGGGTCACTAACCAGTGGGTCCGGGGGGCCCAGTTGACTGGGTTGACCCAGTCAACTGCTGACTGGGCAACCCAGTGTCACTGACACGCGGGCCCCACCGCCCTGCTAATTAACTAAAACATTTAATTAAATAAAAACTAATTAGTTAGACTAATCTCTCGCTGACATGTGGGGTCCGCCCCCTAATTAATCCTGTTAATTAGATTAACTAAATGTTAGTCTCAACAGAGGCTGACATGTGGGTCCCACTTGACCCCACATGTCAGGTTTGACTCTGGTCAGCCGCTGTTGACTGCTGACGTCACATTGACGTCATGCTGACATCATATATCATTTTCTGATTAATTAAAATAATTCCAGAAAATCATTTAAACCACGAAAATTTGTAACTTTTAAACCGTAGCTCAGATCGAAAAAGTTAAAACATGAAATTTGCTCAGAACGACGAGACGAATCTGATCGTGTCGTCTGTTCCTATGCCGGAACCCCCTACGTAGGTGAAACCGCAACTTTAAGCCCGTATCCGGTAGATGAATAGTGTATGATCACCGGTAAATAAATCCCACCTTAATCTTTTAGTAACTAAAAATGACTTAGGCATACCGATATCGCCCACTCTCTTCTCTCTTATGCTTGCATTAGAAGTTACTGCTGCTACTGTTGTCCTATATCTGCTGCATAGCCTGTTTACTTGTAACCTGTTGTTGATACTTTCCTGCTATCCTAAACTGTTTAGTATAGGATGGATAGAGCCCTATCAGAGACCCACTTGTCCCGACTGCCCCGCTGGACTCTCAGAAGACCCGAGCAACGGGATCGAAGATCAAACCCTGGCACCGCACGTCACTTTCCCCCTTAAATTGCTCGACACTACTGGGTTATTATCGAGTGCCGAGGGTGATACCTCGTCAGCACTTCTGATGATAACCTTGTAGGTTCGTTAGCCGGTCGTGGTAAGCGAGGGTGATTCCTCCTACACCACCCCCGACACCGACGTCGTCGTGCAACACCTCAAGTGTGGACCTCGAGGGTGATTCCTCCTTCGTTCACCTTGACGATAACATCAAGTGGGATTTCGTCGAGGGTGATTCCTCTGGGTTCCCTTTGGTGTCAGACACACGGAGACTTTGGTTACTATGACGGAACACTGATACATGATACTAAAGACGGGTCGGCCCTGAGGGGTACCCGCGCGAGCATGTTGCGAAGTGATGTGGAGTCGGGTTGACCTGAGAGGTGCCCGCGAGATAACTACGAGGCGTGGCCGGGCATTCTTATCCCTTGCCGCAAGTCCTCGAGACGAGGCGACGGGGTCACATTGATCGTGAGTCTCTTCTCGTTACCGCGCGCTCCTAAACCACTAAAGGGTTTGGATATTTGATCCGAGGGGCCTCTGGCCTGATAGCACTAACCATCACGTGGGCATAGTATGGGCGTTCCGCGTCGTATACTTCAGCCGAAGCTTAATGGACGTCAGCGATTGAACGGCGCGCGCCGAGTTGGACTTGTTACGCAACTGCGCTTGTATTAAGGGGTTGCTAGGTCTGCTCTCGGCCGTGAACGTAACGTGCAGGAGTTCCCGGGGCGAAGGCCCAAGACCCCTGGGGGCATAGGGTTAGTCCGGCGTGCTGACCTCTCTGTTAAGTATTTGGTCGGGTTGCAGCGTGTTGCTTAGCCGAGGCCGGGCATGACCCAGAAAAGTGTGTCCGGCCGGAGTTAAGCGAGCGTGGTGGGTAACTTGGTGCACCCCTGCAGGGAAGAACTAATCTATCGATAGCCTGTCCTACGGTAACGGACACTCGGAGTTGTATCCCGATCGGTACAACTAGAACTGATGACTTGAGATGAACTAGATAGTATGGCTCTGGGATTGCTTTCTCGCAGGGAGTCGAGAAAGGATCTCTGGCCGAGGTTGATGATACTACAACTACTTTACATTATGTTACTCTGCACTCTTCTAATGCTGCAAGACTGATGAAGATGCTTGAAGATGCTAGTCTTCGATAGGACTAGGCTTTCCCCCTCTATTCTGGCATTTCTGCAGCCCAGTCCACATATACAGCCCTCCTTTGAAAATGTTGCATATGTAGTGTAGATCCTTGCTTGCTGAGTACTTCGGATGAGTACTCACGTTTGCTTTACTTTCTTTTTCCCCCATATCCAATCGACACCGCCAGATGACGGAGCCCCTGAGTTAGCTGCCCCCGTCGACGACTACGGCTACTACTACTACCCTCCCGGCGAGTACTACTACGAGGAGCCGACTGACGACCAGGAGTAGGATTCGGAGGGTCCTAGGCAGGAGGCCTACGCCTTTTGATCGTAGTATTTTGCTTTGCCCCGCCTCTATGAAGGCTTATCTCTGTTCTGTAATATATCTATACCCAGATATCTGATGCTTCCGCTGACACTTGTATGCCATCGAGCTATGTATTCGAGCCCTCGAGGCCCTGGCTTGTAATATAAAGCTTGTATGATGTTATTTATGTTTAGAGTTGTGTTGTGATATCTTCAAGTGAGTCCTAGGCTTGATCATGTGCATTTGCGTGTATGATTAGTGCATGATTAAGCCGGGCTCGTCACAGGTTGGTATCAGAGCCGACTGCCTCTAGGAGTGCCCCTAACGAATTCCTTGGCTGAAGTTGAGTCTAGTGGTCGAAAATTGTTTTACTAACTTGGCTGTGTGGCTTACGGGCCCACGTCGCCAACTGGGTAGTATTAGGATCTTTTATTCCTCGAGCTTTACTCTGGGACCCTGATCTCTCTTCTATTCGGGTTTAATAAATTTACTAACACCGACACTTAGGATCTTGTTAATTCCATCCATCCGAAGAGCTGGATTCAGTGCGATTTCCCTGTCTTTGATTTGATTAGTCTGATAATCATTTTCCTTTCCATTGTTTTGTTTAACCTTTCTTTCCAAAGTCTGATATATTTCTCATCGTCATATGACAACCCTGAACTTCTTATTTCAGATGGATCGTCTGTTTCCCCCGTGCCCTACGATGCAGCTTGTGCTTCGCACCTAGGCTCGAGACGTCCCTAGGTTTCCAGCTGTTCTGATCGCCCTCTTGATCAGGCTGGGATACTGCTGGTGCCCCAAGTACATGGTCTACGAGGTTTATCGTGAGTTCAACCAGGAGCAGTACTATGCTGATGTTCGTATCTACGATCAGCAAGATGACTCTGACACTGAGCTGCATCGTTTTCACGGTATCGGCATGACGATCGAGATGGCAGTCCATGATGCCGCTTACTCTGCTGTCGCACGTCTCCGAGGAGAGCACAGTGCTAGCTTGGATGCCTCTGAGTATCGGTACATTCCGTATGCCCCTGCTGGAGATGCTACTGGATACTACACAGCTGTCTGTGCCCCGTACGAGCCTCGTCGCTACGATCAGCGAGTTCTGATTCAGTGTACTCAGGCTCTGGATCGCACTGTTCGCGCTCTTGCTGTCGAGTTGTTTGCCACTTGAGCACGACTCTACGAGGCTATGACGCAGTTGCTAGCAGCTGTTCGTGCAGGGATACATCCGGAGCACATTCTTTACCCGAGCAGGACCGAGATGCCATCAGGGATCGATTGGCCTGCTGTGGGAGGTCACACGCCTGCACGTGGACCTCTTCTTACAGCTCGAGACCGGGTTCTGCATCAGAGTGCGCATGGAGCGCAGGATCCTTCTGCGACGAACGTCCGTCGTCCGCACTTGCAGCTACCCCGTTTCAGTGGTTTTCTCCGACGTTGATGTAGCCTTTGCTATGTCTCGTTGTGTACTTCCTTACCGCGAGCCTGCGCGCCGCCTAGTATGTCTAGCTGTTGAATTTGCGCCGTTATGCTGCCCGAATGTAACCGACTCTGTATGGATATGTATGACTTAATGACTACTATTAAGCATCTGCTGTACTATTTAAATTCCGTCGCGTTACATCATGCATGTCGCTAAACACTCGCATTGGCTTCTGCTAAACTACCCCTGTTGATTTAGCAGAATGGCAGATAACAATCCACCACCGCCTGACTATATGGCAGCAATGATGCAACAGTTTGAACTCAACCGTCAGTTCATGATGGGGATTATGCAACAATTTCCCCGTCCCAATGCCAACCAGCCGCCACCTTCCATCACCTTGCCAGAATTTATGCGACTCAATCCGTCGTTCTTTCGCAACACAGTCAACCCACTGGATGCCGATGATTGGCTGCATGACATCTCCTATGAGATGGAGTCTGCTGATGTCGCCCCGGCCAATTATGTCACCTTTGCGACATACCTTCTGAAGGGTCCCGCATCACAATGGTGGGCCACTCACCGACAGACCCTACCACCTGGTACCGTCATCACTTGGGCAGAATTCAAGATTGCTTTCCGTGCCCGCTACATTCCTCAAGCTGTCATAGCCCGGAAGAAGGCCGAGTTCCGTAGTCTCGTTTAGGGCAATAAATCTGTGGAAGTTTATCAGCGCGAGTTTCTTGACTTGTCTCGCTACGCTGAAGAGGACGTTCCCACTGATGACCGAAGGCAGGAGAAATTCCGTGAAGGGCTGCATCATGATATTCAGTTAGCTCTGCTTGTCCAAGACTATCCTGATTTCACCACCTTGGTGAATAAGGCTATCATGGTCGAAACTGGTCTGAAGAAGCACAAGGAAGCAACCAGACGCACCCGTGAGGCAGGCTCATCTTCGGGCTCGTCTTCCCAGAAGCGCCGCATCTGGATACCACAGAGCATGTACCGTCCAGCAGCTCCAGTGTACAGGCCTTCATATGCTGCACCTCGTCTGCCTCCTCCACCACCAAGGCAGCCTCTGCAAGCTCCAGCACCTTGAGCTCCTGCACCTCGTCCTGACAATGGACTATGCTTCAAGTGTGGCCAGCCAGGTCACCGTGCTAGAGATTGTTCTCAGAAGCAGAATCAATTGGCTCTCCCTTCTGCTGGCCGTGGTAATGGCCGTGGGAATTCTCAGCCTCGCTACAGCAATGTCAGGCCTTCTTATGGTCGTGGACAGAACTATCATGTCAATATGGCTGAAGCTCAAGATCAACCTGAAACCGTGATGGGTACACTTCTTGTTAATTCCGTACCTGCAACTGTTTTATTTGATTCAGGAGCATCGCATTCATTCATGTCAGAACATTTTGCACTCATGCATGATGTTAAATGCGAAACGCTACACCAATCCTTAATGGTAAACACTTCCGCGGGTCAATGTCAAACCTCCCTGTTCAGTCCCGAAGTCATTGTTGATATTGAAGGGTTGAAGTTTCAGGCATTTCCCATTATCCTGAAATCTTCCAAGATTGATCTTATCTTGAGAATGAATTGGTTGAAGGCTCACTACGCCTCAATCAATTGTGCCACTAAAGTTGTACACCTCCTGCACCCATCGAATGAGCTAGTGAATTATCAAGCTCATCTCACTCAGAACGCTGAGGCTCAGATTTATGCCTTGAACGCGTTGAACACTTCTCTGCTTGAGGGGATCGAGAACATCCCAGTTGTCTGTGACTTCCCGGATGTTTTTCCAGAAGAACTTCCACGAATACCCCCTGCTAGAGCTGTCGAGTTCATCATCGACTTGAAGCCTGGCACCACTCCTATTGCGAAGCGTCCTTACAAGATGCCACCGCACCACCTTATTGAGCTTAAGGAAGAAATCGATAAATCTCTTAGGAAGGGCTTCATTCGTCCCAGTTCCTCTGCCTGGGGAGCGCCATCTCTTTTTGTCAAGAAGAAAGATGGTTGTCGGAGTAATTGACCACGGGTACCCCAAAGACGGCGAGACAATATTTCAAGACATCGGGGCTAGCAAAGCCCCTCAGTCTGACTGCTCAGGCCGCCCCAGGCGGCCCCCTGTCCGACTGTGCCAACCAGACGGCTGCCGACTGCGCCGACCAGTCGGCTGCCGACTGCGCCGACCAGTCGGCTGCCCGAAGTCGACCGCTGCACTGACAAGACCCCGACGAGATGGCCATACCGCGGACGAGACGGCTGTACCCGGGCACTGCTGAGCAATAGTGGCGCACTGTAGCAGGTGTAACGTGTCACATCACATGACATCCCCAATAGTGTACCCGGTGGGTGCCCACCATGCCCACTCACCTAGCTTACATCCAAAGCTACCCTCACCTATATAAAGGGAGCTACATCCATCCATCTCACACACACACTCTCACGGGAGCATGAGGCTCTCATGCCACCATGCCTCACTAGCTAGCTAGCTCCCTGCTACTGCTAGATATATGATACAGCTTCAGGAGCACTCTGTACCAGATATACCACATATATACCCAGACATGCAGGAGTAGGGGTATTATCTCTCCGGAGAGCCCCGAACCTGGGCAAACTAGCGCATGCTACTCGCATACCCGTCCTTGGATATTCCGGCACCAGTCTTGCCCTCACACTAAGCCACCCTGTGGCATCTGTCGCCTCGCACACCCCCCCCCCCCCCCCCCCCCCCCGCGTGAGAATACCACGACAGTTGGCGCCCACCATGGGGCGAGCTGCTGCTGGTTTCGCAGTCTAGGCGGGACCCCTTTCGCCATCATCACCACGGCTCGTCGCCGTCTTTCCGGTAGTGCTCGGGGCCCGACATCGCCATGCCTCCAGAGCGGCCACGAGGGGCGGCGCGTCCTCGCCGTCGGCCTCGTCCTCTTCGTCATCATCACCGCGGCATCGCCGCCGTCTGCCCGGAGGCTCGTGGGGTTCGACATCAACACGCCCTTGGGACGGTCGTGTGGGATGGTGCGTCCGCAACGCCGTCTCCACCTTGTGTTTCTTCTCCGGGGGGTGCACGTACGTGCGTGCGTGTTGCTCATGCCCGGTCAGACCTCTTCGAGCTCCTCGAGTGCCGTCCGCTGCCGCCGTCGAGCTCTTACTCCGGCCGCCGTCGAGCTCTCCTCTTGCCTGGCTCGCCTCGGCTCGGCCAGGGAGCCCCCTCCGCCATCTCTAGCCGCTCGGCTGCCTGCCTCTCCTGCTGCGGCATGCTGCTGTGCGCGTGCTTGTGCACACGCTCACATCCGCATTAGCCATACATGTCCCAGACAATAGCAAGATAATGGCAATACAACAACCATATACTCCTATCAGCTAGATGCAAGCAAGATAATCCGCGTACGATGCACGGATATTCCTCGTATATTGCCCATGCATCAGCCGGGTAATGGACATACACATCTCCGCCTCTGCTCCGCTCAGACCCCGCGCGCCTCTGCATCACACCGACGACCGCACGCGCCTCTCCATCGCCGCGTCTGCGGCCCCCGTTTCGCTCCGCGCCCGCAACCCCGCGGCCGGCTGCTTCGCGCCCACTGGCGGCCGACTCCACCCCGCCCGAGCTGCTATGCGCCAAGCCACGCCGCCCCGTGCGCCCCGCTCCGCCGGGCCGCCTCGGCACCCGCTGGCTTGCTGCTCCAGCTGCCTACCGGCTCCGGCCTCGCGAGCCCTTCGCCTCCTTTGCGAACCCGGCCGGGGCCGGCTTCCCGTCTGCCGCGTCCCGCGCCCGCCCTGCGTCCGCACACGGCCGGCGTGCTCCGCCTCCGTCGCGGGCCCTCGTTGCCGCCCGCCCGACCTCCTCCACCGCGGCTCGGCCGCACCCGGTGGCTCCCCGTCGCCGGCTCCTCCGCCCGGCTTCTGCGCGCCCTGGCCGGCTCCTCATGTTGTCCTCCTCCCCGCGGCGCGCGTCCCGGACGCCCACCACCAGCCGGCTCCGGGCACCTGCCGGGTCGCCTTCGCTCGCGGCCGTCCGGCTCGCCACCAGCCGACCCGCGCTGCGCCCGGCCTCCGGCTGCCTCCCCGCCCCGGCTCTCTGCCTGCGGCCTCGCCCGCGGCCGAGAGCTCCGCCCTCCGCCGGCTCGCCGCCTCCGGCCGCGTCCGGCTCCAGCTCTGCGCCCCACGCCGCCTTGCACCGCCGCCCGCTGGCTCCCGCGCCGGCCCTGCACGCTTACGGCCGGGGCGCCCGCTCGCCGCCTCGCCCAGCCGGCTTCCCGCATGCCGGCTGGCCGGCTCGTCGCCGCGCCCGCCTGCCCCTGCTAGCCCGCGGCCGGGTAGCCCGCTGCTGGGTCGCCGCCAGCCGGCCCAGCACGCGCGCTCGGGCTTCCCCTTCGGCCGACTGCTCGGGCGGAAAAGAAAGAAAGAAAGCGAGCAGAGAAGAAAAGTCAAGGGGCCGGCTGCCCAAGAAAAGAAAGAGAAGCGTCCGGGTGAGAAAAAAAAAGGGAGGGGGGGTCCGGCTTCCCGCGTGGAGTCGGACAGAAAGAAAAGAAAAAGAAGAGGCCGATTGCCTAGCGGTCGGCTGGAAAAAGTGGGTCGGCTGCTCGCGTGGCCGGTTGCTAAAAAAAAAAGAGAAGCGCCCAAGCCGGCTGGAAAGATAGAAAATCCGACTGCCCAGCCAGATGAAAAAGTGTGCGTCCGGCTGCCCACAGCAGGACAAAAAGAAGAAGAAAAAAGCATCAACTTCAACAAAGAAGACGAAGTAGTTGCCGGGGCAGTCGGGCCGGATCTCGGGGGCTACATCCAGCGGGTGCGCTGACGTGCCCCCGCGAGAAAGAAGACAAAGTAGTTGCCGGGAGATCCGGCCTGACTGCTAAGCAGTCGGCCCGAATCTCGGGGGCTACACCCAGTGGGTGCGCTGGCGTGCCCTCATGGAAGATTGCAAGAAACAAAAATAAGAGACAAGAGAAGAGTTTTGTCCGGCTGCCAGCAGCCGGCAGAAGGGAAGAAAGAAGAAAAAGGGCGCTGCCAGACGCCTCGCCGCCTGGCCGGCTGTGCCAAGCCGGCTTGGCTGCGTCCCGCTCACCCCCTGGCCGGTCAAGCCCGACCGGCTAGACCCTCCTCGAGCACCCGGAGGCTCGAGGGCTACACCCAGCGGGTGCGCCGGCGTGCTCCGCGAGCGCCAAGCCGCGCCGGCTGTCTTCGGCAAACTCCGCCTCGCCTACACGAAAATCAATGTGAGCCCCTCACCCGTATATTTTTTGCACCGCGAAAGCACGGATAACCTCGAGCGATGCTCAGGGGGCTGTCTCTCCGCATTTTATTACAGTTGCATCACTGTTCGCCCCGGCGCCAGCCAGAGTTGGCTCGGAAGCTGGCTGCTTGGCCTGAGACGTTTGTTCCCGCAGACGGCTTAGTAGCGTGCGCGGTACCAAAGGCTCACTCTTAGTCACAGACCGCAGAGCGGCTGTCCGGCTAGCAAGAGTGAGCGCTGGAGGCCACCCACGCGAAAAACGTCCGGGAAGAAAAACGGTTCGGGCGATCCGGCCGTTTGCTTTATGAGTATCTGCTCAGTTAAATCTGCTCCCAGAGTCTGAGTACTGTGCGCTCCACTCCGCGGCCCACTCTCAGCCACAAACCGTAGAGCGGCTGTCTGGCTAGCGAGAGCACAAGCCAAAGAGCGGAGGGGACATGAAAAAGATAGAAGGGGGCTCGGATGAAACCGAGTCGGCACCCTCTGCATAAACTTGCAATGCTAAAAGCAAACATTTGATATATCTGCGCGGACTAACTTTGTTTTTTGCATGATCATTTCCGTGGGGAACCCCCCTCCTCACTCGGAGGCTTAGAGGCTGCACCCAGTGGGCGAGCTAGCGCGCCCCCACTGGAAGCAGGCCGCACCGGCTGCAGCCCGCAGCCGGCTGTCAGCAACAGCGTCAGTCGGCGGACCCCCGCGTCCACGCCCGACATCATCAGTCGGCGGACCCCGCGTCCGCGCCCGACAGCTTCAATCGGCGGACCCCGTGTCCGCGCCCGACGGCACCAACCGGCGGACTTCGCGTCCGCGCCCGGCACCCTCGACGCCATCATCTGCACCAACAACCGCCGGAAGCAAGCTACGCTGGCTACGGCCTGCAGCCGGCCGTCATCAAGCATCTTCTACATCAATACCCGCTAAAGAGCCTCCGCCCAACTTTGCCAAGTTGCCCAGAGGCTCGGAGGCTACTGTCGGAGTAATTGACCACGGGTACCCCGAAGATGGCGAGACAATATTTCAAGACATCGGGGCTAGCAAAGCCCCTCAGTCCGACTGCTCAGGCCGCCCCAGGCGGCCCCCTGTCCGACTGCGCCAACCAGACGGCTGCCGACTGCGCCGACCAGTCGGCTGCCCGAAGTCGACCGCTGCACCGACAAGACCCCGACGAGATGGCCATACCGCGGACGAGACGGCTGTACCCGGGCACTGCTGAGCAATAATGGCACACTGTAGCAGGTGTAACGTGTCACATCGCATGACATCCCCAATAGTGTACCCGGTGGGTGCCCACCATGCCCACTCACCTAGCTTACATCCAAAGCTACCCTCACCTATATAAAGGGAGCTACATCCATCCATCTCACACACACACACTCTCACGGGAGCATGAGGCTCTTATGCCACCACGCCTCACTAGCTAGCTAGCTCCCTGCTACTGCTAGATATATGATACAGCTCCAGGAGCACTCTGTACCAGATATACCACATATATACCCAGACATGCAGGAGTAGGGGTATTATCTCTCCGGAGAGCCCCGAACCTGGGTAAACTAGCGCGTGCTACTCGCATACCCGTCCTCGGATATTCCGGCAGCAGTCTTGCCCTCACACTAAGCCACCCTGTGGCATCTGTCGCCTCGCACCCCCCCCCCCCGTGAGAATACCACGACAATGGTACGAATAGGTTGGTCCAAGATTACCGTCCTATCAACCAGGCAACCATTCAGAATAAAAATCTGCTTCCCCGGATCAATGACTTATATGATCAGCTTGCTGGATCTTCGGTGTTCTCTAAACTCGACTTGAGGTTGGGTTATCACCAGATCCGTGTCCGTGAAGAGGATATTCCAAAGACTGCATTCGTTACTCGATATGGCTCCTATGAATACACCGTCATGTCATTTGGCCTAACGAATGCTCCAGCTACGTTCTCCCACTTAATGAATTACATATTCATGGACTACCTCGACAAGTTCGTCGTGGTGTATCTGGATGATATCCTAGTATATTCAAAGAATAAGGAAGAACATGCCGAACATCTTCGCCTTGTTCTGGAGAGGCTTCGAGAGCACAAGTTATATGCCAAGTACTCCAAATGTGTATTCTGGCTTTCCGAAGTGACCTACCTTAGTCATGTGATTTCCAAGGACGGTATTGCCGTTAACCCGGAGCGTGTTCAGGCTATCCTTGACTGGACTCCTCCGAAGAATGCCAAGCAAGTCCGAAGCTTCCTCGGTCTAGCCAGTTATTGCCGTCGATTCATCGAGAACTTCTCCAAGATCGCCAAGCCCTTGACTAATCTGCTACACAAAGGCGTTAAGTTTGAGTGGACAGACAAGTGTCAGGAAAGTTTCCAGACCCTCAAGGACAAGCTTACTTCTGCTCCAGTGCTTGCTCCTCCTGATTCTCGCAAGGACTTTGTTATATACTGCGACGCCTCTTGTCAGGGATTAGGCTGTGTCCTAATGCAAGAACGAAGAGTAATTGCGTATGCTTCACGTCAATTGCGTCCACATGAAGAAAATTATCCAGTGCATGATCTTGAACTTGCTGTAGTGATCTATGCATTAAAGTTATGGCGACATTACCTTCTTGGTAATCGGTGTGAGATTTATACCGATCATCAGAGTCTGAAATACTTGTTCACTCAACCGAATCTTAACCTCCGTCAGCAACGATGGTTGGAAACAATTACGGACTATGACTGTGGTATTTCTTATACCCCAGGCAAGGCTAATGTAATGGCCGATGCCCTGAGCCGCAAGTCATATGGCAACAACCTCATGGTTAGGCGAGCTCAACCTCGTCTTTATGCAGAACTGAATCTGCGAATTGTTCCCCAGGGTTCTCTTAGTAACCTTGTGGTACAGCCAGACCTTCAGAAGGCTGTTAAGGAAGCGTAAGCCAAAGATGCTGAAATTGACTTGATGAAGAAAGAGCTTCACCTTGATAAGTACCGGGATTTCTCAGTTGCTGAAGATGGAACATTATATTTCAGAGACCGCCTTGTAGTACCTCGATTCGAGCTTATGACTGACAAGGTCATGAACTAGGCTCATGATACACCGCTGTCTATCCATCCGGGTAGCACCAAGATGTATCGCGATCTTCGACAGAGGTACTGGTGGTCAAAAATGAAGCAGGACATTGCTCGATATGTTGCTGAATGTGACGTATGTCGTCGCATCAAAGCAGAACATCAGAAGCCTGCTGGAATTCTTCAACCACTCCCTATTCCTTTGTGGAAGTGGGATAAAGTGCAAATGGATTTCATTACTGGTCTACCCAAGTCTCAGAAAGGTCACGATGCTATTCTTGTCGTCATCGACCAGCTTTCCAAGGTTGCTCATTTCCTGCCTGTCAAGGAGACTATCACTGCTAGCCAGCTAGCAGAGCTGTATATCTCCAGAATCGTTTCACTCCATGGTATTCCGAAGGAGATCAGTTCGGACCGTGGCGGTCTTTTCACGTCCAAGTTGTGGGAAAGTTTCCAAGAAGCTATGGGGACTCACATTACATGGAGTTCAGCTTATCATCCCCAATCCCAAGGCCAGGTTGAGCGAGTTAACCAAGTACTTGAAGATATGCTTCGCGCTTGTGTTATATCATTCGGTAAGAAGTGGGAAGAATCTCTCCCGTTTGCCGAATTCTCTTACAACAACAGTTATCAAGCCAGCTTGAAAATGGCCCCTTTCGAAGTGTTATACAGACGTAAGTGTCGAACCCCTCTGAATTGGTCAGAAACTGGGAACGACCACTCGTTGGACCGGACATTATTCAACATGCTGAAGAACAAGTCAGAATTGTCCGAGAAAATCTCTAAGCAGCTCAGGACCGTCAGAAGAGCAATTATGATCGCAAGTGATGGGGTCTGATTTATCAACCAGGTGATCAAGCTTATCTTCGTGTTACTCCTATGAAGGGCACCCGTCGATTCGGAATCAAGGGCAAGCTAGCTCCTCGCTATATTGGTCCCTTTCGCATAGTTGCCAGACGTGGACAAGTGGCTTATAAATTGGAGTTGCCATCACAATTCTCTCATATCCATGATGTTTTCCACATGTCGCAACTTCGTAAATGCTTCAACGAATCTCCGCACCGCGCAGTGGATCACGAGATGCTTGAATTGCAAGATGACTTATCTTATAAGGAGCATCCGATCCGCATCCTTGATGAAGCTCAACGTCGAACTCGTCAGAAGACGACCAAGTTCCTGAAAGTGCAGTGGTCGAATCACACTAAAGATGAAGCCACTTGGGAACGCGAGGATCATCTCCGAAAGGAATATCCTGACCTCTTTCCTTCTACCTCCTAAATTCTCGGGGCGAGAATTTCTTTTAGGGGAGGAGAACTTGTAACACCCCTGTGTAATAGCCATTATGATCAACTGCTAATATTGCCAAGTCATATCATTTGCAGTGCTTAATCATAGTGGTTAACCAAAATAATTCAAACTCCATCCTGAAAATCAACTCAAATTCGAAAGTGCAAAATAAATTTGCTCAAACACTGTTGCAAAAATGTTCACTAAATAGCAAATATTCCAGAAGCACTCATAAAAATATCACCAGTAATACTTGGATTAATTAAATGATTCAAACAATATGAAACAGCACCAAAACAGCAATATATAATACATCTAAAATCATATCAATTTAAAAAGAAGCCCAACTTTGCTCAAACCAATTTTTGGTGAATGTTTACATTGCATATTAATATTTGGACCAAGTCCCATATTTTACAAAAGTGCACAAAAGGTCTAACTATTTCCAAACCGAAAAGAATAAAAGAAAAGGCAAAACAGGAAAACAGGAAAATAAAACGAGGCACTGTGCACTGGGCCTAAGTGCACAGTGCCCCGACCGCGGCCCACCTGGCCCAGCTCCTTCTCCCTCCTCCCCATGTCGGCCGCGCCATGGCCGCGTGCGCGCGCCAACCGGGCGGCGACACGGCGACGGCGCCGACGGCACCGACACGCTGGGGAGATAAGGTCGAGCTCGTGCGATCCCCCTGGCCATCCTCGCTCACATCTTCTCTCTCTCTTCCCTCGCTCGCACGCTCTCTTTCTCTCTGCTCACGGACGCCCGAGCGGGGCCGCCGCCGCGACGGCAAGATCCCGCGGCCACCGGTGCCGCCATGACTGCTCGAGCTGTCCCGGAGAACCGCCGTCGACCGCTCATTCGCCTGGTGCCATCCGGTGGAGCTGGGAAGCACCGCTGACGCCGCATGACGCCGCCCCCTTCCGCTTCAGCTCCGACGATCTCCTTCGACTCCGGCAATGCGCGCTGCTACTACTAACCAGTCGCGGGTCTTTCTTGACCACACGGTGAGCCACAGCGCCTCCCCACCCTCTTCCTTCACTCCGGCTAGTCTGTAGACGCCGCACCACGTGAGCCCGAGCCCGTTGCCGTGGAGCTCGTCGCTGGCGAGCCCACGGTGACCCAACGAGCTCGGGGCCGTGTCCATCACCCTCACCGCATCGCATAGAGCACGCCTAGGCCTCGCGCTCGAGCTGTTGCACACGGTAGCCCCGATCCCGTCGAAGCCCGATCTCCGGCGCCGCTTTTGCTCGTCGCCGGCGCCGTTTTGGCCGATCCCGACACCTCGCGCTAGTCCAGTTCGACGCGGCACTCGCTGCTCGTTCGAACGCGCCCAACGGCACTCGATTTGATGACCTGTAGGCGAAATCCGGCAAGGCCCGAGGCCTCCGCCGTGTTTTTGTGCACGCCGGCGACTCGCCGCCGGCCTGCTGACATGGCAAAGTGGGCCCCGCCCCTGGGTCACTAACCAGTGGGTCCGGGGGGGGCAGTTGACTGGGTTGACCCAGTCAACTGCTGACTGGGCAACCCAGTGTCACTGACACGCGGGCCCCACCGCCCTGTTAATTAACTAAAACATTTAATTAAATAAAAACTAATTAGTTAGACTAATCTCTCGCTGACATGTGGGGCCCGCCCCCTAATTAACCCTGTTAATTAGATTAACTAAATGTTAGTCTCAACAGATGCTGACATGTGGGTCCAGTCAACAGATGCTGACATGTGGGTCCCACTGGACCCCACATGTCAGGTTTGACTCTGGTCAGCCGCTGTTGACTGATGACGTCACAGTGACGTCATGCTGACATCATATATCATTTTCTGATTAATTAAAATAATTCCAGAAAATCATTTAAACCTCGAAAATTCGTAACTTTTAAACCGTAGCTCAGATCGAAAAAGTTAAAACATGAAACTTGCTCAGAACGACGAGACGAATCTGATCGTGTCGTCTGTTCCTATGCCGGAACCGCCTACGTAGGTGAAACCGCAACTTTAAGCCCGTATCCGGTAGATGAATAGTGCATGATCACTGGTAAATAAATCCCACCTTAATCCTTTAGTAACTAAAAATGACTTAGGCATACTTTAGGCAACCCTGCACTGCATCATAGTCGTAGTATACCCTGTGTTGCATCGTTGCTGTGTATTTATTTGTTTCCTCCCCCTCTTCTCTCTCGGTAGACCCCGACATCGACGTAGCTCCCGAGGTCGACGCTGCTCTGGAGCCCGACGATGCAGTTGACGACCTTGCCCTTGCCGTCGAACAGACTGGCAAGCACCCCATTTTTGAGCATTTCGATATCGCCCACTCTCTTCTCTCTTATGCTTGCATTAGAAGTTACTGCTGCTACTGTTGTCCTATATTTGCTGCATAGCCTGTTTACTTGTAACCTGTTGTTGATACTTTCCTGCTATCCTAAACTGTTTAGTATAGGATGGATAGAGCCCTATCAGAGACCCACTTGTCCCGACTGCCCCGCTGGACTCTCAGAAGACCCGAACAACGGGATCGAAGATCAGACCCTGGCACCGCACGTCACTTTCCCCCTTAAATTGCTCGACACTACTGGGTTATTATCGAGTGCCGAGGGTGATACCTCGTCAGCACTTCTGATGATAACCTTGTAGGTTAGTTAGCCGGTCGTAGTAAGCGAGGGTGATTCCTCCTACACCACCCCCGACATCGACGCCGTCGTGCAACACCTCAAGTGTGGACCTCGAGGGTGATTCCTCCTTCGTTCACCTTGACGATAACATCAAGTGGGATTTCGTCGAGGGTGATTCCTCTGGGTTCCCTTTGGTGTTAGACACACGGAGACTTTGGTTACTATGACGGAACACTGAACCATGATACTAAAGACGGGTCGGCCCTGAGGGGTACCCGCGCGAGCATGTTGCAAAGTGATGTGGAGTTGGGTTGACCTGAGAGGTGCCCGCGAGATAACTACGAGGCGTGGCCGGGCATTCTTAGCCCTTGCCGCAAGTCCTCGAGACGGGGCGACGGGGTCACATCGATCGTGAGTCTCTGCTCGTTACCGCGCGCTCTTAAACCACTAAACGGTTTGGATATTTGATCCGAGGGGCCTCTGGCCTGATAGCACTAACCATCACGTGGGCATAGTATGGGTGTTCCGCGTCGTATACTTCAGTCGAAGCTTAATGGACGTCAGCGATTGAGCGGCGCGCGCCGAGTTGGACTGGTTATGCATATGCGCTTGTATTAAGGGGTTGCTAGGTCTGCTCTCGACCGTGAACGTAATGTGCAGGAGTTCCCGGGGCGAAGGCCCAAGACCCCTGGGGGCATAGGGTTAGTCCGGCGTGCTGACCTCTCTGTTAAGTATTTGGTCGGGTTGCGGCGTGTTGCTTAGCCGAGGCCGGGCATGACCCAGAAAAGTGTGTCCGGCCGGAGTTAAGCGAGCGTGGTGGGTAACTTGGTGCACCCCTGTAGGGAAGAACTAATCTATCGATAGCTTGTCCTACGGTAACGGACACTCGGAGTTGTATCCCGATTGGTACAACTAGAACTGATGACTTGAGATGAATTGGATAGTATGGCTCTGGGATTGCTTTCTCGCAGGGAGTCGAGAAAGGATCTCTGGCCGAGGTTGATGATACTACAACTACTTTACATTATGTTACTCTGCACTCTTCTAATGCTGCAAGACTGATGAAGATGCTAGTCTTCGATAGGACTAGGCTTTCCCCCTCTATTCTGGCATTTCTGCAGCCCAGTCCACATATACAGCCCTCCTTTGAAAATGTTGCATATGTAGTGTAGATCCTTGCTTGCTGAGTACTTCGGATGAGTAATCACGTTTGCTTTACTTTCTTTTTCCCCCATATCAAATCGACGCCGCCAGGTAATGGAGCCCCTGAGTTAGCTGCCCCCGTCGACGACTACGGCTACTACTACTACCCTCCCGGCGAGTACTACTACGAGGAGCCGACTGACGACCAGGAGTAGGATTCGGAGGCTCCTAGGCAGGAGGCCTACGCCTTTCGATCGTAGTATTTTGCTTTGCCCCGCCTCTGTGAAGGCTTATCTCTGTTCTGTAATATATCTGTACCCAGATATCTGATGCTTCCGCTGACACTTGTATGCCATCGAGCTATGTATCTGAGCCCTCAAGGCCCTGGCTTGTAATATAAAGCTTGTATGATGTTATTTATGTTTTAGAGTTGTGTTGTGATATCTTCAAGTGAGTCCTAGGCTTGATCGTGTGCATTTGCGTGTATGATTAGTGCATGATTAAGCCGGGGTCGTCACAGAATACATCAAATAGGATACCCCCAGTCAATGGGCGCCTAAGAGCATTTGTAGCTGGGAGCCCCAAAGCTGCCTCATACACCCAGGCGAACGATCTGGTCATTGACCGGTCACAAAAAAGCGACCCAAACGGGGTCCTAAAACGCCCGGGCCGACTGGCACCCCTCATATCCAGCCCAAATCTGGGGCGGATATGCACGCTCGGGCGCATCCGCCGTGTCGGACCCGACAACCCTATTCTACCACAAATTGCACCAAATTCACCCTTTTATATTTTTGTTGGCAACAAGTGCATGGAGAAAAATGAAAACTTACTTGTATTTTTTCATATACCCCCTTCCTGATCCTGTCCTTCTTGGTAACTGCCTTGATGAGACCCTTGCTCCGTGCTTTAACCCTTGGACGAACATTTGCCATGCTCTCATCCACAAAATCCCTGGAGTTTGACCTATAGTCCACATCGAGCGAGCCTAGATAAAGGAGTTGTTTCACAAACAAGAAAAGTAAACACATGTCAGTTTGCAAAAAATATATAAAAGGATGAAGAAAAGCAATACCGAAAAACAGGGGGAAAAAAGTGGGGGCTCTAGATCATTTTACCATGGTGGAGAAGGCAACAACATATAGTGTTCTTCTTGTCTCCCAACCCTATGAAAGAAATCCTAAGTTGGTCGACAACGAACTGGCAAACATCTGTTTAATGATGTCTCATGGGTTCAACGCAGTTGTGTAGGCACACGGTGACACCTTCAAGCTGGTCGTCGGTGCAAGGAAACAACTGAAAACAATGACAAGTCCGGCCCTTAAAAACTTGTCATCAGCAACATCTCCTATATTGTGTATCGTCTCACACCACTTTGTCACTGTTGGCACAGGCCCTGAGGAGATGTTGTACATCTCATTCCCGATCCTAACTATGTCTGGCTCCATTTCATACACAACCTTCCTCCCTCCACCCCTGGCAAGCCCCAGATCCTTTGAACACTGGCTGCATCTACTGGGATCTTCCCCCTCTCTAGGATAACAAGCTGCAACAACTCCGGGTCGTAACACTTCATGACAAAGTTCACAAGATCGCCTTTCATTGTCCTTGTGCCAATATCAATCACGCAGCCAAAACTTATTTCACCGATAGCATCCTTTAGTGGCATCTCAAGAGAAGCGTTTAGGGTGAGCAACCTTGAAGGTGACGCCGTGTTCCTTGGTGGCGGCCCACTACCACCAACTTGCAAAATAAAGAAGACAAAAAAATTCACATAAAAAGGACAGGCTACTTTTCAAATGTACGCAGAAGTTTTTCCACTACTAGCTACACCCCACCCCAACTAATAACACAAAAACATCATAAAGAAAAGGTTGAAGGCAAAAACCTAAATGCAACCTAGTTCATTGAGCAACAGTTGCCTGAAAAATGAGCAATTACAACTATGTTAAAGTGCAACTACTATACTGTACTAGGAAACTGCTATACTGCTATTTCCGTTGCTTGTGTTCTGATGTAGGAGTAAGAAATGAGAAAAAAACAAAATCATGACCTGAAGAATTTTCAAAAACAAAAATAGCAAATAAAGCAAGATGTCCCAAATCTAGGAGGATTGAGCACATATATTAACATGGGTAAACAAAAAATGCAACTAATGTCCCTGGATTGAGCAACTCCATGTATATTGAGATCAACTAAAAAACCATCCCCACCCCCTAGCCCCCCTACCGATTTCAAGTTTTATAATTACCTCATGTACGTCTTTGTTCGTACGTTTCGGATACCTCCCTTCATCAACATCAGGGATAGGATCGGCAACCCGTTTTCCCGCCCGTCCACCCCGGCCAAGATCCTGATTCGTGCATCCACGCTTGCGTCCGACATTGCTCATCGTTGGAGCCACTACCTCTTCTCCCTCATTTCCATCTTCTGCATCAGTTCTTTGTGCGATCCTTTTACTTTCGCAAGTCATTCTGTAAAAAAAATATGGCACACGTAGTGTTACCATAAAGTGCAAAACACAGAAATGTCATGTTGCAAAAAATATAGTACTAAAAAACTTATTGTCACCTGCCTAAAAAATTGTAAATGTTGGAACACTATTCTATTATGAAAAAGAAAAAAAACAAGAGATCTCTTCTGCTTCTAGAGCAGTACGTCTATCTCGTAATGAATTCTTCTTCATCACAACTTAAAAAAGCATGCCGACGAAAAACATAAACAAAAAAGTGTTGCGCATGGACAGTAATGTGTTGGCACCAATGCAAATCGACGAACAACAATTCGTATTCCAAACATTGCTACTGGATGTTGAAGAAATAAGCAACTACTGTCCTATCTTCACGCAACTACCGAGATGAAGAAGTCCCATTACCCCTCCCATCTCGCAACTAGATGAAAAAATGGAGCAAGTACCGTCCTATTGCTATAAAACTGTCCTCAAAGATCCAAGCAAATCCCCAAAGCCCAAAACACTGAACAAAATCCGGCTAGGGGATTTATTCACGTGCACCACCACTGCTCATCGCTCCCCACATCCTTCAATTGAAGCCCCCACCCCCCCCCCCCCGCCCGCCGCCGCCGCCATACCCCAACCCCCACTATCCCCTGCGACACCACCGGCATAGCAACACCGTACCCGTGCCTGCGGACGCCATGGACATCCGTCGTGCTCCCCCTGCTTGCACGCAACGATCACGCCCTATCTCCTGTGACACCACCTAAACCCTAGCCTCGCGATGGCAACAAATCTGAAGCGGAAAAACAGTGCGTGGATTACCTCCGCTTGTAGCTGACAACGGCCTTCCGCGGCAGCAAATCTCCGGTGAACCCACGACCGCAACGCCGCTCAGGGCCTCGTTCAAGTAGGGATGGAGAGAAGAGCGGTTTCGAAAATGGGGGAGGGAGAGGCGTAGTTCGAACAAGATGAGCGGAGGTGGGGGCGGTTTCGCCTGAAATTAATGCGGGGCCCATCACAAAACCGTGCGCCCCCCTCCTCCTCTATCGCCACCTGTGTCAGGACGTTTGGGCGTGATCTGCCGCATCAGACGGCTACGACGCTTGCCGCTCGCAACGACAGAATCGTGCAGCTGCATTTTTAAACATTTGGGAACAAATAATTACACTGAATAACACTTCCTTTTAACTAGATGCATATTTTCGTTTCCTCCAGAAAAAAGCAGAAGCATATTTTAGTTAAAGCAAATTCTCGATTGATGAAAACACAATTTCATTGTGTTGAAAACACGTACTGCACTAAACAATATTTAGTTTGCATAGGAAGTAAGCAAATTCTCCGTTCATTTTATACGACAAAACACAACATTCGCTTAAGTGAGAACATATTTTAGTTTGGAGCAAACTGTTAACTAATAGAAGCACATCAAACACAATATGGTGTGGGAGAAATACGCTCTCTCGTTGTGTCCACCTTGGATTTGAACGGTGGCAAGGACAAAAAAGATAGAGGCAGTAAGGGCGTGTTTGGTTCCTTGTCTCGCACCTGCACCGCACCCACCATGCAATTTTCGCAACGTTTGGTAGGCTGCACGTCGCTCTGGGCCAGGCCCGACTGATGCAAAATAGGCCCCCCAGCCAGGCTGAGCTCGCATGCAAGTTTCGCCCATTTCCGCGAGCCTGCATCCGCGCGAGCACCCACGCCTGCACCCACGCGAGCGAAGAGGGCTAGGGTTTCTCTCCCTGTCAATTCACACCCATATCCGCGCCGCTCTCCTCACCCCTCTCCTCTCTGCTGCGAACGGATCTCGCAGCCCCATCGCCTCGCGAGCACATCGCCGGCGCGCATCCTCTCTGCGCAGAGGTTGAACTCTCCTCCTCCCATCCCTCTTCCATCTGTCCCCATCCTGTTGGGGAAGGTTTCATGGAAAACAAAAAAAAATCTACGCCCACGCAAGATCTATCAAGGAGATGCATAGCAACGAGAGGGGAGAGTGTGTCTACGTACCCTCGTAGACCGTAAGCGGAAGCATTTAGTAACGCGGTTGATGTAGTCGAACTTCTTCGCGCTCCGACCGATCAAGTACCGAACGTACGACACCTCCGAGTTCTGCACACGTTCAGCTCGATGACGTCCTCAGTTTCTTGATCCAGCAAGACGGGCGAAGTAGTAGATGAGTTCCGGCAGCACAACAACATGGTGACGGTGATGGTGAAACTATTTCCGCAGGGCTTCGCCGAGCACTACGAAAACTATGACGGAGGACGAACTAGAGAGAAGGGGGCGCCGCACACGGCTTGGGAATCATTGGTGTGTCTTGCCCCCTTCCCCTCCACACATATATATAGGTGGAGGGGGAGGGGAGGCAGCCAAGGGGCGCCCCAAGGGGCTGGCGGCAGCCCTAGGGCGCCTGCCCTGGCCGAATCCCCCCTTTCCATATATAGCATGTGGGGGAAAGGAAAAGGGGGCTGGCTGCCTTAGGGCGCCTCCCCTTTCCTTCCCTCCCCTCCTTTGGTGCGTGGGCAGGGGGAAGAGGTGCGCCCAGCCCCTGTGTGGACTGGTGTGCCTCCCTCCTTGGCCCATAAGGCCCACCGCTTACCGGTGGCCTCCCGGAACCCCTTACGACACTCCGATAATTATCCGGTGCAATCCGAAACCTTTCCGGTGACCAAATGCTATCATCCAATACATCAACCTTTACCTCCGGACCATTTCGGAGCTCCTCGTCATGTCCGTGATCTCATCCGGGACTCCGAACAACATTCCGTCACTAAATCATATAACTCATATAACACTATATCGTCAACGAACGTTAAGCGTGCGGACCCTACGGGTTCAAGAACTATGTATACATGACCGAGACACCTCTCCGGTCAATAACCAATAGCGGATCTTTATCGGTCGAACCGTTATGACAACATACGTAATTCACTTTGTCTGTCAGTATGTTACTTGCCCGAGATTCGATCGTTGGTATCTTCATACCTACTTCAATCTCGTTCCCGGCAAGTCTCTTTACTCGTTCCGTAATACATCATCTCGTAACTAACTCCTTAGTCATTTGCTTGCAAGCTTATTATGATGTGTATTACCAAGAGGACCCAGAGATACCTCTCCGATACTCGGAGTGACAAATCCCAATCTCGATCCATGCCAACTCAACAGACACCTTCGGATATACCTATAGAGCATCTTTATGATCACCCAGTTATGTTGTGACGTTTGATAGCACACAAGATATTCCTCTGGTATCCGGGAGTTGCATAATCTCATAGTCGAAGGAATATGTATTTGTCATGAAGAAAGCAATAACAATAAACTGAACGATCAATATGCTAAGCTAACGGATGGGTCTTGTCCATCACATCATTCTCCTAATGACGTGATCCCATTATCAAATGACAACACATGTCTATGGTTAGGAAACCTTAACCATCTTTGATCAACGAGCTAGTCTAGTAGAGGCTTACTAGGGACACGGTATTTGTTTATGTATTCACACATGTATTTAAGTTTCTGATCAATACAATTCTAGCATGAATAATAAACCTTTATCATGAATAAGAAAATATAAAATAACAACTTTATTATTGCCTCTAGGGCATATTTCCTTCAGTCTCGCACTTGCACTAGAGTCAATAATCTAGTTCACATCGCCATGTGATTAACACCCATAGTTCACATCGCCATGTGACCAACACCCAAAGAGTTTACTAGAGTCAATAATCTAGTTCACATCGCCATGTGATTGATACCCAAAGAGTACTAAGGTGTGATCATGTTTTGCTTGTGAGAGAAGTTTAGTCAACGGGTCTGTCACTTTCAGATCCGTATGTATTTTGCAAATTTCTATGTCTACAATGATCTGAATGGAGCTACTCTAGCTAATTGCTCCCACTTTCAATACGTATCCAGATTGAGACTCAGAGTCACACTACTAGGAAAAGGCCTACTAGTGGCGCACCTGTTTTGGCCATTAATGGCGCACTACAGGTGCGCCACTATCATCACGTCATTAGTATACCAGACAGTAGTGGCGCACCAGGAAGTGCGCCATTAGTATGTCCCCTGGTGCGCCATTAGTATGCCTCCCAGGGGGCCATATTTACCTTGTGCTCTGGGTTACTAATGGCGCACTTCTATGTGGTGCGCCATTACTAAGTCAGATAGTAATGGCGCACCACATAAAAGTGCGCTATTACTAACAATTTTTTTTCAAATTTTTTTTTTAATCTCGGGTCAATATGCTTAATCTCAAGTCAAATCGCACTAAGTGGTCAAACTTTCCGGAAGGTCACCCATCCTCACACTACTCCAGCCCGAGCACGCTTAACTTCGCAGTTTTATCTAACCCCAGCACCACCTCACTTAACAAGCACTTGTTGATATATCTATGATATCAATCCTATTAAATCTTGTTGATGTCTAGGACTTAGTTCATGTTCATTAGTGTGATGAAATTTTGAAAAAATATTTCAAACTTCCCGATCATATTACGTATCATATTTTGAAAAAAAAAATCAAAAAAAAATTCAAAACCAATTTTTTTTTCTTTTACTAGTGGCGCACCTAGCAAATGGTGCGCCACTAGTAAGTTTGAATTTTTTTTCATTTTTTCCCCTCTAGATCTTAAAAGCTCCGCATCTTTCGTTCTGTTAGGTTTTTGGGGATTCTGAAAATGTTTAAATTCGGATGTAACTTTTCGAGTAGATGATTTTTCATATAAAAAACTTTTTCATCGGAGTTCGTATGCAAAAGTTATGCCCATTTTACAAATTCTCGAGAGATTTTGCAAAAAAGTCAAAAATTCATGTTTGTAAATTTTGCTAACAACTAGACCACATATCACATGGGAATCTTTTTTTTATATATTTTTTTGACATTTCTATCATTTTCTTTTTTTTCGAAACTGAAAAGGCGGTAACAGGGGGGGGGGGGGGGGTGGCATTTTGTGAATAAATTGTAAAGACATCAGAAAGTTAGTAATGGCGCACCACGTAACAGGTGCGCCATTAGTAACCCTGGTTACTAATGGCGCACCTGTTACGTGGTGCGCCATTACTAGTTTTGCAAAAAAAATAAAAATAAAATGTTTAGTAGTGGCGCACCAGTGGATAGTGCGCCATTACTAGTTTGAACTAGTAATGGTGCACTGTACCCAGGTGCGCCATTACTAGTTTTGAAAAAAAAGTAAAAAAAAATTTGTTAGTAGTGGCGCACGGAGTGTGTGGTGCGCCATTACTAGTTAAAACTAGTAATGGCGCACCGTGCCCTGATGCGCCATTAGTAGTTTTAGAAAAAAAAATTGCTAGTAATGGCGCACCGTGTGTCTGGTGCGCCATTAGTAATGAGGACACTAATGGCGCACCTGTATCTGGTGCGCCACTGCTATATAGCAGTGGCGCACCACATACATGGTGCGCCATTAATGTCCATATCAGCTATAGCCCTTTTCCTAGTAGTGTCATCCGAATCGGTGTCAAAGTTTGCATCGATGTAACCCTTTACGACGAACTCTTTATCACCTCCATAACCGAGAAATATTTCCTTAGTCCTCTTAGGTAACTAAGGATAATTTTGACCGCTGTCCAGTGATCCACTCCTTGATCACTATTGTACCCCCTTGCCAAACTCATGGCAAGGTACACAACAGGTTTGGTACACAGCATGGCATACTTTATAGAACCTATGGCTGAGGCATAGGGAATGACTTTCATTCTCTCTCTACCTTCTTCCGTGGTCGGGTTTTGAGTCTTACTCAACTTCACACCTTACAATACAGGCAAGAACTCCTTCTTTGACTGATCCATTTTGAACTTCTTCAAAATCTTGTCAAGGTATGAATTTTGAAAGTCTTATCAAGTGTCTTGATCTATCTCTATAGATCTTGATGCCCAATATGTAAGTAGCTTCATCGAGGTCTTTTATTGAAAAATTCTTATTCAAGTATCCTTCTATGCTATACAGAAATTCTATATCATTTCCAATCAACAATATGTCATCCACATATAATATTAGAAATGCTACAGAGCTCCCACTCACTTTCTTGTAAATACAGGCTTCACAATAAGTCTGTATAAATCCATATGCTTTGATCACCTCATCAAAGCGTATATTCCAACTCCGAGATGCTTGCACCAGTCCATAGATGGATCGCTGGAGCTTGCACACTTTATCAGCCCCTTTTAGGATCGACAAAACCTTCTGATTGCATCATGTACAACTCTTCTTTAAGAAATCCATTAAGGAATGTAGCTTTGACGTCCATTTGCCAGATTTCATAAATGCGGCTATTGCTAACATGATTCGGACAGACTTAAGCATCGCTACGGGTGAGAAAGTCTCATCGTAGTCAACCCCTTAACCTAGGAACAAGTCGAGCTTTGTAGACAGTGATATTACCATCAGCGTCCGTCTTCCTCTTAAAAATCCATTTATTCTTAATGGCTTGCCGATCATCGGGCAAATCCACCAAAGTCTATACTTTGTTCTCATACATGGATCCTATCTTAGATTTCATGGCCTCAAGCCATCTGTCGGAATCTGGGCTCATCATAGCTTCTTCATAGTTCCTAGGTTCGCCTTGGTCTAGTAACATAACTTCTAGAACAGGATTACCGTACCACTCTGGTGTGGATCATGCTCTGGTGGACCTACGAAGTTCAGTAGTAACTTGATCTGAAGTTTCATGATCATCATCATTAGCTTCCTCTCTAGTTGGTGTAGGCATCATGGGAACGGTTTTTTGTGATGTGCTACTCTCCAATTCGAGAGAAGGTACAATTACCTCATCAAGGTCTACTTTCCTCCCACTCACTTCTTTCGAGAAAAACACCTTCTCTAGAAAGGATCCATTCTTAGCAACAAAGATCTTGCCTTCGGATCTGTGATAGAAGGTGTACCCAATTGTTTCCTTAGGGTATCCTATGAAGACGCACTTCTCCGATTTGGGTTTGAGCTTATCAGGCTGAAGCCTTTTGACATAAGTGTCGCAACCCCAAACTTTAAGAAACGACAATTTAGGTTTCTTGCCAAACCATAGTTCATACGGTGTCGTCTCAACGGATTTAGACGGTGCCCTATTTAACGTGAATGCAGCGGTCTCTAATGCATAACCCCAAAACGATAGTGCTAAATCGGTAAGAGACATCATAGAACGCACCATATCTAATAAAGTACGGTTAGGACGTTCGGACACACCATTACACTGTGGTGTTCCAGGTGGCGTGAGTTGTGAAACAATTCCACATTGTTTTAAATGAAGGCCAAACTCGTAACTCAAATATTCGCCTCCACGATTAGATCATAGAAACTTTATTTTCTTGTTACGATGATTCTCCACTTCACTCTGAAATTCTTTGAAATTTTCAAATGTTTTAGATTTGTGTTTCATCAAGTAGATATACCCATACCTACTCAAATCATCTGTGAAGGTCAGAAAATAACGATACCCGCCGCATGCCTCAACACTCATCGGACCGCATACATCGGTATGTATTATTTCCAATAAGTCATTAGCTCGCTCCATTGTTCCAGAGAACGGAGTTTTAGTCATCTTGACCATGAGGCATGGTTCGCAAGTATCAAATGATTCATAATCAAGTGATTCCAAAAGCCCATCTGCATGGAGTTTCTTCGTGCGTTTTACACCAATATGACCTAAACGGCAGTGCCACAAGTATGTTGCACTATCATTATCAACTTTGCATCTTTTGGCATCAATATTATGAATATGTGTATCACTATGATCGAGATTCAATAAACCATTCACATTGGGTGTACGACCATAGAAGGTTTTATTCATGTAAACAGAACAACAATTATTCTCTGACTTAAATGAATAACCGTATTGCAATAAACATGATCTAATCATATTCATGCTCAACGCAAACACCAAATAACATTTATTTAGGTTCAACACTAATCCCGAAGGTAGAGGGAGTGTGCGATGGTGATCGTATCAACCTTGGAATCACTTCCAACACACATCGTCACCTCACCCTTAACTAGTCTCTGTTTATTCTGCAACTCCTGTTTTGAGTTACTAATCTTAGCAACTGAACCGGTATCAAATACCCAGGGGCTACTACGAACACTAGTAAGGTACACATCAATAACATGTATATCAAATATACCTTTGTTTACTTTGCCATCCTTCTTATCCTCCAAGTATTTGGGGCAGTTCCGCTTCGAGTGACCATTTCCTTTGCAGTAGAGGCACTCAGTTTCAGGCTTGGGTCTAGCTTTGGGCTTCTTCATGGGAGCGGCAACTTGCTTGCCATTCTTCTTGAAGTTCCCTTTCTACCCCTTGCTTTTTTCCTTGAAACTAGTGGTCTTGTTAATCATCAACACTTGATGCTCTTTCTTGATTTCTACCTTCGCCGATTTCAGCATCGCGAAGAGCTCGAGAATCATTTTCGTTATCCCTTGCATATTATAGTTCATCACGAAGTTCTAGTAGCTTGGTGATAGTGACTAGAGAACTTTGTCAATCACTATCTTATCTAGAAGATTAACTCCCACTTGATTCAAGCGATAGTAGTACCCAGACATTCTGAGCACATGCTCACTGGTTGAGCTATTCTCCTCCATCTTGTAGGCAAAGTACTTGTCAGAGGTCTCATACCTCTCGACACGGGCATGAGTCTGAAATACCAATTTCAGCTCTTGGAACATCTCATATGCTCCGTGGCATTCAAAAATGTTTTTGAAGTCCCGGTTCTAAGCCGTAAAGTATAGCGCACTAAACTATCAAGTAGGCATCATATCGAGCTTGCCAAACATTCATAACGTCTGTATCTGCTCCTGCAATAGGTCTATCACCTAGCGGTACATCAAGGACATAATTCTTCTGTGCAGCAATGAGGATAATCCTCAGATCACGGACCCAGTCAGCATCATTGCTACTATCATCTTTCTACTTAGTTTTCTCTAGGAACATATCAAAAAACATAGGGGAGCTACAACGCGAGCTATTGATCTACAACATAATTTGCAAATACTATCATGACTAAGTTCATGATAAATTAAAATTCAATTAATCAAATTACTAATGAATTCCCACTTAAATAAGCATCCCTCAAGTTATCTAAGTGATACGTGATCCAAATCAACTAGGGTCTTTTACATTTGTATCCCTAACTCAAACCCACTACTCAGATTTGCCCCTAATCGAAGCCTGCTCAAATTTGCCCCTCCGCCATTAGTTGCCCTTATAGAAATGCCCTTCTACGCCGTTACCATCCAGTCAAAGAGCTTTGACTGTCTCGAAAAAATAGCAAAAATATATTAAAAAACTGAAATTTTGTGGGATCGAAGGTACTCAGGTGCGCAAGGTGCATGCAAATTTTCATGCTATTTAGACATTCCAGGAGCTAGTGGGAAAGGAAAACAATAAATTTGTACGCATGTGAATAGTAAATTCAAAAAAATATCAAGAAAATTCAGAAAAATATGAATTTTTTTGGCATCCAAGATGCTCGGGTGCGTAGGGTGTGTGCAAATTTTTGATGTGTTTGACATTGTAGGAGCTCATGGAGAAAAAAACAAAATTTGGCTCAGAAAAAAACTTTAAAAAAATACACTATTTTGGTTTTTTTTGCTAGACCTCCTCGCATGTCATTTGATAACAAAATTTTGCACGCACCTTGCGCACCCGAGCATCTTGGATGCCAAAAAAATTCATATTTTTTTGAATTTTCTTGCTTTTTTTTGAATTTACTATTTACAGGCGTACAGATTTATTGTTTTCCTATGCCACGAGCTCCTCAAATGTCTAAATAGCATGAAAAATTGCATGCACCTTGCGCACCTGAGTACCTTCGATCCCACAAAGTTTCAGATTTTTTTTGCTATTTTTTTCGAGATGGTCAAAGCCCTTTGACAGGACGGTAACGGCGCAAAAGGGCATTTTTGTAAGGGCACCTAACGGCAGAGGGGCAGATTTGAGCAGGCTTCGAAATAAGGGGCAAATCTGAGTAGGTGGTTCGAGTTAGGGACAGAAATGTAAATGGCCCAATCAACTAACCCATGTCCGATCATCACGTGAGATTGGGTAGTCATCAATGGTGAACATCTCTATGTTGATCATATCTACTATATGACTCACGTTCGACCTTTCGGTCTCCAGTGTTCCGAGACCATGTCTGTACATGCTAGGCCCGTCAAGTTTAACCCAAGTATTCTGCGTGTGCAAAACTGTCTTACACCCGTTGTATGTGAACGTAGAGTCTATCACACTCGATCATCACGTGGTGCTTCGAAACGACGAACTTTAGCAACAGTGCATACTCGGGGAGAACACTTTTATCTTGAAATTCAGTGAAGGGATCATCTTATAATGCTACCCTCGTTCTACGCAAAATAAGATGCATAAAAGATAAACATCACATGCAATCAAAATATGTGACATGATATGGCCATAATCATCTTGTGCTTTTGATCTCCATCTTCAAAGCAACGTCATGATCTCCATCGTCACCGGCTCGACACCTTGATCTCCATCGTTGCATCGGGGTCGTCTCGCCAACTATTCCTTCTACAACTATTGCTAATGCATAGCGATAAAGTAAAGCAATTACATGGCGCTTGCATTTCATACAATAATTAAGAGACAACCCTAAGGCTCCTGCCGGTTGCTGATAAATTACAAAACATGATCATCTCATACAATAACGTATATCACATCATGTCATGACCATATCACATCACAACATGCCCTGCAAAAACAAGTTAGACGTCCACTACTTTGTTGTTGCAAGTTTTACGTGGCTGCTACGGGCTTCTAGCAAGAACCGTTCTTACTTGCAGCAAAAACCACAACGGTGCTTCATCAAGTTTGATGTTTTAACCTTCTTCAAGGACCGGCCATAGTCAAATTCGATTCAACTAAAGTAGGAGAAATAGACACCCGCCAGCCACCTTTATGCAAAACTAGTTGCATGTCTATCGGTGGAACCGGTCTCATGTACGTGGACATGTAAGATTGGTCCGGGCCGCTTCATCTTACAATACCACCGAACCAAAATAAGACGTTGGTCGTAAGCAATATGACCATCACCGCCCACAACTCTTTGTGTTCTACTCATGCATATCATCTACGCATAGACCTGGCTCGGATGCCACTGTTGGGGAACGTTGCATGGAAAACAAAAAAAATTCTACGCCCACGCAAGATCTATCAAGGAGATGCATATCAACGAGAGGGGAGAGTGTGTCTACGTACCCTCGTAGACCGTAAGCGGAAGCGTTTAGTAACGCGGTTGATGTAGTCGAACTTCTTCGTGCTCCGACCGATCAAGTACCGAACGTACGTCACCTCCGAGTTCTGCACATGTTCAGCTCGATGACGTCCTCGCCTTCTTGATCCAGCAAGATGATGTTTGCTTGAACTACGTCGGTATTTCCCCAAAGAGGAAGGGATGATGCAGCACAACAACGGTAGGTATTTCCCTCAGTGATGAGACCAAGGTTATCGAACCAGTAGGAGAACCAAGCAACACTATGTAAATAGCACCTGCACACAAAGAACAAATACTTGCAAGTCGACGTGTTAAAGGGGTTGTCAATCCCTTTCGGGTAACGGCGCCAGAAATTGGCACGTGGCCGGAGATAAATTGTAGTAGATTGGATAAATAGATCGCGGATAAAATAAAGTGCAGCAAAATATTTTTGGGTTTTTAGAAATATAGATCTGAAAATAAAAGTGGCAAATAAATAAAAAGGCAAATAGCAAAATAGATCTGAAAATATATGATGAGAAAATAGACCCGGGGGCTGTAGATTTCACTAGTGGCTTCTCTCGAGAAAAATAGCATACGGTGGGTAAACAAAATACTGTTGGGCAATTGATAGAACTTCAAATAATTATGACGATATCCAGGCAATGATCATTATACAGGCATCACGTCCAAGATTAGTAGACCGACTCCTGCCTGCATCTACTACTATTACTCCACACATCGACCGCTATCCAGCATGCATCTAGTGTATTAAGTTCATGGAGAAACGGAGTAATGCAATAAGAACGATGACATGATGTAGACAAGATCTATTTATGTAGAAATAGACCCCATCTTGTTATCCTTAATAGCAATGATACATACGTGTCGGTTCCCCTTCTGTCACTGGGATCAAGCACCGTAAGATCGAACCCATCACAAAGCACCTCTTCCCGTGGCAAGAAAAATCGATCTAGTTGGCCTAACTAAACCTAAGATTCAAAGAAGAAATACGAGGCTATAAGCAATCATGCATATAAGAGATCAAAAGACTCAAATAACTTTCATGGATCAAAACATAGATCTGATCATAAACTCAAAGTTCATCAGATCCCAACAAACACACCACAAAAAAAGAGTTACATCAAATAGATCTCCAAGAGACCATTGTATTGAGAATCAAGAGAGAGGAAGCCATCTAGATACTGCCTACGAACCCGTATGTCTACAATGAACTACTCACGCATCATCGAAGAGGCACCAATGAGGATGATGAACCCCTCTGTGATGGTGTCTAGATTGGATCTGTGGTTTCTGGAACTTGCGACGGCTGGAATTGATTTTCGTCGACTCCCCTAGGGTTTCTGGAATATTGGGGTATTTATATAGCAAAGAGGCGGTGCTGGAGGTGGCCGAGGTGGGCACAACCCACCTGGGCGTGCCTGGGCCCCCAGGCGCGCCCTGGTGGGTTGTGCTCCCCTCGGAGCCCCCCTCAGGTACTTTCTTGCCCCAACTTGTGTCTTCTGGTACAGAAAAAATCACCAAAAAGTTTCGCTGTGTTTGGACTCCATTTGGTATTGATTTCCTGCGAAGTAAAAAACAAGCAAAAAATAGCAACTGGCACTAGGCACTATGTCAATAGGATAGTCCCAAAGAATGATATAACGTTGCTATAAAATGATTGTAAAACATCCAAGAATGATAATATAACAGCATGGAACAATAAAAAATTATAGATACGTTGGAGACGTATCAGCATCCCCAAGCTTAATTCCTGCTCGTCCTCGAGTAGGTAAATGATAAAAACAGAATTTTTGATGTGGAATGCTGCCTAACATGTTCATCACATATTCTTTTCTTTGTAGCATGGACATTTGGACTTTTATATGATTCAAAGCAATAGTCTAGTTTTGACATGAAGATTTCAATACTCAAGCATATCAACAAGCAACCATGTCTTTCAAAATATCAACACTAAAGCAAGTTATCCCTAGCCCATTATGCTCAATCATTGATCCATTCATGAAACACGCTCGCATATTAGCTACACCCAATGCTCAAGTACGATCATAGTGCCCCTTAGTTGGTGCTTTATAAAAGAAGATGGAGACTCAAAATAAAATAAAAAATGCATAAAGTAAAAGAAAGGCCCTTAGCAGAGGGAAGTAGGGATTTGTAGAGGTGCCAGAGCTCAAAGCGAAAAAAAGTAGAGATAAAACATTTTGGGTGGCATGCTTTTCCTGTCAACGAAAACGATCGAGTAGTTCCCAATACTTTCCATGCTAGATATATCATAGGCGGTTCCCAAACAGAAAATAAAGTTTATTCCTTTTTCCACAATACTTTCACTTTCCATGGCTAGCCATATCCACGGGTGCCCTCCATACCAACACTTTCCAAGGAATTTATTATTTGACAACATAAAGTAAATGCATTTTTCATTTCGGGACTGGGCATCCCTAATACCTTTGCCGTAGTCTCGTGCAATGACAAGTGAATAAACACTCATCTTGAGAATAACACATCTAGCATGGAAATATATCAGCCACCCCCTACCGTTTCATGAGCGGTACGAGCACATAAAAGAGAAATTTATTTTGAAATTAGAGATGGCACACACAAATTTGCTTAGAACGGCACGGAAATACCGCATATAGGTAGGTATAGTGGACTCATATGGCAAAACTGGTTTAAGGATTTTGGATGCACAAGTAGTGATCATACTTAGTGCAAATGAAGGTTAGCAAAAGATTGAGAAGCATCCAACAAAGAAACGAAAAATCTCATAAGCGAGCATTAAGCATAACTAACACCGAATAATGCACCACAAGTAGGATGTAATTTCATTGCATAACTATTGACTTTCGTGCTTGCATAGGGAATCACAAACCTTAACACCAATATTCTTACTAAAGCATAATTACTCATCAACATGACTCGCATATTATATCAACATATCGCAAAACTATTACAAGGAATCAAGTTTATTTTGTCTAATGATCTTCATGAAAGTTTTTATTATATCCCTCTTGAATATCTATCACTTTGGGACTAGTTTAATGTGTTGCTTTTGATAGCTCAAACAAATCTAAGTGAAGAACATGAGCATAAAAATTTTCTTCTCTCAAAATAATTTAAGTGAAGCAAGAGAGAATTTCTAATTTTTTTTACTAACTCTCAAATAAATCTAAGTGAAGCATGAGAGCATTTTGTCTGTCGCTATGTTACTTGCCCGAGATTCGATCGTCGGTATCTTCATACCTAGTTCAATCTCGTTCCCGGCAAGTCTCTTTACTCGTTCCGTAATACATCATCTTGTAACTAACTCCTCAGTCATTTGCTTGCAGGCTTATTATGATGTGTATTATCGAGAGGGCCCAGAGATACCTCTCCGATTCTCGGAGTGACAAATCCCGATCTCGATCCATGCCAACTCAACAGACACCTTCGGAGATACCTGTAGAGCATCTTTATGATCACCCAGTTATGTTGTGACGTTTGATAGCACACAAGGTCCTCCGGTATCCGGGAGTTGCATAATCTCATAGTCGAAGGAATATGTATTTGTCATGAATAAAGCAATAGCAATAAACTGAACGATCAATATGCTAAGCTAACGAATGGGTCTTGTACATCACATCATTCTCCTAATGATGTGATCCTGTTATCAAATGACAACACATGTCTATGGTTAGGAAACCTTAACCATCTTTGATCAACAAGCTAGTCTAGTAGAGGCTTACTAGGGACACGGTATTTGTTTATGTATTCACACATGTATTTAAGTTTCTGATCAATACAATTCTAGCATGAATAATAAACCTTTATCATGAATAAGGAAATATAAAATAACAACTTTATTATTGCCTCTAGGGCATATTTCCTTCACATCCCTCTCGGATCCCTCTCATCTCTCTCTGTTGCTGTTCCCTGCGCACGTTTTGGTCGGAGCCGAGCTCCCGGCCATGGCCGTCATCGCCATGGGAGTTGCTCCCCTCGCTCCTATACAGGCGGGTGCATCTTGGTTGGAGCCGAGCTCCCGGCCATGGCCGCCGTCGCCATGGGAGCTGCTCCTCTCGCTCCTGTACAAGCGCGGGCACCCACACGCACACATGTGCGAGCACACGCGTTCACCCCTGCCCTCCACACACATTCAGCCCACTGCCAGGTGCACATGCATCCCCTTGCTCTACAGGCCATGTCATGAACCTCCTCTCCTATGGATCTGTGTTATTAGCATGCATCTATATGTGAGCTATTGGGCTAGTAATTTGTTTGATTATCATGGATCTATGTGAGCTAACTTGTGGAAATGAGAAGGAATCAGTACTAGGAAGAAATAGTGCATATATTTGTGAGTTGATTATTCTTATTATCATGGATCTATGTGAGCTAACTTCCTAAACAATTTGTTCATATATTTTGTTATGTTTTGATGATGCAAATGATGTCAATATTATCAGTTCCCATGCCTTTATTAATTTATAAATCTGTGCTGAATTTATATAGATGGATGGCAACGGCAAGACCCGAGATACGCTGATAGTGCAAGCTGCTGGTTTGGTTGCTATTTTGTGTGCCTATATGGCCACAATAACTACAAGGGCTAGAATTAGAAACTACCGTGCTCCAATTCGTTATGTTATGCTGAAGAGAGACGTAGCTAGGTTGTCCTTTGTTAGAAACTATCGTGCTACAAGGGCTAGAATTAGAAACTATCGTGCTCCAATTATGTCCAGATGCTTGCTATCTTTGGAAGTGGTATTGCTACAGGAAGGTATGCAATGATATCTAATGAGGCTCTTGGGGTTCCTTCAATGGTGGGAACCTCCTCATCATTTGTAAACCTTGAAGCTTGTGGTTATGAATTTGTTGTTGATGGGAATGAACCTGGCTTGAGTGCTACTGCTGCTGCTCATGGGAAGGAGCCATGTAAGGATGCTTCTAGCTCCACTGGAAAAGGAAGAGGGCTAGCTTGATGAGTGAAGAAGAAGTTTTGGTCATGAGCAACATGTCCGAAGCAGTCCTTGAAGTTGCTATTGCTATCAAGTCCACCAGAGAGGCACATCCTGAACTTTATGATGCTGTCATGGAGCTCCCTGGTTTTACCGAGGATGATCTGTTGATTGTCTTGGATTATCTCAATGAGAATGCCAACAGGGCTAGGAGCCACTCATTTGTGCAGATGAAGGAGACTCGTCGCACTTGTTGGGTCATGCACCACCTCTCCAAGGTCAACGGTGGAGTGCTCAAGGATGGAGTGCCCGTGCCCAAGGATGGACTGCCCGTGACCAGCGATGAAGTGCCCAAGGGTGGAGTGTGAGCAAATATGTGCTAATTCACCTAACGAAGCTGACCATATTTTATTGTATTTGGTCAGAAAAACCATGCCCCTATATATGTGAAGGAATGTAACATGGACCTTATGTTATGTTCCTTTGTTGGACTGTAATGTGGACAATATTTATTTGTGGCTATCTAATATGTGAACTCTAGGATGTGCTGGACTGTAATATGGATCATATGAATTTGTGGCTCTAGAATATGTGGACTCTTAAGATGTACTTGCACTGGATACCTGATTTATGTGCACTCTCTATTATCCTGATGCATTTTTTAGCTATTTTGTGCCATAAATTGCTTATGTGTATATAAACCGCTTATATATTCTTTTATTACTTCAATCAGCAAAGATATCTAGTTTGGAGTGCATGTCACTAAAATTATATTCTAATTAATTTACATACATGAACAAGCACCCTAGAGTCAAATTCCACATCATACAACTTACCAAACAACATATGTTGTATGCTGCATCTCTCATGCAACCACAGGTGCAACAAACCAAACAAAATCTGAGCTGAGCCTGTCTCGTCTCATGCAGTACACCAAACACACATTTCAACTCATTTTTGCATGAGCTCAACCAGGCCAGCCCCAACCAAGCTCCTTCATGCAATGCATGGTAGATGGACCCAGGCAACCAAACATGCCCTAAGCAAATACGCAACACGTTTCCTTCCACGGAAAGGCAGGTCCGCATCAAGCGCATGCACAAGTCTTCGCCTTCGCCTCTCCCACACGCCGCCTCCTCCTCCAATGCCTCTCCCTCCCATGGTCCCCCGCCACGCCGAGGGGTCACGGCATCGCTGAGATGCGGGCCAACGCGCCGCCACCTACTGCGCCCTTGGCCTCCTCCTCCCCTGCCCCTTCCCCCTCTTCGGCAGCGGCGATCTCTTTGAGTCGGGTCCCTCGCCGCTCGTCTTCCTGCCCCTGCTTCTGATCCGGGGCGGCGGCATGGACCTCTCCCGTGTCGGCTCAGCTCCGCTCGCTCCCTCGGCCTCCTCCCCCTGACCCCAGCCCCTTCCCGCCCCGAGGTACCATGTTGCTCCCTCCCTCCCCGCCATCCACCCTTCGTTATGTGTTGTATCCAGCGATAGATATATGTGTACTATATTAAAAGCCTTATCACTTATGTTCTCATATGGAGAATCTAGGTTTCATTCAGGCCTTGCGTGTTATTCAGTTTCAAACTATCTTGCCTAAATTCAGGTCTGGTTTTGTGCGTGATTATTTACATTTCAGGCTTTAAGGATTGTTCGGTTCATGCAACGTGTTGTTCCAGTAGTTCATGATGATAAGGTCTGACTCCATGATATACTAGCATTTTACTTTTAATGCCAATGGTAGCAGGTCAATGAACCATTGGTGTACAACATTTAAGCAAGCAAATTTTATGCATTTTCATTTTTAGCACATAGTATTGAGTATGTTCTAACTGCGCAACTCGAGAGAGTCCATGCCAACGTAACTTTTACAATTCTCTGAACTCTTATGAAATATGCAGCAGGACTCGTTACAGTGTGTTGCCTTTGAATGAGAGCTACAATATTTCTTTTGTAGCAGCATGGGTACCAGTTTTTGTTATCCCTGATCCTTCCAAACTAAAGCTTAGAGAGATCAGAATGTTACATTCTCAAGGGCGCCGAGGAGTGAACTACTCAATTCAGTTCTATAAGAATCATACTGAAAAATCTTCTCGCATTATCAGGTATTACACAATTTTTACATTTGCATCAAGTAGCTAAACTGAACACTGAATAAACACACCATAGTTAATAAACCAATTTTAACTTGAAAGAGCATTTTGTAACTGAGGATATTGGCACTTAGATGATGGTCTCAAAAGCAAATGGATTTTTTATTCAGCTTAGACAGTGGCAATTCTTATACCGATTGGTGTTATAGCAGGCTTATACTAATTTCACATGGTTTTAACTTTTACGATCCCCTAATTATGGGAGCAAATAAATTAGTGCTTTATAGGTTTCAGTGATCAAATTATTTAGTTAGTATGTGTATATGTTATTTTCTTTTCAGTTTGACAAGGAACATGCCTATGGTATCAGACATGATTATGGAAAAGAAGGAAAACAAATGGGAGTCTCCTATTTAATGCACATAACTCAAAAGGGTCTTGGAGTTGTTAATAAATTTCACTTTCTTTTTACAGAGTGATAGCTCTTTCACATGGTTGAAAGCTCATATATGTGACACGTGGTTTTGGTGAACTGGTTGCCCTTGTCGACATTTTAGGTATAATATTGTTCTTAGTACCCTTGTAGATAACACTTAATAGAGTAAATAAATACCTATTTTCAATTGCTACTCCGAAAGTTCTGTTAGCATTAGTTGCCTCGAAGTGCATGTCGATGGAGATTCTGCATGTCGACGTGTTAAAATTCTTGGGATGACCTAAATGGAAATTGTTGAATTCAACCAAATGCAAGAAATTTACTGGGTGCATGTCGATGGAGATTCCGCTCACCCTTTCAATTAATTATTTGCTATTTAATCATGTCTTCATGTTATGGAATCAATTATAGGAGAATATGACCCCTCTTGGTTATTTGCATGTGGAGCAAAAAGGTATATGTTGTATTCTCGAACACCTACCAGTCTATATTTGAAACAGATAAGCTGACCACTTAGTTATTTGTCTTGTGTTGGATGCTCTAGAATCAAACAATTTTATGGTTTCCTTTCCATGAATGCATAGTATTTTTCTGAAGTTCTTTTTGCCTATCAAATATGCAAATTTACACATTGTTATTATGCTACTGTGCAGTTTGCACAGTAGCTCCAGCAGTCTGGTATTGAAAGTTGTATATTATGCTTTGTATCTTTCCAGTATGATGTTGTCTTTTTTCATGGGTATTGTGTTGTACTATAAATGATGTATTGGCAAATGTTTGTGTGAATGCCTCTTTATTGCAAGGTCATGTTGATTGATAAATGTTTCCTCCTATCTTTCTTTGTACATGATGATAGGTCCTGCAGCTCATGGAAAAAATATACTACTATATTAAACTGGCTAAGCAAGAGCTCACCTGGTGCAATTCCAATGGTGGACGAGCGGTTCTCACAGGTTGCCATGTTTTTAGCTTCTATGGTTGCCACGTTTCCCTTTCTTTTCTATTTTTTTTTTACCATTTTGACCTTTCCACTTCTTATATTCAGATGTTTTAGCCATTGAAAATATGTATAAGAGAAATTAAAGCGGATAAACTTCAGCACCTCTTATGTGTTTGTAGTGTGAGCCGTGAGCTCTTCCGTGACCGTTTTTAACATAGTTCACTTCTGGTTTTGTACTGTGTTTAGACCACTCAAAAAATAAAACGCTATAGCACCGCTAATAGCACGTTCTAGCGTTCTGAGCAATGCCTCGCTAGATAATTCTGTGTACATAAGTGACGTGTGCCCATTTTTTCTCAGGCCCACTCTTGATTATTTTAACACTTGCACTCCCAGTTTTGTAGTGTGTTTAGACCACTGAAAAAAATAGCACGCTATAGCACCGCTAATAGCACACTCTAGCATTTTTTCTCCTGTTCACTCATGGTTCTTTTAACATAGTTCTCTCACGGTTTTCTATTGTGTTTAGACCAGTGAAAAAATAGCACGCTATAGCACCACTAATAGCATGTTCTAGCATTCTGAGCAATGCCTCGCTAGATAATTTTGTGTACATAATCAATATTTGTCTGGTTTTTTCTCTAACTCACTCTTAGTTTTTTTTAACACGGTTCACTCCCAGTCTTATAGTGTGTTTAGACCACTGAAAAATAGTACCCTATAGCACCGCTAATAGCACGCTCTAGCGTTCTGAGCAATGTCTTGCTAAATAAATCAGTGTATAATTTCTCGCTAATAGTGTATTTTAAAGGTGGTGCTATTTTGTTATAGTGTGCTATTTTTTCCATTGATTTAGACTAGATTAGATGTTTCTCATGGACTCTCGAAACTGGACAGGTCCCACCCTATCACTTTATGCTCTCGCATCGATCTGCGCAACCGCGTCTTCTTTTCTTCTTCATCATACTGTTCAGATCCAACCATCCCTATGCATCAGAAGCGTTGGCTGTCTCGTGGCCGTTGAACCACGCCCATACTCTCCCCATGGAAGCTGAGCACCGCATGCCCCAACCTCCCCCAATCCACCACACCTACCCTGACTGGCTATGGGAGCCAGCAACCGCCGGCATGGATTTCTTGGGATAGGTTGCGTAGCATCATGGCCTCGCACCCGACCTCACCGTCGCACTCTCTATGCCAATGCCTCTCCTCGCTGGCTACGGGAGCCAGTGCCACGAAGTTGGCAACCTCGTCGTCCTCCAGTACCCGACACCCCTCCATTGATCGCCGCCGATTTCACCTACCTCGCCCACCCTACCTCGGTTGTCTCCCTGACTCCCCAGCTCCAGCGCCTTGCCCCGGTCACTTCCACCTTGCCGACCGCCTCCACTACATCGTAACTACCACGTCCCCGACTTCAACTCTGCTAACCCCTTCCTCCTATTCGACCACATGCGGTTTTTTCCTCGCTGGGACCTGCGTCACTACTTCCTATGTGTTTTGGTGCAAGTAATGTTTGGCCAGTTTCAGAGGCTGCAAATTTTCAGATTTTGTTGGATATACATTTAAATATGTTGATTTCCTAAGAAATAAGGCGTGCACACATGTTTAATTTGATACTTATCCCTTGTGGAATAGTATATTTTAGGGATTTTTATTTCTGTGCCCCTGGTTCGTTAGTTGTACTCATTCATCCCCACGCTCTTAACTTTTGCTCCCTTTTCCCCACTCCCTTGCCCGAATCCCTCAGAACAGGTTACAACGGACATTGGCGTCGGGTCAATGCCTTTAACCATTAACTCTGACGAGTGGGGCCGCGTAGGGCCGAGTCCACCTTTGACCGTTAACTCTGACGAGTGGGACCGCTCCCGCGCCGCCTTGGACGCACCCGTATAGTGGTTTCGTATGCTGACCGTACAGTGGTATTCGTATACGTGGGCGCATGCAACTGACCGCGGTCGTGGGGTAGCACGTGTCCATGGGACATGCCCGAAACGTCCCATCGTATAAAGAGGGGGAACCACCTCCCAGCGCATCGCCCCTACCATTTCCCCCAAATCTCCTCCCTGCCGCATCGTCTTCCTCTCCCCCACCATGTCGTCTCGCTCTCCTCCACTGCCTCCACCGCACCGTCTCGCTCTCCCCCACCGCATCCTCTTCCTCACCTTCATCGCCTCCATCTGTCCGATGGCGGACGCTCGTGGCGACGCCGGCGCAGCGGCCGGAGATGTAGTGGAGCTGCAGGGCGCGGTGACCGCGGATGAAGTGAAGGACGTTGGCGGCGTCCACGGCGGTGCGGGGAAACTCGCAACCGTTGCGGATGTGGAGAAGGAGGTGGCAGGCTCCGCCTCAGCATTGCCGGAGCAGAAGGTGACGGCGTCGAGCGGCACAGTCCATCCAGATACGCATCCTGGCGAGGAGAAGGTGGTACAGGAGGTACTTCCATTTGCTTGTACCCTAGTTGCAATCCCTATTTAGATTGTAGAGTTAGTCCCTAGTTTCATTGGTTGGATTGTGATTCGTAGGGTAGTACAGATGGTTAGAGTAGTTGGTTTGAGGGATGGGGTTTTCTGTATGGGGGGATGGGGGTTTTTTGTATGGGTTTTTTTGGATTACATTCGTTGCAAAAATGCTAGACAGATCTTAATGAGAGATAGGGATCTCTGCGCTTAAATGCTACACGGGATTATTAGATTTGTTTTTGTATGCTACACAGATTGGAGTTTTGAATGCTACAGACATGTATGCTTAGATTTGTTTTTGAATGCTACACAGATTGGTGTTTTGAATGTCATATGCCCAAATGGAATGCATTAATTTTGATTAAGAACTTACTTGATTCATCAATGTATAAATTTGTCCACAATATGTAGTTATATTAGCTTTGGTGTTCAATATGTGTGCATGACAATGAAAAATGCAAATAGAATCATATTATGGATAATATGATCAAGGGTTCCCTATGATCAATGTGTCATGTGTGCATATCTAAATTATCAGTTGGCTTCTGTATTTACTAGTAATGGATGTAATTGTATATTCAGCAGGATGCTTCTGTGGGGAATAAGAGGAAGATGGCCCTTACTGGGTTCGACCTGTATGATCCAGAGTATAGTGACGACGAAGAATATGAGGTAAGCCTACTTGAAATTTAGATTGTTCATTTAGTTCCTTTGACATGGTGTATATGAATCTATAATGTATTAATGTAATTCATTCATGTGTGCAGTATGATTCTGGAGAAGATGTGTACAAGGGCAACGTCGCATCCTTCACTGCGAAGGAGGTGGAGAAGATCAAGGCCAAGGGAGTTGCTTTCTTCTACAACCGCAAGATCAAGAAGTGGCACTGCCCCTACTGCACCACCAAGCCAAAGCCAAAGGATGGCCGCTCCGATCACCTTCTGTCTCATGCAGAGGATGCAGCGATTCGCGGGGAGGACTACAAGATCAGGGGCCAGCATGCTGCCCTCGCGAAGGCCCTGACTCCGGTGTGATGTGATGATGTTTTATCTTTGGGATACTTTTGGTAAACTGAATGTGGCTGTTTGGTAAACTTTGTGTGGTGGTATCTAAACTTTGTGTGTGATCTATGATAGTAATGTATTATGCTATCTATAGTTGTCTGTCCTTAAATTTGCCTGTGGTGTATGGTATGTTTTGTTTAGATGTTGTGAGCTATGAGTTTAGGTGCTGCAATGATCACACATGCTGTTTCAGTGTTGCTTCACTAATCAGACATGCTGCAAAGAATAAGAAAAAAGAGCAAATAGTCCATCATTTTATCAAATATTCCAATAACAGAGCAAAAAACAACATTTGAATGAAGATGTAATGATTTTTGTAATAAAGGAGTATTATCCTAATTATTTGTCTCATGTTTATTAATCAAATGCATTCTTTTTCCCACCAGCATGTCTCATTATCCGATGTTTTGAACTGACATTCGACAGGACAGTATAAATTCAAAAAAATGCAAAAAAAAAAAAAAACCTTGGCAACCTATCTATGTTTGTGTAGGAGATCATGTGTGCAAAATTTGAGGTGATTTAGAGGAGGTCAAAGAAATTTGAATTTGAGAAATATGCTCCAAATGAGCTCCCAGGATACGGTAAACAGCCCCATTTGTAATCAAGTTTTTTTGGACCTACTCTAAATGAGCCAAATGTTTTTTATTAACACCTATTCAATCTATATAGTGTAGATTCGAAGTCTCACTATTTTTTGAATTAATCTTCATATTTTTACATTTTCTTTTGAAAAAATATGCTTTAATATAAAAACTATTAAAAACACGTTTAAAATATGAAAATGGAAAACTAAGTTCAGATCCTTCTTATTCACTTTGAAATAAAGCTTTGGTGATTTTTTTGATTTTTTTTAAATTTTTCAAAAACAGAAGGTAATCCTACCTCCTCTCCTTGAACTCTATGAAATGTTGTAGGTGATAGCTCATATGTGTGAAGGTTTTTTCATTAAAATTACCATAGACCAAGTTTATGATTTTTGGTTGGTAACATGTCACATAAGACAACATTGTGCGCAGGCTTTATATTTTTTTGATTTTTTTTAAATTAATGGTGCTCATTTGACCTTGATCATGCCAGTTAGGTTTTTTTTTTTAAATGTCCGTATACCAAGTTTAGTATTTTTCTTCGTTAGTGTGTCTTATAAAATGACGAATGGCGAAGGTTTAATATTTTTTCAATTTTTTTTAAATTAGTTATGCTCAGTCAAAGCCTTGAAAACTCCGTTGACCAGCTCAAAACCCCTCTAAACCCCGCGGGGTTTCGCCTAACCCTAGCTCCGAACGTCAGCAGTCCGATCATACCCTGGCGCCAAGCGACAACCCTCAGATGTGGTCTTCTAGAAGGAATTCGGTGCGCAGGCTGCGTGCAGGCTCCGCTTCGTTGGATCACATGGACGGCTCCGCATCGTTGGATCGTGGGGCAATCCGTGGGAGGCGATCCTGTTGGTTGTGCTCGGCTGCTCGCCCACCACTGACTCCATGAAAAAAAACATAGTTATTGGGCCCAAAAGGAAACCAAGCTCTGGTTGGGTCGTCGAATTGCGTCGTTTTTTGCATCGTTTGCTCTGTTTGTTGTGAACGTGCTGGCTCTGTTTTTTTTTGCATCGTTTGAAATTACACAACAATTGACATTGCCTAGAAAATTTAGTTCTTTTTGTTCAATACAAATGCAAAATGACCAAATTTATAAGGGCCAAATTTATTTTTATCATGCAAAATGGGCACAAACTATTCAAAAATTGTCTCTTTTTGTTCATATAATATAAATGACCACGGATTCCCACGCGTGTAATTAGCTTCTTTTTCTTCTTCTTTTCAAATCATGGTTTCCCATGCGTGTACACTCCCGATGCCGCGGTGGGTGTGAAAACAAGCTACTTCACATTTGACCCCGTTATTGCCACGGCAAAATAACACGTAGCACTACGGCTATTTAAGCCACCCTCTGCCTCTGCCATCCCTCATCCATCTCCCATCCTCTGCCATCTGCCCTTCTTGCTCTTCGACCCCTTCTCCTTCTTCTGCACATCCCTCAGCCATGCAGTACACCGGACCAACCTACCGCTTCCCACCCACCGTACCGGAGAGGCTCTACCCTACCGGCGTGTACGTTGAGCGCACACTACGTGTGTGGGCGATATCAAGGTGGAGGACCGCAAGGAACTTCACCGAGTTCTTCCTCGCGGCCGGCTACCGCCACCTCCCGCAGGGATCTCCAACGATGTTCCGCGTCGAGGAGGTCATCCAAAACGGGGTGGTGGTTGCTCTCCTTGCCCACTTCACCAACACATTCGACGCCTTCTACCTCCTCGGCCGAGTGTTTTGGTGTGGCTGCGAGTTCATCGATTTCACCACCCACAACATGTTCACGGAGTGCACCAACATCTTCCCCACCGCGTCGCGCATGCACACTCTTCCGTACCCCATCGACAACGCCCCGGAGGAGCAGTGAAGGGCGCCCGGAGGAGGAGCGAGGTGGAGAAGGCGACGGCTAGGGTTCTAAACCCTCTATCTATTTTTTTAGTCTATGTTATGTTAAGTTGTAATTGAACTATGTTGGAGATGCTATGGGCTTGTTGGCCCTTTTATTAAGTTCTATTATTAAGTTTTCTATCTATTCTATTATTAAGTTCTTCCTAGTTTGAATTATGTGATTGTGCTATGGGCTTGTTGGCCCTATCTACATATTTGTTGATTGTTTTCTTAGAGAGCTCGCTTTGTTAGTAACCACCTAGTGCATGCAGCCACAACGAACCCATCTCTTTTTTTTACACAAGCCACAAATATGTAGCCACCTAGCTAGTGCATGCAGCCACAAAAATATAAAACATATTGTTCAATTTATTTGTCGTAGCAAAACGGGTGCAGATGCGAGTGGATCGAAAAGGCTGAAACTGATCGTAAAAAAAACGATGCTCTAAATCAAGGAGACAAGCGTGCGAGAAGAGAGGAACCAGCGGCAGCGACCGTCGCTGCATCTGTGGCGGCTGGCGTGCACGAAAGCGGCTCGGTTAGTGCATCGTGGCGGCACGCATCGGCGCATGCAAGCTCGGTCGGCGCATGCAGGATCGGTCGGCGCATCGTGGCGGCGCGCATCGACGCATGCAGGCAGGCTTGCTGGGTGCATGCATAACAGGCTTCTATCGTGGCGGTGCGCGCAGGCGTTTAATGCAAGGGGCGGCCCAACGAAACCATGTCCCAACGGTCGACCAGCGACACCGCCCAACGCGGCCCCACTTGTCAGGTCCAACGGACGCCACAGTCCAGCGCGGCCCCACTCATCGAAGTTAACGGTCAAGCCATTGACCCGACGGCAACGTCCGTTGTGACCTGTTTTGAGGGTTTCGGGCAAGGGAGTGGGGAAAACTGAGCAAAAGTTAAGAGCGCGGGGATGAATGAGTAGAGCTAAGGAGCCAGGGGCACAGATGTAAAAAAACCCTATATTTTATAGTTAGCTTACAGAGCTTGCTTGACTAACATACTTGTTTTATCATCTTAAAAATGTTGTCAAATATTGCATCAATGAAAGTCCATGAGCAAACTTATGATAGACATATATAAGGGAAAAATCCCATGAATTCTTTTCAAATTGGTCACTCAATTTGGGACTATAACATAGATGATAGACATTAACCATTGCACTAAATATACTTTGTACCTTGATCTATGTTGTATGTTGATGCAATGGTTCAGCGGGAGTTCAATTAATTAGTATCTACATCCCGACTTCGAACTCCAATTTTAATTACATAATTTGTCAGGAGGAAGGGACAACAAAACACATGTTCCAACATAGAAAGAAGGAAACATGCACTACTACTATGAGCCATACGAGGTTGATGAAGGGCAATACTAACATCTTTTCCATTGTTTACCAGCTAAGCACAATTTTGAGTAAAAACTAGAGGCTCTTCTGGAGCATCAATTTTTTCCACTTTAGCTACTTCATGGATTTTTTTATTTCGGAGGGTCTGGTTGAATAAGGATTGGGATGAATATGCGAGCTCCATTTCATTAAGGATTGGGATGAGTATGCGAGCTACATTTCATTCCCGCATACAACAAAATAAACATTTATAGTATGTAACCAGAGAAGTTTTGACTACTTGACGCTTTGCACAATGTAGTAAAGGTACTATATACTTGGTCATATGTTACAGTTCAAATGCTTGAAAGGCTCATGATCTCATCTTTTGGACGCGGAATTTCAAGTGAAAGGAATGTTCATGATATGTTGTTCTGAACACAGTGTCCTCTTATGTACAAAGAGTTCATTATCGATGCTTGGTAGCTTTACAGGTCCAAAGGAGCTGATAATGTTCTACTAATTTGTACCGTGTTACCTGATCGCCATATCAGATGAACGCTGGAAATATAGGAAATACTTGGCATGTCAGCTTTAGTTGAGGTTAGTGAATTGTTTTCGCATTATCCCTTCAACTCTCCTTTCTTAATACACTGAGTACTTCTATTTGCTTTTACAGAATAAATCAAATGTGTCTATCGTATACTAAGTTGATAGAATTCACATGTTTGTCATGTTGTTGAAGGTGCGTTATTAAAGGGGAATGCACGATACATAACATTCATATATAATACTTTCCAACATTCGGCATCATGAGCAAAGTGAATAAGTGCAAAGGAGAAATCACAGGAGGATAATATGTGTTGACAGCTACCAAACTATAAAATCTGGTTATTTTCACTTTAAGAAGTGTATAACCTTTTAGTCCAATGTTCGCTTCATTGTACTCCTCCGTTCATCTTTATATGTATGTAATCGACCCAACAATTTGTACTCTTTTTGACAGTTCATAATCTTCTCGCGCTACTTAGTAAAACTGAACAACATAAACTAAAGAACGAGCAACCAACAAATTGAGCTACAATTTAGCCAACAACGGGCTCATACTTGGCGCGCCGCGCCTCCCGCCTGCTAGTAGATCCTTACATGATGATGTGTTTTGTAGCTCATCGAAAGCTCACCTTGTTTGTTGTGGTGGAAGCCGGAAATGCTAGAAAAGAAATGATGCAAAAGAGTGAGCAGTGGTATGTTCTTGCTCGCTTGCTCTCAAGTGTTTGCTTATTCGCGGCAGTGAGCGCAAATCAAATAGTGGGCTTTTGGTTGATGATAACCTTTTATCGTCCACCCAAGTACGCGCTCTGAATGTAGATAAGGCAGTCATTACATTGTGTTTCTTGGTAATCTCATTGTGACGTGCGCTCTAGGTTCCAGCTCGAGCTGCTGCTGTGGCGGCTGCTGCACGTGTGATTGTCGGATTGCCACTGCATGAGAGGATCAACCTGCCATCCAATTCAGAGGACTTTGTCTCGATCCACGGGAGCAACCTGCACGGGCCAGTTGTGGATGAGCTCGAGGAGGTGTTCTACGAGGAGGTTGGTGCTGCATTTTCCGAGACGTGGGTGTCGCCGTCTTGTGTCAGTTGGGCTTGAAGCTTTTGAGTTTGAATTATGCGCAGGAATTCGACCCCATAAAGTACATTATGCCACCTATTTCGATAAGGTCAGTGTGTCAGTTATTATCACCACAGTGCATGCTATACAAATTGCATCCCCAAATTAACCATGTTTAATGATCAACTATCCTGAATTCCTTGCCAAAAACATCATCTGGGAGGAATATTTAGTTTTGATTTCCTCTTGTCATGATATTAACAACACATCCTTGCCTTTAGCACAGATATTGAACTGGTTAATATATATGATTTGCTTACTTCATCAACCTATGTATGAACATTTTGTATAATATTTTTAATTGGTCAACATACTTGTAGATCTGTTTTTTTAGACAAAAAATAAAATAAACAATGGAATCTGCTTATGCTGAGAGCTGTAGATATATTGTGCTCATACCAGTAGAATATGCTCGAGATGTTGAAAATGGCCAGAATCACACTTCTTGCTTTCTGCCATACTAACACACTTGGTTGTGTAATCAGAGCCCATATGTGGTTGCTATGATTGTGTGTCAGAGCCTAATTAGCTAGGGGATTAGTTAATGGTTGTGTGTTGGAGTCTAACTAGCTAGGGGATTGATTATTTACCACCACCTCCTGGGCCAAGAGCCGACAAGGCGACGGAGCAAGGCATCTCAAACATAAATATTGCCTTAACTTCTTGTTCAGAAGGTTGATCTTAATTTCTTGATATTCTCTATTTCATACTAATAACTAAGATTCCCTCCCCAAATTAACCCGACCAGTTTGCTACGTAGCCAACTCTTACTTGAATCGATCCATGTCAGCTCATGTTCTCAAATCGGTCAAGAGGTTATTGTGTGTTCAGTCTTATCTACAGGTTAATTATTTTGTTCAAGCCAACAGTCTTCTCTACGTATATCTAACCACATAGGGAGTTCTTACATGTTTATAGTTGAATTGATCTTCATACATGTGACAGGTGCATGAGGTACCATGCAAGCAAGCAGGCCGGCCGCGATCATGCTGCAGGGGCTGAGTATATTTCTATCTCTGTAAGACAGTTTAAGTCTGTCTTAGGACGCGAGGAAGTATGCCTTTACTTTTGGACACTGCCATGTGCCATCCATTGCTTTTGAATCACTATCATCGTTCATGTAACTCTAAGAATACATTCTCTGAGTGTGTTGTTTTTGCACAACTCTATCTTAAAGTTCCAGCTAGGAACTTGCACGTGCCAATAGTAAACATGCACCTGTGGTAGAGACAAGAAAGTGGAAGGGGCTTGTCCATACCGGGCAGCACCCCAACTTCCTCTCAGGAGACCCGCAGTGACGGGCCTTAACCACTAGTTTTCATTACGGTGGTAACAAATGCTACATTGTCAGGGGCTTCCTCCGTCACCGTCGTCCGGCGGCTCCCCTCTGCTGAAGACCTCAGTTGTCGGTGGTGAGGGGGTTCGTCGGATCCACGCATGTGGATAGTTTTAGGCCGAAGTAGCTTAGTTTTTAGCTTGTTCATCGTCTTGGCTTCGACGGTGGCGATGGCGGCGCTGAATAAAGTTTCTTTAGATCCTACTTCGACAAGGCGATCGGTCCTATGGATGGGGTTGGATTTGGAATCCAGTTTGTTCAAGCAAGGATGCTGCTGCGGTGGCGTAATCCTCATGGTGGACCTATGTCCTCGGGCTCTGCCATTGCGACGGCATTTGCTCCAGCACCGGCGCGGAGCTTAGGAGGTAGTCCAAAAGTGGATGCAGATTGTGGTCTTCATCGGCAGCATGTGGAAGATGGTGGATCGTGTGCTGAGTTTGTGGTACGTGGATGGTAGGTATGATTTCCTCCTCTGGCGTCTTAGTCATGTGAGGGTGCCAGATCTGGAATTCGATGGCGTGTCCAGGGTGTTACCCCGGTCTGATTCGTTCAACGGTAATGGTTTCGCCTTTGACGAGGCACCTTGGAGGTCCGCAAAGCTACATATCAGCGATGGAGCCGCGTCCAGCTCGGGTGTGGAGGTGATCCGTCATTTTTTATTCTTTGATGGTTGCTGTGGTGGTGCTAGAGGCAGGTGACGAGCGTTGGTGTCAAGCTCAGAGATTTCTTCAGTCTTGTTTGTAGTTTTACTTCTTGGTTGGTGTTTCTTCGGCTAGCGTTCTGCTATTTATTTTAGTTTTACCAGGTTGGTATGTACGTGTCTTGTACTATGATTCTTATGATATAAATGAGACATCTATTACTATGAAAAAAAGATGCTACGTCGAAGTAAATTTAATATGCATCAGATGTTAGTACAGTAGCATATATGGCATATTTTTCTCAAAAGTAAACTAAACCAAAAAAAAGAGATAAATAGAATCATATGCTCCCATGATATTTTTAGGGCACGTAATGTTCGCTGGACAGTTTTAGGAAACAAATCGGAATCCAATGCGTTTGTCACATGCAAACTACTACCTGTGGACAGAAGACAAATCCAACCATCGAAAGCTTTCTCATCCAACGGTGGTGGGCTAGTCTGATGCAGCGATAGGCATTGCCTAGTAAAGCGAGTGGTTCAAAAGATGTAGTCGACGGCGGACTATGGAAAAAATTCTTGAGTTTCTAATCCTACGAATCAAACAATAACCACAGAAAAAATTCCTAAGAGCATCTCCAACCGGCGCGGTATAATTCTTTTACAATGTCAAAATAGTTTTTTTGAGCATGAGAGTGACGAAGAGGTTTTTCAGATGCACAAAAACACGGCGCCCAATCCGACGGCCCCACCTGCACCAGCCCGCGCGCACAATCCGGCGCCCCAAATTTGCAGCCAGCAGCCCGCACGTACACCCGTGCGCTAAAGTTTTTTGTGCGCGCTCTATTTTACAGCGTCTGCTGGAGCGTTGTTTTTTGTTGGAGATGCTCTAAGGATTGAACTCCATTTTTCTATACTCCTATATAGTGTAAGAAGATCGCTTCTCCCTAAATCCCGGCCGGTCTTCGCCCCCTCTCCCTTCCTCCTACCTCGCCGTTGTCGGGGGCGGCGGGGACTCATGGCCCTCCTGTTCGGGTGGTGCTGGCGCGGGCCCGTGCCCCGGACCAGAGCGTGGAGCTGGTGCCAGGCAACAAGGCGGTGCGGCGGGCAGAGGCGGAGCTCCGGTGCCTCTGCTTCTCCGCGACGGGTGGCCTAGTGATTGAGTGTGCCTGGCTCCCCAGGAACGGCGGCGGCGCGACCAAATATGTGGCCTGACACCGCAGCCAGATCGAGGGCCAGGCGACGCGGGCCGAGGACGGCACGGGCTGCAGTGTCGCAGCAGCGGTTGGTCGGTGGGCAGGCTGGCTGGATCTCTAGGTGCTACGGCAGCTGGACGGCGGTGGGTAGCGCAGATGGGCTCCCCGGTGATCTTTCTTGGTGGTTGGCGGCGGTCCTTGGGATTTCCCTTTCTGGCAGACGAGCATGTGTTGGTGGCCTCGCGTGGAGCTGCGCCGGCCGGCAAGGTGGGGCGACACAGGGGGTGTGCAGTGGGGAGGTAGGCTGGAGGGATGGGAGGCGCCGACGAGCTTGGGCCACCCATCACCGGCACGGGGGTGTTTCGGTCGTGGATGCGTCTGCTCCCCCTCCCCCCTTTCCCCTGCCGTGTGCGGGCTGACGCAGCTCCGACGTTCCTCGAAGCGGGACGTATGCCGCGGTTTTGGTGGTTGTGTGCGTCCTTTGGACCAAAGCCGGTCATTTTCGCCGGTCTTGGGGTGTTTGGATGCAGGGCGGCGGCCCTAGCGGTGGGAGACGCGGTGTTCGTGGGCGGAGCATGCATCTCAGGTGCGGATGCGCAACCATGGCCACGCGGGTGGTTTAGTTGCGGGTGGTTGTGATAACCCACAAGTATAGGGGATCGCAACAGTTTTCGAGGGTAGAGTATTCAACCCAAATTTATTGATTCGACACAAGGGGAGCCAAAGAATATTTGCAAGTATTAGCAGCTGAGTTGTCAATTCAACCACACCTGGAGATTAATTATCTGCAGCAAAGTGATCAGCAAAGTAGTATAATAGTTTTGATAGTAGTAGCAACAGCAATAGTAACGTTAACAGTGATAGCAATGATTTTGTAGCAAGTGCAACAGTGACAATAGCAGTAGTAACTTAGCAAGAACAATATGAGAGAAATTCGTAGGCATTGGATCGGTGAATTCGTTGGATGATATTCATCATATAACAGTCATAACCTAGGGCGATACGGCACTAGCTCCAGTTCATAAATATAATGTAGGCATGTATTCCGTAAATAGTCATACGTGCGTATGGAAAGAACTTGCATGACATCTTTTGTCCTACCCTCCCGTGACAGCGGGGTCCTATTAGAAACTAAGGGATATTAAGGCCTCCTTTTAATAGAGAACCGGAACAAAGCATTAACACATAGTGAATACATGAACTCCTCAAACTACGGTCATCACCGGGAAGTGTCCCGACTATTGTCACTCCGGGGTTGCCGGATCATAACACGTAGTAGGTGACTATAACTTGCAAGATCAGATCTAGAACATAGATATAATGGTGATAACATAAACGGTTCATATCTGAAATCATGGCACCCGGGCCCAAAGTGACAAGCATTAAGCATGGCAAAGTCATAGCAACATCAATCTCAGAACATAATGGATACTAGGGATCAAGCCCTAACAAAACTAACTCGATTACATGATGAATTTCATCCAACTCTTCACCGACCAGCGAGCCTACAAAGGAATTACTCACTCCCGGTGGTGAGCATCATGGAATTGACGATGGAGAAGGGTTGGTGATGACGAAGATCGAAGATCCCCCTCTTCGGAGCCCCAAACGGACTCCAGATCTGGCCTCCCGATGAAAAACAGGAGGTGGCGGCGGCTCCGTCTCGTGAAACGCGATAATTCTTCCTCCCTGGTTTTTTTCTCCAAATATGTGATTTTATATTATCAAGGTTGAAGTCTGCGGGGCCACCAGGTGGGGACAACCCACTTGGGTGCGCCTAGAGGGGGGAAGCGCCCTGGTGGGTTGTGCCCACCCAGGTGCCCCCCTCCGGTGGTTCTTGGCTCCAGAAATTCTTATTTATTGAATAAAAAATCCTCGCAAAGTTTCGTTCCAATCCGAGAACTTTTATTTCTGCACAAAAACAACACAATGGTAGTTCTACTGAAAACTGCGTCAGTCCGGGTTAGTTTCATTCAAATCATGCAAATTAGAGTCAAAAACAAGAGGAAAAGCATTAGGAAAAGTAGATACGACGGAGACGTATCAACTCCCCCAAGCTTAAACCTTTGCTTGTCCTCAAGTAATTCAGTTGACAAACTGAAAGTGAAAAAAAACTTTTACGAACTCTTTTGCTCTTGTTTACATAAATAAGCTTAAGTAGCACCCAGGTTTTCAGCAAAGATTATAACTAACCATGTCGACAATAACTTTAAAAAATTATATTAACTCATAACAATGACATAATCAACTAGCGAGCAATAATAAGATATCTCAAACAATCAACACTTTGTCAAAGCAACCATGATCTAATATGACAATAGTGGTATCTCGCTAGCCCTTTCTGAGACCGCAAAACATAAATGCAGAGCACCTCCAAAGTTCAAGCAGCGACCAAACATTGTAATTAATGGTAGAAAAGATCCAGTCATGATGCACCCAACATTAGCTATACACAATGCATGCGGATGACAATAGTGCTCTCAGGTTCTGGCGCTTATTTGAGAAGGTGATGACACAACATAAAAGTAAATAGATTGTCCCTTCGCAGAGGGAAGCAGTGATTTGCAGAGGTGCCAGAGCTCAAGTTTTAAAACAGAGGTAAATGAAATTTTGAGAAATGCACCCTTCTTGTTTACTTCGCGACCATTAGTTATCGGTATCTTCCATGCTAAACACATTAGTGGCGGTTCCCAAGCGATAAAAGTAAAGGTTTACTCCCCCTCCACCAACAATCACACTCCACGGCTTGTCAGAAACAACAGGTGCCGTCCATACAAACAACATTCCTGGGGGAGTTTTGTTTAATTATTTGCAATTTGAATTCGTGACTGGGAATCCCTATTACCGCCCCTCTCATGCAAGGACGAGTGAATAAACACTCATCATGAGAATAACCCGCTTACCATGGAAGATACTGACTACCTCCTGTCGCTCTATGAACAATCCAGGCACACAAAAAGGATATTTATTTGAAGTTTTTTAGAGGTGGCACATGCAAATTTACTTAGGACGGCAGGGTAATACCGCATATAGGTAGGTATGGTGAACTCATCTGGAATAACTTGGGTTTCAGGGTTTTGATGCACAAGCAGAATTCCCACTTAGTACAGGCGAAGGCTAGCAATTAGGTTGAGAAGCGGCCAGCTAGAGAGCGAAAACGGTCATGAACATGCATTATGCATAAGTAACATTGGATACTAGCATGAGTAGGATATGAACACCATGAACATAAATATCATAGAGGCTATGTTGGTTTTGATTCAACTACATGCATGAACATGTGCCAAGTCAAGCCACCCAAACATTCAGAGGAGGATACCATATCATCATACTACATCACAATTATTTTAACGTAATGTTGACATCCAAGATAAATCATTATCCACTCCTAGCTATTTAAGCATGACATGAGGAGCTATAATCTCTAAGGGTCATTGCAAACATGTTTGATCATAATGAGCTGAATCATGGATACTAGGTTAAACATATTTACAAAAATAGAAAAAGTTGAGTTCATACCCGTTTCTCTCTGCCACAGCCAATTCATCAAATATCGTCATTATTGCCTTTCACTTGCACGACCGAACGATATGAAAATAATAATAGTGCAAGAGTGCCGTGGACTAAGCTGGAATCTGCAAACATTTTATTCAAAAAGAAGAAAACAAGGTAATACGGGCTCTCTGTTAGATCAACAACAATGCATATGAGAGCCACTCAACATTTTCATCGTGGTCTTCTCCTCGGTATGACTCAATAAAAAGAAATTCAGAGAAACACACTAAAATATTTTTGGAGTTTTTTGGTTTTCTGAAAGAAAGCAAATTTAAGAAAGGAAAAACAAAAATAAGAAAAACTATTTACACGGGAGAGCTCCCAACAAGCAAAAAAGAAGAACAAGGAAATCTTTTTGGGTTTTCTTTTTAAATACTACGGCTAGTTATACTAGAAAGAAGCAGGAAATATTTTTGTATTTTCTCAAAGTTTTTTAAACACACAAGAAGAAGGCGAAAAAATAAATCTAGCATGAATAATACAATGAAAAAGTGTGGACACCGACAACTGGAATGAAATGTGTGAACATGAATGTAATGTCGGTGGAAATACGTACTCCCCCAAGCTTAGGCTTTTGGCCTAACTTGGTAATCACCACTCGAAGAAGCCATGGGGTCCTAAGTTGAAGTGCTGGGGAGCGGGCACCTGAGGGTCCCATTCCTGGGGCTCCGCCTGTGCCGCAGCCAGGTTATTCCGGTAGGCGACAATGTCCTCAGGCATAATCATGTATCCGCCCCTGGCAATAGGATCAAACAAAGCAGGTGCAGGCAACGGAATAATATCATGAGTATCCTCACTAAAAACAAGGTTATAAGGAAAATCAGTAGTAGTGTTCTCGCCATCAATAAATTGGTGGTGTGCCATAGCCGAGCGATCTAGATAAACCTTGGGTAAAGGATAATCATGCTGGCGTATCTGAATGTTAAAGTGACTCGCCAAGCGAGTAGCATAAATACCATCATGTATCTTACCCTTGGATCTGTTAATGTGTAGGCCACATGCCACAATAGCTCCCAAGCTATAAGTGTTGTCGCCGTAAAGTGCACGATGTAAAACAGCAAAGTCAGGCACACTGAGTGCACCTACCTTCTCTCTAGCAAGCAAACACTTCACAATGAATAGAGCAAAATAATGCACAGCCGGAAAGTGTAAGCTAGTGGCAGTGACAGCCGATACCCCTCTCTCATCCCCCACAGTCAGAGTGCGGTAAAAACCATCAAACTCTGCGGGCCTAGGCTCTAATAAATCCCCGTCAGAAGGGATCATGCATATGTCACAAAACTCAGTAAGTGGTATCTGATGGGGTTCAGCATATAAGTCAAACTGCACCTCAGGAGGATTATTCCTACTCAAGAAATGAAAACTTTGCATAAAGGAATTTGTGAGGAGATGATACTGTTCACATTCAGCTGCAATGAAGTCGGTGAGGCCGGCATTAGCAGCATACTATGCAAACTCTTGACGGATTCCTGCTCCTTCCATGAATGGGTTATGCGGCCATTCGCACGGCCGTACCTCCGCCATTCTCCGGGTGCGGAGATCACTATCAGACGACTCCCCAATAACTCCCTTGGAGTTCTTCTTGGAAGCAAACTTCCTAAAGATACTCATCTTTTTCCTATGAACAAAATTCTGAAATTTTTAGTCCACAAATTTTTTCTTAACAAAACTTTACAAGATTGATAGCAACTACTCATAGGGATGCATAGAGGCCATATCAAGCATTCAAACTACTTAGAACTCTAAGAATTCAACATGCAAGCTCATCTACAGTAGCACCAAGAGTCACTAATTATTCTAAATATAAACCACTAAAGCAAAAACTAATTGGACCAATGGAGGAGTCACACACCAAGCAACAATCCCCCAAACAGTTTCGGAAACGGTGCTTCGAGCAAAGAGATAGAAATCCGTGGGTTTGAGAGCAACAACACGAGAGAGAGAGCAATGGTGATTTTTTTTCTGGAGGTAGGTGATGATATGGAGTGAAGGGATAAGTGAGGGGACCCACGTGGGGACCACAACCCACCAGGGCGCGCCTGGGGGTGCTGGCGCACCCAGGTGGGTTGTGCCCACCTGGAGCACCTCCCTCTGATGTTATTTGCACTAACAATTCTTAAATATTCAGAAAAAAATCGTATTAAATTTTCAGAGCATTCTGAGAACTTTATTTTTGGGTCATTTTTTTATTGCACGGAAAACTCAGGAAACAAGCAAGGCATGGCATTTTATTTTATTTAACTAATAAAAACAGAAAACAAAAGGTAGGGATAGAAGGTAGTGCTCACTAAATTCATCAACTTCATACCTCTCAAAACTGATTCATTAATAAGGTTGATCAAGTCTTATTAACAACCACTTCCGATTAGCATGAAACCGAAGAACTTTTGTCAAACACTAAGTTACCTCAATGGGGATGTGAATGTCCCCAACAATAAGCATTTCATATTTCTTTTTAACAGTAGGTAGGGGTAATTGAAAACTTCCAATAGTGATTGTCGGAGATTTTTCAGTAACATTAATACCATTCACATGGAATTGTTTCTTCGGAAAGTGCACCCTATGCTCATTACTATTGATATGAAAAGTGAACTTGCTTTTATTGCAATCAATAACAGCCCCTGTAGTATTCAAGAAGGGTCTACCGAGGATAATCGACATGTTGTCGTCCTCGGGCATCTCAAGTATAACAAAGTCAGTCAAGATAGTAACATTAGCAACAACAATGGGCACATCCTCACAAATCCCGATAGGTATGGTAGTTGATTTATCAACCATTTGCAAAGATATTTCAGTAGGTGTGAGTTTATTCAAATCAAGTCTTTTGTATAAAGAGAAAGGCATAACACTAACACCAGCTCCTAAATCACATAAAGCAGTTTTCACATAATTTCTTTTGATGGAGCAAGGTATAGTTGGTATTCCCGGATCTCCAAGTTTTTTAGGTACTCCATCCTTAAAAGTATAATTAGCAAGCATGGTGGAAATTTCGGCTTCCGGTATTTTTCTCTTATTGGTGATGGTGTCTTTCATGTACTTTGCATAAGGAGGCATTTTTAAGATATCAGTCAAGCGAGTATGCAAAAAGACTGGCCTCAGCATTTCAGCAAAGCGTTCAAATTCTTCATCATCTTTCTTTTTGGTTGACTTAGGTGGAAAGGGCATAGGTTTTTGAACCCACGGCTCTCTTTCCTTACCGTGTTTTCTAGCAACAATGTCTCTTTTATCATATCTTTTATTCTTGGTTTGTGGGTTATCAAGATCAGCTGCTGGTTCTATCTCAACATCATTATCTGGTTCTTTATTATTTGGCTGAGTATCTTCATGAACCTCATCATTGTCTTTTTCATTTTCAGAAGGTGGGTGTTCACTACCAGATTGAGTTTCAGCATCAGAGATAGAGACTTCATTATCATTATCAGGAGGTTTTTCAACTTCAGGTTCACTAGAGGCATGCAAAGTCCTATCATTTTTCTTCTTCTTTTTCTTTTTAGAAGGACTAGGTACATCAGTGTCAACTCTTTGAGAGTCTTGTTCAATTCTTTTTGGGTGTCCCTCAGGATAAAGTGGTTCCTGAGTCATTCTACCTCCTCTAGTCATTACTCTAACAGCATGATCATTGATATTATTATTCATTTCATCAAGCAACTCTCTTTGAGATTTAGCAACTTGTTCTAATTGAGTTTGAACCATAGAAGCATGTTTTCCCACACCTCTACCATCATTTGAGATTCTAAATAACAAGTCATTCAAGCGAGCAATCATATCAAAATTGTATTTCAATTGTTTCATAACATTTGCATTGAAGTGATCTTGCTTTCTAATGTAATTATCAAACTCATAAAGGCATTGACTAGGATGTTTATTATAAGGAATATCACCTTCATCGAACTTTAGTAAAGAATTTACCTCTATCACCTTAGGTAGTGGTGGTGTTTCAAGCCCATGTAATTCTTTGATAGGTGGTAAATTTTTAACATCCTCTGCTTTAATACCTTTTTCCTTCATGGATTTCTTTGCCTCTTGCATATCTTCAGGACTGAGATATAAGATACCCTCTTCTTCGGAGTAGGTTTGAGTGGTTGTTCGGGAAGAGTCCAATCATCATAATTTTTCAATATGTGATTCAATAATTCTTCAGCTTGTTCAACAGTTCGCTCCCTGAAAACACAACCAGCACAACTATCTAGGAAATCCTAGAAGCATCGGTTAGTCCATTATAAAAGATATCAAGCATTTCATTTTTCTTAAGAGGATGATTAGGCAAAGCATTAAGCAATTGGAGAAGCCTCCCCCAAGCTTGTGGGAGACTCTCTTCTTCAATTTGCGCAAAGTTAAATATTTCCTGTAAAGCAGCTTGTTTCTTATGAGCAGGAAAATATTTTTCAGAGAAGTAATAAATCATATCCTGGGGACTACGCACACAACCAGGAGCAAGAGTATTGTACCAAGCCTTAGCATCACGCTTTAACGAGAACGGAAATAATTTGAGAATATAATAGTAGCGAATTTTTTCATCATGAGCAAATAGGGTGGCTATGTCATTTAACTTAGTAAGACGTGCCACAACAGTTTCAGTTTCATAACCATGGAAAGGATCAGATTCAACCAAAGTAATTAACTCTGGGTCGACAGAGAATTCATAATCCATATCATCAACAAAGATAGGTGAAGTAGCAAACTTAGGATCACATTTCATTCTAGCATTCAAAGTCTTTTCTTTATACTTGCATAATAATTTTTCCAGATCATCTCTATCCTTACAAGCAAGAATGTCTCTAGTTGTCTCCTCATCAATAATATAACCTTCCGATACTTTTGGCAATTTATATCTAGGAGAACTAGGTCTAATAGGTGTTCCAAGATTTTCAGTTTCAAGCTCTACATCAGTTTCAACAATTTCATCAATTTCAGCATTCTCAAAAGCTTTAGTTCTAGCAAGTTGTTCATCAAGAAATTCACCTAGTGGCACATTATCATCAAGCAAGGTACTAGCATCATCATGAGTAGCATTCATAGCAGAAGTAGCATCATCAATAACTTACGACATATCTGAATTGATAGCATGTGGTGGTGTTGCAAGTCTACTTATAACAGACACACGGAGCTGGATGGCAGTTCCTTACCTCCCCTCGTCTTAGAGGGAAAAATCTTAGTCTTAGCATCCTACAGATTCTTCATAGTGATAATTTGATAATAATCTCAAGTGACTCAACAAATATAGCTATGCTCCCCGGCAACGGTGCCAGAAAAAGGTCTTGATAACCCACAAGTATAGGGGATCGCAACAGTTTTCGAGGGTAGAGTATTCAACCCAAATTTATTGATTCGACGCAAGGGGAGCCAAAGAATATTTGCAAGTATTAGCAGCTGAGTTGTCAATTCAACCACACCTGGAGATTAATTATCTGCATCAAAGTGATCAGTAGCAAAGTAGTATGATAGTTTTGATAGTAGTAGCAACAGCAACAGTAATGGTAACAGTGATAGCAATGATTTTGTAGCAAGTGCAACAGTGACAATAGCAGTAGTAACTTAGCAAGAACAATATGAGAGAAATTCGTAGGCATTGGATCGGTGAATTCGTTGGATGATATTCATCATATAATAGTCATAACCTAGGGCGATATGGCACTAGCTCCAGTTCATAAATATAATGTAGGCATGTATTCCGTAAATAGTCATACGTGCTTATGGAAAGAACTTGCATGACATCTTTTGTCCTACCCTCCCGTGGCAGCGGGGTCCTATTGGAAACTAAGGGATATTAAGGCCTCCTTTTAATAGAGAACCGGAACAAAGCATTAACACATAGTGAATACATGAACTCCTCAAACTACGGTCATCACCGGGAAGTGTCCCGACTATTGTCACTCCGGGGTTGCCGGATCATAACACGTAGTAGGTGACTATAACTTGCAAGATCGGATCTAGAACATAGGTATAATGGTGATAACATAAATGGTTCAGATCTGAAATCATGGCACCCGGGCCCAAAGTGACAAGCATTAAGCATGGCAAAGTCATAGCAACATCAATCTCAGAACATAATGAATACTAGGGATCAAGCCCTAACAAAACTAACTCGATTACATGATGAATGTCATCCAACTCCTCACCGACCAGCGAGCCTATGAAGGAATTACTCACTCCCGGTGGTGAGCATCATGGAATTGGCTATGGAGAAGGGTTGGTGATGACGAAGATCGAAGATCCCCCTCTTCGGAGCCCCAAACGGACTCCAGATCTAGCCTCCCGATGAAGAACATGAGGTGGCGGCGGCTCCATTTCGTGAAATGTGACAATTCTTCCTCCCTGATTTTTTTCTCCAAATATGTGATTTTATAGTATCAGGGTTGAAGTCTGCGGGGCCACCAGGTGGGGATAACCCACCTGGGCGCGCCTGGAGGGGGGGCTCGCCCTGGTGGGTTGTGCCCACCCAGGTGCCCCCTCCGGTGGTTCTTGGCTCCAGAAATTCTTATTTATTGAATAAAAAATCCTCGCAAAGTTTCGTTCCAATCCGAGAACTTCTATTTCTGCTCAAAAACAACACCATGGTACTTTTGCTGAAAACAGCGTCAGTCCGGGTTAGTTTTCTTCAAATCATGCAAATTAGAGTCCAAAACAAGAGGAAAAGTGTTAGGAAAAGTAGATACGACGGAGACGTATCAGGTTGGCGGAGCTAGGGTGTGTCGGAGAGGTGGGGGCACCAGGGTAAACCACTTGCTCAGGGGCCGGCGGCGGAGACGTCCGTGGACGTCGTATCCTTCATGATGGCTCCGCTGCAGTGTCCCCACTCCTTCATGGTGCTCCGGTTGAAAACTGGATCTTCGAGATCGGACGGTGGAGGCTACCCATGGTCGTTCCCTTCTGGAGGCACCGTGTTGGAGCCCTTGCTCCGTCGTTATCCGTCTCATCTCTCCTTGGAGGCTAGTGGAGGTCTCCGATGGTTCCAAGCGGCTCTTCTTCGCACAACCATAGTTGTTTGGTAGTCGTTGGGGTGGTGTGGCGCTGCTCGGCACCTTTGTATCTTGCCTTGGGTGTGTGTGTGTGTTGTGTGCGATGGTGGCGTGTGTTTGTACTGGTGTGCTTGTTTGGTCCATGCTTTATATATAAAGCGGGGCAAAAGCCTTTTTCTCAGTATATATGGATCCCCGATGAGCTTTCTTGGTGGTTGGCAGCGGTCCTTGGGATTTCCCTTTCCGGCATACGGGCGTGTGTTGGTGGCCTCGTGTGGAGCTGCACCGGCAGCTGAGGAGGGGCGACACAGGGGTTGTGCGGTGGGGAGGTAGGCTGGAGGGATGGGAGGCGCCGACGAGCTCGGGCCACCTGTCACCGGCAGGGGGGTGTGCCGGTCGTGGATGCGTCCGCTAAAGGAAATATGCCCTAGAGGCAATAATAAAGTTGTTATTTTATATTTCCTTATTCATGATAAATGTTTATTATTCATGCTAGAATTGTATTAACCGGAAACTTGATACATGTGTGGATACATAGACAAAATACTGTGTCCCTAGTAAGCCTCTACTAGACTAGCTCGTTAATCAAAGATGTGTTGTCATTTGATGAACGGGATCACATCATTAGGAGAATGATGTGATGGACAAGACCCATCCGTTAGCTTAGCATAATGATCGTTCAGTTTTATTGCTACTGCTTTCTTCATGTCAAATACATATTCCTTCGACTATGAGATTATGCAACTCCCGGATACCGGAGGAATGCCTTGTGTGCTATCAAACGTCACAACGTAACTGGGTGATTATAAAGATGCTCTACAGGTATCTCCGAAGGTGTCTGTTGGGTTGGCATAGATCGAGATTAGGATTTGTCACTCCGAGTATCGGAGAGGTATCTCTGGGCCCTCTCGGTAATGAACATCATAAGAAGCCTTGCAAGCAAAGTGACTTAGTCACAGGATGATGTATTACGGAACGAGTAAAGAGACTTGCTGGTAACGAGATTGAACTAGGTATAAAGATACCGACGATCGAATCTCGGGCAAGTAACATACCGATGGACAAAGGGAATTACGTATGTTGTCATTACGGTTCGACCGATAAAGATCTTCGTAGAATATGTGGGAGCCAATATGAGAATTCAGGTTCCACTATTGGTTATTGACCTGAGAGGTGTCTCGGTCATGTCTACATAGTTCTCGAACCTGTAGGGTCCGCACGCTTAACGTTCGATGATGATTTTGTATTATATGAGTTATGTGATTTGGTGACCGAATGTTGTTCGGAGTCCCGGATGAGATCACGGACATGACTAGGAGTCTCGAAATGGTCGAGAGCTAAAGATTCATATATAGGACGATGATATTCGGACACCGGAAGTGTTCCGGGGGTACCGGGTATATATCGGGTCACCGGAAAGGGGTTTCGGGCACCCCCGGCAAAGATATGGGCCTAATGGGCCAAGAGGGGAAACGCAGCAGCCAGCAAGGGCTGCTGCGTCCCCCATATGGGCCGCACCTTAGGAGGAAGGAAAAAGGGGAAGAGAGAAGGAAGGGGATGGATTCGTCCTCCCCCTTCCTTCCCTCCTCCCTCCTCTTTCCTTCTCCCTCCGGTGGATATGGTAAGGGGGGAGGCCGAATTGGACTAGGGGCCCAAGTAGGATTCCTCCTACTTGGGCGCCCCCTTGGCTGCCTCTCCTCCCCTCCAACCTATATATACGTGGAGGGGGGGGGCACCGCTAGAACACACACCAATAATTGTTAGCCGTGTGCGGCGCCCCCCTCCACAGATTACACCCTCGGTCATATCTTCATAGTGCTTAGGCGAAGCCCTGCGCGGATCACTTCACCATCACCGTCACCACGCCGTTGTGCTGACGGAACTCATCTACTTCCTCGACACTTTGCTGGATCAAGAGTTCGAGGGACGTCATCGAGCTGAACGTGTGCAGAACTCGGAGGTGACGTACGTTCGGTGCTTGATCGGTCGGAACGAGAAGAAGTTCGACTACATCAACCGCGTTGTCAAATGCTTCCGCTTTCGGTCTACGAGGGTACGTAGACACACTCTCCCCCTCTCGTTGCTATGCATCTCCTAGATAGATCTTGCGTGAGCGTAGGAATTTTTTTGAAATTGCATGCTACGTTTCCCAACAGTGGCATCCGAGCCAGGTCTATGCGTAGATGATATGCACGAGTAGAACACAAAGAGTTGTGGGCGGTGATCGTCATACTGCTTACCACTAATGTCTTATTTTTATTCGGCGGTATTGTTGGATGAAGCGGCCCGGACCAACCTTACATGACCACGTTCATGAGACCGGTTCCACCGACAGACATGCAACTAATTTTGCATAAAGGTGGCTGGCAGGTGTCTGTTTCTCCTACTTTAGTTGAATCAAATTTGACTGCGGCCGGTCCTTGTTGAAGGTTAAAACAGCAAATTTGATAAATCACCGTTGTGGTTTTGATGCGTAGGTAAGAACGGTTCTTGCTAGAAGCTAGTAGCAGCCACGTAAAACTTGCAACAACAAAGTATAGGACGTCTAACTTGTTTTTGCAGGGCATGTTGTGATGTGATATGGTCAAGTCATGATGTGATATACGTTGTTGTATGAGATGATCATGTTTTGTAAGTTATCGGCAACTGGCAGGAGCCTTATGGTTGTCGCTTTATTGTATGAAATGTAAACGCCATGTAATTGCTTTACTTTATCACTATGCGTTAGCGATAGTTGTAGAAGCAATAGTTGGCGAGACGACCACGGCGCAACGACGAATATCAAGGTGTCGAGCCGGTGATGATGGAGATCATGACGATGCTTTGGAGAAGGAGATCAAAAGCACAAGATGATGATGGCCATATCATGTCACATATTTTGATTGCATGTGATGTTTATCCTTTATGCATCTTATTTTGCTTAGAACGACGGTAGCATTATAAGATGATCCCTTCACTAAATTTCAAGGTATGAGTGTTCTCCCTAAGTATGCACCGTTGCGACAGTTCGTCGTGTTGAGACACCACGTGATGATCGGGTGTGATAGACTCCACAACGGGTGCAAGACAGTTTTGCACATGCGGAATACTCGGGTTAAACTTGACGAGCCTAGCATGTACAGACATGGCCTCGGAACACTGGAGACCGAAAGGTCGAACGTGAATCATATAGTAGATATGATCAACATAGAGATGTTCACCATTGATGACTACTCCATCTCACGTGATGATCGGACATGGTTTAGTTGATTTGGATCACGTATCATTTAGATGACTTGAGGGATGTCTATCTAAGTGGGAGTTCTTAAGTAATTTGATTAATTGAACTTAATTTATCATGAACTTAGTCCTGATAGTTTTTGCATATCTATGTTGTAGATCAATGGCCCGTGCTACTGTTCCCTTGAATTTTAATGCGTTCCTAGAGAAAGCTAAGTTGAAAGATGATGGTAGCAACTACACGGACTGGGTCCGTAACTTGAGGATTATCCTCATTGCTGCACAGAAGAATTATGTCCTTGATGCACCGCTAGGTGAAAGGCCTGCTGCAGGAGCAGATGCTGATGTTATGAACGTCTGGCAAGCTCGATCTGATGACTACTCGATAGTTCAGTGTGCCATACTTTACGGCTTAGAATCGGGACTTCAAAGACGTTTTGAACGTCATGGAGCATATGAGATGTTCCAGGAGTTGAAGTTAATATTTCAAGCAAATGCCCGAATTGAGAGATATGAAGTCTCCAACAAGTTCTATAGCTGCAAGATGGAGGAGAACAGTTCTGTCAGTGAACACATACTCGGAATGTCTGGATATCATAATCACTTGACTCGGCTGGGAGTTAATCTTCCAGATGATAGTGTTATTGACAGAGTTCTTCAATCACTGCCACCAAGCTACAAAGGCTTCGTGATGAACTATAATATGCAAGGGATGGAAAAGACAATTCCCGAGCTCTTCGCAATGCTCAAAGCTGCAGAGGTAGAAATCAAGAAGGAGCATCAAGTGTTGATGGTTAACAAGACCACTAGTTTCAAGAAAAAGGGCAAGGAAAAGAAGGGGAACTTCAAGAAGAATGGCAAGCAAGTTGCCACTCCCGGGAAGAAGCCCAAAGCTGGACCCAAGCCTGAAACTGAGTGCTTCTACTGCAAAGGGACTGATCACTAGAAGCGGAACTGCCCCAAGTATTTGGCGGATAAGAAGGATGGCAAAGTGAACAAAGGTATATTTGATATACATGTTATTGATGTGTACCTTACTAATGCTCGTAGTAGCACCTGGGTATTTGATACTGGTTCGGTTGCTCATATTTGTAACTCAAACAGGAGCTACGGATTAAACGAAGATTGGCTAAGGATGAGGTGACGATGCGCGTCGGGAATGGTTCCAAGGTCGATGTGATCGCCGTCGGCACGCTACCTCTACATCTACCTTCGGGATTAGTTTTAAACCTGAATAATTGTTATTTGGTGCCAGCATTGAGCATGAACATTATATCTGGATCTTGTTCAGTGCGAGACGGTTATTCATTTAAATCAGAGAATAATGGTTGTTCTATTTATATGAGTAATATCTTTTATGGTCATGCACCCTTGAAGAGTGGTCTATTTTTGTTGAATCTCGATCGTGGTGATACACATATTCATAATATTGATGCCGAAAGATGCAAAGTTGATAATGATAGTGCAACATATTTGTGGCACTGTCATTTAGGTCATATTGGTGTAAAGCGCATGAAGAAACTCCATGCAGATGGGCTTTTGGAATCACTTGATTATGAATCATTTGATACTTGCGAACCATGCCTCATGGGCAAGATGACTAAAACTCCGTTCTCCGGAACAATGGAGCGAGCTAATGACTTATTGGAAATAATACATACCGATGTATGCGGTCCGATGAGTGTTGAAGCACACGGCGGGTATCGTTATTTTCTGACCTTCACAGATGATTTGAGCAGATATGGGTATATCTACTTGATGAAACACAAGTCTGAAACATTTGAAAAGTTCAAAGAATTTCAGAGTGAAGTAGAGAATCATCGTAACAAGAAAATAAAGTTTCTACGATCTGATCGCGGAGGCGAATATTTGAGTTACGAGTTTGGCCTTCATTTAAAACAATGTGGAATAGTTTCACAACTCACGCCACCTGGAACACCACAGCGTAATGGTGTGTCCGAACGTCGTAACCATACATTATTAGATATGGTGCGATCTATGATGTCTCTTACCGATTTACCACTATCATTTTGGGGTTATGCATTAGAGACAGTTGCATTCACGTTAAATAGGGCACCGTCTAAATCCGTTGAGACGACACCGTATGAATTGTGGTTTGGCAAGAAACCTAAGCTGTCGTTTCTTAAAGTTTGGGGTTGCGACACTTATGTCAAAAGGCTTCAGCCTGATAAGCTCGAACCCAAATCGGAGAAGTGCGTCTTCATAGGATACCCAAAGGAAATAATTGGGTACACCTTCTACCACAGATCCGAAGGCAAGATCTTTGTTGCCAAGAATGGAACCTTTCTAGAGAAGGAGTTTCTCTTGAAAGAAGTGAGTGGGAGGAAAGTAGAACTTGATGAGGTAATCGTACCTTCTCTCGAATTGGAAAGTAGTTCATCAGAGAAAAACGTTCCCGTGATGCCTACACCAACTAGAGAGGAAGATAATGATGATGATCATGAAACTTCAGATCAAGTTACTACAGAACCTCGTAGGTCAGCCAGAACACGATCCGCACCAGAGTGGTACGGGAATCCGGTACAGGAAGTCATATTACTAGACCAAGGCGAACCTACGAACTATGAAGAAGCTATGATGAGCCCAGATTCCGACAGATGGCTTGAGGCCATGAAATCTGAGATAGGATCCATGTATGAGAACAAAGTGTGGACTTTGGTGGACTTGCCCGATGATCGGCAAGCCATAGAGAATAAATGGATCTTCAAGAAGAAGACTGACGCCGACGGTAATGTTACTATCTACAAAGCTCGACTTGTCGCAAAAGGTTTTCGACAAGTTCAAGGAGTTGACAACGATGAGACTTTCTCACCCGTAGCGATGCTTAAGTCCGTCCGAATCATGTTAGCAATTGCCGCATTTTATGATTATGAAATCTGGCAAATGGACGTCAAAACTGCATTCCTTAATGGATTTCTTAAAGAAGAGTTGTATATGATGCAACCAGAAGGTTTTGTCGATCCTAAAGGAGCTAACAAAGTGTGCAAGCTTCAGCGATCCATCTATGGAATGGTGCAAGCATCTCGGAGTTGGAATATACGCTTTGGTGAGGTGATCAAAGCATATGGTTTTATACAGACTTTCAGAGAAGCCTGTATTTACAAAAAAGTGAGTGGAAGCTCTGTAGCACTTCTAATATTATATGTGGATGACTTATTGTTGATTGGAAATGATGTAGAATTTCTGGATAGCATAAAAGGATACTTGAATAAGAGTTTTTCAATGAAAGACCTCGGTGAAGCTGCTTATATATTGGGCATCAAGATCTATAGGGATAGATCGAGACGCTTAATAGGATTTTCACAAAGCACATACCTTGATAAAGTTTTGAAGAAGTTCAAAATGGATCAGTCAAAGAAAGGGTTCTTGCCTGTGTTGCAAGGTGTGAAGTTGAGTAAGACTCAATGCCCGACCACTGCAGAAGATAGAGAGAAAATGAAAGTCATTCCCTATGCCTCAGCCATAGGTTCTATCATGTATGCTATGCTGTGTACCAGACCTGATGTGTGCCTTGCTATAAGTTTAGCAGGGAGGTACCAAAGTAATCCAGGAGTGGATCACTAGACAGCGGTCAAGAACATCCTGAAGTACCTGAAAAGGACCAAGGATATGTTTCTTGTTTATGGAGGTGACAAAGAGCTCGTCGTAAATGGTTACGTTGATGCTAGCTTTGACACTGATCCGGATGACTCTAAGTCACAAACCGGGTACGTATTTATTTTGAATGGTGTAGCTGTCAGTTGGTGCAGTTCCAAGCAGAGCGTCGTGGCGGGATCTACGTGTGAAGCGGAGTACATAGCTGCTTCGGAAGCAGCAAATGAAGGAGTCTGGATGAAGGAGTTCATATCCGATCTAGGTGTAATACCTAGTTCATCGGGTCCAATGAAAATCTTTTGTGACAATACTGGAGCTATTGCCTTGGGGAAGGATTCCAGATTTCACAAAAGAACCAAACACATCAAGAGACGCTTCAACTCCATCCGTGATCAAGTCAAGGAGGGAGACATAGAGATTTGCAAAATACATACGGATCTGAATGTGGCAGACCCGTTGACTAAGCCTCTTCCACGAGCAAAACATGATCAGCACCAAGACTCCATGGGTGCTAGAATCATTACAATGTAAACTAGATTATTGACTCTAGTGCAAGTGGGAGACTGAAGGAAATATGCCCTAGAGGCAATAATAAAGTTGTTATTTTATATTTCCTTATTCATGATAAATGTTTATTGTTCATGCTAGAATTGTATTAACCGGAAACTTGATACATGTGTGGATACATAGACAAAACACTGTGTCCCTAGTAAGCCTCTACTAGACTAGCTCGTTAATCAAAGATGGTCAAGTTTCCTAACCATAGACATGTGTTGTCATTTGATGAACGGGATCACATCATTAGGAGAATGATGTGATGGACAAGACCCATCCGTTAGCTTAGCATAATGATCATTCAGTTTTATTGCTACTGCTTTCTTCATGTCAAATACATATTCCTTCGACTATGAGATTATGCAACTCCCGGATACCGGAGGAATGCCTTGTGTGCTATCAAATGTCACAACATAACTGGGTGATTATAAAGATGCTCTACAGGTATCTCCGAAGGTGTCTGTTGGGTTGGCATAGATCGAGATTAGGATTTGTCACTCTGAGTATCGGAGAGGTATCTCTGGGCCCTCTCGGTAATGCACATCATAAGAAGCCTTGCAAGCAAAGTGACTTAGTCACAGGATGATGTATTATGGAATGAGTAAAGAGACTTGCCAGTAACGAGATTGAACTAGGTATAAAGATACCGACGATCGAATCTCGGGCAAGTAACATACCGATGGACAAAGGGAATTACGTATGTTGTCATTACGGTTCGACCGATAAAGATCTTCGTAGAATATGTGGGAGCCAATATGAGCATCCAGGTTCCGCTATTGGTTATTGACCAGAGAGGTGTCTCGGTCATGTCTACATAGTTCTCGAACCCGTAGGGTCCGCACGCTTAACGTTCGATGACGATTTTGTATTATATGAGTTATGTGATTTGGTCACCGAATGTTGTTCGGAGTCTCGGATGAGATCACGGACATGACGAGGAGTCTCGAAATGGTCGAGAGGTAAAGATTCATATATAGGACAATGATATTCGAACACCGGAAGTGTTCCGGGGGTACCGGGTACATATCGGGTCACCGGAAAGGGGTTCCGGGCACCCCCGGCAAAGATATGGGCCTAATGGGCCAAGAGGGAAAACGCAGCATCCAGCAGGGGCTCCTGCGCCCCCCATATGGGCCGCACCTTAGGAGGAAGGAAAAAGGGGAAGAGAGAAGGAAGGGGAGGGATTCGGCCTCCCCTTCCTTCCCTCCTCCCTCCTCTTTCCTTCTCCCTCCGGTAGATATGGTAAGGGGGGAGGCCGAGTTGGACTAGGGGCCCAAGTAGGATTCCTCCTACTTGGGCACCCCCTTGGCTACCTCTCCTCCCCTCCAACCTATATATACGTGGGGGGGCATCGCTAGAACACACACTAATAATTGTTAGCCGTGTGCGGCGCCCCCCTCCACAGATTACACCCTCGGTCATATCTTCGTAGTGCTTAGGCGAAGCCCTGCGCGGATCACTTCACCATCACCGTCACCACGCCGTTGTGCTGACGGAACTCATCTACTTCCTCGACACTTTGCTGGATCAAGAGTTCGAGGGACGTCATCGAGCTGAACGTGTGCAGAACTCGGAGGTGTCGTACGTTCGGTGCTTGATCGGTCGGAACGAGAAGAAGTTCGACTACATCAACCGCGTTGTCAAACGCTTCCGCTTTCGGTCTACGAGGGTACGTAGACACACTCTCCCCCTCTCGTTGCTATGCATCTCCTAGATAGATCTTGCGTGAGTGTAGGAAATATTTTGAAATTGCATGCTACGTTTCCCAACATCTGCTCCCCCTCCTCCCCTTTGCCCGGCCATGTGCGGGCTGACGCGGCTCGGGCGTTGCTCGAGACGGGACGTATGCTATAGTTTTGGTGGTCGGGTGCATCCTTTGGACCAAAGCCGGTCATTTTGGCTTGTCTTGGGGGTGTCTGGATGCAGGGTGGCGGCCCTGGCGGTGGGAGACGCGGTGTTCGTTGGCAGAGCATGCATTTCAGGTGCGGGTGCGCAACCATGGCCACGCGGGTGGTTTTGTTGCGGGTGGTTGGCGAAGCTAGGGTGCGTCGTAGAGGTGGGAGCACCAGGGTACACCACTTGCTCATGGGCCGACGGTGGCGACCTCCGTGGATGCCGTATCCTTCATGAAGGATCCGCTGCGGTGTCCACACTCCTTCTGGTGCTCCGGGTGAAAATTTGATCTTCGGGGTCAGATGGTGGTGGCTACCCATGGTCGTTCCCTTCTGGCAGGGCCGGCCCTGAGGGGGGCAGGGGGCGGCCGTCCCGAGCCCCGAAGATCGAGGGCCCCCCTCCCAAGGTGTATACATGTAGGCTATGGCCCAACATATGTTCGGTCATAAAAAATTCTATGGACTGGACTGTTGGACCTCACGCAGCACGACATAATGTTTTAGTGGCCTATGAATGTTTTCACAAAATAAAAAATACTAGGGGTGGAAAGGAAGAACTGTGCGCTATCAAACTTGACATGCTTAAAGCTTATGACCGTGTTGAGTAGGTTTTCCTGAAGGAGATTATGTTGAAATTAGGCTTCCAAGAGAGTTGGGTCAACTTTATTATGCAATGTGTTTTCAATGTTGAATATCGGGTTAGGTTTAATACGGAAGAAACTGAGAGTTTTAAGCCCTCGGAGATTTACGACAAGGAGACTCGTGGTCTCTTTATTTATTTTCGCTATGTACTGAGGGGCTGATCACTCTGTTGTCACATGCGAAGGAGAGTGGGAAAATTGAAGGTGTCAAGGTATGTAGAGAGGCTGCATCTATTATGATCCTTCTTTTTGTGGATGACTCACTGATCCTGGAAATTGGTTAGTGTTGATAAATCAAGTATATTTTTCAGCCCCAATACGAAACTGGAGATCAGGGAGCAACATTGTACCACTTTCAATATTATGACTGAAGCTCTGAACGATAAATATTTGGGGCTACCGGCTAATGTGGGTATGGACAAGTCTGACTGTTTTCAGTACTTGATTGACTATATGAAAATGAAGATAAGTGGATGGAAAGAAAAACTTTTATCTGCGGAAGGGAAGGAAATCCTCCTGAAATCCATTGTACAAGCGATCCCCACCTACGCGATGTCCGTCTATAGAATTCCTAATTTTTTTTGCAAAGGATCACTTATGCAATCTCTCATTTTTGGTTTGGGGGGCGAGGACAATCAGAAGCAAATGCATTGGATGGATTGGTGGAAAATGTGTGTACCCAAAATTCAAGGGGGGGATGGGATTCCGGGATATTCATTGTTTCAACCCGGCAATGTTGGAAAAACAAGCATGGCGTATTCTTGAGAATCCAGAATCCTTATGTGCGACCATGTTGAGAGCTAAATATTTCCCAAACTATTATGGCAGGGGTTAATTGTCTAAATCAAAGCTAAAGAAGGGTTTCTCTTTTACTTGGCAAAGTATTATGGTGGGGGTTAATTGTCTAAATCATGGTTATATTTGGCGCGTTGGAAATGGTCAAATAGAAAAGTGATCACACCTAGAGGGGGTAATTTGATCTCAAGGGTATCTGATTTAATTGATCCTGTTACTAGTAATTGTGACAAAAATCTGGTAACACAAATGTTGTGTCTAGTTGACGCAAAGAGGGTCCTTGCAATTCCTTTGCCCCAACATGACATGTTGGACTTTGTCGCTTGGAGCTATTCAAAGAATGCAACATTTTCTGTTCGATCAGCCTATGTAGTACAATGGGAACACCGGGGGTAAACTAAGAAGAATCGATGATATGGGACATATGACTACTAATCCTATTTGGAGTGAGATTTGGAAGTTATGTTGTCCCTCGAAAGTAAAAAAAATTCATTTGGCGAACGTTACATGGCACTCTTCCGTGTAAAGTTGCTTTGGCAAATAGACACATAAAAGTTAACCCCCAATTGTCCTGCCTGTCCCTTTGGATCAGAAGATAGAAAGCATATGTTATTTCAATGTCAGAAGCGAAGGAGGTTTGGAGAGTGCTGGGACTGGATCAGGTTATTAAAAGAGCTTGCGAAGTTGATTATACGGGTGAGGCAATTCTTGAATTTTTGCTTTCTATCCCTGAACAGGAGCTTACTATCTTGGGTATTCCAAATGTTCGTGAGATGATTGCAATTACAACTTGGTATTTATGGTGGGAGAGGCGAAAATTGGTCAAACCCAAGATGCTAACCAGATCTCTATGGAGATTCATGCTATTACGTTAAACTATGTTATGGCCATATCACCAAAGGCTACTATGAAAAGAAGGGGTTGGGTCCAACCTCCAAGGGGTTTGTAAAACTTAATGTGGATGCCTCTTTTGATCATGACCTGTTTAGGGGCATGGCTGGTGCTGTCTTGAGGGACGATAAAGATAAAATTCATTGCAGGGGGAACTGGAGAATTGATTGGTGCACGGATGTCCTGACGGCTGAAGCTTTGGCGCTTAGGTATGGTCTATCAATTGCTAAAAGGGCGGGTTGCAACCGTCTAGTTATTAACTCTGATAACTGGGAGGTCATCGAAACCATGAATAATGGAGGACCGTCGGCAAGTACATCGGCGGCAATGTTTGGCGATTGTTATTTTTTGGCTTGTGATTTTTCCATTACTAAATTCGAGCACTGTAATAGGGAAGCCAATAGGGTTGCCCATGAACTGGCTAAGTTAGCTAGATTTTCTTCAGCTTTGAACTGGTTTGAGGAGCCTTTGAGTGAAATTGTACCCCTCTCATAAATGATGTACTTGTTATTGCAAATGAATAAATATCTGTGTTTTTCAAAAAGAAAGGACACTAATGACCAGTGAAGCAAGGGCCTTACAAAGACAACGAAGAAACTAGCTGCCATCCTACCCCACGGAAGGACACTAACCCTAAAACAGAGTAGACCGAAAGTTTCCTATCTCTTTTGTTCAATCCAAATTACTACTCCCTTTGTCCAAAAAAGTTTGTCCCTCAAATGGATGTATCTAGCACCAAGTTAGTACTGGATACATCCATTTGAAAGACAAGCTTGAGATAAGTTTTTTCGGACGGAGGGAGTATGTTCTAATTTTATTTTATTTGCGAAAAAACTTTCGATCTATTCATCTTCAATCATGGCAGTACAACGAACACCAGAAATAATAAAAATTACATCCAGACCCATAGACCACCTAGCGACGAACTGATGCGAGCCGAAGGCACGTCACCGTCATCGCCTCTCCATCCGGAGTCAGGCACAACTCGTTGTAGTAGGCAGTCGGGAAGTCGTCGTGCTAAGACCCCGTAGGACCAGCGCACCAGAACAATAACGCCGCCGATGAAGAATAACGTAGATCGGAAGGATCCAACCCAAAGACACACGAACATGGACGAACAACGTCAAGATCCGAGCAAATCCACCAAAGATAGATCCGTCGAAGACGCGCTTCCACACGCCCACCAACGATGCTAGACACACCGCCAGAACATGGCTAGGCGGGGGAACCTTTATTCCATCTTCAGGGAGCCGCCGCCGCCTCGTCTTCCCGAGCAAAAGACAAACCATAACAAAACTAAAAGAAACAACTAAAATCGGAGCCCTCACGCCGGCCCTTGTCAGGATCCACCGCCCCCCATGGCCCTAGGGCCATCGGAGACGAGGCGGACCTGCGCCGGCGCCGGCGAGAGGCAGAGACCCTAGCTTTTTTTGAAGGAGGAGGAGGCGGCGGCTATTCTCTTGCCCAAATTCTCGTCGAGTGACCACCATTCTTGATTTATCAGGACTATTTGGATCCTCTGATTGCGAAAAAACTATCTGGATTCTCTGATTGCAAAGTAAGAGCATTGTTTATTGCGTGTCTTCCCCTAACGTGCAAGAAAAAGGTAACGTCATGTATTTAGAAACAAAAGGTAACGTCATGTATTTAGAAACAGAGGGAGTAGTTGGAAACATTGATAGTTGCTGCAGCAAAGGTGAAAATTTTCGCCTGGAAATGTTTACATGGCATTCCTTGTTATGGTGTATTGGCCAACCGTCATACTATGAATAATTGCCTGTGCCCGGTCTGCAAAAAATATTGCGAGGATATTAAGCATGTTCTATTTCAGTGTGCGGAAGCAAAGGAAATTTGGGTCAAACTCGGTTTGATAGAAGTGGTCAAAGAAGCTTGCGAGGTCGATCGGTCTGGTAGTGCTGTTCTGGATTATTTGTTAGCAGGGAGGTTTAAGAATCCAACTGATGCATCTGTGAAGTACATAAGAGAAACAATTTTGACGTCGGCTTGGTACATTTGGTGGAGAAGAAGACAGACGGTCCATGCAGAAAGTTTGCAGTCCTTGTCACATGCAGCGCTATCAATTCAAGTCTTGGTGTCAAATTTTGTTAATGCATCAGGTAAAGAGTCCCAACCAAAGTCGAGTATCTGGAATCGGGCGATCACTAGATTTATCTCTGTAAATGTTTGATGCAAAGTTTGATATTGACTTGGGCTCTGGAGCTGCTGGCGTGGTGATTAGAGATGATAAGGGGAGATTTCTAGCAGCAGGCTCCCAGATTCCCTTCGCGATAGATGCGGCAACTGCACAAGCAGTTTTGGACGGAATTCATCTTGCAAACCAACTTGGGTGTCAGAAATTGGTAATCCAATCAGATTGTTAAGAAGTTATTAATATTCTTCAGAATGGGGGTTTTCCTGCGACAACTGCAGCGCCAATATTCGAGGACATGTATACAGGCAAGCTCGTTCGGCAACGTTCAGTTCACATATTGTCCAAGGGAAGCAAACCGTGTCGCACATACGCTAGCCCAGGAGTGTAATTCAGAGAAGTGTTTTTGGGCTGATGACCCCCCTAGCTTTATTTTATCGTTGTTAATTGACTATGTTAGTGTGATTTAAATTAATAAAACAAGCCATAATGGCATTCAAAAAAAAAGTTTGGGCATTCCATCTTATTTTCATGGTTGGACGCACAGGACCAGCACCACATCCATTCAAGCTTCTGTCTACCCAGAAAAACGAGTAGTACGAGCAAGATTATATGCGGACTCATTCTTAAAAAAAAAAAAAAAATTATATGCGGACCACACTGGATAAACACATGGCTTACGGCATATTTTTCAGAGAAAAAAGGCTGGACGATCGACCATGCCTAGAAAACAAACAATTGCCATGCCTACTATAAGTTTTTTTAATAACTTTTAAAATGTGAATTGCAGTCAATTTAAGCGTTCTACTGGTAGGAAATAAGTATCAGGCATGGTTGTTTGCAATGTTAATTAGCACCGCCGATGAAATGGCTCCACTATGCAGATACTCCTAACGAATTGGGCTAGCGAGATCCGGAAGACTCAATGGAGTAATGCTACACAAACAGTGGTTTCATACGGAAATAGATTACGGGCGGAGTAATGCTACACCTACAGGCAGAGTAATGCTACACCTACAGAGATAGATTATGGATGTACTATATCATGTACTACGAGATGAGGATTGTTGACTTCGTCAAAATAATTCCTCACCGTGGACCGTGGTACAACCCTTGGTTTGGCCCATGCATCGGACTTTTCCCGTCCAGTGGCAGGCTTGGCAGCGTGGCTGAAAGGTAAAAATACCATAAAAGAACACTGGGAAATGCCATGTTCCTCTGAATTTTTCACCTACCTGCTTTGAATACCAGGGGCAGGCGAGAGCGATCTTTTCTCCCCGAACCAATCGGAACTGCAGGTGGATCGATCGATCAGGTCGAGATGCACATTATGGCGCAGGGAGGCAGCCGGAGGTGGCCGAGGCGCCGGCACCCGTTTCCAGTCGAGGTCGACGAGATACCATGCATCATCGGCGTCGCCCGGAGCTCTGCTTCGCGTGGCACCACGGCGGCGCCCTTGCTCTGCCTGAGGCAGCACCGGAAATATCAGCAACAAGTTTCATCAAATCGAAATTCGTTGCAAATAATCCTTCCCATGGAAGTAAAGGGGAAACAGAGTAAAATGCAAATAGTAATAGTGTAATATGCGCAACGCACATGAAAAAGACGATCAAGCACTTTCAGAAAAAGAAAGATCAAGCACGTAGATATATACAAGTTCGAGTTAATTTCTACATCAACATTTCGTGAAACAAAATTTCTCCATCAAGCTAACAGCAGTGCAAATTATGTACAGGTTGGTTGTTCTATTTCTGCCGATTACCATGGTTAAAGCATCTAAGCTCGCAATAGGCACAGCATGAATGAACGAACGAATGGAAACTCGATTCAATTCATTCGTACCTTGCGCGCTTCCTCGAGGTCGCTTCGTCAGCATCATCCTCCTCCTCCGTCGCCGGTGATGCAGCATCGTCCACGCTGGCACCTGCCGCGGGCTCGACGCAGCCGTCGCCCGCAACAGCAAGATCGTAGAAGTAGTCGTACGAGACGAGATCGCCGAAGAAGTAGTCGTCGAGGACGAGGTCCTTCCCTGGAGTCGGCGGCTCGACGTAACCGTCGTCGAGATCACCGAAGAAGTAGTCGTCGGCGGCAAGCTCCTTCGGATCGAGCGGCCCGCCGGCGTCCCCGCCATCGTCGTCCTCCATGAGGAACCTCTCCAGCTCGCTCGCGTAGGTCGACATCCCGCCGTCGTCCCGATCCCCGGCCGACTCCAACTGCGGCGCTCCGTCGTCCGTCACCACGGAGTCCGGCGAGCTCTCCCTCCCCCCTTCGCCGCCATCGCCAGCACCTAAGTCGAAACCCAAACCGCCCTCCTTATCGGCCACGGCGGGCAGCAAGCACTCGCCGTCGCCGCCGCAGAACTCGGTGAGGTCCATGTCCGGCAGGTCGAACTCGAAGTCGAAGCACTCGAACCCGTCCAGGTCGAAGTCGAGATCATCAACGTCACCCAACGCGGCGGCGGCCATGGCGCGAGTACGTAGCGTACGTCGACGAAGGTTCGATCGACGAGCCAGCCAGCGCGCGCCCGGAAGTTTTTCAAATCAGATTGTGAGGACGTCGACCAGGGTAGGAGGGGGGTTTTATATGGGAGCGGGACGGAGGAGACGTGGTCGGAGTCGGTTCCTTACCGCGCAAGGTTCGGCCTGGCCCAGGCGCCGTCTTCGGGAAGTTTCCTTCCACCGACGCACGCACGTCCCGATCGGGAGGGGAAAGCGCGACGTGGGGAGTTTGACTCTTCTTGTGGCGGTTTGGATGTGGGGGCTAACTGGTGAGCGGTGTGGATTGATTGGGTCTGGTGCGTCGACGGTGACGATCGATCGAGATGCCTACGTACTTCTTTTTTTTTTTAACACAGATGCCTACGTACTTGCGTGTTTCTCTGGAGGTTTCTGGATTTCCTACGTGACGCGGTACCGCGAGAGGTACGAATTCGAGCTTTATGAGAACGTAGATTGCGACGTGTGTTGATATCTTTTGAAAAATATACTGTATAAAATTGGTCGGTGGAGTGTGCACATACGTAGGGGGCGTAGAGACGTGCACGGGAAACATGGGCCTGGAAGAGGGCGGTAGGGCTGTACACACACACCACCTATGGGCTGGCGAGAGGCCCCCGATGCCGTACGTTTTGGGCTGCTCAGCAGGCCGGAACAAGGTGCTCAGCCTGGAGGCCTGGACACAAAGAAAAAACACGTGAGACAACCCGATCGGTGTATACCTAAAAAGACAAAAAAAAATGCTGATACAACGTTGAACCGACACGATTCAACGGGGCAGGTGATGAGTGTATGCGCGTGTACATGAACGCTTGTGCCTGTACTGATGTTAAAAAAAACGGGGCAGGTGGTGGTGGTGATGCGCCCGGCTTGCTGGCGGCATGGGATGCCCGAGCACGAGCTTCGGGCCGCGCCGGAACCCCAACTGCCACCTCGTACCGCACCGCAGATTAGCAGATAGATACACGCACGGGCAGATTAGCAGATGAGCGCGTGGGCTCACCCCGGCGCACGGCGCTGAGCCCGCACGGGTCGGTTCACACCAAAAGGCGAGGGGTTGCCAGGCCGCGTCGCAACGGCCGGCCGGACGGCTCGCGTCACCGGGCGGGCGGGCCTGCCGACCCGACCGATGGATTGCTGCTTTGCCGGCCGGGCGCGCCTCGGTCACCTGCTCCGTTCCAACCAACCGCAGTAGGAGTAGTAGGTACGCGCGCTTCCGTTCCAACGTTTCGATTCACTGGATACGTACGCGCGCTGCCGACTGCAGTGGTAGGTACTGCCGGAACTCGGACACTCATGCATTTCTCACTCGTTACAAAAAGATGAAATGTCAATCCAGAAGTCTGCAAGTACGAAGAATTGGCATCAGACGCCGCATGCCAGCTGCTTGGCAGCCAGTGCGGTTTTCTAAATTTCCCTAAAAGTATGACATGTTCCTTTCTTTTCGGTAAACACATGTTCTTTGTTGGAGCAGCAAATAGTTTACTCTTTTTTTTGTAAGAACAGATCTATTGTAAAGATTGATCGGAAGCTCCTCAAATATAATAAAAATTACGTCGAGGTCCAGAACGAGTCGCCGACGCGCCACTGTCGCAACTCCCATCCGGAGCCAGCTTGACCTTGTTGATGACAGCTGGGAAGTCTTCGTGCACGTGCCCCTAAGGACCTGCGTCCGGGAGCCGCGGTCGTCGTCATTAAATCCTTGAATCGATCTGAGAGATCTGACACCAAATCTCGCCGTTGCGTACGCATGATGAGAAATCATAACCTCACCGCTCTGAGGAGTTGGCAGGAATCTATGCCCATAGCTCCGTCTAATCCGTCCCGACTCGAAGAAGAAGCGCCGCCATCCGTCCGAACGTCGCCTTTGCGAGAACTAAAACCCTACCTATCTAAGAGCATCTCCAACAAACGCCCAAAAAAGCGGAGCGCTAAATTAATTTTACAGCGCCATTTTGGTAATTTTAGTGCGCCGTGGCAGATTCAGTCCAGCAGACGCACAAAAATATAGCGGGTAGCGGACAGCGCGCAGCAGTCCAGCAGACGCACTAAAAAATAAAGTGCCACAAATATGTCTACAACAAACAGGTCCCTAACATTCACAAATAAATCCATCTGACCAAAACAAAAATGCAATTAGGTCCCCAATCGTTGGAGCAAGCTAGCTTGCAAATCATCTTCCGCCGGCCACCGCACGCGAGCTAGCTTGCTGTGATCTCGTTGGAATCGCAAACACGAGCTAGCTAGCTTCCCTTAATCGTTGGAGCAAGCTAGCTTGCAATCGATTGGAATCGCAAGCTCCGCATGCACTGCTCGCCTCCAGCCACCGCACGCGCTCCCGGTCGGCGAGCTCGAGGCGGCGAGCTGCAAGGAGACGGCGAGCAGAAGGGCAACGGCAGCTCCTGGCCGGCGAACTCGAGGCGGCGAGCTGCAGCCGGCGAGCAGAAGGGCAGCGGCGGCTCCGCCCAGTGCCGGGACGAGCACGCAGAGGAGTGGCGGCGGCCGGCGGCGGCGAGCTGCAGGGAATGGCTGCAGCGGCGAGCTCGAGGCGGGATGAGCAGAGGGAGCGGAGCAGTTGGTCTTCGCGCGTCATTGTCCAGCGTGCTGTACGCCGCGCACCAAATATCCCGCGTGCCACGCAGAAATTCCCAGCGCGCTGAATGAATTTTACAGCGTGCTCGCTTTTGCAACTTCTGTTGGAGATGCTTCGCGCGTTAAATTAGCGGTTTTTCCGGCGCGGGCTATTTTTAGCGTCTCTGTTGGAGATGCTCTAAGCGAAGGCATCAGAAATACCCTCCCGCCACCAGCCGCAGGAGCGGCAGGTGAAAGGGGGGCAAATCATATGCTATCAACGGAGATCGAAGGGAGGAAGGCTTTCCCTAATCGCCTGCGACTAACTTAGCTCCCTCAAAAAAAAATTACTAACTTAGCCGGGCATGTTTAAAGTCTACTAAGTTAATTACTCTGTCCGCTCAAAAATTAATTTCACGGGTGAAAAACGGTGCGGTGAAGCGCGCGTTAGGCTTTAGTAAATGTCTAATACCCCTCCCCCCTACTAACCAGCAGCTAGCTCCTAGAATCAGGTCGGCTGCTGCTGTGCACCCAACGTACCCCAAAAGGATTAGCACCGATTCATTATGCAAAGCTGCATCGACCCAATCAAAACACCAGAGGCTGCTGGCTAGCTTGTGCCGACCGGTACCACCATCACGCCTGACGCAACTGGAGACGACTCGCACGCCATCACCATAATTTAGTCCATAACCTGGAGCATTGATGCAGTTATGTAAGCGCCACTTGCATGGCACCCTGTCAAGGCAACTGACAGGTACACGAAACCACTGACAGACGCCGATTAGCAAATGGACCCGACCAAGCAAGTGAATGTCGAGGGAAAGAAGGCTTTTTCAAGTCGCCTTGTAAGAGAGAAGGACTTCGCTAATTGATCGGTTCACTTACGTAATATTGACATTAGGTATTCAGACGGTGGTGACCGTGTGCGTTTTCTTTTGATAGAGGTTTGTTTGCCTACTCTGCTTCGTGGACCAACCGAACTGAAGTCAACCATATTTTTTCTCTTTTTTTTCGAAACGGAGGCAAAAGTTTTGCTTCATCTATTAATTAAGCAGAAGAGAATTGCCCGGAGAACGGGGCGAAAACCGTCACAAACCGCTGACCGGCACACACAAACATCCCACACACACCTTTACAAAGAGTGCCTCGCCGAGCTAGCACACAGGCGTCATCGTCATCACTTCTCCCCTTGCAGGCGTCATCGCCATCCCTAATCACCGAGCAAGCGACTCCGACTTCGCACTGGACGAACACCGACCTAACCCTCACCGCAGAGGTCGTGCAGAAACACATGAAGATCCTGCCAGAACTCAGCCACCCGCATCGAGGGCAGCGCAGCTCCAACTCTGAAGGAGAGATCCAAGGAAGAACTATGCCAGGTTGGCGTCGTGGAAGACTACCGAACAGACCACCTGCTGCATGTCATCGTTGCCACAGGGGCCCCGCCGCCGCAGCTTCGACTTCACCGCAACAAACAAACCGAGGTAATCCCACAGACACGTCAGAGAAGAGCCGACTACCGCAACCACCGCAACACCTCCGACTTCACTCGCCCCATCATCGTTGCCACAGAAGCCTCGATGCCACACAATGCCTTCCACCACCCAACCTTCCTGTAACACCCCTGTGTAATAGCCACTGTGATCAACTGCTAATAATGCCAAGTTATCTCATTTGCAGTGCCTAGTCATAGTGGTTAATCAAAACAATTCAAACTCTGTTCTGGAAATCAACTTAAATTCAAAAGTGTAAAATAAATTTGCTCAAACACTATTGGAAAAATGTTCACTAAATAGCAAATATTCCAGAAGCACTCCTAAAAATATAAACAATGGAATTGGAACTAGTTAAATGACTCCAACAATATGAAACAACACTAAAACAGAATTATTTAATTCATTTATATTAAAATCAAATTCAAATGAAACCCGATTTTGCCCAAACCAATTTTTGGTGAAAGCTAACATTGCAATGTAATAATTGGGCCAAGTCCCACATTTTATACAAGAGCACAAGTGGCCTAACTATTTCAAAACAGAAAAGAAATAAAGAGAAATAGCAAAACAGAAAACAGAAAACAGAAAATAAAACGAGGCACTGTGCACTGGGCCTAAGTACACAGTGCCCCGAAAACGGCCCAGTTGGCCCATCCCTTTCTCTCTCCGTCGCCGTGTCGGCACGCCCATGGCCACGCCAGCGAGCGCCGGTGGGACGGCGACAGCGCGACGCCACCGACGCCTACCGACGCGAGGGGATAAGATCCCGGCCTCGCGCATCTCCCCTGGCCTCTCTCCGTCACTCCTCACCTCTTCCCTCGCTCTCCCCTGCTCGATCCCATCGGCGTCCGACGCGGTCGCCGCCGTGCCTCGCCCATCACCGCGGCCACAGCTGCCACCTCGCTACGCCAACTTGTCGAGAAGCTCCGCCATCGCCTACTCCGTCGATCGGTGGCCTCAGTTCGAGCGGGGGAGCACCGAAGAGCCGGATCCCTCTCGTCCACATCTCCGGCCGCCGCTGACCGTCTTCGTCTCCGGCGCCGTCCTCTGCTGCTACTAATCTGTCGCGGGTTTTCCTTAACCGCACGGTGAGCCTCCTCTCCCTTCCTCTTCTCTCCCGAGCCGCCGAGCTCCTCGATAGCGAACTCGATGCCTAGCCACGCTCCGGCCGCCGCGGTACCTCGCCGTCCGGCCACTTCCGGCCGTCTCCGGGGCCGCGCTTTAGCTCGGTTCGACGCCGCACCTCGCACTGGTTCGTAAGCGACCGAAAGCACGCGCTAGAACTCACCGTAGCCACACGCTCGATATCGCCCGAAGCTCCTCGCCGCAGCGGCTCAACGCCGACGAGATTCCGGCCACTACAGCTGTCGTAGCCACCACCAACAGACGCGGCTCCGAGTGGCCGTTCGAATGAGTCCGGGCGCGCGCGAAACGGCCCTCTGTAACCGCTTTTCGGCGATCTCCGGCGAGTTCGCTGCCGCGGGAGGCTTGCCGGAGCTCTCTCCGGCGTCGCCGCCGACGTGGCATGGGTGGGACCCACCCCTGGGTCACTGGCCGTGGGCCCTGGGGCCCCCAGTTGACTGGGTTGACCCAGTCAACTGCGTTGACTGGGCAGCCCAGCCACTGACATGCAGGCTCGACCGCATTTTAATTAATTAAAAATGTTTTTTATAATTAAAAGTTAATTAGTTTAGTTAATGAGTCACTGACAGGTGGGCCAGCTGCTAATTAACCCTCTGATTAGTTCTAACCAAAATCTATTTAGTCTCAGAGACTGACATGTGGGTCCCACTGGACCCACCTGTCAGGTTTGACTCTGGTCAGCCGCTGTTGACTGATGACATCACAGTGACATCATGCTGACGTCATATATCATTTTCTGTTAATAAAATAATTCCAGAAAATCGATTAAATCTTCGGAAATTAATAACTTTTAAACCGTAGCTCAGATCGAAAAACTTAAAACATGAAAGTTGCTCGAAACGACGAGACGAATCTGATCGTGTCGTCTGTTTCGATGCCGGAACCCCCTACGTAGGTGAAACCGCAACTTCGAGGTCGATTCCGGTAGATGAATAGTGCATAATCACCGGTAAATAAATTCCACCTTAATCCTATAATAACTAAAATGACTTAGACATTCTTTAGGCAACCCTGCACTGCATCTAGCATAGCATACCCTGTATTGCATCGCTTGCTGTGCATTTATGTGTTTCCTCCCCCTCTTCTCTCTCGGTAGACCCCGACGTCGACGTAGCTCCCGAGGCCGACGCTGCTCAGGAGCCCGACGACACAGTTGACGACCTTGCCCTTGTCGCCGAGCTTCCAGGCAAGCACCCCCCTTTTGAGCATTCCGATATCGCCCATTCTCTTCTCTCTTATGCTTGCATTAGAATCTGCTGCTGTTACTGTATCCTATATCTGCTGCATAGCCTGTTTACTTGTAACCTGCTATTGATACTTACCTGTTACCCTAAACTATTTAGAATAGGTTGGGTAGAGACCAACAGAGACCCCACTTATCCCGACTGCCCCGCTGGATGATCAGAAGACCCGAGCAACGGGAACGAAGACCAGGCCCCGACACCGCACGACACTTCTCCTTAATCGCTCGACTCTACTGGGTAACTATCAAGTGCCGGGGGTGATACCTCGTCAGCACTTCTGATGATAACCTTGTAGGTTAGTTAATCGGTCGTGGTAAGCGAGGGTGATTCCTCCTACACCACCCCCGATAACGACATTATCGTGCAACTGCTCAAGTGTGGACCTCGAGGGTGATGCCTCTTTAGTTCACCTTGATGTTTACATCAGGTGGGAGTCCAACGAGGGTGATGCCTCGGATTCCTTCTTGATATGATAGCCACACGGATGCCCTTACTTCACTGTTGACACTGTTATTATGGATAAAGACGGGTCGGCCCTAAGGGGTACCCGCGCGAACTAAATTGCGAGTGATGTGGGACCGGGTGGACCTGGATGGTGCCCGAGGGTTGAACACGAGGCGTGGCCGGGCATTCCTCGCCCTTGCCGCAAGTCCTCGAGACGGGGCGACGGGGTCACATCTTTCGTGAGTCTCTGCTCGTTACTGCACTGCCAATACACTAACGGTTTGGATATTTGATCCGAGGGGCCTCTGGCCTGATAGCACTAACCATCATGTGGGCATAGTATGGGCATTCTGCGTCGTATACTTCAGCCGAAACTTAATAGACGTCAGCAATTGAGCGGCGCGCGCTGGATTGGACTGGTTACGCAACCGCGCTTGTATTAAGGGGTTGCTAGGTCTGCTTCCGGCCGCCCACGCAACGCGCAGGAGTTCCCAGGGCGAAGGCCCAAGACCCCTGGGGGCATAGGTTAATCCGGCGTGCTGACCTCTCTGTTAAGTATTTGGTCGGGTTGCGGCGTATCGTTTGGCTGAGGCCGGGCATGACCCAGAAAAGTGTGTCCGGCCGGAGTTAAGCGAGCGTGGTGGGTAAGTTGGTGCACCCCTGCAGGGAAGAACTAAACTATCGCTAGCCTGTCCTACGGTAATGGACACTCGGAGTTGTATCCCGATCGGTACAACTAGAACTGGAGACTTGAGATGAAATGGATAGTATGGCTCTGGGATTGCTTTCTCGCAGGGAGCCGAGGAAGGATCTCTGGTCGAGGTTGATGACATTACTACTACTTTACATTATGTTACTCTGCTCTCTTCTAATGTTGCAAGACCGATGAAGAGGCTTGAAGATGCTAGTCTTCGCTAGGACTAGGCTTTCCCCCTCTATTCTGGCATTTCTGCAGCCCAGTCTACATATACAGCCTTCTTTGAAAATGTTGCATATGTAGTGTAGATCCTTACTTGCTGAGTACTTCGAATGAGTACTCACGTTCGCTTTATTTTCTTTTTCTCCCCATATCCACTTGACGCGACCAGATGACGGAGCCCCTGAGTTAGCTGCCCTTGTCGACGACTACGGCTACTACTTCTACCCTCCCGGCGAGTACTTCTACGAGGAGTCGACCGACGACCAGGAGTAGGATTCGGAGGGTCCTAGGCAGGAGGTCTACGCCTTTCGATCATAGTATTTTATTTTGCCCCGCCTTACTAAAGGCTTATCTCTACTTCTGTAATATATCTGTACCCAGATATCTGATGCTTCCGCTGACACTTGTATGCCATCGAGCTATGTATTCGAGCCCTCGAGGCCCTGGCTTGTAATATAAAGCTTGTATGAATTTAATTATGTTTTAGAGTTGTGTTGTGATATCTTCAAGTGAGTCCTTAGACTTGATCGTGTACATTTGCGTGTATGTTTAGTGCACGATTAAGCCGGGGTCATCACAAGTTGGTATCAGAGCCGACTGCCTCTAGGAATCCCCCTTTCCAATTTCTTGGCCAAAGTTGAGTCTAGAAACCAAAAAATTGTTTTACTAACTTGGTTGTGTGGCTTACGGGCCCACGTCGTCAATTGGATGGTATTAGGATCTTTTATTCCTCGTCTATACTCTGGGACTCTGATCACTCTTCTATTCGGGTTTAATAAATTCACAAACACCGACACTTAGGATCTCGTAAATTCTGTCCACCCGGAGAGCTGGATTTCTGTGTGATTTCCCGGTCATTGATCTGGTTAGTCTGATAATCATTTTCCTTTCCGTTGTTTTGTTTAACCTTTCTCTTCAAGATCTGTTATATTCCTTATCGTCGTGTGATAACTCTGAACTACCTCTGTTTCAGATGGATCGTCTGTTTCCACCGCGCCCCATGACGCAGCTTGTGCTTCGCACTTGGGCTCGAGATGCCCCTGGGTTTCCAGCTGTCCTGATCGCCCTCTTGACCAGACTGGGTTACCGCTGGTACCCTGAGTACATGGTCTACGAGGTTTACCGCGAGTTCAACCAGGAGTAGTACTATGCTGATGTACGCATCTATGATCAGCAGGATGACTCAGATACTGAGCTATACCTTTTCCACGGTATCGGCGTGACGATTGAGTTGGCAGTCCATGATGCCGCCTACTCTGCTGTCGCACGTCTCCGAGGAGAGCACAGTGCTAGTTTGGATGACTCTGAGTTTCGATACATTCCGTATGCCCCTGCTGGAGATGCTACTGGATACTACACAGCTACCTATGCCCCGTACGAGCCTCGTCGCTACGATCCACGAGTTCTGATTCAGTGTACTCAGGCTCTGGATCGCACTGTTCGGGCTCTTGCCGTCGAGTTGTTTGCCACTCGAGTACGACTCTACGAGGCTATGACGCAGTTGCTACCAGCTGTTCGTGCAGGGATACATCCGGAGCATATCATTTACCCGCGCAGGACAGAGATGTCACCAGGTATTGATTGGCCTGCTGTGGGAGGTCATACGCCTGCACGTGGACCTCTTCTTTCAGCTCGAGACCGGGTTCTGCATCAGAGTGCACATGGAGCGCAGGATCCTTCTGCGACGAACATCCGTTGTCCGCACTTGCAGCTACCCCGTTTCAGTGGTTTTCTCTGACGTTGATGTAGCATTTGCTATGTCTCGTTGTGTACTTCCTTACCGCGTGTCTGCGCGCCGCCTAGCATGTCTAACTTTTGAATTTGCCCCGTTATGCTGCCCGAATGTAACCGACTCTGTATGGTTCTGTATGTCTTAATGATTAATGTTCAGTATCTGTTGCACTACTTAAATTTCATCGTGTTACATCATGCTTGTTGCTAAACACTCGCGTTCGCTTCTGCTAAACTACCCCTGTTGATTTAGCAGGATGGGTGATAACAATCCACCTCCGCCGCCACCGCCTGACTATATGGCTGGTATGATGCAACAGTTTGAACTCAACCGTCAGTTCATGACGGGGATTATGGAACAATTCCCCCGTCCCAATGCCAACCATCAGCCAGCCTCCGCTTGGCAAAGCAGCCCCGCGCCGCCCGAGCGCCTCGCGAGAGGGAGAAACGGGCCCCGCCGCCGCCGACGCCGCACGGGCTTTGCCCGGCGGCGCCTGGGGTTTCTCCCGGGTCGCTCGCGGGGAGCGACACGGGAGCTCGTAAAAGTGTCTTTCACATTTGTTATTTTTTCTCTTTGAAGAATAATAAAAATGAAGTCAACCATGTTTCGGTCATATTGAGAATGAGAAACAAGCTAGGGTACATGTTTCAACTGTCCAAGTAGACTAAAGGTACGGGAGAACCAGGTGTACACTTTTTGCGCGCGCGCGCGCACACACACACATCAAAGGTAGATGAAGGGCCCTGCATAGAGTTATTTCCCCCTGGAAAATTAGTGTACACTTGCATGCGTATTAATTGTCAAAACTTAACTATAGTGGCTGCATAAAGACTGCTATTTCATCAAGAGCAAGACTAATAATGTCCTTTATTTTTGATTGATGGGTGAACGGAACAGCAAGATAGCCGCGGTTCGTTCTAGCAATGGCAGTTGTCTTTCGGTGGTTCAGGGACTTCGTAGTAATTTTATTATGTTCTGGATTCTCTGCACTTTTGGTCAATCTTTATAATACTCCCTCTGTTTCTTTTTACTTCGCATAAAGTTTGACCAAATTTATATACAAAATTATCAACATCTACAATACTAGAGATATACAACATGAAAGTTAATTCAATAATGCATCTAATGATATCAGTTTTATATTATGACTATTGATATTTTTTCCTACAATCTCAGTCAAACTTCATTACATTTGACTTCAAACAAATCTTATATGCGAACTAAAAAGAAACAGATGGAGTATATCTGAATCCTTTTCACAAAATAAAGATAGCACTACATGCCAATAGCAAGAATATCTCCGATTTATTCCATATAGTTATTTCTACCTGATTAGGCTCTTTCCAGTGCTCTACCTTGTACATATGCTAAGACCGTCTAGTAAGAGGGAACAACACTAAACGTGTGTAGCTAGACGAAAACACGGTTTATACAACTAATTAAATGATGAAAATTAGCTCATATGCATTGTGGAGCAAAATCCTTTTATGCACTTAGCACCACATCTAAGCACGTACACCGAAGAGGCCTTATGGGTGTAGTTTGCGCCCATCATGACACCTTTTGCTTTGGGAAAATACCCTGTGATACCATGATACCAATCCGCAAAAATCATATTTACATGTTTAAAAAAATTGAAAACATTTGTGAGTATTCACAAGACATATGTTTATTATCCGTAAAGAATTGAGATCCAAAATCAAAACACACCTTGAGAAATAAGAAAGACAAATTCTGCATACATAGAGCCACAAAAAGACAAAAACAAAAATGGCAATATTTACACTTGGGTTCATCTTTTTTGTTTCTACATGTATATTTCAATTTTGTATCTGAATTTTTTATGCTTGTAGACTCATGTCTTGTGAACATTCACAAAAAAATTGGAAAAAAAATTTATACACAAATTTTTGAGTTTTGAAGCATGGTATCATGTGATGGTTGGGATCACGTAATATGTTCCCTTTTGCCCCTGTGTTGTTATTTGGCCCCAAATGTTAGGAAATAACCACACATTTCTTTGGTGTACAGAGAGAATAATTTAAATATGCACTAAAATATGTTCCAATATAAATTTGTGAGGCAACATCAAACTTAGTAAAGCGCTTTATATAATATATTATATTTTCCCCTGAATTTTAGAACAGCATGAAAAATTAGAACCCCCCGAGAATTTTATAAAATATAAAAATATGTCATAACAGAAAAAAAAACCAAGAACACCGAGTACCACATCACACTCCCACACCTCTACACAGGCCGAATTTACGGAGCTTCAAAATCGGTGAAATGGAGTTTGCACGGGAAATGGGCCTGAACAATGCAGTAGCCAGTATGAATTGGCAGATGCAAACGGTGAACCGACACGGTTTCATGGGCCGCAGGTGGGGAGTGAACTCGGCTGGTGTCTGGTGATGCGCATGGCGGCATGGGATACCCGAGCACGAGCTTCGGGCCGCGCCGGGACCCCAACCACCACCTCGTACCGAAGCGCGGATAGATTCCTCCCCGTGCCGTGCCGTGCCGGCGAGCGAGCGCGTGGGCGCATGTCACCGCGCCACCACGCACGAGCGAGCGACGGGCGCACCAGGCAAGGCGCATCGCCCGCCCACGCTCGGCCAGGCAGAGGCAGGTGCGTGTGGGCGCCGCTGAGTCCGCCCGCGCGGTCACACCAAAGGTAACCCAGGCCGGGTCGTAACGGCCGGGCGCCACTGCCAGCCAGACCAGCCGAACCGATCGATCTCGGGCGCACGCACGCACGAACGCCACATTCCCCGTCGACCGCAACCGCGTGACCCCCGACGTTTCTAGCCACGGACTACGCCTGCAGCGCCGCGTTGTCTTGTCAATCGGAGCGCTCGGCACTTCAGTCATGAACTGCTCGTGACTACAACTTACAACTCAACTCGTAAACTGCACAGGCAGAAATTTTACAACAGGATAGGATGTCAACGCAAAGGCCCGCAGGTACGCAAATTGGCATCGGACCCGCATGTCAGCTGCTTGACACACACTGATGAGGCCCAGTTATCACGCAATGCTGCACCGGCCAAATCAAATTAGTACACTAACTTGTAGGGGTGGGAACAGATTCATACACAAACTAAAAAACCCCACAGAACCAACCCTCCAACTCGAACAAATTCATACAAACCAGCCCGAACTGACCACGTGGTGTGCCAGGTGGAGGGTGTGGGGCGACAGAATCACGCATTTGCATAAACCCCCTTGTGTTTGACGAAATCACGCATTTATGTAGGGCTGCCCGTACATAAAATTTGTACATAACCCCCCATCGACGCCTCCAAGGCAAACCCTTCCAAAACCTTCTCCTTTCGTGCCTCCACCTCGACGTTGCCGAGGCGAACCAGGGCTACGCCGTCGTGGGGCTCATCGGCGGCGACAGAGTGCGGCGGCATGGAGCCGCGGCGAAGGGAACCTGCCGAATTCCCTCCTGAATATGGTAAGCTTCTTCTCCCCCGTTCCCTCCCCTGTCACCTCCCCTGTTCCTCCCCCGATCTTTAGGTTTTTGTTGATCAGGACGGTCTATGCACCGATCTTTAGCTGTTTGTTGTGCGCATTGGTACTAGTAGGAAGGAGGAACAATCAGAGGTTAGCAGGGCTAGGGTTTATGTGATGCTCAATTGGGGATTCGGGGGGTGAAGCTGAATTGGGGATTATGTGATGTTGAATCCGCAAGAATTGAGGGATTTGAGGGGATTTGTAGATGTGGTAATGGAGGGGAACTGGAAGGTGATATCTTGTTGTGATTATGTGGGGAAAGTTTCTGAAATAAGGGTGGAGATGTTAAATTGAAGGTGCAAATGTTCAGAAATATGGGGTATTTGGATTGTATGCACATTTCCACTGTAATTTGTAGGGTGTAGATGTTAGTTTTATTGTATAATTATGCTGAAAGGGTGGTCCTTTAGGTGGTAGTCAGTGCATATTCTCAGTTTCAATATGAATATGTGCATACTGTAATGTATGAATATATGTGCACTTCATGTGTTTGATATTTTTCAGTGCTTTCAACTGATTGTGCAGTGTACAATGGAGAACCAAGTCAGTTGTTCTCAGTGGAGTTCGAGCACAATGGAATTTTCATAGGGCAATGCACAAATGGAGTGATGGAATTTTTTTACTATGGGTGCACTCATGAAGTTTTTGACTACTGCCATGCACACACATGGTCATTGGGAATGCTCAAGTATTGCTTGTGTAGGCTGGACTATGACCCCACGACCCTCAAGTGAAGGTGTATTGGGTTTTGCCAGGGAAGGACATAGTGGATGGGCTTGTATGTGTGGACACTCCAGATGTTATAGCTGCTATGGTGAGGGCTATTAGAGAATGCAAGACACTAGAGGTCATAGTTGATGAGCAGAACAAGATACAGACACACTATGATTATGTCATAGTGAAAGAATGCCCAGTATTCCCTGATACAGCAACTGCAGAAGGAAATGAGGGTGCAGAGAATGCACAGGATAATGAGGTGGGAAGGAATGCAGAGGAAAGAGAGGATGGAGAGAATGCAGAGGAAAGAGAGGAGGGAGGAAATAGATGAGGGAGAGAATGCAGAGGAAAGAGAGGAGGGAGAGAATGAAGAGGATGGAGGATAAGAGTGCAGTGAAACAGACACTGAGTTTTGTGAGAGTGACTATGATTGTGAAGATGGAGATGATGATCTATTTGAACAGAATGTTGACAAAACTTTGAATGACAACAATGAACAGGAGGAAGAGATTTGTGAGGAAGAAGATCCATTGGATGATGATGACTTAAACCTATCAAAAGATGAGCTTGAGAAGTTGCAGTACAAGTTCAGAGCATTCAATGCAGAAATGGATATGGGCAACCCTATCTTCAGGGTTGGGCAAGTATTTGGAGAAATGAGAGAGCTGAGGGAAGCAATCACTGCATACACAGTGAAGAACAGAGTTAAAATCTACAAAACTAGAAATGAGGCACAGAGATTTAATGCAATTTGTGAAGCTGAATGCCCTTGGAGGTTGAAAGCATCTAAAGACAATAGAACTGGAAGTATTGTCATAAGAGAGTACAATTCAGAGCACAACTGCCAGAAAACATGGGATTCCAAGTGCTTGACTGTTAAGTACCTCACTGAAATGTTCCTTGAAGAGTTCAGAGACAACAAGAGCATGGATTTGGGTACATTTGGAAGAAAAGTTCAGCAGAAGTTTAAGCTCAATCCAATAAGAATGAAACTTGGTAGGGCCAGGAGTGCAGCACTAAAGATGATACATGGAGATGAGAAAGCACAGTATAACATGTTATGGGTCTATGGACAAGAATTGAGAAGAAGCAACCCAGGGAGCAAATTCATTGTTTGCACAACCAAGGTGAAGGAAAAGGGTGACCTGCTTCCAAAGGATCACCTGTCCTCATTGTACTGGTCATATGATGCTTGCAAGAGAGGATTCTTGAGGGGGTGCATGCCAATTATTTTTGTTGATGGGTGTCACCTGAAGAGCAAATATAAAGGTGTGTTACTCACAGCTGTTGGCATTGATCCTAATGATTGCATATTTCCAATTGCAATGGGGATGGTGGAAGTAGAATCAACTTACTCTTGGGAATGGTTTCTCACCACTTTGAAGAATGATTTAAACATCATCAACACATCACCTTTCACTATAATGAGTGATAAGCAAAAGGTGATTTTACCAACTTGTTGTCCTCATTTCTGTACACAATGTTACTTTCAAAACTGTGTTGACATGTTTGAGTAACTAATTATTGCAGGGTTTGATAAATGCTGTTGAGAAGATCTAGCCAGATGCAGAACACAGATTTTGTGTTAGACATCTTTATCAAAATTTCCATAAGAAGTTCAAAGGGGAAACACTGAAGAATATGTTGTGGGCCATTGCTAGGTCAACCAATGTGGACAAGTGGACCTTGAACAGAGACAAACTCAGAGAAAAGAACATAGAGGCATACAATTGGTTGGATGGCAAGCCCCCCAATCAATGGGTGAAAGCATTTTTCAGAGATTTTCCTAAATGTGATATATTGTTGAACAACATGTCAGAAGTCTATAACAGGTACACTTGTGCATTTTAGGATTTTGTACTGAATTATTACTCACTGCAACTGTATTTTGATGAACTAACTGAAATTATCTCTGTCCTCTTGTAGCTACATCTTGGATGCAAGGGAATTATGTGTTATTTCAATGCTAGAGTGCATAACACATAAGATTACTATGAGGCATGAAAAAAAACACAAAGAAGCTACAGAGAAATGGCCTGCATTGATCTGCCCAAAAATTAGGAAGAAACTGGACAAGAATGCAGAGTTCTTAGGTAACTGCCATCCAACACATTCAGGAGATGGTATCTATGGTGTTGAATCAGGGCAGAACAGATACATTGTAGATATTCCAGCTAGAACATGTGGCTGCAATAGATTTCAGTTGAGTGGCATTCCTTGCAATCATGTCATATCCTGCTGTAGAGCTGACAAGATAGACCCTGAAACATTGATTCATAAGTGCTATAACATTGAAAATTATCTTAAGGCTTATGGGCACAACATCATGCCTATGAGGGACAGGAAAAGCTGGGAAAAGATGAATGGAATTGCAATCCACCCTCCAGTCTTCACAAAGAAAATGGGCAGGCCAGCAAAGAATTGGAAGAAGACACCAGAAGAGAAGAAGAAAGATGGAACTGTTTACATCAACAAAAAAGGAGTGACCATGCATTGTTCTGTCTGTGGCAATGCTGACCATAACAAGAAAGGACATGCCAAGTATATGAGGCAGCAAAATGAAGCCCAACTGCAAGATGATGAAGAAATTGAAGATCCTTCAATTCTGCAGGTTATTTCAGTCAACTGCATTTTAGTTCAGTCAACAAAAATATATCAGCTATGCCTAATTGCAGTTTGTTGTAATGCAGGACATTATGCCAACTAGACTTGATGCCAGGCATGATCCTATGAATGACAGGAGCAGTATGGTGTACACCATGGGCCAGGAGGTAATTTTGAATCCTGCTACAGATGTCAAATTTCTTAAGTTGTTACTGTTTTTCAATTCTGATGAAGATGTTGTAACACCCCCTTGTAATAAGCTCTGTGACACTCTGTTAAAACTGCCAAGTCATGATCATTTGCAGTGCCAAGTCATATGGGTTAATGATCCAATTCAAATTCACATCTGAAAATCAACTCAAATTCAAAAGTGAATTATAAAGTTGATCAAACACTGTTGGGAAAATGTTCATTAAATGGCAAATAATCCAGGAACATTTCTAAAATCAACTTCAGAACAAATGGAGTTGAACAAGTGACTCAAACAAGTTGAAACAGCACCAAAACAGAATATTCAAATCCATTTAAATTCTTTTCAGCTTCAAATGAATTCCAAATCTGTCCAAACCACTTTTTGGTGAGAGCTAAAATGGCACTGTAATATTTGGACTAAGTTCCACATTTTACAAAAATGCAAAAGTGCTATAACTATTTCGAAACAGGAAATGAAATAAAGAAAAAGAGAAACAAAAACAGAAAAATAAAAACGAGGCACTGTGCACTGGGCCTTAGTGCACAGTGCCCCGAACCCCGGCCCAGCAGGCCCACTCACCTCTCTCCCTCGCGCTGTCGTTCTCCCGCTGGTCGAGCGCGCGCGCGCCGGCGCGCGCGCCGACACGTCGCCGTCCACCGACGATACAGGGCGCGGAGGGGATAAGGCCGACGCCCCTCCACTCCACCCCGGCCTCTCCGTCATTCTCCCCCTTCTCCTCTCGCTCGCTCTGCCTCCTTCCTCCTCAGATCCGAGGCGTCCGAGCACCGTCGACGCCGCACTTCGCCATTTGCCGTGGCCACCGGCGGCCCCGCGCTCGCCCATTGTGCCGGCCAGCTCCGCCGTCGTCTTCCTCAACCTCTGGCGCCACTGGAAGGAGCCAGGGAGCCCGGCTACAAGCGAATCGAACCGCCCCGCATCTCTCTGCTTCCGGCGAGCTTCGTCGTCCCCGGCGCCGTCTGCTGCTCCTAAGCCACCAAGGGCTTTCCGTAGCCGCTCGGTGAGCTTCCAGCCTTTCTCTCCTATTCTTTGCGCTGCCCGCCGTCGCCTGTAGCTAGCAGCCGACGACGCCGTGAGCCCGACGCCGCGGTTCGCCTCGCCGCCGTGGCCATGGCCCCTGTCGTGCTCGTTTGAGCACGGCATTCTGTTCCTGCTGCTTCCAGGAGTCGAACGCGCCCGTGCACACGCTCTCCCGTACCCCCTAGCTAAGGATTCGTCGAAGCCCGAACTCCGGCGACCGCTCCACCGCTCTCCGCCGTCGCTAGAGGCCGTGTTCGATCGAACTACCACCGTAGTTAGATGCGCGGGCGAGAGACCGATCGAACGCAAGTGGTTGCGGGCGATTTGACGCAGCGTAGCGGATTTCCGGGCAGCTCCGGCAAACTTCCGCCGCTGGGAAGGTCGCCGGCGCGTCTCCGGTCGCCGCGCTGGCGTGGCACCCACGTGGCACCACCTGGGCCACTGACTGGTGGGCCCAGGGACCCCACTTTGACCTCGTTGACCAGAGTCAACGCGGCACTGTTCACCCCCTCTCACTGACATGTGGGCCCCGGCGGCTAATTAACCTAATTAAGCATTTAATTAACTAAAATTAATTAATTTAGCCTAATGTCTCACTGACATGTGGGGCCCACCCCTCTAATCACCCTGTTAACCGAATTAATCCACTGTTAGCCTTAACAGAGACTGACATGTGGGTCCCACTGGACCCACATGTCATGTTTGACTGGTCAGCGACGCTGTTGACCGCTGACGTCACAGTGACGTCATGCTGACGTCATAATTCATTTTCTGTAAATAAATAAATTCCAGAAATTCAAATAATCTTTAAAAATTAATAACTTTTAAACCGTAGCTCGGATCGAAAAAGTTAAAACATGAAAGTTGCTCAGAACGACGAGACGAGTCTGATCGTGCCGTCTGTTTCTTCATCGGAACCCTCTACGTAGAAGAACTCGTAACTCTGGACCCGTATCCGGCAGATGAATAGTGCACACACGTCGGATATTAAATCCCAGAATAATTCTAAGAATAACTAAAATGACTTAGATGCATAATTAGGCAACCCTGCACTGCATCATAGCATCACACGCACCGTATTGCATTATGTTTACATGTTTCTTCCCCCTCTTCTCTCTCGGTAGACCCCGACGTTGACGTAGCTCCCGAGGCAGATGCAGCTCAGGAGTACGACTACGTCCCCGACGATACCACTGAAGACCTTGCCCTTGCCCCAGAGCAAACAGGCAAGCACCCCCATTTTGAGCATGCCTATATCGCCTATTCCTTTCTCTCTTATGCTTGCATTAGAACTGCTACTGCTACTGTTTTCCTATATCTGCTGCATAGCCTGATTATTGTACCCTGCCTTGTTACCTTTCTGGTTATCCTAGACTGCTTAGTTTAGGCTGGGTAGAGACACGACAGAGACCCCCACAGGATCCCGACTGCCCTGCTGGACATCAGAAGACCCGAACTTCGGGATTGAAGACTAGACCCGGGCACAGCACATCACTTCCCCCTTAGTTGCCGACACTGCTGGGTTACCGTCGAGTGCCGAGGGTGATACCTCGTCAGCACTTCTGATGATAACCTTGTAGGTTAGTTAATCGGTCGTGGTAAGCGAGAGTGATTCCTCCTACACCACCCCCGATAACGACGTCGTCGCGCAACTCCTCAAGTGTGGACCTCGAGGGTGATTCCTCCTTCGTTCACCTTGATGATAACATCAGGTGGGGTTCCATCGAGGGTGATTCCTCAGGGCTCCCCTGGTGTCAGACACACAGTTACTGTTGATAAGTGGACTTGCACTAAACCATGTTACTAAAGACGGGTCGGCCCTGAGGGGTACCCGCGCGAGCTTATTGCGAAGTGATGTGGAGTCGGGTTGACCTGGATGGTGCCCGCGAGATAACTACGAGGCATGGCCGGGCATTCTTAGCCCTTGCCGCAAGTCCTCGAGACGGGGCGACGGGGTCACATCGATCGTGAGTCTCTGCTCGTTTCCGCGCGCTCCTAATCCACTACGGTTTGGATATTTGATCCGAGGGGCCTCTGGCCCGATAGCACTAACCATCACGTGGGCATAGTATGGGTGTTCTGCGTCGTATACTTCAGCCGGAGCTTAATGGACGTCAGCGACTGATGCGGCACACACTGGGTTGGACTGGGAACGCAACCGCGCTTGTATAAGGGGTTGCTAGGTCTGCTCACCGGCGGTGCACGTAACGTGCAGGAGTTCCCGGGGCGATGGCCCAAGACCCCTGGGGGCATAGGTTTAGTCCGGCGTGCTGACCTCTCTGTTAGGTATTTGGTCGGGTTGCGGCGTGTTGCTTAGCCGAGGCCGGGCATGACCCAGAAAAGTGTGTCCGGCCGGAGTTAAGCGAGCGTGGTGGGTAACTTGGTGCACCCCTGCAGGGAAGAAACTTCTATCGATAGCCTGTCCTACGGTAACGGACACTCGGAGTTGTATCCCGATCGGTACAACTAGAACTTGATATGAGAACTGGATAGTACGGCTCTGGGATTGCTTTCTCGCAGGGAGTCGAGAAAGGATCTCAGGTCGAGGTTGATGATACTACTACTACTACTTTACATTATGTTCATCTGTTCTCTTCTATTGCTGCAAGATTGTCGAAGATTGTTGAAGATGCTAGTCTTCGATAGGGCTAGGCTTCCCCCTCTATTCTGGCATTTCTGCAGCCCGGTCCACATATACAGCCATTCCTTTGAAAATGATGCATATGTAGTGTAGATCCTTGCTTGCTGAGTACTTCGGATGAGTACTCACGTTTGCTTTATTTTCTTTTTCCCCATATTCCTTTTGATGCCACCAGACGACGGAGCCCCTGAGTCAGACGCCCCAGCCGACGACCAGTACTACTACCCGCCTGGCGAGTACTACTACTACGAGGAGCCGTTTGACGACCAGGAGTAGGATTGGAGGGTCCAGGGCAGGAGGCCTACGCCTTTCGATCGTAGCTTTTATTTTACCCCGCCTCTGTGAAGGCTTATCTATTTCTCTCTCTGTAATATATCTGTACTCAAATATCTGATGCTTCCGCTGACGCTTGTATGCCATCGAGCTATGTATTCGAGTCCTCGAGGCCCTGGCTTGTAATATAAAGCTTGTATGACTTTATTTATGTTTTAGAGTTGTGTTGTGATATCTTCAAGTGAGTCCTTAGGCTTGATCGTGTGCATTTGCGTGTATGATTAGTGCACGATTAAGCCGGGGCCGTCACAAATGTCCAAATTTCTGTTTTTCACTACAGGAGAGGGCATATGTTAGCAGCTGGAATCCACCTGGGCCACTTCCAGAAGAGTCTGCTTTTGTAGTACAAGCTAGGGATTCTATCCCTCCCAGAAGAACCACTACTACAACTACAACCAGGGTGAGGGGAAGAGGAAGAGGCAGGTCTAGAGCTATACCAGAACCACATCTAGATGAGCCTGGGACAAGTGCAACTGGAGGAAGAGGAAGGAAGAAAAGGAGATCATCAAGCAGTGCTGGGATAGGAGGAGCTGTTGGGAGAGGAAGAGCTGCTGGGAGGGGAGGAGCTGCTGGTAGGAGGCCAGCTATTTCCTATGCAGGATACAGGCTCATGTTTGGTCATGATGGAGCAAGGGAGCCAATCCCTGACCTGAATTTGACTGATGAAATTGCAGTTTCTCAGAATGCTCCTGGAGGTGCTGACTGCTAGGCTACACTGCAGAAGTTCATGACTGAACTTGATGCTAAACTGTAGAAGTTCATGCCTGAACTTGATGCTCCAATTTTTGTAATAGAAGACCTTTCTCTATGTATTAAGCTGCATATAGTGCAGCCAGATTTGTTGCTACCTTTACAGTTTAATGATGCTACAATATTTCTTGATGCTACAAATTTGTTTAAGTTTCAGATTTGTTAAAAAAATTGTATGCTAAATTGTGTAAGTTACAGTTTTGGTAAAGCAAATTGCATGCTACAAAATTATGTGTTGGCAGAAAGTTAAAAAAAATTCAAAAAAAATGGGTGGTCTGGGTGTCGAACCCAGAACCTGTTGCATGTGCTGGGTGTCCCTTCGACCAGTAGGCTATGTGAGGATATCGAACAAGTGACTCATCACTATTTTTTTGTATCGTTCTCTGCGTCGTCTCCCACCTCCACTCCTGTTAAAAAGGGGCCACTCCTCTGCTTCACCACTCCTCTACTCCACACCGCAATGCCTCCTCGGCGCATAGGAGCACAACCACTGGATGCCGCAGGTCACAGGTCGCAGATGCCGCTACCGTACGTGTATGAGGCTTTCCCGCAACTACTTCAGCCCATTGCGGGTTTCTCACCAGAGGTCCTAGAGGCTACGAGGGCACAACGGTGGCGGGAAAGGGCGAAGCGGATCCGGGACGACTCCCTGTGCTGGTCACAGTGCATGCGGGAGTGGAGGGAAGCCGTGCAGGATATGGAGGCGGATCCGACATCGCGTCTCCGCTGGGAAGCCTTCGTTGATGTTTGCAGGGATCAAGCTGATCGTGAGCTGCGCAATCTGGCTCGGAGAATCTGGTTCGAGAGCTCACAGGAAGAGCGAGCCAGGATGCCGTCCCCAACTGTGCCGCCGGTGGAGTTCGTGCACTGGGCAAGGAGGGAGGCCCAGGGGGCAGATCGAGGTGGGAGTGCTTATCTGGCTTGATGCCGTCCAGCGTTCCACCGCATCCAGAGCCCATTGATCCCCTGCCCTTCCTATCTCCACGGCCAGGGTCGGACTGACGCGCCAACCGAGCAAAGAGAAGTGTGAGTTGTCTGAATTTCTTAATTGTGAGCAAAGAACAAAGAGCAGAGAGAAGTGTTTCAATGTGCTCGTCTGAGAATTATAAGTTGAGAGTTCTCTGAATTTGTTAATTGTCAGTTGTCTGAATGTCTAAATTGTTAGTTCTCTGAATTTCTAAATTGTCTAAATTTGTGCATCTCTGAATCTGTGAAATAGGTGTTTTCTCTGAATTTTTTAGTCCTCTGAAATATGTGAAAAACAGAGAGCTTTCATTGCTGAAGCACACTCACATTTCATTTCATTTCATATCATTTATGTGAAAAACATAGAGCTTTGAGTTCTCTGAAACCTGTGAAAAACATGCAACTGCTGTCATTTCATATGAATCCAAACAGATTTATAGCTAATAGGCACCCAATGATTTCATTTCATATGATTCCATCATAATCAGTACAACTTGCAAATATTTATCTAATGATAACAGAGTCTCAGTGCTAACATACTTCCAAATGGTTGATTACCATACTCACACAAAACCCCTTATCATGAGAGCTACAACACCATACAGAACTGCAGAAAAGCAGACCAAACCAACTATGCAAAGTTCCCTAGTATCCCTTGACTTGAGCTCCTTCTTATGTTTCATGTTAATGGCCTTACTCTCTTCCTTCATCCTGATAAGTTCAGCATCCTTGTCAAACACACATTTTTGAAGACCCAAATTCTCTTCAGCAAGCTTGCCAATCACCTGCCTAGTGTGACGACCCCGGCTTAATCGTGCACTAATCATACACGCAAATGCACACGATCAAGCCTAAGGACTCACTTGAAGATATCACAACACAACTCTAAAACATAAATAAAGTCATACAAGCTTTATATTACAAGTCAGGGGCCTCGAGGGCTCGAATACATAAGCTCACTTACAAGCGTCAGCGGAAGCATCAGATATCTGAGTACAGATATAAAAAGAAAGACAAAATAAGCCTTTAAGAAGGCGGGGCAAAAGGAATCACTACGATCGAAAGGCGCAGGCCTCCTGCCGGGGACCCTCCGACCCTACTCCTGGTCGTCGGCCAGCTCGTAGTAGTAGCCACCCTCGGGATAGTAGTGGTAGTCGTCGGCGGGGGCAGCGGTCTCTGGGGCTCCGTCATCTGGTTGCACCGAACAGATATGGGGAGAAAAAGAAAGCAAAGCAACCGTGAGTACTCATCCGAAGTACTCAGCAAGCAAGGATCTACACTACATATGCAACATTTTCAAGGAAAGGCTGTATATGTGGACTGGGCTGCAGAAATGCTAGAATAGAGGGGAAAGCCTAGTCCTATCGAAGACTAGCATCTTCATCATCTTCAGCGGTCTTGCAGCATTAGAAGAGTGCAGATTAGCATAATGTAAAGTAATAGTAGTGTTATCAACCTCGCCTAGAGATTCTTCCTCGACTCCCTGCGAGAAAGCAATCCCAGAGCCATACTATCCAGTTATCATCTCAAGTGTCCAGTTCTAGTTGTACCGATCGGGATATAACTTCGAGTGTCCGTTACCGTAGGACAGGCTATCGATAGATTGTTTCTTCCCTGCAAGGGTGCACCATCTTACCCACCACGCTCGCTTAACTCCGGTCGGGCACACTTTACTGGGTCATGCTCGGCCTCGGTCAAACGATACGCCGCAACCCGACTGAATACTTAACAGAGAGGTCAGCACGCCGGACTAACCTATGCGCCCAGGGGTCTTGGGCCTTCGCCCCGGGGACTCCTGTGCGTTACGTGCACCGCCGGTGAGCAGACCTAGCAACCCCTTAATACAAGTGCGGTTGCGTTCCCAGTCCAACCCAGCGTGTGCCGCTCCTCACTGACGTCAATTAAGCTTCGGCTGATGTATACGACGCAGAACGCCCATACTATGCCCACGTGATGATTAGTGCTATCATACCAGAGGCCCCTCGGATCAAATATCCAAACTGTTAGTGTGTTGGTAGTGCGGTAACGAACAGAGACTCATGAAAGATGTGACCCCGTCGCCCCGTCTCGAGGACTTGCGGCAAGGGCTAAGAATGCCCGGCCACGCCTCGTATTCATCTCTCGGGCACCATCCAGGTCAACCCGTCTCCACATCACTTCGCAATTATGCTCGCGCGGGTACCCCTCAGGGCTGACCCGTCTTTAGTAACATGGTTCAGTGTAAAGTCATAGTAACCATAGTAACCGTGTGTCTAACACCAAAGGGAACCCTGAGGAATCACCCTCGACGGAATTCCACCTGATGTTATCGTCAAGGTGAACGAAGGAGGAATCACCCCCGAGGTCCACTCTTGAGGAGTTGCACGACGACGTCGTTATTGGGGGTGGTGTAGGAGGAATCACCCTCGCTGACCACGGCCGATTAACTAACCTACAAGGTTATCATCAGAAGTGCTGACGAGGTATCACCCTCGGTACTCGATAGTAACCCAGTAGTGTTGAGCAACTAAGGGGGAAGTGATGTGCGGTGCCGGGGCTTGGTCTTCGATCCCGTTGATCGGGTCTTCTGATAATCCAGCGGGGCAGTCGGGATAAAGTGGGGTCTCTGAAGGGTCTCTACCCAACCTATGCTAAACAGTTTAGGATAAGCATGTAGGTATCAACAGCAGGTTACAATAAACAGGCTATGCAGCAGAAATAGGATAACAGTAACAACAGCAACTTCTAATGCAAGCATAAGAGAGAGAAGAATAGGCGATATCGGTATGCTCAAAACGGGGTGCTTGCCTGGAAGCTCTGCGGCAAGGGTCTGGTCGTCAGGGGCGTAGTCGTACTCCGGAGCTGCGTCTGCCTCGGGGACTACGTCGGAGTCAGGCTCTAACGAGAGAGAAGAGGGGGAGGAAACAGATAAATACACAGCAAATAATGCAACACAGAGCATGCTATGCCTAAGATGCGGTGCAGGGTTGCCTAAAGATTTGTCGAAGTCATTTTAGTTATTTTAGGATTAAGGTGGGATTTATTATCCGGTGTATATGCACTATTCATCTACCGGAAACGGAGAGAAAGTTGCGGGTTCACCTCCGTAGAGGGTTCCGACACGGAAACAGATGGCACGGTTGGATTCGTCTCGTCGTTCTGAGCAACTTTCATGTAGAAAGTTTTTCGATCCGAGCTACGGTTTAATTTCTACGATTTTCTAAAGTTTTAATGAATTTCTGGAAATACTGAAGTTAATTATATTTCGCAAATCATTTAAGCTAAAATACTACGGGTACCCAGAAACGTACCCAGCTGACCAGCACAGTGGCTGACCAGTGGGCCCGTTGACTGGGTCAGCGGTCCAGTCAGCGATCAGCCCACAAAAGCTGACATGTGGGGCCTGCTGGCTGAGTCAGCAGCTGACTCAGCCAGGCTTATCCGGTTGAATAGTAGTCTGGCACCACCTGTCGGTGACAGTGGGAATTAATCAGGGTTTTAGGTAAGTTAATTAGGTAGTTAGTGGGTGGGTCCAGTGTGGCAGTGACTTTGGTTAGTGTTTAGTTAATTTAACTAATTAAGTAGCTACAGTGGGGGCCCACCTGTCATAGGGCCATTAGGAACTAATTACCCCCTGACACGGGGGACCCACCTGGCCACATCAGCCCACCGGCGTAACGACGCCGGCGACCACCGTATGCGGCGGCGCACCTCGGGAGGGCAGCGGAATCGTGCCTCCGACGTCCATTCGACGCGCGGGAGGGCGGGATCGAACGCGGGCAGAGCCGCGCATCGATCCGCGGTGCTGGTTCGAGCGGAGGAAACCGGAGCTGGCCGGAGTAGCTACGGCGGACGGTAGCGGACTCAGGCGATCTCGGAGACGAGGCTACGGGGCACGGCGAGACGCATGGAGTGGCGCGTTGGGCAGTTAGGAACTCCAAGAGCTCAGTGGTGGTGCTAGCGTGGTGCGAGGAGCAACAGAACGACGGCAAGGAGCTCGTCGGCGGCGACCGAAGCTCGGCAGCTGCGGCGGCTCGATGGGGCATGGCACAGAAGGGAAAACGACGGGGAGGAGGCGTAGCTCACCGTGCGGCTCACGGAAGGCCTTTGACGGATTTGTAGCGCAGGGGAGGCGACGTACGGAGCGGCGGAGCTCCGGTGATCCAAGGTGGTCACCGGCTCGATCCGAGCACTGAGGCGGCCTCGGGCTTGAACGCGTGGCCAGAGAGGAAGGAGAAGACGATGGCGGTGCAGACGAGCTGGTCGGAGAGGCGAGGGAGACACGGTGGCCGCGGAGACGAGCAGCGACGGCGACGGCTACGTTTGGGCGCCGCCGGTTTCGCGAGAGAGGGAGGACGAGGGGGCGAGTGGACGGTTCTAGGGTTCGAGGGGGTGCGGGGGAGCTTATCTATCCGATCCAGGTGGTCGCGGGGTGGCCGTGTCGTGCATCGGCCGGCGACGACGCATCTGAGCCGCGCGCGCGTCGACACGCAGACGGAGGAGGGGGACGATCCTGGTGGGCTGGGCCGTCGCTACAGTGACGAGCAGGCCGAGTGCACAGTAGGAGTTTTCCTCTTTTTCTTTTTTTGAAAAGAAATAGCTCATGTAGTAATTATTTGAGCTAGCAAATGAGCCTTTCTGTGAATTAAACTTTGCACAAAAATAAAGCTCAATATTGTGGTGCTACACAAAAAAGTTTGGGGCCACAGAAAGAGGTTAGGCATTTTTGAAAAATGAAAAGAGCCAAATTAATTGCTGCTGGACCACTAAATAATTTCTAGGGGCAATTTGGGAATTCCAAAAATATTGGTTTCAGTTTTATAATTACCTTGGGATTATTTGCAACATTATGAACATTTTAGTTCCTAGATTTGAACAACTTTTATTTTCACTTTAAGTTTGAAAATCCAATTGAATTGGAATTTGAAAAGAGATATGATACTAATGATGATTAAGCTCTGTTGAACATGATGACTTGAAATTATCAGAGGGTGATCACTGTAGTGTGGAGCTTGGGATGTTACACCTAGGCCTCCCCTACCACTCTTTGTCCACCCACTTGAGATAAGCACATGTATCATACCCCTGCAAAACACATAAAACCAACAGTTGGGAACAAATGTTCAGTACGACATTTTGTTCAATGCAACACATAAACCCTGAAGATAAACAGCACACCTTTTTCCACATTTTGACATGCCATTTTTAACAAAAGTTGGGCACTTGACTAACTTCACGAGGACAGGCAAGAAATCTACGACCATAGTCGTATCCATCAGAGCAAACTCTTCTCGCAGGGTTCAGTAAGTGGCCACAATGGTCACTTTTGTCAGTGCCATTGAAAGTAGCGTCAGGAGAGGATAGAGGTATACTCCAGTCAAATTCGGGTAAGTTTTCAGTCCCCTACCATCATATCAAATCAAATGTTAGCATAAGGAAGGCCCAAGTTCATAGGCATCCGAAGCAAATCGGCGAGGGGAAGGGGGACACACACCTTGCAGAAATCGACATCCATGTAGCGCACCTCGCCGGTGATCTTCGCCCAAGGCTCGCCATCCTTCGTCTTGTCGGCGCCGGCGAGGTCACATCCATGGAGCGGGCGAGGTTGGCTTGACGACGACGACGCCCCTGCCCCACGGCGTCCTGCCTGCTGCTTCCCGCACGATGGTGTGGACCCCTTCATCTCGCCGGCAGAGAGGGCGGCGGAGACGGCTGCTGGCGGAGAGGGCGGCGGAGACGGCTGCCGGCGGAGAGGGCGACGACAAGGAAGGGGGCTAGGGATTTACAAATGGGGAATCGATGCAGAGAGGGCGATTTAGACAGGGATTCGACCGTGCAACACAAAAACTGAGAGTGCAAGGGTTTTTTTTGTAAAAATAATGTGCCGACCAGGCGTGTGCCAAAATCCAACGTGGCATGACAAATGTCGCGTCCAGAGCGATTTGTATGAATTTGTTACAGCAATCGAGTTGGAGGGCTGGTTCTGTGGGGTTTTTTAGGTTGTGTATGAATCTGTTCCCACGCCTACAAGTTAGTGTACTAATTGTGGTATTGACTCAATTTTTATAAGAGGTTGCTCTGCCTGTGCTAGCTTGCCGACCGAATACCAGTACGCCGCCATCTTATCCAGCAAACACGGCAAGGTCACATCTCACCTCTCAGGCTCTCTCACCGGAGATGACGACGCGTACTGAAGACAGTACCATAATCGACTCCATAAGACCATAACCGCGAGGACTAAATTAGTTAATGCGCCACTTGCATATGTACATGCTGACCCCGTAACGCCGACTGAAAGGAACACGAAACCACTGATGACAGGGACCGTCGATTAGCAAATGGACTCGACAAGGAAAACCAGGCCGATGCAACGTCGCATCAGGTCCAAGCAGACTACGTCGTCAGCTCAGCGCGCGCGCGCGCGCGTGAGTGTCTCTCCAGGAGTCAAGTGAGTATGAAAGGGTGCGAGGCTGCGTTCGTTCAGAAGGGCTTTGCTGCTTGATTAATCCACTTATGTAAGAATTAAAACTATAACGTTAATTATTCACTCAAACTCAGGGCGGTCTTGGGTGTGCTTTTTTAATTGGCAAAACGGCAGCACAAGTGGGGTCGGCCGTGTTCTTCTGACTGAGGTTGTTCTTTTTTTTTTCCGGGGAAAACTTCCAATCTATTCATCTTCAATTATGATAGTACAACGAACATTAGAAATAATAAAAATTACATCCAGGTCCGTAAACCACCTAGCGACGACTACAAGCAGTGAAACGAGCCGAAGGCGCGTCGCTGTTATCGCACCTCCCTCGCCGGAGACGGACAAATCTTGTTGTAGTAGACAGTCGTGAAGTCGTCGTGCTAAGACCTCATAGAATCAACGCACCAGAACAGCAACCGTCGCCGATGAAGAGTGTAGATCAAAAGGATCCAACCTGAAGACACAGGAACATAGACAAACCACGTACAGATCCAAGTAAATCCACCAAAGATAGATCCGCCGGAGACACACCTCCACACGCCCACCGATGATGCTAGACGCATCACCGGAACGGGGGCTAGGCGGGGAGTCCTTTATTCCATCTTCAGAGAGTCGCCGCCGTCTCGCCTTCCTTAGGACACAAACCCTAACAAAACTCGGAAAAAAAAAATCTAAAAACGGAGCCCTCCTACCGGCAAGGGCTGAGATCCACTCCGCCTCCATGGCCCTAAGGCCACCGAAGACGGAACGGACCAGCGACGGCGACGGCGGGAGGCAGAGGAACCCTAACTTTTTGGAAGCCGGCGGCTGGCTAGGTCGTCTCACGCCCATAGGTACCTAACTTCATACGACTGAGGTTGTTCTGCCCACTCTGGTTCGTGCACCAACACAAGTGAAGTCAACCATATGTTATTTGTCCTTTACATTTGAAGAATGATAAAAATGAAGCAGGGCCGGCCCTGAGGGGGGGCAGGGGGGGCGGCCGCCCCGGGCCCCCGAGGAAGAAGGGGGCCCCAATTGATTGGTTTCCCTATACAGTTTTGCTAGAACTCATCTAGCTGAGTTTTAGTTATGTCTCATTCACTTTTATAGCCATTGGATGTATACTATAAGATGCGTGTGTGCTGACGTGGGTTGTAGTACTATTTTGATATGTTTTTGTTTTTCAGGTGAATGAGACCAAATTATATCTCATCTAGATGAGTCCTAGGCACTCCCTTCCCTATATACGTGTGTAATTGTTTAGCCTGTAATTGATTCTCCAAAAGGAAACATAGATTAATTGGTCGATTACCACGCCGTGCAGTCTTCTCATCTTATACTCCTCCCCGATTGGCAACAAATCGGCCATGAAATGGATGACGGCGCCCCGCCCACTCGTCTAATCGTAATTTTCGGCTGCTGGGCGCGATAAGTGGAAGAAGGTAATGCGGTTTACAGATTCCCATCAATCTTCTCTTCAACGCAAATTTTCTCTTTCTATATTCTTGTTAGATCGTTCGCTCGTGTCCTGAAGATTGTTCTCTCGTACATATCTCTTTTTCACATTCCAATTTCTTGTATTGATTGGGATTAGAAAAGAGAAACTTGGACTTTTGTTCATGACGCAGCAGCAGCAAAATCTTGTGATTTCAAAGTTTCTAGCCATCCAGGTACCTTGTTCCATGCCTTTCTTAGCACTTTTATTTACTTAGCAGTAATCTTAATTTCTTGTATCATATGTTGTGTGCTGATTAGCAAGATTGCTATTCATTTAACAAGACGCTATCTAGAAAGAATCCATCTGATAATGGGGCAAAAACATGCATATGAGTTGATTGAGTCCCACATGAGTTTTTGGCATTTTTTTTAGAGCAGATACAAGTGCTCTAGTAATTCCTTGCAAAAAAAAGTATTTCTACTGCTAGGAACCCCAAGGAGTTAGCTTTAGTTGTTTGTCAAGAACAACTAGTGAAAACTGTAGGAAGATTAAAAAAATAGTACGCATGAATGTGCTACTAATTCACCTAATAATACAAATATATACAAGGGTAGATTGACAAGATCGATCAACTTTTACTGTGAATGTTTATGACCCTGGTTTTTTAATAGTCAAGAAGACAAGGCACCATAAATTATAGTCTGCCGAATATTTATTTGCAGTTGAAATAGAAAGAAAAATATGCATTTGTTTATGTGGCTTTAGGGCCTCTCCGTGTTATCTCACCCCGGGCCCCGGAAATCTCAGGACCGGCCCTGAAATGAAGTCAACCATGTGTCGATCATGTTAAGAAACAAGGTTACGAGTTTCAAACTTTTCAAGAGGGTGAAAGGTCCGGGAAACCAGCTCTACGCACACACACACATCAACGATGGGCGGCCTAGATTATTTGCCCCTGGAAAATTAGTGTACACTTGCATGCATATTAATTCCCCCATGTTATGGGTCATTGTCGTGTCACTCTTTGTAAAGTCTTTTTTTTTTTGCAGCCCATCTGAATAGCACCCATTGAGCAACATGCAACCATGTATGAAAAAGACCCATCACCGTATACAACCATACAACCATGTATGAAAGAATATTTTAAATTTTATTATTCTACTTATATTTAATAAATGCTCCCTCTGTCCCATAATATAAGAGTGTTTTTGACACTACATAAACACTCTTATATTATGTGACGGAGGGAGTATTTTACAACTGCAATCAAATATAATAAATCATATGTACTTTAATTTTGTTTCACGTGTTATTAATCTAAATATTTATGTTCGACATAATCAAATCTCATTGAAATATATTGCAATCGATTTCCGCAACAACGCGTGGGTATCATCTTGTTCACAAAAAGCTTTGCACAAAATGTTCCGACCTAATAGAGCGCTTAAATTGAAATGCTCATAACAAAATATGTATGGTCATAGGACATATCAAAGAAGTAAGCAATGAAGGATTACGGGGTGAAGCGATCGGATATTTCGGTAACAAACTGCGTCATTTTTGCCCTCATAGCAATTTGGTTTATTTAACACACGTCGCTCCTTTCTAGAATTTGACAAGATGTAATAAGTTGGAGGTACACAAAATTGGTGCACAGATTTACTCGTCCAAAAGGTTGTAAAATGCAATGGACTTGTCCATGAACTTGAGTCACTGGTTTATTTTGTTATAAACCGAGCTAGCTCAAGTAAATTACGCTTGTGTGGGTGCCACACTAGCACGCGCGAAACATGTGCAGTTTTCCCACGCTTCATCTGGACATAAAAAAAATTTAAATAGCCCCCTATGGTTTGTTTTAATCACATTAAAAGCATTTCTCCTCTATTCCTCCTTTCTCCTAACCATAGCACGGTGTTCGGGGTCGACGGCGGCAGTGATGGCCGCTGGAGCTTTTTGTGTTAGAATAATCTGAGGTGCACACTAGTCTATGGGCCAAGCAATCACATGAGGCACAACATCAAAAGATTTATTAATGATGTTCACCCAAACTCGGCTACATCCCGGTTCCCGAGCATGATTGAGGGCACTTCTCCCCGTTTATTCCACTACAATATCACACACCAACCACCCAAGTGCCAGCACAAACCACCGGTGTCCCCTGCATGTCTCTTTTATTTTATTGGCATAGGTTACATCGTGTATCTACCCCCACATTATATAGAATACCTACTAGGATACATGTGTCCTACTCGAACGCGAGTTCGTGCCTTGTCTACACATCATATGACTCCAAGTTCAATTTGTAACCTACATTGTACAAAATATTGGACACAATTCAAAGAAACTCCACCTTGGCAAATATTCTTCATCACCTTGAATTTGTCCATGCGTGGAACCTCCATGTGCATTGGACTTGAGGTTATACAATGATTACCGCTGCTACTTCTAGACTCCATGTGACTCCAGCTACAACTCTAGTCCCTTCTTTTCTTCATCATAGTCAACGGTCAGTCAAAACTAAGTTCATGTTTATTCTAGTTTATTCTCCCAACTTTTGGAGTATCCATTCAAGGATGTCATACATTGATCATTGAGTCAACATATTCAAAATCACTATTGTATCATCACCGTGACAACCTCTGCCTTGAGCAGTGTGAAAATGAACAACTCACATATTGAACAACATACAAGAGTTACGTGAGCTCAGCATCCTCGCTCTTTCTTGTCTTCTTGTCTAAAACTTGAAGGAATTTCACTGTCGCCTTATAATCACCCCGAGCCAAATTTGCAGTTGTCTCACCACGAGATCCCTGATTTGTTGGCATGTCCCGTGCTTACCGCACGCCTCGCCGCTATCACCGCGTCAAACCACTACTGTCTCGATCGAGTATCCTGGGTAGCAAGCCCACACATCCTCAATCCTCACTATAGAGAATCACCGACCATTACCGACGGATGCCGAGTTACAAGTATTCCTCGGACCACTGAGCTTCAACTGGAACAACATGCTTCTCGATTTTCTTGCTGAAATAGGCTTCAAGTCTCTGTGCACTTACGCCGTAGCCCTCCATTAGCATTGAGTGAAGTCTTCCATCAAACTCCAACTCCACCTTCAAATAAATAGGCCCAATGGTTCAACCTCCGAAAGGTTAAAGAAAAACATCGATATTAAGACCACAAAATGGTAGGATGACTATGGGATCCCAACTGTGATATTGTGGCTCCTCGACCCTCTTTGTTTCCTCTTCTATACTCTCACTCTGTATTCATCACATCATGATGGACCTCCCTGGTGATGGGCCTGATGCTGCTAGTACTGATGAATGCCATGCAATAGGACCCTATGTCGTCCACCATGATTAGGTAATTCTTCGCCGACGGCTTTAGCTCCCCGCCGTCCTCGAACTGTGACACCATATGGGGACATGCATGCTCGTCTTCCCCACCAACGGAGATGCTGATGTGGGTGGTGTAGTTGAAGGTGTTAGTATGCAAGAAGAAAGAGAACGGTGGCGTCACAAACGAATTTGTTAGCGCCGCCAAGGAAAGAGAGGAGGATTCAGTGAACCGCATGGTGGCTGAGACGCAAGAAAACCATAAAGTGGCACGTGTGGCTGATATGCCAATGTGAATACCACGTTGGCATATGCATGAGCTTGCTCGGACTAATTCATTGCATTTTACAATTTTACAGATCGAGGCGAGCTCATGCGTGGAGTTCATATAATACCCCTTTTTTGTGTGAATATGTTAGCATGCAAAAATGTATTATATAATGGGACGTAGGGAATACCAAATAAAGAGAAGATTGAGCGCTAAGATAATGTAATAGTATTTCCTTGCAACTTTATCACTGAACATAAAAAATAAAATAAAATAAACATTATCACTGAACATGCAACATTGATTTCCTATGTGAGATGTTTTAAAAAAGGATTTTCTGATGGCATGGACGAGCATCCATTTTTGTTCCACGTAGCAAATAATCTGCTTCCTATAACTCAAAAAAAAAAATCTGCTTCCGATAACGGTCCAAAACAGGAGAGCGTACTATGTCAAAAAAGAACATGCAACATTGATTTCCTATATGTCACGTGTTTAAAAAGAAAAAGGATTTCAGACACCAAAAAGAAAAAGGATTTCAGACGGCATGCACGAGCGTTCATTTTTTGTTCCGCCTAGCAAATAATCGGCTTCCGATTTTTGTTCCACGTAGCAAATAATCTGCTTCCTATAACGGTCCAAAACAGGGTTGCGGAAATACAAAGGACGCAACTAACTAAATTCATATGGTGGGGTTTTCCAGAACAATGTAGTACCTGACCTGGATATGGATAATCCTCCGATCCATACAAAAGGCGCAGGTACTGAAAACGAATATGCTGCGTCGGTTCCTCTGCAACTTTGACATTCTTTTTTTCTATATAAGGATAAGGAAGAAATCAGGAGTAGCACTTCGGAGTTCAGTAATATTATTTTTTCCAAAAAATACTTAGATCTATTATAAAAATTCACATAAAGCATTCAACATAATAAAAGATACATCAAGGTCCCTGGACTACCAAATTGACACTGCTGTCGGCGTGCCGCTATCGGAGCTCTCATATCGGAGCCGATCTGACCTTGTTTGACGACAACCGTGAAGTCTTCGTGCAAGCGCCGCTAAGGACCAGTGCCTCCGAGTCGTAATCGTCGTCGCTGAATCCTTGAATCGATTCGAAAACCCTGACACCAAATCTCGTTGTCGCGTGCGCACGACGAGAAATCCGAGCCTTGTTGCCTTGAGTAGCCGGCAGAATCGATGTCGGGGCTCCGTCTAATCTGGCCCGTCGGACGAACTTGAGGAGGACCAAAGCCCAGAAGACCGACTCGTAGAAAAAGCGTCGACATCCGTCTGAGTGCCGCCCCTTGAAGACTAAAAGGTTAACCTATTTGGTGGCCGAAGTTTAATATTTTTCTTTTGAAAATGATCCAAATTTATTATCAAAGTTCAGTGGAAGTACAAAGCATCTCGAACATAATAACATTACATTGAGATACCAGGACCCCCAAACAACCACTACTGCCGCCAGAACGAGCCGATGTCGCCGCTTCCCTACCGGAGCCGGCTTGACCTTGTCGATGACAGCCAGGAAGTCTTTGTGCACGTGCCCCTAAGGACCAGCGCCCTGGAGCCGCAATCGTCGCCGTTGAACCCTTGCATAGATCTGAAGCACCTGACACCAAATCTCGCCACAAAATGAGAAAACCTAACCTCACCGCCCCGAAGAGACGGCAGGAATCTACGCCGGAGCTTCGTCGACTACGTCCAGACGGGCAGCGCCGCCATCCGTCCGAGCACCGCACCTGCGAGAACTAAACAACTATAACCTAAACTACTAACCGGAGCGGAGACACCAGGTTCCCCTCCCCGCCACGGGCAGCCGGAGCGACAGGTAGAGGGGAGACGAATCCATGGACTCTCCGGCAAAATTTGGAAGGAAGAGTTTGCCCTAGCCGTCTAGGGTCAGGGAGGAGAAACAGGGAGCCGGAGTGTTAATAACAAAATAAAAATCAGAAGCAACATTAGAAGTTTAAGAAAACTGAAACCATAGATCCATTTATAAATATTGTAGCATGGTTTTATAATAAACATCGTGTAGTGTATATTACATAGTCTAGTCACAAATGGACTTGCAAAGTATTTTTCTTAATCTAGAAGCATAGTCCTAAAATCGTCTACGTGTTATCCCACATGCGCTAGATTTTTGCAAGCGGATCGCTTACATATCAATGTTAGAGATTTATTAGGATGCGGACAAGGGGAATTAAATCCATTTGAGCGCGTATGTAGAAAAAAGGAAGGAATTAAATTCTTGGGCCTATATTTTTGTATTGCTAAAAATACACAGGACGTATTAAATCAGTGCCAAACATTACACACTAAGTTATACACGTCTCAACCTCGGCCGTTGGATGGAGGAAACCCACAGCATCCAACGGCGCAGAGCCCAGGGCGGGTCTATATAAACCCCCTGTGGCCACAGCCCTCTCCCTAAAGCCACCACCGTCTTCCTCCCTTCCGTTTCTCGCATCGGGAGGCTAGAATGGCACCGCACTCCCCCGCCGTGAAGCTCCAGTCCCGCGCCGCGCCGCCGCCGTCGTCGGCGACGGGCGCGCACCGGTGGTCCCGCCCCATCGCCAAGGGCCCGCCGCGCAAGATCAGGATCGTGCACGTCCTGGCGCCGGAGGTGATCAAGACGGACGCGCGGCACTTCCGCGAGCTCGTGCAGCGCCTCACCGGGAAGCCGAAAGGCGGCGCAGGGTCCTCCTCGTCGTCCTCGTCGTGGTCGCCCGAGAGCGCCGCGGCGGAGTCGTCGTCCCAGCAGGCGGCGGCAGGCGGCTCGTCGTCCGACGCCCGCGCCGTCGCGGTCGCGGTCGCCCCCGAGGCGGCGGCGACCGTCAAGGCGGAGGTGAAGGAGGAGGAGGACGCCGCGTCGCTGGAGGAAGGGCTCGGGCGCGCGTTCGGGGAGGCGGGGGGCACGACGACGAACGACGCCTTCTTCCAGGACCTCGACGAGTTCCTCCTCGGCGGATGGCTTTAGCCTCTGATCGGTCAGCCGCGCGCCCCCCGTTAGAGCTAAGTCTGAGAATTTTTGCCCCCCACTGTTGTTGCGTAGGACGATGGGTGACGGTTCGGTTTCGGTTGACAGAGAGATCCCCCATTTCGGCATGGAATTTAAGTTATAGAATTGGGTTTCCTGCGTCTGTTACTTCTCCAGTTTGTTGATATTTCAGTTGTGTTATTCAAATTTGAACCCGTACATGGAATGGAAATGCCAGATTAGTTTGGTTGTTTCGACGGCATTGGGTGTTTGATTCCAACCTTCATTGTTCGTCTTTTTTTTTTCTTCTGGGTGAACTAGAGGGAGATAGAGATGGAGAGGTAGGTGCGCATGCTCTGAAGTCTGAACTGACGATGAAGGAAGACATGGCAGAATTCTTTGCAGCGTCAGCCTGTCAGGAGTGGTTAGGTGCAGGACTAACAAACCTTGCTTGCTGCACGCACGTACAGGATGATCGCAATGTCCACACGATATCTCAAAAATAAAAGACTGTTTCTCCCGAGGAAGTAAGCATTCTTCAGTTCAGGTAGTATGCCCTCCTCTGGCCTGTGCGGAATGACGGCTTATACTGTGATTATTACTCCTGATGCGGACAAGGGAAGATTGCAGATACTATGGCCGTAGATCGCCGGCCCAAAATTGCAGTACAATGGCCCCATGATCCACATTTCATCTTCCTGCTGGATGTTTGTATTTGAGATAGTATGCCGTGCTAACTTACTTTGGTGTCATTTGCACCGATGCAAAGCTGGGTGCTGGCATTATATATAGAACAAAACAAATTACAGTTCAGAGTTATTTACTGCCCATTTCGCACATATAATTTTTCATCTTATCTGAGTGCTCAAGTATTGCTCAACTCCACGATAGCAGTAACTACTCTAGCCAGCAGCAAAAAGGAGCTTGAGTTTACACACTCAAGTGACTGCTAACATATGCACTACACTTTCCTGTATGTGAAAACCTGGAAAATGGTAAGACAGAAAAGACATCTCCGAAAAAGTTAACCATAGTGCTCCGGTTAGTGCCCAAACACTAGCTTTGATATTCGGGGATCACTACATCTGGCGTGTTCTCCATTGGATTTGGTTGTGGCCCTTCTAGTTTTGTCAGGACATCAGGTGCTCCAGCAGCATCTCGGATGATCTAAATGAGAAGACATAACAACCATGAGAAGTTGAGACATTTCGATCCTTCCAAAATACTGTACTAGTAGGACGGATAATATGAGATTTCAAACCATTCATGGAACATGATTAGATTGACTTGTCTAGAAGAGAGGATCGAACTGACGCTACTGTATTGGTAGGCTGATTAGATTATCAGCATCTTAAACTTGCAAATGACGTTGATATATGCCATAAATCTGGCATCTTATCGATGATTTTTAACAACAAAAACTGACAAATATGTGCATTTTTTCTTCTGGTCTTGCTTACGGGATGCTCAACATTCTCAAGAAGATACCATAGACTGGTACTTCAGCGGATTAAGAGCCTTCATTTCAATTGTCTAGATAAAATGATGATGCTAAATCTGTGCAGCACTCAAACTCAGTATGTCATCAGCTTTTATTTTCTTTGACATTTATGTGTTTACGAGCTAAGTATAGAATCAGGTATATTTTCTCTAAAAGAACTAGGTATAGTCCAGTAATTATGTCCAACATGTGACACTTAAGACATACAAAGTTGTACTAAGGTTGAGACACTTATTTTGGGACGGAGGGAGTATGGTACAACTCAAGCGTGGATGCTATAAAAGTACTGATTCCATCTTTTCTGTTAGTTCATACAGTAGATAAAACCAAGGGGTTACTTCCAAGATGGATGGTGGATGCCATATGGTCACAGTGTAATGTACACAGGTACAAATGCATGTTGTCACGATATGATCTTGGTGTTCGCTTTAGTGTGTGATAAACTGATAAACATACCAGTATTTCTTCATCAAGGTAGGAAATCATGAATAAGCGCTGGTACATCCCATCTGTAATAAAAAAAGGGGCCATGCAACGGAACTAATCAATCTATGTAACATACATGACAATTATTAAAGATTCATGGCATCACAGAATGAAAAATAGCATAACTATATTGAACCATCCTGTGATGGTGCCCTAAATACTGCAGGTAGATAAAAGTATTGCAGATGGACAACACGGATAGAGAGAACTAGCTACCGTGATGTCATGAATACTGTGAGCATTCCTCTGTTGTCATGGTTGGAAGTCAAATTTCAGAAGAAACAAAAGGCAGCATTCCAATAATTTAATATTTTTGGCAAAAAAATCAGTGATTACGAATGCATTGAGGCAAGCAGCAGTTTTTTAACAAGAAAAGGTCAGTAATAAATCCTGCGGTTGCGTTGTATGAATTGGCAGTATGTCCTAATAAAACTGGAAAAGTGATGCAATAACAAGAAGTCTATAAATCAAGCCTTATGTACTTACTAAGAGGTAACTTAACCCCCTCCGAAACAGCATCTCTTATAGAGGCAGGAAGTTGCTGTAGAGCTCCTGCAGTTTGTCCAAGTAAGCCCTTCAGTTGTTCAGGTAGTGTTTCTTCACTGATTTTGGGAGTTTCCAAAAATGCCTCGACGTATTCCTCTTTCATCCTGATAGGCCCCTCCACGGACAGTTGAGTGGTCAGCACGAATCTGTTTTGTATCTGCATACACAAAAAGGCGGTAAACTGTGAGGCATGAATGGAACAACAGAACTCAACATGGCCATATACAAATATACAGCTCCTGGATAAGACAGATAAATGGCTGCCAGCAATGCCTTAGTATGAACGTGGGATCTTGGCATCTTGCCACATTACAAGAGCTACTTCTCAGAATTTCATTTGAAGAAAAAAATTAGCTATGCATGTTGTAGGCAGGTATATAAATGGCACAAACATTGCAAACATGAGGTAGTTGTAAAGATAGATCCAAAAATGTACAAGGATTGTAGGCGACTTTCCACAACTTCTGAAATTACCGTATTCAAGAGCTTGACGTTCGAGGAAATTTTGCAGTAGCCATCCCTGATCACCACATCAAGCCCCGTAAAGTGTGCGACATTTGTAGGTGACCTCCTACGAAAAGAGCATACTCGCTATGTGATACACATTTTTGTCAGAGAATTTAGATTTATGCATTTGCAACACACCATGAAAAGATAAATTTTAACAAACCACGTAACTCATTCTCATGAGAATAAAGTAAGCAGAGCTCTAATTAAAATGGTGAGTTCATTGTAATGTAACTTGCATCCAGAAATAGTGGCGTACTCAAACAAAAGCTTGGATGCAAATGTTCCAGGACTGCTATCACCGAACCATTCAATGTTCCATCGACCTTCCAGATAGGGTGATCTGAAAAGCAAAACGTATGATTAATGAACAAGGACCAACAAAATGTCCATACAACATAACTGTTTTGGTCAGAAATGATGGGAGTTCCTCATGGATATGGGACATGTAAATGCGGAGGTGAATGGAAGTCATTGGTTCCTAAACTGAACATCATGTTAGCATCTTCAACTTATTTTGATGATAGTTCACTTGTTGAGAACTGCAGCGCTTACGTTGTGGGACGAGGAGTGGGGTTGAGGCGCTCGAGGCCGACGATGCGCTCATTGACGTCGATCTTCTGCATCTCCGTGGTCTTGCCGCTCACAAAGGATTCGAAGCCTCCAGAGTCCCTGAACTGAAATGGGCAGCAGTTTACATACTCAGACCCTGAATGCAGAACCCAACTGTCGACATGCAGACACAAACACTGATAAGCTCATGATTCGGTGGGCTCTGCAAAATCGAGGCGTTTGCTCGTAAATCAAATCGAAAGCGGTGCAAAAACTGAGTGTCGCTGAGCACAATTGGCTTATTGAGAAGCTAATAGCCAAATCGACAGCCACACTGGGCAGTGGATACGATTCGTATGGACCAGCACGGCAGTACGGGGCAGGCCGTAGCCATTCATTCTGCGAGGAAGGGGAACAGGAGAGGGGGAGGCGGCTCACGGCGAGGAGGAGGGACTCCTTGGCGGAGAGGCGCTCCATCTCGCGGGCGTAGCTGGCGGCGGGGCCGCCCTGGAACTGCGCCGTGGCCCTGCAGCGGCACGCGGCGGCGCGGCGGGGCGCGAGGCGCAGCCGGCCGTCGCGGCGGCCGCTGACGGCGGGCGGCAGCGGAGGGGAGACCGGGGCGAGCGTCGCTGCGGCGGCGGCCATGCCGGAGGAGGCGACTTTGCCGTGCGTGAGCCGAGGGGAGGAGAGAAGAGCTCGAGAGATGTCGTGGTGGTGCTGGGAGCGCTGTGCTGTGTAGGCCAGTCCACGTAGAACAAGGAGAGAGAAATGACCGTCGGAGGTGTAACTGGCCCCACGTGTCATTGAGACCACTGGCATATACTACTTCAAAAGTCAAACTTTTTATGTTTGACCAAGTTTATATGAAAAATATCAAGATCTACAATAGCAACCAAATAAATAAAATTTAAAAACATATTTTTATGCTGAATTTGTAATGGTAGAGTACTAGAGTTTGCTATTTTTCTCAATAAGAACTTGATCTAACATTGAGAAGTTATAGACCTGAAGAAAATACTCAGAATGTAATCCTTTATTTTGGAATTTTGGGACGTAGGTGTATTGTGTAGTATCATACTATAGAACATAACCTGAGAATTAACAGAGGAGTCAGTGACCCATCTGCTGTCAACACAACTGGATAATCACCACGGACTGTGAAGCAGCCGCCGAATAAAATGCAAGTAGAAACTCAAAAGGTGACTAACTACACTGGGATGACAGCAAGAAAGTTCTGAAGGATATTTCATTCAAAAAAGCTGAATCTAAATCACAATCCATAGAACCAAAATACAACAGGCCTAATCACCTAGAGCCAACAGCAAGGGAGAACCGAATAGTCACAGTAGCAGCACAAGAAGGAGCGAGGATCCACCGCAGCAGCGGTGTCATCAGACGGCGGCACCCTTCCGCTGCTCGGTCTCGCCATGGGCGAAGTGGCAGCGCTCGCCGAACGTGCAGGTGCCCTTGAGGAAGTTCTCGCATATCTTGGTCTTGTAGTTGCTCCTGCCTCCGGTCCCCCCGCCGCCGCCACCGCCACCGCCTCGGCCTGCGGGGGCCGCTGCGCCAGCAGGGTTCTTTGACGGCGTGCTGGCGCTGATGCTGGCAATGAGATCACGCACCATGTCGTTGGCTTGCTTTATCTGGTCGAAACTCCCTTCCAGCTCAATGTTCTTCAGGTCTGGGTTTGATTCGTGGTCGCGTATCGAGAGCTTGACCCCTGTGATTCGACAGATCTGCTTTGTGTTGACCCCGCCCTTCCCGATTATGCCTCCGGCGAGAGCGGCATCGACACTGACCTTGCAGGTAGACGAGGCGCCGAAGTTTCCAGCTGGAGGGCCCATCGAAGCTGGCGGAGGTGGCTCCTGTCGACCTCCATATCGACCACCCATAGGAGGAGCATAGGAACTTTCCTGGGACATGTAGGAGGATGGTGGCCTGCCAAGCTCCCTCTCGCCGTGGGCGAAATGGCACTTGTCACCAAACTTGCAGCCTTCTGCAGTGTTGTACTTGGTGCACATGCGTGTTTTGACACCAGAGGCAGCATGATCCGCAGGAGCTCTTGATGGTGCAGACACAGCAGCATGGCCTAGGCTGTGTGATTTTGATACTGCCTGGTATCCACCAGGGACAAAGTGCGCGAAGTGACAGCCCTCACCAAAGGGGCACCCAACAGTGCTGCATCATTCAAAACAATACAGATTATGTACTGATCTTGCAATAACAAATATAGGCACCGAACAGTGCTGCATCATTCAAAACAATACAGAGTATGTACCGATCTTGCAGTAACAAATATAGTAAGTAATGATAGCTCAATGAGCAATGAGAACTGAGCAAACTTAGAGACTTGTTACAAAGGACTGTTGTAGTGCCGTATACCAAGACAGAAGAATTCTCATAACAAGATAGCAGTGCTATCAAATGAAGATCACGTGTTACATGTTATCAGTGCAAATGGCCCAAATTGACATAATAACAGAAACATAACTGTGAAGTTGCATAAAATCCTATCTAACAATTTTCAGTATTAGGAATCCAGGTAGCTGCAAGATCTACAGAGACTACAATACTGCATATAGCATATGTATATGTATGTGCTTAAAAGGATGCTTTCATTACTCAACATTACTAAACTATGTTAGTGCAGACTCAATTACCAAGCACAAGAGAAAGAGAAGGCCCTATCTAGAGAACAAAAAAGCATGCAACAAATGTGGATTGAGGTACTGTTATTATCTTATTTATTTGAACGCTATGAAAGAAAAATATTAAATGTATCTACTTTGATCAGTTGGCAACATTGCTGTGCATGAATTACAATTTGCAACAATTCGTAAAGCTTCTGCACCAAAAATATAAATAGCAGGGGAATATTTAATTCTTAACTGTAACACACAGTAAAAATTAGAAGGTACCGTTCTGATGTTATTTTGGATAGGTTAAGATTTGAACCTGAAAAACTTGGTGCAAGGCTTCGATTTGCTTGATAGGCCAGTTTGTTGTGACTCCGATTCTGTTGCATGAAATTAATTACATTTTTCCACTTGTTAGAATTTGCATTGTTGATCTTCTATTCAAGTAAACATATACAATTTGTGTCCAATAAATGTGATGAATGAACATAATTTTAGATAAGATAAAGATGATATTCAATGGTGCTTATCCTGCAGAAAATGGTTATGGTTACACCAACGCTGCATATTGTTGAAACCTGATAACTAGAAATAGATCACATCATTCATGAATGATGATTAACATGCGTTCACATGTTTATTTGCTTTCAATGGAGTGTCTTCCAATTCTATTTTGATCAACAACACGTGCTTTGCTTTTCCAAATTTGTTTCCCATCACCATCACCTTTCACACATGTTCTTTCCTTTTCAAAGAAACCTCATCTAGATCCAACTTTTTAGTACTTCCTGCTCTTAGATGAGTTGTTCCAGACTTCAGATGTCAAGCTGTTCTTTTTTGTACTGGTAAGTATTCGTTATGATAACATGAAACCCGCCGGGCAAGACGCACGTTTATATTAATCTCAACTCCACTCCATTGCAAGAAGCTGCTGCCTTGCAGTTGTACCAGCACTACCAGGATTTGCTATAATTACCATACCTACATGATTTTAGATAAGATAAAGATGATATTCAATTGTGCTTATCCTGCAGAAAATGGTCACAGTAATACTCACACTGCATATTGTTGAAACACGATAACTAGAAATAGATCATATCATTCAGGAATGGTGATTAACATGTGTTCACATGTTTCTTTGCTTGCCATGGAGTGCCTTCCAATTCCATTTTGATCAAAAGCAAGTGCTCTGCTTTCTAAATTTGTCCCATCACCACCACCTTTCCCACATGTTCTTTCCTTATTTTCAAAGAAACCTCATCTTGATCAACTTTTTAGTACGCCCTGCCCCTTAGATGAGTTGGTTCAGATCAGACTTCGGTTGTCAGGCTATTTTTCTGTACTGGATAGGTATTTCATTACGGTACCAGACAAGATGCAGGTGGGTCTTAATTCCACTCCATCGCATGGAGATGTACCATCATTATCAACCTACCACAGGGATTTGCCGGCACTAGAGCATGGACACTTCCGCACATGAATACTGTCAAGCAAGATGCAGGCGAATCTTATCTTACATACAGGGGCTAACCGGCATGACACCCTCACCCGCTCAACGCTCGCAGAACAAACGCTAGAGATGCCGCGCCTGCTGCAGATCCAGCGGCAGGAGCCACACGACAGGACGAGACCTATAGAAAGCATATGCGGGGGGCGGGGAGAGACGGGAAAGCGAGGCCTTACCTCTCGAGCGCTTCCCGCCTGCGGCGCCTCCGTTGGCGGACTCCGGCCGGGATCTCTTGCGGGCGGCGGCATCCATGGCGAGCCCTCCGCGTCGAGGCGGAAACCCTAGCTTGCGGTTTGGCGGAGGCGGAGTGGGGCGCAGCGGAGGGAGGAAGAGGCCAAGTGCGAAATCGCTTCGGTCGAGTAAACGCCCAGAGTCGTGGGTGCGCAGGTGGCTGGGCTTTATAAGCCCAGGTTTCGGGGCTCGGCCCTCGAACCGGATTGGGGCTCCGGACTCCGACGGGAATTCGCTTTCCGGCCCAGTTGCGTAGACGCTTTGTCACCCAAACGGCTACACTTTCTCAAAAAAAAAACCAAATCGACTACACTTTCTCAACCCCTCAAAAAAAAAAAAAACTACACTTTCTAAAAAAAACAAATCGACCTACACGGCATCAATCTCTCTCTCCCTCCCCCCCCTCTAAAACAAAGACTACACGACATCAATCTGAGCTCAATTTCTACTAAAAAAAACTGAGCTCGATTTTCTCAACAAAAAAAAAATCTCAACTCGAGGAGGCAAAGATATTTTTGTTAGAGAGCGGGCTTTATTCAAATCTCAAAGTTCGTAGGCATACATTCTAAAAAAAATCATAGGCATACAAATGATATCTATATCTATATCGATATCTATATCTATACCTACTAATAAAAGAAATAGGTATTCTTAGTCCGTTTTGCTATTTTATAGAAAAATCCCTACTATTTCTGACATTAAACCCGCAGCACATATCAAATGTTTTTAAAAATACTCATATCTTCTAAACCGTAACTCCAAATTTAACATGTTATATATGGAATTTGATTAAAAAATATATAGAATCTGAATATGATGTTATTTTACATGTTAATAATTTAAAAAATACTATCTAGGCTGCAATGTTAATCAACAATGCATTATCCGTTTTTTTTTCGTACCGATACGGATTCAGATTGGGGATGAACACCTCAGCAAAATCAGGATTGGACATGAAATTAAAAATAAATTTGCCAGAGACACCCAATAAATAAGGACATGCATGACAAGAAATAAAAGAATGACCCAATAAAGATGGGATGGCCGCTATAAAAGAAATAAAAGAGAAAATACAGAGGAGATCCGATAAAGATGAGATATTGCGCTATTCTCCTATATATAAGAAGAAAAAAAGAGGACATGCATAAAAAAAGTAAAAAGAAGGCATGCATGACAAAAATAAAATAAAACACAAGTTTGATAAGATGTAAATAGTGATAAAATAGGGATCAATACCTACGAAATTGCATAGGAGCACACGGTGACGACGCTAACTGGAATCCTGCACATCCAGTTGCATCAGGATCCTCACCCACTATAATAGATGCATTGTATTCACAACTTTATCACATCGTATTCTCTTTTCACTGTACAGTAAATCAGAACTAAAGTCCACACGGTTCTACCCCCGTCGTGCAAAGTTCCTATGGTGGAGCCGCCCTCACCTAACAACTCCCCAACCATCTGGTTGAGTTTAATGCACAGGCTCTCTCTCTTCCTCCCAACGGCACAAATGTTGTTCACGGCAACGGTCATCTTCCTCCTTCCTCATGCTCATAAAAACGGTCATCTTCTTCACCACACCATATCTTCCCCCAGTTGTTTCATTCTCAGCTCCAATCTTCTTTCTCTACGCTCGATCCCATTGTTAGATGGTTCTAATTGCCACTGTCACTATGATGTTAGTATACTGCAAGGTCGCCTGAATCCGTTGTCTTCTCACAATCTTAGCCCACGTGATGCTCGTCTCTAATGTGCACCTGTTAGCACAACTAGTCCTGGAAACTAGATGTTTTTATATGTAACTGATATGTCTGTAAGATGCATTAAATGAACTGGGGATCATCCTATGCCCGCGTGCGCCAGACTAGTTTTTGCAACTACTATGTAATCTGTTTTTCTTGTAAGCACCGGATGTGGTTGCTGCGTGCTTGTTAACTTGTACCGCCTATCATTAGTATTAATCCCAATCGTACGTATATCCATTTTTATCACGGACTGTAGACGCGACAGTGTACGCCAGACCTCCATGTTTTTTTTTTACTCCTGACAGTGAACTTTCACATCTTTTTCACTCCTGACACAACTAGTTTCCGACGGTAACAAACATTCTCCCACGAACTTCTTTTACCTACATACACTGTTTTACAATATACAATCAAGGCGACGTGCACAAGTCTTCCACCTAGTCAATGCAGATCAATGTTTGCGGACTTTAGCTGCCGATATTTACTATGTTGTCCCACCTACATTAAATGACGTAACACAGGTATGTACTGTTTGGTTCTACGTGTTGGTCGTGTATTCACACGTAACAAATCATTTCATCAAAAGTGGCACGCATCCCAAGTGGGCTGAGGATCGGCCGTGATTTCGAAGGGCTGTGTCGCCGAGTGCTTCTAGTTCACCTCTCAAGTACCTATGACAGGTATGGCAAGAAATAGTGATGAAATATGGTCGTAAGTACCTGCGCTCATAGGAGATCATACAAAAATATTCTTCTCCAGATAAAAAAAACTCTTTTTATGATTAAAAAATCATGTATCTTTTTTAACAACTCTTCATGTATTTAAGAAATATGCATGTGAAAAAAAATGTTCAAGAGTTATCCTAAGTTGGTGATTCTTAAACTGAAAACTGTCATTGATGCACATATGTCTCCGTAGTGTGCTAATGTGTCATCACTTGTTTTTGTCGTTTTTCTTTACTCGTCCGTAACAACACCCCATTCCGAACATGACATGAATAAATGCATGATCACTTGCCCGTTTCTTTGTACGGATTAAATCTACATGCAAGCCGTGTTGAAATAGAACACCTGTAGAATCTTAAACTGTGCTTTTATAGGTTAAGACCATATTTGTTTGGGTCGCAGCTACAAATTCTCAGATTATAGACCATTTTTGTAAATGAAGAGTGTGTGATATTTTTCTCTCCCGTTCCAACGCACGGGCCTTTTTGCTCGTCAGGTATAAAGTAGAAAGCCAAACGTGGCGCCCACTGAAAAGAGAAGAAAAGGCTTTAACTAGAGCATGTGCCTAAGTCATTGTTATCCCGCTTTTTATGGCCAAAAGAAACCTTCTCGAAAGAAGCTCGATTTTGATCTACCTCCTGAAGAATGGTTGCATATCTAAACATCTGGACAGTCCCCCATCCACATAGATCTTCGCAACATCTCTATATGGCAGAAGTCAACTGCCTTTTGGAAGCGAGATCTCAGCCACACGCAAGCCTGTTTTGAGATTTTCATGCAGGTGCCAATTGAAGATTGTCAAGAAATTTGTTTACAAATCTTGACGTTCTCAAAGGGCTTTGAACTCATCGTCATGTATTGCACACCTACTAGCCCATCAAATAGCCCATAGTGTAACAAGTACCAGTACCCGGGCAAGTTCATCCTGATTGAACATATCGAAGAGCCAGAATAGCCAAAGTATTGCATTCATAGTATGGTTTGAAATGACAAGTTTAGTTAGCCCCTCATCATTTAAGACCCAAACACAACGAGCCATTTGATAGTCGATCAAAGAATGCTTCAATGATACTTATGAACAAACGATATCATTGAACAGTTGTTATGGCTTGTGATTGTTTATGAATTGTGAATACATTGATTTTTGTAACAAGTTTGCATCTTAACCTGTTGTCATGTGTTGAGAAGTTCCCTTTTCTAAATCAACATTTATCCATTTTTCCCTTCAATGCATGCAAAGATGAACTGAGCTACTAATGAAATAAAAATGATGCTAAATGTGTTTCCCCTATGAAGGATCTCATATTCTCATTTGTTTCCCCACATGAATCTGATTCATATATGTTTCGCTTGATATTTTTCATGAGTCCCAGTGGCAAGTCATTTAAATCTATGTGTCACACATGTGATTATTATTGGCAGCATGTGATTATTATTGGCAGCTTATACGGTTGAATTTATCTGGAATTTTAGGTGTCAAGCCAGTCGGCTTTCTCACATGGAAATAATGCATGTGTTGTGAGTTGAGCTGCTCAGGTATCATGAGTTATCAGTTGTTTCTCACTGCAAATCTATAGTTTCTATACTTCTACACTTCTGGAGTACAAGTTTAAATCAAACCTAGGCTCGGTGTTTCCTAAAATAACAATAACTTAGCTATGCCAGCGCAAAAATGTGTTCAAAGACACCAAAATGCTATGGTGGAAAACGTCGTCGTTCTTCCTTCTATGGTCGGCTGAGGACCATGTTGTGGCATGTCGGGTTGTAGGGGTACTCGAAGTCGATTTCCTTCACCTCTCTCCTCTTAGAGAACCAGTCTGCCGCCGGGAATTTCTATTGGACGCATGTTACATCAAATTGTTGCCATTTCACACATAGCTAGCAATTCCTTTCACACATAGTTCAGGTTCGGCGTTTCTCATTTTTTAACCTTTTCTTGTTGTTTCTTTTGCTGTTTTTTTCTCTTTTTCCCAAAAAGTTCCATTTTTAAAAAAGTTTGAAATAGAAATAATGTTTGTATTTTTACAATTTCTTCAAAAATTCAAAAAAAGTTTGGAACCTTTTTAAAAATATATGGGAGAGTGAAAAAAATGTTTGTGTTTTCAAAATTGTTTGGAATTTAAAAAATACACATGCTTTCAGAAAAGTTCATAGATTAAAAATATTCAAAATTTAATAATATGTTCACATTTTCACAAAATGTTTGGAAATTCCAAAAATTGTTCGCATTTTTTCAAAAAAAATTGCTATTATACAAATATATTCACATTTTCAAAAAGTTCGAAATAAATCGAAGCATTCAAGAAATGGCCGACGACAGAGACGGGCGTCCATAGGGTGCTCATCAACGGAGGGAGCTCTCTAAGCATCATCACCACAAAGACGCTGGATCAAATGCAGAGCCTGAGGGAGGAGATCAGGCAAAGTTTGAATACATTCCATGGGGTCAACCCAGGGCTGACATATGCACGTCCGACACGGACCACACTGCTGGTGGTCTTTGTCCGGGGGAGGGCCTTCAGACGAGAAGTTTGCACTTTTGAAGTTCTACAACGCCCTCCTGGAATGACTGCTCCTGGCGCAGTTCATGGCGATCCCAAACTACAACTACATGATGATAAAACTATCGAGACCATGGGGAGTGATCACAACAAATGCCTCCTGGAACACGCGCTGGAATTTGACCGCCTCAGCCCCGAACTAGGGAACGACATCATAAATTAGAATAAATACCAACTAGATGCCCACAACCATCAAACATGATTCAGGCGAAGGCGAGCCACCTAAGCCTCCTGCAACGCAGGAGGAATGAAAATAGGAACCAAGGTAAAATGCAGGCCGAGCAACTGCATGAGTCCATGACCTAATAAGCAGCTCGACCCGGGGCTTAACTCCCACATTCTTACCTCACCGTACCATTAGAACTTTTTGATGTTTTCTTCCGAAATAGGATCAGCTAGTTCTTGTAACAATTTCTATGCCTCTACATTTTTCCTTGCACGCATACAAATTTTGTCAGCCAAATCAACGACCTCCTCAGAGCAAATAGAGACCCCTTAAAGACAGAGGGCAGACCAGGACCTGACAGCTTGAGCCCACACATAAGTGGCAACTTCGATGTTCATATGGTTGAGCGTGCTCATGTGGACATTGGAACCCCACCCAAGCATCCTCATCTTATTCCCCTTTCTCTTCTTCCTCGTCTCGTCCTTCCCTCCCTCGCTTTACCCCTTGATATTAGAGAGCATCGCATCGCCTTGCACTACTGCAGGATGCTGCTAACGCGACACTACGATCAGAGACCCTTTGACAAAATTGTGTGCGATGCATTAATCGCAAACGGGGATGTAAAAAAACCGTCAAAAAAGATGCAAAACGTTTGTGATGGCGGAGACATCAAACACGGTTCAGATTTTAGTTACGTGTGCGATGCTGGGCATACGGTTGATCCATATGAACTGTTTGCGATTAGACAGAACAACAGAAACGGGCAGCCATATCAATGTGTGTGCGATATACGGCATACAGTTCGCTCCGATGAACTGTTTGCTATTAGGGAATGTTACAGAAACGGTCAGCCAGATCAAGGTGTGTGTGATACGCAGCAAACAGCCCACTCGGGTGAACTGTTTGCGATGAGAAATTATAACACAGACGGTTACTATAGTTAGTTCGTGTGCGATTCTGTTTGTACAAAAAACTTTGAAAAATGCAAACTAGTTGCTTGCGGTGGCTAGGAGTATCGCACACGATGCGTCTGGGAGTACCCGTGTGCGATGATTAGTAAGTTACACATACGTATCCTTGCAAATCTGTTCACACTGATCAAATTAATATGTGTTCACACTTAGCACCGGGCTATAAAAACTACCCACTCAAAAATTACTTCACAGTTCCTCTCCTCATCACCCAGAAAACTGGTCTTTCCTGTCAAGTCGTTCCGCCATGACCGATAGGAGGAGTTTCGGGTGGACATATAACCACGCAGCAAAGACCAAGGCCGCGGAAGCACTAGAGAGGTCCTGCCGCAACAGAGATGTCCCGGCACGCCGCGGAGCCCTCGAACGAGCTCTCACGGGCACGCGAGGGCTCTCACAAGCGCACTCGCCGCGTTGGCGATCGCGGCGAGCTGGCGTTGCTGAAGTCCTTGGCCGGCGACGATAACATTCTCGCTGGCCTCATTAAGTAGCAGGAGCTGGTCGGCGGCTTGATGAAGCTGCTCGAGATCAGCGATGCCTCGGTTGAGAAGGCGACCGGCCTCGTCGAGCAACTCATGGGTGACAATGCGAAGCTCCTCAAGGCGCTCGCCGAGAAGGAGGAGAAGGCCGCCGGCTGGAAGATGCTGCATGAGCAGAGCAGTGCCTCGGGGATGACACTGACATCGATCGTCGAGGAACTGATGGGTGACTTGAGGAAGCTCCGGATCGAGCGCGAGCAGAAGGTGGAGGAATCCGTGGCTGCTTTCAAGCAAAGTCGTGAGGAATTGAAGAAGGAGCTGGAGGATGTCGTCGCTCGGCGATCCATCGACGAGTAGAGACAATAGCGACCCAGATTGTTGTCTGTGATTTCCTTCTTCTCTTGCCCCCGTGTCTTCCGGGCTTTGCCGCATGTGGCATTTTAAATTATCCGGAATATGTAAGACAATTATTATCCGCGCCATTGTAAATTTGTCGTCATATTATCCGTTGCCATTTTATTTGTCGTTGTATTATCCGTTGCCCTAGGTGGCATTTTAAATTAGGCCGGAATACGAGTTGAAAACACGAATAAAGCAAATGCTAACTTTGAGCGGGGCCATGGGATCACAAGCAAACACCCTCCGTCCAGGTGCTTTAATTAACCGCGTGTTAAACAGCGTCTCGTCCACCATTAATGGAGAAGTTGTCAGCGAGGCGGGCGGCTGGTGGATGGAGGTCAAAGAGCTCGCTTCCCGGTGAGCATGGGCGGCCTTGCTGCTCGCACGTGTCCCGTCGAGCCTGCGAGGTGGACAGGATGCACGCGTCCCGTCGAGCCTGCACGGCGGACTTCTTGCACTTGTCCCGTCTAATCAAACAGCTGCACGCATGATAACCCACAAGTATAGGGGATCACAACAGTTTTCGAGGGTAGAGTATTCAACCCAGATTTATTGATTCGACACAAGGGGAGCCAAAGAATATTCTCAAGTATTAGCAGCTGAGTTGTCAATTCAACCACACCTGAAAGACTTAATATCTGCAACAGAGTATTTAGTAGCAAAGTAGTATGGAAGTAACGGTAACGATGGCAAAAGTAATAGTAGCAGTTTTGTAGCAATTGTAACAGTGGCAACGGAAAAGTAACATAGCAAAGATCAATATGTGAAAAGCTCGTAGGCAATGGATCAATGATGGATAATTATGTCGGATGGCATTCATCATGCAATAGTTATAACCTAGGATGACACAGAACTAACTCCAATTCATCAATATAATGTAGGCATGTATTCCGTATATAGTCATACGTGCTTATGGAAAAGAACTTGCATGACATGTTTTGTCCTACCCTCCCGTGGCAGCGGGGTCCTAATGGAAACTAAGGGATATTAAGGCCTCCTTTTAATAGAGAATCGGACCAAAGCATTAGCACTTAGTGAATACATGAACTCCTCAAACTACGGTCATCACCGGGAAGTGTCCCGACTATTGTCACTCCGGGGTTGCCGGATCATAACACGTAGTAGATGACTATAACTTGCAAGATAGGATCAAGAACACAAATATATTCATGAAAACATAATAGGTTCAGATCTGAAATCATGGCACTCGGGCCCTAGTGACAAGCATTAAGCATAGCAAAGTCATAGCAACATCAATCTTAGAACATAGTGGATACTAGGGATCAAACCCTAACAAAACTAACTCGATTACATGATAAATCTCATCCAACCCATCACCGTCCAGCAAGCCTACGATGGAATTACTCACGCACGGCGGTGAGCATCATGAAATTGGTGATGGAGGATGGTTGATGATGACGATGGCGATGATTTCCCCTCTCCGGAACCCCGAACGGACTCCACATCTGGCCTCCCGAGGAAGAACAGGAGGTGGCGGCGGCTCTGTATCGTAAAACGCGATGAATCCTTCTCTCTCCTTTTTTTCTCCTCGAACGTGAATATATGGAGTTGGAGTTGAGGTCGGTGGAGCTTCGTGGGACCCACAAGCCAGGGGCGCGCCCCCCACCCTTGTGGACAGGTGGTGGGTCCCCCTCGGTTGATTCTTTCGCCAATATTTTTTATTTATTCCAAAAATATTCTCCGTGAAGTTTCAGGTCATTCCGAGAACTCTTATTTCTGCACAAAAATAACACCATGGCAATTCTACTGAAAACAGCGTCAGTCCGGGTTAGTTCCATTCAAATCATGCAAATTAGAGTCCAAAACAAGGGCAAAAGAGTTTGGAAAAGTACATACGATGGAGACGTATCAACTCCCCCAAGCTGAACCCATTGCTTGTCCTCAAGCAATTCAGTTGACAAACTGAAAGTCATAAAGAAAATCTTTTACAAACTCTGTTTGATCTTGTTGTTGCAAATATGTATAGCCAGCATTCAGGTTTTTAGCAAAGATTATGAACTAACCACATTCACAATAACATTTAGGTCTCAAGTTTACTCATATCAATGGCACAATCAACTAGTGAGTAATAATAATAAATCTCGGATGACAACAGTTTTTCAAAACAATCATGATTTGATATAACAAAATGGTATCTTGCTAGCCCTTTCTGAGACCGCAAAACATAAATGCAGAGCACCCCTGAAGATCAAGGACTGACTAGACATTGTAATTCATGGTAAAAGAGATCCAGTCATAGTCATACTCAATATCAATTAATAACAACGCATTCAAATGACAGTGGTGCTCTCTAACTGGTGCTTTTTATAAGAGGATGATGACTCAGCATAAAAGTAAATAGATAGGCCCTTCGCAGAGGGAAGCAGGGATTTGCAGAGGTGCCAGAGCTCGAGCTTTTTGAAACAGAGATGAATATAATTTTGAGCGGTATGCTTTCATTGTCAACATAACAACCAAGAGATCTCGGTATCTTCCATACTAGATACATTATAGGCGGTTCCCAAACAGAATGGTAAAGTTTTTACTCCCCCTCAACCAACAAGCACACTCCACGGCTGGTCCGAAACAACGGGTACCGTCCATACAAGCAACAATCCTGGGGGAGTTTTGTTTTAAATTATTTTGATTTGATTTGAGCATGGGACTGGGCATCCTGGTTACCAGCCATTCTCTCGTGAATGATGAGCAGAGTCCACTCATCGTGAGAATAACCCACCTAGCATGGAAGATACTGACAGCCCCCAGTCGCCACATGAGCGATTCGGGCATACAAAACAGATTATCATTTGAAGGTTTAGAGTTTGGCACATGCAAATTTACTTGGAACGGCAGGTAAATACCGCATATAGGAAGGTATGGTGGACTCATATGGAATAACTTTGGGTTTATGGAAGTGGATGCACAAGCAGTATTCCCGCTTAGTACTGTGAAGGCTAGCAAAAGACTGGGAAGCGACCAGCTAGAGAGCGACAACAATCATAAACATGCTTTGAGAGTAACCAACATTGAGTGCAAACATGAGTAGGATATAAATCACCATGAATATAAATATCGTGGAGGCTATGTTGATTTTGTTTTCAACTACATGTGTGAACATGTGCCAAGTCAAGCCACTCGAATCATTCAAAGGAGGATACCATCCTATCATACTACATCACAACCATTTTAAAAGCATGTTGGCACGCAAGGTAAACCATTATAAACTCCTGGCTAATTAAGCATGGCATGAGTAATCTCTAATTGTCATTGCAAACATGTTTCATTCATAATAGGCTGAATCAGGAACGATGAACTAATCATATTTACAAAAACAAGATAGGTCGAGTTCATACCAGCTTTTCCTCATCCCAATCATTTCATCATATATCGTCATTATTGCCTTTCACTTGCACGACCGAACGATGTGAATAATAATAATAGTGCACGTGCATTGGACTAAGCTGGAATCTGCAAACATTTATTCAAAGGAGAAGACAAGGTAATATGTGCTCTTTGTTAGATCAACAATAATGCATATGAGAGCCACTCAACATTTTCAGCGTGGTCTTCTCCTCTCGACCCCCAAAGAAAATAAAAAGAATTTCAAAGAAACACACTGAAATGTTTTTGGAGTTTTTTTTTCCTGAAGAAAGTAAAATAGGAACGAGAAAAACTATTTACACGGGAAAGCTCCCAACGAGCAAAAGAAGAACGAGAAATCTTTTTGGGTTTTCTTTAATACTACAACTAAGCATGGTAGGGAAATAAGCTATAACTAATTTTTTTGTTTTGTTTTTCTCAAAGTTTTTCAAACACACAAGAAGAAAGCGGGAAAAAGAAAGTAAACTAACATGGATAATACAATGAAAAAGTATGAACACCGACAACTGAAATGAGTATGTGAACATGAATGTAATGTTGGTGAGAAATACGTACTCCCCCAAGCTTAGGCTTTTGGCCTAAGTTGGTTTAGGCCCATGGATCAAAGTGACCCTCTCCGGTGTACTGAGGAGGATCCTGGGGGTTCCACTGGTTAGCGAGCTCCTGCGGCTCCCACTGATAAATAAACTCCTGATACGGATCAGGTGATGGCTCTGGCTCAGGAACTGGAGATCGCGTCCCCTCCCAATATGCGTAAATGTCCGCGGGCATGATGAAGTACCTGCCTGAATGAATATCGAACAAAGAAGGTGTAGGCAAGGTAATAATCTGACAAGTCTTTCCGCTAAATACCAGGTTATAGATGAGTCTCTTGTCATCGTCTTTCTTAATAAAATCATGCGCTACCATACTTTCATAATCTAAGTATATAGTGGGCAGCAGCTTCTCCTCTTTTTCATCGTGCCTAATGGTTATCTTGAAGCGTTTAGCAAGGCGAGAGGCATAGATACCTCCAAAGATAGGACCCTTCGTACAGTTTAAACTCAACCGTCGAGCAACCATAGCGCCCAAACTAAAAGTTTTATCACGAAGTAAAGCATGGCGCAAAATAGCAAGGTCAGGAGCACTAAGGCCTCCACTCTCCCCGTGACCAATTAAACATCTCCCCGCAAATAATGAGTAATAGCGCAAAACAGGAAAATGTAAACTAGCCACTCTCGCTTCCGACACCTTTCTCCTTTCCCCTACGGTAACTTCATCAATAAAATCTTCCACATCTCTAGGACGTGGCTCATCGACGCTACCTTCATAAGGTAATTTGCAAACCTCACAAAAGTCATAAAGCGTCATCTCCTTATGCTCATCATATAAATAAAATTCTACCGTGGGTGGTGATCTCCTAGCATGAAAGTGAACATTTTACACGAAAGTATTAGTGAGTAAGAGGTACTGATCACACTTATCGTGGAGAAAGTCGGTGATGCCTGCATTCCCAGCCAAATAATAGAAATCCTTATAAATTCCGGCCGCCTCCAAGAATGCATCACATGGCCATTCGCACGGCCGAACTTCCGCGGTGCGAGGAAGGTTGTACTTGGGCTTCTTCTTCTCTCCATTTTCCTTTTCTTCAGAGCCCCGACTTGAAGAGCCTCTTAACAATCTCCTCATCATTTTCTCAGAAAATTTCTGAAATTCTTAGTGACTTAAAAATAGAAGTGAACCAAACTCAACAAAACTAATAGCAACTACTCCTACAAGTGTCTAGAGGCTAAATCATGCATCAAAACTACTTTGGACCATATAAATTTTACATGCAAGATCAAGAACAAGGCCACCACAGCAGCAAAAATTTGCAATAAATAAAGCACTAGAACAAAAACTAATTGGACCATTGGAGGAGTCACATACCGAAGAACTGAAGGAAATATGCCCTAGAGGCAATAATAAAGTTGTTATTTTATATTTCCTTATTCATGATAAATGTTTATTATTCATGCTAGAATTGTATTGATCGGAAACCTAAATACATGCGTGAATACATAGACAAACACTGTGTCCCTAGTGAGCCTCTACTTGACTAGCTCGTTGATCAAAGATGGTTAAGGTTTCCTAACCATGGACATGAGTTGTCATTTGATAACGAGATCACATCATTAGGAGAATGATGTGATGGACAAGACCCATCCGTTAGCTTAGCATAATGATCGTTCAGTTTTATTGCTATTGCTTTCTTCATGTCAAATACATATTCCTTCGACTATGAGATTTTGCAACTCCCGGATACCGGAGGAGTGCCTTGTGTGCTACCAAACGTCACAATGTAACTGGGTGATTATAAAGATGCTCTACAGGTATCTACGAAGGTGTTTGTTGAGTTGGCATGGATCGAGATTAGGATTTGTCACTCCGAGTATCGGAGAGGTATCTCTGGGCCCTCTCGGTAATACACATCATAAGCTTGCAAGCAAATGACTAAGGAGTTAGTCACGAGGTGATGTATTACGGAACGAGTAAAGAGACTTTCTGGTAATGAGATTGAACTAGGTATGAAGATATCGACGATCGAATCTCGGGCAAGTAACATACCGATTGACAAAGGGAATTACGTATGTTGTCATAACGGTTCGACCGATAAAGATCTTCGTAGAATATGTAGGAGCCAATATGAGCATCCAGGTTCCGCTATTGGTTATTGACCGGAGAGGTGTCTCGGTCATGTCTACATAGTTCTCGAACCCGTAGGGTCCGCACGCTTAACGTTTGATGACGATATAGTATTATATGAGTTATGTGATTTGGTGACCGAATGTTGTTTGGAGTCCCGGATGAGATCACGGACATGACGAGGAGTCTCGAAATGGTCAAGAGGTAAAGATTGATATATAGGACGATGGTATTCGGACACCGAAAGTGTTTCGGAGGTCACCGGGTACTTATCGGGTCACCGGAAGGGGTTCCGGGCACCCCCGGCAAAAGATATGGGCCTTATGGGCCAAGAGGGGAAACACACCAGCCACAAGGGGCTGGTGCGCCCCCCATATGGGCTGGCCTAGGAGGAGAAGGAAAGAGGGGAAGGGAAAGGAAAGAGGGGAATAGGATTCCCCCTTCCTTCCCTCACCTCCTCTCTTTCCTTCCCCCTCCGACATATAAGCAAAGGGGGGCGCAGAGCAAGGCAGCAGCCCTAGGGCTGCCACCAGGTCTCTTGGGGCGCCCTAGGGGCTGCCTCCTCCCCTCCCACCTATATATATGTGGGGAGGGGGCGCCACACAATGACCAAAACATTGTCTTAGCCGTGTGCGGCGCCCCCATCCACCGTTTACTCCCTCGGTCATATTTTCATGGTGCTTAGGCGAATCCCTGCGGAGATCACTTCACCATCACCTTCACCACGCCGTCGTGCTGATGGAACTCATCTACTACTTCGCCCGTCTTGCTGGATCAAGAAGGCGAGGATGTCACCGAGATGAACGTGTGCAGAACGCGGAGGTGCCGTATGTTCGGTACTAGATCGGTTGGAGCGCGAAGAAAGTTTGACTACATCAACCACATTGTGAAACGCTGCCGCTTACGGTCTACGAGGGTATGTAGACATACTCTCCCCCTCTCGTTGCTATGCATCTCCTAGATAGATCTTGCGTGAGCGTAGGAATTTTTTTGAAATTGCATGCTACGTTTCCCAACAGTGGCATCAGAGCCAGGTCTATGCGTAGATGATATGCACGAGTAGAACACAAAGAGTTGTGGGCGGTGATAGTCATACTGCTTACCACCAACGTCTTATTTTGATTCGGCGGTATTGTGGGATGAAGCAGCCCGGATCAACCTTACATGTCCACGTACATGAGACTGGTTCCACCGATTGACATGCAACTAGTTTTGCATAAAGGTGGCTGGCGGGTGTCTGTTTCTCCTAACTTTAGTTGAATCGAATTTGACTGTGGCCGGTCCTTGAAGAAGGTTAAAACAGCAAACTTGACGAATCACCGTTGTGGTTTTTGCCATAGGTAAGAACGGTTCTTGCTAGAAGCCCGTAGCAGCCACGTAAAACTTGCAATAACAAAGTAGAGGACGTCTAACTTGTTTTTGCAGGGCATGTTGTGATGTGATATGGTCAAGACATGATGTGATATACGTTGTTGTATGAGATGATCATGTTTTGTAAGTTATCGGCAACTGGCAGGAGCCTTATGGTTGTCGCTTTATTGTATGAAATGCAAAACGCCATGTAATTGCTTTACTTTATCACTATGCGTTAGCGATAGTTGTAGAAGCAATAGTTGGCGAGACGACCACGACACAACGATGGAGATCAAGGTGTCGAGCCGGTGACGATGGAGATCATGACGATGCTTTGGAGATGGAGATCAAAAGCACAAGATGATGATGGCCATATCATGTCACATATTTTGATTGCATGTGATGTTTATCTTTTATGCATCTTATTTTGCTTAGTACGGCGGTAGCATTATAAGATGATCCCTTCACTAAATTTCAAGGTATAAGTGTTCTCCCTGAGTATGCACCGTTGCGACAGTTCGTCGTGTTGAGACACCACGTGATGATCGTGTGTGATAGACTCTACATTCAAATACAACGGGTGCAAGACAGTTTTGCACATGCGGAATACTCGGGTTAAACTTGACGAGCCTGGCATGTACAGACATGGCCTCGGAACACTGGAGACCAAAAGGTCGAACGTGAATCATATAGTAGATATGATCAACATAGAGATGTTCACCATTGATGACTACTCCATCTCACGTGATGATCGGACATGGTTTAGTTGATTTGGATCACGTATCATTTAGATGACTTGAGGGATGTCTATCTAAGTGAGAGTTCTTAAGTAATTTGATTAATTGAACTTAATTTATCATGAACTTAGTCCTGATAGTATTTGCATATCTATGTTGTAGATCAATAGCTCGCGTATAGCTCCCCTATTTTATTTTGATATGTTCCTAGAGAGAACTAAGTTGAAAGATGATAATAGCAATGATGCGGACTGGGTCCGTGATCTGATGATTATCCTCATTGCTGCACAGAAGAATTATGTCCTTAATGCACCGCTAGGTGACAGACCTATTGCAGGAGCAGATGTAGACGTTATGAACATTTGGTAAGCTCGATATGATGACTACTTGATAGTTTAGTGCGCCATGCTTTACTGCTTAGAACCGGGACTTCAAAAAAGTTTTGAATGCCACGGAGCATATGAGATGTTCCAAGAGCTGAAATTGGTATTTCAGACTCATGCCCGTGTCGAGAGGTATGAGACCTCTGACAAGTAATTTGCCTACAAGATGGAGGAGAATAGCTCAGCAAGTGAGCGCGTGTCCAGAATGTCTGAGTACTACAATCACTTGAATCAAGTGGGAGTTAATCTTCCAGATAAGATAGTGATTGACAAAATTCTCTAGTCACTATCACTAAGCTACTAGAACTTCGTGATGAACTATAATATGCAAGGGATGACGAAAACGATTCCCAAGCTCTTCGCGATGCTAAAATCAGCGAAGGTAGAAATCAAGAAAGAGCATCAAGTGTTGATGGTTAACAAGACTACTAGTTTCAAGAAAAAGGGCAAGGGAAAGAAAGGGGAACTTCAAGAAGAATGGCAAGCAAGTTGTCACTCCCGTGAAGAAGCCCAAAGCTGGACCTAAGCCTGAAACTGAGTGCTTCTACTGCAAAGGAAATGGTCACTAGAAGCGGAACTGCCCCAAATACTTGGCCGATAAGAAGGATGGCAAAGTGAATAAAGGTATATTTCATATACATGTTATTGATGTGTATTTTACTAGTATTCGTAGTAGCCCCTGGGTATTTGATACCGGTTCAGTTGCAAACTTTAGTAACTTGAAACAGGAGTTGCAAAATGAACAGAGACTAGTTAATGACGAGGTGACGATGTGTGTTGGAAGTGATTCCAAGGTTGATAAGATCACCATCGCACACTCCTTCTACCTTTGGGATTAGTGTTGGACCTAAATAAATAAATGTTATTTGGTGTTTGCGTTGAGCATGAATATGATTGGATCATGTTTATTGCGATACGGTTATTCATTTAAGTCAGAGAATAATTGTTGTTCTGTTTACATGAATAAAACCTTCTATGGTCATACACTCAATGTAAATGGTTTATTGAATCTCGATCGTAGTGATACACATATTCATAATATTGATGCCAAAATATGCAAAGTTGATAATGATAGTGCAACATACTTGTGGCACTGCCATTTAGGTCATATTGGTGTAAAGCGCATGAAGAAACTCCATGCAGATGGACTTTTGGAATCACTTGATTATGAATCATTTCATACTTGCGAACCATGCCTCATGGGCAAGATGACTAAAACTCCGTTCTCCGGAACAAAAGAGCGAGCCAATGACTTATTGGAAATAATACATACCGATGTATGCGGTCCGATGAGTGTTGAGGCACGCGGCGGGTATCGTTATTTTCTGACCTTCACAGATGATTTGAGCAGACATGGGTATATCTACTTGATGAAACACAAGTCTGAAACATTTGAAAAGTTCAAAGAATTTCAGAGCGAAGTGGAGAATCATCGTAACAAGAAAATAAAGTTTCTACGATCTGATCGCGGAGGCGAATATTTGAGTTATGAGTTTGGCCTTCATTTAAAACAATGTGGAATAGTTTCACAACTCACGCCACCTGGAACGCCACAGCGTAATGGTGTGTCCGAACGTCGTAACCGTACTTTATTAGATATGGTGTGATCTATGATGTCTCTTACCGATTTACCACTATCGTTTTGGGGTTATGCATTAGAGACAGCTGCATTCACGTTAAATAGGGCACCGTCTAAATCCGTTGAGACGACACCGTATGAACTATGGTTTGGCAAGAAACCTAAGCTGTCGTTTCTTAAAGTTTGGGGTTGCGACACTTATGTCAAAAGGCTTCGGCCTGATAAGCTCGAACCCAAATCGGAGAAGTGCGTCTTCATAGGATACCCTAATTAAGGAAACAATTGGGTACACCTTCTACCACAGATCCGAAGGCAAGATCTTTGTTGCCAAGAATGGAACCTTTCTAGAGAAGGAGTTTCTCTCGAAAGAAGTGAGTGGGAGGAAAGTAAAACTTGATGAGGTAATCGTACCTTCTCTCGAATTGGAAAGTAGTTCATCAGAGAAAACCGTTCCCATGATGCCTACACCAACTAGAGAGGAAGCTAATGATGATGATCATGAAACTTCGGATCAAGTTACTACAGAACCTCGTAGGTCAACCAGAATACGATCCGCACCAGAGTGGTACGGGAATCATGTACTGGAAGTCATGTTACTAGACCATGACGAACCTACGAACTATGAAGAAGCTATGATGAGCCCAGATTCCGATAAATGGCTTGAGGCCATGAAATCTGAGATAGGATCCATGTATGAGAACAAAGTGTGGACTTTGGTGGATTTGCCAGATGATCGGCAAGCCATTGAGAATAAATGGATCTTCAAGAGGAAGACGGATGCTGATGGTAGTGTTACTATCTACAAAGCTCGACTTGTCGCAAAAGGTTTTCGACAAGTTCAAGGTGTTGACTACGATGAGATTTTCTCACTCGTAGCGATGCTTAAGTCTGTCCGAATCATGTTAGCAATTGCCGCATTTTATGAAATTTGGCAAATGGATGTCAAAATTGCATTCCTTAATGGATTTCTTAAAGAAGGGTTGTATATGATGCAACCAAAAGGTTTTGTCAATCCTAAAGGTGCTAACAAAGTGTGCAAACTCCAGCGATCCATCTATGGACTGGTGCAAGCATATCGAAGTTGGAATATACGCTTTGATATGGTGATCAAAGCATATGGTTTTATACAGACTTATGGTGAAGCCTGTATTTACAAGAAAGTGAGTGGGAGCTCTGTAGCATTTCTGATATTATATGTGGATGACATATTGCTGATTGGAAATGATATAGAATTTCTGGATAGCATAAAAGGATACTTGAATAAGAATTTTTCAATGAAAGACCTCGGTGAAGCTGCTTACATATTGGGCATCAAGATCTATAGAGATAGATCAAGACGCTTGATAAGTTTTTCAATGAGTACATAACCTGACAAGATTTTGAAGGAGTTCAAAATGGATCAGTCAAAGAAGGATTTCTAGCCTGTATTGTAAGGTGTGAAGTTGAGTAAGACTCAAAGCCCGACCATGGCAGAAGATAGAGAGAGAATGAAAGTCATTCCCTATGCCTCAGCCATAGGTTCTATAAAGTATGCCATGATGCATACCAAACCTGTTGTGTACCTTGCCATGAGTTTGTCAAGGGGGTACATTAATGATCCAGGAGTAGATCACTACACAGCGGTCAAAATTATCCTTAGAGGAATAAGGAAATGTTTCTCGGTTATGGAGGTGATAAAGAGTTCGTCGTAAATAGTTACGTCGATGCAAGCTTTGACACTGATCTAGATGACTCTAAGTCTCAATCTAGATACATATTGAACGTGGAAGCAATTAGCTAGAGTAGCTCCATGCAGAGCATTGTAGACATAGAAATTTGCAAAATACATACGGATCTGAATGTGGCTGACCCGTTGACTAAACTTCTCTCACAAGCAAAACATGATCACACCTTAGTACTCTTTGGGTGTTAATCACATAGCGATGTGAACTAGATTATTGACTCTAGTAAACCCTTTGGGTGTTGGTCACTTGGCGATGTGAACTATGGGTGTTAATCACATAAAGATGTGAACTATTAGTGTTAAATCACATGGCGATGTGAACTAGATTATTGACTCTAGTGCAAGTGGGAGACTGAAGGAAATATGCCCTAGAGGCAATAATAAAGTTGTTATTTTATATTTCCTTATTCATGATAAATGTTTATTATTCATGCTAGAATTGTATTGATCGGAAACCTAAATACATGTGTGAATACATAGACAAACACTGTGTCCCTAGTGAGCCTCTACTTGACTAGCTTGTTGATCAAAGATGGTTAAGGTTTCCTAACCATGGACATGAGTTGTCATTTGATAACGGGATCACATCATTAGGAGAATGATGTGATGGACAAGACCCATCCGTTAGCTTAGCATAATGATCGTTCAGTTTTATTGCTATTGCTTTCTTCATGTCAAATACATATTCCTTCGACTATTAGATTATGCAACTCCCGGATACCGGAGGAATGCCTTGTGTGCTATCAAACATCACAACGTAACTGGGTGATTATAAAGATGCTCTACAGGTATCTCCGAAGGTGTTTGTTGAGTTGGCATAGATCGAGATTAGGATTTGTTACTCCGAGTATCGGAGAGGTATCTCTGGGCCCTCTCGGTAATACACATCATAAGCTTGCAAGCAAATGACTAAGGAGTTAGTCACGAGGTGATGTATTACGGAACGAGTAAAGAGACTTTCTGGTAATGAGATTGAACTAGGTATGAAGATATCGACGATCGAATCTCGGGCAAGTAACATACCGATTGACAAAGGGAATTACGTATGTTGTCATAACGGTTCGACCGATAAAGATCTTCGTAGAATATGTAGGAGCCAATATGAGCATCCAGGTTCCGCTATTGGTTATTGACCGGAGAGGTGTCTCGGTCATGTCTACATAGTTCTTGAACCCGTAGGGTCCGCACGCTTAACGTTCGATGACGATATAGTATTATATGAGTTATGTGATTTGGTGACCGAATGTTGTTCGGAGTCCCGGATGAGATCACGGACATGATGAGGAGTCTCGAAATGGTCGAGAGGTAAAGATTGATATATAGGACGATGGTATTCGGACACCGGAAATGTTTCGGAGGTCACCGGGTACTTATCGGGTCACCGGAAGGGGTTCCGGGCACCCCCGGCAAAAGATATGGGCCTTATGGGCCAAGAGGGGAAACACACCAGCCACAAGGGGCTGGTGCGTCCCCCATATGGGCCGTCCTAGGAGGATAAGGAAAGAGGGGAAGGGAAAGGAAAGAGGGGAATAGGATTCCCCCTTCCTTCCCTCACCTCCTCTCTTTCCTTCCCCCTCCAACATATAAGGAAAGGGGGGGCGCAGGGCAAGGCAGCAGCCCTAGGTCTGCCACTAGGTCTCTTGGGGCGCCCTAGGGGCTGCCTCCTCCCTCCCACCTATATATATATATGGGGAGGGGGTGCCACACAATGACCAGAACATTGTCTTAGCCGTGTGCGGCACCCCCGTCCACCGTTTACTCCCCCGGTCATATTTTCGTGGTGCTTAGTGAGGGAGTCCTGGATTAGGGGGTCCTCAGGTGTCCGGTCTATTCGATATGGGCTGGATTGATGAGCCGTGAAGATAAAGCAGAAGACTATCCCCCATGTCCGGGTGGGACTCTTGTATGCGTGGATGGCAAGTTTGGTGTCCGGATGTACTCTTTCCTTCCTCTGTAAACTGACTTTGTATGACCCTGGGCCCCTCCGGTGTGTATATAAATTAGAGGGTTTAGTCCATAGACGCCATCCGAATAATCATAGGCTAGACATCTAGGGTTTAGCCATTACGATCTCGAGGTAGATCAACTCTTGTAACCCCAATACTCATCGAATACAATCAAGCAGGACGTAGGGTTTTACCTCCATTAAGAGGGCCCGAACCTGGGTAAACATTGTGTCCCCATTGTCCATTGTTACCATCGATCCTTAGACACACAGCTTGGGCCCCCCTACCCAAGATCTGCCGGTTTTGACACCGACATTGGTGCTTTCATTGAGAGCTCCGCTGTGTAGTCGCGAGAAGCGATCCATGGCTCGCCTTGTCATCAACGACGATATCACCTCTGGAAGGAGCCTAACTTCAGGACAGGTCCTCCAGCTCGGCAGTTTCATCATGGGTGCCGGCATGACCATCAAGCCAACAGCGCCCCCCCGTGATCGCCAAACATCACCCCCGCATCGGTCTCGAACACTCCGAAAAGATGGATCCGGCGGACGTCTCGTCTTTAAACGAGCTGCTAGATCGCATCGCCGCCCTGGGGCTTTCAACGGATTATGATCAGATCGGGCTCAAACCTGATCAGAGGGAAATTAATTCCCCGCCGATCACCCACCTGGTAGCGGTCATCTAGGAACGAGCCGAAAACACTTCTTCCCCTAAACTAAAGACCAGCTATGTTCGGGTCTCCGAACCTCTTGGGTTGGACACCCTCCCTTCGGATGAGGCTCCGCGTCCCCCAAACGCAGGGTCGGACATGGGGTCCGGGGAGCACTTGGATCTCCCTGGACCTGAACTGGTGACTTCGGAGATTTTACAGGCTCCGAATGCAATCTTGGGTCGGGATTCAAGTTTTTGCCCACCCACCCACCACAATCAATACTCTCCAAGTAATTCAGGCCCTCCAGACATATGTGACCTAATGTATGTACGACAGCAACCTCAGGAAATGGTCCATCACTTCTGGGCCAGATTCCTACTTGTCAAAAACAAGATTAAAGATTGCTGCGACGACGACGCAGTCTCGGTCTTTCATCACAATTGTACCGACGAGGGAATTAGGAATGCCCTCAACCGCCGTCGCATACAGAGTTTCACGGAGCTATCGCATGTTGTACAGAAGTATTGCGCGATGGAAAGCACTTGGAAGGCACAGAAAACCCAATTGGAACCTGCTGCCTTTAAGCAGTGCACTGCCCGGGCAAAACGGATACACCCTTACGAGGCATCCGATCATAAGCCCGTCGGCAAGAAAAAACCCTCTACGGGATACAGGTCCGTTCTTGATGAACTCCTCGACAAGCCCTGTCCGGTACATACAACGCTGCGCACTGACTCAACCCACAGCCTTCGAGCATGTTGGGTACTCCGGCAGGTAGCTAAAAGTGGCGAGGCCATCCTCACCACCGCCACTCCAGAGAAGCATTCTCCGGAGGATGACAATTTTAACGTCCTTACGGTCTTCGAGACTTTCTCCTCAAATAATCAGCGTAAGAGGGCACTCCGCGACCTCGCCGAAGTCCACCAAGTAACCGCAGTAAGCCCATGGAATGACGCGGCAATAACATTCACCGCTGACGACGAACCAAGGGCCCAATCAGTCCGAGCACCCGCCGCTTTAGTCCTAAACCCAATTGTGGACGGCTTTCGACTTACCAAAGTGCTCATGGACGGCAGTAGAGGGCTTAACCTCATCTACGAGGACACGCTCGACAAAATGCAGATCGATAGAACACGCATCGAGCAGAGCAGTACCACCTTTCGAGGTATCATCCCCAGTCGAGGAGCACGATGCTCGGGGAGAATTAAACTTAACGTAGTATTCGGCACGCCTGAAAATTATAGGTCGGAGGAGCTGCTCTTTCACATCATTCCCTTCAATAGAGGCTACCATGCCCTTCTAGGGCGGGGCACTTTTTTACGCTTCCAATCCGTACCCCATTATGGGTACATGAAGCTTAAGATGCCTGGGCCCAATGGAATAATTACAGTTACAAGTGATCCGGATACAGCACTCTGCGCCGAAAACAAAACCGCATCCTTGGCCCTTGAGGCACTCTCCGAAGCCCTTGCGGCCAAAGAGTTAACCACCCTACGATCCACGGTGGACAGGGATGATGTGATTCTCGATAAGAGACCTAAATCCACCTCTTTCAAGCCAGCAGATGAAATAGTTAAATTTCAAGTGCACCCGACGGATCCTAACAAAACAGCGTCCATCGGAGCACAGCTGGATTCGACGGTAGATGCCACCTTACGCGTGTTCCTACGTGAAAATTGGGATATCTTCGCCTGGCACCCTTCGGACATGCCCGGTATCCCACGTAGACGGGCCGAACATAGCCTCAACATAATTAAGGGGTTCAAACCAGTCAAGCAAACGCTACGGCGATTTTCCGAACCCAAACGACAAGCTATGGGGGAGGAGCTAGCCAAACTACTCGAGGCCGGGTTCATCAGAGAAATCAAACACCCGGATTGGCTAGCCAACTTGGTCATGGTGCCGAAGAAGGACAAATCTTGGCGCCTTTGTGTCGATTTCAAAGACCTCAATAAGGCTTGCCCTAAAGACCCTTTCCCATTGCCCCGCATTGACCAGATTATTGATGCGACCGTGGGACACGACTCATTGTGTTTCCTCGACGCTTACTCCGGATACCATCAGATTAAAATGAAGGAGTCCGACCAGGCCGCAACGACATTCATCACCCCGTATGGGCCTTTCTGTTTCAACACTATGCCTTTTGGGCTCAAAAACGCTGGTGCCACTTACCAACGCATGATTCAAACATGCTTGGAAAAACAAATCTGCAAGACAGTAGAAGCATATGTGGACGACGTGGTCATCAAGACCAAGCACGTCGAATCATTGGTGGACGATCTCCGCCTCACATTTGACAACCTCCGAACATACGACATACGGCTCAATCCGGAAATGCGTCTTCGGCGTTCCAGCCGGAAAGCTATTAGGGTTCACTGTCTCCCATAGAGGAATTGAAGCAAACCCAGCTAAAATCTGAGCCTTGTCACAATTGGCTACACCAACAAACCTAAAACAGGTCCAAAAGCTAGCAGGGTACATAGCGGCCTTGAGCCGCTTTATCTCCAGATTAGGAGAAAAAGCATTACCACTTTATAGACTGCTCAGACGCACCGACAACTTTGAATGGACGGAAGCGGCCACAGCTGGATTGGAAGAAATAAAAATCATATTAGCAGGCAATCCAATCCTAGCCGCCCCAAGTATTGGCAAGCCTATGCTGCTTTATATCTCCGCAACTCACCAGGTAGTGAGCGCCGTACTCGTCGTCGAGCGAGGGGAAGAGGGACATAAATTCCCCATCCAAAAGCCAGTGTATTACGTATCGAAGGTCCTTACACCCTGCAAATCCCGATACCCTCACTACCAAAAGATAGCTTACGCGGTCTTTATGACATCCCGAAAACTCCGACACTATTTTCAAGAGTGTTCGATCACGGTGGCATCTGAAGTACCACTTAACGACATTATAAATAACAGGGACGCCACTGGCCGCATAGCTAAATGGTCCATTGAGCTCTTACCGTTTGAAATAACATACAAGCCACGCCGAGCTATTAAATCTCAGGTGCTGGCCGACTTCATCGCAGAGTGGACGGAAGCCGAGCTCCCCAAAGAGTACAGTTCCTACTCCAACTGGATCATGTACTTCGACGGTTCTAAAATGCTAGCCGGACTGGGGGTTGTCGTCATCTTGACATCCCCTATGGGGGACACAGTCCGCTACATGTTACAAATCATGTATACGGACTCCAATAACGCAGCCGAATACGAGGCACTTCTACATGGTCTCCGCATGGCTGTCTCCATGGGCATACAACGCCTAGAGGGGCGCGGCGATTCGAACCTTGCAATATCTCAGGTAAATGGAGAGTTCGATGCAAAAGATCCAAAAATGGCGGCATATTGAAACGCCGTATTAAAAATATCAGCTCGGTTCGAGGGGCTCGAATTTCATCACGTCGCTAGAGACAGTAACCAGGCAGCGGATATACTCGCTCGCATGGGCGCCAAGTGCGACCCTGTCCCGCCTAATACCTTCATGGAAAGGCTCTTCAAGCCATCCGTGGTATGGCAGGACAAGAGCGAAGACGCAAATACGGACCTGATCACACCCCCATCAGCCGAACATGATACAGGTATCATCGGGGGTTCAGATACCGAAATAACACCCTTTGTTCATGAGATCATGGCCGTTATTGCTCCATGGACTAAACCCTTCCTAGCCTACCTTAATAGGCAGGAGCTTCCTGATGATCAAAATGAGGCCCGTCGCATAGTTCGGCGTTCTAAAGCCTACAAAGTTCACGAAGGTGAACTGTACAAGAATAGCACTACCGGAGTTCTCCAAAGGTGTATCTTCGAAGAGGAGGGACGGCAACTCTTGGCTGAAATACATGCTGGTCTGGGCGGCCATCACGCCGCAGCTCGGGCCCTCGTAAGCAAAGCTTTCCGGACAGGTTTTTTCTGGCCAACGGCCCGAGCAGACGCACAAGCCCTTGTCCAGCGTTGTGTGGGATGTCAGCTTTTCGCCAATCAAAGTCATATGCCTCCCACCGCGTTAAGAACAATCCCCATTACTTGGCCCTTTGCGGTCTGGGGGCTCAATATGGTCGGACCCCTTAAAGGGGGAAGCCATAAAAAGAAATATTTACTGGTTATGGTGGATAAATTCACTAAGTGGATAGAGGCCAAACCAGTAAAACAGCTGAAGCAGGACCAGTGATTGACTTTATATCCGGCGTGGTACACCGTTATGGTGTCCCGCATAGTATCAACACTGACAATGGCTCTAATTTCACAGCTGATGAGGTGAAAAACTGGTGTGCTAAATTGGGCATTAAACTCGACTATGCATCCGTCTACCACCCTCAAACAAACGGTCAGGTTGAATGGGCCAATGGCCTGATAATGAGCGGCATCAAACCCCGACTGGTGCGCTCCCTACGGGAGTCAGATAAACACTGGGTTGAGGAACTCGATTCCATGCTCTGGGGGCTGCGGACTACACCTAACCGGACAACCGGATATACACCTTTCTTCATGGTGTACGGCGCGGAAGCTGTTCTGCCCTGCGACATTATTCATGACTCACCTCGAATGCGCATGTACGAAGAGCGAGAAGCCGAGCTCGATCGGCAGGATGACCTAGATGGTCTCGAAGAGGAGCGTGATATTGCACAAGCCCGTTCCGCACTTTATCAACAATAGGCCAGGTGATACCAAAGCAGAAAAGTGCGGGCCAAGACTTACAACGTTGGCGAACTCGTCTTGCGTCTCCCGGAGAAGAAGAAGGATAAGCTCAAACCAAGATAGGAGGGCCCCTTCATCATAGATGAATTTCTCACAGGAGGAGCCTATCGCCTTCGTAACGCATCGGATAATCGCCTTGAGCCAAATCCATGGAACGCTGCTCGGCTCCGACGATTCTACGGATAGTTTGGTCGCATCCTTTTTTCTTTCTTTGATTAGGTTCCTTTTTTCTCTTCTTCTTTTTTATTTTTTCCTTCTTTTCTCCCAGGGTATGTTCGGATCTACCGAACTGTTAGGGGTACACATCTTTAAATATATACACCCCACTATAACTGGGGGCTTCTTTGATGAAGCTTATTACTGAAAGCTTGTTGCTTACATTGTTTACGTCGTTTGTTCTATACATCTTTTGCCATTATATGCACCACTATGACTTAAGTTTTGGCCAAGCCGGGTTGCCACGCTCCTGTGTTTATACCCTACATTCCCGATTGTTCGGCTAGGGTGTAAAGGGAGCACCTCTGCGATTGTTACAACCGGGTACTCTGGATCTGTACCTCAGACGGGTGAAGCCGAAAGCTAGCGTTCTTAAGGGAATAATTGGTCGGCAAGCAACGACAAATTATTTACATTTGTGTAATTCTTCTAACAAATACGAGATAGGCTGCCCGTAACTTGGATCAAAGCCTAGGCATGCATACTTAAACGTGCCGACCCAAGGAAAGTAACCCTTAACGGAACTATTTTCCTTGGAAGATGTTTCTTACGTTAAAAAGTAATATAACATAACTCCCTGAACAAATTTTTTTCTGTTCGAGCAACATGACCGGATTGCCTGGTTTCCGGACATAATAAATGTTTATTACATTCTAACATGGTATCCGGAAACACTCCAACTTCTTGGTTTGGAGGTTGAAGGCGAAGGCCTGCGATGACAAATTTTGACAAGTTCGGTTGGAGATAAGTTTGATGATAAAGTACATTGATACATTGAATCGAACGCCTACTCTTTATCTATGTCATCTATAAGACTGCTTAAGCTACAGTCTTCTTGCTAATATTTCGCAGCTATCATCACTTGGTCATATACCAAGTTCACGGGAATCTCTTTTCCGTCCGGTCCCTGCGGTCCAACTCAGGCCGTGCGATTCGGATCAAGCCCGGTGTAGCGCGTCTTCACCATTGCCCATGCCTCTCGTGCACCTTCCCGGCATGCTGACATCTTCCATAGCTCAAAACGGCGCCGGGCACCTTTGAACAGGTTTGCCAACCCCTCCATACTTTCTGGAGGGGCATCGGATGGCCATAAGGCCTTGACCATACTTCTCATGGCTTTCCGGGCTCGCTCATGCACTACGGACAACTCTTTTAAAACGTCGCCTCGGAATCCGGATACTTCTTCATGACGCCTGGTTAACAGACCTGCAAGAGCAGCATTATAACACTCCGAATTACAGAATAATATGAGCAACTTGGATGGTTCAAAGGTCATACTGAATATGCCGCCTTTTAACTTTTTATTCTCTTTTTGAGCGTCCGATAATTGAGCCTTTAAGCTCTTTATCTCTTTGGCTTGCTTATCATTTTCCTCCTCCAGTTTGTTCTTTTGATCAACGGTCATCGTGACCTTCTTCAGTTCTTCTAGCTCTGTGTTGGCGGCGTTTAGCTTTGTCCGGCTCGTTTCAAGCTCCTAGGACAGTGCGCTGTTCTTCTCTTTGAGGACCTGCAGTCATAACGATCCTTAAATCAGTTGGCCTAAACCGCTTCAAGTCTCGGGGGCTACTGGCATATATATATTAAATTTACACAAACCATTACCTGCATATCTTTTGAAAACAGGTGGGCAACTCCAGCAAGTCCGTCCCGGGCGGCTCGGATATATGCATCCACGGTGCTAAGGGCATTAAATTCTTGCTCCGTAAAAACTGGAGTGCGCATGGTCTCTTTCAGTCGTCGATGATTCATCACGCTCTCTACTTCAGAATTTGTAACGGATACGTCATCCGAATCTTCATGAGGCGGATGAGTTGGCGCTGCATCCGTATTGGCTCTTGTCCTGGTTGATGAGCCCGGCGCCGGATTAGTTGATGATCGGCTAACAGGGATTTTGGACACGGTTCGCCATGTGCTCCTCCTGGAATAAGATGGGAGGAGAAATATGACAATCTGGTTTTATGCCTAGGCATATATTAAAGGTTATACCTCTTTGATGAAGGAGGGGGTTCGACGGTGCTCCTGGTTTCCTTTCATTTTGAAGGCTCACCCTGCACAGATGCTACCTTCCTAGGGGCCGCCCTCGATGGAGTATGGCTCGCCGAGCGCCGATCCTGTAAAGCACGATTCAGTGTGATGGGTGAGGTGCAAGTGGGGACTCCTCTTTCTGAGGATGATTTCTGAATTCTTACCTTAGAGAAAGGGAGAAGGCCGGGGTAGTCGGCCATAATGGCCACTTCCGAACCATCAAGGCTTGCTTGATAAAAGACTCCATCATCAAACTCTATAAATATATCCGGATCCTCGCAGAGGCCGAGATCTTCGTGGCGAGCATAGTCCTCTGGTTGTGGGTAGGGGCAGTGCACATTTTCGACGACCTTCCTCCATGTCTGTTTTAAAGACGACCAGAACAATTCGATTAGTATGCCTTGATAATGAGGTAGGAAAATGCTGATAATCAAAAAAATCACCCATTCAATGGGGTTATACATGGAGAAACCTTCCCGACAATTTAAACGGAGGAATTCTTCTTTCTCCCCCATATAAAGATCTGCCAGAATGGCAGCCAGAGCGGCGGGGGTATCCGGGCCCTCGTGCCTATAGCGAGATGCATCGTCCTCTCTGTTGTAACACCATAAAGGGGTCACTTTGGACTGAAGGGGCTGGATGCATCGCTTTATCACGATAGCCATGACTTCGATTATCGAGAGTTCATAATGGGCAAGTAACCTGACCTTGCTGACCAACCTCTTTATTTCTACACTGTCTTCTTCTTTGGGGCTCCGGGGGCGCCAGTTGAGGTGTTTCTTTAAAGGAGCACTGGAGAATTCGGGAAGTCCACGTCGAACTGGGTCCGGAAGGGGAACATCCTCGATATAAAACCATTTTGAAGCCCATTCTTCGGATGCCTTCTTGGGAGTTCCGACGAGGTAACCTGATCCGGCTATGCGCCATACTTCGGTGCCGCCCACTTTAAATATAGAACCCCCTTGATGACGAGGGACGAGGCAAAAGAACTTTCTCCATAGTTCGAAATAAGCCTCGCAGCCTAAGAATAGTTCGCAGAGAGCGACAAAACCAGAAATGTGCAGAATAGAACCTGGTGTGAGGTTGTGCAGCTGGATCCCATAGAATTCCAATAGACCTCTGAGGAAGGGGTGGATCGGGAATCCTAAGCCCCTCAGAAGAAACGAGATGAAGCACACCCTCTCCTCCTTGTTGGGATTGGGGAAGTTCTCTGCTAGCACATCATTGCCAATCGAGGCCAATCCCGCCCGCACGGAGACTAGATCTGCGGGAGGGAGATATCTCTGCGTCTGAAGTCGATTCAGCTGAAGGTGAGACACTGAGCAGCTTCGCCAATCACCCATTTGAGGGCCATGAGGGCGCGAGGAAGAGCCAGGAGCGCTCACCGTGTTTTGATTTTTCGTGGTTTGCTTTGATGCTCTTTGCGCGATATGGGATGGCATTAGGAGATCTAACCTCCTTATATAGATACCGCCCTTGCATGACGAGGGGCTTATTTGTAAAAAATTATGGACTGTTCACATTCGCCCGACGCGTGGAAATCGAGGCAACGACAGGGAGGAATCATAAAGGCAGAACATGGAGGTCAAAACCGGACTGTCGTCAATCCGGAGCATGATGAAGAACCCGCCTTGCAAAGCCGAAGACATAAGCCGGATACTGTATCGTCATTGAAGGCAAGTTCGGGGGCTACTGAGGGAGTCCTGGATTAGGGGGTCCTCGGGTGTCCGGTCTATTCGATATGGGCCGGACTGATGAGCCGTGAAGATAAAGCAGAAGACTATCCCCCGTGTCCGAGTGGGACTCATGTATGCGTGGATGGCAAGTTTGGTGTCCGGATGTACTCTTTCCTTCCTCTGTAAACCGACTTTGTACGACCCCGGACCCCTCCGGTGTGTATATAAACCGGAGGGTTTAGTCCGTAGAGGCCATCAGAATAATCATTGGCTAGACAGCTAGGGTTTAGCCATTACGATCTCGAGGTAGATCAACTCTTGTAACCCCAATACTCATCGAATACAATCAAGCAGGACGTAGGGTTTTACCTCCATTAAGAGGGCCCGAACCTGGGTAAACATCGTGTCCCCATTGTCCATTGTTACCATCGATCCTTAGACGCACAGCTTAGGCTCCCATACTCGAGATCTGCCGGTTTTGACACCGACACTTAGGCGAAGCCCTGCGGAGATCACTTCACCATCACCGTCACCACGCCGTCGTGCTGACGGAACTCATCTACTACTTTGCCCGTCTTGCTGGATCAAGAAGGCGAGGACGTCACCGAGCTGAACGTGTGCAGAACACGAAGGTGCCGTACGTTCGGTACTAGATCGGTTGGAGCGCGAAGAAAGTTCGACTACATCAACCGCGTTGTGAAACGCTTCCGCTTACGGTCTACGAGGGTACGCAGACATACTCTCCCCCTCTCGTTGCTATGCATCTCCTAGATAGATCTTGCATGAGCGTAGGAATTTTTTTGAAATTCCATGCTACGTTTCCCAACAGGAACAATCCCCCAAAGCAGTTTTGCAAATGGAGCTTTACACAAGGAGGTCGGAAATGGCAGCAAGATGAGCATGAACACGGGTTTGAGCTACGGGATGATTTTTTCTGCAGGAAGACGAAGTGGATAGGTGCTGGGATAAGTGATGGGGGGCCTACGTGGGACCCATAAGGCAAGGGGGGCACGCCCAGGGGGGTAGGGCGCGCCCTCCACCCTTGTGGCCCACTGGTGCAGCCCCCTGGTGCATTCTCAGTGCCAGAAATTCTAAAATATTCTATAAAAAAGCATACTAAATTTTCAGGGCATTTGGAGAACTTTTATTTTCGGGACATTTTTTTATTGCACGGATAATTCAGAAAACAGACAGAAAATACTTTTTTGCTTTATTTAATCTAAATAACAGAAAGTAAGAGGTGGGTACAGAAGGTTGTGCCTTCTAAATTCATCCATCTCATGCTCATCAAAAAGAATCCGTTAACAAGGTTGACCAAGTCTTATTAACAAACTTCTTTCGAATAACATGAAACCGGAGAATTTTCGAATAACACTAAGTTACCTCAACGGGGATATGCATGTCCCCAACAATAAGAATATCATATTTCTTTTTTATAGTAGGGAGAGGGAATTCAAAACCTCCAATAGTAATAGTTGAAAATTTTCCAATAGAATTGATACTATGAACTTGAGGTTGTTTCTTCGGAAAGTGTACCGTATGCTCATTACCATTAACATGAAAAGTGACATTGCCTTTGTTGCAACCAATAACAGCCCCTACAGTATTCAAAAAGGGTCTACCAAGGATGATCGACATACTGTCGTCCTCGGGAATATCAAGAATAACAAAGTCCGTTAAGATAGTAACGTTTGCAACCACAACAGGCACATCCTCACAAATACCCATGTATAGCAGTTGATTTATCAGCCATTTGCAAAGAGATTTCAGTAGGTGTCAACTTATTCAATTCAGGTCTACGATATAAAGAGAATGGCATAACACTAACACCGGCTCCAAGATCACATAAAGCAGTTTTAACATAGTTTCCTTTAATGGAGCATGGTATAGTTGGTACTCCTGGATCTCCAAGTTTCTTTGGTATTCCACCCTTAAAAGTGTAATTAGGAAGCATGGTGGAAATTTCAGCCTCTGGTATCTTTCTTTTATTTGTAATAATATCTTTCATATACTTAGCATAAGGAGGCATTTTAAGCATATCAGTTAAACGCATACGCAAAAAGATAGGTCTAATCATTTCAGCAAAGCGCTCAAAATCCTCATCATCCTTTTTCTTGGATGGCTTAGGAGGGAAGGGCATGGGTTTCTGAACCCATGGTTCCCTTTCTTTACCATGTTTCCTAGCAACGAAGTCTCTCTTATCATAACGTTGATTCTTTGATTGTGGGTTATCAAGATCAACAGCAGGTTCAATCTCTACATCATTATCATTACTAGGTTGAACATCGACATGAACATCATCATTAACATTAACACTAGGTTCATGTTCATCACTAGATTGTGTCTCAGCATCAGAAATAGAAATATCATTTGGATTCTCAGGTGTGTCTATAACAAGTTCACTAGAAGTATGCAAAGTCCTGTCAGTTTTCTTTTTTCTTTTTATTACTAGGACTAGATGCATCAGTATTAATTCTCTGAGAATCTTGCTCAACTCTCTTAGGATGACCCTCAGGATACAAAGGTTCCTGGGTCATTTTACCACCTCTAGTCATAACCCTAACAGCATTATCATTGTTCTTACTATTCAACTCATTAAGCAAATCATCCTATGCCTTAAGTACTTGTTCTACTTGAGTTCTAACCATGGAAGCATGTTTACTAATAAGCTTAAGATCATTAACAGTTCTACTCATATAATCACCCAAGTGGTCAAGCATGTGAGCATTACGTTTCAATTGTCTACTAACATAAGCATTGAAATTTTCTTGTTTAACAATAAAATTATCAAACTCATCCAAGCATTGACTAGCAGACTTATTCTGAGGAATATCACCTTCATCAAATCTATAAAGAGAGTTTACCTCTACTACCTGTGTCGGGTTATCAAGACCATGTATTTCTTCAATAGGCGGTAAATTCTTAACATCTTCAGCTTTAATACCTTTTTCTTTCATAGATTTCTTTGCCTCTTGCATATCTTCTAGACTGAGAAATAGAATACCTCTTTTCTTCGGAGTTGGCTTAGGTGGTGGTTCGGGAAGAGTCCAATCATTATCATTACTCAACATATTATTCAATAGCAATTCAGCTTGCTCAACAGTTCGTTCCCTGAAAACACAACCAGCACAACTATCTAGGTGGTCCCTAGAAGCATCGGTTAGTCCATTATAAAAGATATCAAGTATTTCATTTTTCTTGAGAGGATGATCAGGCAAAGCATTAAGTAATTGGAGAAGCCTCCCCCAAGCTTGTGAGAGACTCTCTTCTTCAATTTGTACAAAGTTAAATATTTCCTTTAAAGCAGTTTGTTTCTTATGAGCAGGGAAATATTTTTCAAAGAAGTAATATATCATATCCTGGGGACTACGCACACAACCAGGAGCAAGAGAATTAAACCATAACTTAGCAACACCCTTTAACGAGAAAGGAAACAATTTAAGAATATAGTAATAGCGGATTTTTCCTCATGAGCGAATAGGGTGGCTATATCATTCAATTTAGTAAGATGTGCCACAACAGTTTCAGATTCATAACCATAGAAAGGATCAGATTCAACCAAAGTAATTAACTCAGGATCGACTGGGAATTCATAATCCTTATCAGTAACAAAGATAGGTGAAGTAGCAAACTTAGGATCATATTGCATTCTAGCATTCAAAGACTTTTCCTTCAGCTTAGCTAACAGTTTCTTAAGATCCTCTCTATCATTGCAAGCAAAAAGGTCTCTAGCAGTTTCTTCATCCATAATATAACCCTCAGGTACAACAGGCAATTCATATCTAGGGGGAGAATCATAATCTTCAGTTTCAATAATATCATCAGTTTCAGTAATTTCATTTTCTCTAACCCTAGCAAGTTGTTTATCAAGAAATTCACCTAGTGGCACAGTATTATCAAGCAAAGCAGTAGTATCATCATAAGCATCATGCATAGCAGAAGTGGCATCATCAATTACTTGCGACATATCAGAATTACTAGCAGGTGTAGGTGTCGCAAGCTTACTCAAAACAGAAGGTGAATCAAGTGCAGAGCCTGATGGCAGTTCCTTACCTCCCCTCATAGTAGAGGGAAAAATCTTGGTTCTAGTGTCTTTCAAATTCCTCATAGTGATCAACAGATATAAATCCCAAGTGACTCAGAGAATAGAGCTATGCTCCCCGGCAACGGCGCCAGAAAAAGGTCTTGATAACCCACAAGTATAGGGGATCGCAACAGTTTTCGAGGGTAGAGTATTCAACCCAAATTTATTGATTCGACACAAGGGGAGCCAAAGAATATTCTCAAGTATTAGCAGCTGAGTTGTCAATTCAACCACACCTGAAAGACTTAATATCTGCAACAGAGTATTTTGTAGCAAAGTAGTATGGAAGTAACGGTAACGATGACAAAAGTAACAGTAGCAGTTTTGTAGCAATTGTAATAGTAGCAACGGAAAACTAACGTAGCAAAGATCAATATGTGAAAAGCTCATAGGCAATGGATCAATGATGGATAATTATGTCGGATGGCATTCATCATGCAACAGTTATAACCTAGGGTGACACAGAACTAGCTCTAATTCATCAATATAATGTAGGCATGTATTCCGTATATAGTCATACGTGCTTATGGAAAAGAACTTGCATGACATGTTTTGTCCTACCCTCCTGTGGCAGCGGGGTCCTAATGGAAACTAAGGGATATTAAGGCCTCCTTTTAATAGAGAACCGGACCAAAGCATTAGCACTTAGTGAATACATGAACTCCTCAAACTACGGTCATCACCGGGAAGTGTCCCAACTATTGTCACTCCGGGGTTGCCGGATCATAACACGTAGTAGGTGACTATAACTTGCAAGATAGGATCAAGAACACAAATATTTTCATGAAAACATAATAGGTTTAGATCTGAAATCATGGCACTTGGGCCCTAGTGACAAGCATTAAGCATAGCAAAGTCATAGAAACATCAATCTTAGAACATAGTGGATACTAGGGATCAAACCCTAACAAAACTAACTCGATTACATGATAAATCTCGTCCAACCCATCACCGTCCAGCAAGCCTACGATGGAATTACTCACGCACGGTGGTGAGCATCATGAAATTGGTGATGGAGGATGGTTGATGATGACGATGGCGATGATTTCCCCTCTCCGGAGCCCCGAACGGACTCCGGATCTGGCCTCCCGAGGAAGAACAGGAGGTGGCGGCGGCTCCGTATCATAAAACATGATGAATCCTTCTCTCTCCTTTTTTTCTCCCCGAACATGAATATATGGAGTTGGAGTTGAGGTCGGTGGAGCTTCGTGGGACCCATAAGCCAGGGGGGTAGGGCGCGCCCCCACCCTTGTGGACAGGTGGTGAGTCCCCATCGGTTGATTCTTTCGCCAATATTTTTTATTTATTCCAAAAATATTCTCCGTGAAGTTTCAGGTCATTCCGAGAACTTTTATTTCTGCACAAAAATAACACCATGGCAATTCTGCTGAAAACAGCGTCAGTCCGGGTTAGTTCCATTCAAATCATGCAAATTAGAGTCCAAAACAAGGGCAATAGAGTTTGGAAAAGTAGATATGATGGAGACGTATCAACGCACGCCACCGAGTATGGTTAAATTTTGGCACAAAATATAAAGATGACCAATGAATGAGGACGGAGGTAGTACTATCCCATAAGAAAAGAGGGACGCGTGGCCGCACTTAAATGGTTACGGGAACACACGGTTCATATAATACAACCGTTTGCGATATTAACGTGTCAGCTATTTGTTTCAAAATGAGTTCGTTTTGCTATTAATGTGTGCGCCTTGTCTCAAACTGGATGATTTTTTTTACCACGGCATATATGTGCCATGTCATGAAACCATGCCAAGTTTCATGTTTTTTGGGTGAGTTTTCGATTTACTGGGATTTAAAAACCGAGATTCTCAATGTTTCAGGATGACGAGAAGTTTGTAATTCATTCCCATTCCTTAAATGAGACCTAAACAGGCACCCAATGACACATGTACGATTTCCCACCCATTTTGCTTCACTGGAGCATGTGCTTGTAGTTCAAATTTGAATTATGGACTACATTAAATGCCTAGAAAACTTAATTAATATATAAAATGGCCAAACGAACCCTGAACAGTTTCAAATTTCAGTACGACACTCCTGTTATTCTATGTTGCCTGTAGAAAACAAAGTTCAAGGCGAGAAGAGGCAGTGATTATCGTTTCGCCCACAAGAGGGGCATGTTTCCCTACCGGAACCACGAGGGTTGCGAGAAGCTTCGGTTTGTAAGAGGCTTGTAATATAGCTTGGCCCAAATTGGACAATTATTTTACCATGACATATATGTGCCATGTAGTGACACCATGCCAAGCTTCATGATTTCTTGGTGAGTTTTGGATTTATAGAGATTTAAAAACCGAGATTCGTAATGTTTGTGGCCAAGCCAGGACGCTGAGACGGTTGAATTCATTCTCATTCCTTCCATGGGACCTAAACATGCACCCCAAGGACACATGTACGTTTTTTCTAGCCATTTTGGTGCACTAGAGGATGTATTTGTAGTTCAGATTTGAATTATGGACATTAAATGCTTAGAAAACTCAATTCATGAATAAAAAAGGTCAAACGAACCCTGAATAATTTCAAAGTTCAGTGCGAATCTCCTGTTGTTCTGTGTTGCGTGTAGAAGAAAATACAAGGCTAGAAGAGGGAGCAATTATCGTTTCGCCCACAAGAGGACACGTTTCCCTATCGAAACCACGAGGGTTCTTGCGACAGGCTCCGATTTGTAAGAGGTTTGTAATAAAGCTTGGCCCAAATTGGACAATGTTTTTACCACGACATATATGTGCCATGACGTGACGCCATGCCACCTTTGATGACTTTCTGGTGAGTTTTGGATTTATGGGGATTTAAAAACCGAGATTCCAAATGTTTGAGGACGAGCCAGGACGCCGGTACGGTTGTAATTCAGTCCCATTCCTGGCATGGGACCTAAACATGCACCCAAGGACACATGTATAATTTTTCTAGCCATTTTGGTGAACTGGAGCATGTATTTGTAGTTCAGATTTGAATTATGGACATTAAGTGCCTATGAAACTCAATTAGTGTATAAAAAGGCCAAACGAACCCTGAATAAGTTTAAATTTTAGCATGGATATCCTGTCGTTCCATGTTACCCGTAGAAGAAAATACAAGGCGAAAAGAGGCAGTGATTATCGTTTCGCCCACAAGGGGGAGACATTTCCCTATCGGAACCACGAGGCTTCCTTGAGAGAAGCTCCGTTTTGTGAGAGGCTTGTAATAAAACTTGCGCCAAAATGGACAAAAAAAATCCTCGACATATATGTGCCATGTCGTGACACCATGCCAAGTTTCATGATTTTCGGGTGAGTTTTGGATTTACGGGGATTTAAAAACCGAGATTCTACTCACGAAACGTTTTCAAATAGCACACAGTTCACTCACGAAATCCGTGTGCCTACCAAACCGTGGCCGATGCCCCCCTCCCCCCTACTGCGCGCATGATCTGAGTCATGCGTTCTGATTGGCCAGAACCCAAACCCCACGGATCGTACGTCTGCACCGTTGGATGCTCCCAGATCGAACGACAATCCTCATCCCTTTCGACGGCACATGCAGTATATGGGTAAGCACTGTGCGCATGCGTCATGCTAGCTCACGCTTCCTTCTCTACTAAGTTTTCTATATTAATATTGTTATATATCCAAACAGGCTACCATTTCCCGCCACTCCTCTCATCGATTTCCCGCCACTCCTCTCATCGGTTTCCCGCCTCTTCTCCCATCATTTTCCCGCTACTAGTGTCAGTGCTCATTAAAGGCTAGGCGGCAACACACCGTCCATGTAAATATCGCACACAGTTTCTAAAAGCACAAATGTGTGTGATAGGAGGGAGTAGGTCCCATAGGGTGACCGGCATGAAACGCCTTAAAGGAAAGGGGGCAATTCCTATCAGCAAGGGGCGACTTACCATCCGGTAGCCTAATCGAATAGAATGGAGAAGTTAAGCATGCTCGGGCTGGAGTAGTCCAAGGATGGGTGACCCTGTGGGAAGTTGCATATCTCAAGCTTCATTTAAATGCTATGATACGGTCATTATAGAGATAAATATCTCTATAGTGACCTGTCATGGTGATTATATAAACCTTGGGATCCTTGTTTTGCTAATTTGTAGACTATGTTTTTATTGGTTATTTTTTGCTCTAAAAAATTAAAGAATGATTGACTCTATAGTGACCTATCATGGCGATTATATAAACCTTTTTCAGGTCGCATGCAGGGTATAGGGGGCCGGGTGTTCTGATCGAGCATGTCTCCCTTGTGCGGTTTATAGACGCCGCACATACCTGTGGACTCCCCGAGGATAACAAGGGGGCCCCACACAATCTATCCCTTTGACCCAACAACGAGAAGGGTTTGACCATGATGGTTTCCTATTGCTATGTGTGCCATGTTAGACCAAATAAAGTTTGAGCGCATGCGTTGGACGACACCCCCCCCCCCCCCACGCCGCCTCGAAGTTGGGAAACCGACATCGTACGTATTGAACCAGGCTTGGGGTCGGGTACGGTGTTCGGTTTGTAATATAGTTGGTGGCCCATTGAACTTGTGCATTCGGGATTTAAACACATCACACACCACCGTACCCATACATATTTTCGGGCCGCATGCAGTGTATACGGGGTCTTCTGATCGACCACATCTCCCTTGTGCGGTTTTTTGTGACGACACGCATATTTGTGGGCTCCCCGAGTGTATATATATCATCCCTTTGACCGACAACGAGGGGTATGTGTTGGCCATGAATGGATTCCTCCTAGTTCGTGTTAGGGCCGGTCACCGTCACATGTCGTTCAACCAAAGCTCGAGCTCATGCGTTGTCAGGATTCCCTCCCACATGCTTGAATTGCTGGGTTCGACCTACACCGTACCCTGCGTATCTCGTCCTTAACTACCCGGCCTTCATGGTTGTTGTCTGTATCGAGAGGTAGGCACCACATCTAAATTGTACATTATTCTATATTGAAAACACACATCACCCCTTCCAACGTACATCATTTTGGGCCGCATGCAAGAGGTGCTAGTTTTGTGGTCCCTCTCGTGCGATTTTTTATGATGGTTCAATCTATTGGCCCAAGCGGTTTATCGACAACAACAGTTGTCGTTTGACCAAACGATAGATTCACTGGTCCGTCTTATGGTAGGTCATGGCGACATGCATGTATGACCAAAGTATCATTATGTGCATCCGCCCCGCTAACACGAAGTGGGAGGTGGGTCAAGCACCCTAGCTAGCTACGACATTATGTGATTATAGATGTATCCAAGGGTGCTTTCGGGTTTGCGAGGCAGGTGCCACCAAAGTTGTGCATTGTGTATTTAAAGTTTTAAACATCACACCTATATTCCTACATATATTTGGCCACTTCCAGGTGGTTCTTGACTTCTGGCCCCTCTCATCGATCTTCAACGACGCGCCCAACCGTGGGCCCGCACGGTCAAAGTTGTGCATTGGAATTTTGAACATCATAGACCACCCTTTTCACTCATATATATTTGGGTCACATGCTGGTGTGGCTGTCTTCTGACCCTCTCTAATGTTTTTTTTTGCTGCAAAGACTCTGATGACGCTCAACGGACACGGGTATAATGTCTTAACCGTGTGCGATGCAAGTGCGCTATGAATCACCACGATTGCGCAAGCGCGAGCAAAGGTGGAGGCACTGGCTCAACCGTGTGCGATGCAAGTGCGCTGTAAAATCACCACGACTGCGCAAGCGCGAGCAAAGGGTGGAGGTACTGGCTTAACCCTGTGCGATGCAAGTGCATTGTAAAATCACCACCTGCGCAAGCTAAAGGCGGGTAGTTTATTTAGATTGAATTCCACATCTGCGTCTGAAAATTAGGACGAACCGTGTGCGATAGATCAGCTAGCTAGAAATCTAAAAACAAACTACCTGCCTTGAGCGTTGCAAAAATCGGCGGTTCCGCCACTTTTTCTTATTATCATACACGCATATTTTTATTGGACCGTGTGCGATCTTGGGTACTCCCGCCCCGCATCAATTCCTTTACCCAAATTTTAGTAGCCGCCGTACTTCAACCGTCGCACACACTCCTCCAGCATCGACCTTATAGTAAAATTGCAGTAGCCGAGGCATTTGAACCGTCGCCCTCCCTCGTCCACCACCATCTCCACCCACCATTACTAAAATTTTCAGTAGCCGCGGCGTATCCTCAAACACCACCCCCCTCCACAGTCCCCCCACCTGGCCCCCTCCCCCCCTCGAACCCTAGCTCGCCGCCGCCGCCAACCCCTGCCGGTCTGCCCGTTCCTCCAAACTTAGATAATAAAGTTCAGGTTACCCAGCGATTCCCATACCGTCGCCCCACTCTCTTGAGTTTTTAGATGAGGCCTGCGGTGTCCCTCCCCGCCAGATCCACATCCCCTGCTCCAAAATGTCACAGCCTAAGCTCGACCACGTATCCCGGGGAGCCCGACGAGCGTTCGGCCAAGAAGAGGTTTATCATGGCCTCTCCGGCGGACGTTGGCGAGGTGGCCACCGTTCACCCCGACCTGTCGATCCCGGAGCAACACGTCGCCGTGGAAGCCGGCGAAGATGTTGACTACGTTGCCATGCCGAAGGCTTCATGTTAGCGGGCTAGCGTATTACTGTATCTCGGGAAAGCTGGCTACGACATCAAGCTCGTCGACAGCGACGACTTCACGCGGGCCATGTCACAGGTTAAGTGGTCTATCCCCAACCCCTCTGGTTCAACCGCCGTCGATCTCTTCGACGGCCCTGCCGCTGATCTCCTCCGCCAAGCGGTCAAGGATTTGCGATCCTTGTACGCCATCGAGCCCATTTTGTCATTTCTGAAGGACACGTTCTACGGCGGCGGCTTGGGATCTTCAATTGCCAATTCAGATCTCATCGACCATGACCACGACCACGAGGAGGGCACCCACAAAGGTTCTTCCAAGGTGAAACAATCCATCTATGACATCAGAGAGCGCACCATGGGTCTGTGCTCTTTCAACTGGAAGGATCCCGTCCATGACATGTGAGGCAACATCCTATCAGCAAATCTTACCTTTTCTAGCTTGCCAACCCGTACCCTTTGTTGTAGTAGCATTTGTCGTGCGGTGCTTTAACTGTGCCGTGTTTAATTATTTCAGTTATGCAAAAATATATTGTTCAATAGGGCTATGTGATGTTTAAGTATGAATTGTCCACTTCAGTTTCACGAATGGCTATATTTGGTTGTTTATAGTGAGTAGATGCCTTATTTATCTGTATTTGGTTGTTAGGTTGGTTGCAATGAGTATTTTTCCAGTTATCGAGCAGATGCCTTGTTTATATGTATTTGGTTCTTAGGTTGGTTGCAGTGAGCATTTGTCCAGTTATCAAGCAGATGCCTTGTTTATCTGTATTTGGTTGTTAGGTTGGTTGCAGTGAGCATTTGTCCAGTTTTCAAGAAGATGCCTTGTTTATCTGTATTTGCTTGTTAGGTTGGTTGCAGTGAGCATTTGTCCGGTTTTCAAGCATATGCCCTGTTTATCTGTATTTGCTTGTTAGGTTGGTTGCAGTGAGACTCTGTCCAGTTTTCAATGGCTATATTTGGTTATTATACTGATCATTTATGTCTTCTTTATTTAAGTCATTCACAATGTGATGTTCATTATATGCAAGTCGGAACTGTGCCGCTCGACTGCATCAATACTAGTTTGAACGGCTAAATTTGGTTCCAGTTATGCCTGGTGTAGTTAACACATGCCCTTTATTTCAGTTTTACATATTTATCCAGTGTGATGTTTAAGCATTACCTACGTTCTATTCATTTTCAACAATACCAGTTTGAATTGCAATATTTGATGGCTATTAAGCCTGTTGTCGGTAACATTGTCTTACATTTTATATTTGCTTTAACAGCATGCTGAAACCAACACATTCAACTTATCATTTGGAGATGATGTTGTTTAACTTTGCTATATTTGTTTGATGTTAAGGTTGTTGTACTTATCATGCCTTTTCACTACTTATGCAGGACAACAACGGGAGTGGCCACCATTTTTTGCCGAGGTTAGTTTCATCCCTCGGCTTGTACTCCCCCCGTCGTTCCATAATGTAGTGCATATAGATTCAGGCCTGGACACTTGTTAGCTTCTAATATTGACTCGTTGCTTGTAGGTACATATGACCTTGGCAAGGATCCACACATCGACCATTTTTGTGGATGGGGCAATGAGATATTCATGAACAAGCATCAAGCGAGGAAACTGATAAGGATTATTAGCAAAAAGATACGACTGGTGTCAAGCAAATTATTTGTTTATGCTCTATCCAACACAACAGTGAGCTGTAGGATGGTAACTACAAACTCTGCAGCATTCTCTTTTTACTGCCCATAATGAGTTGTTAGACAACAATGTCTGAATCTTTTTCGTTCGCAGTGGTTCCCGAAGCAGTTCACTCAAAATTACATCGCAAAGTACATGATTGATGGACACGCAATGAAGGTTAAAATATTTCATCCAGACTACAATGAGCATCGAGAAGTTCTAATGAAGACAGTGAATGATGCACGGGCAGCCATCACAAGGGGTTGGCCTAGAGTCGTGCGCGCATTACGCATGGAGGAGGGCACAATATGAGCATTCCGCTTCACCTTCTCCAGCAACCAGAATGTCTTTCACCTCTCTCTTTACAGTCTTTAGTACAACTGTAGTTTATTATTCTTTACTTGGTGTTTCTATAATTCTTCAGTATATGTACCTGTGCATCGAATTATGCATTCGTGGTTGAACCTATATTTGTAATAAACATGGTTGGATATGAAATAAGTGATTGCCTACTTTTAAATTCAAAACATGTGATTTTTAAATTAGGGATTAATTAGGGATTACACTGCACACGGTTTGCGAAAGCGAAACATCTGCGATAGACGTGGAGATCAGACACGTTTCTAGGATCCACTACGTGTGCGATCAATATCTACTGCACACACGATCAGCCAAGAAAAAACATGTGCGATTAACAACAGCATCGCACTCAGTTCTTTCTTATTAAATGTTTGCGATAGTCACCTTATCACACACGCTTCGTAATCGACTGTTTGTGATGTTGTGCGCATCGCAAACGTTTTGTCATAGAAGAACGCGTGCGATAGGTCGATCATCCGACGCGGGTACGACGGATGAATCATGTGGGATGTATTCAAACTTCATATACAGTTTTATAACGACAACTGTGTGCGTTCTTACATCGAATCGCACATAGTCGAGGAAAAGTAAATGTGTGTGATTGTCTACTTCTATAATCGTGAACTATTTGTGATGGGTCGCGCATCGTAAACGTAGCACCACAGAATACGGACTGCGATGGCAATGCGAGCACAAACAAGTATGGAGTACTGTATATGCATCAATGCTCCCTATCCCCGACGGTTTCTGGGTCGTGTGGGAAAGACCCCCCTATCGCAGTCACTCACTCGACGACGGTTCAGAACACCGTCGCGGAAAGGGGTTAAAAACCGTTTGTATAGCACCTCGTTGTATCAGTGTTGAGTAGAAGCGCTCACGAAGATCTGTAGTGCATGATGCTTTCAGTCCAGACATGACACGCGGATGCACCGCGACTACCTATTCAATATCACCATCAACGCCCTGGTATGTGGCGGAGCGCGCGCAGAGAGAGAGACCATACGAGGACGAAATACTGAACGGAAAGGGAAGAATAGGAGGGTGACATATGGCCCCATGTCCATCTCTGCCTGCCCGTGTGGGTTCAGCTTGCTGGGATTACCTAAATTTCACACTTTGGGTGCACTATGAATAACTAGACTATAAGTTTCTTATTGTCTATAGAATAAATCCAAAAGTTGAGGTAAAATGTTATATGCTCCTGTGATATGGTTTTGAGTAATCACTCTACAATAACATGCTTATATATGTGTGTTGCATTTCGAATCCAAACAGACTATGGTATTCTAATTTTCACAACTAGCTTTTATCTTTTACTTGTTTGATAAGCCAATCTTTTTCGGGTCTTCATATCTGTTTTTTCGAAAGCAACTCATAAGAATAAGTGATGCAGAACCAAGACAATTCGTCAACCAAAATCATAGCATTTAAAATATAAACTTGCCATGTATGCTTTTTGTAGGACTTGATATTTTCTACCTTTCATGTGAGTGTGCTAGCAAATTTGAGTGGAATATTAGACCATGTACCGAGATATATCCGTTTAAGCGTCAACTGATTTCGGATGGAGGGAGTATTATTTCTCACAATTCCATCTACTACTCTAGCTACATCAATTAGATTATTTCTCGTGAAGCGCATATGTGCATACATTTACCCGCTAACTTTTTTCATTTCATAATGTAGTGCGCAGAGTGTTTTTTTCTTTTCAGAAGTCATACCTTGTAGAGTTTGAGCAATGTTACTGAGAAAGTTATCATCATTAAAAATAGCAAATAAATGTAGTCTAAAAGTATGTCTCATGGTGTATCTAATGACATTTATTTGGTATCACAGATGTAGATACTTGTTTCTATAAATTTGGTCAAAGTTGAAGAAGCTTGACTTTTGAGAATATATACCAGTAAGTACTCTCTTCGTTCCAAATTACTTGACCCATATTTATCTACACACGGATGTATCTAGACACTAAACAAGTATAGATACATCCGTATTTAGACAAATTCAAGTCAACTAATTTGGAACGGAGGGAGTACTTTGTATGGACTCTAGTTGGATGTTCATGCATTTTTTTTATCCAACTAAAAACTTGTCCTGCACATAGCCATTTTTGCTACAAAAGCATGAGCTTTCATCGTAGTTTCATGCCAGGACCTGAATCTCTTTTGGCCGTGTGAATCTTGTGTATATATAAACCACTGCTGATATTATTTTTTGACCTCCCAAAGAATAATTTCGCTTCGACCGTAACCCAACCTTACATGAATCCACACACACACACACACACACGAAAACGACTCCAATTTCGAGGCACGGCCACGAAGAGCTGCACCATGAATTAATCACTCACTGCTCAACATCAAATTCGCACTCACGTAGTACTCCGGATGCTCAGAGTCAGGACACCAAGCCGCCCGGCGCAATGGATGGATGAATCCTCGATGGATCGCCATGGATCTCGTAAATTCATATGCTCCTGGCGATCATCTCCTGGTACCTCCGGTACGACTCCTGCTTCTCCAGCAAGAACTTTGCGTGGAACCTCGCGATGAACTTCTCCGCCAGCCTGTCGATCTCGTTCACCGCCGGACTAGCCTCGGCGCCGTCGTCCTCGCCCGCCGGCGTGCCACCCGACGACCTTTCCTCCTCCAGCCAACACAGGTACCCGCACTCCGCCGTGTCGTCGCACACCTCCACGACCTCCTCCTCCACGGCCGCCGGCGTCGCTGGAACCACAGCGTTCCACGCCGCCGAGTACTCGTAGTCGTAGTACGACGAATAGCAGGGCGTGCGGCTGGCGTCCAGCCGATCCCTCGCCCGAGCCGGGACGGAGGAGCCAACGAAATGCATCTTCACGAAGCCGGCAATCTTGCTCGTCCGCTTCTTTCCGCGGCTCCTCTTCGCCGACGTCGCCGTTGAGCGGCCGTGGTAGCCGTACCCGCCGCTGGCGGCTCTCACGGCCGCCGTCCTCTTCTTGCTGAGTATCACGTCGACGAGCAGGGCCCTGAACCTGGCGACGGCGCGGAAGACGTGACCTACCTGCGGGTAGATGTGGGAGTGGAGGATGGAGTCGATCTTGGGTGAGATCGAGCTCGGGAGCAGAGCCTCCACGTGGAACAGTGGAGCCATGGTGGACGAGGTGGTGAGCTCGCCTGCGCGACTCCCATGGGTTTATATACACTTGGCGCGTGCTTGTCGTGTGGCGAAATGTGTCAAGCCATCGGTCCTGTCAGTTAGCCCAATGCTAAGCTGGCTTACTCACTCTGACTTCCATTTTTTTTTTGCGGGAAAGTACTTTCTTTTGTTGATCCCACACATTACTTTCTTCGAAAGAGTCGAAGCTCTTTATTAATCAAATACCATGCAACATCACAAAGACAAATAGTAAAAGAAGAGGAAGATACAACCCAGTCCTCAGAGAATCCTCCATCCTGCACATGCTGATGGCGCGCCAATGTTGCAATGAAGTTCCGCGCCGGCGCGAGAACAAAAGATAGTATTCACGCATGCAGCCAGAAAGTCAATGATCTCTCGGGAAGTGCCGATCGACGATGTCGATCCCTAAGGATCATCCATGGTGCGAAGATGAAGAGGATGATAGGATGATCATACTTAGACGTCCACCCAAAACAACGGGAGAAATGCAAACTTGTCCACTCGATATCGTCGATAGACGATAGATCCGACGTCGCACATGCCATCGAAGCCGGAGGAGACCTTATTGAATCATGTCTCTGCCGCCACCACCATCAAAACGGCCGAAGCCGCGGACAACGAGGACCTACCCCTGTCCACCTAATCTCATCACTCGATCCAATGGCGCACACATCGCCATGGCAGAGAAGAAGCTGGGGGAATCATTAAACACCGCCGAAAGGGCTGAAGTGTTGGACAAGCTGAGAGCTCCTGATGACCCCATGCCGAGAAAACGATAGCCCCAACAGGTAGATCAAGGCCTCCTCGCACGCCCCCATCGACAAAGCCAGTGGCAGTGGAGGGGGGCGAAATCTACTTGGAGAAAAGCGACGGTAGAGGAGGAACCCTAGATTGCTTTCACAGGGACACCTAAATTACAAAATTAATTAATGTTTGTTGACTCTCGGGAAATTAAAAAACAATACAAATAATAGTCATATTTCTGGGTGTGATTTTGTTCATGATTGCGGCAGGGTGATGTGGAGATGGTGCAGGTAGGTTAGGCGACACTGGAGTCAGAGGTGAAGAAGATATTGAACGGTTAGAGTTTTAGGTTCACGGTGCGATGGTGTAGGGGTGTGTGTGGGTCACTAGCGAGAGAAAAAAATATACATTGCCTACAGAGCTAGAGGGATAGATATGCAGGGTTACAAGTCTGTGGGGCACTAGCATTGAAGAAGAAAAAGTGCAACCCCCCTCCCCCAAGGGTAGAGGGATGGCCAGGGGCGACGAGAGGAGAGGACCAATAACGGGAAGACAACTAGTGGACTGTGTACTACGTCATCTCTCTCCCTGTGACCTCAGACTATTGGGCGAGTCGGTTGGTGCATATATATTTTTTACTGTTGGTGCATATAATTTTAAGTTGGGATTACAACGAGATTTTTGAAATATTTGTCATCCAGTCTATATAAGTCCTTTACGCGTGTGTCCACTCTCTAAGCCCTATGTGTGTGCATATAGTATAATTCAAGTGAGGACAAAATGGTGGCAATGTCCTCCACTAGAGATGAGTGCGGGCGTATGGAAAACAGGGGAGACTTGGAAGAAATGCGTTGGGGGCACTGAGGGAGACACTAGTAGAAAACAGGGCTTTGGTTCAGGCCAGCCCAGCCCATTAGTCCCGGTTCAGTCACGAACCGAGACCCATGGGGGGCATACGTCCCGGTTCATGCGCCCAGGGGGCCGGCCGGGGCCTCGTGGGCATTGGTCCCGGTTCGTCTGGACCCATTTGTCCCGGTTCCTGGCACGAACCGGGACCAATGAGCCTCGCTCCTGGCCCACATCCATTGGTCCCGGTTCGTGGCTTGAACCGGGACAGAAGGGGGGCCTTTAGTCCCGGTTCCACGCACGAACCGGGACCAATGAGGTGGCTATATATACCCCATCGCCGGCGAGCAGAGCACTCCACACTGCTCTGTTTTTTCTGGCCGGTGAGGGGAGAGCTTTGTGGTGCTCTAGCTCACCTCCTATGCACATGAGGTGTTTGATGAAATGCCCGAGCCACACTAGTTAAGCTTTGTCCTCTCGAAGCTCGACATCCAAGCTCCATTTTCCTCAAGATTTGTCTAGGTTTAGCGGTCCGTCACGTCCCGTCCCCGTCTTCACCGCCGTCGATCGCCCGCGCCGATCTCGTCGCCGGCATAACCGTGGTGAGCCTCTTGTTCTTATCTTCTTTCTAAAAGAAAAAAATGCTTACTTGTATGATTTAGATAGATACTTGTCTAATTTTCTTACTTTTATTATTGTTTGTTATTATATAGTGCGATGGTTTTGGTATCCGCCTCCGTCGGCCCTCATCCTGTCTATGATTCGAATGTGGTATATATTATATTTTATAACTATTTGGTTCATTTATTATTTATGACAATTATGCCGACCAACGTGACATAGATTTTTTTATCTAGGAGGTATGTGAACCGGAAATTCCAACCGACCCTATTGTCGAGAGGTTAAATTTAGTTGAAGAAGAAAACAATTACTTGAAGGAAAAATTGAAAAAAATTGAGGAGGAGAAGATGATATTGGAGTTGCATGTTGCGGATGTCGTCGATGACCACAAGATCAAGACGGATGCAATGCGCTTCAAGATTAGAAAGTATAGAAAATATGTCATTCATACCGAGGCTTGGTATCATTATGCCGTTGGATCAATTGTTACCTTGGTTGCGATTATGATCGCATTTGTTGTTGCATTGAAATGTTTTACATAGTTTCAATGTATGGTTTAATTAGATGCTCTGGAGAGCTATACGTTGTTCAATGAGAACTATGTATGTACTTTGGTTTTAATGTGATGATGAACTTCTATTAATTTGGTCACTTATCTATTCATGATGTTTTGTAATGGTTTTTTACACACTTAATTATATATAATGCATGCAGATGAACCGGCAATGGATGTACGGTGACAGACGCACCTCCGAGTACATTAAGGGCGTGCATAATTTTCTCGAAGTGGCTGAGGCAAACAAGCAGAATGGTTTTATGTGTTGTCCATGCCCTATATGTGGGAATACGAAGTCTTACTCTGACCGGAAAATCCTTCACACCCACCTGCTTGAGAAGGGTTTCATGCCACACTATAATGTTTGGACCAGGCACGGAGAAATAGGGGTTATGATGGAAGACAGCGAAGAAGAAGAGGACGATGACAACTATGTGCCCCCTGAATACGGTGATGCTGCAACGGGGGAAGCTGAAGATCAAGAGGAACCAGACGATGTGCCCGATGATGATCTCCGCCGGGTCATTGTTGATGCAAGGAGACAGTGCGAAAGTGAAAAGGAGAAGCTGAAATTCGATCGCATGTTAGAGGATCACCAAAAAGGGTTGTACCCCAATTGCGAAGATGGCAACACAAAGCTCGGTACCGTACTGGAATTGCTGCAGTGGAAGGCTGAGAATGTTGTGCCTGATAAAGGATTTGAGAAGCTACTGAAAATATTGAAGAAGAAGCTTCCAAAGGATAACGAATTGCCCGACAGTACGTACGCAGCAAAGAAGGTCGTATGCCCTCTAGGATTGGAGGTGCAGAAGATACATGCATGCCCTAATGACTGCATCCTGTACCGCGGTGCGTACGAGGATTTGAACACATGCCCGGTATGCGGTGCATTGCGGTATAAGATCAGACAAGATGACCCTGGTGATGTTGACGGCGAGCCCCCCAGGAAGAGGGTTCCTGCCAAGGTGATGTGGTATGCTCCTATAATACCACGGTTGAAACGTCTGTTCAGAAACAAAGAGCATGCCAAGTTGATGTGATGGCACAGAGAGGACCGTAAGAAAGACGGGAAGTTGAGAGCACCCGCTGACGGGTCGCAGTGGAGAAAAATTGAGAGAAAGTACCGGGCTGAGTTTGCAGGTGACCCAAGGAACGTATGGTTTGGTTTAAGCGTGGATGGCATTAATCCTTTCAGGGAGCAGAGCAGCAATCACAGCACCTGGCCCGTGACTCTATGTATCTATAACCTTCCTCCTTGGCTGTGCATGAAGCGGAAGTTCATTATGATGCCAGTACTCATCCAAGGCCCTAAGCAACCCGGCAACGACATTGATGTGTTCCTAAGGCCATTAGTTGAAGAACTTTTACAGCTATGGAATGGAAACGGTGTACGTGTGTGGGATGAGCACAGACAGGAGGAATTTGACCTGCATGCGTTGCTGTTTGTAACCATCAATGATTGGCCTGCTCTCAGTAACCTTTCAGGACAGACAAACAAGGGATACCACGCATGCACGCACTGTTTAGCTGACACCGAAAGTATATACCTGGACAAATGCAGGAAGAATGTGTACCTGGGGCATCGTCGATTTCTTCCGACCAACCATCAATGTCGAAAGAAAGGCAAGCATTTCAAAGGCGAGGCAGATCACCGGAAGAAGCCCGCCATGCGTACCGGTGATCACGTACTTGCTATGGTCAATGATTTACACGTAATCTTTGGAAAGGGTCCCCGCAGACTATCTGTTCCGAATGACGCTGAGGGACGCGCTCCCATGTGGAAGAAGTCTATATTTTGGGACCTACCCTACTAGAAAGACCTAGAGGTCCGCTCTTCAATCGACATGATGCACGTGACAAAGAACCTTTACGTGAACCTGCTAGGCTTCTTGGGCGTGTATGAAAAGACAAAAGATACACCGGAGGCACGGGAGGACCTGCAACATTGGCACGAAAAAGACGGCATGCCTCCAAAGCAGTATGAAGGTCCTGCCAGCTACGCTCTTACCAAAGAAGAGAATGAAATCTTCTTTGAATGCCTGCTCAGTATGAAGGTCCCGTCTGGCTTCTCGTCGAATATAAAGGGAATAATAAATATGGCAGAGAAAAAGTTCCAGAACCTAAAGTCTCATGATTGCCACGTGATTATGACGCAACTGCTTTCGGTTGTATTGAGGGGGCTTCTACCGGAAAACGTTCGATTAGCCATTGTGAAGCTATGTGCATTCCTCAATGCAATCTCTCAGAAGGTGATCGATCCAGGAATCATACCAAGGCTAACAAGTGATGTGGCGCAATGTCTTGTCAGTTTCGAGCTGGTGTTCCCACCATCCTTCTTCAATATCATGACGCACGTCCTAGTTCATCTAGTCGACGAGATTGTCGTTCTGGGCCCCATATTTCCACACAATATGTTCCCCTTTGAGAGGTTCATGGGAGTCCTAAACAAATATGTCCATAACCGCGCTAGGCCAGAAGGAAGCATCTCCATGGGCCATCAAACAGAGGATGTCATTGGGTTTTGTGTTGACTTCATTCCTGACCTTAAGAAGATTGGTCTCCCTCAATCGTGATATGAGGGGAGACTGACTGGAAAAGGCACGCTAGGAGGGGACTCAATAATATGCAGGGACGGGCATTCTTGGTCTCAAGCACACTACACAGTTCTACAGAACTCTACCTTGGTGACCCCGTATTTCGAAGAACACAAGAACATTCTGCGCTCCAAACACCCGGAGCAGTGTGACGACTGGATTACATGTGAACACATCAGGACTTTCGGCAGTTGGTTGGAAACACGTCTCAGAGGTGACAACACTGTTTCTGATGAGCTGTACTCGTTGTCCAGGGGACCATCTTCGACTGTATTGACTTACAAAGGATACGAAATAAATGGGAATACATTTTACACGATCGCCCAAGATCAAAAGAGCACCAACCAAAACAGCGGTGTCCGCTTTGATGCAGCAACCAAGAGGGGAAAGGACACATATTATGGTTACATAGTGGACATATGGGAACTTGACTACGGACATGATTTTAAGGTCCCTTTGTTTAAGTGCAAATGGGTCAATCTGTCAGGAGGCGGGGTACAGGTAGAGCCACATTACGGAATGACAACAGTGGATCTGAACAATCTTGGGTACACAGACGAACCATTCGTCCTAGCCAATGATGTGGCGCAGGTTTTCTATGTGAAGGACATGTCTACCAAACCGAGAAAAAGAAAAGATAAGGAAGCGAATACATCATACGATGAGCCAAAGCGCCACATAGTTCTTTCAGGGAAAAGAGACATCGTGGGAGTGGAGGGTAAGACAGACATGTCTGAAGATTATGAAAAGTTTCATGAAATTCCTCCCTTCAAAGTCAAGGCTGACCCAAGCACCCTGTTAAGCGATGAAGAATATCCATGGTTACGGCGCAATAAGCAAAGGACACAAGCAAAGAAAAAATGAAGACAGATGAAGTCAGAAAGGGTTGAAAATTGATGATGTGGCTTTGAATGGTTCATTTTGAGAACACAAAAAGTCTGGAGTTCAAATAAGTTCAAAAAAATGAAATCCCTTTGTAACAGATGAGTTTTCGTCCGAAACCCTCATACTTCGAAAGAGATTGTCCATTTTGTACACGAAGTGCATCCAACTTTTGCCGTAACCCTCTCAACTTTTTAGCACATGCTATGTGGGTGAAATTATGATATCATGCCAAATTTCAACCTCTTCAGAGTTCATTTGAAGTGCTTTTCAATTTCAGGGTCATTTAGCTCAAAAAAATCAGTAAATGCATGAAAAATAACAGATGAAGTCAGAAAGGGTTGAAAATTGATGATGAGGCTTTGAATGGTTCATTTTGAGCACACAAAAAGTCTGGAGTTCAAATAAGTTTAAAAAAATGAAATCCCTTTGTAACAGATGAGTTTTCGTCCGAAACCCTGATACTTCGAAAGAGATTGTCCATTTTGTACACGAAGTGCATCCAGTTTTTGCCGTAACCCTCTCAACTTTTTAGCACATGCTATATGGGTGAAATGATGATATCATGCCAATTTTCAACCTCTTCAGGGTTCAATTGAAGTGCTTTTCAATTTCAGGGTCATTTAGCTCAAAAAAATCAGTAAATGCATGAAAAATAACAGATGAAGTCAGAAAGGGTTGAAAATTGATGATGTGGCTTTGAATGGTTCATTTTGAACACACAAAAGAATGAACTAGAAAACTTTAATAGCAAAAAGAATTATCATAAAGATTTTTTTGTTAGAAACTAAAATAACAAAAACTATTTTTGAATATAATGATAAAACACAGTAATATTAAATAGCAGGAAAAAGAATCACTCCAAAACCTATTTTTATAGTAAAGTTAATCACAAACTAGTGATTCACACAAATTTCAAAGAATTCAAATTTAAACTATTCAAATTGGAAAACTAATGGCACTAACAGCAAGTTTATAATTTTTATTATCTAAAAGCAAAAAGAATCACTGAAAAACAGTTTGTATTTTGTTGTAAGTAGAAACAAAATAAAATAAATAAACCAAAAAAGAAAAAAAACTGGAAAAAAATAGAAAAAAAATGCCACCTACTGGGCCACCATGGCCTGAATACGACTAGAAACCCAACCACGGGCCAGGATTCAGTCCCGCAGAAGGCCCAGTAGGCCCACAGGCAGCGGAGTGTCACGTTAGGCTCGTAAGCCTGCATCTGAGAGGAGCTCGAGAGGGCAGCGACAGTGGGGTTTATAAACCACTCCGCGCCCCTCTCAACTAGCGAGGTGGGACTAAACTTTTGGCCGCGGGCAGCACAAGGCCTTTGGTCCCGGTTGGTGCCAGCAACCGGGACTAAAGGGGTGCATTCGTACCGGTTCGTGGCACGAACCGGGACCAATGCCACCCTTTAGTCCTGGTTGGTGGCACCAACCGGGACCAAAGGCCTCTGTTTCCCGCCCTTTGGGCTGCTGAAAAGAGACCTTTGGTCCCGGTTGGTGGTACGAACCGGGACTAAAGGTTGCATTGGTCCCGGTTGGTTCCATGAACTGGGACCAACGCTTAGTGTATATAAGCAGCACTTGTGAAAATTTCCATTCAGTTCTTCGATCCTGCGCTCTCTCCCCCGCCGTCCTCGTCCCCGTCGCCGCGTGCCACCCCGAGCCCGCCGTCCTCGTCCCCGTCGCCGTGTGCCACCTCGAATCTGCCGGCCTCCAGCCATCACCGCCCCCCAGTGAGCACCCCCCCTTTCCCATGGTCCCCTGCTCCCCGTCGCCGCGTGCTCCCCCGAGCTCGGCCTTGCTCTGCCACCGGCCCCGACGCATTGAAGAGCAGCAGCAACGCCGTGAAGGAGAGGAGAAGGAGTGGACAGTGAAGAGCAGCAGCAGCCCCCCTCCCCCCCTTTGAATTTTCTGAAATTTATTGATGAAATGCATAGAAGGTGTTTGATGAAATGCTAGATGGCTTTGGGCATTTTTGAAATTTTTGAATTTTTTTGTGGTGAGGTACTGATGCAAGACAAAGGTGATGGCAAAATTTCAGAATTTTTGAGTGGTTTAGAATAGGTTTTCAGCAAGGAATTTGAATCTGGTTCAAATTTCATTTGAACGAAATTTGAAAATTTTGAACTATGGATCAGAAGGTTTTTGGTGAAATGGAGTGTGGGTACTGTCATGAAGTTGGTGTAATTTTTACAAAAAAAATTAGTAAGGAAAAAATAGGGTTGTAGTTCAATGCCAAGATTGGACCAAAATTGAAAAATGGAAGTTGTGCTCAAAAGTTTCAAATGACCAAAGTGGGTTTTTGCATAAAAATGATCTATAGGCATCAGAGGACTTCTCAAAAAATTTGTGGCATTTGAAAAGAATTATTTGAAATAGTTCTAGTGCAACAGGGTCATTCTAGAGTTTGAAAATACTAATAAAAGAATTTTTTGAGGCCAAATCATTATAAAAATAATTACTACTGATGTGTTTGTTCATAGCATTTTTTTCAATGTATGTATGTATGTATGGATGGATGGATATAGAAAATGTTCATATATGATGTTTTTTTTGTTCATAGCAATTTTTTTCCATGTATGTATGTATTTTTTTAGATGTGCTATGTTTTTTCAGATGAGATGAAATGAGATGAGATGTCCATTTGTTGTATAAACATAACCCCGATAACTTCAATTCCCCTCGGGCTTATATTTTTGTGAGCATAGAAATTTTTGTAACTTGTATGTGTTTGATCACCGCGGACTTATACCCTTGAGGGGGGACGTCGATCAACCCCCTCTCGCCCGAACAAGTCTATGTATTATTTTATATCGCGGTGGACATATATCAAAGTTTGATCATATGTCAAAGTTTGAATTTTTGACATATGCAACATTTGATCATATATCAAAGTTTGATCATATGTCAAAGTTTGAATTTTGACATATGCAACATTTGATCATATGTCAAAGTTTGAATTTTGACATATATAGATTTATCAAGAATGCCTCCATTATGGATGTGCACAAGTTGATCCAATTTTTTTTCTGATATCATATATATATATATTCTTCTATATGTCACGTTGTCTGTCAAAGTATTGAAGAAATCCATGGCTTCATCATTAGTCGGAAGTAACAGGCATATGATGCTACGAAGCTCTTCAAAGTTGTTTTGGAACGGAGTTCCTGATAGAATAATTGCCTTTTGGTACGAATTTCAGTAAAGGCCTTCCAAATAGCGATATTCGGAAGGCTCTTGCTGAACTTTGTACCAAAAAGCGAATTATTCTATCGGGAACTCCGTTCCAAAACAACTTTGAAGAGCTTCGTACCATTATACGCTTGTCATTTCCGGCTAATGATGAAGTCATGGTTTTCTTGAATTCTTTGACACTAGACAACGTGACATATAGAAGGGTAGATGAGATCAGGAAAAATATGGACCATTTTCTGCACATCCAGAATGGCGTCATTTTGTTAAATCCCTTGTCCGTCCGGACGTCGGACATTCATGAGAGAGGCGGTCCGACCCAGACCCTAGAAGCGTTGTCGAGGCCACCCCAAACCCTAGAAGCGTTGCCTAGGCCACCCCAAACCCTAGAAGCGTTGTCGAGGCCACCCCAAACCGTAGAAGCGTCGAGCTAGCTAGGTCTACGTTTGCACTAATATATCCATCTGTCATGTTTGTATATTAATTGCCATGTTGTAATATTTGCATAAACTATGGAGCACCGAGACATCGAAGCAGAACAGTTGTTGGGGGACATAATCCTCGGCGGAGGTGATGTCTTGTCGTTTCTCAATGACACCGATGGTCTGGAAGGAGAGGATGAAGCAGGCTCCGGTGATTGAACAATGGTGGTGGAAGGACATGATTATGATGGCTCCGGTGACGGAATGCCGGTGGAAGAAGGAGACCGTGATGACTGCTCCGGTGAGTAAACGGAGGAAGGAGATTTTGCAAAGTCCGGCGAGGTATATATATTAATTAAGCCTGTGCTGACTAGCTAATTCATGCATTAATTGTTTTGGTATGTACACATATTAACTCTCTTCTTTCTTCTTTTCTAGCCCTCCGGATCGAGCCAAACTTCGGTAACGAGACGACGCCCGAAGAAAAGGTTGCGCCAGGATGAAAGGTTCACGATCACAGCAATCAAGGGCGATGGCCAACCGATTGAACCCAGCCGGACCAAGGAAGCATTTTCTGTTCAGTGCGGGGTTCTTGTTAGGGACATGATCCCGATCAGCATCCACCAATGGAATAAGCCTAAGAGTGAAGACCCTCAAGTGTCTTTTGTCAACGATAGACAAAAAGATGATCTTTGGACCGCGCTGAAGAAAAATTTCACCCTACCGCCAGAGGAGGATCCGGATAAGCCAGTTATAGAGCCATTGGTCAAGGCTCATGCTCTTAAGAAGATGGCAGATCTATTCAGGAGGTGGAAGAATGAGTTGAAATCAACGTTTGTCGACAAAGGGAAGACTCCAGAATTCACCGGCCGATTTGAGAAGATAAGAGATCACTGGCCCGCATTTGTGGCCCACAAGACATCGGAGAAGAGTAAGAAGATGTCAGCGACAAACAAGAAAAATGCTGCAAAGAAGGAGTATCACCATCGCACGAGGTCAGGTGGCTACCTCAAAGCCCGGCCGTTGTGGGACAAGGCTGAGAAGGACCTGCTTGATAAAGGGGTCGAACCAGAGACATTGAACTGGCCAAACCGTTCAAGGACTTGGTTCTTCGGGGTTGGGGGAACCTTGGACCCTGAAACAGGGAAGTGCCATTGGACGAAGGAGCAACTTGAAATACCCGTCAAGAAGCTTCAGAAGTATATCGCCGCAGCGCAGCAAGGGACGTTCGTTCCCGACAGAGAGAACGACGAGCTCACACAGGCCCTCGGGAATCCTGAGCACCCAGGATGAACACGAGGCACGGCAGGCTCCGTTGCATGGAAGGAAGGGTTTCCCAGCGCAGGCGGTTACAAAAACCGGGAGAGGAGGAGGAAAGTGGAGCAGACCGAACTGTAGAAGCTGAATGCAAGGGTACGAGCGCTAGAGGAACAAGCACTAGTTCAGAGGCAGCGACCTGCCGAAGCTACCCCACCATCTCAGCGGAGAAGCAGCGTGGCTTCCACCGAGCTCCTTCAGCAGCCTCACTTCACGGCTCCTAGCTACCCTGTGGATGCTATCACGGAGGCTCAAGATTGCCACCTTATGGCGCAATGGCAGCACCTCAAAGTCAAGGCGGCTGTCGGCTCTGTTGCACCTCCTCAACCCGGCGCAACTTTTCACTGCCTTCCGATTCCAGAAGGCTATGCTGTTGTGATGGTCGATGAAATAACGGAGGGATTTGAGGAGCTTGAGCTTGACCACCCTACCGGTGAAGGGGAGACTCAGCTGGGTCTTGCTCTGAAGACTCCATGTCTATGGCGGAAGGAGCTCATCAACCTTCCGAACTGGACGCCTCCGCCTCCTCCTCCGGCGAGTCAGGGCACTCCGCCTCCTCCTCCGCCTCCTCCTCTGGCGAGTGATCAGGGCACTCCGCCTCCTTCTCCGGCTGCTCCGGCGCGTGGCGGCACTCCGCCTCCTTCTCCAGCTGCTCCGGCGCGTGGCGGCACTCCGCCTCCTTCTCCGCCTGCGCCGGCGCGTTCGAGCAGCCCGCCTCCTTCTCCGCCTCATCAGCAACAGCGGAAGACAGCCGCCGCCGCTCCGGCTGCTCCGGCGCGTCGTAGCACTCCGCCTCCTTCTCCGCCTCGTAAGCAACAAAGGAAGACAGCCGCAGCCGCTCCGGCTGCTCCGGCGTCTAGCAGTACAGCCAGAGGCGGGAGGCAATACATATTCGGTCCATCTCTCAAGCCTCAAGAGAAGTTACCATACGAGATGACCGAGGAGGAAAACGAGGAGATCTATCAAGCCCAAGTGAAGGACTTTTTTGCAAAGAAAAATCCACCTCCGGAGGAGAAGATAGATCCGGTGAAATTGAAGCGCACTTTGAAGAACCTGAAGCGACCACCACCGCCTCTGCCGGATGACAACCATGTCCGCGCTCTTAAAAAGGCAGTGGAAGGAGCGCGCCGGTCGGGAACTACTTCAAGTGACAAAAGGTTACAAGAACGAAGAAGTGGGAACAAAATTCCCCAGCTCAGCGAACAGGCAAACCAATCGTGCCCCCCGCTCAAGGTGTCTAGCGATATCGTCGCAAATCTGCCGGGGATGGTGCCCGGTACCAATCCTGGTGATTACCTGCCCGATGATGCACATTTTGATACAATGGAGGTGGACGAACACAAATACCAGTACGGGAAGCCTCTCGTCAGACCTGGTGATCCTCCTCTAACAACGATGATGCGAAGATTCCATAAGTGGTACATGGACACCTGCAAGTCTGGGAAGGATATTTTGACGCTGAGAGTTAAAGAGGAGCACGACCTCGTTGGAATTGATCTGTTGTCTGTTCCATTTGAGGAGTCCTTCCAGTTTTTCAATCAAAAGGACCTCGATAAAATAATCATCACTTGCTACTGTCTGTAAGTACTATACTTCTGTAATTAAGTCTCTATATATAGCTCAGCTCTTTCATTGCATGTATATATAATTATCCTCACTATATTATGCAGATTGAAGATCGTCGAATGCAGAAATGCACAAATCTATGATATTGGGTTCATTAACACAAATCTCATAGATGAATGGACGGTTACATATAATGCGAAAGAAACCGAGGCCAACTTGCTACAATCGTTGCTTAAAAATCAAAACAAAGATATAAAATACTCTTTCCTTACAACTTCAAGTGAGTGTTACTGTCTTCTGCATATTCGGTTTCCCTTATTACTCGAGGTTATAGTAATATAATTGATGAGTTATACATGCGTGCGCAACTTCCACTTTATCCTCCTAGAGATTAAGCTTGAGCAGGGACTAGTAACCGTCTTAGACTCAAGACGAAAAGATCCCAAGGAGTATGCGGCCATGACTGAAATGCTCCAGAAGTAAGTTCAATCGATCATTATCGCACCATATCGGCAACTTTGGTCATTTCCTAATATCAAGTAATTATTTTCTTTGTCTCGCAGGGTTTGGAAAGTGTTCACCACAGAAGCTCCGGGACTGCCGGGGGAGCTGTGATTTACACACCCGAAAGTAAGTACTACTAGCTAGTTCCGCGCATCTCCCATTGATTCTAGCTAGTTTCATCAATACCATTTATAATGCTTGATTATTAGTTTGATTGACCTTTATTTCTCGTAAAGTGGTTGTGGCAGGAAGGCGGGAATAATTTTTGTGGATACTACGTTTGCGAGTACATCTACAACGCGACGACCTCTAAGCGGGGCTACTCTGAAAAACAATATGAAGTGTGTAAGCAATAATATTCACAATTTTATTTTATTACCATCATTTGTGTTGAGTTTCATTCATATATATGTATTGACCCCCTTCTTCAAATTAGATTTGGCAGATGCGGGATGAACTCCTACCACAAGTTCGCATAAAAGCAATTCAAGAGGAAATGGCGGGATTCTTTCTTGACCACGTCATCAATCCAGCCGGAGAATACCATGTGGAACTTGACATCAAATGTTAGGGATTGTAAGAGATCTTATATTGTATATATGTAGCTAGTAGCGTCGGATAGATATATGAAAACTTGTTGTTCAACCAATCTCTCGGAGAAGGAGGAGGTCGATCACTTCTCTCTGTATATGTTCATGACGATCTTGTGTACTTAATGGTTTCCTTCATTTGCTTACTAGCTAGCGTGTCGAGTCCTCTCTATACGTATAGTACGTAGCATCGACCAAGCACGGAGATAAGAGAGGACACTTCTCTCTAGCTATTAGCTAGCTAACACAATATATGAAACCCCTAAATTAACCCTACAAAACCCCCAAACCCCCCCCCCCTTTCAAAAAAAAACAAAAACCCCAGCTCCTGAGCTGCTGACACGTGGATGATCTTTGGTCCCGGTTGGTGTTACCAACCGGGACTAAAGGCCCTCCACTCTGGGCTCGCCGCAGCGGCCACGTGGAGCCCCATTTGTCCTGGTTCGTATAAGAACCGGGACTAAAGGTGTTGGGCTTTAGTCCCGACCCTTTAGTCCCGGTTCCCGAACCGGGACAAATGGGCCTTATGAACCGGGACAAATGGGTCTTTTTCTACTAGAGGAGCTACATTGCGATAAAAAAATAAGGGATGGTTCCTTTTCTGTTTTTCAAGAGTTAGAAGGGAAGGATTGTATGTTTATCCAATGGCTAACTTTTATGGGGCCTCCACATTTCAAGTAACATATTATCTTCGTAAACAAATATAAAAACGTTTAGATCACTACTTTAGTGATTAAAATGCTCTTATATTTCTTTATGGAGGGAGTACTAACTAAGTATGAATAAGTAAATTTACCGGTGGCGGGATGTACCGGTGGGGAATCCACCATCCATCAGTTTCCTCAAGATGCGTGTTGTCTGACTCCGTATAAACTTGTAAATTGATTCCCCTACTATACTCGATTAATACAACTGACAAGACTGACACCGTATGTCTTTTCAGCCTTTTCAGAGGAGAGAGTTAGAGTGAACGCATGCATGTAGTCTCTCTTCCCATACATCTCACATGGATTAATTTTCATCCTCATATTTTTTAATACTTGATATGTTTTGAACCAAATGTTCATTTTTGAAACTTTTTATATATTCTAATATTTGGTGACAAGGCCTTCAAAACAAGATCAACCTTGGATATATTTGAACTACTTTTCATTTTACATATTTCAATTATCTTTCAAATAACTTTCATAAAACATAAGGATGTTTCGGTATTTCATAAAAAAATATTTCAATTGTTTCAGTCATTTCAAAGAATATAATTTCAGCCGTTCCAAAATAAGTATTTCACAAATTTGAAAAAGCACATTGCACCGATTTGAAAAACTAATTTCACTCATTACAAATTATATCTCAAAAACTAATTTCACTTCTTATTTACGAAAAGAAGTTGAAACTTATTTAACTCGGCAGAAAAATCAGTTTCAAACATTGAAAAAATGCCATTTCACACCAAAAAAGATATATTTCACTTTTTTCAAATAATTTCATTCATTACAAAATATATTTCAAAAACTAAATTTATTGTTTACTCATTCAAATTTTATTTCACACATTTTCAAAAGATGGATTTAGGCTCATTCAAAATTTATTTCACTCATTTCATCAAACAACCGATTTCACTCATTTGATACAACTTATTTCAGTCATTTCAATTGAAAGGAAAACATGTTTTAATAACTTTCAAAAGCTAATTTTCATAAGCTAATTTCGCTCATTTGATACTCGATGCAAAGAACTGATTTCAATTAAATGAAGAAACCTATTTCACGCAATTCGAAAAGTTATCAATTGAAAAAACAATTTCACTCGCTTCATAAAACAGATTTCGCTCATTTATAAAAATACAATTTCACTTATTTAAAAACATTGGTTTCACTGAATTAAAAAAATGTATTTCACTTATTTCAGAAAGCTGATTTCAATTATAAAAAAACTCATTTCTTTATGTTCAAAAAACCAATTTCACTCATCTAAAGAAACATATTTCACTCATATGAACAAATTAATTTTACTCAGTTGTTAAAACATATTTCACTGAGTTGAGCAAACATATTTTGAAATTGATTTCACTCGATGCAAAGAACTGATTTCAATTATTTCAAAAAACCTATTTCACACAATTCAATTTATCAATTGAAAAAACAATTTCACTCGCTTCATAGAATAGATTTCGCTCATTTATAAAAATACAATTTCACTTATTTCAACACATTGGTTTCACTGAATTAACAAAACGTATTTCACTTATTTCAGGAACCTGATTTCACTCATTTCATAAAATATATTTCACTAGTGTCGCATATCTGAAATAACAAGTTCACGTTGAAATATGTTTCATATGCATGATTGTTTTTCTTCAGAAAACGGTTTCAATGATTTCAATACTGATTACAATTATTTCAAATAAGTAAATTTGAAATGAGTGAAATTGAAAATTTGATATGATTGAAATAGCAAAAATTAAACTAGTTTAAATACATTTAAGATTGGTCTTGTTCTAAAGATCATGTGTTCGGGAACTTGAATATATAAAAAATTTCAGTGATAGATCATTACTGTTGAAGATATTGGGCCTCTAAAATTTTAAACAAAGAGAAAATGCGTGGATATATTGGAGAGAGATGCTGCATGCATGCATGCGTACCACCTCTGTAAAAAAAGGTACTACACTATCCATTGACTAAAATCAGAAATACAAGAGGTGCTCTTCACCAAATACTTTCATATATACATGCATATGGTCCCACAACTTTACACATGTCAGTACATCATTGATAGTGAGGGCACCAGTAGCTCCCGGCCCCAGTAAAAGTGACTTTGCGTAACGAAGTAATCGAAGGCCCCGTCATTTATTCCCAGAGATATATTGTGAGCTGCATCTCATTTCGTTTACATGCAAAACGTGATGGAGTATATACACCCTAAAAAGACATGATGGAGTACAGGATCGAGCAATGCTGCTCGTTCAGGCAAGACAACAACCTCTTTACCGTGCCACCAGGACAAAGTTGCTGCTGGTTTGGGCACAGAAATTTCGAAGCAACAGAATTTGCCACCTGGACAAATTAAGTCACTCAGGGGTCATTTCCGTCGAAATTCGTGCAAATCTGCAGGCTGGGTGCACACGCGACAAGAACCTTTTTTTTTTTTTTTTGAACACACGCGACAAGAACCTGCAAGTGCATGGTGCTCTGTACGTACGTACGTACGTTTGTGCGTTCTTGCCGGACGTCACCCAAGGCATAGCTGCAGCGTGAACAAGCTACGCGGTGCAGCCAGCTGGAGAAGTGGAGGACAGCTGGGGATGGAGGCTCGAGTCCCGTTTTAGGGCAACAAAACGAGGGCATAGGCAGGCAAGGTCGTCGTTCGTAGCCCGTAAGCTGTGCCTTCTTGCAAGGAGTGTTGCGTGCTGTCTTGACCTTGTCAGTTTCAGTCCCGACTCGTTGAAGACCCCGAGTGGGCAGTCGCTCCGAGTTGGCTCCCCCTCCTCTTCTTCTTCCCATTTTTGTTGGCCATGCGTGTGGGTCGCCATTGCTGCTCAGCTGGATAACAACCATGAGAGAGAGAGAGAGAGAGAGAGAGAGAGAGAGAGAGATATGAGGATGAAGGATGATGAAGTGTACGTATCCGTGTGATGCATGCATGCATGTGGATGGTCACGCGTTCCGTGTGCCCGATCGCGGGCATCTAGTTGTTGGGATACTACTAGTGCTCCCACGGTTGCAGAGAGGTAGAGCGATCCACGACTGACCGCACACATCCACGGAAAAGCGGAGCAATGATTTGTTGGCTCCATCGGTTGGCTGTTCGCATACATGACAGATGACACACACGCACATGCACGCACTCCATCGTACCGAATCAATCAGTCGCGATATATACATATGATCATGGAATCATCATGCGTCGTTCGTTGGCTGGAGCCGGCCGGAGAGCTACCGTATGTTTACTAGGACTAGCACATATGCCCGTGCGTTGCAGCGGGAGTAAAAATTAACGCAGCGGGAGTAAAAGTTAACGTGTCCACTAGTGTGACATAATAGCATCCAGATTCACGGCAGGGAGACGCACATCAAAAACTCTAAAAGACATACCAGTCAACCATTAATCACGCAACAACCCTTAATACCGGTGCTAAGGATCAATTAGTTTTCCTTACAATCCTAACATCTACACTTAGTTAGCTTTACACCTCCGCGCATCCAACTTGTAGCAACACTGATTGACCTCGTTACGACATGCGTCCGGCTCGCAACAATGGCAGTCATCCTTGTTGTGTCCATGTGGCCGTCTTTGCTACGTTGTCCTGGCAACGTTTATGTAATCGGTTTTGCTGCACGGCAGTCCAACTTCCCAATAGAAAAATAACAGCGGCGACTGGTGTTGCATTGGCGTGCTTCTGAACGTAGCAAGCAATTGGCCTTCCAACGTTGTATTATGCTTTGAGCAACAGCAGCGGGCCTAAAACTGTTGTGTGTGCCGTTTGCAGCAACAATGCTCGATCAAAAGTTGCATGTAGATTAACCAGGTATTTTTTTCAGAAAAGTAAAACTTGATAGCGGCAAAAACACCGAGAAATAAAAACATTCCCTTGCACATTGAAAAGGTTAATAGGCCGCCAAAAAATCAAAGCTGATGGCAGGTCGTTTGCTTCTTTTTTCCTTTTTCAGTAGTTTGCTAGCGAGACCCGATTGATCCCATGGAAAGAAGGCAGCAACATCTCTCGTGTTGCACACATCTCGGGGGTTGTGTTTGTTAGTGTGCATTAAGATTCGGCCATCACTCACCACCTATATGCACCACTCCAATCAGATATCTTGTATCTTTTGTTAGTTAGATTCAACCATATCATACACTCCATGGGACATGCAAGCACATCACGAGACAACAATCCATCCATATTTGCTACATTTCTGTTTAGAGCCAACATTTAATTCTTTCGTCAGCCTCTATTCCCACAATTTCATTTAATTAGAGTCAACCTTAATTCCTTCACTCCCGCACCTTACCCTTCGTTGGGCTTGATGATTACTCGACACCTCTCCAGCGTATATAAACCGGTGGATTTTTGTGGACTGAAGCGAGCTGGGATAAATATTCAAACGAACCATCTCTATATAAAAATATGTTCATGATTTTAAAATTTTCAAAAAATGTTCATGTTTTCATATTTGTACATAAATGAAAAATGTTTTAGATTTCAAAAAATGTTCATGTTTTTCAAAGTTTGTACGGAATGGTTTTGTTCTGATTTTTCACAACTTTTAAAAAATGTTCAGAATTTCAGAAAATGTTCCTGTTTTCAGAAATTGTTCACAAATTTAAAAAATGTTCATGTTTTCATTTTCAAGAGTTTCAAATAATGTTCCCGTTTCCAAAACTGTTTGAAAATGTTTTAAAAAACGTGTTTCAATCTTTTTTGTGTTTTTCAAAAAAATATTGGTATTTTTTGTTCAAAATTTTCACAACTTTTCAGTTTTTTATGGAATTTCAAGAAAATGTTCCCGTTTCTCAAATTGTTCCAATTTTTTTTTTAAATGTTCATGTTTCCATTTTTGCAGGAGTTTCAATTTTTTTGCGTTTTCCAATTTTGTTTGGGAGTTTCAAAAAATGTTTGTGTTTTCACATTTTTTTTGGAATTTAAAAAATGTTCCTGTTTGAAAAACGTGTTCATGATTTTTAGAAATCTTTCATTTAAAAAATATGTGTATAAATTTGTAAAGTGTTTGCGTTTCACAAAACCTTCTGGTATTTAAAAAAAACAATTGCGTTCGAAATTTCAAAAATATTCGTATCTACACTGGAGATTGGTTCTTATTGTTGTGCACTGCTTTATAACAACTAAAGCTTGGTAGTTCAACTGGTTGTAGTGTGATGATTGTAGTATGACTTCCTTGGTTCGATCCCCACAGGGCATCTTTTTTTTGAGCTACAGTATGTCATCGCAACTTATCACTATTTTCATGGGCCGGCCCAGTTGTTCGAGAAAATCATGGTCGAACGTAAAAATTAACCCCAGCGCCCCATGACGGACGAAAATTAGCTGGGTACCACCGTAAACGAAAAAAAGTGGAGAAACAATCCTCCCTTTAATATTAGGTAAAGATAGTTAATGTGACGGCAAGCTTTTCCGACTAGTCCACGTCTTTCTTTCCCTTCTCACAAGGTAACTAGTGTAAAGCCTTTGCTGTCAAAAAAAAAACCAGAGTAAAACCTTCCTTTTCTCTATCTCCGCCGGCGATGATGTGGATTCACCTCCCCTTCGCTTGCTGCTCCGGAGGCCGATGGCGGGGAGGAAAATCATGGTGCCTCGGCTTCGCCTGGTAGATAGATTAGGGCTTTAGTCCTAGCAGCGGCGGTGCTCAGATGGATGACGACGCTTCTTCCTCAAGTCTGTCTTCCGGGCTCCGATCTTCCCCAAGTTCATCCCTCGAGATGGATTAGATGGAGCTTCGGCGTAGATTCCTGCTAGTTTCTCGGGCAGCAAAGTTATGAGTTATCATCGTGCGCACGCGACGGTGAAAACTGATGCCAGGTTCTTCAGATTGATTCAGGGGTTTAACGATGGCGAGTATGACTTTGGGGCACTGGTCCTTAGGATCATTTGCACGAAGACTTTTCGGCTGTCATCGATAAGGGTCTGGCTCTAGTATGATAGTAGCGATAGTGGTGTGTTGGTGGCTCGTTCAGCAGTGACAGTGGTTGCTCGGTGGTCCAGGGACCTTGAGGTACTTTTTTATTTTGTTTGGGGTGCTTTGTGCTTTCACCGGAATTTTATAATACATGTGAGTCGTTTTAAAAAAAGGTACAATTTATAATTTTTAAAAAAATTGGCCAGCATAATATAGGTGGTATTTTTCGGTCTAGGCGTAATACTCCCAAGAGCACCCCCCCCCCCTCCACTACCGCCCACAACCACACACGGCCAGAACAACGTGGTCCGTGGTGCGGGAAGCTCCTACTATTTCATTTGTTTATTAGAAAAGCTTTTGTCCCCACGCTTTAGCTACTGGGCCGGCCCATTTTCATCTGCTTTTCTTTCCTTCCCTGCGTTTTGTTCGCTGGTTTTCTTCTGTTTTCTTTTTCGCTTTCTTTGTTTCTTCATGGTTTTCTTTGGGAGGTTTTTTCACCTGTTTTTAGTTTCTTTCAAAGTTTTTACTATTTTTTATTATTTTATTATATTCGTTTTTATTTGTCTGTTTCTTGGTTTTCATTGGTTTTTGCATTTCTTTTTTATTAATATCTTGTTTTCTCAATTTTTCTTTGTTTGTGTTTTTTGTTTTTATTGGTTTCCTTTGTTTACATTGTACATTCTTCGTATGCATCAGGAACATTTTTTTGTATGCACATTTAACATTTTCTATATATATTATCAACTTCAAAAAAACTTATGTTTTTATATCTATTATTTTCCATACATATTTTCATTTTTCTAATACATGAGGAACATTTTTTATATAAATGTGTAACATTTTGTAAATACATGATATACATTTATAAACATATATTTTTATGTCCACTTTTTACATAAACATTGTACAATTTTAGTATACATCAGGAACATGTTCTATATATATGTGTAACATTTTGGAAATACATGATTAACATTTATTGTAAAAAAAAATTTGATGTCCACTTTTTCCATACACATCAAAAAAAAATTATACACGCATTTATCATTTTTACAAATACATAATTAACTTTTTTGAAAACTTATAATTTTTATGACTATTTTTTCCGTACACATTGTACATTTCTGTATACATCAGCAACACTTATATATATTAGCAACACTGTTGGCGCCGTTTAGCCCTGTTGGCGGTCGCACGCGACGCATAGTGGGCCGGTCCGACAACCTGCCCAAAAAGCAAACACGAAGAAAAAAAAGTTAACACATTGCTCCGCTTGTTATTCTGGGAGAAGTAGGACTCCCGCATGCAAACGTTGACGGCCATAGGCAAACCTTCGTCAAATAACCACTAGGCCGAGCTAACTTTGTTGTCTACTATTAGGAAACAGTGTTATTTTATCCTTCTTTTAATATAATATTGACATACACTCCCTCCGTTCCTAAATATATAAGTCTTTTTAGAGATTTCAATATAGACCACATGTGAATGTATATAGACATATTTTAGAGTGTAGATTCACTCATTTTGCTTCGTATGTAGTTCATATTGAAATATCTAAAAAGACTTATATTTAGGAACGGAGGGAGTATTATATACCCAATATAGTTGAAAAGGAAAATAGAAATTTGGAAGGAATTCACAAAAAATTGAAAAAAAAACAATAATATGAAAAAGTTCACGAAATTGAAAAGGTTCATACAAATAAAAAAATCGTGAAAATTTGATAATTTTCATAGATTTTTAAAAAAGTTCACAAAATAATCACGAGTGAAAATTTCATGAATTTATAAAAATTTGACAGATTTAAAAAAAGTTCATGAATTTGGAAAAATGGTCCATGAACTTAATAATTGTGCAAAAATTGAAATGAGAAAAAAAAGATAAAGGAAAAAAGAAACAAAAGAAGAAACCAAACAGAAAACCGATAGAAAAACCCAACAGCAAAAGGAGGAAAAAAGAAACCGAAAGTATTATGGACGGGCCCGCTACAAGCTAGCGTACGTGGGGGCTGTGCGCCCAGTACCAAAACACGCTTTGCTAAAAAAAAAAAGTACCAAAACACGCTTAACCGGCCCTTAAGGCGCCGAATAAAGATTGGCCGAATAATGACGCCTGTGTAAAGTTGTAGGTCCCAGTTGCGCCTAAAGCGCACTGCCCAACACAGCGGCTCCTCCGCTTACAGCCCACACTGCGTGCGGTACAGACGTCAACGTTCATACTCATGCAATTGTATCCTCGTTTATTTTATTTTATTATGTTACTTTTTTTTGCTTCTTTTTCCTTAAATATTTTAGGTAAAATGCTTGACATTTTAGATATATATATATATATATATGAATAATTATTTTCACATATTTAAAAATGTGTACATGTATTTTTAAAATATATTGATTTAATTAGAAAATTATTTGAGTATTTAAAATAATATTCATATATTTTTTTAAAGGGTTTTCGTGTTTAATAAAATATCCAAATAACTTTTAAAAAGTGTCCACACTTTTAAAAATATGTTCATGTAACTAAAAAGTGTTCAAGCATTAAAAATATTCGAATAAGTAAAAAACATGGTCCATAATTTTTAAATTTCAAGTAATCAATTACTTCCTTATTCCGCTTTAATTTTTCGTTGAAATTTTACTTCGTTTGAATAAAGGTAGATAATATGCTTCCTTTGATGGAGGAAGGGATCTTATATCCGATGAGTCATGGATGTTTAGATGAATGCTCTATTATTGTGTTCCTGAAATTGCGTTGGATGTCAAATTTTACTGTATGCTAAATATTTTCACTTGAGAGAGATGATTATAAGTCTTCCACACCTTTAGTATCGATCGGATAGAAGAGGTTGACAAGTAGATGAGGTAGATCACCCTTATTTCAGTTTTTCTATTAAAAAAACTTGGTGAAGTTGGATAGCTAATGATCCAAGTGAATAATAATAGAACAAGTTAACTTTTTCGGTAAAATGTTTTCTGAAACAAATTTAATAACTTGTGAAAACCACCCATTATCGATATAAAGAACCATGCATATCTTTGCATGTGACGCCCGAAAAAGGGATAAGCAATTCACAGTGACATGGGCATAGGCTTTGGCTCTTAAAGAAAAGAAGGGGGAAGAAAGATAAACAATCATATGAATCTAAAAACTGGGATAACTTGTTCGTCTCAAAGACAGGTGAATTATCACGTAGATTGGAACATGTCTCCTAACCGATAGATAGTAAGGTGTGGAAGTCTTCATGCTCATCTAATTAAGATGGAAATATGATAGTGCATAGTAAGATTGCTCATACGAGGTAAATTCTAGAATTATGCGATGGACTCATTCATTTTCATTATCCACACCTCATAATAAAGATGACCTCTTTCTTACAAGCTGCGGCATTTGCTCGGAGACGAGCAAACCTTTAAGCTTGGGGGAGTTGATGAGTCCAATTTATGTGATGATTTTGATAGCTATTTCGTGCCTATATGGTAGGCTTTGTGGAATTTTATACCGTCAATGCACTACTTTTTGTCGATATTCCCGAGGTAACGTCTTTTGGAGCAAATAAAGTTTTATGGAAGGAATATCATGAAATGGTGGTGGAATCATGTTATTTAATATGATAATCAGCTACCATAAAAGAAGGAAGCAAATGGGCCAAAAGAGAAGGTCCTGCGATGCCTCCAGAGCCAAGACGGCCTTTCAGCGGTTGTATTAGGTGCCAGCGCCACCACCTCATCCACTACTTCCACCCTGTCAGGAGCAGAGACACACAAACGGACGAAAACACATCCAGAGGAGAGAACCTTAGCCTCTGGAGGCCACCGGAGGAAGAACCGATCAAAGGCTCCGCCACCGCTACTCCGCATCTAGAGGGCGTCATCATCATCATCATCACCATCTCATCTCCATACCTTTTTAATACATTAGTTGGAGTGGATTCAATCTTGTGTTACTTGTGTGGGATCATTATGTTCATCATGATTTGTCTCATTTCATTTGTGCCCTTGATGTGTGAATAGTTTCTCATAGTTCTCGGGGATATGGAGGAACCCTAGTGTATAATAGATTGTTTGGTATTAGGATATAATATACTCTTTGCATGTTTATGTTAATAGTATTCTTGATGTTGGGTGAAGTTGATCATTCAACATATGCCAACTTTGGATGGAAGGTTATTACTGCTGGCGAATCGGCTGGTCGTGGAGGTAGGTACGTGACAGGGAATATCTCCCTTCGTCCCGGATCGTTGTAGCAGGGGGTAAAACAGAGACCACTTTTAGGCTACGTCCACGGGGACCTTTTTTCCCCTTAATCACCATTTGATAACTGGAGTGGGGAAGAACACTGGTGGTGTATGTGATACGAGGCTGCCGCGAGTATGCACGTATCTGAACGGGTTCTGCATGCCCACAAATAGAAATATGCAAAGTGGCTTAGGAATCCGAAGTAGCATTGTATTTAGGCACCGCTATAGATGCACACTAGAGGGGAATCCAGACTCCCTGGGAACGACCGAGTCTATTGATTTCGACGCTCTACTTTAAAACCTTTGTTACTTTTATTTTAGTATTTTACCTTTATGCTCGCTACACCGTTTCCATCATATCACGATTGCTTTGGATTTCTTACAACTTGCAGGCATTGCTATTTAGACTCAAGAGACAAAAGGCTGATTCATGTGCTTCATGTGGGATCGATACTCTTACTTAGAAAAGGTTACAACTAAACTCTATGCACTTAAGTGACATCATCCCCAAATGGAGCAGATCCATCTAAAAGTAGGATGTTAACTTATGCAATGGTAGGACGCTTGTACGTGTCAGGCACAAAAGGACAAGACGACCACAATCCACCCTAAACACGATTGTTTAGGCAGTAAAGAGGCAGAACGATTTCAGGGAAACAGACTGTGAATACATAACCGGCCGGGTAATGGGTGGGATAGGCAGTCGTGCTACCATAAGTGCACGCGACGACAACGGGTGTCGAGGCTCAACCGACTAGAAAGCGTTGGCGGGTGGGCGCTCGACTTAACTTATGATGACTTGTTGATTTGTCGTCGGAGCGCAACGTTGAACCCGGTGCATACCGTGTGGTGCTCGTCACCCCACTCGTCTGGCACTGTCAATTTCTTTTTTTCTGGTCCCACAAATCGGTGGGCCCGTGGGTTGCCCTGACTGTTCCTGCCGCCCTTGTTGTTTAGCGTTGTCGGGCAGGCCGCCATGTTGATCTCACCCTTCATATGCATACTCAATCTGTTTCATGTGAAAAATCTGATGAAAAGTAGTTTTGTCCTGTCGTTCTACTTCATGTTCATGCTCGACCACTCCTGGTCATGATATGAGATACTTTTGGTAATGACACGCTGATGTACCAAATGTTTGTTGTATGTGTGAACTTTTAATGGTATATTATTCTTTGTGATCATATTTTCCCATCCATGCTTTATTACAGAATTAATATATCATTTCGTAGTTCAGTATAATGAAAGCACGTATGGGAAAAAAATCAATGAATTTTGATACGAGCATCTCAACTCATAGCAACTACAAATTTGATTCTAATATGTTTAAAACTATGCCATGTGCAGAAAAACCCGAAACTACATTTTGAACCTTACCGCACCATTTTTTTATCCTTTCTCCAACTCACCGAACATTTTCTATCACACTAAAAGTCACCGCATAATATGCATATGCCTAGTGACGGCCAAATGTGTCGTTTAAAATCAGGCCAGAACGAGACACTAAAGGTGCCGAGGGTGCTGCTCTGAGAGTAAATCAGCTGATGATGGTTTCTGTCACAGAAAATGATCTTAGACGATGTTTTTTCGTCACAAGGATTTTTGTCACAAAATAACACACATTTTGTAGTGGGAGGAAACTGTTGGTCGATGTAAAGGTCACACCGGAAAAAACTAAGAGCATCTCCAAAGCAGTACCCCAAACCTCCCTTAAAGGTCTGAACCACGTGGTCTAGACACTTTTTTCCAATGTGCTCTCCTAAACATCCACGGACCGGTCGGTATGTCCGTTTTGGGGGAGTCCGGACACCATGTGGGAGTCCACTTGGCCCACTGTCAGCTTGACGACATGCCTGTCGGAATCGGGGCTCCGGGGACCCAAGAGGTTCGAACTCTGGGGTGCGCTTGTTCTTACCGCCCTACTCCTTCTTGCTACAACCACGACGAGGCTACGGCGAGAGCGAGTGAGCGGGGACGGCCGGAGACATAGTAGTTACCCAGGTTTGGGCCACCTTGCGGTGTAAGACCCTACTCCTGCTTGGTGGTTGGATTGCTCTCGCGAGGAAGAATAAGAGCACAAGGGTGGTGCCGGGTCCAGAATCGGTCCTCCTCTACAGCGGCACCCCGCTCCTCTTTTATACTTGCCTTGGTCCTCTTTCCCCGAAAACATTGGTGGGAAGGGTTGCCACACAGCGGCAGTTTGAAGGGGGACAGGGGCGCAGTCTTAAAGGAAATATGCCCTAGAGGCAATAATAAAGTTGTTATTTATATTTCCTTATATCATGATAAATGTTTATTATTCATGCTAGAACTGTATTAACCGGAAACTTAATACATGTGTGAATACATAGACAAAACAAAGTGTCCCTAGTATGCCTCTTCTAGACTAGCTCGTTAATCAAAGATGGTTAAGTTTCCTGACCATAGACATGTGTTGTCATTTGATGAACGGGATCACATCATTAGGAGAATTATGTGATGGACAAGACCCATCCGTTAGCTTAGCATAATGATCGTTAAGTTTATTGCTATAGCTTTCTTCATGACTTATACATGTTCCTATGACTATGAGATTATGCAACTCCCGAATATCGGAGGAACACTTAGTGTGCTATCAAACGTCACAACGTAACTGGGTGATTATAAAGATGCTCTACAGGTGTCTCCGATGGTGTTTGTTGAGTTGGCATAGATCGAGATTAGGATTTGTCACTCCGATTGTCGGAGAGGTATCTCTGGGCCCTCTCGGTAATGCACATCACTATAAGCCTTGCAAGAAATGTGACTAATGAATTAGTTACGGGATGATGCATTACGGAACGAGTAAAGAGACTTGCCGGTAACGAGATTGAACTAGGTATTGAGATACCGACGATCGAATCTCGGGCAAGTAACATACCGATGACAAAGGGAACAACGTATGTTGTTATGCGGTTTGACCGATAAAGATCTTTGTAGAATATGTGGGAGACAATATGAGCATCTAGGTTCCGCTATTGGTTATTGACTGGAGATGAGTCTCGGTCATGTCTACATAGTTCTCGAACCCGTAGGGTCCGCACGCTTAACGTTCGATGACGATCGGTATTATGAGTTTATGTGTTTTGATGTACCGAAGGTAGTTCGGAGTCCCGGATGTGATCACGAACATGACGAGGAGTCTCGAAATGGTCAAGACATAAAGATTGATATATTGGAAGGCTGTGTTTGGACACCGGAATGGTTCCGGATGAGTTCGGGCATTTTCCGGAGTACCGGGAGGTTACCGGAACCCCCCGGGGAGTCAATGGGCCTTATTGGGCCTTAGTGGAAGAGAGGAGGAGGCGGCCAGGTGGAGGGCGCGACCCCCCCCCCCCCCCAAGCCCAATCCGAATTGGGGTGGGGGGCCGGCCCCCCCTTTCCTTCTCCCTCTCTCCCTCTTCCTTCTTCTCCTACTCCAACTAGGGAAGGGGGGAAACCTACTCCTACTGGGAGTAGAACTCCCCCCCTTGGGCGCGCCATAGAGAGGGCCGGCCCTCCCCTCCTCCACTCCTTTATATACGGGGGAGGGGGGCACCCCATAGACACACAAGTTGACAATTGTCTTAGCCATGTGCGGTGCCCCCCTCCACAGATTTTCACCTCGGTCATATCGTTGTAGTGCTTAGGCGAAGCCCTGCGTCAGTAACTTCATCATCACCGTCATCACGCCGTCGTGCTGACGAAACTCTCCCTCGGCCTCAGCTGGATCAAGAGTACAAGGGACGTCACCGAGCTGAACGTGTGCAGATCGCGGAGGTGCCGTGCGTTCGGTACTTGATCGGTTGGATCGCGAAGACGTTCGACTACATCAACCGCGTTACTTAACGCTTCCGCTTTCGGTCTACGAGGGTACGTGGACACACTCTCCCGCTCGTTGTTATGCATCACATAGATAGATCTTGCGTGTTCGTAGGAAATTTTTTGAAATTACTGCGTTCCCCAACAGTGGCATCCGAGCTAGGTCTATGCGTAGATGTTATATGCACGAGTAGAACACAAAGAATTGTGGGCGACAATAGTCATACTGCTTACCAGCATGTCATACTTTGATTCGGCGGTATTGTTGGATGAAGCGGCCCAGACCGACATTACATGACCGCGTTCATGAGACTGGTTCTACCGCCGTGCTTCGCACACAGGTGGCTAGTGGGTGTCTGTTTCTCCAACTTTAGTTGAATCGAGTGTGACTATGCCCGGTCCTTGTTGAAGGTTAAAACAGCAAACTTAATGAAAAATCGTTGTGGTTTTTGATGCGTAGGTAAGAACGGTTCTTGCTAAGCCCGTAGCAGCCACGTAAAACTTGCAACAACAAAGTAGAGGACGTCTAACTTGTTTTTGCAGGGCATGTTGTGATGTGATATGGTCAAGACGTGATGATATATAAATTGTTGTATGAGATGATCATGTTTTGTAAAAGTTATCGGCAACTGGCAGGAGCCTTATGGTTGTCGCTTTATTGTATGAAATGCAATCGCTATGTAATTGATTTACTTTATCACTAAGCGGTAGCGATAGTCGTAGAAGCAATAGTTGGCGAGACGACAACGATGCTTCGATGGAGATCAAGGTGTCAAGCCGGTGACGATGGTGATCATGACGGTGCTTTGGAGATGGAGATCAAAGGCACAAGATGATGATGGCCATATCATATCACTTATATTGATTGCATGTGATGTTTATCCTTTATGCATCTTATTTTGCTTAGTTCGACAGTAGCATTATAAGATGATCTCTCATTAAATTTCAAGGTACAAGTGTTCTCCCTGAGTATGCACCGTTGCTACAATTCGTCGTGCCGAGACACCACGTGATGATCGGGTGTGATAAGCTCTACGTTCACATACAACGGGTGCAAGCCAGTTTTGCACACGCAGAATACTCGGGTTAAACTTGACGAGCCTAGCATATGCAGATATGGCCTCGGAACACTGAGACCGAAAGGTCGAGCGTGAATCATATAGTAGATATGATCAATATAGTGATGTTCACCATTGAAAACTACTCCATCTCACATGATGATCGGACATGGTTTAGTTGATTTGGATCACATGATCACTTAGATGATTAGAGGGATATCTAAGTGGAAGTTCTTAAGTAATATGATTAATTGAACTTTAATTTATCATGAACTTAGTCCTGATAGTATTTGCAAATTATGTTGTATATCAATAGCTCGCGTATAGCTCCCCTATTTTATTTTTTGATATGTTCCTGGAGAAAACTAAGTTGAAAGATGATAGTAGCAATGATGCGGACTGGTTCCATGATCTGAGGATTATCCTCATTGCTGCACAGAAGAATTATGTCCTTGATGCACCGCTAGGTGACAGACCTATTGCAGGAGCAGATGCAAACGTTATGAACGTTTAGCAAGCTCGATATGATGACTACTTGATAATTTAGTGCGCCATGATTTACGGCTTAGAACCGGGACTTCAAAAACGTTTTGAACGCCACGGAGCATATGAGATGTTCCAAGAGCTGAAATCGGTATTTCAGACTCATGCCCGTGTCGAGAGGTATGAGACCTCTGACAAATACTTTGCCTACAAGATGGAGGAGAATAGCTCAACCAGTGAGCATATGCTCAGAATGTCTGGGTGCTACAATCGCTTGAATCAAGTGGGAGTTAATCTTCCAGATAAAATAGTGATTGACAGAGTTCTCTAGTCACTATCACCAAGTTACTAGAACTTCATGATGAACTATAATATGCAAGGGATGAATAAGACAATTCCCGAGCTCTTCACGATGCTAAAGGCTGCGAAGGAAAAGATCAAAAAGGAGCATCAAGTGTTGATGGTTAAGAAGACCACTAGTTTCAAGAAAAAGGGCAAAGGGAAGAAGGGGAACTTCAAGAAGAATAGCAAGCAAGTTACTACTCCCGGGAAGAAGCCCAAGTCTGGACCTAAGCCTGAAACTTAGTGCTTCTACTACAAAGGGACTGGTCACTGGAAGCGGAACTGCCCCAAGTATTTGGCGGATAAGAAGGATGGCAAAGTGAACAAAGGTATATTTGATATACATGTTATTGATGTGTATTTTACTAGTGTTCATAGTAGCCCCTGGGTATTTGATACTGGTTCAGTTGCTAACATTAGTAACTCGAAACAGGAGTTGCAAAATGAACAGAGACTAGTTAATGACGAGGTGACGATCTGTGTTGGAAGTGATTCCAAGGTTGATAAGATCACCATCGCACACTCCCTCTACCTTCGGGATTAGTGTTGGACCTAAATAAATGTTATTTGGTATTTGCGTTGAGTATGAATATGATTGGATCATGTTTATTGCAATACGGTTATTCATTTAAGTCAGAGAAGAATTGATGTTCTGTTTAAATGAATAAAACCTTCTATGGTCATACACTCAATATAAATGGTTTATTGAATCTCGATCGTAGTGATACACATATTCATAATATTGATGCCAAAAGATGCAAAGTTGATAATGATAATGCAACATATTTTGTGGCACTTCCGTTTAGGTCATATTGGTGTAAAGCGCATGAAGAAACTCCATTCGGATGGACTTTTAGAATCACTTGATTATGAATCATTTGATGCTTGCGAACCATGCCTCATGGGCAAGATGACTAAGACTCCGTTCTCCGGAACAATGGGGCGAGCTAATGACTTATTGGAAATAATACATATCGATGTATGCGGTCCGATGAGTGTTGAGGCTCACGGCGGGTATCGTTATTTTCTGACCTTCACAGATGATTTGAGCAGATATGGGTATATCTACTTGATGAAACATAAGTCTGAAACATTTGAAAAGTTCAAAAGAAATTCAGAATGAAGTGGAAAATCATCGTAACAAGAAAATAAAATTTCTACGATCTGATCGTGGAGGTGAATATTTGAGTTATGAGTTTGGTCTTCATTTAAAACAATGTGGAATAGTTTCACAACTCACGCCACCTGGAACACCACAGCGTAATGGTGTGTCCGAACGTCATAACCGTACTTTATTAGATATGGTGCGATCTATGATGTCTCTTACCGATTTACCACTATTGTTTTGGGGTTATGCATTAGAGACAGCTGCATTCACGTTAAATAGGGCACCATCTAAATCCGTTGAGACGACACCATATGAACTGTGGTTTGGCAAGAAACCTAAGTTGTCGTTTCTTAAAGTTTGGGGCTGCGATGCTTATGTGAAAAAGCTTCAACCTGATAAGCTCGAACCCAAATCGAAGAAATACGTCTTCATAGGATACCCAAAGGAGACTGTTGGGTACACCTTCTATCACAGATCCAAAGGCAAGATATTCGTTGCTAAGAATGGATCCTTTCTAGAGAAGGAGTTTCTCTTGAAAGAAGTGAGTGGGAGGAAAGTAGAACTTGATGAGGTAATTGTACCTTCTCCCGAATTGGAAAGTAGTTCACCACAGAAATCAGTTCCAGTGATGCCTACACCAATTAGTGAGGAAGTTAATGATGATGATCATGAAACTTCGGATCAAGTTGCTACCGAACCTCGTAGGTCAACTAGAGTACGTTCCGCACCAGAGTGGTACGGTAATCCTGATCTGGAAATCATGTTACTAGACCATGGCGAACCTACGAACTATGAGGAAGCGATGATGAGCCCAGATTCCGCGAAATGGCTTGAGGCCATGAAATCTGAGATGGGATCCATGTATGAGAACAAAGTGTGGACTTTGGTTGACTTGCTCGATGATCGGCAAGCCATAGAGAATAAATGGATCTTCAAGGGGAAGACAGACGATGATAGTAGTATTACTATCTACAAAGCTCGACTTGTCACAAAAAGGTTTTCGACAAAGTTCAAGGTGTTGACTACGATGAGATTTTCTCACTCGTAGCGATGCTTAAGTCTGTCCGAATAATGTTAGCAATTGCCACATTTTATGAAATCTGGCAAATGGATGTCAAAAACTACATTCCTTAATGGAATTTTTAAAGAAGAAGTTGTATATGATGCAACCAGAAGGTTTTGTCAATCCTAAAGGTGCTAACAAAATGTGCAAGCTCCAGCGATCCACCTATGGACTGATGCAAGCATCTCGGAGTTGGAATATACGCTTTGATGAAGTGATCAAAGCATATGGTTTTATACAGACTTACGATGAAGCCTGTATTTACAAGAAAGTGAGTGGGAGCTCTGTAGCATTTCTGATATTATATGTGGATGACATATTGTTGATTGGAAATGATATAGAATTTCTGGATATCATAAAAGGATACTTGAATAAGAATTTTTCAATAAAAAGGACCTCGGTGAAGCTGCTTAAGTATTGAGCATCAAGATCTATAGGGATAGATCGAAACGCTTAATAGGACTTTTACAAAGCACATACCTTGACAAGATTTTGAAGGAGTTCAAAATGGATCAGTCAAAGAAGGAGTTCTTGCCTGTGTTACAAGGTGTAAAATTGAGTAAGACTCAAAACCCGACCACGGCAGAAGATAGAAAGAGAATGAAAGTCATTCTCTATGCCTCAGTCATAGGTTCTATAAAGTATGCCATGCTATGTACCAAACCAGTTGTGTGCCTTGCTATGAGTTTAGCAAGGAGGTACGATAGTGATCCAGGAATGGATCACTGGATAGCGGTCAAAGTTATCCTTAGTTACCTAAGAGGACTAAGGAAATATTTCTCGGTTATGGAGGTGATAAAAGAGTTCGTCGTAAAAGGTTACGTCGATGCAAGCTTTTACACTGATCCAGATGACTCAGAGTCTCAATCTGAATACATATTGAAAGTGGGAGCAATTAGTTAGAGTAGCTCCATGCAGAGCATTACAGACATAGAAATTTGCAAAATACATACGGATCTGTATGTGGCAGACCCGTTGACTAAACTTCTCTCACAAGCAAAACATGATCACACCTTAGTACTCTTTGGGTGTTAATCACATGGCGATGTGAACTAGATTACTGACTCTAGTAAACCCTTTGGGTGTTCGTCACATGGCGATGTGAACTATGGGTGTTAATCACATGGTGATGTGAACTATTCATGTTAAATCACATGGCGATGTGAAACTAGATTATTGACTCTAGTGCAAGTGGGAGACTGAAGGAAATATGCCCTAGAGGCAATAATAAAATTGTTATTTATATTTCCTTATATCATGATAAATGTTTATTATTCATGCTAGAACTGTATTAACCGGAAACTTAATACATGTGTGAATACATAGACAAAACAAAGTGTCCCTAGTATGCCTCTACTAGACTAGCTCGTTAATCAAAGATGGTTAAGTTTCCTGACCATAGACATGTGTTGTCATTTGATGAACGGGATCACATCATTAGGAGAATTATGTGATGGACAAGACCCATCCGTTAGCTTAGCATAATGATCGTTAAGTTTATTGCTATAGCTTTCTTCATGACTTATACATGTTCCTATGACTATGAGATTATGCAACTCCCGAATATCGGAGGAACACTTAGTGTGCTATCAAACGTCACAACGTAACTGGGTGATTATAAAGATGCTCTAAAGGTGTCTCCGATGGTGTTTGTTGAGTTGGCATAGATCAAGATTAGGATTTGTCACTCCGATTGTCGGAGAGGTATCTCTGGGCCCTCTCGGTAATGCACATCACTATAAGCCTTGCAAGCAATGTGACTAATGAGTTAGTTACGGGATGATGCATTACGGAACGAGTAAAGAGACTTGCCGGTAATGAGATTGAACTAGGTATTGAGATACCGACGATCGAATCTCGGGCAAGTAACATACCGATGACAAAGGGAACAACGTATGTTGCTATGCGGTTTGACCGATAAAGATCTTTGTAGAATATGTGGGAGCCAATTTGAGCATCCAGGTTCCACTATTGGTTATTGACAGGAGATGAGTCTCGGTCATGTCTACATAGTTCTCGAACCCGTAGGATCCGCACGCTTAACGTTCGATGACGATTGGTATTATGAGTTTATGTGTTTTGATGTACCGAAGGTAGTTCAGAGTCCCGGATGTGATCACGGACATGACGAGGAGTCTCGAAATGGTCGAGACATAAAGATCGATATATTGGAAGGCTATGTTTGGACACCGGAATGGTTCCGGATGAGTTCAGGCATTTTCCGGAGTACCGGGAGGTTACCGGAACCCCCCGGGGAGTCAATGGGCCTTATTGGGCCTTAGTGGAAGAGAGGAGGAGGCGGCCAGGTGGAGGGCGCCCCCCCCCCCCCAAGCCCAATCCGAATTGGGGTGGGGGCCGGCCCCCCCTTTCCATCTCCCTCTCTCCCTCTTCCTTCTTCTCCTACTCCAACTAGGGAAGGGGGGAAACCTACTCCTACTGGGAGTAGAACTCCCCCCCTTGGGCGCGCCATAGAGAGGGCCGGCCCTCCCCTCCTCCACTCCTTTATATACGGGGGAGGGGGGCACCCCATAGACACACAAGTTGACAACTGTCTTAGCCGTGTGCGGTGTCCTCCTCCACAGATTTCCACCTCGGTCATATCGTTGTAGTGCTTAGGCGAAGCCCTGCGTCGGTAACTTCATCATCACCGTCATCACGCCGTCGTGCTGACGAAACTCTCCCTCGGCCTCAGCTGGATCAAGAGTACGAGGGACGTCACCGAGCTGAACGTGTGCAGATCGCGGAGGTGCCGTGCGTTCGGTACTTGATCGGTTGGATCGCGAAGACGTTCGACTACATCAACCGCGTTACTTAACGCTTCCGCTTTCGGTCTACGAGGGTACGTGGACACACTCTCCCGCTCGTTGCTATGCATCACATAGATAGATCTTGCGTGTTCGTAGGAAATTTTTTGAAATTACTGCGTTCCCCAACAAGTCTATCCTGACAAAAGTGGTCTTCGCCTGCAAAGCCGTCGTCCATGACGCACCGGTGGGCTCGGTGATGACCTCCGCCCTGGCATGCCCGTTGTCTTGGTCTTCTTGCACCGAATAGGCAACCTTTGGGGATTGCTTTGGGAACCGGTGGCTGGCCTTGCTCCCTTAGCACAAAAGAGAAAAGCCTCCACATCCGCGCCTGTTGGCATGGCCTCTGGCGCCATTAGTCGTCGCGCGCGTCACCCACGTGAAGACTCAGGGCCGCGCGACCGGGCGGCAGCTCTTGACTCGTTCGTCTCCGCGAGGGGCCTCGGGAGGCAGCCTCGGGGGACCGCCTCGCGAGGCTCCTGGCGGCGCCTCCAACTTCCTGGGGCGCTTGCTGACGCGGGCCTCGCGAAGAGCCTTGCTCGAGAAGCTGGGTGGTGGGTCACCCGCAGGGCTCAAGATATGCGTCGCGTACTGGGCCGCAGGCAGACGGGCCGGGCACCCCCAGTCCCACGGGCCCGACAATGCCTTCACAGCTTATGTGTTTTGTTCTCTAGTTCAGCCCACCTCCGCTGTCCAAATTTGATGTGTTCTCAAGCGACATGGTTGGATGGCCGACTCCCATCCGTACGTGGTCCGTAGAGCAATAGCGTCTTTGTTTAGGGGATAGCGTTGGAGCTGCCCTAATTACTGTATTTTTGTCACAAGATTCATTTACTCTCCAAAATTCGGTTATTTGGGGGAGCTTGCAAAATGGAAAACCCGTGCGGGTTTGCGCTGGGCCGAGAGGTGTTGTCGGCGGGTGGAGCTCCGTCGAGCCGTCGACCAGTCCTCCTGACCTGGTATTGGATGCCCGGATGATGCCGACGATGACGATAAGCCACAGGCTCCCGTCGCACACACACACCCAAAATAAAACCTCGAATTTATAAATCTGAACCAATCAACCGAGAGGCCAATTGGCAGAGCTCCAAGCTGACGACGACGGCCAAGATGCCATGGCCCCAAGAAGCATTGGGAAACATGGCCCTAGCCAAATCCGGCAAGCAGATAATCATGCAGAACTAACCCAAGGCTGACACTTGACAGCCCACCCCGACACCTGTAAGCTGTGAACCGCACTACCACCACTAGTCTATTACGTACCCTCTTGCTTAATGGATCGATCGAGGCAACGACGGCAGATCCAAAGGAGCAAATAATGGGGCAGGGTTTCGAGGAGCCAATGAGCCGCGAGCAGGGCCGCGCCATGGCCCTTGAGGCCTTGAGGAGCTGGGTATCTCTTCTCCTACCTCTTGCGACCCCGCAGGCACCAACCGAGAAAGGCTATATACGTACATATCCGGATGAGATCCTTCCCTTCTCTAATCCATTCCACGTTGGACACCCGCAGGTCCACATCTGAACTCGCATAAACATTGTCGCCGATCGGGCTTCCCGAATCTTTTCATATTTTTTACCTTTCGAAACTGCTTCGCACACTACAAAGTGTGAACGATCTGTGGACGACCCACAATCCAGCGACCATCGTAGGGGAAGAGGACGAGATTCCAAGGCTGGATTTAATTGTCGTGTATCAATCGTCCGAATTTGGTTGCCCGCGTAGCACTGTTCTTTACCTTTTTTGGCCTGTGGAGATATTCAACCATTTGGTATGAGCGCGTTCATACTTAACAAATGCAGCTGCCCTAACATGTGTGCGCGCGCGCGTGTGTGCGTGTGCGTGTGCGTGTGTGTGCGCGCGCTCATCCAAGAAAATTGGGATGGCGTTTAATTTGAGAGTTTTTTTCATCCAAAGATTAGTAGTCTCACACTCTGGCTAGCTATGCTTTGTTGGATGTGACCAGGACAAACAACCTAGGCCTTGGTTTCTCATTCTGCTGTCTCGTCAGGGAGATTCCAAGGATGGAAAGCTGGGGCTGACCGGTGCTCATCAAACACCTGCAATCCTTCTTGGACGGCTGAGTGGCCGGCCCCAGTAGTGGATTCCCCGATGGTAGTTTCTCTTTATCATACGGTTTAGCGATATCTTTGTCTTTGTCAATGTAGAGGTCTCTTTTATTTAAAACAAGGTTGATTGCCTCTAATCTTCGTACGGAAAAGAGGCATTGTTATTATATACTCGAGGGATAGCTTTTTGTGCCTGCAGTATAGAGGATAATCATTTCTTTGTGGAAGGGCCAAAGGCCATATATTAGATAAAATCAGCCCTTACAAGAACTTAACTACAGGAATAAGAAATTACATGTAAATCCTTGAAGAAATCAGCATCATCTTCCTTCTGCATCCACTGGCAGCGCGTCGTGAGCAACACTCGTTGTTGCTTGTGGGCCTCCGTCTCAATGGAGCAATCTTGCCGAAAAGCAGAGGCTTGAAGAAGTAGCGACCGGGAAGTCGTCGATGTAGACAAGACGCCGACAACCACTATCTGGACAGATCACCAATCCCGTAGAAGGTGGCACTGGAGGGCCAAAAGATAATTCCAACACTTCCCAGACAGAGGAGACGGACACAAGCCTCGCAAGTTCCCCGACGGAGCCCCATCTGGTTGAGCTTCATTGGATGGACAAGGAACTGATGAAAAAACACGCAACAACATCATCCCCTCCATAGGGCATCATCTATCGCCTAGACCTAGCAAAGACAAAAACGAAGCCCAAGATCTGGCCCTGACTGAAGATCCACACACGCCTTTGCCAATGCCAAACGGCATCGCCGGAACAAGGACATGATGGGGAAAATTGATTCCTCATCACCGATAGATCCATCGCCACCGATAGCCAAACACTTAAACTTAACCCTAACTAAAAACTAGAGCAACCAAAGACTACAGAGACAACCCAGACCAGGATTCCCCCAACTTGGTTGGTGCGGGGGAACACCTGGAGGCAAGGGGAACGGCACGGTGGCGGCGGTGGCCTAAGGAGGAGCCCTAGTCACCTTTGTTCATGCCTGAGGAGTACATGTTCATTTTTTGGTAGAACAAGTACTCATCTATTTAATATAGAAGACAGTCATATTAGTGAGAATTATAATGATTGCATCATCATCTTATATGGGTCCAAGCATTCTATTTTTTGCAAGGAAAAAACAATTGAGAACAATTATGGATGTAGGCAATGTTATGACACAATATGCACAAAATTATTGAATAACCATTTGTGTCTTGTATAAAACAACAAATATAATAGCGTATTATTGTGGTACTATATATTTTATCTACTGCATTTTCTGTGTAAAGCATATATGGTTTTTATGTGTTGTCATTAAATTGCATGAACTACATCCATATGAATACACACTTCTCTAGAAAACTTATAAGTTTCTTAACAAACAAGAAACAAAGTTTAGTAATCAACAATGAAGTGAAGTGCACGGTTGATCGGTCTTGAATGCAAGCCATGTTCTGAGGAAAAAATAAAGTGTAACGTGGGATCCCAGGCTCCATGGCACCTGGAATTTTCAAAACCTTAATAAACCTTAATGTGTGTTGGGGGGGGGGGGGGGGGGGGTGCGTGCGTGCATGTGAAGAATGTTCATATACATTCAACGAATATATATTTATAAGTTGGGGGCCAAGCCAAAAAGAAATAAATATGTCGACACTAAATAAATTTACTATTTTTCCTATGATGGATTCATATATTTGTCTTTGTGCATAGATTAATGTGTTTTTGAAAAGGAAAAATATTGTATTTAAAAAAACTTTGCATAGATATAGAACACATATGTATGTCTATGTTAAATAATTATTTATTTACTGTTTTTAATGCATTTTGTATTTTTCTAAAATATATTGTGGAGCCCCAAATTGCACTCTACTGTGACAATTTTAGATATGCACTAAGTTTGTACAATTATGCTAGCAAAGGGTTACACTCTACTATGAAAAATATATATTTGGATCAATTAGAATCAAGCATCACTTAACTATGTGATAACCATACCAGACTTTTCAGCTCCATCTTAACAGTTGAGATATGAGCTTCACCGTTAAAATTCCTCCATCCATGGCTGCATTTCACCTCCTCGAACTAGATTCCTTTCATCTCTATATCCTTGGTTATGGTCCAAGATATGTTTTGGAGATTGCTTTGATTTGGTTTGGAAAGTGGACAGTCCATATGTTTTATTGTGAGCATGCAAAACTCCGCATATATCCATGTTATTTCGTGACAACATGTAAAACTCCATGTATGTCCATTTTAAAACAATAAAATTCTGAAAAATATATGTATTTACAAACATGGATATTACACATACAATCCTGAATGAGTATATATTTTAAGTTGTGGCTATGCAAAAAACAAAATTATGTGGACCACAAATATATTTACTCTTTACTGCTCCCTCCGTCCCATAATATACAACCAATATATTAGTATATTGGTTGTAATAACATCTTATATTATAGGACGGAGAGAGTATTATGGATCTAGGAAATTGCTTTTGTGTAGGTTACAAATTATTATTATTTTAATAAAAAATTACAGAGGCGTAAGCGTCTATATGTGTGTTGAAAGGCAAAAATGTCATATATTTTTATTATTTTAAGCATTTTTATTTTAGTTTTTTAATATTGGAGCCCCATGGAGCCTAGTAGCCAAATTGCACTCTACTACGCCAAACTTTTATGTACTTCCTCCGTTTACGAATAAGTGTATGTTTAGCATTTAAAATTTATCCACAAAATAGTGTACTTCTATCTTCCCAATGCACTTTAAAATATGAAAAAAAATGCTTCTCTCTCATCACAAGATAATCAAGACAAATAATATTCAACACATGGTCTCCTCACTTTTTACATGCACTTAGATCATTGGGTGTGGGATAATTAAAGAGGAGAGAGTTGGTGGCTTGCACCTTTTCAATGTATTTTTTTACTCACTTCATAATATATCCTAAAATTTCTATATGTACACTTATTCATGGACAGACGGAGTATGCACTATGTTTGTACAACAAAGGACAGCAAGATTTACACTTTACTACGAAAAGATATTTTGGACCAACCAGAATCAAGCATCACTTAAATAGGTGGTGTCCATATAGTATATTTCTTAAAGGCTACTAAACCAAATGAGAAACAAAAAAGGTGTCTTCTTTGACGATGATCAAAACAAAGGAGACAAAAACATGAGTCAGTCGACCTTACCAAATGAGTAAAAACAAGACACATTTAGTTTTGGCTATTATGCATCTGTCTACATAATTTACCATATTATTTCGGTGTGTGATTCTGTCCTTTTCATCACGTCTCTCATAATTTACATATATGATTTAGATGCGTACACGGATACATTGTGGAGCCCCAAGTTGCATTCTACTATAACAACTTTTGGATATACATTAAGTATGTACAATTATGCTAGCAGGGGTTACACTCAACTATGAAAAATGTGTATACTTGGACCAATTAGAATCAAGCATCACTTAAATACGCGGTAACCATGCCAGACTTTATAGCTCCATCTCAATGACTGAGTTGTGAGCTTCACCGTTGAAATTCCTCCATTCATGTCTGAATTTCACCTCCTTGAACTAGATTACTCTCATTTCTATCTCCTTCATTAACACACTATGCCCCAAGGAGATATATTTTAGAGATAGCTTTGATTTGGTTTACAAAGTACATAGTTGATATATGCTTATTGTAAGCATGCAAAACTCTATATGTGTCCATGTTATTTCATGACAACGCATAAAACTCCACGTATGTTCATTTTGGAACCTTAAATTCTGAAAAATAATGCACATACAAACATGAATAATGCACATACAATCTTGAATGAGTATATATTTTAAGTTGTGGGCTATGCAAAAAAAACTATGTGGGCCACAAATAGATTACTATTTACTATTATGGATCCATAAAATTGTTTCTTGTGTAGGTTACAAATTAATGTATTTTTTAATAAAAACTTACAGAGGCGTAAACGTCTATATGCATGTGTTGAAAGGGGGAAATATCACATATTATATATATACACCTTTTTAAGCCTTTTGATTTAAACTTTTTAATATTGGACCCCATGGAGCCTAGGAGCCAAATTGCACTCTACTATGCCAAACTTTTAGATATGCGCTATGTTTGTACAACAAATGACAGCAAGATTTACACTCTACTACGATAAAGATATTTTGGACCATCTAGAATCAAGCATCACTCAAGTATGTGGTGTCCATCTAGTATGTTTCTTAAAGGCTACTAAACCAAATGAGAATCAAAAAAAGATGTCTTCTTCGACGATGATCGGAACAAAGGAGACCAAAACATGAGTCGGTCGATATTGCCACATCAGTAAAAGCAAGACACGGCTAGCTTGGCTATTGCAAATTTCCCATATTAATTATTTCGGCGCGTAATAATTCTGTCCTTTTCATCGCGTCTCTCGTAATTTACATTTATGATTCAGATGCGTACACGGATGCACCTCACATCCAAGAAAAGGTTCCTGGCCCTGGCTGTCCACTCTGCCCTTGTTGGGATTTCAAAAGACAGAGCAACAACACAGAGAAGGGTTCAACGTACATTGAGAACCGGGGATGGATGAGCCAGACGCTGATGTGGTGACCATGACTCCATGATGGCCAAAGCTAAGCTAGGAGAAAGGAGATGGAATATTGTGGAGAGGGCGAAACCTCCAAAGTGGCCAATTGTCCCCTACTCCCTTGTCTGACATGCCAGACCGCAATATATATCTCCCCCTCTTTGCATCTTTATATTCCTGTCAGGGTTGCCCCCATTAGGAACCCCCCACCCGGAGCAGCTAGCTCATCATATTCCATTTGGGATGAGAAAAAGGAGCCACCTTCGCACCCACTCTTGCTTCCCAATTCTCCTCCAGATTCCAGTCCTTCCCCCCAGATACACCGTGAACTTGGACACATATATTCATACATAGAGAAAGGGAAAGATAGATAGTTTTTAGTAGCTTGCAGCAGGAAGTTTCCAGGTGTGAATATGTGCTCAAGTTGCAATTAGCTGATCATACGCGCGCGTACGGGTAAGGAAACTATTCCCTTCTTCCAACTTGCATTAATTGCCGTGCTTCGCTTGCTTCCTTTCTCCGGCTGGATCGTCGCGGCGGCGGCCGCGGCGGCGGCCGGGACGTTGGCGATTCCGAAGATTTTGGGTGTGCCCGTCGGCGAATTATTCGCCTCGTGTTGCGTGCCAGGCCTCCGGGGAATCTGGGCCGGTTGGTGCTCTGCGGTGCATCGATTCCGGTCGAACCTAGCTTGCACTTGCGGTAGCTAGCGCCCTATTTAATCCTTCTTCCCCCCTCCAAATCTCGTCCTCGCGAAGCAGGTCTTGATGTTCTCAGGTCGATATCGCGTAATGTTCGATGCATGATGCATGCATGTATTGTCTGTGCAATCCTGAGCTGTTAAGCTCCCGGCGGAATTAAGCCATGGATTAATGGTGCTGTTTTTGGTGTCGATTGTTTGTTCAGTTAACACTCCAACTTCGAAGAATCACGCCAAGAAGATTGGGCTGCACGACCGCTACTGCAACGGGATGATGCCGCTGTGCGACCCGAGCTCCGAGGCGAGGCAGCTTTCCGCGTCCTCCACCGGACTCTCGGCGTTGCAGCAGGAACTGTTCATGAGCGCCGGGTTTCAGCAGCAGCACCACCACCACGGCGGGGCCGGCGCCGGGTGGGCGCGCGAGGAGTACTACGCGGCGCCGCAGAGGTCGGCGTTCGCGCAGAGCTGCGTCGGCTCCAGCACGGCGGCGTTCGCGCAGAGCTGCGTCGGCTCCAGCACGGCGGCGTTCTACGCGGCCGAGCACCTGCTCGGCATCGCGCAGTTCGACGGCGCTCCCCTCGGGATGCTCCCGCCTGCGCCGACGATGGTGCCAGCGGTGGCGGCCAGGACGCGGCCGGAGAGCGGCGACATGTACAGGTCGCACGAGCTCGACCCGGTGATGCTCCGCGCGGACCAGTCGCCGTCAGTGAGGACGTACTATGTGCGGCCGCAGCAGCGGCGGGACCCGGTGGAGCTCGAGCTGCCACTGCCGCCAGCGCAGCATCAAGAAAGCGCGAACCATAGCCTGTTCGGCAACGCCCCCACCATCAAACCGCACTCGTTCTCACCCCAAGTAAGTGAGCTACAGTACACGCAGGCAGCCATGGATGGATAGATCCTTCGGTCCCTACAAGTTCTCTTGACGGTGATTGACGTTCCATCCGAAATCTGTGAAGGTCCCGTCGATGGAGGCGCCCAGCAGCAGCAGCAGCCTGCTGAGCCAGATGGAGAGCCACATGTCCGCCAGGAGCAGCGTCGGCGCGCCGGCGACCCCCACCGGCAGCGGCAGCGTGTCAGCACCTCCGGCGCCGAGCAAGACGCGGATCCGGTGGACGCCGGAGCTGCACGAGCGGTTCGTGGACTGCGTGAGCAAGCTCGGCGGCGCGGACAGTGCGTACTACTACTTTACTATTCTCGATCCCAGGAAACCACTCCTCCTTGCCGTTGCCGTCCATCGTCGTGCCGACGCGTGGAGCCGGCCATGAATTTCTGACGGGGTCTAACCAACAGTCGATAAACTTGCAGGGGCGACCCCGAAGGGGATCCTGAAGCTGATGAACTCGGACGGCCTCACCATCTACCACATCAAGAGCCATCTCCAGGTAGATTCTCAGCAACATATTTTGTTACTGCTGTTCAGGTTTATCTCGATCCAAGTTAACCAATTCTCTTCTCCGTCGACGACAGAAATACCGGATGGCGAAGTACATGCCAGCACCATCCTCATCGTCGTCATCCGAAGGTACTAGTACTAAACTTGATCCACCGATCACGTCGCCGTTCGTTGGTTTGCTACCATCAATCTCCATGCATGCATCCTATCCTACCGGGCAGTGACACATGTACGCTGCTCACTCACATCCATCCATGCTGTCCGTTGTCGAATCGCAGGGAAGCAGCACGAGAAGAGGGCCGCCGGAAGCGACACCCAGCATGATCTGGACCCGAAAACGTATCTTTCTTTCTTTCTACTAGTCGCTAGCTTTTCCCCCATGTGCATGCTCCTGATGTGTCATGCATAACACATACACACACTAGCACGTTCATACAGTATATTACTAGGACTGCTGATGACGATGGTGCCGATTCTTCGTGCAGTGGGATGCACATCACGGAAGCACTCCGCGTCCAGCTCGACGTGCAGCGCCGCCTCCACGAGCAGCTCGAGGTGCTTGCCAAGTCGCCATTACATATGCCAAACAGAAAATTAAGCTCTGATGTATGTATGCCAGTGAAAAGTTTACATGATTTGTCTAACTTGGTTGCCCCTTTTGGTGTTGCGTCGGCAGATACAGCGGAGGCTGCAGGTGAGGATCGAGGAGCAGGGCAAGAGGCTGCAGAAGATGTTCGAGGACCAGCTCAAGGCCAGCCGCAACACCGCGCCGGCAGCGGGGTCGCCCAACCCAGATGTCGTCCTGTTCCCGGCGGCAGCGGCGACCGAGCAAGAGGAGGACACCGTGTTCGTCGACGTCATCGACGACGACGACGAGGAGGTGCAGATCATCTCCGTCGCCAGCGGCAGCTACCACGACGAGTTAGCCTTGTAAATGCTCTGTGGTGATCTAGGCTTTTTGATTTGGGCAAATGTTGTTGTTGTAGTTTACTCTTCTCCTTTTGTTTTACGGTGGTGTTGTCGTATTCTATAAGGATGGCTGTGTGCATTGATCGATGCAGAGGTCAGGGTCTTGCTCATTTTCGAGACTGAGAAAAAAAACATCCTAGCTGAGAAGCTACAAAAGTGTCCCTTGTCTATTTTTCACGAGTTAGTACACTTCCCATGTGTTTCTGAACGATTCTCGGTCGTTGTTTCGTCAGAGTTTCGGAACTTTGGTTTGCTCAAATTGGAACGCACGACCTGTTTTGTAGAGGCTTTGGTTCAGTCAGCTCGTCTCAGCTCAGTTAACAAACAGCACCTCAACTCCTCAAGTGCAAGTGACAGTACTGTACAGGGGAAATGCAAAGCAGATGGACCAGCCACGCCAACTTGTAAAAGTGGATTGTCTACTTGACGACTCCGATTCAGTTCTTCTGTTTCTGATGTGGTTGGTAGCTAAGGAGTCAATGGCAGGACCAAGGGCAACAAACCTACTCCCTTCGTTTCATAACATAAGAACGTTTTTTATACTAATATAGTGTCAAAAACGCTTCTATATTATAGAACGAAGGGAGTATTAGAGTATGATGAAGTAGCTCAAGTTGGGGATTATCATTTATCTCTCCTTTACAAACAAAACTACAAAAGAAGAGGTTCACTTTGACTTCGCTACTTTCCTGCCTAATCAAATCGAAGTAAACTGATATCTTTGCTTTCCCATCATAATATTTTTCATCTGATGTACTTCTTCCTGTCATCTTTACTCCGCCAATAAGATATGTCTAAGTCAAATTTCATAAAATTTGATCATATTTATATAAAAAAATATAAACATCTACAATCATAAAGTTTGCCAAGTTGCCATAAACATATGCGATTTGTCTAGCTTTTTTTTAAAGAAGAGGTTAAAACCGCCGCATCTGCATCAATTCGATGCATACAACCATCTTTATTAATTATTCAACAAAGGTCTGACAAGAACATACATCAAGACATCCGAAGTCATCATCACACCTACAAACTTGATAATGTGGAGTGAAAGATTCGATGCATACAACCATATTTATTAATTATTCAAAAAGTCAGACAAGAACATACATCAAGACACCCGAAGCCATCACTCACACCTACAAACTCAATAATGTGGAGTGCTCTCACTCCACATATCTAAAACCAGTGTCGTAGTTGATCCATCCGCATAACGTATCGGAACCTACAGCCGATACAACAAATCTAAAGCGCACACCACATACACACGTTTTATAAGCCGCCGTCATCATCAAACCGTTGACCCATCTTCAGAAAAGAGATCTGCATCATCCTTACCATCCCGGTCATCCGTCGACGCCACCACGACGCCCAACGGCACCACTCCCTGCGCGCAAACTGCTTAGCAAGTCGCGGTCGCCGCCGGTACACCGCAGCACCATGCCACCAAGTACCACCAGCCGACGCAGCTTGAAGTCTCTGGAAGACCTGTCGTTTGTAGCACCTGCCGAACAGGCAGGCATGACTTGTCATATCCACCGAAGCACCGTGCAAGACGAAGCCGCTCCACTTCCTGCCTCTGTCTTCAAGCGTTGTTCTACAAACGATGCTCCCAAGAGAGAAGCGACACCGCAGTGCCGCCATCGTCCGATCTGTAAGGCCAAATCCTAGGGTTTTCTCCGGAGCAGCACGAGTGGGTCGACGGTAGTTACACGATGATGCCTTCATCAAGGTAACGGCGCAGAATGCCGCCATCGCCGCCGTCAGCTCGGTTTTCACCAGCAATTATGTCTCCCCAACTCACAGCCGGGACTAGATGACAGATCACGAGATCCGACCACCCAGCCTTCAGGCCGGCCACCTCCGACGGAGGAGATGACCACCACCGTCAAGCCTAGGGCCGCCGTCCCAGGCATCCGCGTGATGACAGTGGAGAACCGATCTAGGATGGGAAACCCCAGATCCGCCACCGCCAGCCGCCATGACCGGCCCCACGCTGCCCCCCGCAGGCGTGGTGGCTCAGCCGCCGCCCAATCGTGCCCACTCTGCCTCCACACCGGGCGCCCAGGGTTGTCGTCGCGTCTCGGCTAGAGACCCCCTCGCGGAGAGAGGACGAGAGCCCGTCATCCGGCTACCTCCTTCGGCAGCGTCGGGGAAGCAGGGAAGGAGGGAGTGTCGGAGGGCGGCGGCTCGGGTTCGCCCGAGCCGCCTCCCTGGAGGCGATTTGTCTAGCTTGGTTGCCCCTTTTGGTGTTGCGTCGGCAGATACAGCGGAAGCTGCAGGTGGGGATCGAGGAGCAGGGCAAGAGGCTGCAGAAGATGTTCGAGGACCAGCTCAAGACCAGCGGACCCGGACGTCGTCCTTTTCCCGGTGGTGGCACCGACCGAGCATCAGGAGGAGGACACTGTGTTCGTTGACGTTATCGACGAAGACGGCGAAGACGTGCAGATCATCTCCGTCCCCAGCGGCAGCTATGACGACGAGTTAGCCTTGTGAAAATTACAGATGCTCTGCTCTGTGGTAATCTAGGCTTTTTTATTTGATCCGACAAATGTTGATGTCGTAGTTCACGATGTACATTAACGATGGTTGGCCGCGTGCATCAATCCATGCAGAGGCCAGGCTTCTTCCTCTTTTTTTTAGATGGAGGGAAAAGAAAAATACCATCATGCTAATTTCTTGAAATAGGCTTTTGTCCCACTTTATAAATAAAGCAACAGTTCATACAACTCATATCTGAATATCACCAGACAAACGACGGCCGGGGCCATAGCACATTCAAGCTCAAGAAAACATAAGAGAAATAAGAAGAAGAAAAACCACCTAGTGACGGGCGCCAGTTGACACTACGATGACGATAATCGGCGCGCCGAGGCCAGGAGCACATCCATCATGAGACCGAGCCGATCACGATCACGCTGCCTCAAGAGCGGGTGCCGGTGCTACAAAAAAGCAAGAAATTCGAAGGAGTCAGATGCGTTCCTCGGAAAGACCTTCTCAATCACTATCTTATTACGAGTCGTCCAAAGAGTCTATGACATCGCGACTGTTGTAAAGCTCTATGTTGGAGAAATTCGGCAAGATTTAGGGCCTCCCAGTCGGGCCCCAACGCCTCGCGGACGTATTTCCATAACACCCCCGCCACCGTACAGGAGAAAAGGATATGGGTCCCAGTCTCCGGTACTGCATAGAGGGGGCATAGGCCATCACCAGGTCCGTGCCGCTTAAGTACCTCTGTCCCCGAGGGGAGGCGATCCCATAGTACCTGCCAAACAAAGGTCTTAATCTTTAGGGGTACGCGGGCTTTCCACAGTGGAGAGAGCCAAGGAGTGGTAGGTGGCGGGCAAAGGGCATGGTATGCCGTGCTCACCGAGTATTCCGCCGTCGGCGCGAGCCGCCAAGATACCGTGTCCAAATAGTCCGGAAGCACGAGCGGTAGGACGGCCCGTAGTCTAGTCCAATCATCACTCTCTGCTTGTCCAAAGGTACGGCAGAACCGGATGTTTCGCTGTCCAGCTTGGAAGGCTGTGGAAACTACTACAGACGGGTCCACATAAATCGAGAACAAGCTCGGGAAGCAAATGCGTAATGGCTCAGTACCCAACTAGGGGTCCAGCCAAAATTGGATCTCGTCCCCATTCCCTAAGGAGAAGGAAATCCCTAGGCGGATGTCCTCTTTGATCCTTTGGATGGACCGCCAAAATTGTGAGCCTCCCGGCCGGTTACATGCCAGGAGAGGCTCACCCCTAAGGTATTTTGCATGAATGAGCTGTAGCCATAGCCCTCCCTCGCCGCGTAAGATCCGCCAGACCCATCTCAGCATGAGCGCGACGTTCATGCGACGGGATGCAGTAATGCCCAGGCCACCACAATCCTTAGGCATACATATATCTGCCCACTTTACCATGTGATACTTTTGGCGGTCGTTGACCGCCTGCGAAAAGAACCTAGCGAGGTCCTTATCGAAAGCACTATGAACGCCCTCGGGTAGGATATACAATCCCATCATCTACATGGGGAGGCTCGCTAGGTTAGAACTGATAAGATCGATTTGCTGAGGTAAACCATCATCGCCAGGCTCGGCCCGCGATGCCACTCATCCCACCAATGGGTGGAATGCACTCGTTAGAATCTTCGAGTTGTTTTCAGCAGAATTGTTATGGTGTTATTTTTGTAGAAGCACCCCTCGCTATGTATTTAATTAAACGGAAGCCCTTCAATAACAATGTGGGTCCCACTTATCAGCACAAGTGGTGGGAGAAATGAGAATAAAAAAGGGACGTGTGGGGCTTCGAACTCCAGACCTCGTATAGAACGAGAGCACTAGCCAACCACTGCACTAACTACTTGTTCGTCATATATATAGATACAGTTTATTTTATATTCTATGTAGTTCTTTTTCATATTCTTTTTTTCCTGGATTTCTAAAAAAATCTTAGCTTTGTTCGCCAAAAAAATTCAAATGGAAGAAAACCCATCGACATATATAGGGCCACTGCGAGGCGTCATCTGGATGACGGGAGCCAATTGTAAACCGCCTCTCCCGCCGTTGGATTAAACGTTGTGCAGCCGTCTGATTTTACAAAAAGGACCATGAGCGCAACCTAGTGGAATTTGATCCGTCGTCTCTGCAACGCAACACCAATCCATCGCTCGTCGCCCTCCCGTCTCGTGTTGTATCTGTAAGTGCATCTAATGCCCCTTAGTGATTTTGGTGTATTGAAGACTTATAGATTAAGGGACTAATGCGTTTGTGAGTGTACACGGGTTCTATAAGTCTATGAGGAGTTTGATATTTATGATGAAAGTCGACCACTAAAATTGAATGTCTTCAACTGAAGACTTTGATTTTCTTGAAGACTTTGAAAGTGAAGAAATTGGTGTGACCTTGAAGACTTGATATTCATGCGAGGATTATGAAGCGTGAAGGCTTTTGTTTTCGTAATTTCATTTTCTTCTTCTTGAGTCATAGGAAACACCGTACTGTTAAAGGGGGTCGTTGTAAAACTAAGGAAAAGTTTCCAAGTGATGCTCATCTCAAAATCCTACACCTATCCAATCCTTTCGAGTGAAGCCATTGGAAATCTCATACAGTTCAGTCAATTTCTTCAGTGACAGAGACGAAATTCTTCTGTTCTCTGAGTAATTTGTTCTGACTGAGGAGTGATAGCCCTGAGGAATTTGATACTCAAATTTCCGATCGTTGTTGTGCTACGCGCCAGCTGTCCAAATATCCTACCCACCTAATGGTCATATCATTGAAGGGCATTTATGTATTATCATGTCGGGCTGCTCCCTAGGCTATAAATAGCCGCCCCCTACAACCACTAGCCGGTTGGCTGCTCCGAGAGATGGATTGACACTTGTCATTTAGAGCATCCCATCCTCCGAGGACTTTGAGCGAAAATCATCAAGTGAGAAAAAACCCAAAAACCCAAACACCTACAAACCCAAAGTGATTGAGCATCACTGAAGAAATTGTTCCTGTGTGGAACCGACGCTTGTTACCTTTGAGGACTGTGCATCCTCCAGACGGTTAGGCGTCATGGTCTAGAGCATCCAAGAGGAAATTGTGGATCGCCGAGTGACCGAGTTTGTGAAGGTTTGGAAGTCACCTGAAGACTTACCACGAGTAATTGGGCGAGGTCTGTGTGACCTTAGCTCAAGGAGAATACGGTGAGTACTGTGTGTCCGGGACTGTGTGTTCTTAGGTTTAAATACCTAGCCGCTCCAACCAGACGTACAACTGTCACAGCAGTTGGAACTGGTCTACCAAATCATTGTCTTCACCGAGCTACTGGTTCTATTTCCTCAACTCTTTCATTTCCTCATTCATGTGTTAATGTACTTGATCGTTACTGTGTGAAGACTTTGACTGAAGACTTTCTCAATTTCCTCAATCCTATTTCTTCAGTCACATAGTCTTCAGCCTGCTTATCCTGTGTTTCACGCTACCTGTACTCTGTGCCTATTTCATTTCATCATGATGACTGTTCTTATGCCATGTCATGTTTGCATCTGAGTACTTTTTCCGCTACTAAGTAGTTCGTTACTTAGGAATTCCTCAGTGACGAATTTGTAAAAATCGCCTATTCACCCCCCCTTTAGTCGATATAACGCACTTTCAATTGGTATCAGAGCAAGGTACTCCCTTGTTCTGTGTGATTTTGGTTTAACCACCTGGAGTTTTAGTTATGTCGACTGCAGGCATGATCAAGGTCTCGGCTGGGTGTTCTACCTTTGATGGGACGGACTACCCCTACTGGAAGAATAAGATGCGCATGCATCTTGAGGCAATTGACAATGATCTCTGGTACGTTGTGGAAAATGGCGTTCCCGCTGTCACTCCTTCCGTGAATGCTGCTGATGTGAAGAGATTCAAGCAACTCGACTCTCAAGCGAAGAATATCATATGTGGCCATCTGAGGAAAGGACAGTACGGCAGAGTGAGTGCTTTGGAGTCCGCAAAGCTTATCAGGGACAGGTTGTCCAAGTTCAACGAAGGAGTCTCGACTCAACGTGATTCTCGAGTTCAATGAAGACTAACCCTCTAAGTGTGAAGAAATTAACGAAGAATCTGATTCTCAGAGCCCTACGACAATTGTACGCGGCGTCTGAAATCATCATTCTTATACGGTGGGTCACGCCACCACAAAAAGTTGAAAATCTTCAAAAATTGAGTTTTTCTTCATTTTGCAAATTCTTCAAATTTTCAAATTCTTCAACTTTGCAAAGTCTTCACTCTTTCCGACTGTGTTCTTCATTGACTATATATATATTTGAGTTTTCAGTCCTCTACAGCATTCACTTATTGCTAATTCTTCAAGTTGATTTTCTTCTAAGTGAATGTGATCGGACCCGTTCCCCCTCTATGCTAAACTCAATCCAGTCTGTTCACAAATTCTTCATGTGCGTTCTATTTGAAACCCGTTCAAAGTCTTCACTGTGTCCTTGACAGCTGAAGAATTTGCGAACAAAACATTAAAATATTCCTATCTAAATTTTCGGCTTTTGCCGCTCAAACCGTTCCACATCCCTCGATAAGATTTATCTATTCACCCATGATCTAACACGATCTCCACTTCACAGTACGTGCGTGACACATGTCGTAAGGATGAGAAGGGTCAGGGGCATGTTCGTCCATTTTCTTCGGACGAGCGGTTTTTCACCTCGGCTATAAAGACCCCTCGCCCTCCTCAGATCTCATTTACCCCGCTCGATCTTACTCCCTCGCTCGAGCTCTCAGACCTAGCGCCGCCGCTACACTCCATCGTCGTCGGTGAGGAAGAGCTTCACTGCCTCGACCTCGTCGCCGTCGTACTCACGCCGGCCGCGGAAATCTTCACTCCGCCGCCGCCGTAGCTGTTTTCCATTGCCAAGTTAGGGCGTGGAAGATCTGAACGGACGAGCTTCCCCACTGCTACCCTCAGTTCGTCGTGTTCTTCGTCAAGGGTAAATAAAATCTATTTTTACTGCCCTTGTTGATTCTGAAGATTTCCACAAAATCTTCAAAAGGTGTTTATTCTTCAACTTCCATGTTCTTAAACACCAACTTGCTTCTGTTCTTGATCTGTTTCTCTAAGCAACGTTTGTCTTCAAGGTTCCTCAATTGTGTGGATTTTCAATCTATACAACTCTGGAACCTAAGTCAAAGAACGCTTAGTGAAATTCCTCAAGACACCCCTGGTCAAATTCCTCAAACTTGATACTTTTGAAAAACTTCTGAGAATGCATATGACCTCTCCAAATTCTTCGCACCTATATTCTGTTCACAGGTACAAATGTCCGCTGCTGAATCTCTAGGTTCTCATCAACTTAACTCATTTGCAGCGTTCCTCGAAGAAAAGTTGCACACTTCCTCAGAAACATCCATTGTTCAAAATCCTCAAGTGAAGAAAATGGCTGATGGTAAAAGATCTCAGAAGGGAGGAAAGAGGCCAGAAACAAATACTGCTTTTGAGATCCCTGAAGACATCTATGATGAATATTGTACTCCTGATGAAGCAACTCATGGCAAGGAGAACAAAAATCAGCGCAAAGTGCGCATTCAGAAGATTGAGAGAAGATGTGCAAGAGAATGGAGAGAGTATCGATATGTGACTCCAAAGTACATGAAGAAATTCGCTGTTAACCCTCCATGCCCAAGACCTCCATTGGCTCCAGGCCAAGAAGCTGATCCCACAAGCATCAGAAGAGGTGAGGAATTTCCTCAGGAGTGGGCTAAGCGTCAAGCCAAGCTGGCCAAAGTGGCTAAAGAGGCAGTGAAGAAATTCAACAAAGAGTCTGCTGCTGCCGCTGCTCAGGCCTCTGCTAGCAAGCCTAAGAAGGCTATGACAAAGAAACCAGCTGTCAAGACAAGTTCCTCAGCTGCAATGCCCTCACAGCCAAGCTCTTCAAAGCCCTCACAGCCTGATCCTCAACCAACTTCTTCAAAAGCAGCTCCAACTCCCTCAGTTGCAAAGTCCTCAGCTGCTCCTGCAAAGTCCTCAGCACCTGTGCATCTTGCCACATGCCAAAGGAGTACTGGAATCTCAATTGCTTCTGGAGCCTCTGCAGGTTCCTCAGCTCCACCTCTGTCTTCAACAGCTCCGACCTTGCTGAAGAAAAAGGCCACTGCTGGACGAGGCACAAGGCCAAGTCCTCACAAAAAGCAGGTCGCCTTTCAGGTTCCGTCAAGTGAAGACGAAGCTGATGATGAAGAATTAGCTGAGATCATCAGAGATCGACAACAAAGGGCCGCTAGTGCCAAAGGCAGTGCTGTGCCCCTCATGCTGGATCCAAGGAAGATCCTTGATTTCATCGATCTAAGGCACAAGGATCCAAATACACCTTTGCCTGAATTAAACCTCACTCCTGGTCAAAGTCACATGTTGACGGCCTTCATTAATGAAGAGAAATGGAAATTTGAAAAGGCCAGGCAGGTGAAGAAGGCTCAGTAAAAGAAGGAGTGTTTTCTGAAGAACAATGTTGCGAAAATGTCTCCTGAAGAACTTGTGACTATGCAGGCTAAGATCAAGGCACTCAGTGATGAATTTCACGCATACCGTACAGATTGGCTAGGTGCCAAAGTCAGATTCGTCAGAATGGCAAAGGGATTCACTCAAAATGTCGCAGCTTCATCGCAACCCAAATTTCCTCAGATTGACACATCTGCTCAGCCTACTGAAGAACATGCAAGTACAGCTGATGAAAATCAGACTGTTGAAGAAAATGAAAGCACCAGGGCTGATGAAGAAATTCCAGTCTCTGAAGAAAATGCCAGGGCAACCACCAATGTTGCGCCTGAAGAGCAAACCAGGCCAGTTGATACATCTGCAACTGCGCATGAGGAATCTGAACAAGCCAGGGCAACTGCATCAGTTGTGCCTGAAGAAATTCAACCAATTTCATCTGCTCCTCCTGCAAAGTCATCACAGATGAAAAATGTCCTTCCTTCTGCATCAGAAGCGAAGAAGACCAAAGCCGCAGAGAAGGCTGCGGTGAAGAAAAGGAAAGCATCTGCCTCCTCAGAGTCTTCAGCTCCCAAGAAAGTGAAGACTTTGACGAGCTCAACTGAAAACCCAATTGATGTTGTTCCAATATCAAGCATGCCATCAAAGGAGATTATTCCCTTTGGTGAGGAATATGCAATTCGACGTGAATCTGATGAAGAAGATCCTTCTGCTGCTTCGACAGAGCAGTTGGACGAAGACATTGAAGTGGACAATATCACTTCAACTCCGTTGATATCATCGCCCATGCCTCAGTTCACAGTTGAAGAGGCAGGCGTTGAGGAATTTGATGATAAAGATGAGGATGTGGATATTGGGTCTACAACTCCTATTCTGAATGATGACTTTTGGGAAAGTCATCACCCCAATTCACCTCTGACAACACCACTACATCAAGTTCCTTAGTCCCCTGTGCCAACTGAAGAAATTCATACGGGCTCTGATGGACCTCAATCTTCACTTCAATCTATTCCTGAAGAAGTTCCAGCCGCTAGTGCTGAAGAAATGGAGGCCAAGGCTGCTGCTGATACAGCTACTGAAATTCCTCAGCCTGTGGCTCATGTGGCTATACCTCAAGAGGCTGTGAAGACTTCAACTATAAATCTTCAGCCCAAGCCACAGAACCCTCACTCCAAGAAGCAGAAGTTCAATGCTAAAGATTTCTTCAATGAGCACATATTCTTCACTGACTACAATCCCTATGACTCTGCTCGACTTCGTCGCAAGCGCTTCTGGACTGCTAGCCAGATGAACTTCTATTCCTCACTGTTGTTTGATAAGGACAAGATCTTTGATCATGAGTAAATTCCTCATGTGGATATGGAATCGCTGCCCTGCTTCACCCCAGTCCTCAGTGTTCTTCATGACGCTGGGTTACTCAACTTCTGCACCGACATCTGCGATTGGAATGAAGAACTCATTCTTCAATTCTTCGCCACGCTGCATATCACTGGAAATGTTGAGGATGTCAATTCATGGGTATTGGACTGGATGACTGAAAATACTCATTTCAAAGCACCGGCCTCTGAATTGCTTCATGCCGTCCCAGTCAGTCCTCCCACTGAAGGTGCTAGGCTTCTCTATGTTGAACCTGAACTATCCGATCATCTGATGCAAGTGCTGATGAAGCCTTTGAAGCCAGGCCAAGCTCCAAGGACCAAATTCCTCGTCAAGGAATTGCTCTATGTGCCAAGGACAGTTTATCGCATTTTGACCAAAACCCTCAGTCCAATCAAGGGCCACAACTCTGATGACGAAGAGGTTGTTGGCATTATGAAGAATCTGTTGTTCAATATCATTCATGGTATTCCTATCAACTACCACGATTTCTTCATGAGGACTTTGGCCAATGCAGCTCTGTCACCTTTTGAGTTGAAGCCTTATGCTCCCTGGATCATGAAGTTCATCAGATCAAGGTCTTCAATTCATTATAAAGCTGACTTTCAAAATCATCTCAGCTTTTTGCCCCCTATTGAAGTCCTCAAACGGACTATTTCCTCAGCTGGTGAGAAGGGCAAGGTTGCAGTTATTGATGAAGGCACACGTCCATTGGATGGACAGTTTCGCAAAGCTACTTCATATTCCACCAATGATGACTCTGCAACACAAGATTCTGCCGCCAAAGCTTCAGAACATAATCCTCAAGCTACAGCTCCGCGTGTGATGACTGATCGTGAACTTCTCCTTAGTCTTCATCAGAAAGTTGATCGAAATCACAAGTGGGTCAAGCGTCAGTTTGGTGCAATTCTTCAGAACATGACAGTCACTCAAAATACTGTGAAGAAGAATCACTACTACTTGCATGAAGTCTTTGACCGCACTTGGGCGATTCTGTCTAATCTTCATAGTGCTGAAGAACTCAAGGAGATGGGCTTCCAACAGGACTTTGACTGGTCCCAGCCACCTTCGAAGAAGTTCAAGAAGGTCAAAGTTCCTCAGCTCGTCGCCAGTTCATATTCTTCATCGCGCGAGACGGATGAAGCTGAAGACTTAAACGACACCGCGGCAGGCCCTACTCCAACGGACGACCCCAACAACGCTGGCACTCCTCCATCGACATCATGATATTCTTCAGGGGCGTTAGTCCTCATTTTTCGTCCCTTTTGGTCATTCGATGACAAAGGGGGAGAAATTTGAGTTAGTCTTCAAGCGGGTCTCTATATATGGGCATTTTTTTGCTAAGTTACAACTCTCGTTCTTTTGAAGTATTTGTTGGATCGAGTTGTAAACTTAAGTCCTATGGTGGTCTGATACTTTTGCTCTGTTTTTCTGCATGCTATTTCCTCAATATGTTGATGCACGCATGCTGAATTACATCAGTCACCATATTTCATCATGCATTTCAAATTCTTCACATCATATGTTAAATGCGTGTATGAATTACAAGATATAGGGGGAGTTCTCCATGATATTACTCTACAATGTGCATTTGCAATCCAAAGCAAAATCCTCAATATGCACATCTTCAGGGGGAGTTCTTCTATATCTTGCAATCAAATTCCTCATTATCAGTATTTACACTTCATATGTTTATCCCCGTTGAAAACTTAACCTATATTGTCATCAATCACCAAAAAGGGGGAGATTGTAAGTGCATCTAGTGCCCCTTAGTGATTTTGGTGTATTGAAGACTTATAGGTTAAGGGACTAATGCGTTTGTGAGTGTACACAGGTTCTATAAGTCTATGAGGAGTTTGATATTTACGATGAATGTCGACCCCTAAAAATGAATGTCTTCAATTGAAGACTTTGGTTTTCTTGAAGACTTTGAAAGTGAAGAAATTGGTGTGACCCTGAAGACTTGATATTCATGCGAGGATTATGAAGCGTGAAGACTTTTGTTTTCGTAGTTTCATTTTCTTCTTCTTGAGTCATAGGAAACACCGTACTGTTAAAGGGGGTCGAGGTAAAACTAAGGAAAAGTTTCCAAGTGATGCTCATCTCAAAATCCTACACCTACCCAATCCTTTCGAGTGAAGCCATTGGAAATCTCATACAGTTCAGTCAATTTCTTCAGTGACAGAGACGAAGCTCTTCTGTTCTCTGAGGAATTTGTTCTGACTGAGGAGTTTGGAATTCGCCAGTGCGGATTGCCTACAAGTGAGGAACATGATAGCCCTGAGGAATTTGATACTCAAATTTCCGACCGTTGCTGTGCTACGCGCCAGCTGTCCAAATATCCTACCCACGTAACGGTCATATCATTGAAGGGCATTTATGTCTTATCATGTCGGGCTGCTCCCTAGGCTATAAATAGCCGCCCCCTACAACCACTAGCTGGTTGGCTGCTCCAAGAGATAGATTGACACTTGTCATTTAGAGCATCCCATCCTCCGAGGACTTTGAGCGAAAATCATCAAGTGAGGAAAAACCCAAAAAAAACCAAACACCTACAAACCCAAAGTGATTGAGCATCACTGAAGAAATTGTTCCTGTGTGGAACCGACGCTTGTTACCTTTGAGGACTGTGCATCCTCCAGACGGTTAGGCGTCATGGTCTAGAGCATCCAAGAGGAAATTGTGGATCGCCGAGTGACCGAGTCTGTGAAGGTTTGGAAGTCACCTGAAGACTTACCACGAGTGATTGGGCGAGGTCTGTGTGACCTTAGCTCAAGGAGAATACGGTGAGGACTGTGTGTCCGGGACTGTGTGTCCTTAGGCTTAAATACCTAGCCGCTCCAACCAGACGTACAACTGTCACAGCAGTTGGAACTGGTCTACCAAATCATTGTCTTCACCGAGCTACTGGTTCTATTTCCTCAACCCTTTTATTTCCTCATTCATGTGTTAATGTACTTGATCGTTACTGTGTGAAGACTTTGACTAAAGACTTTCTCAATTTCCTCAATCCTATTTCTTCAGTCACATAGTCTTCAGCCTGCTTATCCTGTGTTTCACGCTACCTGTACTCTGTGCCTATTTCATTTCATCATGATGACTGTTCTTATGCCATGTCATGTTTGCATCTGAGTACTTTTTCCGCTGCTAAGTAGTTCGTTACTTAGGAATTTCCTCACCGTGAAATTCCTTAGTGACGAATTTGTAAAAATCGCCTATTCACCCCCCCCCCCTCTAGTCGATATAACGCACTTTCAGTATCCTACCGCACCGGCAAGTTACCATCGTCGCCTTGTAGCAGATGACGACAAGCGAGATCAACATGTCATCCCCCCTCCCCCCCCCCAGCAAAAAGAGACTGTTGCATTGAAGCTTCTGCCGCCGATGAGATGAGCAAGTCAGGGCACCACATCACATTGCATTGCAGCTCCGCCGTAGGTGAGAACTGTGGGTCGCAGCACCACCCACGTTGCATTGCAGCTCCGCCGATGCTCCATTGTTGCTCCATGGAAGCACAGACGGGCCCTCAGGGATGCTCCATGGCAGCATTGCGCCGTGCAGCAAAGCTCCACCGCAGCACCAACGGTCCCGGTGATGCTCCATTGAAGCTCCATGGCAACATCGTGCGGCGCGGCAAAGCTCCATCGCAAAAGGCGATGCTCCATGGTAGCACATCGCTCAGACAATCGTTGGACCCGTCACGCAGCACGACTTGCATCAGTTCATGGATGAGCTGCATCACCGATCCCCGGTCCACAACAACGGCGGGTGCCGGTCAAATCACGGCACCTGAGGTCCTTGCAGCAGCTGCGCGCGCGGCGACCAGCCCTGCACCACCGTCATCATCCATGGAAGCAGCCGGGTGTGAGCGTCACCTCCAAGCAGTTGTCCCCCACCCCACCCCGTGCAGCTATCCTCCCACCCCACCCCATGCAGCAGCGACCATGCGGACAATGAGGCAGCAGCCGGCGGCGGTCCCTTCTGATTCCTCAACTCCAGCAGCGGTGCCTCTCCATTCCTCTCATCTAGCTAGCTTGCGAACGAGGGAAAGGGGAAAAGGAAGAAAGAAATGAATGAAGGGAGTAAGAGATAAGGTGGGAAGAGAGCGGTGGGTGGACCCCCACAGGGGCACATGGCGTGCAGAGACCGTGGTTTACGAAAGAGAAAATCAGCCGGTTGATTTAGAGGGTTTTTCAATATATAATGCTTAACCCACAATGTACAAAACTTTTCCACGAGCGAGATTTTTTTTTGGTTCCCTTTTTCTCTGGAAGGGGCCGGAAAAATCCAAGTTTCATAATATCTCAGACATTCCATTTTTTTTGCCTAAATTTCTAAATGAATTTTGAATTCAAATATTTTTAAGGTCTAATATATTTAGTTCAATGAAAATTTAAAATAAGTTATCAGAAATTTGGTCCGGGAGAAAAAAAACATGAATACGAGTAGTTGTCATGACGAAAATTATAAAACTCCTTGTTTCTCTTTATGGGCACTAACAGGTACTTGTTGTTGTGGTTAGATTCTGCGCTTCCACGTTCAAGGTCTTCAGATCGATTCTGTCGGTTATTCCAAAAAAGAAAAGATTCTTGCACTCCCCTTTTTTCTGCAAATTATCCATGCGCCTAGGTTACGAACTTATGGTTGACCCACTGACAAGTGGGCCTTGCGTAAATTAGTCTAAGTACCTTTTTTTTGCAGCGAATCTCTACTCCTAATGGAGCAGTTGGTAGCCTGGTACTCCAATTTTATTTTCGTCCGGTTTTATTTCCTCCCACCTCCCTCCACCGGTTTTCTCCCCTTCCCCCAGTTTCTCCTCTTCACCCCGCAACGAAAACGGTTCGCCCCGCGAACCGCTCCCATCGCGCAAGCCACTCCTCGATAGCCCTCCCCGCGCTAGGGTTCCTCGCGTCGTCGCCGCCACACGCTAGATCTCCCGTTCAGCAGGTTGACGATCGTGGGGAGGTGGAGGAACCCGACAGCGAAGGTAATCTTCTTTCTATCTCCGTGCCCACGCTCCACCCCATCTTCTGACCGTGCCTCTGCTCCGGCGCTCCCTCGTTCTCCTCTCCCATGGCGCCTCCTCCCTCCCTCTTTCCCACCAGCGGCCCCCTCCGTCCCATGGCGCGCACCTCCCTCCCTCTCTATCTCTTGTCTCATGGCGGCCCCTCCTACCCCATCCCGTCCACCCGTGGTGCTGCCTCCTCGCCGAATCCTAACCGGTTCTCTCCTATCGCAGGTTAATCCAATTCGGAGCTAGCGAAACCGCAGCAATCAATCCACCCACATACATCTCCTCGACGCGGCCTCGGCTAGCAATATATTAACATGCTTGTGTTTTTTGCAGAGAAAGCAGAAGGAGAGCATAGCTTTGCATGAGAAGGAAGCAAGCTTTGCATATATTCTCTCAAATCCTTGCCTAGCACTTTTGACACCATCTTTCTTATCTATCAGTCAAAGCAGGAACTCATTCACATGATAATCACAAGTAACTTGAGCAGTAGTTCTTCTCTATCAGTCAAAGCAGGAGCACATTAATTTTGCCTATCTATTTGACAGAGGTATGCAGCAAGAGCACTTGAGCAGTAGTTCATTATATCTATGAATTCTGAGTTGCCATGGTTCTAGGTGAATTATAAAAATAGCTGAAGTTGCTGCAAGAGCTCATTCCAGATTGGATCTATGGGAAAAACATGTGAACTGGTGATATTCTCTACTGGTTGGCACTCTTTCCCTTCCTTTTAAGCTGATTTTTGCAGTTCATCTAATTGTTAAACTTTCTAGATCAAAATCCCAGGAATGCCCAGTATGTTTTTTTTTGCAGTGGTGAATTGATAACTTGCCAAGGCTTCCACCACTATAACTGAATGGTCTTCCTTGCAAATAATTTACATTAATTTTGGTTTGGTGAACTTGTAATACCGTGAAACTAGAAAGTGGCGTAATTGTTTTGGAACTAGAAATATAGTTTACTGGAGCTAGCACCTCATGCATAGTTATTGTATCAGAACTAGAAAGGAACTTCTGGTGTACCATTTTACAGAACCAAATTGTATAGAGAGTAATTGCAGTGAAGTTGTTTTGGGCACCCAAAGGTAACTCAGTTTGTATATTCCCGTCACTTCTACGCATACAAGAATGTTTTTTTTATGTTCTATCAATTATTTCCATGATTATTTCCGATACAGTTATAAAATGATTTTTTTGGACCAGTTAAATTAGCTCAAGTTGTCATTTAGTTTAGTTCAAGTTCAGTTTTGGCTGCCATTTTAGTTCAGTTCAGTTTGGAGCAACATACTGGCATTCTAGCTTGTAAGTGCATCTAGTGCCCCTTAGTGATTTTGGTGTATTGAAGACTTATAGGTTAAGGGACTAATGCGTTTGTGAGTGTACACAGGTTCTATAAGTCTATGAGGAGTTTGATATTTACGATGAATGTCGACCCCTAAAAATGAATGTCTTCAACTGAAGACTTTGGTTTTCTTGAAGACTTTGAAAGTGAAGAAATTGGTGTGACCCTGAAGACTTGATATTCATGCGAGGATTATGAAGCGTGAAGACTTTTGTTTTCGTAGTTTCATTTTCTTCTTCTTGAGTCATAGGAAACACCGTACTGTTAAAGGGGGTCGAGGTAAAACTAAGGAAAAGTTTCCAAGTGATGCTCATCTCAAAATCCTACACCTACCCAATCCTTTCGAGTGAAGCCATTGGAAATCTCATACAGTTCAGTCAATTTCTTCAGTGACAGAGACGAAGCTCTTCTGTTCTCTGAGGAATTTGTTCTAACTGAGGAGTTTGGAATTCGCCGGTGCGGATTGCCTACAAGTGAGGAACATGATAGCCCTGAGGAATTTGATACTCAAATTTCCGACCGTTGCTGTGCTACGCACCAGCTGTCCAAATATCCTACCCACCTAACGGTCATATCATTGAAGGGCATTTATGTCTTATCATGTCGGGCTGCTCCCTAGGCTATAAATAGCCGCCCCCTACAACCACTAGCTGGTTGGCTGCTCCGAGAGATAGATTGACACTTGTCATTTAGAGCATCCCATCCTTCGAAGACTTTGAGCGAAAATCATCAAGTGAGGAAAAACCCAAAAAAACCCAAACACCTACAAACCCAAAGTGATTGAGCATCACTGAAGAAATTGTTTCTGTGTGGAACCGACGCTTGTTACCTTTGAGGACTGTGCATCCTCCAGACGGTTAGGCGTCATGGTCTAGAGCATCCAAGAGGAAATTGTGGATCGCCGAGTGACCGAGTCTGTGAAGGTTTGGAAGTCACCTGAAGACTTACCACGAGTGATTGGGCGAGGTCTGTGTGACCTTAGCTCAAGGAGAATACGGTGAGGACTGTGTGTCCGGGACTGTGTGTCCTCAGCTTTAAACACCTAGCCGCTCCAACCAGACATACAACTGTCACGGCAGTTGGAACTGGTCTACCAAATCATTGTCTTCACCGAGCTACTGGTTCTATTTCCTCAACCCTTTCATTTCCTCATTCATGTGTTAATGTATTTGATCGTTACTGTGTGAAGACTTTGACTGAAGACTTACTCAATTTCCTCAATCCTATTTCTTCAGTCACTTAGTCTTCAGCCTGCTTATCCTGTGTTTCACGCTACATGTACTATGTGCCTATTTCATTTCATCATGATGATTGTTCTTATGCCATGTTATGTTTGCATCTGAGTACTTATTCCGCTGCTAAGTAGTTCGTTACTTAGGAATTTCCTCACCCTGAAATTCCTCAGTGACGAATTTGTAAAAATCACCTATTCACCCCCCCCCCTCTAGTCGATATAATGCACTTTCAATTGGTATCAGAGCCAGGTTCTCCCTTGTTCTGTGTGATTTTGGTTTAACCACCTGGAGTTTTAGTTATGTCGACTGCAGGCATGATCAAGGTCTCGGCTGGGTGTCCTACCTTTGATGGGACGGACTACCCCTACTGGAAGAATAAGATGCGCATGCATCTTGAGGCAATTGACAACGATCTCTGGTACGTTGTGGAAAATGGCGTTCCCGCTGTCACTCCTTCCGTGAATGCTGCTGATGTGAAGAGATTCAAGCAACTCGACTCTCAAGCAAAGAATACCATATGTGGCCATCTGAGCAAAGGACAGTACGGCAGAGTGAGTGCTTTGGAGTCTGCAAAGCTTATCTGGGACAGGGTGTCCTAGGTCAACGAAGGAGTCTCGACTCAACGTGATTCTCGAGTTGACGTTCTTCGCAATCTCTTCAACCGCTTCAAAAGACTCGACAATGAGAATGTCCAGCAAACCTTTGATCGCCTCACTGACATTTCAAATGAGCTTCAAGCACTGGGTGCCACTGACATCACCGACCATGAAGTGGTGAAGAAATTGCTGAGGTCACTCGATTCTTCATTCGATACACCGGCATTGATGATTCAAGAACGTGGAGACTACAAGTCACTTGATCCTGCTGATATCCTTGAGAGGCTAAATACTCATGAGTTCCAACTTGCTGAAAAAAGAGATCTCTACGGACCGAGCTATGGCAGATCTCGTGCACTGAAGGCCAAGGCAGTCTCTGAATCTGAAGATGAAGATTCGGGTAGCAGCCTTGGTGATCCTGAAGAACTGAGTCAGGAACTAGCAATGCTCGTGAGGAAATTCCAGAAGTTCTCTAGACGTGGCCATTTGGAAAATCCTCAAGAGGTGATGACATGAAATCAGATTCCTCATCCCGTGATTACAAGAAGAGAACTTGCCACAAATGCAAGAAACCTGGTCACTACATAACTGATAGTCCTCAGTGGGAGAAGGAATCAAAGAAGAAGAAATACAAGGATGATAGTTCAGATGACTCTAAGAAGAAGAAGAAATCTTCAAAGTCCTCATCGTCAAAATCTTCAAAGTCTTCATCTCACAAGAAGAGCAGCTCCAAGAAAGCTCGGGCATTCATTGGCAAGGAAATGGACTCTGAAGCTGAATCTGAGGAACATGAGGAAGAGGAGGCATCTGAGGAGTCAGACTCTGGTGTGGCGAGCCTAGCCCTCGCTACTGCTTACGTCAGCAAGTCCATCTTCAACACTGAGGAAAATGGCTTCCCCAACATTGCTGATGACGGCAACGATGACTATGCTCCCACCTATTGCTTCATGGCAAAAGGTGCTAAGGTATTCAAATATCCCTCCTCTGAATCAAGTGAGGATGAATCTGATGATAACCTCAAACCCAGCTATTCCAAACTTGCTAATATTGTTGTTAAACAACAAAAGGCTTTGGAAAAGGTTCAAAATATGCTAGACAAAAGCGATGATCTGTTAGGTGAGGAAATGGATCGAACTCAAACACTGACTGATAATCTTCAGCAACTACAGTCTAAGTTTGACAACCTTCAAGGTCATCATGAAACTCTCTTAGCCGATCATGAGAAGCTTTCTTATGAATTTCTTCAAAGAAAGAAAGATCTTGAGAAGCTAAGGGTGAGTCATGAAGATCTTCAGAAGGAAAATGATTCATTGCTTGCTCAACAGATCAGTTCCGCTCAGGAAGAATTTATTCCACCATGCTTGAAATGCATTGAATGTGAAACTGCTAATTCTTCACCTGAATGTTCAAATGCTTCTATTGCTGCAAATTCTTCAACTATCTCTGTGGTCACAAATTCCTCATCTGAGGATACCACTAGTATCACTGATGAAAATGCAGGGTTGAAGGAATTTTATGTGACAGGCATGTACAAAAGCCTCAAAGGGCATCAGACTCTTTGTGATGTGCTCAAAAAGCAGATCTTGAACAGGAACCCTAGGAAAGAGGGTATTGCATTTGAGAGGAAACTCAATGCTGATGGAACCTACTGGAAACCTGAGCAGTATCCCAAAACCTCATGGGTTGCTGCGAAGGGACCTCCTGTAGATCCATCCACTTTATCTGGTTTTACTTGTGAATCCTCATATTCATATGATGAGTCATTTGACTCCAACTATAAACTGTTCAAAAATCAGAATGGTGAAGTATTTGCCAGATATGTTGGAACTAACTGCAGGAATGGTCCCCCTATGAAGAAAATCTGGGTTCCCAAAAGGTGCCTTGAAAGTCTTCAGGTGAATGTCCTCATGACACCACCTGTGAAAAATAGGAACCCCAGATCAAACTCTTCATATGGACCAAAGTCTTCATATGGATCCAAGTCCTCTTATGGATCAAATTCCTCACGTGGATCCATGTCCTCATATGATCATCATGCTAATGCTTCTATTTCGCAGGGAAAATCTAAGAGTTCTGATTATGTGCATTATTCTTCAAATCATTATGTTCATAAGTCTTCGAAGAATTTCTCTGCTTACTCATATGCCTATACTAATCCCTCTCCTGTGAAACGAAGCACTTTGGCTTCAATGCCACCTTTCTCTTATGGAGCTCGCAGAATGATGAACTCTTTGCCACCCCTCCAGATGTGGGTGGTGAAGAAAAAGAACTAACCTCTTATGCAGGGTCAGGTCTCCAGACAAACTAAATTGTCTGAAAAAATTTCTGGAGACCTGAAATGCTTGAAAGGACGCAAGCTAATCATGAAGAAATGAATCATTCATTTCTCACGTCCTTATACTGCTATATATACATATGTTGCATTATCTGATGAATTTCTGTCTGATGAAATTGATGTCATATTCTCCACTCTGAAGATATGTGTTCGTAAGATGCACTAATTCATCTGCAGGATGACTTACCCAAAGCTACTGAGTGGGTCCTCGACAGTGGATGTACTAATCACATGACTGGTGACAAGAGCTTACTGATGAACACTCCTTTATCTCCATCACATTTGAAGCATATCACCTACGCAGACAAAGGCAAAAGCAAGGTATTGGGTCCAGGTAGGGTTGCAATCTCAAAGGATCGACACATGGACAAAGTCATGCTTGTCGAGTCCCTCGGATTCAACCTCATGTCTGTCTCAATGCTTTGTGATCTGGATATGGTTGTTGTCTTTGGCAAATATCACTGCTTAGTGCTCATGGAATCTGACAATTCCATAGTCTTCGAAGGCTTTAGGAGAGGAGACTTGTATATTGTTGATTTCTCTGCAGGACCACAGCCTGCCACTTGTCTACTTGCGAAAGCTTCAGAAGGCTGGCTATGGCATCGACGACTGGGTCATGCTAGCATGAGGAACTTACACACGCTCGTGAAGAAGAAGCACGTCATTGGCATTGAGGGTGTCAAATTCCTCAAAGATCATCTTTGTGGGGCTTGTGAGGCTGGAAAGATGACCAGAGCCAAGCACCCCTCGAAGACTATCATGACTACCTCTCGTCCTTTTGAATTGCTTCATATGGATCTCTTTGGTCCTACTCATTATGCCACACTAACAAATGCTGCATCTCTATATGGCTTTGTCATTATTGATGATTATTCTCGTTACACATGGGTGCATGTCATTACTTACAAAACTGAAGTGCGGGAAGTCTTCAGACGATTTTCTTCGAGGGCTTCGACGAATTTCGGTGTGAAGATCAAGCATATACGTAGTGACAATGGGACTGAGTTCAAGAATACTGGTCTTGATGACTATCTTGATGAACTCGGTATTACTCATGAGTTATCTGCCCCATACACTCCTCAGCAGAATGGCATCGTGGAGCGCAAGAACAGGACTCTTGTTGAGATGGCTCGCATTATGCTTGATGAATACAAGACACCTCGTCACTTCTGGCCTGAAGCAATTGATACTGCATGCCACATTATCAACAGGGTATATCTTCACAAATTCTTCAAGAAGACCTCATATGAACTCCTCACTGACAAGAAACCCAATGTGAGTTATTTCAAAGTCTTTGGTGCTAAATGTTGGATTAGAGATCCCCGTCACATTTCTAAATTTGCACCGAAAGCACATGAAGGTTTTATGCTTGGTTACGGAAAGGACTCGCACACCTACAGGGTCTTCAACACCTATCACAACAAGGTTGTTGAAACTATAGATGTGCGGTTCGATGAAACTAATGGCTTGCAAAGAGAGCACCTACCTCCTGTGCTAGATGAAATGTCTCCTGAGGAATCCATCAAGCTAAAGGCTACTGAGGATGTTATTCCTACCGAAGAATCTGCTGAAGAAGTCATTCCAGATCATGAAGAAAACCAGGCTGGTGCATCTGAAGAAAATGGCTCTGAAGAAAATGCTGAGCCAAATCAAAGTCATCAACCTACTCATCCTCGCGTTGCAAATAAAGTACAGATTGAGAGAATCATCAATGACATCAACGCACCAGGTCCTCTCACTCGCTCAAAAGCTTCACATTTGTCTAACTTTTGTGGGCATTTTGCTTTCATCTCTATCACAGAGCCCACCAAAGTAGATGAGGCATTTCTGGAGCCTGAATGGATTCAAGCGATGCAAGAGGAATTACATCAATTCGAGCTGAACAATGTGTGGGAGCTTGTCAAGCGACCAGACCCTCGCAAGCACAATATCATCGGCACCAAATGGATCTACCGCAACAAACAAGATGAAAATGGCCTTGTGGTAAGGAACAAGGCTTGTCTTGTAGCTCAAGGCTACACACAGGTTGAAGGAATTGATTTCGATGAAACTTTTGCACCTGTTGCTAGACTTGAGGCTATTCGCATATTGCTTGCCTATGCTAACCATCATAATATCATCTTATATCAAATGGATGTGAAAAGTGCATTCCTCAATGGTAAGCTTGAGGAAGAAGTATATGTTGCTCAACCCCCAAGTTTTGAAGATCCTAAGCATCCTGATCAAGTCTTCAGACTCAATAAGGCCCTCTATGGCCTCAAGCAGGCCCCTCGGGCGTGGTATGATACTCTGAAGGAATTCCTCATGAAGAAAGGCTTCAAACCCGGTTCACTCGACCCAACTCTTTTCACCAAAACATATGATGATGAATTATTCGTCTGCCAAATATATGTTGATGATATTATCTTTGGCTGTACTAACCAACGTTATACTGACGAATTTGCTTATATGATGAGTGAGGAATATCAAATGTCCATGATGGGAGAATTGAAATTCTTCTTAGGTCTTCAAATTCGTCAACAACGCAATGGCATCTTCATTTCTCAAGAGAAATACCTCAAGGACGTTCTGAGGAAATTCGGTATGCAAGAATGCAAAGGCGTCAAATCCCTATGCCCACAAATGGCCATCTATGCACTGATGAAAATGGTATAGACTTCGATCAAAAGGTATACCGCTCCATGATTGGCTCTTTACTGTATCTATGTGCATCTAGGCCAGATATTATGCTTAGTGTTTGTATGTGTGCCCGTTTTCAAGCTACACTGAAGGAATCACACCATAAGGCTGTGAAGCATATTCTTCGATATCTAGCTCACACTCCAACACTTGGATTATGGTATCCCAAGGGCTCGGCTTTCGATCTCATTGGATATTCTGACTCTGACTATGCTGGTGATCGTGTGGACCGCAAGTCAACATCAGGCACATGCCATTTCCTCAGACGATCCTTAGTATGTTGGTCCTCGAAGAAGCAGAACTGCGTATCACTTTCTACTGCTGAAGCTGAGTACATTGTTGTTGGTTCTTGCTGTGCTCAACTGCTGTGGATGAAGCAAACCCTCAAGGACTACGGCATCAATGTGAAGAATGTGCCACTCTTCTGTGACAATGAGAGTGCCATCAAGATTGCTCATAACCCAGTTCAGCACTCGAAGACAAAGCACATCGAGATTCGTCATCATTTTCTTCGAGATCATGTGTTGAAGGGCGACATCTCTATTGATCCCGTGAAGTCTGAAGAACAGCTAGCGGATATCTTCACAAAGCCCTTGGATGAGAAGAGATTTAGCATGTTGCGGTGTGAGCTAAATATCTTAGAATCTTCGAATGTCCTTTGAAAATGACACACATCCTAACACTTATGCAAATTGATGACTTAGATGCGCAACACACGAAGAAACGTTTTTCTTCAAATCAATGAAGACTAACCCTCTAAGTGTGAAGAAATTAACGAAGAATCTGATTCTCAGAGCCCTACGACAATTGTACGCGGCGTCTGAAATCATCATTCTTATACGGTGGGTCACACCACCACAAAAAGTTGAAAATCCTCAAAAATTGAGTTTTTCTTCATTTTGCAAATTCTTCAAATTGTCAAATTCTTCAACTTTGCAAAGTCTTCACTCTTTCCGACTGTGTTCTTCATTGACTATATATATATTTGAGTTTTCAGTCCTCTACAGCATTCACTTATTGCTAATTCTTCAAGTTAATTTTCTTCTAAATGAATGTGATCGGACCCGTTCCCCCTCTATGCTAAACTCAATCCTGTCTGTTCACAAATTCTTCATGTGCGTTCTATTTGAAACCCGTTCAAAGTCTTCACTGTGTCCTTGACAGCTGAAGAATTTGCGAACGAAACATTAAAATATTCCTATCTAAATTTTCGGCTTTTGCCGCTCAAACCGTTCCACATCCCTCGATAAGATTTATCTGTTCACCCACGATCTAACACGATCTCCACTTCACAGTACGTGGGTGACACATGTTGTTAGGATGAGAAGGGTCAGGGGCATGTTCGTCCATTTTCTTCGGACGAGCGGTTTTTCACCTCGGCTATAAAGACCCCTCGCCCTCCTCAGATCTCATTTACCCCGCTCGATCTTACTCCCTCGCTCGAGCTCTCAGACCTAGCGCCGCCGCTACACTCCATCATCGCCGGTGAGGAAGAGCTTCACTAACTCGACCTCGTCGCCGTCGTACTCACGCCGGCCGCGGAAATCTTCACTCCGCCGCCGCCGTAGCTGTTTTCCATTGCCAAGTTAGGGCGTGGAAGATCTGAACGGACGATCTTCCCCACTGCTACCCTCAGTTCGTCGTGTTCTTCGTCAAGGGTAAATAAAATCTATTTTTACTGCCCTTGTTGATTCTGATGATTTCCACAAAATCTTCAAAAGGTGTTTATTCTTCAACTTCCAAGTTCTTAAACACCAACTTGCTTCTGTTCTTGATCTGTTTCTCTAAGCAACATTTGTCTTCAAGATTCCTCAATTGTGTGGATTTTCAATCTATACAACTCTGGAACCTTAGTCAAAGAACGCTTAGTGAAATTCCTCAAGACACCCCTGGTCAAATTCCTCAAACTTGATACTTTTGAAAAACTTCTGAGAATGCATATGACCTCTCCAAATTCTTCGCACCTATATTCTGTTCACAGGTACAAATGTCCGCTGTTGAATCTCTAGGTTCTCATCAACTTAACTCATTTGCAGCGTTCCTCGAAGAAAAGTTGCACACTTCCTCAGAAACATCCATTGTTCAAAATCCTCAAGCGAAGAAAATGGCTGATGGTAAACGATCTCAGAAGGGAGGAAAGAGGCCAGAAACAAATACTGCTTTTGAGATCCCTGAAGACATCTATGATGAATATTGTACTCCTGATGAAGCAACTCATGGCAAGGAGAACAAAAATCAGCGCAAAGTGCGCATTCAGAAGATTGAGAGAAGATGGGCAAGAGAATGGAGAGAGTATCGATATGTGACTCCAAAGTACATGAAGAAATTCGCTATTAACCCTCCATGCCCAAGACCTCCATTGGCTCCAGGCCAAGAAGTTGATCCCACAAGCATCAGAAGAGGTGAGGAATTTCCTCAGGAGTGGGCTAAGCGTCAAGCCAAGCTGGCCAAAGTGGCTAAAGAGGCAGTGAAGAAATTCAATGAAGAGTCTGCTGCTGCCGCTGCTCAGGCCTCTGCTAGCAAGCCTAAGAAGGCTATGACAAAGAAACCAGCTATCAAGACAAGTTCCTTAGCTGCAATGCCCTCACGGCCAAGCTCTTCAAAGCCCTCACGGCCTGATCCTCAAGCAACTTCTTCAAAAGCAGCTCCAACTCCCTTAGTTGCAAAGTCCTCAGTTGCTCCTGCAAAGTCCTCAGCACCTGTGCATCTTGCCACATGCCAAAGGACTACTGGAATCTCAATTGCTTCTGGAGCCTCTGCAGGTTCCTCAGCTCCACCTCTGTCTTCAACAGCTTCGACCTTGCTGAAGAAAAAGGCCACTGCTGGACGAGGCACAAGGCCAAGTCCTCACAAAAGCAGGTCGCCTTTCAGGTTCCGTCAAGTGAAGACGAAGCTGATGATGAAGAATTAGCTGAGATCATCAGAGATCGACAACAAAGGGCCGCTAGTGCCAAAGGTAGCCTTGCCCCTCATGCTAGATCCAAGGAAGATCCTTGATTTCATCGATCTATGGCACAAGGATCCAAATACATCTTTGCCTGAATTAAACCTCACTCCTGGTCAAAGTCACATGTTGACGGCCTTCATTAATGAAGAGAAATGGAAATTTGAAAAGGCCAGGCAGGTGAAGAAGGTTCAGTACAAGAAGGAGCGTTTTCTGAAGAACAATGTTGTAAAAATGTCTCCTGAAGAACTTGTGACTATGCAGGCTGAGATCAAAGCACTCAGTGATGAATTTCACGCATACTGTGCAGATTGGCTAGGTGCCAAAGTCTGATTCGTCAGAATGGCAAAGGGATTCACTCCAAATGTTGCAGCTTCATCGCAACCCAAATTTCCTCAGACTGACACATCTGCTCAGCCTACTGAAGAACATGCAAGTACAGCTGATGAAAATCAGACTGTTGAAGAAAATGAAAGCACCAGGGCTGATGAAGAAATTCCAGTCTCTGAAGAAAATGCCAGGGCAACCACTAATGTTGCGCCTAAAGAGCAAACCAGGCCACTTGATACATCTGCTACTGCGCCCGAGGAATTTGAACAAGCCAGGGCAACTGCATCAGTTGTGCCTGAAGAAATTCAACCAATTTCATCTGCTCCTCCTGCAAAGTCATCACAGATGAAAAATGTCCTTCCTTCTGCATCAGAAGCGAAGAAGACCAAAGCCGCAGAGAAGGCTGCGGTGAAGAAAAGGAAAGCATCTGCCTCCTCAGAGTCTTCAGCTCCCAAGAAAGTGAAGACTTTGACGAGCTCAACTGAAAACCCAATTGATGTTGTTCCAATATCAAGCATGCCATCAAAGGAGATTATTCCCTTTGGTGAGGAATATGCAATTCGACGTGAATCTGATGAAGAAGATCCTTCTGCTGCTTCGACAGAGCAGTTGGACGAAGACATTGAAGTGGACAATATCACTTCAACTCCGTTGATATCATCGCCCATGCCTCAGTTCACAGTTGAAGAGGCAGGCGTTGAGGAATTTGATGATAAAGATGAGGATGTGGATATTGGGTCTACAACTCCTATTCTGAATGATGACTTTTGGGAAAGTCATCACCCCAATTCACCTCTGACAACACCACTACATCAAGTTCCTTAGTCCCCTGTGCCAACTGAAGAAATTCATACGGGCTCTGATGGACCTCAATCTTCACTTCAATCTATTCCTGAAGAAGTTCCAGCCGCTAGTGCTGAAGAAATGGAGGCCAAGGCTGCTGCTGATACAGCTACTGAAATTCCTCAGCCTGTGGCTCATGTGGCTATACCTCAAGAGGCTGTGAAGACTTCAACTATAAATCTTCAGCCCAAGCCACAGAACCCTCACTCCAAGAAGCAGAAGTTCAATGCTAAAGATTTCTTCAATGAGCACATATTCTTCACTGACTACAATCCCTATGACTCTGCTCGACTTCGTCGCAAGCGCTTCTGGACTGCTAGCCAGATGAACTTCTATTCCTCACTGTTGTTTGATAAGGACAAGATCTTTGATCATGAGTAAATTCCTCATGTGGATATGGAATCGCTGCCCTGCTTCACCCCAGTCCTCAGTGTTCTTCATGACGCTGGGTTACTCAACTTCTGCACCGACATCTGCGATTGGAATGAAGAACTCATTCTTCAATTCTTCGCCACGCTGCATATCACTGGAAATGTTGAGGATGTCAATTCATGGGTATTGGACTGGATGACTGAAAATACTCATTTCAAAGCACCGGCCTCTGAATTGCTTCATGCCGTCCCAGTCAGTCCTCCCACTGAAGGTGCTAGGCTTCTCTATGTTGAACCTGAACTATCCGATCATCTGATGCAAGTGCTGATGAAGCCTTTGAAGCCAGGCGAAGCTCCAAGGACCAAATTCCTCGTCAAGGAATTGCTCTATGTGCCAAGGATAGTTTATCGCATTTTGACCAAAACCCTCAGTCCAATCAAGGGCCACAACTCTGATGACGAAGAGGTTGTTGGCATTATGAAGAATCTGCTATTCAATATCATTCATGGTATTCCTATCAACTACCACGATTTCTTCATGAGGACTTTGGCCAATGCAGCTCTGTCACCTTTTGAGTTGAAGCCTTATGCTCCCTGGATCATGAAGTTCATCAGATCAAGGTCTTCAATTCATTATAAAGCTGACTTTCAAAATCATCTCAGCTTTTTGCCCCCTATTGAAGTCCTCAAACGGACTATTTCCTCAGCTGATGAGAAGGGCAAGGCTGCAGTTATTGATGAAGGCACACGTCCATTGGATGGACAGTTTCGCAAAGCTACTTCATATTCCACCAATGATGACTCTGCAACACAAGATTCTGCCGCCAAAGCTTCAGAACATAATCCTCAAGCCACAGCTCCGCGTGTGATGACTGATCGTGAACTTCTCCTTAGTCTTCATCAGAAAGTTGATCGAAATCACAAGTGGGTCAAGCGTCAGTTTGGTGCAATTCTTCAGAACATGACAGTCACTCAAAATACTGTGAAGAAGAATCACTACTACTTGCATGAAGTCTTTGACCGCACTTGGGCGATTCTATCTAATCTTCATAGTGCTGAAGAACTCAAGGAGATGGGCTTCCAACAGGACTTTGACTGGTCTCAGCCACCTTCGAAGAAGTTCAAGAAGGTCAAAGTTCCTCAGCTCGTCGCCAGTTCATATTCTTCATCGCGCGAGACGGATGAAGCTGAAGACTTAAATGACACCGCGGCAGGCCCTACTCCAACGGACGACCCCAACAACACTGGCACTCCTCCATCGACATCATGATATTCTTCAGGGGCGTTAGTCCTCATTTTTCGTCCCTTTTGGTCATTCGATGACAAAGGGGGAGAAATTTTAGTTAGTCTTCAAGCGGGTCTCTATATATGGGCATTTTTTTTGCTAAGTTACAACTCTCGTTCTTCTGAAGTATTTGTTGGATCGAGTTGTAAACTTAAGTCCTATGGTGGTCTGATACTTTTGCTCTATTTTTCTGCATGCTATTTCCTCAATATGTTGATGCACGCATGCTGAATTACATCAGTCACCATATTTCATCATGCATTTCAAATTCTTCACATCATATGTTAAATGCGTGTATGAATTACAAGATATAGGGGGAGTTCTCCATGATATTACTCTACAATGTGCATTTGCAATCCAAAGCAAAATCCTCAATATGCACATCTTCAGGGGGAGTTCTTCTATATCTTGCAATCAAATTCCTCATTATCAGTATTTACACTTCATATGTTTATCCCCGTTGAAAACTTAACCTATATTGTCATCAATCACCAAAAAGGGGGAGATTGTAAGTGCATCTAGTGCCCCTTAGTGATTTTGGTGTATTGAAGACTTATAGGTTAAGGGACTAATGCGTTTGTAAGTGTACACAGGTTCTATAAGTCTATGAGGAGTTTGATATTTACGATGAATGTCGACCCCTAAAAATGAATGTCTTCAACTGAAGACTTTGGTTTTCTTGAAGACTTTGAAAGTGAAGAAATTGGTGTGACCCTGAAGACTTGATATTCATGCGAGGATTATGAAGCGTGAAGACTTTTGTTTTCGTAGTTTCATTTTCTTCTTCTTGAGTCATAGGAAACACCTACTGTTAAAGGGGGTCGAGGTAAAGCTAAGGAAAAGTTTCCAAGTGATGCTCATCTCAAAATCCTACACCTACCCAATCCTTTCGAGTGAAGCCATTGGAAATCTCATACAGTTCAGTCAATTTCTTCAGTGACAGAGACGAAGCTCTTCTATTCTCTAAGGAATTTGTTTTGACTGAGGAGTTTGGAATTCGCCAGTGCGGATTGCCTACAAGTGAGGAACATGATAGCCCTGAGGAATTTGATACTCAAATTTCCGACCGTTGCTGTGCTACGTGCCAGCTGTCCAAATATCCTACCCACCTAACGGTCATATCATTGAAGGGCATTTATGTCTTATCATGTCGGGCTGCTCCCTAGGCTATAAATAGCCGCCCCCTACAACCACTAGCTGGTTGGCTGCTCCGAGAGATAGATTGACACTTGTCATTTAGAGCATCCCATCCTCCGAGGACTTTGAGCGAAAATCATCAAGTGAGGAAAAACCCAAAAAAAAACCAAACACCTAAAAACCCAAAGTGATTGAGCATCACTGAAGAAATTGTTCCTGTGTGGAACCGACGCTTGTTACCTTTGAGGACTGTGCATCCTCCAGACGGTTAGGCGTCATGGTCTAGAGCATCCAAGAGGAAATTGTGGATCGCCGAGTGACCGAGTCTGTGAAGGTTTGGAAGTCACCTGAAGACTTACCACGAGTGATTGGGCGAGGTCTGTGTGACCTTAGCTCAAGGAGAATACGGTGAGGACTGTGTGTCCGGGACTTTGTGTCCTCAGGTTTAAATACCTAGCCGCTCCAACCAGACGTACAACTGTCATAGCAGTTGGAACTGGTCTACCAAATCATTGTCTTCACCGAGCTACTGGTTCTATTTCCTCAACCCTTTCATTTCCTCATTCATGTGTTAATGTATTTGATCGTTACTGTGTGAAGACTTTGACTGAAGACTTTCTCAATTTCCTCAATCCTATTTCTTCAGTCACTTAGTCTTCAGCCTGCTTATCCTGTGTTTCACGCTACCTGTACTCTGTGCCTATTTCATTTCATCATGATGATTGTTCTTATGCCATGTTATGTTTGCATCTGAGTACTTATTCCGCTGCTAAGTAGTTCGTTACTTAGGAATTTCTTCACCGTGAAATTCCTCAGTGACGAATTTGTAAAAATCGCCTATTCACCCCCCTCTAGTCGATATAACGCACTTTCATCGCTATATGATATGATGTCTACAGATTTCCCTTCTCTCTTTTTGTGTAATGTAATTCCAAAATCTTTAGGTTAACCACTGCCACTAATAATTCTCTAATGGATAGGCCATGTGCATAGGAAGGGTGCACCGTTTTTTCTTTATCTTCATCTGAATTAAATCCATCCAGTGTATATGTAGGAACAAAAGACATGTAGCTGAACACGGAGCATCAATCCTCTTATTGCTTATTGTTCGTCAAATGCTATATTAAAGTACTATATCAATTCCATTGTTATTTACATAAAGGGATGCATTAAAACCTGTGGGATCATGGCTCTTTCAGCTTGAAGGTAAGCCTCTCTGGCTGTTCCATTTACATAATAATATCTTCATTTGGCTATGTTTGTTTTTCATCGTTTTTCAGAGTATTTGTGATGTATCCTTCACTTACCGAGCAACGGGGTTGTCACGGATACTGGTAGAGGGCTTGGTGGACTAACGCAAAATGGAATGCTAGAAAGAAGTGAAACTAATCAGCTGTGGTGATGGACATTTACCCGCCCAATGTTCTCATAGAGTTTTCATGCAACTAGCAGGCCACCCATGATATTCTTTATGCATTTAAAAAAATACTAAAGGGAAAGGCCTGAATGTGTAAGTTTTGTAGCAGTAGGTTGAGAATGTTGTTCTTTATGCATTTTAAAAAAGTTCATACAATTCTTGAACCTCTTTAGAATTATGTAATCCTCTCCTCAGGTTCGGAGTACTGAGGAGGGCATGCGTCAGAGGGCAGTTGGCAGAGGCGCGTGCAGGTTTGTGCTTGAGGTTGCGCGCGAGCCGGCGGCTACGAGCAGAGGGTGCGGTGTGTGTGTGCGTGCGTGGTGTGGATGGCGTGCTTTCTGACCTTCATGATCTAGGCAAACTCAAGAAACAGGTATTGCAAGTACCGACCGGAAATTTCTTGGTTAGTTTCATGTTATCAACGGTGTCCTGTAGGTATTCTCCACCTATGAGTTAGTTCCATGCTGTATTTCGAGTGTGCAGCTTGTGGCATCTTTCTCCGTGTTTGACATCTGATTTGGTACAAATCTGTGCTGCTGATTTCTAAACCATGCATTGTTTTTGTACCTAGTATCATCCCGTATGTACTGCAGCTTATTTTTGCTGCTTTGGATGGTGAAGGGTTATCTTTGCAGCAGAAAATTATGTGAATGGCATTAACAACAAATGGTTTAGCAGGTGAGACCCTGATTGGATGGCACTGGCAAATTGGATCATCAAAGTATGATATATGTTTCCGATTTTCCATAGAGACATCTTTTTCACTCTTCATGCATTCGGGTTCAGCATTATTGTACATATATTACCTTCGCCTCGAATAATTATTTTAAGTCAGCAGCTATGTGCAATTGAGGGTTGAGTGTTTTAATGACAGCTTTATTTCAATGTAGATATTATCTTCAGTTTGTACTTGGCCATAATGGGATACCAGGAAATATCCTTCTCATCAATCAGAATACTTATTGTCGAGATGACTGTCAATATTAGGTGTTGTACATATTGCCGGTTTCTATTGTTCCTAGGAGCTGAAAGACGTCGGCCATTCTAAAATGTCTTAACTGTACTTTTAGTAAAGAGGCAACACCTGACAGTGTGCTGATATCTGTAGGTAAGATTGTAGGATGTGTTCTCACTTTTTGCCCCTGTCAGGCTTTATGTTTTTTTTCCCTGTGACAAAGGATTAGTTTAGTAGCCATCTGTAGATAAGACTGTAAAATGAAGTTGCTCTACGTCAAGGCGAGCTAATGTTTTCCTTGCTACTTCAGCAATCTGTTCTATAGCATTCTATTTATTTTCTTTATTCATTAGAAATTTTTGATGGCACCAAAATATTTTCTTTGTGATCCTTTTCCTAACCAAATTATCTCGCCACAGCTCTGCAAATCAAAACTTGTCACATAACATCGAATCGTCATAAAAAAATCTCCACAAATTGTATGATCTCTTTTTCCTTAGCTTGATTAACAATAAACATTTGTATGTTCCTAATTGGTATATTAGGCTAGCAATATTGTGCATAGGTTCGTCCTTCCGGTTTAAGCAAAAATAAATTCCCCTAGATTTACATGTTCATTCCATGAACAAAATGTCTACTTTATCTACACATACATATGGGCAGGGTGACCCGATCGGAGTGTGAGCTGATGAGGGTACTGTAGCATAATTGTCAGATCTAAAGGTGAATCCTATGGGTGTGGTGTAGCCGCTCATCGACGTTGAATTTCGATGTAATGCCCAATGTAGTGCCATAAATCTCATCGTATCATATAACCCTATCTCATTGTATTGCATATTTTCATTTTATTGATGCATCAAGGTGTTGCTAATTGTTGCCAAGTGACATCTACGGTGCCAAGGAATCAAATATAGTTACTGCGAAGAAGACACATGTCAGGGAGGAAGTAGGACATGCACAACGGAATGGGGATATTTGCGATGATGAAAAACTGCATGCTATGGCAAAGAGACATGGAGTGGAGCCAAGTCGAGTGATGGGCGGAGATGAGATGAGGAAGACAAGATGAAGATTTGCGGCAGGAAACAAACATGACATAATTTAGACGACAAGGGAGTTGTTCCTCCTCCTCGCCGTCCCTCCTTGCCGCGTCACACCGTTGTGCCCGATCTAGACAACGAGGGCGCCGTCTCTCCTCATCGAGTCACACCGCTGTGCCTCGTGTAGACAACCATGGCGTCGTCCCTCCTCCATGACGTGTCATACCGTTGTGCCCTATGTAGACGACAAGGGCGCCACCCCTCGTCATTGCGTCACACCTTTGTGCCAGATTTAGACGACGAGGGTGCCGTTAGTGGAGAGCCCTTCTGCATTGACCAGCCGGATCTGGCTGACCAGGATGCTAGACCGGTGGGTGCGCGAACTCGGTGCCGATGTGGCGGCGTGAGAGGTTGTCGGCAGAGAAAGAGGCCGGCGATGCCGTGGCGGGGAGAGGAGGTTGTGGGCGACACCATCAAGAGAAGGTAGGCTATGGGGACAACAGGGGACAAGCTCGACCAGTGGCGGGGAGAGGAGGGGTCGGTCAACGCCGTGAGGGGAGAGGAGGATATGACAACACCGTTGTTGGAAGAGAGGCGGCGGGGACAGGAGCGGATGGGCGGCTGTAAGGGGAAAGATTTCTGCGTGAAGCCAAATATTTAGATGTTTGCAGCACTGTTTGATAGCTGGCGTGGGGTAGACAATAACATCTCATATTCTCATCATGCAACTTGGTAAGTAAGGTATCTTGTCCATTATTGTCATGATTTATGATTTCTATTAGCTACCACTTGTAGATTTATCTTCTATATGCATTCATCGGCTGATACATCTGGTACGTCAGCGACAAACATGCACGCCGTGTATATATTCTGGACCCTACCCATACATCATAGTCGCCAGATATTAAAACTCCGAGGTATTTAGTGAAATTACAAAGATTTGCGAGAGAATTCAATGACACACTCAAAATTGCGCAATCCGGCTGAAATTCAGATATATCTAGATGACAACGTATATATCCTTTTAATCAACTTACATTACAAGTGAAGTGGACTTCAATTATTATCTGATTGTTACTAGCTATCTTCTCTATACATGTGAAATTTAATATACATTATGTTTATATAACTCCAGCAAGATATTTCAAAAGCCCGTAGCAACGCACGGGCATTCTACTAGTTAGTCTAAGTACCTGGTTAGCCTAACCTGTTATTAGTAGTATCCTACTGACTAGTGGCCTCGCCCCTAAATTATCCATTAGACATATAGGAGCCTCTTTCTCTCCGACATAAACTTGACAAGTTGTTTCGTGTACTAATTAAATAAAGTTTAGTTGTGCTTGTTCACTGTCAACTGGCGCTGGTGGGATGGATGCGCGTTTGAGTGTTTATAAAAAGATCCTGGGTTTGAACCTCATATGCCCCATCTTTTTTCATTATATTTGAGGCCTTTTGCGTGGAATTAAATAAATTGCAAGGAAATTTTCTATAAAAAATTCGGCGTGCTAGGGTCACCCAACGTCTTGTGCACTCCTAGCTAGTGACAAGTGGGCCTCCGCCAGGCTGGCGCGCCATGTGAGCAGGCCATACGGCTGGATACGAGAGGAAGCACCGTATTTGCACGAGAATGCAAGTTGAATGACTACAAATCCGTATTTTTAATGTTTTAGCACTAAGCTGAACATCGAGCGCAAGTTTTATAACTCCCGGTGATATTACCTCCTTAATTTGCATGGTATATATGTATGATTTGTGTTATTTTCTATCCGAACTCTGATGAATATCGGTCGATTTGCATGAATTTCGTTCGGTTTGTTAAAGTGCTGATTGAAATGTGACACGAATGCGAGAGAAAAAATGTGGGTTGCCGTTGGAGATGCCCTAAGAGCTTATTTTGGTTCAGTAAGGTGAGGTGTCAACTCAGTTAACAAACGCAGGCAGCACCTCAAGGTCAACTTGTCAAGTGACAGTATTGTATTACTGTGAGGAGCCGTGGAAACTCCGCCTGGCGTCAGAGGAGGACGTAGATTATAACGGGGGGAAATGCATAGTAGAAAACCCAGCCACGCCAACATAAAGAAAAGGGATTCTCCACTTGACGTCTCCGACGCAATTCCATTTTTATGGTGAACCGCTTTGTCAACATGTACTACTCCGTATTTTAATTAGCTCATCACATTGCTGCTAGTGTTATGTTATACTGGCCGAGGCTTTCTGCAAGGAAAAGAAGATGCCCTTCCTTTTACATCTTATTTTGGGGAACGACTACAGGTTCCTTTCAAAGAAGAAGTGTACGGGTTCATCTGCTGTGAATCAATTCACCAAGAAATGGCAACACAAAGGGAATTAATTTAGTCATTCAGTGACCATGGAAAGCCCAACGAAAACTTCACCATAAACCTATCATCAGAAAACTAAAATTCAATTCAATCTGGCACTCAGATATAAAGCATAACTTTACATAGTCAGTAAAGACACTTTGACACTTCAGAAACTAAAGCTAACAACAACTCAGTGCGAGTTACACCAACCAAATACCGGGCAGTAGCCAATACACACACATGGCAAGTTACAGGCTACCACAAATAATCTGACTTTGTCTGACGCAGTCCATAATCCGGAACGCCGGGGAGATACACAAAGCTACGCTGTCCATTTTGTAAGAACACCATTTCTGTAAAGTTAGGCCTATCTGGCACCGCTGCGATCCTACATCTGCATGGACGGGGAGCAGAACAGGGCAAAAACAAGGTTAATCAGTGCATCGGTAGGAGGCATATCCATGTATCAGCGGAAAAACTGGATGCAATTCTAGATCTACTTGCAGTGAATTCAGTAGCTGATGTACACGGGATAGAGGAAAAAAACAGTGAATGTTCTAACCAGTTAATGAGGATATGCTATGTCCTTTGGATGAAATGGTGAGCAAGCAAGTCTGATAATCCTGAAGCTGGAATGCTCTCGCAGCCGAACAGCTCTTGCAGACTGGAATCACATAGTATTGATGCACTCGCAGGATCCTGTGCACAATCAAACAGAACATGAGTGGATCTCATGCGTCTCAATGGGGCTGGACAGCATGTCCCAGTTGACAATAATTAAAATCCTCAGGAATGGCATCATCAGGAGGTGAAAGGACATGGAGGTATGATTGGCAAACATTTTCTGACACTACTTTACAGAGAAGTGCATGCTCAAAATCAATGTAGAAATTCTGCTGCTATTCTGAAACCGGCCTCTTAATGCAACAATTGTTTTCTGTATTTAAAAACTGCTAGCATTATAAATGTGCGTATCTTTTAAACTTTGAGATGGATACAGTTCCAAACCACAATCCACATTCTAGGATAAAACAATCACTACAATATATCATGAAGCATACAAGAGTCCTCCTGTAGGAAGAACACATCCAAAATGGTCTTCAAAAGACAATGCGGCTTGAAATTTTTCCAAAGACATGGTAGTAAACATGACACACAGCTACTGCAGCATAACAGACACCTATATCTCAATGATTCTCTACCAAATTGAGGAAAGATGTGAGTTTAGATTATTCATCAGTCTTACTACTGTTACTCCTAGTCCTGGCAGTAGAGTTTCAACGCATTGAGTTTTTCAGCAATCATTCAGTACGTATCCGCAAGCAAAGAACAAACTGGAATCCTGCAAGTAAAAGAAAGGTTAAGGCACATCCATACCTCAAGCTGATTTGCTTTTATGTAATCCCAGAGATACTTGAGGGCATCATCATGAGCCACTGTTCCTTCTACACCAAGGAATTTGGCTAGTGCATCAGAAACAACCACGTAGGGTTGATTTTGATTTATAGTAGGCATTTGCTGAGGAGCTGCATTGGCAGCCTTAATCTTTTTTGCTTCCGAAGGTTGATCTTCTGCAGTATCAAAATAATGTATTTGAGAATTCTTAATAGTAAATTCAGATGTATATTAGCAGGCAGATATAGATGAAAGGAAACAAAAGCGCGTACTTGGGTCAAGAGGAGTTATGTGCTTGGCCAACAATTTGTTCATCTTAAACATGTCAGTGGAGTCAGTTCCAAAAACGATACGAAGTTCATCATTGCATATAATCTTCCTTTTGTCATCAGGATCCTGAAGATTATTCTGCCTGATATATGCCCATAACTGCTTCACAATCTGAATGAAAAGTAGAGTTCGGAAGTGAATCATTTGAGATAATCAAGGGGAAGAAATGTGATGTTTTTTTTTCTGATCTAGTGAATGAAGATACTGAAAGTACCTGAGTTCTTGACATGGCAGTCTCGCCAACAACAGTCTGAAGTTCAGGTGAAATTGCACAAACTTTGTTTAAGCCACCAGGCCCACCTCTCTTTCGCTTAGAGGCACTGGAAGAAATTATAAATATATCACAACGATTGGTTTGCATAGATGACTTAATTCCATAATTACTAGTATGCGTTGACCCATATAACGTAACAAAATTTAAGTGTTGGACATGGGTGCACGAACCACTACATGTAAATACAACAGTTCAGTGTTGAGAGAAAATATATTCTTGAAGCCCGAAGAACTAAAGCAGGTCCATTAGCAGTAGCACAATACTATAACTCAAAAGGTAAATTAATACCACATATGTAACAAGTCAGCCAGAAAATGATAATCTGGCATACAAATCCAAAGATTAAATGTAGAGGATACTAGTCGACTGGTTGGGACTATTTCCTCAAAAGCAGGGTAGGCAGAAAACAAGAATCAACACATACAAAGAAACAGGTTGCTCACAAAAGCTGAAGTTGGTTATGATTCCCCAAGTACGGCATGTACAGCTTAATCTCTAGTTTGTACATTCTGGCATAACAGCTGTCCTGAACTTCATTGCGTATCAAATAAATCCATAACGGATATGTGCGCCTTCTAAAATTAAAAAGGTTAGTTTTTATGACGCTCAACATATAGGATGCAACCAATGAAGCAAACCATGCCAAACTTCCTTCCTGGTTGACCAGTCTAGTTAAAGTGGCAGAAATAGACAAAGAACAAAACTACAAACGAACGGTCACTAAGCGAATCAGCCATTACGAGTGGCGAAAAAACGGATAATGATATCCTAAGCATACATCCTAGACACCACACAACTAGAGTCCATAAAAAACGACGTCTACAGAGTTGGGCCCAACAAAGTTGCCATATTGAACCCCTAAACCCTAAGCCTGCTGCCGCTATTAGGCACCATTTCATGAATCCAGATGAACACAATCAGCTCAACCTTAAATCACACAATTAGCAACAGTAATCACATGAATCGAACAGCTAAATGTCCAACCACCTAAATTTCAGTGCCAAAAGGTAGGTAGTTGCAGTATATCAAGCCACTCAATATGGGGAACAAAACCCTAATTGTTATCCATGGCTCACCTTTCCTTGTTGTCACCGCCGGCCTGTGGTGCGGCTGTGGGGGAAGTGATGGCCCCGACCCCAGGGGCCGGCTGCTGGAAGGAGAGGGTCCCACCAGTGGCGACCCCGCCGAGGGCGTTGGTGTAGCGGAAGGCGAGCGGCGGCGGCGGGTAGAAGGCCATGGCTGGCACGGCGGGCGGCGCGGAGACCGCGGAGGCGGTGTTGGTGGTGGCGGCGGCGCCTCCTGAGACGACGGGAGGGAGCTGGGGCATGGTCTGGAAGATGAACTGCGGCTGAATCGCCGCGAACTGCTGCTGCTGCTGCTGCTGCATCTGCAGCATCTGCTGCTGCTGCACCTCGAGCGGGAGCTGGGGCTGGGGCAGGGCCTGCGTCATGGCAGGCGCGGGCGGCGACGCGGACGCGGGGAGCGGGGGCGGGTTCTGGTTGTTCTGGGCCTTGGACGGCAGCGGCGGCGGGGGCTGGAGGCGGGGCCCGAAGAAGAGGTCCATCTGGTCGCGGATGTAGGGCGCCTTGTGGGAGAGGTCGACGCCGAGCCGCGCCTGCGCCTGCTGGAGCACGGCGGCGAGCGAGGTCGCCTCCCCGGCGCCGCCGCCGGCCTCGACCGCGCCCCGGAGGAGCGACTCCACGCAGGCGGCGATCTCCTGGTCCGACACCATGGCCGCGCGAAAAAACTCAAATCTCGCCCCGCCAAAACCCACCGCAATTCCCCTCCCTCTCTCTCTCTCTCTCTCTCTCTCTACCCCCTCTCTGTCTCTGCAGCTTGGTCTCCCCCCCTTTGTCGCCCCCCTCTCTCTCTCTCTCTCTAGCTCCGCCCCTTTCTCTCTCCTGATTTCTCTGGGGGAGACTTTCTCTTTGCTCGCCTAATCTATTTGTTAAGTAGGGTTTCGTCGCGAGGGGGACGGCGGAAAGGGACGGGGCCCCTGGACGCACCGCGCAGTCGGCCACGCAGCCGCTGGCTATTGGGGGCCGGGGAGAGGTAGACCCACGCGTCATCGGGGGGGTTGGCCGAGCGAGCCGCGTGCGGGACGGAGGGACTGCGGTGGGGCGCGGTGCGGAATGGCGAGAGTGCCCTCGGGTTTTGGATATGCGGTTGTTGAGGAGGCGTGGGATGCGTTTCTGCGCTTGTGGGCCCCGCCACACACCCGCCCGCCGGGGACGTGTCCAGTCATACGGTTGCAGCAGGGGGAGGGGAGAAGAAGGAAACCCAGTGTGGCGAGAGACGTGGGCTGAGCCCAGGCTATGGATGGGCTCAATGCGTGAGACCTCTCCTAGTAGACGCCCATTAGTAACTGGGCAGGCCCACTCTGGCGCGAGCTTTTTCTAACCTTTTCCAGTTTTTCTATAAAAGATTCTCAAAAAATCTATAAAAAACATAAAGTGTTTTTTTACAGAGATAAATATTTAAAAATATATTATAAATTATAAAAAATGAAAATGTTTTATAAAATTGTTCATTATGTGTTTTAAAAAATCAGTATATGTAAATAAAATGTTCACATTAAATTAAAAAAAGTTCAGTGTGCCCTCGCAAAAAAGAGCTTAGCATTAAAAAGGAGTCCATTGTATATTTAAAAAAGTTTAGTATATTAGTAACTGTTCATGCATGTTACAAAAATGTTAGTGTATATTCAGAAATGTTCGCTATATATTTAAGAATTGTTGATCGTACATTGAAAAACTGGTCACCATGTATTAAAAGAGGAAAAAAAGAAAAAACCAAAATAAGATAAGCAAAACACAGTCATAACAGAAAAGCTACAGCAAAGCAGCTATGGATGGGCTAAATGCGTGAGACCTCCTATTGGACGTCCATTAACAAATGGGCCCGCCCACTCTGGCGCGAGGGTTATTATTATTATTTTTCGGTTCTCCTGAAAAACAGTTATTGTTTTTACAGAGCGAAATATTTAAAACTCTATTATAAATAAAAAATATTTTATTAAATTTTTAGTATGTGTTTAAAAAAAATCAGTATATACAAAAAAAATGTTCACATTGAATTAAAAAAAGTTCAGTGTGTACAAAAAAAGGAGTCAATTGTATAACTATAAAAGTTTAGTGTATATTAAAAATGTTCACTATATATTAAAGAATTGTTGATCGTGCACTAAAAAATGGTCAACATGTATTAAAAGGGAACAAAAGAAAAGGAAAAAAGAAAAACCCGAAATAAGATAAGCAAAACAAAACCATAACAGAAAAGCTGCAGCAAAGCAGCGAACAGGAAACACCAAGAAAACGCCCGAATTGGGCCGGTCCAACTCGTCTATGCAGTGAGCGACGCGGCGTCTGTGGGCTGTGAATAGGATCCACCTCAATGAGTTTGCTCCAATTGTCGTGTCCCCTCCCTTGTTTGCCCCCGAAAGGTCGGGTTGTAAGTTGCATAGAGAGTGCTCTGCGCATGTTTTTGAAGTGCGTGTATTTAACAAAGGGAGTACAAGTGAGCAGGTTTGCCCCAAAAAAATTCTATAAAATAAATGTCCTATGTAAGGGCATAAAATGAACACCTCAAATGTCTGCAGACATGTTCGGACGTGTCAGCATGCCCACATACATCATCCAACCCTATACCTCATATAAGGCGGACACCGAGTCATTTTACTAGTTCTTAGATTATTTTTACGATGCAAAAGATCGCTGATAAACAACTAAAACTACTCTAATAAATCCTAATCCTCATTGTCCGAGGATGAGGTTGATGACCCCGCATCAGAGCAGTCGGCCTCATCATCATTGGCCATTGACGTGAACTCACTAGAGTTGTGCACGTGTGACTCTTTTGGCATAGTCAACGTGCTGCTTCATCTCCACGTCATACTCGGCCTCAAGCTCCTCAAAGAGGAAGGCACGCTGCCCCTCGTTGATGCGGAGCTCGCGGTTGACCATGCAGGCCCTCTACACGGAAGCGAGGACCACCCGATTCTCGTTGACAAATTCTGAGTCCGCGAGGAGCGCCATGACGGCAGCGGCATCTGTGCGCTCCACCTCCTGTTGCGTCACTACCGTGCGGTGCTCATCCAGGAGTGCGGGCGAACTTGTTATCTCTTGCACTAAGAAGAGGTCGACCGCCCCGTCAGCCAGAGCCCCAACCTCAACGGTCATCGCCTCCTCCTCCGCGGGGGTCTTCTCATCTTCCAGGACCTCCACTAGCGCCATGGGGTCGCCTTCCTCCTCCTTCTATGAGCCCGGCTCCGGAAAGCTCGTAGGTTGGCCCGCCTCAATGCGAGCCTGACACTGAGCATCCACAACATGGACCCCCACTACGATTTTGACACAACGCGTCGGCGTCAACTACTCGTATCACATTATCTTCATCCACGCCATGGTGACGATAGACGGCAGATGACAAACTAGGGGCTTGGACAGCGACGAAGAGGTGATAAAATGCGGAGAATGTGCTCAGAGGTAGAGTTTGGGCGTGCCCAGCCGACAATAGCCGATGTATGCTCCTCGGGGCGACTCGTAGGTTACCATGCAATGAACGTGGCAGGGGTGGAATGGAGAAGATTCAACGCGGGTTGGTAGGGAATCAGTGAGATGGTGTAAATGTGGCGATGCTTCTATAGTCGACCAAGGTTATAGGTGGACCGGGTTGTAGGACTCCGACGTAGCGGACGTCTAGAGTCCCCCATACCGCCCACATATTTGGGGGCAGACGGTGGGGGTTAAGACGTCTGGACAGTTCTGCCCCAAGATGATAATTTGTGTTGGAGGCCTGAAAGTGTCTAGACCGTCCAGTCTGGATATATAGAAGAGATTTGGTGAGCCGCTTTGGAGATGCCCTAAGGCAATCCATGAGCAAATCCCTCAACCCCACATGTTCGCCCACCTGTTCATGGAAAGCTTTATCGTTGATTTGGAGGTAACGATGGAGAGGCAACACGGGGGGAGGCCGAAGATTTCTAGTCCGGCACCGACGTTGGCTCCTCGATGGATCCCACCTCCGGTTAGGAGCTCAAAGATTAACGTTGATGTAGTTGTCTCAGAGACACAATTTAGAGGCGTGGTTCATGTGGTATGCATAGGGGACGATGGCACTTACAAGGGCACATCAGTCATTGTCTTCAATGGCATCACTTGCCTGAGTAGTCTCACAACTATGGCATGCAAAGAGGCTCTCAGTCTCATGGGTGACCTTCATTTGGCTAGTATTGTGTGTGGCCTATGACTATCTAGAGGTTATACATGGTATCCAAGGGTTGGGAAAATGCTTATGCAGTCACATCCATGAGGATATCAAGACCGATGCAACGACCGTGAGGGAATTGTCTTTAGACATGGGAGCAAGAAATTTAACACCCATGCTCATGATATGGCTTGTTTAGCAACTACCCATTTGGTCGGGCATCATGTCTGGTTCACGAGCAGGGATGAAAATTGAGCAAAGGCGACGGAACTGAGTCTTGCCGCATTTGTTTCCACATTTCTTTGTGGAAGTGGAAACGAATATAGAAACCCCGGAAGCAAATGCATAGCAAATATGGCACAGACTCATATACAAAATTGGATGTTTGTATAACTAAAAGATCCCTTGAACCATTGAGAGAAACACAGTCAAACCAACAACAATTTAGATTGATATGACACTAGTGGAAAAAAGCCTAGCTATGGCGTGGCAAATAGTGCCTTGCTGGCGTAGACACCCAACGCCACCAATATGACGCCATTGTTAAGAAATAGTGGTGGCGTTGGTTGACACGTCAACAGTATCGTACATCGTGCTAGCGTGTAACCAGTCCAGCGCCAGCACTAAGTTCATCATAACTCTGGCGTCCCTACTTGTCCAACGCCAGCAAATGCTTTTTTTGGTATCAAAAAAAAATTGCTCATCAACACTAGCTACTTACTTAATAGATACTACTGAAGACAATATACTCATCAATACTAGGTACTTACTTAATAGATAGTCATTACAGAAGAGGCTCATGAACTCAACAAGTTGGTATTAATTAAACTTCACAAAAGTTACTCACTCAAGTACTCTAGTTACTCGATCATCATCAACTAATAAGATGAACTAGCTAGCTACTTAAAAAATTAATCTTCATCAAGGAGTATGCCCAGCTGCAGAAGCTTCTTTCTATCCCCCTCTCCTTCTCTTCTGAAATGATCTATGTCCATCTTCAGGTCAATCCTCTCAGCCCTGAGGTGTCTCCTCTCCTTCAGTTTATCCCGATCCTCGACGAGCTTATCTCTCTCGTCCCTAAGCTGATTAGTCTCCTGAACGAGCCGAACAGTCTCCTTGCGTAGTTGTTTAATCTCCCCCTTTAGCTCGTCATTTGCCCCTTGCACGCTCTTGATGACATACTTGTAAGTGTTTAAGAATTAATTGTTGGCCATGTCTACGTCGCACACCGACTCGTTGTTACCTCCAGAATTGGCCATGATCTACAAACACAACGCGTATACAATCAAGATAATATGCAATTTCATATCACTGAATAAATATTGCAATGTATAGAAGTAATTAAACTAGATAGCATGTATAGAACTAATTAAACTAGATAGCAATGTAATGTATAGAACTATTGGATTGTGACTATATTTGCCACACTATTTTGCCACACCTAACTTGGAGCATTACTTTCGAGTGGAAATTTTCTTTGGACACTCAACTATTTTCCCACATCTAAATTGGAGCATTACTTTCGAATGGAAATTTTCTTTGGTGAAAAAGTAGTACACATCAGATTTTCCCCAAGATATTTATGGATTACAATGGCAACTCAAACACTTTGTTTCAGAATTTAGATGCTTCCAAGGATAATGACTTAAAAAATATATCCACCTTAATTTGATTGACAGATTGCACTTCCAGTTTCTACAGCTAGTGCTAACCGAAGATTCAAAACTATATCTACCTTAATTCTAGACAACTACAACACATTGTCACTGCCTAGCAGTGATGAACCTCAGCGATGCAAATAATTTTTTTTACAATGGCAGTGACCTACAGCAAAAGAGGGAGGGATGATATGCTCACCTGGGTTGGAGCCGAGGGTCGCCTACAGTCTACTCCGTCGCCGTCGCCTGCTGCTGTCGCCGAAACCCTAGCAGATGAGAGTGGGAGGCTCAGATGTGTACCTCAGGACCGGAGAACGACGACAATCGCCGGAATCGAAGCGGCGGCGACGAGCGGCGAGAGAGGGAGAGAAAAGGGAACGGAACAGAGAGAGGGAGTGGCAGGGCAGAGAGAGGGAGTGGGTCGTTGCCCCCGTTGGTTTTGACCCTCACTGCATCCTAATCCTATTTGGGCTAGTCCAATAAGAAAAAAGGTCACCACCTAAGAAATGTCATTGTTTCCATTTTAAAATAATAGAAATTAAATAAAAGTAAACTATAATATACTATAAAAAAGATCACCACATAAAAAACTAAAAGTAAAAAAATTTGAAAGTCTCAAACTACATATTTGAAGGCTCAAAACTATATATTTCAAGTCTTAAACTAAAAAGTAAATTTAAAGTGTCTCAAAGTACATATTTTTTAAAATGTCAATATTTCTATTAAAATAATAGAAATTTAATAAAAGTAAACTATAATATAATATAAAAAAGATCACCACGTAAAAAACTAAAAAGAAAAAAATTGGAAGTGTCAAACTACGTATTTGAAGGCTCAAAACTATATATTTCAAGTCTTAAACTAAAAAGTAAATTTAAAGTGTCTCAAAGTACATATTTTAAAAAATATCATTATTTCTATTTAAAATAACAGAAATTTAATAAAAGTAAGCTATAATATATTATAAAAAGAATATACCAAAAAATATATAAAGAATGTTGGCATTGACAAAATAACAATACTGGCGTCGGAACTAACAGCACACCACAACTAAATGTAATAGTGCTGGCGTTCCATCATATTCCACAACATCACTATATTACGCCTGGTACAAATTGTTGATCCCCATATACTTCTGACGCTACTCTGTTTTCCAATGCCATCACTATGCCCCTGCTAATGTCGTACCAAATAAGCCAACGCCACCACTATTTAAAAAAAATAGTGATGACGTTGATGATAAATGACGCGCCACCAACGAAAGTTGTGGCTAGCACTTTTTCCACTAGTGTGACTACAATTTCTATCGATGTTCTCCTAAGCCACTGCCATAACACCTAAACCAGCCGCACCACATGGATGCGCTTGGACACTACAACAAGTTTGAGTGGTTGGCATGTGGAGTGGCCTACCGAGGATAAGTGTATGGCGCGTATCAGTGGTGGCATGGAGTTGTGAAACGTATAAGGGAATTAGGTAGGTATTAACGTTCTAGTTGTTGGACATTAGGCTCATAAGATTGGTTTTATATCATGACTTAGTCATCATTTAGAAAACTAAGCCGGTTGTGCTCCTACGATGTGGGAACTCGAGAGAGGTGCTTGTGTGATCATACTTTCTTCTTATTTCGCCATTGGTTTTTAGCATGTCATAGGATTTTACCTTAATCCATTCAATTGTAAACTATGAATCTCACAAGAAGACGCCCACTAGTCAATAGTATTGTCTAATCAGTTAAACCAAACACCAGTCATGGCTACCATTATTTGTTGTCGCTTGCCTAGCCAAGTAGCAACATAAGCATTGTCATAGGCTCACAACGCATAATTTGTGTGTCCAAAAGACCCTTGAATCTTGGGAAGCAACTTATGTTTGCACATACATATAATGCATAAAATTTTGACAAAATAACACATCTTTGTTTGTTTTTGACACAAACGACACGATAAGAAGGTGTTATCTTGTCAATTTCACCATTGTACATGGTATATGTCGAGGCTTGGTATCAAACTTACCAAATTAATCTTTGTATTGTTGAATACCGAGTAGTTTGTGTGTTTGCTATCACTAACTTCCTATCACTCACTTCATTCATTTATGTAAAGGTGTATTATTTTCGGCACGATGAACTAAGGCACATATATAGACAATTTTGGACGAAATTAACCTTGTCCAAATCATTGATTACAAGCAAGTAAATCATTTAGACTAGAAAAGGAAGAGATACACGCAATCGGGTGAGAGATACTTTCTTTTTTTTATACAAGGAGAGATACATGCAAATTGCAATTAGGGAGAGATAATTTCCTTTTCCCCGAAGGGCTAAAAACGGAATTAGAAGGAATGAGAAGAAATGCACCTTACATTGTGGAATTCTATCAAAAAACAAATACACCTTATATAAAGAAACGGAGGGAGTATTTGTGAAGATCCTTAGGGCCAGTTCTCTTGGTGTCTTTTTTTTGGCTTCTAGAATTAGGTACCCCTTACATAGCTTATTTTAGAAGCCCAACCAAAAATATATTTTTAGAAGCATATTAATCAAGTCTTATTTAGTAAGCTTTTAAAAGAATAAATTTGGCAACTTATTCTAGAAGCCAAAAGCTGGAATAAGATGCTCCCTACCAAGCTTATTCTAAAAGCTAACAAAAGAATTGACCCTTAACCAAGGCAGTAAATAGTTGAACTAAATCTCAATTAAAACTTAAACACATACTTGAAAACTATCATAAATTTAAATTACAATGACAGATTGGCACAACATATTAGAGATTACTCTTGGTTGGTATCGCCTTTTTAGCCTCCTCGCAACAAGAACCAAAGAACAAAATCATTATCTCACATTTACATGTTCTGCTGATTTTTTTGTTTTGCAGAAGAAATAACTGCCCGACCGTGACGATCCACAAAAGCCTACAGTAGCCAGGGAAGTCTAATTTTCTTTCTTTTTCTTTCCTTTGTTTTTGCAGAAGAAAGAACAAAATCATTAGACTTTCGTAGGTACTGTAGACACGACAGGTGATATTTGGTCGATTTCGAAAAACCAGCCCAGCAAAAACCTCCAAAATCTCCCAAAACCCTAAGCACATTGCACGCCAGATCCCCTCTCCTCGCACCACCCCCCATCCCCATTCCCCCCCACGGCCAAGGGAAAATGGCGCCGTCCACCTCGTCGGCCTCCGCCCTCCTCCACATCCCTGGCCTGCCTCCCCGGGGACCCCATAGAGGCGGGTGCCGGAACCAGCCGCGGCGGCCGCGCCATGCGGCCGTGCGGTGCTCCTTCGCGTTCGCGCCGGTGGAGACGGCGAGGATAAAGGTCGTGGGCGTGGGTGGCGGCGGCAACAACGCCGTCAACCGCATGATCGGCAGCGGCCTCCAGGTAGCGTGGTGCCCCTTGCTTGGACCTCCTCCCCTCCTCCCGCGGAACCGGGGTTCCTTTCTGCGCCGAGCTAGGCGCGTAGATCCATTTCGTAGTCTGATTTGAAATTCGAACCTAGCAAGTGAGCGAGTTAATTCGCGGCATTGTTTCCGTGCTCCCAATCCGTTTCAGGCCACAACTCGTGGTGTGCTTCAGTTCAGCATACGAGTCTATGTAGGCTGATGTGACGGTGTTCCTTAACCAATAAAAATGTGTGCTTATGCATTGGAAATGATTCCTTGCCTCCACAGAAGCATCTAGGGAGGTCTAGTGCAGTATAATTTTACAGTCATGATGACTGCACGTTCCTTGTCTGTTTTATTAAATGCTGATGACTGAATTATACAATTTCAGGGTATCGAGTTTTATGCTATAAACACAGATTCCCAGGCACTTGTGAATTCGCAGGCGCAACATCCGCTACAAATTGGAGAACAATTGACTCGTGGGCTGGGTATACTTACTGTTTTCTTATGAAAGAATTCTGTCTTTACAGACATTTTCCTTATAGCATATATGTTAACTGGACTGACTAAGTATGTTTGTGCAAACAGGTACTGGTGGAAATCCTAATTTGGGAGAACAGGCTGCCGAGGAATCGAAGGAAGTTATAGCCAATGCCCTCCGAGATTCGGACCTTGTCTTCATAACAGCTGGGATGGGAGGGGGTACTGGCTCCGGTGCTGCTCCAGTTGTTGCCCAGATAGCAAAGGAAGCCGGTTATCTTACTGTCGGTGTTGTCACCTACCCATTCAGCTTCGAAGGACGCAAGCGCTCTCTACAGGTATGTATTTTTGAACCTGAATATAAAGCATTCTTGCTGTCTCGTTGAGCAATATTTGGTAATTTTGGTTAAGGTTGGAATGACTTTTGCTTGGATCACTTTTTTTTAATCATATAGACTGTTATGCAAACACTAGCTACAAGAGTTAGCCCTACCTCCAGCAATGTCATTGTCACTCCTTACAGTAGTCTTAGCTTCAGTCACCTAATGCTGTTGTTTACAGTTTGTTACTATCTGTTTTGTGAAAATACCCTTAAAATGCATTTTATTATTAACTACCCATCATTTGCCTGATATGAATTCATTTGATTGCTAGTCATTGGAATTGCTGTTTGCAGTGTTTGGTATTTGTTTTGGACCACTCCTGCTTAAGTATCCTTTGTTTTTCTCTAGTTATTTTAATTTCTTGTCACCGCTTCAGGCACTCGAAGCATTGGAGAAGCTGGAAAGAAGTGTTGACACTCTGATTGTGATCCCAAATGATCGGTTGTTAGATATTGCTGATGAGAATATGCCCTTGCAAGACGCGTTTCTCCTTGCAGATGATGTCCTTCGGCAGGGTGTCCAAGGAATATCAGACATTATCACGGTGGGTTTTCCCCTTCTCTTTGCTGCAGTTACTTAGTTGCGATTAGCACAATGTACGTGTGTTTTGCTATGGTTAAAAACAATACTGTATGCTTAAAAAGGTTGCTTTTGCTATGGTTAAAAACAATACTGTATGCTTTAAAAGATTTTTAGTTCTAAGTTTGCCCTCATTCCAACCAGCTGTGACATATTCAAAATGTGGTGTAAGCCAAACGTGAACAGATCGCCACCACCAATTGACATCTTTGTAGTAGTAAAGATGACATAATACTTATCTGAAACTCTGCAGATACCTGGGCTCGTGAATGTTGATTTTGCTGATGTGAAAGCCGTGATGAAAAATTCCGGAACTGCCATGCTTGGAGTTGGTGTTTCTTCCAGCAAAAACCGTGCCCAAGAAGCTGCTGAGCAGGCAACTCTTGCCCCTTTGATAGGATCATCTATTGAGGCAGCTACTGGTGTTGTGTACAATATCACTGGCGGGAAGGACATCACTTTGCAAGAAGTAAACAAGGTCTCTCAGGTGTGTGTAGGACTCCTTACTGCTATCTTGATACTTCAATCATTGGATGATCTTTGAAGAATTCATGAAGGCCATTAGAACATTGAGACAGCTAGCAGTAGAACCAATATGTGAATATTTAGGAGATTGACATGGAAGTGCTGTACTGTTCAACTGTTTTGAGAGTAACCACCGCTCATTCACTTTATGCAGATCGTGACAAGCTTGGCTGATCCCTCGGCCAACATAATTTTCGGAGCTGTGGTCGATGACCGTTATAACGGCGAGATCCACGTGACCATCATCGCAACAGGGTTTCCGCAGTCCTTCCAGAAGTCCCTTCTGGCTGATCCGAAGGGAGCACGGATACTGGAGGCGAAAGAAAAAGCGGTTAGCCTCGCAATGGCTGCTGCGGCGCAACAACCGGCGGCGGCTGTCCCGACATGGTCCCGGAGGCTCTTCTCCTGAACACTGTTCAGCAGGCAAACAACCTTGCGATTGTGAGGCTGTGGTTCTCACTTTCTCAGGCAGTAGAGAGTTTTAGCCGGTGTTATTCTTTTTGGCTGTGTAAACACTCTTAAAACTAGTTTTGCGTAGTGATTAGGTTCTCGCCTAGTGTATGTATTGTTCAGACACTTGACTTGGTTGTTTTAGAAAGTGTTCTGTTCGTTGACAGCTTTGGCAACCCCAGGGCTCGCCTGTTGCATTTTGTGGGTGTGTATGATTGTGTTCGATTGTTGAATCCAGCTAGATTCTGCGTGTTAGTGTATCCACTTTCTTGCTCGAAAACGATGGGACTACGGAAAATGTCAAACTCTTTCAAATTTCATCCGTCTTTTCTAATAAGGAAGCTACAAATAATGCAACTATGAATTCTCATGGAGAGTTTGATCCAGTGTCATATGGTGTGCGTACCCGCCTATTTATATTGCCAAAATAGAAATGCTAAAATGCTGTTGACATACATGAGATTTGTCAAGTAGGTCAAGAAAACCAATCATGTCCACGCAATATACATCCATTCATGCATGGATTAATCTTCATGCATGTCTGCAACACAACTTCTTTTTTGAGGGAACGCCACACAACATTTTTTTATAAATATTTTGAGGGGGTGCACAACACCGGGCAAGAAAGTATTTTTTTTGAGACAACACCGGACAAGAAAGTACTATCTCGTATTGCGTCGTGCGGCCTCTGGCATTTGCTCCCCGGTAGTAGCATCACCGGGCCAAGAAGCCCACGGGGTTGCCCGGCCGTGAGCCCTTTGCCTCGGCCTTTTCCGCCTACTTGCGGCTGCGCGGAGCGGAGGCTCGCACTTCCCCGAGAGATTAGTCCCACATCGCTCCTCGATGTCACAGCGCTACCAGGCAGCAGTATATAAGGAGGGCCACGGCTTCCAATCAAAGGCACGCAGCTGCGCAGCGGGCACAAAGCGAACTATTCTTTCGCCTTTTACTAAAGAATACCGTGTGCACACTGCAATTAGCAGCATACGCTAATTTTTGAAGGGATCCTCCTTAACTGGAGGGCTCCACAATTCAAGTCCAAAATTTGCAATTCGAACTTTGTGATGGTTGATTGGTTGCGGATTTAACTGTTGTGCCGATGATAACCCGCTCTACTTGAGCTTAAGAAAATTTGCCCCCTTAAATTTACCTAAATGCTTCATCGTGCGCGCGATCTCGTCGAAACGAGCGGCCGCGGCTGGACCGCTCGATGCGCGTGAATCATGTGGCCACGAGCGCCAGGTGCCACCTGGTCGGCAGAGATGCGGTCCCGGAGCGCTCCTGCTCGAAAAAAAAAAAACTTATCCCCAATCTCCTTTTCCTCGTCTCTGTTACTGGAGGAGCGCCGGCGTCGATTTTCCGGGAGGTCGATGAGGAGGCGGCAGACCGGAGGAGCCCGGCGAGCAGGCCATCGAGGGAGCGGGAGCAGCATCCCCGCCGTCTTCTTCCCCTATTTTTCCTTCGAGCTGGAGCTGGTTCGACCAACCTCCGCAGCCCCGTCGAGGAACTCTGCCACGGAGCTCATGCCAGATGTAGACCTGGTGCTCTAGTCAGCCATCAGCGGCCCAGTCGTGTGGTACGCCGGCGCTGACGAAGCTGGGTTCGATCGGAAGGACCCACTGGGCGCGGACGCGCTGAGTGGCCATTTCGAGTACGAGGAAGTGCGTCTGCTGCTCGCCTGTATCCACATCTGCCTCCGGCGTCCAATCTTTTCGTAGCGAGTCTCCAGTAAGTCCTCTTCCCCTTTCCACAGCCTGGTTATCTTCCTTCTATTCTCTTTCTATACACACACTAGAATGTGCCTGTTTGGGTTGTAATCCCGCTAGTCAACGGCCGTATGATACTTTGGGATTTTGACGATTGGGGTGCTGATTTGTACATGCGTTTCTGCATCTTGCTTAGGGGAGCTAAGATGATTAGGCTTTTTAGCAGTGAGTTTGTACAGTGATTAGAATTTTTAGCACATTCTCGGTATCGCTACAATGATTAGGACTTAACACATTCTCTTTGGCACAGTTGTACACGCACGACTACGATAATGCGCACACTCGTCGCATAGTAGCTCTTGCATGGCTGTGAAGTTGTACACGTTTGTTAGCATAGTCGCACACACATGATTATGAAGTTGCACACTTTCGTTCGTGTAGTCACACACTCCCGTCCGCGTAGTTCCACATGCACGACTACGGAAGGTGCACACACACGTCGGTATAGTCGCACGGGCGACCATGAAGATGCACACTCTCGTCGACGTTGTAGCTCACGCAAGGCCGCGGAGTTGCACACCCTTGTGGGCATAGTCGCACACGGATGGCCAAGGAGTTGCATACTCTCGTCCGCATGGTCGAACACACGTGGCCATAGACTTGCACACTCTAGTCGACATAGTCGCATACGCACGACCATTGAGTTGCACTCTCTCATCTGCATAGTCGCACACGCATGACTACGGGAGATGCACACGCTTGTCGGCATAGTTGCACACGCACGACAGTGGAGGAGCACACCCTTGTCGGCTTAGTTGCTCACGCACGTCTGCGGGAGTTGCACACGCGCGATTGCATAGTCGTACACACATGACCATGATGATGCACATTCTCGTCGGCATGGTAGCTCACGCACGGCCACAGAGTTGCACACTGTCGTTAGGATAGTTGCACACGTGTGACCGCGGAGTTGCACACTCTCGTCCGCACAATCGCACACGCATGGACACGGAGTTGCACACTCACGTCCGTATTGTCGCACACACATGATCATGGAGTTGGCGTCCGCATAGTCACACACGTGTGACCACGGAGTTGCACACTCTCGTCCGCATAGTCGCACAAGCATGGCCATGGAGTTGCATACTCTCGTTCGTATTGTCGCACACACATGATCATGGAGTTGGCGTCCGCGTAGTCACACACGCATTACTGCAGAAGGTGCACATGTGCGTCGTCATACTCACATACGCGCGACCACGGAGGTGCACATTCTTGTCGGCGTAGTTGCTCACGCACGACTGCGGGAGCTGCACACGCGCGGCGGCATAGTCGCACACGCACGGCTACGGTGATGAACACTCTTATCGTCATAGTAGCTCATGCACAACCGCGGAGTTGCACATTGTCGTTGGTATAGTCGCACACGTGTGGCCGTGGAGTTGCACACTCGTCTGTATAGTCGCACACACATGACCGTGGAGTTGCACTCTCGTCCGCATAGTCGCACACGCATGATCGTGGAGTTGCACACTCTCGTCCGCATAGTCGCACACACGCGGCTGCGGTGGTGCACACGTGTGTCGGCACAGTCGCACACGCACGACTGCGGAGGTCCACACTCTCGTCAGTGTAGTAGGTCACGCATGACTGCGGAGTTGCACATGTGCGGCGGCTAAGTCGCACATGCATGACCACGGAGTTGCACACTCTCGTCGGAGTAGTAGCTCACGCACGGCTGCGGAGTTGCACACTCTCGTCGGCATAGTTACAGGAGCGCAGCCGCGGAGTTACACTCTCATCTGCATAGTCGCACGCGCACGTCACGGAGGTGCACACGCGTGTCGACACAATCGCACACGCGACCGTAAAGGTGCACAGTCTCGTCGACATAGTAGCTCACACACGAATGCGGGAGTTGCACAGGCGCAGCGACATAGTAGCATATGCAGGACCATAGTGTTTCACACTGTCGTTGGCATAGTAACTCGCGCATGGTCGCGTAGTTCTCATCTGCATAGTCGCATGCGCACATCACGGAGGTGCACACGCGTGTCGACACAAATCGCACACGCGACCGTAAAGGTGCACAGTCTCATCGACATAGTAGCTCATACACGAATGCGGGAGTTGCACAGGCGCAGCGACGTAGTCGCATATGTAGGACCATAGTGTTTCACACTGTCGTTGGCATAGTAACTCGCGTATGGCCGCGTAGTTGCACACTCTCATAAGACAGTTGCACCTAACATGGGCTAAAGTGGCACAGATAAAAAGTTTGTCAGAACATACTCATATGAGATCTAGTTTCGAAGAGCTCATCGTGGGGTCTTCAACTGCAAAAACGGATATCAATTTCGATGTCCGATTTGAAAGTGATGGCTTTTTGTAATTTTTGAAAAGCAAAAATAAATGACCGACGTCGGGAGGACCACGTGATAGTGTAGATGATTAATTTCTCTCCTAACGAATGATGAGTACACGGTGCTAAATGCACATGCATGCACGTGGGGGACTAGCGAGCTCACCCGTCTGGTGAGAAGTAAAGCCACATGAACGATAAAGTAACAATGCTCTGTGGGGTTTCCTAATAGAGACGAGGGGGGCAGAAAGTTTCCAAAAAGGTAGGCTGCCCGGGAGCGCTAGCGGGCACCCAGCCGCCCGCTAGACGCGTCCCTTAAATTATTGTAGGCTAAAATCTTAAAGGGCCATCTATATTTGTGCCCATGACTCAAACCCACTATGCCCTTCTCCCTAACTCGAATCCACCATGTCGTTCGTTCAGTCAACCCTAACTCGAACCCACCATGTCGTACGTTCAGTCAAAGGGACCGGTTGCTGGTCTACCCCTGTCTCCATGTGTCACTTACATGTGGGCCCACTTCGAGGAAAAGAAAAATAAAACAAAACTCTATCACTTACATGCGGGACCCATAATAGACCCACATGTCATTGTTTTATTATTTGTTGAAATATTATTGATTGAATTATCAGAAAGGAGGACCCACTGGTCAGCGTCTGAACTAACATAATTTATCCCTAATCTAATTACCAAGGTTGGGACCCACCGGTCAGTGTCACACAACTAGGTTCGTACTCCGACGAGTGTGCGAGCACGCCGGCGACGCACTGGAGGGCGCGAGAGCACGCAAGGAGGGAGACTGTGAGGTGCGCTTGAGATGGCATGGGTCGCGGCGTGCTCGGCAAGCAGGGCAACAGGCTGTGGTCGTTCAAAGACCACGACGGCCGCCATATCTCGTCGCCGCTAGCGGCGCCGCTAGGCGGGCAGGCGCTCTGAGGCACGAGGAGGCTCAGGGAAAAGAGAGAAATGAGTAAAGGATCAATAGTTATTCGAGGATGGGTTCAGAAGAGGTACGGGGGCATGGTCATGACGAATTCATTGTCCACAGAGGACTGCGGAGCGACTGTTCATGGGGATGACAGCTCGGGGATGTAAACCTTCGCGTAGAAGGATCTAGAAGGTGTAGAAGTATCAAATATAGACGAGGAATCTAACAGAGAACTTCGGGGCGGCATAGCCGAGGAGGTCGAGGCGCGGCGGAGCGTCATCGGAGGCAGAGAAGATGACGTCACACTCTTGTGTACGCGATGGTTCACTATTCTCAACTATGGTGAAGCCCAAGGAACTGTTAGCAGATCGTCGACAGTTAGAGCCGATCGATTGTCAGAACCTTGTAACAAAGCGACACCATGTTGTTGATGAATTGAACCAAAGCAACACTCAAGGGAAGCATATCAAGAACATCAACCCTCACAATCATATGTGATCTGCACCTACTCATATAACTGCTCATGATGCTACTGTTGGGAAATGTAGTAGAAAACAAAAAATTCACGCCTACGATCACCCAAGATCAATATGAAGATGCATAACGTGTTGGGATCACGATCGTTACCGTCACCGAGTTGCAACAGAAGAAAAACGTGTCGGTGTAGATCGTACTAGGAGTCCCTCGAACCGTCGATGAATGATTGATGACCCACAAGTATAGGGGATCAATCGTAGTCCTTTCGATAAGTAAGAGTGTCGAACCCAACGAGGAGCAGAAGGAAATGGCAAGTGGTTTTCAGTAAGGTAATTTCTACAAGCACTAAAATTATCGGTAATAGGTAGTTTGATAGTAAGATAATTTGTAACAAGCAAGTAACGATAACGGTAAATAAAGTGCAGCAAGGTAGCCTAATCCTTTTGTGGCAAAGGACAAGCCAAAACGGTGTCTTATAATAAGCAAAGAGTTCTTGAGGGCACACGGGAATTTCATCTAGTCACTTTCATCATGTTGGTTTGATTCGCGTTCGCTACTTTGATAATTTGATATGTGGGTGGACCGGTGCTTGTGTGTTGTTCTTACTTGAACAAGCCTCCCACTTATGATTAACCCCCTCGCAAGCATCCGCAACTACGAGAAAAGTATTAAGATAAAATCTAACCATAACATTAAACATATGGATCCAAATCGGTCCCTAACGAAGTAGCGCATAAACTAGGGTTTAAGCTTCTGTCACTCTAACAACCCATCATCTAATAACTACTACACAATGCATTCCCTTAGGCCCAAAGACAGTGAAGTGTCATGTAGTCGACGTTCACATGACACCACTAAGGGAATCACAACATACATATCATCAAAATATCGAACACGTATCAAATTCACATGATTACTTGCAACATGACTTCTCCCGTGACCTCAAGAACACAAGTAACTACTCACAAATGATATTCATGCTCAAGATCAGAAGGGTATTAAATAGCATAATGGATCTGAACATATAATCTTCCACCAAATAAACCATATAGTAATCAACTACAAGATGTAATCAACACTACTAGTCACCCACATGTACCAATCTAAGGTTTCAGTACAAAGATTGAACACAAGAGATGAACTAGGGTTTAAGATGAGATAGTGCTGTTGAAGATGTTGATTGAGATTGGCCTCCCAAAGATGAGAGGGTTGTTGGTGATGACGATGACTTCGATTTCCTCCTCCGGGAGGGAAATTCCCCCGGCGGAATCGCTTCGCTGGAGGGCAAAAGTGCTCCTGCCCAAGTTTCGCCTTGAGACGGCGGTGCTCCATCCCAAAAGTCTTCTCCTTATTTTTTTTCTAGGTCAAAAGACCTTATGTACCAGAAGATGGGCACCAGAGGTGGGCTGGGCTGGCCACAACCCACCAGGGCGCGCCTGGGGGGCCTAGCGCGCCCTGGTGTCTTGTGGTCACCAGGTGGACCCCTCCGGTAGTTCTTTTCTCCAGAAATTATTAAATATTCGAAAATAATTCTCCGTTAAATTTCAGCTCATTTGGAGATGTGCATAATAGGTATCTCTGGCATAGCTTTTTCTGGTCCAGAATTCTAGCTGCCGGTATTCTCCCTCTTTGTGTAAACCTTGCATATTATGAGAGAAAAGGCATTAGAATTACTCCATAAAGCATTATTATGCATAAAAACATTATAAACAACAGTAAGAAAACATGATGCAAAATGGACGTATCAACTCCCCCAAGCTTAGAACTCGCTTGTCCTCAAGCGAAAGCCGATATCGAAAATCATGTCCACATGCTTAGAGAGAGAGGTGTCGATAAAAACAAAATACGGACATAGTAGCATCATGCTTATTATTATAACAACAACAAACTTTATCATATAACTTCTCATGAACAAGTAACAATTCATCACAACATCGAAGTAAAAAGCATAAATTTTATTGAAAACCAACAAACTATGTTCTCAGTCAACTTTGCAACTACAATTCATCATATTTTCAGGAAGGGTCTTGTATCGGAGCCTTTTGGCAAGTCCACATACTCAACCATCACTTAATCTTCTATGATTGCTAACACTTACAACATACATATAAGCAAAAAGTTTCAACCGGACACATAGAAAGATAGGGGCTTATAGTTTTGCCTCCCAACTTATTCACCTCAAGGGTGATGTCAACAATAATAACTCATGATCACTCACATTTAACTGGATATATGTGCCTAGATCTTTCCTCACCACATGGTGCTTGCAAAAAGAGAAAATAAAAAAGGAATAGAGAAGAAAACTTTGACTCTTGCATAAAAAATAAATACATAAAGTAAAAGATAGGCCCTTCGCAGAGGGAAGCAGAGGTTGTCATGCACTTTTTGGTTTGTATGCACAATCTCTTAATGCAAAAGAACGTCATGTTATATTGCCCCTTATGATAGCAACCTTTATTATGCAGTCCGTCGTTTTTATTACTTTGCCATAACAAGTTCGTACAACGCTTAATTTCTCTTACATTAAATGGTCAAACACATTTAGAAGCAATTTTTATTGCCTTATTGCACCGATGACAACTTACTTGAAGGATCTTTCTCAATCCATAGGTAGGTTTGGTGGACTCTCTAAACATGAGTTTGGGTTTAAGGTTTTTGGATGCACAAGTAGTATTTCTACTTAGTGCGGAATTTTTGGCTAGCAAAGATATTGAGCAAGCACCACATGTTGAAGGATCTATGACAATATAACTTCTATGTGAATATGAACAAACATAAATCATTACGTTGTCTTCTTGTCCAACGTCAATAGTTTTGGCATATAATATTTAATGGGGGCTCACAATCATAAAAGATGTCCAAGATAGTGTATTTGCATGTGAATCTTCTCTTCCTTATTAATTCTTTCATGAATTGCATCATTGACCAATGCTATGCTTGTTAACTTTCAACAAATTTTACCACTTATACCTTTCCTTATGTGATGTCATTACTTACCATAAGATTAGCATATGATCTTTTTCATTATTTCCTTTTATTTTGATTGAAAAATAAAAGTAAAGAAGCAAAAACTTAAACTAAACTTTATTATATAACTCTCACTCGATTACATAGATAGATAGATCACGAAACTAGCACTTGAAAATAGATCATACTGAACTTTTATTCAACTAGATCACGAAATAACTAAGAATCAAACTAAAATAGGTAAAGGAAATAAAAGTGATGGTGATACGATACCGGGGCATCTCCCCCAAGCTTGGCAAAAGCCAAGGGGAGTGCCCATACCCGTGTACTCAAGTCTCCTTTGGCGGGGAAGATGATGACGGTGGTGGTGATGAGGTAGTAGCGTCATACTTCAAGCTCAGTAGGTACTCCAATTTACGAATGACGCTCCGGAGGGCGATGATTTGGTCTTGCAATAGAATATTTTCAAAAGTGAGATATTTATTTTGAAGACGAACCATTTCGAAGGCCCTGAAGGCTTCAATTTTAGTAGGGGTGAGATGATCGTAGTATGGTTGAAGGATATCTTCTTCTTCTTCTGCCAGCATGGCCTGCCCTCCTACTTGAGCTTGATCTCCCGTAGCTTTCTTGCCCTTGTCCTCCTTGATGGCTTCTTTTGGTCCTCTCTTTTCAATTCTATCTTCATGAGCCAAGCATCTTCTTCTACGTTGTTGGAGGAGGGAGAAGACAAGATGACTGGCTTAATAGATCTGACAGAGAAACAACACGAAACAAGAACAGAGGATTTCTCTGCGATGCGGTGTTCAAATCGCCCGGGGGTATATATAAAGATTTTTTATCTTGGGAAACAACCATACTGTGACGCCCCTGATTCAATCATACACTAATCATACACACAAACGTGTACAATCAAGATCAGGGACTCACGAGAAGATATCACAACACAACTCTAGGCACAAATAAAATAATACAAGCTTCATATTATAAGCCAGGGGCCTCGAGGGCTCGAATACATAAACTCGAATACAAACGAGTCAGCGGAAGCAACAATATCTGAGTACAGACATAAGTTAAACAAGACTGCCTTAAGAAGGCAAGCACAAACACGATACAGATCGAAAAGGCAAGGCCTCCTGCCTGGGACCTCCTAACTACTCCTGGTCGTCGGCGGTCTCCACGTAGTAGTAGGCACCATCGGGGTAGTAGTAGTAGTCGACGGGGGTGGCATCTGGCTCCTGGGATGCACCATCTGGTCGCAACAACCGGAAAGAAGAAAGAAGTGGGAAAAGGGTAGTAAAGCAACCATGAGTACTCATCCAAAGTACTCGCAAGCATCAGATCTATACTAAGTATGCATTGGTATCAAGGGAAGGGATGTATCTGTGGACTGAACTGCAGAATGCCAGAATAGAGGGGAAGGCCTAGCCTATCGAAGACTAGCATCTTCAAGCATCTTGCAGCATTCAGAAGAGTATAGAATAGCATTTTATAATTAACAAGCATGTTGTAGCATTAACGCCCAGAGATCCTTCCTCGACTCCCTGCGAGAAAGCAATCCCGGAGCCAACATATCCATCTCATGTCTCAAGTATCCATTTCTAGTTGTAATAGATCGGGATACAACTCCGAGCGCCCATTACCGTGGACATGGCTATTCAAATAGATAACTTCCCTACAGGGGTGCACCACATTACCCAACACGCTTGATTACTCTGGCCGGACACACTTTCCTGGGTCATGCTCGGCCTCAAAAGATCAACATGTCGTAGTCCTACCTAGGCTCCACATAGAGGTCCCCGCCGGTCTACATCCTAAGCGCTCCGGGGTCTTGGGCCCATCGCCCATTGCACTCTGGGTCATTACGCGCAGGGCGATCCAAGCCACCACCTCTGGGCACCGACCAGGCCGTGCCACAATGCTGAACCAGACGTCTAACAGAGCTTTCGGAACAAACGCACGACGCCGAGTGCCCATATCTGTTCTCGCGTGGTGGTTAGTGCGTATAGGCCAGTGGCCAACTCAGATCAAATACCCAAACCCTTAGTGTATTGGGAGCTCGCGGAGGCGAGCAGAGACTCACGATCATGTGACCCCGTCGCCCCGTCTCGAGGACATACGGCAAGGGCCAGGCCCAACCCTCTCTCTCTAGGGCGGTCTACCTGCCTGGCCGTGCCTCGTAATTATCTCGCGGGTACCCTCCAGGTCAACCCAACTATCCAGAGACTGTCGGGAACTCGGGTCCACCTCAACCGGGCTGGTACCGCCTGGCCCTTTAGTCCTGCAGTAACAGTAACTCTCGCGGGTACCCCCACGGCCAACCCTACTTCACATATCTCGCGGGTACCCCTCAAGGCCGACCCGTCTTTAACATGGGCCTGGGGTAAAGTCAAGGTAACCGTGTGTCCATAACATCAAGGGGGGAATCCGAGGAATTACCCTCAATGGATTCCTTCTCGATGTAACCGTCAAGGTGAACGTGGAGGAATCACCCTCGAGGTTCACACTTGAGGTGTTGCACGACATAGACGTCATCAGGAGTGGTGAAGGAGGAATCAGCCTCGACAAACCACTACCGATTAGCTACACTACAAAGTTATCATCAGGAGTGCGTTACGAGGTATCACCCTCGGCACTCGATATTAGCCCTGCAGAGTTGTACAACTAAGGGGGGGGGGGGGGGGGGTGAGGTGATGTGTTGGGCTCTGGTCATCGATTACGTTGATCGAGTCATCGGTCATCAAGCCGGGGCAACTGGGACAAGGTGAGGGGTCTCTGATGGATCACTATCCAACCTATACTAGGCAGTTTAGGATAAGCAGGTAAGGTACAAGAGCAGGTTACAAAAGCAGGCTATGCATCAGAATAGGAGCAATCAATAACAGTAGCAAAATCTAATGCAAGCATGAGAGAGAATGGAATGGGTGATATGGGAATGATCAAGGGGGGTTTGCTTGTCTGGAAGCTCTGCTGAAAAGGAAGAACGGTCGTCGGTGATGTAGTCGATCACAGTGGCATCAGCGGCGGTCTCGGGGTCTACCGGAGAGAAGAGGGGAAGAAACAGTAAATATAAAGCACATAGGTGTAACATAGATGCACGACATGACAACAGGCAGCACTAGGGGTGTTCTAACGTAGTACTACACGATATCGGCGAAGGGGGAAAACATCCGAGAATGTTTTCCCAAAGTTTGGCATTTTCGGACAGATGAAAAAGAGGGGACGGTTCCATGTTCGCTATGTTAGGGGCACGTGACAGATGAACGGATTGCATAAACGGATTCGTCATATTTTTCTGAGCAGCTTTCATGTATAAAACATTTTCATCTGACCTATGGTTTATTTTATATGATTTTCTAAAGTTTTAAATGATTTCTTAATTTTTCTGGATTTGATTTTAATTCGAAATTAAAAGAATAAAATGCTACGGGTACCCAGAGTTGTACCCAACAGAATGTACGAGTGGCTGATAGGTGGGGTCCAGGAGGGTCCAGTCAGCAGTTGACCAGTCACTAGTTGACTGGTCAACTGGTCCTAGGACCCACATGTCATTGTCACAGATTTTGCTAATCTGACAGTTTTAATTAACTAACTAGATAATTACGCTAAGTTAATTAAGTCAATTAGTTAATTTACTAATTAATTTTATTATTAATATTAATTATTTTATTTTTCTAAATGTTTTTTAATTAAACAGGGGCGTGGGGCCCGTTGGTCAGTGGTCCGGGGCGCCAACCGGGTGACGGGTGAAACGGTTGCGGGCGCGTGCCCGAGGGGGCGGACCCGGGCTGGCGACAAGGAGTACGGGCGCCGGAGCGCCGGCGGCCACGACCCCCAGCCGGCGGGCAGCGGCAGCCGCGGGGCGGGGCTGTGCGCGGCAAGGCAGAGGCGAGGCCAGGGCGAGGCACGACTGGTCGGGCAGCGCAGCAGGCAACTGGCAGGGGGGCAACCGGGGCGTGGCCGCCGGCAACGGCAAAAGCAGCAGCGGCCAAGGCGCGGCCACGGTAGGGCCTAGGTGAGGCGGGACAAGTTGGGACAGTGGGAGGCTGGGGTGAGGCCATGGCGAGGGTGGCGGGCAGTGGCGATGGCAGCGGGCGGCGCGATAACGGACAACGGGGAGGTGCGAGGCGGCGTCGGAGAGGAGCCGCGCGGACGGACGCTTGGGCAGGGCTGCACGGGACGACAACGGAGCAGCAGCAGCGCCGCCGGCGAGCAGCAGAGCAGCGCGACAGTAGCAACACTAGTAGCATAGCAGCAGCGCATCAATGGGGCAGCGGCGGAGGCGTTCGAGCATTGGTGGCTACGGCGATGTGAGGCACGGCAGGTGACGCGGGCAGCGGCGTTGGACCTGCACGAGCCTCAGGAGCTCGGGAGCTCGCTACGGTGACGATGGCTACGGCGGCGAGCTCATCGGCGGTGGCGGGTTTGGCCATGGCAAAGACGACGGCTACGCACGCGGCAAGGTGAGGAAGAAGAGGGAAAGGCAGGCGGAGCTCACCGGGGAGGCGCAAGAGGGCCCGGTGACACCTTAGTAGTTGCAGGCTCGCCGGAATCGCCGAAATTCGCCGGCGAACCGAGGAAGAAGAGGGCAGCATCGAGGGCGATGCAGGGGCTCCTGGCATGAGTTCCTGGGTGTTGGCGAAGCAGCGAAGCACGACGGAGTGGATGGGCATGGTCCTAGGGCGCGGGGACGTCGGTGGGCGCGCAGGCGAGGCGAGGCATGTCGACAGCGGCTCGGCCTTGCGCGGGGTAGAAGAAAGCGGCGCAAGGGGGAAGGGGGAAGCGGCTAGGGTTTGGCAGGGAGAGGAGGCTGCCGGGGTTAAATAGGCGAGGGGAGGCCGGCCGATGGCCGCCACACCGACGACCGCGGTCGTGGCGAGCATCGGGCGTGCCCACGATCCTCTCCCCCCTGTAGCAGAGGAAGAGGACAAGGGGAGGGGGTAGCTGGGCCACGGGGGCCGGCCGGCTGGTTTAGCTGGACCGAGGCCCAGTGAGAGGGGGGAGGGGGCTCCTGTTGTTTTTATATTTTGTTTTGTTTTACATTTATTCTTTTCTTGTTGCATTTTCTTTTAGCTAGCAAATGTATTTTGTAAAATGGTGGGACTTGGCCACATAAATACCTTGCATTAGCCAGTGCTGCCACAACAAGTTTGGGAGGCTTTTGAGTTTGTTTGAATTTTTCATAAATGGAAAGGCATTTAAATATGTTGTTCTAGCCACCGTTGTAATTATTTGAGTGCATCTAATATTTTATAAAAGTATGTTTTTTCACCAATATTACCTATGAATTAATTTTCACTGTTTGAACAATTTAGTTTTGACATTTTAAAATTTTTAAATTTTGACTTTATTTTAAATTTGAATTTGATGGTTTGAATCAACGGGGGATTTAGTAACAGTAAAAGCGATGACATGGCATTATTAACATGGGATTACTGTAGCTTAATTATCTGGGCGTTACACATACGGAAGGAAAACAGAGTCGGGAAGGTGCCCGAGGGCCCCACAACCCACCAGGGCGCGCCAGGGAGGGCAGGCGCGCCCTGGTGTATCATGGTCACCTTGATTGCCTTCCCGATTATTTCTTATTTTCCTAATTTTTCTAATATTCCAAAACTAGCAAAAAATATTTTTGCAGATTTTTCGGAGTCCGTTTACTTACCGTATCACGTACCTCCGGTGTCATGGTTTGAATAATATTGGTTTCAACATTACTGGGCGTACTTGAGATATAGTGCTTAATTCTTTGTCCATTGACCACCTTCGGTTTAGTACCTTCGGCATTATTAATCTTGATAGCTCCAGAGCGATAAACTTCTTCGATAATATATGGTCCTTCCCATTTGGAAAGAAGTTTTCCTGCAAAAAATCTAAAACGAGAGTTGCACAACAGGACATGTTCTCCAACTTCGAATTCCCGCTTTTGGATTCTTTTGTCATGCCATCTTTTAACTTTTTCTTTGAATAGTTTGGTATTTTCATAAGCTTGAGTTCCATTCATCTAGTGAGCTTGAAGTCATAATTAAGTTTTTTAATTGCCCAATATGCTTTATGTTCTAACTCAAGAGGCAAATGACAAGCTTTTTCATAAACCATTTTATAAGGAGACATACCCATAGGATTTTTATAAGCTGTTCTGTAGGCCCAAAGTGCGTCATCCAATTTCTTAGACCAATTCTTTTGGGACCTATTGAATTTTTTTTGTAATATTAATTTTATTTCTCTATTGCTAAGTTCAACTTGACCACTAGATTGAGGATGATAGGGTGATGCAATTCTATGGTTAACATCATATTTAGCAAGCATTTTACGAAAGCACCATGAAAAAAGTGTGAACCACCATCAGTCATTAAATATCCAGGGACTCCAAACCTTGGGAAAATAACTTCTTTAAGCATTTTAATGGAGGTGTTATGATCAGCACTACTAGTTGGAATAGCTTCTACCCACTTAGTGACATAACCAACAGCAACCAAAATATGTGTATACCCACTAGAGGAAGGAAAAGGTCCCATATAATCAAAACCCCAAACATCAAATGGTTCAACAACAAGTTAATAATTCATAGGCATTTCCTGACGCTTACCGATATTACCTATTCTTTGGCATTCATCACAAAACAAGACAAACTTACGGGCATCTTTGAAAAGAGTAGGCCAATAAAAACCAGATTGTAATATCTTATGCGCAGTTCTATCTCCTGCATGATGTCCTCCATAGGCTTCAAAGTGACATTTCCATAGGATTTGTTCTTGTTCATGCTCAGGTACAGAACGTCTAATAATACCATCTACTCCTTCTTTATAAAGATGTGGGTCATCCCAAAAGTAATGTCTTAAATCATAGAAGAATTTTTTCTTTTGTTGGTATGTGAAACTAGGTGTTATAAATTTAGCAACAATATAATTAGCATACTCAGCATACCAAGGAGTATTATGAGAAGCATTTATTGCAGCTAGTTGTTCATCAGGAAAACTATCATCAATAGGTAGTGGGTCATCAAGAAGGTTTTCTAACCTAGACAAGTTATCAGCTACGGGGTTCTCAGCTCCTTTCCTATCAATGATATGTAAATCAAATTCTTGTAGCAAGAGAACCCATCTAATGAGTCTAGGTTTAGCATCTTTCTTTAGGATAAGATATTTTATAGTAGCATGATCAGTGTGAACAATTACTTTGGAATCAACAATATAAGATCTGAATTTATCACAAGCAAACACAACTGCTAAAAATTCTTTTTCAGTAGTAGCATAATTTCTTTGGGCACTGTCTAGAGTTTTGCTAGCATAATGGATAACATTTAATTTCTTATCAACTCTTTGTCCTAGAACAACACCAACAGCATAATCACTAGCATCACACATAATTTCAAAAGGCAAGTTCCAATCAGGTGGTTGAACAATAGGTGCCGTAGTTAAGGCTTTCTTAAGTGTTTCAAAGGCTTCTACACAATCATCATAAAAAACAAATGGAACATCCTTTTGTAAAACATTAGTAAGAGGCCTAGAAATTTTAAAGAAGTCTTTAATGAACCTCCTATAGAAACCAGCATGACCAAGGAAACTACGAATACCTTTGATATCTTTAGGACATAGCATTTTCTCAATTGCATCAACTTTAGCTTTATCCACCTCAATACCTCCTTCGGAAATTTTATGCCCCAAGACAATGCCTTCATTAATCATAAAGTGGCACTTCTCCCAATTCAAGACAAGATTAGTTTGTTCACATCTCTGCAAAACTCGATCAAGGTTGCTTAAGCAATCATCAAAGAAGTTCCGTAAACGGAAAAATCATCCATGAAAACCTCCACAATCTTTTCACAAAAATCAGAGAATATAGCTGTCATACATCATTGAAAGGTAGCAGGTGCATTGCATAAACCAAAAGGCATACGTCTATAAGCATAGGTTCCAAAAGGACAAGTAAAAGTGGTTTTCTCTTGATGAGGTTTTGAAACAGGTATTTGAGAAAAACCAGAATATCCATCAAGAAAACAAAAGTGTGTGTGCTTAGATAATCTTTCTAGCATTTGATCAATAAAAGGCAGATGGTAATGATCTTTTCTAGTAGCTTTATTTAATTTTCTGTAATCAATTACCATTCTATAGCCAGTAACAATTCTTTGTGGGATAAATTCATTTTTATCATTAGGGACAATAGTAATACCTCCCTTCTTAGGAACACAATGGACATGACTTACCCATCTATTATTAGCTATGGGATAAATTATACCTCCTTCTAGAAGTTTTAGTATTTCAGTTCTCACCACTTCTTTCATCTTAGGATTCAATCGTCGTTGGTGATCAACAACGGGTTTAGCATCAGGTTCCATATTAATGTTGTGCTGACATAGAGTGGGACTAATGCCCTTAAGATCATCAAGAGTATATCCAATAGCAGCACGGTGCTTCTTCAGAATTTTCAATAATCTTTCTTCTTCATGTTCTGAAGGGTTAGCACTAATAGTAACATGATATATCTTTTTCTCATCAAGATAGGCATATTTCAACATGTCAGGCAATTGCTTTAATTCAAACACAGGATCAACTTTAGGTGGAGGAGGACCTCCTAGAGTTTCAATAGGCAAATTATGTTTAAGGAGAGCTTGTCGTTCAAAGAATATTTTATCTATTTCATTTCTTTCACGCAAGTACATATCATTTTCATGGTCTAGCAAATATTGTTCTAGTGGATCAGTAGGAGGTACGACAATAGAAGCAAGACCAATTATTTCATCTTTACTAGGCAATTATTTATCATGAGGTTGTCTATGAAACTTAGAAAAATTAAACTCATTAGACTCATCACCAAAGCTAACACTGATAGTTTCTTTCTCACAATCTATCTTAGCATTGACAGTGTTCAAGAAAGGTCTACCAAAAATTATGGGACAAAAATCATCTTGTGGGGAACCAAGGACTAGAAAATCAGTAGGGTATTTTATTTTCCCACACAAGACTTCAACATCTCTAACAATCCCAAGTGGTGTAATGGTGTCTCTATTAGCCAGTTTAATAGTAACATCTATGTCTTCTATTTCAGCGGGTGCTATGTCATTCATAATTTCTTGGTATAAGGTAAAAGGAATAGCACTCACACTAACACCTAAATCACATAAACCATGATAGCAATGATCTCCTATTTTAACCAAGACAACATGCATGCCAACCACATGTCTATGTTTATCTTTTTCATCGGGTTTGGCAATTCTAGCAGCTTCATCACAGAAGTAAATAACATGCCCATCAATATTTTCGACCAAGAGATCTTTAACCATAGCAACACTAGGTTCTACTTTAATTTGTTCAGAGGGTTTAGGTGCTTTAATATTACTTTTGCGAACCACGGTTGATACCTTAGCATGTTCCTTTATCCTAATAGGGAAATGTGGTTTTTCAATATAAGCAGTAGGTACAACTGGATCAACATTGTAAATGATAGTTTCATCTCTAGCTTTAACCGGTTCTTTAATTTCTTATTTAATAGGGGGACGATATTTAAACCACTTCTCCTTAGGGAGATCAACATGAGTAGCACATGATTCACAAAAAGAGGCTATTATCTCAGAGTCAAGTCCATATTTAGTGCTAAACTTGTGAAAAGCATCGGTATTCATAAAAGATTTAACATAATCAAACTCAAGCTTAATACCTGACTCTTTACCTTGGTTGAGTTCCCAATCTTCAGAGTTGCTTTTAATTCTTTCTAAAAGATCCCACCTGAACTCCATAGTCTTCATCATAAAAGAACCAGTACAAGAAGTATCGAGCATGGATTGGTCATTATGAGAAAGTCGAGCATAAAAATTCTGAATGATAATTTCTCTTGAGAGCTCATGATTGGGGCATGAATATAACATTGACTTAAGCCTCCCCCAAGCTAGAGCAGTACTTTCTCCTTCACGAGGCCAAAAATTATATATATAATTCCGATCATGATGAACTAGATGCATAGGATAATTTTTTTGGTGAGATTCCAATTTCAATCGATTCCAGTTCCAAGATCCAATATCATCGCATAGCCTATACCATGTCAATGCTTTTTTCCTTCAAAGATAAAGGGAAAACCTTCTTCTTAACTTCATCTCCGGGTAAACCTGCAAGCTTAAACAATCCACAAATTTCATCCACATGTATCAGATGCATATCAGGCTGTTCAGTTTCGTCTCCTGCATAAGGATTAGCTAGCAGTTGTTCTATCATACCCGAAGGAATTTCATAACCAATATTTTCAATAGGTGCAGTAGGTTGAGGGGCAACTCTTTGTGTTTCCGGTCGAGGTGAAGATACCCCGAACAAACCCCTCAAAGGATGGTTTTCCAGATTGACAAGTGACAATAAATTTCAGCACGTAATATAAATTTTTCCTTACCGATTTCCACTTACCGAGAGCGCTTCACTCCCCGGCAAAGGCGCCAGAAAAGAGTCTTGGTGACCCACAAGTATAGGGGAACAATCGTAGTCCTTTTGATAAGTAAGAGTGTCGAACCCAACGAGGAGCAGAAGGAAATGACAAGTGGTTTTCAGCAAGGTAATTTCTGCAACCACTGAAATTGTCGGTAATAGGTAGTTGGATAGCAAGATAATTTGTAACAAGCAAGTAACGGTAAATAAAGTGCAGCAAGATAGCCCAATCCTTTTGTGGCAAAGGACAGGCCAAAACGGTGTCTTATAATAAGCAAATCGTTCTTGAGGGCACACGGGAATTTCATCTAGTCACTTTCATCATGTTGTTTTGATTCGCGTTCGCTACTTTGATAATTTGATATGTGGGTGGACCGGTGCTTGGGTGCTGTTCTTACTTGAACCCGCTCGCAAGCATCCGCAATTATGAGAAAAATATTAAGATAAAATCTAACCATAGCATTAAACATATGGATCCAAATCGGTCCCTTACGAAGTAGCGCATAAACTAGGGTTTAAGCTTCTGTCACTCTAGCAACCCATCATCTAATAACTACTCCACAATGCATTCCCTTAGGCCCAAAGATGGTGAAGTGCCATGTAGTCGACGTTCACATGACACCACTAAGGGAATCACAACATACATATCATCAAAATATCAAACACGTATCAAATTCACATGATTACTTGCAACATGACTTCTCCCGTGACCTCAAGAACAAAAGTAACTACTCACAAATGATATTCATACTCAAGATCAGAGGGGTATTAAATAGCATAATGGATCTGAACATATAATCTTCCACCAAATAAACCATATAGTAATCAACTACAAGATGTAATCAACAATACTAGTCACCCACAGGTACCAATCTGAGGTTCCAGTACAAAGATTGAACACAAGAGATGAACTAGGGTTTGAGATGAGATGGTGCTGTTGAAGAGTTGATGGAGATTGGCCTCCCAAAGATGAGAGGGTTGTTGGTGATGACGATGGCTTCGATTTCCCCCTCCGGGAGGGAAGTTCCCCCGGCGGAATCGCTCCGCCGGAGGGCAAAAGTGCTCCTTCCTGAGTTCCGCCTTGAGATGGCGGCGCTCCGTCCCGAAAGTCTTCTCCTTATTTTTTCTAGGTCAAAAGACCTTATCTGGTGTCTTGTGGTCACCAGGTGGCCCCCCTCTGGTAGTTCTTTTCTCCAGAAATTATTAAATATTCCAAAATAATTCTCTGTAAAATTTCAGCTCATTTGGAGATGTGCATAATAGGTATCTCTGGCATCGCTTTTTCAGGTCCAGAATTCCAGCTGCTGGTATTCTCCCTCTTTGTGTGAATCTTGCATATTATGAGAGAAAAGGCATTAGAATTACTCCATAAAGCATTATTATGCATAAAAAAAATTATAAACAATAGTAAGAAAACATGATGCAAAATGTACGTATCAATGATCCCTCGGACCGCCCACGAACAGTCCCTTAAACTGAAGACCGAAAGCACGACCTCTCTACTTGGTTGCAAGCGTACAACCTTCACTATCCGGCAGCACTTCGCCATCCAGAGCTAATCGTCACCGCAGAATTAGAGGGTGAATATTAGAACCACACTGGGATTCTAATTATGAGGACAATAGGATTAGCCTAGCTCTAACTAGTCGACTAGAACCAACAAGAATTAGAACTAGAAGAACTAGAGGAGGCTCCAAAACTTGTATATACAAAAGAGCAAAATCCCCTATTATATATAGGTTGGAGGGAGAGGGAGGGCTGCCACCAAGGAGAAAGGAGTCCCCCTTCGTGCGCCGGCCTAGGGGAGGAGGAGTCTGACTCCTCCCCTTCTCCAATTCGGCCTCCTTCCTTAGGGAAGGAGACACTTACCCACGTGGGCCTTTTTGGTAAAAGTTGCCTTCCACCTCTTGGCCTTTTAAGTCCCGTTGATATTAAATGAAATATAAATAGTTCTAAATATTTTCAGACCATTATATATATAACCTAAAATCCCCGAGAACATTTTCCACCTATATATTATTTATCAGTAATACCCGGTATTACCCGATATTCACCAAAACCCTTCCAGTGACCCCAAAACGCTTCCGGATCCTCTGGGAACTATTCCGAATATTAATGAAACAATTCTACAAATATATTCTCATCACTCCCGTCCTGCTAACACTCAACAGATCGTGATTGCTTTAAGCTTGTGACCCTGTAGGTTCGGTAACTCATAGACATGAACGGAACCGTTCGTTCAACGACCAACAGTGGAACCGTGGACGTCCATATCGATCCCTATGAGCACACAAATGATATTCGAGTGAACCTTTGTTTATCATGTGATGTTCCCTTTGCTTCACCATACTCCACAAAACCCGGGATGCATCAGTATCCTCCTGAGTCATCACCACACTCACTATACTGAAATCCTCGTTACTGATTTTGTTCTTCTTTCTCATTATTGTGTTCCGGCATCCCCGTGACATAGTCACCTGTGTCTAGCCAAACGATGATGGATGCCGTCACACCGAGAGGGCCCTAAGAATATATCTCCATCATTGAAGGAGCAAATCCCACTCTCGAGCTATTTAGTCCCTTGTCAAACTTTCCGATGAACCTGTAAGTTGTCGTTATGACCACCGTGTTATAGGTGACGTTTGAGCAACCCCAAAGTCCTCCGTACGATAAGAAGTGACCACGATACTCTCATGGTCTAAGGAGCAAAATCACACGCTAACACTCCGTGTTATTACAATTGATTACAGACGATATTATCTCAATTCATAACAAACAAGTTTGGTCAATTCAATATGATCGTTCTTCCAACGTCATAATCTCAATGTTGTGTTAGGACTATCGTTACACTTAACAATATCCTAAGATCCGAAAACATCATCACCAACAACACTTGAGCTAGTCTTAGAGGCGAGACTAGGAACCTTTATTTTATCTGTTTATCATTTCAGACGTGCGTATGAGTTTTCCACTGAATCGCATATTCCAGGATCATAGCAGTTATAGCATGAAATATAAACACTTAATTATGGATATGGAAACACTACTAGGGAAAAGCCTAGCAGTAGCGCGGGTCTAAGGGCTATCAGTAGCGCGGGGTCCCGCGCTACTGATATGGCGCTACAGCTAACGTTTAGCAGTAGCGCGTTTTGACCAGCGCTACTACTATACCTACTTAGCAGTAGTGCTATCCGTACCAGCGCTACTGCTAAGTGGCTTAGCAGTGGTGTTTTCCTGTCCAGCGCTAAAGGGCGCTACTACTATATTTTCACATTTTTTTGGGTACGTATTTGCGATGTTTTTGTACAGGTTTTATACAGTATTCTAATCATATCATAAACATGCAATATGCTCATCATATCATACACATAATAGTCTCATCATATCTGTTGGGGAACGTAGCAGAATTTTAAAATTTTCTACGCATCACCAAGATCAATCTATGGAGTCATCTAGCAACGAGTGAGAGGGGAGTGTATCTACATACCCTTGTAGATCGCGAGCGGAAGCATTCAAGAGAACGGGGTTGATGGAGTCGTACTCGTCGTGATCCAAATCACCGATGACCGAGCGCCGAACGGACGGCACCTCCGCGTTCAACACACGTACGGAGCAGAGACGTCTCCTCCTTCTTGATCCAGCAAGGGGGGAGGAGAGGTTGATGGAGATCCAGCAGCACGACGGTGTGGTGGTGGAAGCAGCGGGATTTCAGCAGGGCTTCGCCAAGCGCTAGTGGAGGAGGAAGAGGTGTCACGGGAGGGAGAGGGAGGCGCCAGGGGCTGAGCTGTTTCTCCCATGCACCTCCCCACTATATATAGGGGTGGAGGGGGCTGGTTTCTTGCCCTCCAAGTCCATTGGGGCGTTGGCAAAGGTGGAAGGAAAGAAATCCCATCCTTTCCCTTCCCCACCGATTGTTATCCCCCTTTTTTAGGGATCTTGATCTTATCCCTTCGGGATATGATCTTATTCCTTCTAAGGGGAAATCTTGGTGCGCCTTGACTAGGGGTGTGGGGCCTTGCCCCCACTACCCACGTTCATGTGGGTCCCCCCATGCAGGTGGGCCCCACTCCGGAACCTTCTAGAACCTTCTCGGTACAATACCGAAAAATCCCGAACATTTTCCGGTGGCCAAAATAGGACTTCCCATATATAAATCTTTACCTCCGGACCATTCCGGAACTCCTCGGGACGTCCAGGATCTCATCCGAGACTCCGAACAACCTTCGGGTTACCGCATACTAATATCTCTATAACCCTAGCGTCACCGAACCTTAAGTGTGTAGACCCTACGGGTTCGGGAGACACGCAGACATGACCGAGACGACTCTCCGGTCAATAACCAACAGCGGGATCTGGATACCCATGTTGGCTCCCACATGCTCCTCGATGATCTCATCGGATGAACCACGATGTCGAGGATTCAATCAATCCCGTACGCAATTCCCTTTGTCTATCGGTACGATACTTGCCCGAGATTCGATCGTCGGTATCTCGATACCTTGTTCAATCTCGTTACCGGCAAGTCTCTTTACTCGTTTCCGTAACACATCATCCCGTGAACAACTCCTTGATCACATTGAGCTCATTATGATGATGTCCTACCGAGGGGGCCCAGAGGTACCTCTCCGTTACATGGAGTGACAAATCCCAGTCTCGATTCGTGCCAACCCAACAGATACTTTCGGAGATACCCGTAGTGCACCTTTATAGCCACCCAGTTACGTTGTGACGTTTGGTGCACCCAAAGCACTCCTACGGTATCCGGGAGTTGCACAATCTCATGGTCTAAGGAAAAGTTACTTGACATTGGAAAAGCTTTAGCAAACGAACTACACGATCTAGTGCTAGGCTTAGGATTGGGTCTTGTCCATCACATCATTCTCCTAATGATGTGATCCCGTTATCAATGACATCCAATGTCCATGGTCAGGAAACCGCAACCATCTATTGATCAATGAGCTAGTCAACTAGAGGCTTACTAGGGACATGTTGTGGTCTATGTATTCACACATGTATTACGATTTCCGGATAACACAATTATAGCATGAATAACAGACAATTATCATGAACAAGGAAATATAATAATAACCATTTTATTATTGCCTCTAGGGCATATTTCCAACAGTCTCCCACTTGCACTAGAGTCAATAATCTAGTTACATTGTGATGAATCGAACACCCATAGAGTACTGGTGTTGATCATGTTTTGCTCGTGAAAGAGGTTTAGTCAACGGATCTGCTACATTCAAATCCGTGTGCACTTTACAAATATCTATGTCTCCAGCTTGAACATGTTCACGTATGGAGTTGAAGCGACGCTTGATATGCCTGGTCCTTTTGTGAAACCTGGGCTCCTTGGCAAGGGCAATAGCTCCAGTGTTGTCACAGAAGAGAGCCATTGGACCCGACGCATTTGGAATGACTCCTAGGTCGGTGATGAACTCCTTCATCCATACTGCTTCGTGTGCTGCCTCCGAGGCTGCTATGTACTCCGCTTCGCATGTAGAACCCGCCACGACGCTTTGCTTACAACTGCACCAGCTTACCGCTCCATCATTCAAAATATACACGTATCCGGTTTGTGACTTGGAGTCATCCGGATCTGTGTCGAAGCTAGCGTCGACGTAACCCTTTACGACGAGCTCTTCGTCACCTCCATATACGAGAAACATATCCTTAGTCCTTTTCAGGTACTTCAGGATGTTCTTGACCGCTGTCCAGTGTTCCTTGCCGGGATTACTTTGGTACCTACCTACCAAACTTACAGCAAGGTTTACATCAGGTCTGGTACACAGCATGGCATACATAATAGACCCTATGGCTGAGGCATAGGGGATGACACTCATCTCTTCTATATCTTTTGCCGTGGTCGGGCATTGAGCCGAGCTCAATTTCACACCTTGCAATACAGGCAAGAACCCCTTCTTGGACTGATCCATATTGAACTTCTTCAATATCTTATCAAGGTATGTGCTTTGCGAAAGACCTATGAGGCGTCTCAATCTATCTCTATAGATCTTGATGCCTAATATATAAGCAGCTTCTCCAAGGTCCTTCATTGAAAAACACTTATTCAAGTAGGCCTTTATACTTTCCAAGAATTCTATATCATTTCCCATCAGCAGTATGTCATCCACATATAATATGAGAAATGCTACAGAGCTCCCACTCACTTTCTTGTAAACACAGGCTTCTCCATAAGTCTGTGTGAACCCAAACACTTTGATCATCTCGTCAAAGCGAATGTTCCAACTCCGAGATGCTTGCACCAGCCCATAGATTGAGCGCTGGAGCTTGCATACCTTGTCAGCATTCTCAGGGTCGACAAAACCTTCCGGTTGTATCATATACAACTCTTCCTTAAGAAAACCATTAAGGAATGCCGTTTTGACGTCCATTTGCCATATCTCATAATCATAGTATGCGGCAATTGCTAACATGATTCTGACGGATTTCAGCTTCGCTACGGGTGAGAAAGTCTCATCGTAGTCAACCCCTTGAACTTGTTGATAACCCTTAGCGACAAGCCGAGCCTTATAGATGGTCACATTACCATCCGCGTCAGTCTTCTTCTTAAAGATCCATTTATTTTCTATGGCTTACCGATCATCGGGCAAGTCAGTCAAAGTCCATACTTCATTTTCATACATGGATCCTATCTCGGATTTCATGGCTTCAAGCCATTTGTCGGAATCCGGGCCCGCCATCGCTTCTTCATAGTTCGAAGGTTCACTGTTGTCTAACAACATGATTTCCAGGACAGGATTGCCATACCACTCTGGTGCGGAACGTGTCCTCGTGGACCTTCGAAGTTCAGTGGTAGCTTGATCATGATCATTATCAATAACTTCCTCTCTAGCCGGTGTAGGCTCCACAGAAACATTTTCCTGTGCTGCGCTACTCTCCGGTTCGAGGGTCATCTCATCAAGCTCCACTTTCCTCCCACTTACTTCTTTCGAGAGAAACTCTTTCTCTAGAAAGGATCCATTCCTGGCAACAAAGATCTTGCCCTCGGATCTTAGGTAGAAGGTATACCCAATAGCTTCCTTAGGGTATCCTATGAATACGCATTTTTCCGACTTGGGTTCGAGCTTCTCTGGTTGAAGTTTCTTCACATAAGCATCGCATCCCCAAACTTTCAGAAACGACAGCTTAGGTTTCTTCCCAAACCATAATTCATACGGTGTCGTCTCAACGGATTTTGACGGTGCCCTATTTAAAGTGAATGCGGCAGTCTCTAAAGCATAACCCCAAAAGGATAGCGGTAAATCGGTAAGAGACATCATAGATCGCACCATATCCAATAGAGTGCGATTACGACGTTCGGACACACCATTACGCTGAGGTGTTCCAGGCGGCGTGAGTTGTGAAACAATTCCACATTTCCTTAAGTGAGTGCCAAATTCATGACTCAAATATTCTCCTCCACGATCTGATCGTAAGAACTTTATTTTCTTGTCACGTTGATTCTCAACCTCACTCTGAAATTCCTTGAACTTTTCAAAGGTCTCAGACTTGTGCTTCATCAAGTAGACATACCCATATCTACTCAAATCATCGGTGAGGGTGAGAACATAACGATAACCACCGCGAGCCTCAACACTCATTGGACCACACACATCAGTATGTATGATCTCCAATAAGTTGGTTGCTCGCTCCATTGTTCCGGAGAACGGAGTCTTGGTCATCTTGCCCAAGAGGCATGGTTCGCATCTGTCAAATGATTCATAATCAAGAGACTCCAAAAGTCCATCTGCATGTAGTTTCTTCATGCGTTTAACACCGATATGACCAAGGCGGCAGTGCCACAAGTATGTGGGACTATCGTTATCAACCTTGCATTTCTTGGCATTCACATTATAAACATGTGTAACATCACGTTCGAGATTCAATAAAAATAAACCATTCACCAGCGGGGCATGACCATAAAACATATCTCTCATATAAATAGAACAACCATTATTCTCAGATTTAAATGAGTAGCCATCTCGCATTAAGCGAGATCCAGATACAATGTTCATGCTCAAAGCTGGTACTAAATAACAATTATTGAGGTTTAAAACTAATCCCGTAGGTAGATGCAGAGGTAGCGTGCCGACGGCGATCACATCGACCTTGGAACCATTCCCGACGCGCATCGTCACCTCGTCCTTTGCCAGTCTACGCTGATTCCGCAGTTCCTGCTTTGAGTTACAAATATGAGCAACCGCACCGGTATCAAATACCTAGGAACTACTACGAGTGCTGGTAAGGTACACATCAATTACATGTATATCATATATACCTTTGGTATTGCCGGCCTTCTTGTCCGCCAAGTACTTGGGGCAGTTTCGCTTCCAGTGACCGTTTCCCTTGCAATAAAAGCACTCAGTCTCAGGCTTGGGTCCATTCTTCGACTTCTTCCCGGCAGCTGGCTTACCGGGCGCGGCAACTCCCTTGCCGTCCTTCTTGAAGTTCTTCTTACCCTTGCCCTTCTTGAACTTAGTGGTTTTATTCACCATCAACACTTGATGTTCCTTTCTGATCTCTGCCTCCGCTGACTTCAGCATCGCATATACCTCAGGAATGGTCTTTTCCATCCCCTGCATGTTGAAGTTCATCACGAAGCTCTTGTAGCTAGGTGGAAGCGACTGAAGGATTCTGTCAACGACCGCGTCATCCGGGAGATTAACTCCCAGCTGAGACAAGTGGCTGTGCAACCCAGACATTTTGAGTATGTGCTCGCTGACAGAACTATTTTCCTCCATCTTACAGCTGTAGAACTTATCGGAGACTTCATATCTCTCGATCCGGGCATGAGCTTGGAAAACCATTTTCAGCTCTTCGAACATCTCATATGCTCCGTGATGCTCAAAACGCTTTTGGAGCCCCGGTTCTAAGCTGAAGAGCATGCCGCACTGAACGAAGGAGTAATCATCGGTGCGTGTCTGCCAAACGTTCAAATCGTCTGGCAGTGCTGGGAGAGCAGGTGGGTCACCTAACGGTGCTTCAAGGACATATGATTTCTTGGCAGCTATGAGGATAATCCTCAGGTTACGGACCCAGTCCGCATAGTTGCCACCATCGTCTTTCAGCTTGTTTTTCTCTAGGAACGCGTTGAAGTTGAGGGTAACATTAGCGTTGGCCATTTGATCTACAAGATAGATATGTAACATTTAGACTAAGTTCATGACAATTAAGTTCATCTAATCAAATTATGTAATCAACTCCCACTCAGATAGACATCCCTCTCGTCATCTAAGTGATTACATGATCCGAATCGACTAGGCCGTGTCCGATCATCACGTGAGACGGACTAGTCATCAACGGTGAACATCCCCATGTTGCTCGTATCTTCTATACGACTCATGCTCGACCTTTCGGTCTCTTGTGTTCCGAGGCCATGTCTGTACATGCTAGGCTCGTCAAGTCAACCTAAGTGTATTGCTGTGTAAATCTGGCTTACACCCGTTGTATTCGAACGTTAGAATCTATCACACCCGATCAACACGTAGTGCTTCGAAACAACGAACCTTCGCAACGGTGCACAGTTAGGGGGAACACTTTCTTGAAATTTTAGTAAGGGATCATCTTATATATGCTACCGTCGTTCTAAGCAAATAAGATGCAAAAACATGATAAACATCTCATGCAATCAAAATAGTGACATGATATGGCCATTATCACTTTGCTCCTTTTGATCTCCATCTTCGGCGCTCCATGATCATCATCGTCACCGGCATGACACCATGATCTCCATCATCATGATCTCCATCATCGTGTCTTCATGAAGTTGTCTCGCCAACTATTACTTCTACTACTACGGCTAACGGTTAGCAATAAAGTAAAGTAATTACATGGCGAATTTCAATGACACGCAGGTCATATAATAAATTAAGACAACTCCTATGGCTCCTGCCGGTTGTCATACTCATCGACATGCAAGTCGTGATTCCTATTACAAGAACATGATCATCTCATACATCACATATATCATTCATCACATCCTTTGGCCATATCACATCACAAAGCACTTGCTGCAAAAACAAGTTAGAAGTCCTCTAATTGTTGTTGCAAGTTTTTACGTGGCTGCTATAGGTTTCTAGCAAGAACGTTTCTTACCTACGCCAAAACCACAACGTGATATGCCAATTTCTATTTACCCTTCATAAGGACCCTGTTCATCGAATCCGATCCGACTAAAGTGGGAGAGACAGACACCCGCTAGCCACCTTATGCAACTAGTGCATGTCAGTCGGTGGAACCTGTCTCACGTAAGCGTACGTGTAAGGTCGGTCCGGGCCGCTTCATCCCACAGTGCCGCCGAATCAAGATAAGACTAGTAACGGCAAGAAGATTGACAAATCGACGCCCACAACTACTTTGTGTTCTACTCGTGCAAGATACTACGCATAGACCTAGCTCATGATGCCACTGTTGGGGAACGTAGCAGAATTTTAAAATTTTCTACGCATCACCAAGATCAATCTATGGAGTCATCTAGCAACGAGTGAGAGGGGAGTCGCCAGGGGCTGAGCTCTTTCTCCCATGCACCTCCCCACTATATATAGGGGTGGAGGGGGCTGGTTTCTTGCCCTCCAAGTCCATTGGGGCGTTGGCAAAGGTGGAAGGAAAGAAATCCCATCCTTTCCCTTCCCCACCGATTGTTATCCCCCTTTTTCAGGGATCTTGATCTTATCCCTTCGGGATATGATCTTATTCCTTCTAAGGGGGAATCTTGGTGCGCCTTGACTAGGGGTGTGGGGCCTTGCCCCCACTACCCACGTTCATGTGGGTCCCCCCATGCAGGTGGGCCCCACTCCGGAACCTTCTAGAACCTTCTCGGTACAATACCGAAAAATCCCGAACATTTTCCGGTGGCCAAAATAGGACTTCCCATATATAAATCTTTACCTCCGGACCATTCCGGAACTCCTCGTGACGTCCAGGATCTCATCCGAGACTCCGAACAACCTTCGGGTTACCGCATACTAATATCTCTATAACCCTAGCGTCACCGAACCTTAAGTGTGTAGGCCCTACGGGTTCGGGAGACACGCAGACATGACCGAGACGACTCTCCGGTCAATAACCAACAGCGGGATCTGGATACCCATGTTGGCTCCCACATGCTCCTCGATGATCTCATCGGATGAACCACGATGTCGAGGATTCAATCAATCCCGTACGCAATTCCCTTTGTCTATCGGTACGATACTTGCCCGAGATTCGATCGTCGGTATCTCGATACCTTGTTCAATCTCGTTACCGGCAAGTCTCTTTACTCGTTTCCGTAACACATCATCCCGTGAACAACTCCTTGATCACATTGAGCTCATTATGATGATGTCCTACCGAGTGGGCCCAGAGGTACCTCTCCGTTACATGGCGTGACAAATCCCAGTCTCGATTCGTGCCAACCCAACAGATACTTTCGGAGATACCCGTAGTGCACCTTTATAGCCACCCAGTTACGTTGTGACGTTTGGTGCACCCAAAGCACTCCTACGGTATCCGGGAGTTGCACAATCTCATGGTCTAAGGAAAAGTTACTTGACATTGGAAAAGCTTTAGCAAACGAACTACACGATCTAGTGCTAGGCTTAGGATTGGGTCTTGTCCATCACATCATTCTCCTAATGATGTGATCCCGTTATCAATGACATCCAATGTCCATGGTCAGGAAACCGTAACCATCTATTGATCAACGAGCTAGTCAACTAGAGGCTTACTAGGGACATGTTGTGGTCTATGTATTCACACATGTATTACGATTTCCGGATAACACAATTATAGCATGAATAACAGACAATTATCATGAACAAGGAAATATAATAATAACCATTTTATTATTGCCTCTAGGGCATATTTCCAACAATATCATCCAACACAAATCATGTCGTCACATCATAATCATGATATAGCGATACAAGTTATCTGACATGTCTCATCATACATAATGTAGTACTTCTTGAGGCGCCGGTTCGGATCCCTCTCTCGCACTAGCGTGAACCTAAACTAACTATTTTCCGCTTCGGCTCTGCTATCGAACCCTCTCTGGCTGTCGCTCGGAAACCAGTACACCTGGGCCTGACACTCAGGCAACTCGTCGTATACTCCTGGCGTAGCACTTCTTCGCCATCGATGATCTATGTACCTGCATTGTCACATGAGTCGATAATATGCAACATATATAGTTGAGCAACAGAAAGAGATAGAGTTGGCAAAAATAGAAGCAACATATCATAGGCATAAATAACAAAGTTCATCGTACCAAAAATGCCGTAACTAGAGTGATCTTCGCTAGTTGAGGAGGACGGTTTAATTAAATCAGAAAGTTTCGTCGTGCATAACTCAAAGTTTCGTCATACAGAAAGTATGGACTAAACAGACACATTGTCATATATCGTCAATCATTCCAACATATCGTTCCATCCATCCAAATCAGGGAGATAGTCCCCGAGCGTAGTGAAAGGCTTCATGTCGAGATGCTGAGCAGCTATGCGTGTTCGGACGTCTTCCCGCGACATTTGCCCTTCTTCGTAGAACAACCCTGTTTTTTCGAGGACCTCCTTCATGATGATTTGGGCAAGTTCACGCTGGATGTGATAGAACTCAGCTCGGAGTCGATGATCCGGGACATCTCCTAGTTTCTTTGCCCATTGCAGAATATTGGCGTCACCGGATCTAGGTGACATGCGAAGGTTGTGGTGATCCCGTCTGTACTCCAGCATGTGGTGGAGGACATAGAATCCATCACTGAGAGTACCACACGGTTGCTAGATGCAGCAGAAGTCGGTCTTATGGCCGAAGGCGGGCGCGCGGTTCCTTGTCTTCTTGAGCATGATCTCTCCACCCCGTAGGCCATAGCTTAAGATAGCACTGTCGAGAACAGACTTGATGTGGGTGTAATCCTTTTTCTTCATGTTCTTCGACGAGTCCAAGTAAAGAGCGTGGGAGAATCGGGGGTAAAGGATGATGAGGACGGCGTGCCCGTCGCTGCGCAAAATAAGTACACCTCAAATTAGCCTCCACGCGTGCAAATGAATGATTGAAATCGAAGGAAGCATATCCGCGGATGACTTACATGGGATGATAAGGCACGAGAATCGTCTCCTTGTCCTTATTGCCGACATGAAATCGGTGATGTAGTTACGCGCGTATTCACGGTGCTTTGGGCAGACTACCAAGAAGCCCTCGTGCATGAAGTACCGGTCAGCGACACAGATATAAGGTATTTGCTCAATCCTGATGATGTAGTTCATGTACAAGGCAAAAAGGCGGACACACGTAAAATCCAGCTTTTTTAAGTGAAACATGTCGAAGATGTAATCGAATTGAAGGAAGAACTTTTCTGCGGGGAATGTGTCGATGTACAACCTTTGCTGCGGCACATTAACCACGTAGAGCGGGTATCCTGGATTTTTCGAGGCGATCAGGCTTTTCTCTCTCTGCAGCACATCGTCATGAAGTCTCCTTAGATTGCCGTATATGACCTCTATCGCTGCCTTAGGTAGGATCGGATCACCGGGGATATGGTATTTCACCGCACCTATGATAGGTATACGGTCTTCAACCCGAGGCTGCGGAGGCGGCTGGCTCATAGAAGCAGCTTTTTCCTTTCTTTGGTCTCTTCCTATGCTTCTTTGCTACTGGAAGTGAGCCTATCATACGTTCATCCTCCGGCAATTCAGGCACCAACTCATCATGCACAAACCCTGAGTACTCATACTGCTGAGCCATCAATCCTCCGTCGTCATAGGCGCCGGTATTGAGATACTGTAGAGGGTCATCGTCATCCTCGTCGATGGCATCATGCATTGCTTCTTCGACGGCGGCGACGTCATCAGCCACTAATGGAGCCTCTCCCTCACGCCGTCCGCTATCACCCGGCACGACAAGCGATGCTAATTGGGTAGGTGGGTGTTGGTGTTCATACCTTGCTGAGGCTGCGTGGTCGTGGGTGTGCTCCCGGCCACCTCCAGACGAAGCAGACTCTTCGGCCACAACAGGACCCAACTCTTGCAATCGCCCAGCCGCCGCGGGGTCTCGTCGTCATCTCCCCCTAGTGCTACTGGAGGAGCCAAATTCTCGTGGCCCGGTTTGACACTGGCCACGGAAACCTTGAAGACGTCAGGGGGGATCGGCCGGCTGTGGAACAATTGTTCCTTCGGCTTCACTATCGTCGCCTTTCCCACATCCACCTTCTGGTTGCTGATGGTGTACAATATGGTGCACGGGGTTACGTCAGCCTGCAAAGACATGTCTGTGACGTGAGACATCCGAAAGGCAACGGAAACGGGAGATTATACATATATTGAAGAGGGCCGGTGTGACAGGTACCGTGAGGGCGTCGAGCTCAGCCAAAGACGATGCCCCGCCGAGGACGCCAGAGACGGAGGACGGGCTGCTATGAGCAGGTGCGGTTGCATGAGTAGGTGCTGGTGCAACGCTAAACGAGCTGCTCCCGAAGAAGTTGGAAAGGGGAAAGTCCGCTACCTCTTTATCTGGATTTTGCTTGTTCCAACTGACGATAGCCGGAATCAAGACACTATACGAAGCTGCCATTTCCTCTCTTGCGGCAGCTACCGCTGCTTTGACTGTCTCAGCTGATTTCTTATCAACCGCAATCTCAACCTTCTTGTCGATGTTTTCTTCATTTAACCTCCGTCTTTCCTTTCTCTTCTCGGCGGTCTCACGGTAGTACTTCTTCCACATGGCGCCGTCCCCAACGTCATGCACGCGTCCATACGATGGTCGAGTGTCCACCGAGAGTCCTTTCAATATGTTCAAGGCCCGGTTGAATGGAGTGTCCCACTTGGGCCTCGCCAATGCCTCAGACGGCGAGTCACTTTCGGCCATAATCCTGTGCTGCTCTTTCTGCAAAAGGAACGTGGGATATCGTTTACAAATGTGACTAAACGTGCAGTCGAATTGATCAGAAGCTAAAATTAGGGGGTAAATTAATAATTACCAGTAGTCTCATGAACTCCTTCGTGACCGCGTCTGTATCAAAAACCTTGTTGACTCGGTCCCAACGGTACCGGGCCCTGATGACGTCACGCTCCTGCGGGACGGTGAACTCCGCCAAGGGGTCTAGGATCCCTATTCTTTCGCGCTCCGCGCCCTCCTTGGCCCATATGGGCCTCTTCCCCACGTAACCACGACTTCCGAGGTGGTGGCACCCCATGTTCCTCTCTTGAAGCCCCTTCATGTACTCTGACTTTTCTTTGGCAGCTTCGGCAACGCAAGCCTGCTTGAATATTTTGAACTGCTCTTCCGTAATTGTCGGATTATCCTTTACAATCTCGGAGTAGGGTTCCTCTTTGACAATGATCCGATGTTTCACCCTTACTTTCCAGGCGGACAACGCCGCTAAACTTGCCCATGGCGCATTTGTTTATCTTCTTCATTGCCGGGTCTTGCCATGGTCGAGTATATTTGATTTCATCCCGGCCCGGGAACAAGAATTCCTGGTGCAACTTCCTTAGGAGGGAGTGCTCCATATTTGGTATCTTCTTTAATTTCTCATCGTTGATGGTGGCAGTTGCCCGTAGGATGCAGCCTATTTGATTGCCGTAGCACATGTGCGCTTCCGCAGGCTCTTTCGGCTCAAAATTTCCGGAGTCCACCTCCGTGACCACCAGTCTAGTAGTGTTGAGCTGGTCTGGGCGCCGTATCCTCTTAGGTTTCAGTTCTATACCGGCTTTGCCAGTCTCGGCGCCAGTATCGGTGCCGGTGTCGGTCTCAGCACTGGTCTCGATGTCGGTCTCAGTCTCGGATGTGACACGTGGTCACTGCAACAACTGTTGCTCCTCGAGATAGTTCAAATAGGCGTCTGCCGCCTCATAGACATTGCAATCACCAGAACCCTGTCCTTCATCGTTGCTAGCCATGTTTCCTACGACCTAATAAAATGAATAATGACATAAAAAAGGCCTATGTTTTGCAGGAATGTTGATTCATTCCCGTTGCGGCAAATCACAGGCACTCGATATGTCCTAGTTTGTAGCATAAGTCATGCTGAAATTCACGGAAAATTTCGGCATGACCTTTGCTACAAAGTGGACAAATCGAGCGCCTAAAATTTGCCGGAACGGAAATGAATCAACATTCCGGCAAAACATAGGCCACTCGGAATCATTCCCTGCAAACAACAAAAGGCCACTTGGGCACAATCGAACCACTTCAATGTTGCATATAACAGGACCACTTAAGAACATGTACATGAGCAACTACAACAGTAGATATACATGAGCAAACACTGTTGAGGAATTTGCATATAACATGACCACTTCAAATTTGAATCTCCTAGTGTTTGACACTTCAAGAAAATCTACACAAATCTCATGCTCTCTCAAACTCAATTCAAAAACCAAATATAGATGGATGAACCCTAGAAACCTAGAACCTTTACATATTTCTGTCCTAAATTGTTGTCCTAATAAAAATTATGTCCTAATATAAATTATGAACCCTAGAACTCAATTCCTGTCCTAAATTTCAAATTTTGAACTCTAGAACTCAATTCAAACTATGTCCTAAATTTCTGTCATAATAAAAAAATCAGTAAAAATTAAGAACCTACTGGACTTGCAATACTAATAGAAATTTATATTTTTATATTGATTTTTTCTCTCTAAACTAAACCCTACTGCCCTAATTAACATTAAACCCTACTGCCCTAATTAACATTAAACCCTACTGCCCTACAATTTCTAGTTAAACCCTACTGCCCTAACCGTACCCTACTGCCCTAACCGTACCCTACTGCCCTAGTACTTAAGCATCTACAAGTACTAGCTAATTTGATGAACCCTAACTAATTAGATGAACCCTAGCTAGCTACTTAAGCATCTACAACTACTTAAGCACCCATTGATGAACCCTAGGAATTATACAACTACTTAAGCATACATTGGGTGCAGAACAACTATACAAGTACTTAAGCAACTATACAACCCTAAAATATATTTAGTTAACTACTTAAGCATATACAAATCCTAAACATTATATTTAGTTAGCTACTTAAGCATATACAAATTTGTCCTAAAAATTATATTTAGTTAATTACATTAGGTGCACAACAACTATACAACTACTTAAGCATCTACAAGTACTAGCTAATTTGATGAACCCTAACTAATTAGATGAACCCTAGCTAATTTGATGAACCCTAGGAACCCTAGCTAGGCAGAGGTAGGGGAGGAGGAGGAGGTGGTGCACGTAGGCGTGCTCACCTCGGGCGTCGGTGGAGTTAGGGAGCAGGAGGAGGCAGAGCGGCCGAGGGAGGGGGCGCGCGGCATCGAGGTCGGGGTCGGGGCTCGGGCGCGCAGCGAGGGCGGGCACCAGACGACCACGGAGGGCAGCAGACGGCGTGCGGAGGGCGACGACGTGCGGAGGGCGACGGCGACGGCGACAGCAGAGGTGAGTGGGGATTTGGGGTAAGTGGCCGGGGGGAAATCGCGCGGGGGTTAAGTCAAACATAGCGGTAGTGCTTGTCCGGAAAAGCGCTATAGCTAACTTAGCTATAGCGCTGTATACTAAAACACGCTACTGCTATAGGCAGTAGCTATTTATTTTCCTTTTTCTTTTCTTTTTTCCTTTTCCTTTTCCTTTTCTTATTTACTTTTCTTTTTTCCTTTCTCCTTTATTTAAGGAACTTATCTATAGCGGGGGTCTACAAAACGCGCTACTGCTATAGTAGCTATAGCGCTTGTTCTGAATAGACGCTACTGCTATGCCTTTCTCCTTTATTTTTCTTCTTCTTTTATTTTCCTTTACATTTTCTTTTTTCTTTTTTCCTTTCTCCTTTTTCTATTTCTTTCATTTTCATTTACTTTTCTATTTGTTTTTCATTTTATTTTCTTTTCATTAGCAGTAGCGCTTTCCCCAGAAAACGCGCTGCTACAACGAACTTAGCGGTAGCGCATTTTTCCCAAGATCGCTACTACTATTTCTAGCCTGCCGGCAACAGTGTGGGAATTGTAGTAGTAATGTTTTTCCTGCAGACGCGCTACTGCTACCACCATAGCTGTAGCGCGTTTTGTTCCCCCGCGCTACGGGTAAATAGCAGTAGCGTTTGTTTTTAACCAGCGCTACTGATAATCCTCTGTGTATAAGGTTTTCCCTAGTAGTGAAATATAATAATACAATATTATTGCCTCTAGGGCATATTTCCAACACGTTCTTCCAGGCAAGCAAACCCCCTTGATCATTCCTATATCGACCATTCCTTCTCTCTCATGCTTGCATTATATTTTGCTACTGTTGTTCGATAGCTCCTATTCTACTTTTGTAACCTGCTATTGTACTTTACCTGATATCCTATATGCTTAGTATAGGTTCGTTAGTGATCCATCAGTGACCCCTCACCCTTGTCCTTCTCACCCCTGCTTTATTACCAGATGACTCGATCAACGTGATCGAGGTGCAGAGACCGACACATCACCGCACACCCCCTTAGTTGTACGATTCTGCATAACTACTATTGAGTGCCGAGGGTGATACCTCGTATGGCACTCCCGATGATATCTCTGTAGTGTAGCTGATCGGTCGTGGATTATGGAGGGTGACTCCTCCTTCACCACACACGCTAACGACTCTGTCGTGCAACACATCAAGTGTGAACCCTTCGAGGGTGATTCCTCCAAGGCCACCTTAACGGTTACATCGAGTGGGAATCCATCGAGGGTGATTCCTCGGATTTCCCCCTTGATGTTATGGACACACGGTTACCTTGACGTTACCTCAGAACCTTGTTGAAGTCAGGTCGGCCCCGAGGGGTACCCGTGAGAGTTACTGCAGTCGGGTTGACCATGAGGGTAGTCGCGAGCTAATTACGTGGCACGGTGGGCAGTCTTGGCCCTTGCCGTAAGTCTGCGAGACGGGGCGACAGGACCACAAATCGTGGATCACTGATCGTCTCCGCGCGCTCTAACGGGTTTGGATATGTGAACCGAGTAGGCCTCTGGCCTTTTTGCACTAACCACCATGCGGGAATAAGTATGGGCACTCCGCGTCGTATGATTCTTCCGAAAGCTCACTGACGTCAGCAGTTCAGTGGCACACGCCCGGGTGGTCCGCGTAAGCACCTGCTTTTTGTATAAAGAGGTAGCCAGGACTGATCCCGACCATTCTCGCAAGGCGCAGGATTGCTAAGTACGATTGGCCCATGACCCCTTCAAATTTAGGATGTAGACCAGTGTGCTCGCCTCTCTGTTGAGCCTAGGGAGTACTACGGTGTGCTGATCAGCCGAGGTCGGGCATGACCCGGAAAAGTGTGTCTGACCAAAGTTAATCGAGCGTGTTAGGTAAGTTGGTGGGAAGTATATTGATACGTCTCCAACGTATCTATAATTTTTGCTTGTTCTATGCTGTTATATTATCATTCTTGGATGTTTTACAATCATTTTATAGCAACATTATATCATTTTTTGTGACTAACCTATTGACATAGTGCCTAGTGCCAGTTGCTGTTTTTTGCTTGTTTTTTACTTCGCAGAATATCAGTACCAAACGGAGTCGAAATGCAGTGAAACTTTTTGGAGAATTTTTCTGGACCAGAAGACACAAGATGGGCCAAAGAAGTACCAGAGGGGAGGCCCGAGGGGAGCACAACCCCCAGGGCGCGCCCAAGAGCCCAGGCGCACCCTGGTGGGTTGTGCCCACCTTGGTGGCCTCCCGCACCGCCTCTTCGTCCTATAAATACCCAAATATTCCTAAAACCCTAGGGGAGTCGATGAAACACAATTCGAGCCGCCGCAAGTTCCAGAACCACGAGATCCAATCTAGACACCATCACAAAGGGGTTCATCATCCTCATTGGTGCCTCTCCGATGATGCGTGAGTAGTTCATCATAGACCTAAGGGTCCGTAGGCAGTAGCTAGATGACTTCTTCTCTCTTTTTCATTCTCAATACAATGGTCTCTTGGAGATCTATTTGATGTAACTCTTTGCGGTGTGTTTGTTGGGATTCCATGAACTTTGAGTTTATGATAAGATCTATATCCATGAATATTATTTGAGTCTTCTTTTGATCTCTTATATGCATGATTATTTATAGCCTCATATTTCTTCTTCGAATCTTTGGTTTAGTTAGGCCAACTAGATCGATTTTTCTTGCCATGGGAAGAGGTGCTTTGTGATGGGTTCGATTGTGCGGTGTTCTTTCCCAGTGACAGAAGGGGCAGCAAGACCCGTATGTATCATTGCTTTAAGGATAACAAGATGGGGGCTATTCCTACATGAATAGATCTCGTCTACATCATGTCATTGTTCTTATTGCTTTAAGGATAACAAGATGGGGGCTATTCCTACATGAATAGATCTCGTCTACATCATGTCATTGTTCTTATTGCATTACTCCATTTTTCCATGAACTTAATACACTAGATGCATGCAGGATAGCGGTCGATGTGTGGAGTAATAGTAGTAGATGCAGGCAGGAGTCGGTCTACTAATCTTGGACGTGATGCCTATATATTGATCATTGCCTTGGACATTATCATAATTATTCAATCTTCTATCAATTGCCCAACAGTAATTTGTTTACCCACCATGTGCTATTTTCTTGAGAGAAGCCACTAGTGAAATCTACGGCCCCCGGGTCTATTCTTTATCATATTTGCTTTGAGATCTATTTTTCTTTGCTTTTGTTTTCAGATCTATTATTCCAAAAACGCAAAAATACCTTGCTGCACTTTTTTATTACTTATTTTATTTCACGTTTTATCGAGAGCTATTTATCCAATCTACACAATTTTTATCCCGTCAACTTGATAATTTCTGCACCGTTACCCGTAGAGGGATTGACAACCCCTCCTAATCGTTGGGTTGCAAGTATTTGTTCTTTGTGTGCAGGTACCATTTACATAGTGTTTCTTGGTTCTCCTACTGGATTGATACCTTGGTTTCATAATTGAGGGAAATACCTACCATAGCTGTGCTGCATCATCCCTTCCTCTTTGGGGAAATACTGACGTAGTTCAAGCGGCATCAAAAGGAATTTCTGGCGCCGTTACCGGGGAGACATCATCAACATCTATCAGGTTCCTAATCACAAATCTCATCTCCTTGGAATTTACATTATTTGCCATTTGCCTCTCATTTTCATCTCCCCCATTTCACAAAAAATTGCCGTTTTATTCGCCATCTTTTTCGTTCACTTTTTCTCGTCAGATCTGTTTTGCGTGTGATCTTGTTTGCCTACTTTGTCGTTATGGCTAGTTCTTGCTCTATTACGTGTACCCCTGTAGCGACCCGACCCGAATGGATCGAATCTCTGTGTTCAAGTGTCATCCCTGGATCGGTAATGCTGACACACACAGTACTTGAGGGATTTATAACAGAGTAGCAATCACACACTTATTACATCGAATGTCTCAAAAGAGAACTGATTACAATAAATATGGCTTAAGGCCATCTAAATAAGATAACAGCGGAAGGCTTGGAAGATAAGGTGAGTCCATCAACTCCAACGGCATAACTGAGTGCACGACAACGACCTAGCACACCTTACTCTTCGTCTGAAAAGTCTGCAACATGATACGTTGCAGCCCGAAACGGGTCAGCACATGGAATATGCTGGTAATATAACACAGTAGAGCAATGAACAGAATAATTGCTAATACTACATGCATATTTGGCTGGTGGAAAAGCTCTAGGGTTATACTGTTTTGCGAAAAGCCAATTTTTCCCTACAACAAAGGAATATATTTTATTTAACTATCATGGTGGTTGTTGAACATTGAGAAGGTAAAACCCCCTCTCAATCCCAATTAAAAGTAATCATTAAACCCAACAAATTAATTTAGAGTGATGGGATTTAATATGATGATCCAAGAACCAGATACTCAAGATGTCCATAACCGGGGACACGGCTAATCATGATTAGTTTGTACACTCTGCAGAGGTTTGTGCACTTTTCCCCACAAGACTCGATCTCCTCCGTTGGATTTCTCGCACTACATGGTGTTTGAGAAACGGATGACCAAGACACAGTCTTTCAGAAACATTTACTCTTTACTCTGGGTAGACAGTTACACCTACTTTCCCCTACATCTGCTAGCCTACCACTGAAAGAGGTCATGTAACATACTCAACTATGCTAGAGCCCATAATAGCTTGTGGCTGCACACGGAAGTTTCTAGCATGAATAATCTTATGATCCCTTTGAGCCTGGGTGGCGGACCGTAGGAGGATCACACGGTATATCCCCGGGATCTCCTAGGACAACACTGGTATATCCCCAGGTGCCCAAACAAGCAATCCACCCAGATGTGTATTAAAGTTGCCACCTTAAGTTGAACCATTAATTAAAAATCTCACATCTGTCATGGATACACTCAAACCCAATCCACGTCTACGAGCATAGCATGGCAACATAAGCATAGCGTAGAAGTAACTCCCAAGGGTTTTATAATAAAAGGGCAATAGGTTCTACCTCATCATCTACTTCCCAGTACCCACCAGTTAATCACATCCTAATCATGCAATATTTGAGGGTCGAAACTAATGCATAAAAACTGGGTAACGAAGAAGTATGATCAATGTGTTACTTGCCTTGTACTGTTGATGAAGATCCTTCGCACTCATAATTCCTGATAGTTCTACTCGTCACACTCCGTTCAATCTAACGTGAGCAAGCAATTGCATACATAAGCACTCATGCAAAAGAATCGAAGAAAAGATCTCGAAAAACTTCGAAAACTAGCAATTAACTCTTGCAACAGAAAACAATTTCTAACAGTACCAAAATTGGGTGGATTTGGTCTTATCAGAAAGTTTAGGTCAAGAGCTTCAATTAGCAAAAAGAATCAATTAAATCGGAGTTACGAAACTCAAGCTGCGAAAGAAACAAGCTTTGATTACTAACCTGGACTAAAGTCAAATTTTACAGTAGCAAAAACTTGTTTAAGTTGGTTAAACAGAAAGAGGGCTTCGAGACGAAGATCTAGGCGCTTGAATCGCCTGATTCCGACAAACGAGCGAAAAGTTATACTAAAACGAAAATCGGATCAGAAATCGCGATCGAAAATAATCGCGGAAAATCCGAGAAAAAGAAAACTAACGAACAGGCTAACGAACGAACGTTCGCTGTCTGCGGTTAAACGGTGAAAACCGTTCGTTAAAACGAACGTACGGACGAACGTCCGCTAAATAACTAAACCGACGGAAAACCGATCTAAAAAGAATAAACCGGTATTTAAAAAAAACCGAATCTAGATCTAGGGTTTAAACAAAAACCGATCGGTTTTTCTCACGAAAACCGACGGCGGCGGCGGCTACCTCCGGCGGTCGGCGGGACAGCGGCGGCGGCGAGGCGATGGGGCGGGGCGCACGCGGTGCGGCGGCGCGGTGCGGCGGGCGGGGTGCGGCGGCTCGGAGGCGAGCGGCGGCGGCTGGCGCGGCGAGCGAGGCGGCGCGGCGGCTCGGCGGCGGCGGCGGCTTGGGGCTCCAGGGGGGGCCCCGGGTCGGCTTTTAAAGAGGGGGGAGGGGTGGCGGCTTGGGGAAGGGGCGAAGGGCAGCGACGGCGGCGGCTCGGACTCCTCCGGCGAGTCCGTCTCCGGCACGGGACGGGATGGCGGCGCGGGGCGGCTGGGCCGGCTGGGCTTCGGCCCAGTTCGGTCCGGCGGATTTTTTTTTTTTTAAATAATTCCGCGCAGAAAAACAAATAAAAGAAATACTAAACGGACTCCAAAATTCCCGAAATAAATTTTCCCCGTCCTCTAAAAATCTCCCGGACAAGGTAAACATTTATTTGGGACTCTAATGCAATTTTGAAAAATGCATATTTTTCTAAATTCAAATAAAATTGCAATAAAAATCCAAATAAAATATTTATTTGATTTTAATATTTTTCCTCCAATATTCCATTTATTTTGGAGAAGTCATATTATCTCCTCTCATATATTTTTAATATGAAATATTTTCGGAGAGAAAAATAATTAAACCAAATTGATCCTTGTTTCAATATTTGAGAAAATTCAAATATGAAAACGGTGAAATCCCCAACTCTCTCCGTGGTCCTTGAGTTGCTCAGGATTTCGAGGATCGCAAAATGAAATGCAATAAAATATGATATGCATGGATGACCTATGTATAACATTCCAAATTAAAAATTTGGGATGTTACAAACCTACCCCCCTTAAGATGAATCTCGCCCTCGAGATTCGGGTTGGCTAGAAAACAGGTATGGGTGGTCCTTCCGGAGGTCTTCTTCGCGCTCCCAGGGTAGCTTCCTCCTCGGTATGATGACTCCACTGAACTTTGCAAAACTTGATGACCTTACTGCGAGTAACGCGGCTGGCAAACTCGAGAATCTTGACGGGTTTCTCCTCGTAGGTTAGATCACTATCCAATTGAATTGCTTCTAGGGGCACTGTATCTCTTAGAGAAATATCAGCCATCTCCGCATGGCACTTCTTTAACTGGGAAACGTGAAACACATCATGAACTCCTGACAAACCTTCGGGCAATTCCAACTTGTAGGCAACTTCACCCATACGTTCCAATACTCGGTATGGTCCCACAAATCGTGGTGCTAACTTCCCTTTGACTCCGAACCGTTTAACTCCTCGAAGTGGCGACACACATAGATATGCTCTGTCTCCGACTTCATAGGTTACCTCCTTGCGTTTTGGATCGGCATAACTCTTCTGTCTGGACTGGGCTACTTTCAGTCTATCTCGAATCAGCTTAACCTTCTCTTCGGATTCCTTAATCAAATCCGGTCCAAACAACTGACGGTCTCCAACTTCATCCCACATCAACGGTGTTCTGCACCTCCTTCCATACAAAGCCTCGAAAGGTGCCATCTTCAAACTGGCTTGGTAGCTGTTGTTGTATGAGAACTCCGCGTAGGGCAGATTGTCATCCCAACTAGATCCATAATCTAGCGCACAAGCTCTTAACATGTCCTCCAAAATCTGATTGACTCTCTCGGTCTGTCCATCTGTCTGCGGATGAAAAGCTGTACTAAACTCTAGCCTGGTACCCAGAGTCTGGTGCAGCTGGCGCCAAAACTTTGAAGTAAACTGGGTTCCTCTATCTGATACGATGGTCCTCGGAACTCCGTGCAGACATACGATTCTGGTCATATATATCTTGGCCAACTTCGCACTCGTATATGTGGTTTTCACTGGAATAAAGTGAGCTACTTTGGTCAAACAATCCACTACTACCCAGATAGAATCATATCCTGATCGGGTCCTGGGTAATCCGGTGATGAAATCCATGCCAAGTTTATCCCACTTCCATTCGGGTATTGGCATAGGCTGTAGCAATCCTGCGGGCTTCTGATGCTCTGCCTTCACTCTCTGACATACATCACATACGGCTACATACTCAGCAATATCCCTCTTCATACCCGTCCACCAGAAACGCTCTTTTAAATCCAAATACATCTTGGTGTTTCCGGGGTGTATCGAGTATGGCGAGTCATGAGCCTCCTGTAGTATCAACTTCCTGATCTCGGCATTATTGGGTACATACACACGGTCCTCAAACCATAAGGTGTCGTGCTCATCTTCACGAAAACCTTTGGCTTTTCCTTTGCGCATTCTATCCTTTATCTCGGCAATTTCTTTGTCATCTTTCTGAGCTTCTCGAATCCTTCCCAATAATGTTGAGTGAACTTCCATAACTGCGACAAAACCTCTAGGGACTATCCCCAAACGAAACTCCCTGAGATCTTCGGATAACCCCTTTGGTAAACCTCCGCTATTGAGGGTATTGACATAACTCTTCCGGCTCAAAGCGTCTGCTACGACATTGGCCTTTCCTGGATGATAATGCAACTTCATATCATAATCCTTTATAAGTTCCAACCATCTCCTCTGCCTGAGGCTCAGCTCCTTCTGAGTAAAAATATACTTCAAGCTCTTGTGATCCGTGTACACATCACAACGGTTCCCAATAAGAAAATGTCTCCAAGTCTTAAGTGCATGAACTACAGCTGCTAACTCCAAGTCATGCGTGGCATAATTCAACTCATGCGGCCGAAGCTGACGTGAGGCATATGAAACAACTCTTCCTTCCTGCATAAGTACTCCCCCCAGTCCTAAGCGAGAAGCGTCGCAATACACTTGGAAATCCTTGCGTATATCTGGCAGAATCAGAACTGGGGCTGTAACCAAACGTTTCTTCAGTTCCTGAAAACTTGCCTCACATTCATCTGTCCATTTGAACTTAGTGTCCTTCTTCAGTAACTCCGTCATAGGCTTTGCAATCTTAGAAAAATTCTCGATAAATCTCCGATAATATCCTGCAAGTCCAAGAAAACTGCGGATCTCCCCCACTGAGGTGGGTGCCAACCACTCAGTGACAGACTGAACCTTAGTGGGGTCTACTGCTATACCTTCGCCCGATATAACATGTCCAAGAAATCCAACTTCCTTCAACCAAAACTCACATTTGCTGAACTTGGCATACAACTGATGTTCCCTGAGCTTCTCGAGAACTAAACGCAGATGCTCCTTGTGCTCCTCTTCATTCTTTGAGTATACCAAGATATCATCAATGAACACCACGACAAACTTATCCAAGAACTCCATGAACACCTTGTTCATCATACTCATGAAATAGGCAGGGGCATTAGTCAATCCAAATGACATAACTGTGTACTCATATAGCCCATACCGGGTGGTGAAGGTTGTCTTAGGTATATCCTGTTCTCGGATCTTCAGCTGGTGATACCCTGATCTCAGATCGATCTTGGAGAACACTTTAGCTCCTTGCAACTGATCAAACAAATCATTAATCATTGGCAGTGGGTACTTGTTCTTAATCGTCACTTCATTCAATGCGCGATAATCAACAACCATTCTCAAGGATCCATCCTTCTTCTCAACTAAGAGCACTGGGGCTCCCCACGGTGATGAACTTCGTCGAATGTAACCTTTCTCCAATAATTCCTTGATCTGCTTCTTAATCTCCTCCAGATCATTTGCGGGCATCCGGTATGGTCTCTTTGATATTGGTCCGGTGCCTGGCAACAACTCTATCAAGAATTCAATGTCTCGATCCGGCGGCATGCCTGGTAACTCCTCTGGAAATACATCCGGGAAATCTTTCACAATAGGCACCTCCTCCTGATCAACTCCCGTGAGAGAATTTACTTGGCTCCTTCTAGGCACATGCCTAGATACATACTTGATCCTTTTTCCCTCCGGGGTGGTAAGCAAAATTGACTTACTCGCACAATCGATGCTTCCTCCATACATCGATAGCCAATCCATGCCTAGTATCACATCCAATCCTTGTGACTTCAAAACTATCAGGTCTGAGGGGAAAACATGACTTCCAATGATCAATGGCATCTGAAAACATCCTTGTCTTGCCATATACTCCGCACCGGGTGATCTTACTAACATGGGTGTCCTAAGTACCTTAGTGGGCAACTTATACTTATCCACGAATCCCCTTGATATGTATGAATGCGATGCACCAGTATCGAAAAGAACAATTGCAATAAAAGACTTAACCAAAAACTTACCGATAACTGCATCAGGCTGCTCCTCAACCTCCTCCACGTTCACGTGGTTCACTTGTCCTCGGTTGAATGGATTGGGCTTCTTCCCAGCGCTTCCATTACCATTTCCGTTCTTCAATTCTGGACATTCGTTGGCATAATGTCCAGTCTTCCCGCACTTGAAACAGGTAATGTGGCTTTGATCCTTCTTGGCGGGTGTGGCTGGGTTAGAGCAGTTCTGATTGCTGCCTGCTCCATTTCCATTTCCATTCTTGTGGCCATTATGGTTGTGCGAACTTCCTCCATTGTGGTTATGACCTCCATGGTTATGAACAAGCCCTCCCGAGTTCGGGGTGAACCGGGGCTTCTGCTGAGCTCCTGAGTTGAACTTCCCTTGTCCATACTTCCTCTTGCGGCTATCAATCTGCTGCTGCTTCCCTTCAATCATAAGAGCTTTGTCTACCAACTCCTGGTAGTTGTTGAATGTTGCCACCATCAACTGCATACTCAGCTCATCATTCAACCCTTCCATAAACTTCTCCTGCTTCGCGGCATCAGTGGCCACATCATCCGGGGCATAGCGAGCTAATTTACTGAACTCATCCACGTACTGCCCCACGGTACGGTTTCCCTGGCGTAAGTTGCGAAACTCATGCTTCTTCATGCTCATAGCTCCTGCTGAGACATGTGCAGTGCGGAAAGCTTGCTGAAACTGATCCCAAGTGACATTGGCTATAGGGAATGTGGCTGTGTAATTCTCCCACCATGAGGCTGCGGGTCCATCCAATTGATGTGCGGCAAAATGCACCTTCTCAGCGTCTGTGCATCCTGCGGTGGTCAACTCCCTTCCAATCCTGCGTAGCCAGTCATCCGCAACTATTGGCTCAGTGCTACTGGAAAACACCGGCGGCTGCAACCTCAGAAAACGGGCTAAGTTGTCAACTGGTGGTGGTGGCGGTGGGTTGTTGTTGTTGTTGTTGCCTTGGTTCTGAACTAGTAGCTGCATCAGGGTATTCTGCTGTTGAATCAACTGAGTGAGCTCCGGTGGGAAAACAAATCCGGTGTCGCGTCTCGGAGGCATCTGATGGGTTTAGAGGGAAGAGATTAGAATAGAGTAAGGTCTAGTGAGAAGGCACTACCCATATGCACATGAGACAAACACATTCATTACACACCACTCAATTCAAGCAAGAGCATACAATCGATCTAACTACCATTACAAAAGTGCTCGGACTATTACTATTTACATGGGGAAAATACTAATGATAATATGGTGGTCATCTAGAAATTTTGATCGGTGGAAGACTCCAGGTTGGTGCATCAAAGGAAAACTCTATGGGCCCCGTAACTGGCGTGAATGTCCTTCCTGGAATTTGAACTCGAATCATCCAACGCTCCTCTTCTGGTACAGTGGCGGTGTAGGTCCCGGTGAAGCTTGGTATTCCGATGTTCAGGTACCTAGTGACTTCCTTCAAGTGTCGTCCAAAAGGTGTGTCTTCATCCGGTTGTGTAAACTTGTTCCTTGAGTCCGCCATCCTAGAGAATAGAAGATGGAGAGAAGTCAGAAATGAGTAGAGAAGAGTGACCTATGGCTTTTCTTAGTGGTCGTGTCCTACAGTCAGCGTGTGCTCTGATACCATCTCTGTAGCGACCCGACCCGAATGGATCGAATCTCTGTGTTCAAGTGTCATCCCTGGATCGGTAATGCTGACACACACAGTACTTGAGGGATTTATAACAGAGTAGCAATCACACACTTATTACATCGAATGTCTCAAAAGAGAACTGATTACAATAAATATGGCTTAAGGCCATCTAAATAAGATAACAGCGCAAGGCTTGGAAGATAAGGTGAGTCCATCAACTCCAACGGCATAACTGAGTGCACGACAACGACCTAGCACACCTTACTCTTCGTCTGAAAAGTCTGCAACATGATACGTTGCAGCCCGAAACGGGTCAGCACATGGAATATGCTAGTAATATAACACAGTAGAGCAATGAACAGAATAATTGCTAATACTACATGCATATTTGGCTGGTGGAAAAGCTCTAGGGTTATACTGTTTTGCGAAAAGCCAATTTTTCCCTACAACAAAGGAATATATTTTATTTAACTATCATGGTGGTTGTTGAACATTGAGAAGGTAAAACCCCCTCTCAATCCCAATTAAAAGTAATCATTAAACCCAACAAATTAATTTAGAGTGATGGGATTCAATATGATGATCCAAGAACCAGATACTCAAGATGTCCATAACCGGGGACACGGCTAATCATGATTAGTTTGTACACTCTGCAGAGGTTTGTGCACTTTTCCCCACAAGACTCGATCTCCTCCGTTGGATTTCTCGCACTACATGGTGTTTGAGAAACGGATGACCGAGACACAGTCTTTCAGAAACATTTACTCTTTACTCTGGGTAGACAGTTACACCTACTTTCCCCTACATCTGCTAGCCTACCACTGAAAGAGGTCATGTAACATACTCAACTATGCTAGAGCCCATAATAGCTTGTGGCTGCACACGGAAGTTTCTAGCATGAATAATCTTATGATCCCTTTGAGCCTGGGTGGCGGACCGTAGGAGGATCACACGGTATATCCCCGGGATCTCCTAGGACAAACACTGGTATATCCCAGGTGCCCAAACAAGCAATCCACCCAGATGTGTATTAAAGTTGCCACCTTAAGAACCATTAATTAAAAATCTCACATCTGTCATGGATACCTCAAACCCAATCCACGTCTACGAGCATAGCATGGCAAACATAAGCATAGCGTAAAGAAGTAACTCCCAAGGGTTTGTTATTAAAGGGCAATAGGTTCTACCTCATCATCTACTTCCCAGTACCCACAAGTTAATCACATCCTAATCATGCATATTTGAGGGTCGAAACAATGCATAAAAACTGGGTAACGAAGAAGTATGATCAATGTGTTACTTGCCTGCTGACGATCGCAAAACCTAGGGACTCGTAGTAGCACGCTTCGCACTCCGGAAACTCTATCGCAACAAACAATAGCATACATAAGCAATAAGCGAAGATGCAGGGTAAAACCCAATGAGAAGACCTAACCAGAAAGTTCAACTGAAGAACTCTGGTTTGCAAAAAGAATCAAATCAAACAAAGCAACGAAACTCAAACTGCGAAAGAAACAAGCTTTGATTGCTAATCTGGACAAAAGTCAAATTTTACAGTAGCAAAAACTTGTTTAAGTGGTTAAACAGAAAAGAGGATTCGAGAGAAGATCTAGGCGCTTGAATCGCCTGATTCCGACAAACAAGCGAAAAGTTATACTAAACGAAAATCGGATCAGAAAATCGCGATCGAAAATAATCGCGGAAAATCCGAGAAAAGAAAACTAACGAACAGGCTAACAAACGAACGTTCGCTGTCTGTGGTTAAACGGTGAAAACCGTTCGTTAAAACGAACGTACGGACGAACGTCCGCTAAATAACTAAACCGACGGAAAACCGACTCTAAAAAGAATAAACCGGAATTAAAAAAAAAAACGAAATCTAGATCTAGGGTTTACCAAAAAAACCCGATCGGTTTTTACCTAAACCAAAAAAAATGGTGCGGCGCGACGAAAGTCAAAGGACAAGAAGGAGGGCACTTAAGGAGAGGAGGGGGAACACGGAGATAGGACCGGGAGGAGGAAGGCGAGGCTTGGAGGAGGGCATGCGAGGAGGAGTGCAGGCAGGAGCGAGCGCTGCAGAGAGGAGGAGGGGAGGAAGAAGAGGAGGATTGATGCTGCTTGCTGCGGCGGCGGCGGTGGGCTGCGGCGGCGGGGTGGGGTGGAGGGGTCGGGGGCGGCGGCTATTTAAGAGGGGCCGGGGGTGGCTTGGGGAGGGGGCGACGGCCTCGGGAGGCGTGTCCGCCTCAGACACGGCCGGCGGCGGCGGGGCGGACTCCCGTGCGGGGGACGGCGGCGGCGGCCTGCTGGGCCGGCTGGGCTTTGGCCCAGTTCGGTCCGGCGGATTTTTTTTTTAAATAATTCCTAACGCAGAAAAATAAAGAAAAGAAATACTAAACGGACTCCAAAAAATCCTGAAATAAATTTTCCCCGTCCTCTAAAAATCTACCGGACAAGGTAAACATTTATTTGGGACTCTAATGCAATTTTGAAAAATGCATATTTTTCTAAATTCAAATAAAATTGCAATAAAAATCCAAATAAAATATTTATTTGATTTTAATATTTTTCCTCCAATATTCCATTTATTTTGGAGAAGTCATATTATCTCCTCTCATATATTTTTAATATGAAATATTTTCGGAGAGAAAAATAATTAAACCAAATTGATCCTTGTTTCAATATTTGAGAAAATTCAAATATGAAAACGGTGAAATCCCCAACTCTCTCCGTGGTCCTTGAGTTGCTCAGGATTTCGAGGATCGCAAAATGAAATGCAATAAAATATGATATGCATGGATGACCTATGTATAACATTCCAAATTAAAAATTTGGGATGTTACAACCCCCAAGAACGAAGTTCTTATTTTTAAACAAAGGGGAGGGGAGAATCTAAAAGATGCTTGGTATAGAATTTGCAAAGCTCATAATATATCTATTCATAAGCAATCTACCGTTGTTCTTCTTCGCAGTTTTTATGTGGGTATTACCACCTGTTATAGATTCGTCCTTGATACGATTACCGGTGGGAATTTCTTGATGTGTCAATCTTTGGATGCTTTTAATGCTATGGGAAATCTAGTGGGTTCACCACCTCTCACTATTAATGAAACTGCTTTAACACTTGAGCATGTTATGCAAAGGCTTGATGCTATTGAAAAGAAAATGCTTACTAAAGAACATATTGAAAACTTGGATAAAAAAATGCATAATCTTGGTAGTAAAATTGGGTCAAAAGCGGGAGAGGTTTTTAAGTTGCTAAAGGAAAAAGGAACCGTAATTCATGAAAGAATTGAAGAAAGTCCTTCTTGGATTGATAAGTTGGAAGAATTTTTTAGTAATTTAAGCTCGGCTTTTGCTTCTGCTAAAACTATTGAAAAAACTCCCGTTAAAATTAGCAAGATTACTCAAATCACTAAGAACAAGGGTGCAACTCCTAATAAAGAAGATCTTAAGATGATTAGTATTCACCCCGACTTTGTTGAAGTTGTGAGAAACCCTACTTGCAAGAATGAATTTTTCAATCTCATTCCTAGGAATATTGTTATTGAAAATATATATGCTAAATCTTTGAAGAATATTGGTTGTGTGATTGAGGAATTGGAAACCAAAGATGACAAAACTTGAATCTATGCATTATGCCTAGCTAGGGGCATAAAACCATAGCGCTTGTTGGGAGGCAACCCAATGAATAAAATTTATTTTTGCCTTTTTTCTTTCAGTTATTGAGTGTTTGCAAAATTATGCCTCTGTTATGATTGTGTTTTTTATGTTTTAATTAGTGTTTGTGCCAAGTAAAGTCTTTGGGATAGCTTTGGTGATAGTTGATTTGATCCTGTTGAAAAATAGAAACTTTTTCGTCCAGTAGCAGAATATTAAAACTACACAGTAGCGACAAAAAATTCTGAAGTTTTTACACAAGATTTATATACAAATTTCTTCCGTTTTCCTAAGTTTTCAGAATTGTTTGAGTTACAGAAGTATAAGAACAATTCGCATCTTTACATACTTTTCTGTTTTTCACAGATTCTGTTTTCTTTGCATTGTGTGCTTATTTTGATGAATCTATGGATTGTATCGGGGTGTATAAGCCATGGTAAAGTTAGAATATAGTAGATATAATGAAATAAAAAAATTTGAATGGGTTTTCTACAGTACTTAAAGTAAAGATTGGTTTTCTTATACTAAAAGATCTCACGAAGGTTTTGTTAAGTTTTGTGTGATTGAAGTTTTCAAGTTTTGGGTGAGATCACGATGGATGAAGGAATAATGAGTGAAAAGAGCCTAAGATTGGGGATGCCCCATGGCAAACCAAGTTAATATTCAAGGAGAACCAAGCAACTAAGCTTGGGGATGCCCCGGAAGGCATCCCCTCTTTCTTCTAACGACCATCGGTATTTTACTTGGAGCTATATTTTTATACGTCACATATCATGAGTTTTGCTTAGAGCGTCTTGTATTTTATGAGTATTTTCTTGTTTTTCTTTTTAGTTTGTCACAAGTATCCTTGCTGGACACACCTATTTGAGAGAGCCAAAATTATGCTATGATTTGTTAGAATTGCTATATATGCTTCACTTAAATTTTTTGAGCCATGTAATTACTCTAGTGCTTCACTTATATCTTTTTGAGCACGGTGTGCTTTATTATTTTTGAAGAAATGATCTCATGCTTCACTTAGATTTATTTGAGAGTTAGTAAATTTTTGAAGAAATTCTCTCATGCTTCACTTATATTATTTTGAGAGACGAAAATTTTTATGCTCATGTTCTTCACTTAAATTTGTTTGAGCTTGTCAAAAGCAATTGCAATATATGAAACTAGTCCCAAAGTGATAGATATTCAAGAGGGATATAATAAAAACTTTCATGAAGATCACTGGACAAAATAAACTTGATTCTTTGTAATAGTTTTGAGATATGATGATAGTGATATGTGAGTCATGTTGGTGAGTAATTATGCTTTAGTAAGAATATTGGTGTTAAGGTTTGTGATTCCCTATGCAAGCACGAAAGTCAATAGTTGTGTAGTGAAATTACATCCTACTTGTGGTCCATATTCTGTGTTAGTTATGCATAATGCTCGCTTATGAGATTTTTCGTTTCTTGGTTGGTTGCTTCTCAAACTTTTTGCTAGCCTCCACTTGTACTAAGTAGAAATACTACTTGTGCATCCAAAATCCTTAATCCCAGTTTTGCCATATGAGTATACCATACCTACCTATATGCGGTATTTTCGTGCCGTTCTAAGCAAATTTGTATGTGCCATCTCTAATTTTCAAAATAAATTTCCTTTTTGTGTGCCCGTACCGCTCATGAAGCGGCAGGGGGTGGCCAATATTTTCCATGCTAGATGTGTTATTATCAAGATGAGTGTTTATTCACTTGTCATTGCACGAGAGTGCGACGGTAATAGGGATGCCCAGTCCCAAAATGAAAAAGAAATTTACTTTATGTTGTCAAATAATAAATTCCTTGGAAAGTGTTGGTATGGACGGTACCCATGGATACGGCTAGCCATGGAATGTGAAAGAATGGTGGAAAAAGGAATAAACTTTATTTTCTGTTTGGGAACCGCCTATGATATATCTAGCATGGAAAGTGTTGGGAATTACTCGGTCGTTTTCGTTGACGGGAAAATTATGCCTCTCAATTTTTTTTATCTCTCAATTGAAGCTTCGAGCTCTGGCACCTCTACAAATCCCTACTTCCCTCTGCGAAGGGCCTATCTATTTACTTTATGCAATTTTTATTTTTATTTGAGTCTCCATATTCTCTTATAAAGCACCAATTAAGGGGCACTATGATCGTACTTGAGCATTGGGTGTAGCTAATATGCGAGTGTGTTTCATGAATGAATCAATGATTGAGCATGATGGGCTAGGGATAACTTTCTTTAGTGTTGATATTTTGAAAGACATGGATGCTTGTTGATATGCTTGAGTATTGAAATCTTCATGTCAAAATTAGACTATTGTTTTGAACCATATAAAAGTCCAAATGTCCATGCTACAAAAGAAAAGAATATGTGATGAACATGTTAGGCAGCATTCCACATCAAAAATTCTGTTTTTATCATTTACCTACTCGAGGACGAGTAGGAATTATGCTTGGGGATGCTGAAACGTTTCCAACGTATCTATAATTTTTGCTTGTTCCATGCTGTTATATTATCATTCTTGGATGTTTTACAATCATTTTATAGCAACTTTATATCATTTTTTGGGACTAACCTATTGACATAGTGCCTAGTGCCAGTTGCTGTTTTTTTGCTTGTTTTTTACTTTGTAAAATATCAGTACCAAACAGAGTCCAAATGCAGTGAAACTTTTTGGAGAATTTTTCTGGACCAGAAGACACAAGATGGGCCAAAGAAGTACCAGAGGGGAGGCCCGAGGGGAGCACAACCCCTCAGGGCGCGCCCAAGAGCCCAGGCGCGTCCTGGTGGGTTGTGCCCACCTCGGTGGCCTCCCGCACTGCCTCTTCGCTCATTAAATTCCCAAATATTCCGAAAACCCTAGGGGAGTCGATGAAACACAATTCCAGCCGCCGCATGTTCCAGAACCATGAGATCCAATCTAGACACCTTCACGGAGGGGTTCATCATCCTCATTGGTGCCTCTCCGATGATGCGTGAGTAGTTCATCATAGACCTAAGGGTCCGTAGGCAGTAGCTAGATGGCTTCTTCTCTCTTTTTGATTCTCAATACAATGGTCTCTTGGAGATCTATTTGATGTAACTCTTTGCGGTGTGTTTGTTGGGATCCTATGAACATTGAGTTTATGATCAGATCTATATCCATGAATATTATTTGAGTCTTCTTTTGATCTCTTATATGCATGATTATTTATAGCCTCGTATTTCTTCTTCGAATCTTTGGTTTAGTTAGGCCAACTAGATCGATTTTTCTTGCCATGGGAAGAGGTGCTTTGTGATGGGTTTCTATCGTGCGGTGTTCTTTCCCAGTGACAGAAGGGGCAGCAAGACACGCATGCATCGTTGCTATTAAGGATAACAAGATGGGGGCTGTTCCTACATGAATAGATCTCGTCTACATCATGTCGTCGTTCTTATTGCATTACTCCGTTTTTCCATGAACTTAATACACTAGATGCATGCTGGATATCGGTTGATGTGTGGACTAATAGTAGTAGATGTAGGCAGGAGTCAGTCTACTAATCTTGGACGTGATGCCTATATATTGATCATTGCCTTGGATATCATCATAATTATTTGATCTTCGATCAATTGCCCAACAGTAATTTGTTTACCCACCGTGTGCTATTTTCTTGAGAGAAGCCACTAGTGAAATCTAAGGCCCCCAGGTCTATTCTTTATCATATTTGCTTTGAGATCTATTTTTATTCACTTTTGTTTTCAGATCTATTATTCCAAAAACCCAAAAATACCTTGCTGCACTTTTTTATTACTTATTTTATTTTGCGTTTTATCGAGAGCTATTTATCCAATCTACACAATTTTTATCCCGTCAACTTGACAATTTCTGGCACCGTTACCCGTAGAGGGGTTGACAACCCCTCCTAATCGTCGGGTTGCAAGTATTTGTTCTTTGTGTGCAGGTACCGTTTACATAGTGTTGCTTGGTTCTCCTACTAGATTGATACCTTGGTTTCATAACTGAGGGAAATACCTACCGTAGCTGTGCTGCATCATCCCTTCCTCTTTGGGCAATACCGACGTAGTTCAAGTGACATCATATATCTATTCGAGTAGCCGTGTCCACGGTAACGGACGCTCGGAGTTGTATCCCGATCTACTACTACTAGAACTGGATACTGGAGACAATAAATGGATATGATGGCTCCGGGATTGCTTTCTCGCAGGGAGTCGAGGAAGGATCTCTGGGTGTTACTATAATATACTTATTACTCTATAATATGCTAATCTGCACTCTTCTAATGCCGCAAGATGCTGCAAGCCGCTAGTCTTCGATAGGCTAGGTCTTCCCTTCTATTCTAGCATTTCTACAGTAAAGTCCAAAGATATAGCCCCATTCCTTTGATATTGATGCATACTTAGTATAGATCTGATGTAAGTCTTGCGAGTACTTTGGATGAGTACTCACGGTTGCTTTGCTACCTCTTTTCCCGCATACCCGATTGCTGCGATCAGATGACGGAGCCCAGGAGCCAGCTGATCTAGCCAACGACTACTACTACCCCGACGGAGCCTACTACTATGTGGAGACCGTCGACAACCAGGAGTAGATAGGATGCTCCCAGGTAGGAGGCCTGCGCCTTTTCGATCCAGTTATCGATGTTTTGTTAGTCTTCTTAAGGCAGACTTGTTTACTTATGTCTGTACTTAGATAATGTTGCTTCCGCTGACTCTTGTGTATTCGAGCTTATGTATTCGAGCCCTCGAGGTCCCTGTCTTATAATATAAAGCTTGTATTATTTTAATTTGTGTCTAGAGTTGTGTTGTGATATCTTCCCGTGAGTCTCTGATCTTGATCGTGTGCATTTGCGTGTATGATTAGTGCACGATGAAGTCGGGGGCGTCACAATGGCCCACCCAAAACTCCTAGCCCGGATCCCTTTTCCTCCTCCCCCTTGCTCTGTATTCGTAACCTCCCATACCGCCACCATCGTTGTTCCACCCCGGTCGCTGCCCAGTTCTTGCCAGACCGCCCTGTACCACCCCGACTGTCGCCCAGTCCTTCCGGACTGCCACTGCCCCCTCCCCCTGTCGACGCCACCCATGGTGGACACCATAAGTGGCCACTGAGATTTTTCTTTTGACGTTCTCATTGTTTAGTTTGAAGCAATCATGATGGCAGGGTACTCGGTGATGGATGATGAATTGTTGTGCTATTCATGATTGGTCGGAAGTGTGAACTTTGTAGGCATGAAGCAAAAGGGCACAATATTTTGGCAAAATGTGCATTCTTGGTTTCACGAGCAAAAGCACTTCACACCCTACAAATTGAATCGATCCATGATCGCAATGTGAAGTCGCTAGTCCATCGGTAGCACACCATTTCAAACATCGACATGAAGTGTTGCAGTGCGATTACACAAAGTGGAAGGAAAGTGGCCGTCGGGTGTGTCACTCATGGATATCATAAGTTTAATTCTTGTTGCTCTACGCGTTCTTCAATTCACTGATTCACTCAATGTTGCAACGATGTACCAAACGACGGAGACTTCACAATGATGCATTGTTGTGAAGCTCAAGGGGCACAATGTTTGGATCAACAATATGGGTCGATGAAGAAGTTTAAGCTTGAGATGAAGTCCACTTTCGTGGAGTATGGTTGAAAAACTTGTTGAACATTCAACGCTTTCGGATATAATATTTTTATTTGAATTATTATTGCATTTTAAACATTTGCATGCCATGATTGCGGAATAATTGTGCTATCTTTCAATTATTTACAATGCTCAGGATATATTTATTAGAAAAACAGGGGCGAACTTTTGGTGAACGAGGTTGGATGGCTGACTCCTCTATCACTGTCTGTGGACATTTGGTATGTCCTTTTGGTGCACCGTCTTGGAGTTGCCCTAAGCGTCTGCATTATTGTATACGCCTAGCTTTCGGCATTTTAGATTAGATCAACATGCAGGTTGATCAGGTGCTTTTCAAGTGGAAACTGTATCCGATGATGGCGCTCCTCTCTCCTCCTCTCCCTCTCTCCCCTCCCCCTCTGCCGTGGCGTGTCGGTGGACGGCGGCCTCTGGCCTCCTACCTCCCCATCTCCCCTGCTCCCGGCGGCTGCGGTTTCCTCCCCTACCTCCCCCTTGCGGACTGGTGTCCCTAGGGGATCGTCTCCCTCATCTCGAAGCATCTCTCCTTCGGCTAATAAGTTTTGGGCCCTGGAGTCTGACGGATCTGAGTCGGAGGACAAGGCCGACGCCCTCCCGCCGGCTCCCTTGCCTCCCCCTTCCCCTCTGCGGGCTAGGGTGAGGAAGTTTGCCCCGGGTGGTCGTAGGCGTCCGGTGTGGTCGCTGGCCAGCGAGCCGGGATGGTGTGTGGTGCGGCACCGTGGGCGCAGATCTGGTAAGCATGGTATGTGTGGTGTCGGCTCTCCGTGCGAGGCTGTTCTTGGATCTACGTTGCGGGGTCTGAGGGGGTGCACGCCGGCTGTGTGTGTTCCTTCTTCTCCAGATCGGCCATCGGGGCGGCCATCTGGGGGGTTGGAGGTGGGCTCGCCGCCGACGGTGGCTGTCAGCGGGCGGGTGGCGGCGCTGTCTGTGGGGGGCCAAACCCTAGGTTCGATTGCTGTGCAGCGGTCGAGGGATGGGCTGGGGTGGGCCAGGGCTAGTGAGGTCGGCGGGCCGGTCGTTGGGCCCAGTGTGGTCAGTGAGTCTGTGTCTGATTTCCCCCTGGCCCCGGTCGGGCCTGGGTCGATTGGCTTGGCTCAAGTTGGCCTATGCGGCCCGCCTTCTTCAGTTCGATCTCTTGGCTAGTTGAGCTTGGGGTATTTATGGATTCAGAAGGGCTCTTGTGCACCTGACCTAGGGTTTCCGGCTTCCGAATCTGATGTGCGCCGCTACCCTCTCCGTATTCGCCTGCTAGTGAGAACCCAACGTCCTCCTCCCCTTTCAATCTCCTTTGCTACGACAGTTGCCATGGACAAATCCAGAGGTTCTTCTTCGGAGGCGTTGTCGGGCAGCAAGCATGACCTGGAGGATTTGGTGGATGCGGGCCGTTCTCCAGATCTAGCGGACGAGGCAGCTCTGCGAGAGAAGTTGGAGGCAGAGCGGGCGTCCCATGAGTAGGTGGAGCGGGATCGGGTTGCGTGGGCGGCGGGGCTGGCGTGACTACAGCGCGATGAGTGTACGTGTGCGGCGGCCACTGCCAAGGCTGCGGTTGTCGATCACTGGGAAGCTGCGGCGTTGGGCTCGTCAGCGGCCACGGTGGGTCCCCGTCCTGATCTTCCATGCGGCCCGGTCGGCCAGGTGCTGGTGGGGGGCCGTGGTGGTGGCGTCGGCCCTGGATCTGCGGGGTGTTTCGGGTGGGGTTCGGGGTGGTGGGTATGGCACCGCCTCCTTCCCCTCAAAGAGCCGTCGGGCCTGTCCACAGGAGCCGGGGTCGTCCTCGATGGCGGCTGGTGATGGTATCCTTCCTCCTCCTCTGCCGTTACCTCAGGGCTTCGTCCCCTCACACGGTGGTGGGCCGGTCTCTGGCTGTGGTTCAGCGTCTGGATCTGCTACTTTGACTTGCTTTGCTTGCCATCGGGCGGGCCACTTCCAGTCCCGATTCAAGTTCCCACCTTTTTGTCTGATTTGCCGCTTGGAGGGCCATCTCACTGTGGAGTGCGAGAATCGCTGCAAATATCCAGCCTTCAAACAGTTTGGTCTTGGTCTGCCTGGTTGTTCTTTCTTTCCTCTAGATGGGGATCTCGAGATGCCTGTTGTCGCCCCTGTGTCTTCCAATGCTGCTGTGATTTCTATCATCTCTAATCCCATTTCTAGCCAAGTTATTTCTGACGAGCTCAGTGAGTGGGGTCTGGAAGGCTGGGATTGGCAGATCAACCAGATCTCAGAGAGGGAATTTGCTATTACCTTCCGCATGAAGGAAAGCCTAAAGATGATGGCATCATGCTCGAGTTCTACACTACCTCTTAATCAAGTGATGGTTTCTGTCAAGGCTGCGGTTGACGGTGCCAAAGCGGTGGCAACCTGGCATCGCTGTCTAAAACCTGGGTGCTCCTTGATGACGAGCCTTCTGGGCTCCGCAATGCTCGTCTCCTGATGGCCTTTGGTGAGTTAATTGGCAAATCTATTGCAGTTGATGAGGCGTCGCTGGACCCTCCTGGTTCTATCCGCATGAAGATTTGGTGTTTGGATCAGTCCCGTGTTCATGGTGCTATCGATGTCTTCCCTGCTACTAACGCCTACCGTATTCGTGTTGGTACCGAGGGCATGGCGGCCCAGCACATGCCTCCTCCTCCTCACCCTGCCGCTAAGCCTTCCAACCCGGATCCTTCTGATGGTGGGGGCAATACGGGTGCGGGCAGCAATGCCAATTCGTTTACCTCGTCGGAGTGGGAGGCCATGGGATCAAAATCTCGAGGCATGTTTGATTTTGGTCCCCCAGGTATTGGTGATGGTGGGGTGATTATCCACAAGTATAGGGGATCAATTGTAGTCCATTCGATAAGTAAGAGTGTCGAACCCGACGAGGAGCAGAAGGAAATGACAAGCGGTTTTCAGCAAGATAATTTCTGCAAGCACTGAAATTGTCGGTAATAGGTAGTTTGATAGCAAGATAATTTGTAACAAGTAACAATAGTAACAATAAGTGCAGCAAGGTAGCCCAATCCTTTTTGTAGCAAAGGACAGGCCGAAACAGTCTCAGATAATAAGTAAAACGTTCTCGAGGACACACGGGAATTTCATCTAGTCACTTTCATCATGTTGGTTTGATTCGTGTTCGCTACTTTGATAACTTGATATGTGGGTGGACCGGTGCTTGGGTGCTGTTCTTACTTGAACAAGCCTCCCACTTATGATTAACCCCCCTCGCAAGCATCCGCAACTACGAAAGAAAAATTAAGGCAAAATTTAACCATAGCATTAAACATATGGATACAAATCAGCCCCTTACGGAATAGCGCATAAACTAGGTTTTAAGCTCCTGTCGCTCTAGCAACCCATCATCTAATAACTACTTCACAATGCATTCCCTTAGGCCCAAAGATGGTGAAGTGTCCTGTAGTCGACGATCACATAACACCACTAAGGGAATTACAACATACATATCATCAAAATATCAAACGAATATCAAATTCACATGATTACTTGCAACATGACTTCTCCCGTGGCCTCAACAACAAAAGTAACTACTCACACAACATATTCATGCTCAAGATCAGAGGAGTAATAAATATCATAATGGATCTGAACATATAATCTTCCACCAAATAAACCGGCTAGCATCAACTACAAGATGTAATCAACACTACTAGTCACCCATAGGTACCAATATGAGGTTTTGATACAAATATTGAACACAAGAGATGAACTAGGATTTGAGATGAGATGGTGCTGTTGAAGAGGTTGATGAAGATTGGCCTCCCAAAGATGAGAGGGTTTGTTGGTGATGACGGTGGCTTCGATTTCCCCCTCTGGGAGGGAAGTTCCCCCTGCGGAATCACTTCGCTGGAGGGCAAAGTGGTCCTGCCCAAGTTCCATCTCGAGACGCCGGCGCTCCGAACCAAAAGTCCTCTCCTTATTTGTTCTAGGTCAAAAGACCATATGTACCAGAAGATGGGCACCAGAGGTGGGCCGAGGAGCCCACTACCCACCAGCGCGCGCCTGGAGGGGGTGGCTCACCCTGGTGCCTAGTGGGCACCTGGGTGGCCCCCTCCAGTAGTCCTTTTCTCCAGTATTTTTTATATATTCCAAAATAATTCTCCGTAAAATTTTAGCATATTTGGAGATGGGCAGAATAGGTATCTCTGACATAGCTTTTTCAGGTCCAGAATTCCAGCTGCCGGTATTCTCCCTCTTTGTGTAAACCTTGCATATTATGAGAGAAAAGGCATTAGAATTACTCCACAATGTATTATATTGCATAAAAACACTATAAATAACAGTAGGAAAACATGATGCAAAATGGACATATCAACCCCCCCCCCCCAAGCTTAGACCTCGCTTGTCCTCAAGCAAAAGGCGATATCGAAAATCATGTCCACATGTTTAGAGAGAGAGAGGTGTCGATAAAAACAAAATACGGACATAGTAGCATCATGCTTATTATTATAACAACAATAAACTTTATCATAAAACTTCTCATGAGCAAGTAACAATTCATCACAATATCGAAGTATGAAGCATAAACTTTATTGAAAACCAACAAACTATGTTCTCAGTCAAGTTTGCAATTATAATTCATCATATTTTCAGGAAGGGTATCGTAACGGAGCCTTTTGTCAAGTCCACATACTCAACCATCACTTAAATCTTCTATGGTTGCTAACACTCACAACATATATATGAACAAAAAGTTTCAACCGGACACGTAGAAAGATAGGGGCTTATAGTTTCGCCTCCCAACTTATTCACCTCAAGGGTGATGTCAACAATAATAACTCATGATCCTCATATCCAACTGGATATATGTTCCTAGATCTTTCCCCACCACATGATGCTTGCAAAAGAGAAAATAAAAAGAAATAGAGGAGAACACTTTGACTCTTGCATAAAAAGTAAATACATAAAAGTAAAAGATAGGCCCTTCACAGAGGGAAGCTGAGGTTGTCATGCGCTTTTTGGTTTTGTATGTACAATCTCTTAATGCAAAAGAATGCCATGTTATATTGCCCCTTATGATAGCAACCTTTATTATGCAGTGTGTCACTTTTATTACTTTGCCATCACAAGTTCGTACAACGCTTATTTTCCTTTACACTAAAAGATCAAACACATTTAGAAGCAATTTTTATTGCCTTATGCACCGATGACAACTTACCTGAAGGATCTTAGTCAATCCATAGGTAGGTATGGTGGACTCTCAAAACATGGATTTGAGTTTAAGGGTTTTGGATGCACAAGTAGTATCTCTACTTAGTGCGGATTTTTGGCTAGCAATGATATTGAGCAAGCACCACATGTTGGAGAATCTATGACAATATAACTTCTATGCGAATATGAACAAACATAAATCATTACGTTGTCTTCCTTGTCCAACATCAACAATTTGGCATAAGATATTTAATGGGAGCTCACAATCATAAAAGATGTCCAAGATGGTATATTTGCATATGAATCTTCTCTTCCCTTATTAATTCTTTCATGAATTGCATCATTAACCAATGCTATGTTTGTCAACTTTCAATAAATTTTACCACTTATAGTTTTCCTTATGTGATATCATTACTTACCATAAGATTAGCATATGATCTTTTTCATTATTTCCTTTATTTTGATTGAAACATAAAAGTAAAGAAGCAAAAACTCAAACTAAACCTTATTATATAACTCTCACTTGATTACATAGATAGATAGATCACGAAACCAGCACTCAAAAATAGATCATACTAAACTTTTATTCAACTAAATCATAAAATAGCTAAGGATCGAATTAAGATAGGTAAAGGTAATAAAAGTGATGGTGATATGATACCAGGGAATCTCCCCCAAGCTTGGCACAAGCCAAGGGGAGTGCCCATACCCGTGTACTCAAGTCTCCTTCTTTGGTGATGATGGTGATGGTGGTGGTGATGAGGTAGTAAGCTTGTCCTCCGGCTTCCATGGCAGGGGTCCACCATCATAAGAGGATGCACGAGTCTCCTTAGTCCTCAAACCAGTAGCTAAACTCATACCTTTAAATCTTGCTTCATACTCAAAAACTTGATTTTGAAGATCATATATTTGGCTTTGCAGAAAATTGATTTGCTCGTTGAAGGTGAAGACGATGTCCTTCATAGACCGGCCATCCACCTTGTGATCACGGGTGAATTCCATGATCATGGAGTGATTGGCACTGAGTCCATGCTCCATCATCCCTTGGCACTTGAAGATCTCCTGCTCCATCGCCTCGAGCCTGGCCTCCACGCTTCCCGTCTTCTTGGGCCCTTGAATATCCCGGATGTGGAGCACCACCTCACGCATCTCAATGGGTTGAGGGTGCTTCATCACCTCCGACAAGTAGGGATTGATTACCCTCTCGAAGAACTTGCCCTTGGAAGAGCTTGGTGCGGCCATGGCGATCTAGATTTGTCAGAAAAACAGCCCGAAACAAGAACAGAGGAAATTTCCACGATGCGGTGCTCAAATCGTCCGGGGATATATATATAAAGAATTTTGATCTTGGGAAACAAGTATACTACAGGAAAATGGAGTCGGGAAGGTGCCCTAGGGGCCCACTACCCACCAGGGCACGCCAGGTGGGGCAGGTGCGCCCTGGTGCCTAGTGGGCACCTAGGTTGCCTTCCCGGTTGTTTCATATATTTTTATTTTTTCTATATTCCAAAACTGACAGAAAATATTTTTGCGGAATTTTTGGAGTCCGTTTACTTACCGTATCACGTACCTCTTCCTTTTCAAGATTTTGGAGTGTTTCGGAAGGTCTCCTTTATGTATTTCTCCGGTGTCATGGTTTGAATAATATTAGTTTCAACATTAATAGGTGTACCTGAAATATAGTGCTTAATTCCTTGCCCATTGACCACCTTCGGATTAGTGCCTTCGACATTGTTGATCTTAATAGCTCCAGAGCGATAAACTTCTTCGATGATATATGGCCCTTCCATTTGGAAAGAAGTTTTCCTGCAAAAAATCTAAAATGAGGATTGTACAATAGAACATATTCACCAACTTTGAATTCCCGCTTTTCGATTCTTTTGTCATGCCATTTTTTAACTTTTTCTTTGAATAGTTTGGAATTTTCATAGGCTTGGGTTCTCCATTCATCTAGTGAGCTAATATCAAATAACCTCTTTTCACTGGCAAGTTTGAAATCATAGTTGAGTTCTTTGATTTCCCAAAATGCTTTATGTTCTAACTCAAGAGGCAAGTGACAAGCTTTTCCATAAACCATTTTGTATGGAGACATGCCCGTAGGATTTTTTACAAGCTGTTCTATAGGCCCAAAGTGCATCACCAATTTTCTTAGACCAATTCTTTCGGGACCTATTAATAGTTTTTTGCAATATTAATTTTATTTCTCCATTGCTAAGTTCAACTTGAACACTAGATTGAGGTTGATAGGGTGATGCAATTCTATGGTTGACATCATATTTAGCAAGCAATTTACGGAAATCACCATGAATAAACTATGAACCACAATCAGTCATTAAATATCTAGGGACTCCAAACCTCGGGAAGATAACTTCTTTAAGCATTTTAATGGAGGTGTTATGATCAACACTGCTAGTTGGAATAGCTTCTACCCACTTTGTGAGATAATCAACAACAACCAAAATATGTGTATACCCATTAGAGGAAGGAAAAGGTCCCATATAATCAAAGCCCCAAACATCAAATGGTTCAATAACAAGTGAATATATCATAGGCATTTCTTGACGTTTACCAATATTACCAATTCTTTGACATTCATCACAAGATAAGACAAACTTACGAGCATCCTTAAAAAGAGTAGGCTAATAAAGCCAGATTGTAATACCTTATGTGCAGTTCTATCTCCCACATGATGTGCTCCATAAGCTTCGGAGTGACATTTTTCGTAGGATTTGTTCCTGTTCATGCTTAGGTATACAACATCTAATAATACCATCTACTCCTTCTTTATAAAGATGTGGGTCATCCCAAAAGTAATGTCTTAAGTCACAGAAGAATTTTTTCTTTTGTTGGTATGTGAAACTAGGTGGTATAAATTTAGCAACAATATAATTAGCATAGTCAGCATACCAAGGAGTACTATGAGAAGCATTTATGACAGCTAGTTGTTCATCAGGAAAGCTATCATCAATAGATAGTGGGTCATCAAGAATATTTTCTAACCTAGACAAGTTATTGATGACCCACAAGTATAGGGGATCTATCGTAGTCCTTTCGATAAGTAAGAGTGTCGAACCCAACGAGGAGCAGAAGGAAATGGCAAGTGGTTTTCAGCAAGGTATTTTCTGCAAGCACTGAAATAGTCGGTAACAAGTAGTTTGATAGCAAGATAATTTGTAACGAGCAAGTAATGGTAACGGTAAATAAAGTGCAGCAAGGTAGCCCAATCCTTTTGCGACAAAGGACAGGCCAAAACGGTCTCTTATGATGAGCAAAGAGTTCTTGAGGGTACACAGGAATTTCATCTAGTCACTTTCATCATGTTGGTTTGATTCGAGTTCGCTACTTTGATAGTTTAATATGTGGGTGGACCGGTGCTTAGGTGCTGTTCATTATTGAACAAACCTCCTACTTATGATTAACCCCCTCGCAAGCATCCGCAACTACGAGAAAAGTATTAAGATAAAATCTAACCATAGCATTAAACTTTTGGATCTAAATCGGTCCCTTACGAAGTAGCGCATAAACTAGGGTTTAAGCTTCTTTCACTCTAGCAACCCATCATCTAATAACTACTCCACAATGCATTCCCTTAGGCCCAAATATGGTGAAGTGCCATGTAGTCGACGTTCACATGACACCACTAAGGGAACCACAACATACATATCATCAAAATATCGAACACATATCAAGTTCACATGATTACTTGCAACATGACTTCTCCCATGACCTCAAGAACAAAAGTAGCTACTCACAAATGATAATCATGCTCAAGATCAGAGGGCTATTAAATAGCATAATGGATCTGAACATATAATCTTCCACCAAATAAACCATATAGAAATCAACTACAAGATGTAATCAACACTACTAGTCATCCACAAGTACCAATCTAAGGTTCCGGTACAAAGATTGAACACAAGAGATGAACTAGGGTTTGAGAGGAGATGATGTTGTTGAAGATGTTGATGGAGATGGCCCTCCCAAAGATGGGAGAGTTGTTGGTGATGACGATGGCGATGATTTCCCCCTCCGGGAGGGAAGTCCCTCGGCGGAATCGCTCCGCCGGAGGGCAAAAGTGCTCCTGCCCAAGTTCCGCCTCGAGATGGCGGCGCTTCGTCCCGAAAGTCCCCCTCTGATTTTTTCTAGGTCAAAATGACCTATATACCAGAAGATGGGCACCGGAGGTGGGTCAAGGAGGGCACAACCCACCAGGGCGCGCCTGGGGGGCCTGGCACGCCCAGGTGGGTTGTGCCCACCTGGTGGGCCTCCTTCAGTAGTTATTTGCTCCAGTATTTTTTATATATTGCAAAATAATTCTCCGTGAATTTTCAGCTCATTTGGAGATGTGCAGAATAGGTAACTCTGACGTAGCTTTTTCAGGTCCAGAATTCCAGCTGCCGGTATTCTCCCTCTTTGTGTAAACCTTGCATATTATGAGAGAAAAGGCATTAGAATTACTCCAAAAAACATTATTATGCATAAAAACATCATAAATAACAGTAGGAAAACATGATGCAAAATGGACATATCAACTCCCCCAAGCTTAGACCTCGCTTGTCCTCAAGCAAAAAACTGAAATCGACAAACATGCCCACATGCTTAGAGAGAGAGGTGTGGATAAAAACAAAATACGGACATAGAAGCATCATGCATATTATTACAACAGCAAGGAACTTTAACATAAAACTTTATCACACAACTTTTATCATATAACTTCTCATGAACAAGTAACAATTCATCACAACATTGAAGTATAAAGCATAAACCTTATTGAAAACCGACAAACTATGTTCTCAGTCAACTTTGCAACAACAATTCATCATATTTTCAGGAAGGGTCATGTATCGGAGCCTTTAGGCAAGTCCAGATACTCAACCATCATTTAATCTTCTATGATTGCTAACACTCACAGCATACCCATGAACAAAAAGTTTCAACCGGACACATAGAAAGATAGGGGCTTATAGTTTTGCCTCCCAACGTATTCACCTCAAGGGTGATGTCAACAATAATAACTCATGCCCACTCATATCCAACTAGATATATGTGCCTAGATCTTTCCTCACCACGTGATGCTTGCAAAAAGAGAAAATAAAAAGGAATATGGGAGAATACTTTGACTCTTACATAAAAGTAAATGCATAAAAGTAAAAGATAGGCCCTTCGCAGAGGGAAGCAGAGGTTGTCATGCGCTTATTTGTTTGTATGCCAAATCCCTTAATGCAAAAGAACGTCATGTTATATTGCCCCTTATGATAACAACCTTTATTATGCAGTCCATCACTTTTATTACTTTGCCATCATAAGTTCGTACAACGCTCAATTTTCTCTTACACTAAACGATCCAATACTTTTAGAAGCAATTTTTATTGCCTTATTGCACCGATGACAACTTACTTGAAGGATCTTGCTCAATCCATAGATAGGTATGGTGGACTCTCAAAAAGATTTTGGGTTAAGGGTTTTTGAATGCACAAGTAGTATCTCTACTGAGTGCGGAGTTTTTGGCTAGCAAAGATATTGAGCAAGCACCACATGTTGAATGATCTATGACAATATAACTTCTATGTGAATATGAACAAACATAAATCATTATGTTGTCTTCCTTGTCCAACGTCAACAATTTTGACACAAAATATTTAATGGGGGCTCACTATCATAAAAGATGTCCAAGACAGTGTATTTGCATGTGAATCTTCTCTTCCCTTATTAATTCTTTCATGAATTACAACTTATACTTTTCCTTATGTGATGTCGTTACTTACCATAAGATTAGCATATGATCTTTTTCATTTATTTTGCTTTCTTTTTATTGGAACAAAAAGTAAAGAAACAAAACTCAAACTACTCTTTATTATATATCTCGCACACGATTACATAGATAGATCACTAAGCAAGCACTCGAAAAGAAAGGATCGAACTAGACTTTTATTCAACTAAGTCATAGGATAACTAAAGATCGAACTAAAATAGTTAAAAGCAAAGATAGTGGTGGTGATACGATACCGGGGCACCTCCCCCAAGCTTGGCACAAGCCAAGGGGAGTGCCCATACCATGATCTCAAGTTTCTTTTGTTGGAGAAGATGATGATGGTGGTGGTGAAGTAGTAGCGGGCTTATCCTCCGGCTTCCATGGCAGCGGCTCACCATCATAAGAAGAAGCGCGAGTCTCACGAGTCCTACAACTGGTAGCTAAACTCATACCTTTAAATCTTGCCTCATATTCAAAGACTTGATTTTGGAGATCATAGATTTGGCTTTGCAGAAAATTGATTTGCTTGTTGAAGGTGAAGACGATGTCCTTCATGGATTTGCCATCCACCTTGAGATCACGGGTGTAATCCGCGATCATGAGGTGATTGGCATTGAGTCCATGTTCCACCATCCCCTTGCACTTGAAAACCTCTTGCTCCATAGCTTCGAGCCTGGCCTCCATGGTTCCCGTCCTCTTGGGACCCTGGACGTCCCGGATGTGGAGCACCCCCTCACGCATCTCAATGGCTTGAGGGTGTTGCATCACCTCCCGCAAATACAGGTTGATGACATTCTCGAAGAACTTGCCCTTGGAGGAGCTCAAAGCGGCCATGGCGATCTAGATCTGTCAGAAAACAACAAGAAAGAAGAACAGAGGATTTCTCCACGATACGGTGGTCAATACGTTCGGGGGGTATATAAAGATTTTTTTATCTTGGGAAACAAGCAAACGGGAGGAAGACGGAGTCGGGAAGGTTCCCGAGGTGGGCACAACCCACCTGGGCATGCCAGGGGCCCAGGCGCGCCCTGGTGTCTTGTGCCCTCCTCGGTTGCCTTCCTGGTTGTTTCTTATTTTCCTAATTTTTGTAATTTTCCAAAACTGACAGAAAATATTTTTTTGGATTTTTCGGAGTCCGTTTACTTACCGTATCATGTACCTCCTCTTTTTTAGTATTCTACAGTGTTTCAGAAGGTTTCTTTTATGTGTTCCTCCGGTGTCATGGTTTGAATAATATTATTTTTAACATTAATAGGCGTACCTGAGATATAGTGTTTAATTCTTTGCCCATTCACCACCTTCGGGTTAGTACCTTCGGCATTATTAATTTTTATAGCTCCAGAGTGATAAACCTCCTCGATAATATATGGTCCTTCCCATTTAGAGAGAAGTTTTCCTGCAAAGAATCTAAAACGAGACTTGTACAAAAGAACATATTCTCCAACTTTGAATTCCCGCTTTTGGATTCTTTTGTCATGCCATCTTTTAACTTTTTCTTTAAATAACTTGGCATTTTCATAAACTTGGGTTCTCCATTCATCTAATGAGCTAATATCAAATAACCTCTTTTCACCAGCAAGTTTGAAGTCATAGTTGAGTGCTTTAATTGCCCAATATGCTTTATGTTCTAACTCTAGAGGCAAATGATAAGCTTTTCCATAAACCATTTTATAGGGAGACATACCCATAGGATTTTTATATGCTCTTCTGTAGGCCCGAAGTGCATCATCCAATTTCTTAGACCAATTCTTTCGGGACCTATTAATAGTTTTTATAATATTAGTTTTATTTCTCTATTGCTAAGTTCAACTTGACCACTAGATTGAGGATGATAAGATGATGCAATTCTATGGTTGACATCGTATTTAGCAAGCATTTTACAGAAGGCACCGTGAATAAAGTGTGAACCACCATCAGTCATTAAATATCTAGGGACTCCAAACCTTGGGAAAATAACTTCTTTAAGCATTTTAATGGAAGTGTTATGATTAGCACTACTAGTTGGAATAGCTTCTACCCACTTAGTAACATAATCAACAACAACCAAAATATGTGTATACCCATTAGAGGAAGGAAAAGGTCCCATATAATCAAAACCCCAAACATCAAATGGTTCAACATCAAGTGAATAATTCATACGCATTTCTTGACGCTTACCGATATTACCAATTCTTTGACATTCATCACAAGATAAAACAAACTTACAGGCATCCTTGAAGAGAGTAGGCCAATAAAAACCAGATTGCAATACCTTATGAGCAGTTCTATCTCCCGCATGACGCCCTCCATAAGCTTCGGAGTGACATTTCCGTAGGATTTGTTCTTGTTCATGCTCAGGTACACAACGTCTAATAATACCATCTACCCCTTCTTTATAAAGATGTGGGTCATCCCAAAAGTAATTTCTTAAATCATAGAAGGACTTTTTCTTTTGTTGCTATGTGAAACTAGGTGGTATGTATTTAGCAACAATATAATTAGCATAGTCAGCATACCAAGGAGTACTATGAGAAACATTTATTGTAGCTAGTTGTTCATCAGGAAAGCTATCATCAATAGTGTTGGTGCAACATCTGCCTACCTTGCGTTTTGGAGATTGTTGATAGAAACTGGTATGGACTGATTTGTTTGCTAGTGCATACAGAGAGAAAAAGTCCATACACAACCGAAGAGAATGCTGTCTCTGGTGCTGAGTTCGAGGAACTTCACCGGAGCACATCTGCGTTGCAGAGAAGTACGAGCTATATTTGTTGAAGAGATAGAGTCGAGAAGATTAATGTGAAGGAATCGACCCCTCGAAGTTTTTCCACTAAAGCAAAGCTTCTGATTCGGTACTGTCGTCCGAAGAAATTAACTACAGTGATGGAAGTCGAAGACAAAGTGAAGACGTAGTATTCATTTTGTTGTTCTTCTTTCATTCTTTTGAGTCATAGGACCTCCGTACTACTAAGATGGGTATAGGTTCTCGATGCTTAGATCGATTGTGATGCTTAGCCATAACCTATGAAAGATGCGAGAGAAATCTCTTTGTGCTCCGAGCAAATACTTGCCCGCAAAAGACTGTGATCTTCTTTGCTGCGAGAGATTTGACTCGGACTGAGGAGTTAGTATTACTTGTTCCTCAAGTAATGTTACCGTTGCTCGAAAAATCCGACCATTGTGAACGTGTCGGTTGGCCATTGGCTGGACCTCGTGTCCAAAATGGTCATTCCCGTCTGGGAAGGCTGTGGCTATAAATAGCCACCCCGCTCCAACTTTGTCCGTTGGCTGCTCCGCTTGAGATTTCTGAGAAGATTGATTTGAGCAACCCCTCTCCGAGTGATTTGAGTTTAAGATCCACCGAGAGAAAAACCAAGAGCCCAAACTTAGACAGTGGTTTAGCATCACAGTAGTTCTGAGTGAGAGTTCTTGTACCTATTACTCTTGAGAGCTGCACACTCTCTAGACGGATAGGTTTCGGCTTCAACTGTTGAAGAGTTGTTGTCTTCACCGAGCCTGATCTTCAGCAACCAATAGTGATTGTGGTTCGCGAAGTTCGACCGAAGGTTGGGAGATCGCCGACAAGCATCTACCACGAGTGAAATCAACCTGAGTCTGATCAGCTCTGCGTTGAAGGAGAATAGGGTGAAGAGAGTTTATCTTCTGTGTTAAGTCACAGCCCCTCCAACCAGACATAGCCCTTTGACAGAAGGGTAAACTAGTCTACCAAATCTCTCTGTCGCCATCGAGCACCACTGGTCATCTCTACTCTACTGCATTTCCTTTAGCAGTTATTATTCGTGCTCTGTGTCGATAGATTACATGATCATTTTGTTCTTTCATTACCATCCTGTACTTCAGATTCACTTGTGATATCGTTCCATAGCATTTGTTCAATACTAACTATATTGTATTTCATTCTGCTACATCTGTGTGCATGTTGGATTACTCTCATTGTAGTTAAACCTGTGATTTATCAAGCTCGTACTGTTGTCAATGCTTTTATCAATGAATATGCTTCTGACAAAGAAGATTGATTCTGTCCATTTCCTTCAATATTCTATTCCGCTCCTGCGATTGGGTTTTGGTTCAAAGCTTTCGAAAGAAATTTTGAATCTCCCATTGACCCCCCTCTGGTCGATATACTCTCGGTCCTAACAAATAGGTAGTGGGTCATCAAGGATATTTTCTAACGTAGATAAGTTATCAGCTACGGGGTTCTCAGCTCCTTTTCTATCAGTAATATGTAAATCAAATTCATTTAGCAAGAGAACCCACCTAATGAGTCTAGGTTTAGCATCTTTCTTTTCCATAAGATATTTAATAGGAGCATGATCGGTGTGAACAATTACTTTGGAATCAACAATGTAAGATCTGAATTTATCACAAGCAAACACAACTGCTAAAAATTCTTTTTAGTAGTAGCATAATTTCATTGGGCACCGTCTAGAGTTTTGCTAGCATAATGAATAACATTTAATTTCTTATCAACTCTTTGTCCTAGAACAGCACCAACAACATAATCACTAGCATCACACATAATTTCAAAAGGCAAGTTCCAATCAGGTGGTTGAACAATAGGTGCAAAAGTTAAGGCTTTCTCAAGTGTTTCAAAGGCTTCTACACAGTCATCATCAAAAACAAATGGAACATCCTTTTGTAAAGGATTTGTAAGAGGCCTAGAAATTTTAGAGAAGTCTTTAATAAACCTCCTATAGAAACCCGCATGACCAAGGAAAATACGAATACCTTTAATATCTTTAGGACATGGCATTTTCTCAATTGCATCAACTTTAGCTTGGTCCACCTCAATACCTCGTTCAGAAATTTTATGCCCCAAGACAATACCTTCATTAACCATAAAGTGGCACTTCTCCCCATTCAAGACAAGATTAGTTTTCTCACATCTTTGCAGAACTTGATCAAGGTAGCTCAAGCAATCATCGAAAGAAGTTCCATAAACAGAAAAATCATCCATGAAAACCTCAACAATCTTTTCACAAAAATCAGAGAATATAGCAGTCATACATCTTTGAAAAGTAGCAGGTGCATTGCATAAACCAAAAGGCATACACCTATAAGCATAAGTTCCAAATGGGCAAGTAAAGGTGGTTTTCTCTTGATCAGGTTGTGAAACAGGTATTTGAGAAAAACCAGAATATCCATCCAGAAAACAAAAGTGTGTGTGCTTAGATAATCTTTCCAACATTGGATCAATAAAAGGCAAAGGGTAATGATATTTTCTAGTTGCTTTATTTAATTTTCTAAAATCAATTACCATTCTATAGCCAGTAACAACTCTTTGTGGAATAAGTTCATTTTTATCATTAGGAACAATAGTAATACCTCCCTTCTTAGGGACACAATGAACGGGACTTACCCATCTACTATCAGCTATGGGATAGATTATACCTGCTTGTAGAAGCTTTAATATTTCAGTTCTTACCACTTCTTTCATCTTAGGATTCAAACGTCGTTGATGATCAACAACGGGTTTAACATTAGGTTCCATATTAATCTTGTGCTGACAGAGAGTGGGGCTAATGCCCTTAAGATCATCAAGAGTGTATCCAATAGCAGCACGATGCTTCTTTAGAATTTTTAATAATCTTTCTTCTTCATGTTCTGAAAGGTTAGCACTAATAATAACAGGATATATCAATTTCTCATCAAGATAAGCATATTTCAAAGTGTCAGGCAATTGTTTTAATTCAAACACGGGATCACCTTTAGGTGGAGGAGGACCTCCTAGAGTTTCAATAGGCTAATTGTGTTTGAGCAGAGGTCGTTGTTCAAAGAAATTTTTATCTATCTCATTTCTTTCATGCATATGCATATCATTTTCATGGTCTAGCAAATATTGTTCTAGTGGATCAGTAGGAGGCACAGCAATAGAAGCAAGACCAATTATTTCATCTTTACTAGGTAATTCTTTCTTATGAGGCTGTCTATTAAACTTGGAAAAATTAAATTCATGAGACTCATCACCAAAGCTAACACTGACAGTTTGTTTATGACAATCTATAGTAGCATTGACAGTGTTCAAGAAAGGTCTACCAAATATAATGGGACAGAAGTCATCTTGTGGGGAACCAAGAACTAGAAAATCAGTAGGGTATTTTATTTTCCCACACAAGACTTCAACATCTCTAAGAATCCCAAGTGGTGTGATGGTGTCTCTATTAGCAAGTTTAATAGTGACATCTATGTCTTCTATTTCCGCGGGTGCTATGTCATTCATAATTTCTTGGTATAAGGTAAAAGGAATAGCACTCACGCTAGCACCTAAGTCACATAAACCATGATAATAATGATATCCTATTTTAACTGAGACAACAGGCATGGCAACAATAGGACTATGTTTATCTTTTTCATCGGGTTTGGCAATTCTAGTAGCTTCATCACAGAAGTAAATAACATGCCCATCAATATTTTCGACCAAGAGATCTTTAACCATAGCAACACTAGGTTCGAATTTAATTTGTTCAGAGGGTTTAGGTGCTTTAATATTACTTTTGCGAACCACGGTTGAAACCTTATCATGTTCCTTTATCCTAACAGGGAAAGGTGGTTTTTCAATATAAGTAGTAGGCACAACTGGATCAACATTATAAATAATAGTTTCATCTTTAACTGTGTCGGGTTCTTTAATTTCTTCTTTGATAGGGGGATGATATTTAAACCACTTCTCTTTGGGGAGATCAACATGAGTAGCAAATGATTCACAAAAAGAGGCTACTATCTTAGAGTCAAGTCCATATTTAGTGCTAAACTTGTGAAAAGCATCGGTATTCATAAAATATTTAACACAATCAAATTCAAGCTTAATACCTGACTCTTTACCTTCGTCGAGTTGCCAATCTTCAGAGTTGCGTTTAATTCTTTCTAAAAGATCCCACCTGAATTCAATAGTCTTCTTCATAAAAGAACCAGTACAAGAAGTATCCAGCATGGATTGATCATCACGAGAAAGCCGAGCATAAAAATTCTGAATGATAATTTCTCTAGAGAGCTCATGATTGGGGCATGAATATAACATTGACTTAAGCCTCCCCAAGCTAGAGTGATACTTTCTCCTTCACGAGGCCAAAAATTATATATATAATTCCGATCACGATGAACTAGATGCATAGGATATTTTTTTTGGTGAAATTCCAATTTCAATCGATTCCAGTTCCAAGATCCAATATCATCGCATAGCCTATACCATGTCAATGCTTTTCCCTTCAAAGATAAAGGGAAAACCTTCTTCTTAGATTCATCTCTGGATAAACCTACAAGCTTAAATGATCCACAAATTTCATCCACATATATCAAGTGCATATCAGGATGTTCAGTTCCATCTCCTGCATAAGGATTAGCTAGCAGTTGTTCTATCATACCCAAAGGAATTTCATAACCAATATTTTTAGTAGGTGCAGTAGGTTGAGGGGTAACTAATTGTGGTTCCGGTCGAGGTGAAGATACCCCGAACAAACCCCTCAAAGGATGATTCTCCATAGTAACAAGTGACAATAAATTTCAGCATGTAGTAATAATTTTTCCTTACCAATTTCCACTTACCAACAACGCTTCACTCCCCGGCAACGGCGCCAGAAAAAATCCTTGATGACCCACAAGTATAGGGGATCAATCGCAGTCCTTTCGATAAGTAAGAGTGTTGAACCCAACGAGGAGCAGAAGGAAATAACAAGTGGTTTTCAGCAAGGTATTTTCTTCAAGCACTGAAATAGTCGGTAACAAGTAGTTTGATAGCAAGATAATTTGTAACAAGCAAGTAACAGTAATGGTAAATAAAGTGCAGCAAGGTAGACCAATCCTTTTGTGACAAAGAACAAGCCAAAACGGCCTCTTATGATAAGAAAATCGTTCTTGAGGGTACACGGGAATTTCATCTAGTCACTTTCATCATGTTGGTTTGATTCGTGTTCGCTACTTTGATAATTTGATATGTGGGTGGACCGGTGCTTAGGTGCTGTTCTTACTTGAACAAACCTCCTACTTATGATTAACCCCCTCGCAAGCATCCGCAACTACGAGAAAAGTATTAAGATAAAATCTAACCATAGCATTAAACATTTGGATCCAAATCGGTCCCTTACGAAGTAGCGCATAAACTAGGGTTTAAGCTTCTGTCACTCTAGCATCCCATCATCTAATAACTACTCCAAAATGCATTCCCTTTGGCCCAAATATGGTGAAGTGCCATGTAGTTGACGTTCACATGACACCACTAAGGGAATCACAACATACACATCATCAAAATATCGAACACATATCAAGTTCACATGATTACTTGCAACATGACTTCTCCCGTGACCTCAAGAACAAAAGTAACTACTTACAAATTATAATCATGCTCAAGATCAGAGGGGTATTAAATAGCATAATGGATCTGAACATATAATCTTCCACCAAATAAACCATATAGTAATCAACGACAAGATGTAATCAACACTACAATCACCCACAAGTACCAATCTAAGGTTCCGGTACAAAGATTGAACACAAGAAATGAACTAGGGTTTGAGAGGAGATGGTGCTGTTGAAGATGTTGATGGAGATGGCCCTCCCAAAGATGGGAGAGTTGTTGGTGATGACGATGGTGATGACTTCCCCCTCCGGGAGGGAAGTTCCCCCGGCGGAATCACTCCACCGGAGGGCAAAAATGCTCCTGCCCAAGTTCCGCCTCGAGACGGTGGCGCTTCATCCTGAAAGTCCCCCTCTGAATTTTTCTAGGTCAAAATGACCTATATACAAGAAGATGGACACTGGAGGTGGGCGGAGGAGGGCACAACCCACCAGGGCGTGCCCGGGGGGGGCTGGCACGCCCAGCTGGGTTGTGCCCACCTGGTGGGCCTCCTCCGGTATTTATTTGCTCTAGTATTTTTTATATATTGCAAAATAATTCTCTGTGAATTTTTAGCTCATTTGGAGATGTGCAGAATAGGTAACTCTGACGTAGCTTTTTCAGGTCCAGAATTCCAGCTCCCGGTATTCTCCCTCTTTGTGTAAATCTTGCATGTTATGAGAGAAAAGGCATTAGAATTACTCCAAAAAAACATTATTATGCATAAAAACATTATAAATAACAGTAGGAAAACATGATGCAAAATGGATGTATCAGTAATCAGCTACGGGATTCTCAGCTCCCTTCCTATCAGTGATATGCAAGTCAAATTCTTGTAGCAAAAGAACCCACCTAATGAGTCTAGGTTTAGCATCTTTCTTTTCCATAAGATATTTAATGGCTGCATGATCAGTGTGAACAATTACTTTAGAATCAACTATGTAAGATCTAAATTTATCACAAGCAAACACAACTGGTAAAAATTCTTTTTCAGTAGTAGCATAATTTCTTTGGGCACTGTCTAAAGTTTTGCTAGCATAATGGATAACATTTAATTTTTTATCAACTCTTTGTCCTAGAATAGCACCAACAAAATAATCACTAGCATCACACATAATTTCAAAAGGCAAGTTCCAGTCAGGTGGTTGAATAATAGGTGCAGAAGTTAAGGCTTTCTTAAGTGTTTCAAAGGCTTCTACACAATCATCATCAGAAACAAATGGAACATCCTTTTTCAAAAGATTAATAAGAGGCCTAGAAATTTTAGAGAAGTCTTTAATAAACCTCCTATAGAAACCCGCATGACCAAGGAAACTACGAATACCTTTAATGTCTTTAGGACATGGCATTTTCTCAATTGCATCAACCTTCGCTTTATCGACGTGAATACCTCGTTCAGAAATTTTGTGCCCCAAGACAATACCTTCATTCACCATAAAGTGGCACTTCTCCCAATTCAAGACAAGATTAGTTTGTTCACATCTTTGCAAAACTCGATCAAGGTTGCTTAAGCAATCATCAAAAGAAGTTCCGTAAACGGAGAAATCATCCATGAAAACCTCAACAATCTTTTAACAAAAGTCAGAGAATATATCTGTCATACATCTTTGAAAGGTGGCAGGTGCATTGCAAAACCAAACGGCATACGTCTATAAGCAGAAGTTCCGAAAGGACAAGTAAAAGTGGTTTTCTCTTGACCAGGTTGTGATACAGGTATTTGAGAGAAACCAGAATATCCATCCAAAAAGCAAAAGTGTGTGTGCTTTGACAATCTTTCTAACATTTGATCAATGAAAGGCAAAGGGTAATGATCTTTTCTAGTGGCTTTATTTAATTTTCTGAAATCAATTACCATTCTATAGCTAGTCACAATTCTTTGTGGGATAAGTTCATTTTTATCATTAGGAACAACACTAATACCTCCTTTCTTAGGAACACAATGAACAAGGCTTACCCATCTACTATCAGCTATAGGATAAATTATACCTTCTTCCAGAAGCTTTAGTATTTCAGTTCTTACTACTTCCTTCATCTTAGGATTTAATCATCTTTGATGATCAACAATGGGTTTAGCATCAGGTTCCATATTAATCTTGTGCTGACAGAGAGTGGGACTAATGCCCTTAAGATCATCAAGAGTATATTCAATAGCAGCTCGGTGCTTCCTAAGAGTTTTTAATAATCTTTTCTCTTCATGCTCTATAAGGTTAGCACTAATAATAACAGGATATATCTTTTTCTCATCAAGATAAGCATATTTCAAAGTGTCAGGCAATTGCTTTAATTCAAACATAGGATCACCTTTAGGTGGTGGAGGACCTCCTAGAATTTCAACAGGTAAATTGTGTTTAAGGATAGGATGTTGTTCAAAGAATATTTTATCTATTTCATTTCTTTCATGCAAGTGCATATCATTTTCATGGTCTAGCAAATATTGTTCAAGTCGATCAGTAGGAGGTACGGCAATAGAAGCAAGACCAATTATTTCATCCTTAATAGGCAATTCTTTATTACGAGGTTGCTTATGAAACTTAGAGAAATTAAACTCATGAGACATATCACCAAAATTAACACTGACGGTTTCTTTCTCACAATCTATCTTAGCATTGACAGTGTTCAGGAAAGGTCTACCAAAAATAATGGGACAAGAATCATCTTGTGGGGAATCAAGAACTAGGAAATCAGTAGGGTATTTTATTTTTCCACACAACACTTCAACATCTCTAACAATCCCAAGTGGGGTGATAGTATCTCTATTAGCAAGTTTAATAGTAACATCAATATCTTCTATTTCAGCGGGTGTTATATCATTCATAATTTCTTGGTAAAGAGTAAAAGGAATATAACTGACACTAGCACCCAAATCACATAAGCCATGATAACAATGATCTCCTATTTTAATTTAGACAGCAGGCATGCCAACAACAGGCTTATTCTTGTCTTTAGTATCTGGTTTGGCAATTCTAGCAGCTTCATCACAGAAGTAAATAACATGCCCATCAATATTATCGACCAAGAGATCTTTAACCATAGCAATACTAGGTTCTACCTTAATTTGTTTAGAGGGTCTAGATTCTCTAATATTACTTTTGTTAACCACGGTTGAAACCTTAGCATGTTCCTTTATCCTAATAGGGAAAGGTGGTGTTTCAATATAAGCAGTAGGAACAAGTGGATCAACATTATAAATGATAGTTTCATCTTTAACTATAACCGGTTCTTTAATCTCTTCTTTAATAGGGGGATGATATTTAAACCACTTCTCATTAGGGAGATCAACATGAGTAGCAAATGATTCACAAAAAGAGGCTATTATCTCAGAGTCAAGTCCATATTTAGTGCTAAACTTGTGAAAAGCATCGGTATTCATAAAAGATTTAACACAATAAAACTCAAGCTTAATACCCGAATCTTTACCTTCATCGAGTTCCCAATCTTCAGAGTTGCATCTAATTCTTTCCAAATGATCCCACCTGAATTCAATAGTCTTCTTCATAAAAGAACCAGTACAAGAACTATCGAGCATGGACTGATCATCACGAAAAAGCCGAGCATAAAAATTCTGAATAATAATTTCCCTTGAGAGCTCATGATTGGGGCATGAATATAACATTGACTTAAGCCTCCCCCAAGCTAGAGCGATACTTTCTCCTTCAGGAGGCCAAAAAAAATATAATTCCAATCACGATGAACTAGATGCATAGGATAATTTTTTTGGTGAAATTCCAATTTCAATCGATTCCAATTCCAAGCTCCAATATCATCACATAGACTATACCATGTCAATGCTTCCCCCCAAAAGATAAGGGGAAACCTTCTTCTTAACTTCATCTCCGGGTAAACCTGCAAGCTTAAACAATCCACAAATTTCATCCACATGTATCAAATGCATATCAGGATGTTTCATTCCATCTCCTGCATAAGGATTAGCTAGCAGTTGTTCTATCATACCCAAAGGAATTTCAAAACTAATATTTTCAGTAGGTGCAGTAGGTTGAGGGGCAACTCTTTGTGTTTTCGGTCGAGGTGAAGATACCCCGAACAAACCCCTCAAAGGATTGTTTTCGATAGTAACAAGTGACAGTAAATTTCAGCACGTAGTATAAGTTTTTCCTTACCAATTTCCACTTACCAAGAGCGCTTCACTCCCCGGCAACGGAGCCAGAAAAGAGTCTTGATGACCCACTAGTATAGGGGATCAATCGTAGTCCTTTTGATAAGTAAGAGTGTCGAACCCAATGAGGAGGAGAAGAAAATGATAAGTCGTTTTCAGCAAGGTAATTTCTACAAGCACTGAAATTGTCGGTAACAGGTTGTTTGATAGTAGGATAATTTGTAACAAGTAACAATAGTAACAATAAGTGCAGCAAGGTAGCCCAATCCTTTTTGTAGCAAAGGACAGACCGAAATGGTCTCAGATAATAAGTAAAACATTCTCGAGGACACACGGGAATTTCATCTAGTCACTTTCATCATGTTGGTTTGATTCGTGTTCGCTACTTTGATAATTTGATATGTGGGTGGGCTGGCGCTTGGGTTCTGTTCTTACTTGAACAAGCCTCCCACTTATGATTAACCCGCCTCGCAAGCATCCGCAACTACGAAAGAAGAATTAAGATAAAATCTAACCATAACATTAAACATGTGGATCCAAATCAGCCCCTTACGGAATAGCGCATAAACTAGGGTTTAAGCTTCTATCACTCTAGCAACCCATCATCTAATAACTACTCCACAATGCATTCCCTTAGGCCCAAAGATGGTGAAGTGTCATGTAGTCGACGTTCACATAACACCACTAAGGGAATTACAACATACTATCATCAAAATATCGAACGAATATCAAATTCACATGATTACTTGCAACATGACTTCTCCCATGGCCTCAAGAACAAAAGTAACTACTCACACAATATATTCATGCTCAAGATCAGAGGAGTAATAAATATCATAATGGATCTGAACATATAATATTCCACCAAATAAACCGGCTAGCATCAACTACAAGATGTAATCAACACTACTAGTCACCCACAGGTACCAATATGAGGTTTTGATACAAAGATTGAACACAAGAGATGAACTAGGGTTTGAGATGAGATGGTGCTGTTGAATATGTTGATGCAGATTGGCCTCCCAAAGATGAGAGGGTTGTTGGTGACGACGATGGCTTTGATTTCCCCTCCGGGAGGGAAGTTCCCCCGGCGAAATCGCTCGGCCAGAGGGCAAAGGTGCTCCTGCCCAAGTTCCACCTCAAGACGGCGGCGCTCTGTCTCGAAAGTCCTCTCTTTATTTTTTCTAGGTCAGAAGACCTTATGTACCGGAAGATGGGCACCGGAGGTGGGCCGAGGAACCCACTACCCACCAGGGCGCGCCTGGCGCGCCCTGGTGCCTAGTGGGCACCTGGGTGGCCCCCTTCGGTAGTTCTTTTCTCCAGTATTTTTTATATATTCCAAAATAATTCTCCGTAAAATTTCAGGTCATTTGGAGATGTGCAGAATAGGTATCTCTGACATAGCTTTTTCAGGTCCAGAATTCCAGCTGCTGGTATTCTCCCTCTTTGTGTAAACCTTGCATATTATGAGAGAAAAGGCATTAGAATTACTCCACAAAGTATTATATTACATAAAAACACTATAAATAATAGTAGGAAAACATGATGCAAAATGGACGTATCATGGGGCTGCCAAGGAGGGGGCTAGCAATGCGGAGGCCAAGGATGCTACTGATCTTAGAAGGACCACTCCTTTCTCGGGGGCGTGCTCCAACTTTCTCGATGTCATTTCTCGACTGGCCTCCCACTCTCTATCTGGCATTGTTGATGTGCCTCCGGATGTGTCGGTCCAGCCTTCTAGTCCGAGCAGCAAGAGGCAGAAGAAGAAATCATCTGTGCGCATGTTTTCGGCCAAGAGCAGGGCTTCTCAGGGGAGTAAGTAGCAGGGAGTGGGTCTTTGCCACTGTGTGGATGATGACCTGGGTGCGGTTGTTACTGCTGGGAAGTCGGGGGAGATGCCTCTTCCCCGGCGGCATGATCTTCTGCGGTTTCGGTTTGATCCCCCGTCTCTACGGCTCGGAAAGGGTTCCGTCGCCACCACATCGCGGTTCCCATTCAGGAGCGGGCAGAGCATAGGGCTGCGGCCAAGGATATTTGCCCCCAGGTAATGATACCCCTCCCTCCCCTGTTCATTTGGTGTTGCCTTCTATGCCTGATTCCCAGCTCCAGAATATCCTCTCCGATATCGGTGTTTCTGTTGATCGCAATGTTGGGTCCCTGTCGTCTCTACTTTGTCTGATACATTTAAATGAGGAGGCATAGGCGGCCATTGCTAGGGCCAAGGAGGCCGCCGCCAAGAATGAGGTGGCCTCGGAGGCTGGTGTGGTAGATGGGGTGGTGGAGGGTGGTGGCCCTCCTCCCACAACATCTAAAAAGGGACGTTCTTCTAAGCCTAAACCTTGCTTGGTCCCGAGTAGGTCGAGTCTCCGTATAAAAAATCTCTCCTTTAAATGAAAGCTATATTTTGGAACATCCGGGGTTTTGGTGCTAGGGGGCGCCGCGACCAAATCCGGGATTTGGTGCGTAATGATAACATTGATATCGTGGGCCTTGTTGATACCTTCAAATCCTAGTTCTCCCGTTCAGAATTATCTGTGATTGCTGGTGCGGATCATTTTGCGTGGCGCTGCCTCCCGGCGTCAGGGCATTCTGGTGGTATTCTAATTGGGGCTAAAGTGGACCTCTTTGATTTTGCTGCGTTCGACCATGGGATTTTTTGGGCTAGTATGGTGGTGTTTCACAAGAATCTCAATACGCTTTGGGAGGTTATGGTTGTGTATGGCCTTCCTGATCACTCACTGACCCAGCTCTTTCTTGATGAACTTAAGTCTAAGATTGACTCTTGTAACATTCTGCTGGTCATCGGGGGAGATTTCAATCTCCTTAGGTCCCCTACTGAGAAGAGCAACTCCAATTTTTCATGGTCGTTGGCTGATGCTTTCAATGAGTTTATTGCGGAGTGTGCCCTCGTGAGCTTCCTAGGTTGGGGACACGCTTTACGTGGTCTAACCATCAGGCCTTTCCGATTCGCTCGATCTTAGACCGTGTTTTTGTCTCTGTTTACTAGGATTTGTTGTTCCCACGAGCCTCTCTCACTGCTTTGCCCCATGTTGGTTCGGATCACTCTCCTCTCATCTTGGATCTTGGTGTGTCTGCTCTGACCAAAGCCTCCAGATTTCAGTTTGATGCGTCTTGGCTTTTGGTTGATGGTTTCTTTGAGTTGGTTTCTGAGAAGATTTCGTCCTTTCTTCTTTCCAGAACGCGTTCTTTTGGCCCCATGGATGATTGGCATTTTTGTTCGTATCAACTCCGTAAGTTTCTGAAAGGTTGGGGCCGGAATCGTGCGGCTGAGGCCCTGAAGAGTTAGCACGAGCTGCTGGGGCAGGTGTCTACCTTGGATGCGGAGGCTGACTCTGCTGGGCTTTCTCCTACTGGTTGGCAGCGTAGGTACGACCTTGAGGCTGGCCTTTAGCAGCTTCATTGCCAGTCCAAGGTGTACGGGAAGTAGCGTGGTACGATTAACTAGACCCTAAAAGGGGATTCTTTGACTGCTTTTTTTTTGCTATTGCTAATGGTCGGCGCCGTAGGTGTTCGATTAACAGTTTGATCATTGATGGGATCCGGGTTGATGATTCGAGTATCATCCTGGAGCATGTGCATGATGTCTTTGCTGGTTTGTTAGCGGCTAGGCCAGGTTCCGGCTTTTTTATTTCTCCTACTCTTTGGCATGAGCAAAGACGGGTCTCTGAGGCGGAAAACATTGCTCTTATGATCCCTCTGTTTGTGGAGGAGATTGAATTGGCGATCAACTCTGCTAACAGTAACTCAGCTTTGGGTCCTGACGGATTCTCTATTCCTTTCTTTTGTCGTTTCTGGCCTGTGTTGCGTCCTTGGGTTTGTGCTATCATCCAAGGTTTTTGTTTAGGGAGGGTCTGTTGGAAATATGCCCTAGAGGCAATAATAAAATGGTTATTATTATATTTCCTTGTTCATGATAATTGTCTGTTATTCATGCTATAATTGTGTTATCCGGAAATCGTAATACATGTGTGAATACATAGACCACAACATGTCCCTAGTAAGCCTCTAGTTGACTAGCTCGTTGATCAATAGATGGTTGCGGTTTCCTGACCATGGACATTGGATGTCATTGATAACGGGATCACATCATTAGGAGAATGATGTGATGGACAAGACCCAATCCTAAGCCTAGCACTAGATCGTGTAGTTCGTTTGCTAAAGCTTTTCCAATGTCAAGTAACTTTTCCTTAGACCATGAGATTGTGCAACTCCCGGATACCGTAGGAGTGCTTTGGGTTCACCAAACGTCACAACGTAACTGGGTGGCTATAAAGGTGCACTACGGGTATCTCCAAAAGTACCTGTTGGGTTGGCACGAATCGAGACTGGGATTTGTCACTCCATGTAACAGAGAGGTACCTCTGGGCCCACTCGGTAGGACATCATCATAATGAGCTCAATGTGATCAAGGAGTTGTTCACGGGATGATGTGTTACGGAAACGAGTAAAGAGACTTGCCGGTAACGAGATTGAACAAGGTATCGAGATACCGACGATCGAATCTCGGGCAAGTATCGTACCGATAGACAAAGGGAATTGCGTACGGGATTGATTGAATCCTCGACATCGTGGTTCATCCGATGAGATCATCGAGGAGCATGTGGGAGCCAACATGGGTATCCAGATCCCGCTGTTGGTTATTGACCGGAGAGTCGTCTCGGTCATGTCTGCGTGTCTCCCGAACCCGTAGGGTCTACACACTTAAGGTTCGGTGACGCTAGGGTTATAGAGATATTAGTATGCGGTAACCCGAAGGTTTTCGGAGTCTCGGATGAGATCCTGGACGTCACGAGGAGTTCCGGAATGGTCCGGAGGTAAAGATTTATATATGGGAAGTCCTATTTTGGCCACCGGAAAATGTTCGGGATTTTTCGGTATTGTACCGAGAAGGTTCTAGAAGGTTCCGGAGTGGGGCCCACCTGCATGGGGGGACCCACATGAACGTGGGTAGTGGGGGCAAGGCCCCACACCCCTAGTCAAGGCGCACCAAGATTCCCCCTTAGAAGGAATAAGATCATATCCCGAAGGGATAAGATCAAGATCCCTAAAAAAAGGGGGATAACAATCGGTGGGGAAGGGAAAGGATGGGATTTCTTTCCTTCCACCTTTGCCAACGCCCCAATGGACTTGGAGGGCAAGAAACCAGCCCCCTCCACCCCTATATATAGTGGGGAGGTGCATGGGAGAAACAGCTCAGCCCCTGGCGCCTCCCTCTCCCTCCCGTGACACCTCTTCCTCCTCCAGTAGCGCTTGGCGAAGCCCTGCTGAAATCCCGCTGCTTCCACCACCACACCGTCATGCTGCTGGATCTCCATCAACCTCTCCTCCCCCCTTGCTGGATCAAGAAGGAGGAGACGTCTCTGCTCCGTACGTGTGTTGAACGCGGAGGTGCCGTCCGTTCGGCGCTCGGTCATCGGTGATTTGGATCACGACGAGTACGACTCCATCAACCCCGTTCTCTTGAACGCTTCCGCTCGCGATCTACAAGGGTATGTAGATACACTCCCCTCTCACTCGTTGCTAGATGACTCCATAGATTGATCTTGGTGATGCGTAGAAAATTTTAAAATTCTGCTACGTTCCCCAACAGGGTCGACATTTCTCATTTGAATTACGCTATCTTATCTCTTATTCCAAAAGTTAAGGGTGCTGAGTCTATTTCCCAATTTCACCCTATTGCTTTGATTAATAATTTTGCCAAGTTCCCCTCCAAAGGGCTGGCGACTAGGTTCTTGCCAGTTGCCCATCGTACCATTAGTCCCACCCAGACTGCATTTATCAAGGGGAGGTACATTCTAGATGGTATTCTTTGTTTACACGAGATTGTGCATGACCTCAGGAGTAGAGGCTCTCATGCTATTATTCTCAAACTTGATCTCGAGAAGGCGTACGATTCTGTCAGTTGGGACTTTCTTCGTATGGTTCTTCATTCCAAAGGGTTTGATGCTGGTTTTGTGCATAGGTTGATGCAACTTGTTTCTAGGGGGCATACGGCTGTGGCCGTGAATGTCACCATCACCAAATACTTTGCCAATGGTCGTGGCCTGCGGCAAGGTGACCCGGTTTTGCCCATTCTCTTTAATTTTGTGGCAGACGCTCTATCTTGCATGCTGGACCATGCGGCCTCGGCTGGTCATATTTTGCTTGTAGTTTCCCACCTCCTCCCCCAGGGTATTACGCACCTTCAATACGCTGATGCCACGATTACCTTAAGTTCATCTTGTTATGTTTCAAAGCCTTGTCGGGGCTTAAGATAATTTTTTCTAAAAGTGAGTTGATTGTGACTGGGGTTGATGAGGCGGAGGCCCTTCGGGTTGCTTAGCTTCTTAACTATTCGCTTGGCTCTTTCCCCTTCAAGTATCTGGGTATGCCTATCTCTCCTTACCAACTGTTTGCTAAGGAATTCCAACCTTTGGTTTGCAAAGTGGGCAATAGAGTTATGCCATGGCGCGCCCGATATAATACACAGGTAGGGAAAGTCTGTCTCATTAATGTGTGCCTTTCCTCCTTGCCTTTGTTGACCATGGGCTTCTTCAGACTTTCTTTGGGTATTCACGTGGGTTTCGATAAACATAGGGGAGCCTTTTTTTGGAACTCTTCGGAGAACAAACGCAAATACAGGTTTGTCAAGTGGAAGGTCATTTGTAGGCCTAAAAGCCTTGGGGGCTAGTGTCGGGGTTATGATACTGACAATGTGTACTAGGGGTACGAATAAGGGGCAGAGGCTAGCTACGGTGTAGGTGTAACACATGGTGTTTAACAAGTTCGGGCCCCTCACTCGGTGGAGGTAAAAGCCTAACATCTCGTGCCCTGAGGCTTGCTTTGATATGATAGATAGGATTACAGAGTTCAATCTTGCCCGGTTATGGAGAGAGGTGCAGCTTATATAGAGTGCGCCGCAGCCCCATGTCTCCCACGCCACCGGGGCCATTAATGCCATTGAATGAGGCAATTACTAGTGTAATGAGCCTATACTACAACAGCTACAGGTAACGGTAGTTATAACTCTATTTAGTGGACGACTTAGGATTCCTCGACCATTGCAGCTCCCGCGACGCCTTCTTGCCCTGTGTGTCCGAGTGGTTGATCGTCCGCCGAGTGACGTGTGGTTGTCCGAGTGCTACAGGTCCGTCCGAGTGATCCTCCCGAAGTATGCATCTGAATGCTGGCATGGTCCAGGGACATACCTATGATGGTGATGGGCCCCATGTGGGCCCCGAATGATGGGTCCTTGACCCTACCTGTAATAGGTGACCACATCATTAGCCCCCGAATCGGTTGGGATTTCGTAGGACAGACGAACTGATCCTTCGGTTAAATCCGAGTGCTACAGGGTCACTCAAAATACATTTCCGAGTCATGATTCGTTGTTCCTTGGACGAAAACGCAACGGATTCTGGACTTTAATTTTTTCCCAGATGACCGGGTGTTGTTGATCGTCGAGAGAAAACCCGGTGGCATTCATTTTGTCTCTCTGGAGAGATGGACTAGGGGCCCGAGTGAGGGCATGCCATGGCAACTCGAGGGGCGACACTGGAGCGTGGTCTGATTCTCCAGAGAGATGCCACTCTTATCCTAGGGGAACGCCAGCGCGGGCCTTCTACAAGTCCAGGTTTATGAGTCATGCGCCTTGGAGCCTTTCGAGAGGGCCAAGTGAACCCGCAGAGGGGCGTCAAGCTCGTCACAGAACGATCCTGAAGAAGACTTCAGTCGGGTGTTTAACGTGGCCGAATGCACGGGTCCCCGCGGAGGGTGGTCAGTCGGACTGACGTGCATCCTTTAGGAAAAGAATCGCTGGTAATCAATCGGATTGATTTGTCCCAGAAATCCCGGGATTTAAATTCGTGCGTTCACGCGCTGAAGCGGTAACGTCATGCGTTGGTGGGAAAGTCGGGGCGTGGCTCCTTGATTTGCGTGCACCACCTCTGCCACGCGCCGCGGCTGTCCTGCGCAAAGCACTGCCGTGCGGGCCATCGATCCGGGGACTGGCGGTGAGAGATTTACTCCGAGATTTTGTCTGTTGATATAAAAGGCTCGGTGGCAGGGCTCCTGGCCTCAGATCCCCTTCCTCTCCTCTTGGCTCCTCCGCTTCTTCTCTCCACCCGAGTGCACGGCGATGGCGAAGGGCTCGACGGTGAAGGCAGAGAGGGCGAAGAAGGTGGGAAAACCCATGTCACCCAGCTGTGCGGGGGTCTGGGCATCCAGGTGCGTGGGGGGGGGGGGAGATCGTTCCCTAAGATGAGTTTTCCTGACTCTGTTAAGGGGTGGCAGGGAACTTGGTTCTATTGCAAGGACATCCCCAGCGCCAACAGCCAGTCGGGGCTTCCGCCGTACTCGACCGAGAGGGCACGGGCTCTGCTGACCCTCACCGTAGAGAAGGAGGAGAAGCTGGGGTCGACATCCTGTCCAGAGCGTTAATAGGCGTTGTGGACGGTGGGGTGAACGGCATGGACCTGCTGGAGACCTTCTTCAGTCGGCGCATCCAGCCGCTCCAGGCCAGGGCCCACCCCATGTGGCTGTACGAGGGGCCGGGTGACTCCACTCGGGTGCATCTAGAAGACCTCACCGAGAAGGAGGTGGGCGCCAAGATCAAGGCCATCACCTGCGCCCGCGATAACCCGCGGGGGACTCGGCTGGTGACGGCTTTTTACAAGGACCTGCAGCCCATCGAGGTATTTGCCTTCGATTCAGTCGGTTCATTTGTATGTTGTCTTTTGTATAGTTGATCCTCACATTTGCATGCGTTTGCTTCTTAGGACTTCCAGAACCTGATCTCCAGGATCCCTGTGGTGGACCACTCGCCTCAGGATGTGACGAGTGACACCGAGCAGCAGTACTCGGAGAGATCCAATGATGATGAGAGTGATGACGATGACAACGAAGAATAAGAGAGTTCCGAGGAGGGGGAGGAGCCTCCTCCCCGTCCTATGAGGCCTCCAAAGAACCCCGCTCCAAGGCGTTGCATGACCCGAAGGTCAAGGGAGGAGAAGTTCAGCAGTCGACTACTTCCGGTCGGGCGACTCGGAGTTCCAAGCGCGCCCGTGCCGAGGCTGGGAGCTTGGCGGAGAAGCAGCCCAAGCAGATCTTCTCCAAGCCTCGGAAGGCTTCCGTGCCGCGGATCCGGGTGGCAGTGCCTGTGGCCTCCAAGTAAGTGTTCTCACTGATTCTTTGTTCGTCTTTGAATCCATTCGGTTGCTGACCGAGTGTTGTTTGTTCTCACAGCAACGACACCTCGACCACCTAAGCAGACCCGCACGCCCGTAAGCCTGGCCCGAGTGATGCCGACGCAGCCGACGCCGCTACCTCCAAAGGTATGTTGTAACGCTTGACCCGTATGGTTATGTCTTTTTCGACTGAACTTTGAGGATTTCTTTGATTTGTGCAGCCCCGCCTGAGATCATCCAACTAGATGATGAAGTGGGTGCTGACCCACCGAACCCGGACGCCATTAAGGAGAGAGTGCCGGGTGCCGACACGCCCATGATAGATGCCTCTCCTCGCCAGACGGCCCGTGTCTCTTCAGCGAAGGTGGCTGTCAAAACCGCGAGGCTGAGCCCTCTGGCTCAGGACGGTTTGGCTTCTCTGTCAGCGGTGGTGCCCCCTGCAAGGACTACCCAAGCTCCTCCGAGTGGAAAGCGGTGATCCCAGCCCCGAGGCCTATTCCTGCACCTCCGTCAGCTCCAGCTACCTCTTTCCCCCTGTACCACGTCCCAGAGGATCAGGTGGGGGCGAGTAAGGAAGCGCTGATCCAGGTGGGCTTGATGTGTAGCCAGCTGAAGGACGCTTACGACGCCAGCACTGCGCTGGAGACCAATGTTCGAGTAAGTACCATTGTGAGTATGATTTCCAGTCGAAATTTCTTCTTTTCTCGTAGTAGGCTTTCTGCTAGTGGGTTTGCGCAGGGCACACCCATTGGGTGTACATGATCTAGTTGGGGCACGCTGAGTGCACCCACTGGGTGTAGTCCCCGAGGCTCCTGCCGACTGGAATCAGTTGGTAGGAGGCTTAGAGTGTTGAATTTTCCTATGTTCACTCAGAGTCTAGCCGGAGCATAGTCGAGTGGAAATGATCTAGTGGGGGCACACTGAGTGCACCCACTGGGTGTAGTCCCCGAGGCTACTGTTGACTATGGCAGTCGGCGGTAAGCTTAGTAAAAAAATTAGCTCCATCAATGAGTCACTTTCCAGTGGGGGCACGCTGAGTGCACCCACTGGGTGTAGTCCCCGATGCTGCCATTGATCACTGGCGATCGGTGGTGGCCTTTAGAACTTGTCATTAAGCGTTCGGGACGCCCTAAGACACTCGTTACTGACTCGGGAGTCAACCGAATGGAGTAGGTCGTCTAGTGTTGTTTTCCTCGATCTTCTTCATTGCCGACTCAGGAGCCAACCGAGTGAACTGGATCATCTTGTGTTGTTGTCCTCGATCTTCTTCATTGCCGACTCAGGGGCCAACCGAGTGGAGTAGGTCATCTTGTGTTGTTGTCCTCTATCTTCTTCATCGCCGACTCAGGGGTCAGCCGAATGAGGATAGAATAGAGGGTGCTTCAAGATATGGTATTGGTCGAGCTTGTTCCTCGTGGGAGGGGGGGTACGACCAAGTGAGGGGTCCACTCGGTAGTTAGAGGGTACTTCAGGATCCGGTACTAGCCTAATTTGTTCCTTCCAGTGGTGCCTGTCCGGGTGCTTGTGAGTTGCTGTTGTTGGTTTCCTTCAAAATCTTCCGACTGACTATTTTTTGTATGTTGTAGGGGACTTGTGAGATGGGATCCCACTATGCCATGATGAAGAAGGAGGTGACAGCCCTTCGACTTGACTTGGAGGCTGAGAAACTCAAGAGCGCCCGACTGGAGCAGGAGAAGAAGGCCATGGGAGGTAAGTTATCTCCTTTGACTAGCATCCGCACACCACTTTTCCCCTTTGATCCGAATCGTTTCGCCCCGACAGATGTTCATAGCGAGAATGCTCAACTCATAGTGAGGCTCGGGACTTCTATTTCTTTAGAAACCATGAAGCAAGCACTGGAGAACAAGGACAAGGACTTGGCACTGGCCCAGAAGGAAGCAAAGACCAAGGCCAAGCTCGCTGATGAGAAGCTGGCTTCAGTCAGCAAGTTAGAGGAGGAAATCAAGAACCTCAAGACTGCCGCCGAGTCTTTTGCCCAAGAGAAGGCCAAGCTGGACAAGAAGGTTACCCAACTGACTGACAAGAAGGATGCCTTGGAGAAGCATATCGAAAACGTCTGTGAAGAGTTTAGTGAGAAGCTTACTGGTAAGTTCCTTTTCAGCCGAGTGAAATCCGCATATTGCCAAATTCTCTTTAACCATCTGCTCATAGATTACCCTTCTTGACGCAGAGCATTATTATAACAAGGAAATGGAGCTGCAGAGGATTGAGAGGGATCTGGATCCTGCTAGATCACTTGTTGCTGACAACGCCGCCCTCGCCATCCTTCGGCTTGAAGACCGCTTGGAGAATGCATTGGGCTTTATCACTCGGGCGAAATGCGCAGCGGGCCAGATTGACGCGGAGTTGCAGCCGGGCGAAGAGACTCAGAAGGACCTGGAGTCGATCCTGACGCGGATGAACGATGTTCCCGCTCGGGTGAAGGCTTGGAATAAATTCGCCGCTCGGAGTGGTGCTGATGTGGCACTGTCACTCGTCCGCGTTCATTGCAAGAACATGGACGAAGAGAAGCTGAAGAATCTCCGAGTGGTGAACCAGAAGAACCTCAAGTTTGAGGATTTTATGGAGACCTTTGCTGAGGCTGCCACTCGCATCACCGATGGGATCGATTTGGAGACCTTCGTCGATCCAGCCAGCCCTCCACCTGAAGCTTAAAAAACACTTGATTGAATTTGCCCCGGAATGCCGGGTAGTTGATGTAATGAAATACTTTGCTGAGCGTTTGGGCTCGTTTTGCCTTAGAGACATTGGGACGGATCGAAACTTTAATTCGAAATCCTTTGCGCTTCTATTTGCTTCGTGTTTTGTTTGACTTAGGGCGAAAGCTGGTTCGCGGCTAAGCCTCCGAGTGTGGAGCAAATCCTCAGTCGGAATACCTTTTAACTTAGGCGAAAGCTGGTTCACGGCTAAGCCCCCGATTGTGGAGCGGATCCTCACTCGGATTGTTTTTTGAACTTTAGGTGAAAGCTGGTTCGCAGCTAAGCCCCCGAGCATGGAGCGGATCCTCATTCGGATTGAGTTTGAACTTAGGCGAAAGCTGGTTCGCAGCTAAGCCCCCGAGCTGTGACGCCCCCGGCTTAATCGTGCACTAATCATACACGCAAATGCACACGATCAAGCCTAAGGACTCACTTGAAGGAATCACAACACAATTCTAAAACATAAATAAAGGCATACAAGCATTATATTACAAGCCAGGGCCTCAAGGGCTCGAATACATAAGCTTGATGTCAACAAGCATCAACGGAACCGTTAGATATCTGAGTACAGATATGAAAGAGAAACAGACAAGCCTTTAAAAAGGCGGTGCAAAACAAAAGCTATGATCGAAAAGGCGCAAGCCTCCTGCCTGGGACCCTCCAAAGCTACTCCTGGTCGTCAGCCAACTCATAGTAGTAGCCATCCTCGGGGTAGTAGTAGAAGTCGTCGACGGGGGCAGCTGTCTCAGGGGCTCCATCATCTGGTTGCATCAAACAGATATGGGGAAAAAGAGGAAGCAAGCAACCGTGAGTACTCATCCGAAGTACTCAGCAAGCAAGGATCTACACTACATATGCAACATTATCAAAGAAAGGCTGTATATGTGGACTGGGCTGCAGAAATGCCAGAATAGAGAGAAGGCCTAGTCCTATCAAAGACTAGCATCTTCAATGGTCTTGCAGCATTAGAAGAGTGTAGATTAATACAGTAAAAAAAAATAGTAGTAGCATTAAGTATCAACCTCGGCCAGAGATCCTTTCTCGACTCCATGCGAGAAAGCAATCCCAGAGCCCTAATATTCATTTCTCATCTCAAGTATCCAGTTCTAGTTATATCGATCGGGATACAACTCCGAGCATCCGTTACTGAGGATCCGGCTATGCATAGATTAGTTCTTCCCTGCAGGGGTGCACCAACTTACCCACCACGCTCGCTTAACTCCGGTCGAACACACTTTTCTGGGTCATGCCCGGCCTCGGCCAAATGACACACCGCAGCCCTACCTAAAGCTCAACAGAGAGGTCCCCGCCGGTCTACATCCTAAGCACTCCGGGGTCTTGGGCCCATCGCCCGTTGCACTCCGGGTTGTTGCGAGCAAGGTGGATACCAGCGTCGCCTCGGATGGCCGACATGATCCGACCGTGCTGCAATGCTGAACTAGACATCTGATAGAGCTTTCGGCTGATGCCATGATGCAGAGTGCCCATAACTTTCCAGCGTGATGGTTAGTGCTATCGGGCCAAAGGCCCACTCAGATCAAATATCCAAATCGTTAGTGTTTTGGTAGTGCGGTAACGACCAGAGACTCACGATCGATGTGACCACGTCGCCCCGTCTCGAGGACTTGCGGCAAGGGCTAAGAATGCCCGGCCACGCCTCATAATTATCTCACGGGTACCCTCCAGGTCAACCCATCTCCACATCACTCGCATCACATGCTCACACGGGTACCACTCAGGGTCGACCCGACTTTATCATGGTTCATGGTTAAAGTCATAGTAACTGTTTGTCCAAACACCAGGGGGAAACCTGAGGAATCACCCTCGATGGATTCCACTTGATGCAGTCGTCAAGGTGAACTTAGGAGGAATCACCCTCGAGGTTCACACTTGAGGTGTTGCACGACGGTGTCGTTATCGGAAGTGGTGAAGGAGGAATCACCCTCGATGATCATGACCGAATAGCTACTCTACAGAGTTAACATCAGAAGTGCTAAACGAGGTATCACCCTCGGCACTCGATAGTAACGCTGCAGTGTCATACAACTAAGGGGGGGGTGATGTGCGGTGCCGGGGCCTGGTTGTCGATCACGTTGATCGAGTCATCTGTTAATCCAACGAGGGCAACTGGGTCAAAGTGGGGTCTCTGGTGGGTCTCTAACCAGCCTATACTAAGCAATTTAGGATAAGCAGGTAATTATGAAAAGTAGGGTACAAAAATCAGGCTATGCATCAGAATAGGTAAAGCAGTAGCAGCAGCAATTTCTAATGCAAGCATAAGAGAGAAGAGAATAGGCGATAAAGGCATGCTCAAAGGGGGGGGGGTGCTTGCCTGGTTGCTCGGCGGCAAAGGCAGAGTTGTTAGTGGGGTCGTCAATCTCCAGAGCTGCGTCGGCCTCAGGGACTATGTCGGTACCGGGATCTATCGAGAGAGAAAAGGGGGAGGAAACAAATAAATACACATCAAACATATGCAACACAGAGCATGCTATGCTAACGTGCAGTGTAGGGTTGCCTAAAGACATGTCTAAATCATTTAAGTTATTTTAGGATTAAAGTTGGATTTATTAACCGGTATGTATGCACTATTCATCTACCGGAAACAGGCTAAAAATTGCGGGTTCACCTCCGTAGAGGGTCCCGACAAGGAAACAGATGGCATGGTCGGATTCGTCTCGTCGTTCTGAGCAACTTTCATATATAAAGTTTTTCAATCCGAGCTACGGTTTAATTTCGACGAATTTTCAAAGATTAAAACATTTTCTAGAATTTCTGGAATTATTTAATTCGAATTATCCAAAATAGTGTATGGTGATGCCAGCAAAACATCATGATGATGTCAGCAGGTCAAACCCGGTTGACCAGGGTCAAATCTGACCAGTGGGGCCACTGGGACCCACATGTCAGCCTCTGTGACTTAACAGAGTTATTTAAAACTAAACAGAGATTAATTAGCTGCCGGGCCCCATATGTGAGTGACTGATTAAGTTTATTTATTAAAACATTTTTAATTAGATAAATATGCGGTGGGTCCACTGGTCAAACCCAGTCAGCGAGTTGACTAAGTCAACAGGTCGACTGGACCCACCCGTCAGTGTCACAGGGGCCCCACATGTCAGGCCATGTCGGATGGTGACTGGAGGCGCGCCGGAGCTGGCTCCAGCAAGCAAAAACGCGGCGGCCGAACGCCGGAGCAGCTCGGGTTTTCGCCATAGTGCACCAAATCGCGTGATTCTTCTTGCGTTCGAAAGCTGAGGCTGCCGCGCATCGAGTGGTGCCTCTGGACCGACCAAAGATAGCCGGAGCAGGGAGCTGTAACGTCGCCGGTGGTGGTGATGTACGGTGGCTCGGCGGGATCGAAGACCTTGCGCGCGTGCGAGGGATTTAAAGCGACGGGCCGCACCATTGGGGTGCCCTGAGCACAACGATGTGCTCGGACGGCCATGACCACGACGAGAGCTACGGCGGCGAGCTCATCTGCAGCGACCGAAGCACGGCAACAGCAGGAGCTCGGCTGGGCGGCGCGTGCGAGCAAATGGAGAGGGAGGGGAGGCAGGGGAGCTCACCGTGCGGCGCAAGACAGGCCGTTGACGGGTTAGTAGCAGCAGTGAAGGCCGGAGGCGCCAGTGATCGCCAGCGATCCAGAAGTGTGGTCCAGCTCGATTTGCGCGAGGTAGGGCTCTCCGGCTCTGCCTGGCAGCCCCAGTAGACGAGGACGACGCCGGCGGAACTCCCGAACACGGTCAGCGGGAACGGGGCCGCCGGTGGCCACGGTGACGACGGAGGACGGCGGCGGGCGCGCTCGGGTCAGAGAGAAGAAGAGGCGAGCGCGAGCGAGGAAGAGAGGGGGAGAGTGGATAGGATGGAGGGGAGAGGCCGAGGGGCCGGCCTTATCCCCTCAGCTGTCGGTGGACGTCGACGTGTCGCCGTTCGGCCGGCGCGCGCTGGTGCGGCCACGGGCGCGGCGACACGGCGAGGGAGAGAGAAGGTGGGAGGCGAGCGCTGTGGGCTGGGCCACACTGTGCACTTAGGCCCAGTCCACAGTAGCATTTCTCTTTTTTCCCGTTTTGTTTTCTGTTTTTCTTTTTCAGAGATAGTTTTGCATTATTTTGGGCTGCCAAATGACTTTGTAAAATTGTGGGACTTGGCCACATAAATACAAAACAACACTATAACTGCCACAAAAAGTTTGGAAAATTTTGGAATTTATTTGGATTTTTCAAAAATGAATTTAGGCAGTTATAGTGCTGTTTTGGCACTGATTTAAATGCTTAGACCCAAATGCAAATTGATGGTGATGTTGTTTTCCTTAACAAGAAATGTTTTGGATTATTTGCTAGAGGGTGAACATTTTTCCAGCAACTTTTTGGCAACTTTATTTTGCACTTGAATTTGAATTGATTTTCAGAGAGAAATTTGAATTGAAGTGTTTAAACATTATGATCAAGCATTGCAAATGAAGATGACTTGGCATAATTAACAGATGATCATAGTGCTTATTACAACAGGGGTGTTACACGAGCGTGGAGCGGATCCTCATTCGGATTGAGTTTGTACTTAGGCGAAAGCTGGTTCGCAGCTAAGACATCAAGCGTGGAGCGGATCCTCATTCAGATTGAGTTTGAACTTAGGCGAAAGCTGGTTCACAGCTAAGCCCCCGAGCATGGAGCGGATCCTCATTCGGATTGAGTTTGAACTTAGGTGAAAGCTGGTTCGCAGCTAAGCCGTCGAGCGTGGAACGGATACTCATTCGGATTAAGTTTGAACTTAGGCGAAAGCTGGTTTGCAGCTAAGCCCTCGAGTGTGGAGCGGATCCTCATTCGGATTGTGTTTGAACTTAGGCGAAAGCTGGTTCGCAGCTAAGCCCCTGAGCGTGGAGCAGATCCTCACTCGGATTGTTTTTGAACTTAGGTGAAAGCTGGTCCGCAGCTAAGCCCCCGAGTATGGAGCGGATCCTTACTCGAATTATTTTTTACTTAGGCGAAAACTGGTCCGCAGCTAAGCCCCCGAGCATGGAGCGGATCCTTGGATTATTTTTTACTTAGGCAAACTGGTTCACAGCTAAGTTTTCTCAGCTCTTATCACCCACTAGAGGTGTGTTAGTTTCCGAATAAAATTATTCACCCGAGTGAAATGCGACCATAGGTCGAACTAGACAATTTATGGAAAAGCAAGACCTTTATTCATCTAAGTTCATTCTAAGTATAAAATTTGCGAAGCAGGTCTGCATTCCAAGCTCTGGGCTCTTTCTATCCCTCTGGTGAAATTGTATAGTCTGTATGCTCCATTGTGCAAGACTTTGGAGATGGCGAATGGTCCCTCCCAAGGGGGTGCTAGCTTGTGAGGTTTCTACCGATCCACTCGAAGGACCAGGTCCCCTTCTTGGAAGGCACGTCCTCTGACATGTCTGTCGTGGTAGCAGCATAAGTCTTGTTGATACAAGGTTGATCTTATGAGTGCCAGCTCGCGCTCTTCCTCCAAAAGGTCTAGGCCATCCTGCCTTGCCTGCTCGGCTTCAGCCTCTGAACAAAGATCCACTTGGGGAGAATTGTGGAATAGATCACTCGGCAAGACTGCCTCTGACCCGTACACCATGAAGAATGGGGTGTGGTTCGTGGATCGATTCGGGGTCGTCCGCAGGCCCCAGAGGACGGATGGTAGTTCGGTCAGCCATGCGCCTGCCGCATGAGTCAGATCACACATGAGGCGGGGTTTCAACCCATGAAGTATGAGCCCATTTGCTCTCTCGGCTTGCCCGTTCGACTATGGGTGCACCACGGAGGTGTAGTCAACCCGAGTGCCTTGGGTGTAGCAGAACCCACGGAACTCGTCCGAGTCGAAGTTTGACCCGTTTTCGGTGATGATGCTGTGTGGGACCCCGAACCTGAAGATGATCTCTGCTACTTCTTGAGCTTGTGTTGGTTTTTCCCTTGAAGAGGAAAGGGTGATGCAGCAAAGTAGAGATAAGTATTTCCCTCAGTTAAGAACCAAGGTATCAAATCCAGTAGGAGATACAAGCAAGTCCCCAATCTATGCACCTGCACAAACAATCAAACACTTGGCACCCAACACGATAAAGGGGTTGTCAATCCCTTCACGGTCACTTGCAAAGGTGAGATCTGATAGAGATAGATATAAAAGATTACTAAAATGTAAAAAAAAGTAAAAGTAAATAAAATGCAGCAAGGTATTTTTGGGTTTTTGGTTTATAGATATGAAAATATAAGACGGAAAATAGACCCGGGGGCCATAGGTTTCACTAGAGGCTTCTTTCTTGAAGGGAAATAATACGGTGGGTGAAGAAATTACAATCGAGCAATTGATAGAAAAGCGCAAAGTTATGATGATATCCAAGGCAATGATTATGCGTATAGGCATCACATCCGTGTCAAGTAGACCGACTCCTGCCTGCATCTACTACTATTACTCCACACATCGACCGTTATCCAGCATGCATCTAGAGTATTAAGTTCATAAAGAACAGAATAACGCCTTAAGTAAGATGATATGATGTAGATGGATAAACTCAAGCAATATGATGAAAATCCCATCTTTTTACCCTTGATGGGAACAATACAAATACGTGCCTCGCTACCCCTACTTTGTCACTGGGTGAGGACACCGCAAGTTGAACTCAAAACTAAGCACCTCTCCCATTGCAAGAAGAACCAATCTAGTTGGCTAAACCAAACCGATAATTCGAAGAGAAATACAAAGATATCAAATCATGCATATAAGAATTCAGAGAAGATTCAAATAATATTCATAGATAAACTGATCATAAATCCACAATTCATCGAATCTCGACAAACACACCGCAAAAGAATATTACATCGGATAGATCTCCAAGAACAACAAGGAGAACATGGTATTGAGAATCAAAGAGAGAGAAGAAGCCATCTAGCTATGGACACATAGGTCTGTGGTAAACTACACACGCTTCATCGGAAGGGCAATAGAGTTGATGTAGAAGCCCTCCGTGATTGAATCCCCCGCCGGCAGGATGCCGGAAAAGGCCCCAAGATGGGATCTCACGGGTACATAAGGTTACGGCAGCGGAAAAGCATTTTGGTGGATGCTTCTGGTCGTTTGGGAATATTTTGAGGATTTATAGAGCTGAGAGGGAGATCGGTGGACTCCCGGGGGGGGGGGGAGCACAAGCCAGGGGCGCCCCCCTAGGGCGCGCCCTGAGGGCTTGTGGAGCCCTCGGGACTCTTCTGACTTGGCCTCCAAGTTCCGTGGATGTCTTCTAGTACAAGAAAAATCATCGCGAAAGTTTTATTCCTTTTGGACTCCGTTTGATATTCCTTTTCTGTAAAACTCAAAAACAAGGAAAAAACAGAAACTGGCACTGGGCTCTAGGTTAATAAGTTAGTCCCAAAAATAATATAAAATAGCATATTAATGCAAATAAAACATCCAAAATAGATAATATAATAGCATGGAACAATAAAAAATTATAGATACGTTGGAGACATATCAAGCATCCCCAAGCTTAATTCCTGCTCGTCCTCGAGTAGGTAAATGATAAAAACAGAATTTTTTATGTGGAATGCTACCTAACATATTTATCCATGTATTTTTTTTTAATATGGCATGAATATTCAGATCCATAAGATTCAAAACAAAAGTTTAATATTGACATAAAAACAATAATACTTCAAGCATACTAATAAAGTAATCATGTCTTCTCAAAATAACATGGCCAAAGAAAGTTATCCCTACAAAATCATATATTCTGGCTATGCTCCATCTTCATCACACAAAGTATTAAATCATGCACAACCCCGATGACAAGCCAAGCAATTGTTTCATTCTTTTGATGTTCTCAAACTTTTTCAACTTTCACGCAATACATGAGCGTGAGCCATGGATATAGCACTATAGGTGGAATAGAATATGGTGGTTGTGGAGAAGACAAAAAGGAGATAGTCTCACATCAACTAGGCGTATCAATGGCCTATGGAGATGCCCATCAATAGATATCAATGTGAGTGAGTAGGGATTGCCATGCAACGGATGCACTAGAGTTATAAGTTTATGAAAGCTCAAAAAGAAACTAAGTGGGTGTGCATCCAACTCGCTTGCTCACGAAGACCTAGGGCAATTTGAGGAAGCCCATCATTGGAATATACAAGCCAAGTTCTATAATGAAAAATTCCCACTAGTATATGAAAGTGACAACATAAGAGACTCTATCTTGAAAATCATGGTGCTACTTTGAAGCACAAGTGTGGTAAAAGGATAGTAGCATTGTCCCTTCTCTCTTTTCTCTCATTTTTTTCTTTTCTCTCTTTTTTTATTTTATTTGGGCTTCTTTGGCCTCTTTTATTTTTGTAAAGTCCGGAGACTCATCCCAACTTGTGAGGGAATCATAGCTTCCATCATCCTTTCCTCACATGGGACAATGCTCTAATAATGATGATCATCACACTTTTATTTACTTACAACTCAAGAATTACAACTCGAAACTTAGAATAAAATATGACTCTATATGAATGCCTCTGGCGGTGTACCGGGATGTGCAACGATCTAGCATAGCAATGACATCAAAAACCGGACAAGCCATGAAAACATCATGATAGCTATCTTACGATCATGCAAAGCAATATGATAATGATGGAGCGTATCATAATAAAATGGAACGGTAGAAGTTGCTTGGCAATATATCTCAGAATGGCTATGGAAATGCCATAATAGGTAGGTATGGTGGCTGTTTTGAGGAAGGGTAAATGGTGGGTGTAGTGCACCGGCGAAAGTTGCGCGGTACTAGAGAGGCTAGCAATGGTGGAAGGGTGAGAGTGCGTATAATCCATGGACTCAACATTAGTCATAAAGAACTCACATACTTATTGCAAAAGTATATTAGCTATCGAAAAAATTTACTACATGCATGCTCCTAGGGGGATAGATTTGTAGGAAAAGACCATCGCTCGTCCCCGACCGCCACGCATAAGGAAGATAATCAATAAATAAATCATGCTCCGACTTCATCACATAACGGTTCACCATACGTGCATGCTACGGGAATCACAAACTTTAACACAAGTATTTCTACCAATCCACAATTACTCACTAGCATGACTCTAATATCACCATCTTTATATCTCAAAACAATCATAAGGAATCAAACTTCTCATAGTATTCAATGCTCTTTATATGAAAGTTTTTATTATATCCCTCTTGGATGCCCATCATATTAGGACTAAATTCATAACCTATGCAAATTACCATGCTGTTTAGAGAGACTCCCAAAATAATATAAGTGAAGCATGAGAGTTCAACAATTTCTATAAAATAAAGCCACCGCCGTGCTCTAAAAAGATATAAGTGAAGCTCTAGAGCAAAATTGCCTAGCTCAAAAGATATAAGTGAAGCACATAGAGTATTCTAATAAATTCACGAATCATGCGTGTCCCTCTCAAAAGGTGTGTACAGCAAGGATGATTGTGGTAAACTAAAAAGCAAAGACTCATATCATACAAGACGCTCCAAGCAAAACACATATCATGTGGTGAATAACAATATAGCCTCAAGTAAATTTACCGATAGACGAAGACGAAAGAGGGGATGTCATCCGGGGCATCCCCAAGCTTAGATGATTGGTTGTCCTTGAATATTACCTTGGGGTGCCTTGGGCATCCCCAAGCTTAGGCTCTTGCCACTCCATATTCCATAGTCCATAAAATCTTTACCCAAAACTTGAAAACTTCACAACACAAAACTCAACAGAAAACTCATGAGATCCGTTAGTATAAGAAAATAAATCACCACTTTTTGGTACTCTTGTGAACTCATCCTTTATTTATATTGGTGTAATATCTACTGTATTACAACTTCTCCATGGTTCATACCCCCCGATATTACCCATAGATTCATTAAAATAAGCAAACAACACATAGAAAACAGAATCTGTCAAAACAGAACAGTCTGTAGCAATCTGTAAACTTCATATACTTCTGTACTTCCAAAAATTCTGAAAAATTTGGAAAACCTGGGAATTTTTTATATAAATCTTGTGTAAAAAATTCATATCAAAAGCATTCTTCTGTGATTTTTTAAAATTGTTTTACTGAGTGCAAAAGTTTCTGTTTTTCAGCAAGTTCAAATCAACTATCATCGTAAGCCATCCCAAAGGTCTTACTTGGCTCAAACACTAATTAAAACACCAAAACACAATTACTACAAAGGTAATAATGTGTATTTATTGAAAAACAGAACCAAAAACAAAAAACATAAAAATAAAATTGGGTTGCCTCCCAACAAGCGCTATTGTTTAACGCCCTTAGCTAGGCATAAAACATATATCTAGGTATTGTCATCTTTGGTATACAATCCATAAGTAGCTCTCATAATAGATTCATATGGAAACTTAATTTTCCTTCTCGGAAAGTGTTCCATGCCCTTCCTTAATGGAAATTGAAATCTAATGTTTCCTTCTTTCATATCAATAGCTGCACCAATCGTTCTAAGGAAAGGTCTACCAAGAATAATAGGACATGTAGGATTGCAATCTATATCAAGCACAATGAAATCTACGGGCACATAATTACTATTTGCAACAATAAGAATATCATTAATTCTTCCCATAGGTTTCTTAATAGTGGAATCCACGAGATGCAAATTTAAAGAACAATCATCAAATTCACGAAAACCTAGCACATCACTTAAAGTTTTTGGAATCGTGGAAACGCTAGCACCCAAATCACACAAAGCATGGCACTCATAATCTTTAATTTTAATCTTAATAGTAGGTTCCCACTCATCATAAAGCTTTCTAGGGATAGAAACTTCCAACTCATGTTTTTCTTCAAAAGATTTCATCATAGCATCAACGATATGTTTAGTAAAAGCTTTATTTTGATTGTAAGCATGAGGAGAGTTCAACATGGATTGCAACAAGGAAATACAATCTATCAAAGAATAATTATCCATTACAAAAAAATACACTTCCATGATGATACATGTTTGTCATAGTAGGTCACATTTTCTGTCATGCATGTACATCCATGATGATTTTATGACAGAGTCAAGATAGTCATACCTGTGCTGTCGTAGAAGTGTTACCAAAATTATCATCACGGAAGTGTCCACTTCCATGACGATAAATGGCGCGTCATGGAAGTGTTTTTGTCAAGGGTAACCGACACGTGGCATCCACCATAATGGGTCACCGTTAAGCTATCGGGTTCTGGTTTGGATCCGATAACCCATTAACAGCCCCGACCAATGGGGATTTTCCACGTGTAAAATTCTCATTCGCCAGAGGATCCACGTATCGGCTCAGTGTTGGGACAGATGCCATCCACTCATTGTACGGGAGGTGCCTATGATACGTTGGCACGTGGCAAGGCCCAACAGTGGCCTATTTAGGTGAAATAGGCTGGCCCAGTCAAAATTAGCAGGCCGGCTCATATAGGGCCTACTTTTGTCTGGTCCATTTAAGCCCACAGCCATACGAGATGTCCCAATTAGGCCCGTCAACGACCCATTAACTATTTGACACCATTGCAGCCCATCGTCAGTTCGAGCCCGTTAACAGCCCGCTATATATTTGGGCTCAATATTGGCCCCATGTGGTTTCGGCCTGTTAACGACCCATTCAAGGGATGGGCCAATTTTCAGGATGTACGTCTTTTGGCCTTTTAGCGACCCATTTAAGTGTTGGGCTAATTTCCAGCCCGGTGTGTCTTTCAGCCTGTTAACGGCCCATAAATGAGTTGGGCCATTTGCAGTCGGACCATAGTTTTGGCCTCTTAATGGTTTCTCTTTTGGCCTGCTAAAGGCCCACAACACAGTTGGGCCATATACAGTCCGACCTGACTTTCGGCCTCTTAGCGGCCCATGCTCTTCATGGTCCAGTACGAGCCCGCTGTCTCTTTCAGCCTGCTAAAGGCCCACAATACAGTTGGGACATATATAGCCCAACCTTAGTATCGGCCTGTTAACGGCCAGTGAAATCGAACGGGCCCACTTATTGCCTGCTTCGATGTCGGCCTATTAACGACCCGGGAGGTAACAGGGTCAGGCATTAACTGTTGGCTTGTTTCAATTATAGCGGCCCAATAGAGCTTTCGGCCTGGTTATGGCCCATTAACTTAATGGTCCCACTAAAGTTCGAACATGTTTGTAGGCCCAATTAGATAACATCGATTCTGGCCCAGCTATAATTTGAGCCCATTACGACGAGCAATTATGGACAGGACAAAAACCGATCAATCAAAGGCCTATGAGAATTTTGGCACATGCGAGCCCATTAGGGAAGCCCATTAAGGGCAGTGGGCCGCTTCCTTCATATAGGGCCCATGACTGTTCATGCTAACTAATAATTTCACTGTTTTTTTGGCTTCCTAGCGACCAGTTAGCTGGAATGCAAGGTGCGCTAAGCAAACGTACGGCATACAAGGAAAAACGTTGCACATCCAGCATCTATTACAGGAAATTACATCCACTGGGCAATCAAAGATTGATGCCAGTGCAAATAAATGAACAGAACTTAATGATCTACAACCTCACAATCTGCAACCTTAGCGCGGATGACGCCCATAAGCATGTGAGCAAGTTCTTCCTTCTTTGCTACACTGTCTCTGAAAACATTGATCAGTTGTTGTTGCGCAAGAATGTGCACCTCTGATTCCTCCATGATTTCCATGATTGCTTCAGCCAGTAATTCGTTCACAAACATATTTTTTCCGTTGGATTCGAGACAGAGGAAACTCAACAGATTCAGATGGCGATTTTGGTAGGCTTGTATTATTGATAGTGGAGAGTGTCTCGAGCACTGCATCATAACATAAATTAGGAGGGGAACCGAATAGATTAATCAAGAGTTATTGCCATATTACCTGGCCTAGATTTATTGGAAAGAAACAATGGGGTTGCCTTGCTATTTTCAGAGTTTGTCTTCTTATCTTCAGCAGCCTGCACCAAATTAACACACTAGCATTGCTATCATTGGTCACGTCAGATAATAGGAAAGCAACATTGACACAACGAACGTTTGGGAAACCAGACCACTCCAGCCTACACCAAATTAACACAATATGGCACAGCTATCATCAGCCAGGTAACGTAATAGGAAAGCAACATTGACACAATGAATGATTGGGCAACCAGAACAGCACTACAATTTAGTAATGTGCATGATATGAGATAGTACACTCATGCAGCTCAGTATGCAAAACTACCAGGCAGTTTTCCTTACAAAAATCAACATTGTCGCCTTTAATTATACATTTTTCTACAAGTAAATTTAGATCAGATAAAGGTTGGATTCACGCCGATTAACAAAATACATGCTGATGTAAAAATTTAGTGATATACAACAGGTACTTACATCAGCATTGGAGCATAAAGAATTCCCGCAAGATATTTTCCTCCAACACGATCCCATTTTAGAAAGTCTTCTATCCTTTAAGCTTATCTTCTAAAAGAGAGATGGGTAAGAAACATGTAGAAAATATGATCTGAATGCTATAAAATTTCATGATGTGAGGATACGCACACGCTTTTTAGAATGGAGTTGACATATTTTTGCTCGACTGGAGCGGACTAGTTCTTTGGCCACGTGAATCTGCTTATTATTAGTAGGAGTTGGGTTTCTCTGTGCTAGAGAAGTATCTATGGACACTGGAGTTGGTTTACTATGTCCTGGCATTTGGATCTTTTGCAAAGACCTTGTTTGTAACCCTTCATATTCTAACATAGCCGTCTTCCCCTTGCATGCCTTATATAGAAGAATGGTGCTTCAGTTATAAAACATGCTACGGCAGAGAGATGGAATAGGTACTGAAGAATAGAAAGGAATGACATTTTGACATGTATTCCCTCCATCCGGAAATAAATGGATGTGTCTAGGTGTATTTTAGTTCTAGATACATCCATTTTTATCCATTTCTGCGACATGTAATCCGGACGGGGGGAGTATGATGTAAGAGCTAGGGATACGACAGGACAACATAGTAAAAAAAACACTTGTTGAATGTAAAATTGTATGATAGCGGAATACATACAGAAAAACACTAAGGCAACATATGCGTGTATGATTGGGGAACTAAGATGGCATTGCAACAGACCACTAGAACAACACTTCAATGTAAAAAAAACATGGTATGGTAGACATATGAAGTACATAATGATGGATAACAATGCATAAGATATTCAGAAGCATGACGTCCAAACTAAGCAGATGGCATTGCGACAGAGTAGAATGACAGTACTTGAATTTGAAAACATGTTATCATGAATGGAATAGGTACTAAAAAATAGGAAGGCATGACATATTTACATGCATGATCAGCAGGCTAAGCACATGGCATTGCAACAGAGTAGATGCACTCCAGGACATTATATGCATGATGTACCCATATCACGGGCCAAGTTAGACCAAGGACCTTGTGGGGTGAATAGGATTCGTCATCTTTCTGCAAGTCTTCTGAAGAACTGCCTTTACATGTTCCATCATATTGGGTATCATTGACGTCAAGTTTGTTGGCCGTTACATTGCTCCGGGAGGTTCTTGTGGATGTATCAGTGTGTGCAATTATATCTGACATGCATGGAAGACAACTAGTAGTTAGATTTATGTAATGAGTGCCTGTAGGAGACGACATAAATAGTAGGACTGGGCTTAACTAGCAGCAATAGGTCTCAAAAACTAAAGGGAGAACACAGATGAAAGCTACAGAATATGTATCGTTTGTACTCGAGATTAACTAGATGGCACACAAAAGTATTAAAGAACAACATAGGTAATACTAGAAGTGGTATAATAACCAACCTGTGGGATAACATTGGCTGGTGGATGATAACTATGGAACAATGTTACCTAAAGAACAAGTCTCTTATCTGAACTATGCAACAGCGTTACCTAAAGAACAAGTCTCTTATCTGAACTATGCAACAACGTTAACTCCTAAACAAGACTCTTAAGAGATCAGCATGAATATACAGTGAAATGTGATAATCTATTTTCCATGCTTAGATGAATAACAAAGCCATAAATGTTGCACACAAGTAAGATGAGGGTACAACCTATCTGGTCGCCATCCATAGGAGTGACCATCATGTGCTGACTTGTCGATGGCCCTGCAGTTGTTGTGGCTGTCCATGTCAGGCACGCACATTCGATGCAGGGAACTGTTGAGTGGGGACTATAGCTCCCTTCTGGTGTATGCTTCCCTTGTTGGAGCAGCTGCGGTGAGAAGGAAGACAGTGTGGCTGAAGATGCAGAAAATGCAAAATGTTAAGAATGACACATATCTCTGATATGAAGAAATACCCTAAGAGATCAACAGTAAGGTATGAGAGTGGTCACACGTCTGTTGACTGAAAACTAAATTGGGGTCACATGATTTTATTTTAATTTGGTACTGTCTGATCTACGCCGGATGGCTTGATGGCCATCTTGTGCCTCCCGGCTGACACTGTTCAGAATCTTCCCAGAAGAGCCAATGACCACCGGCAGAGCAGCCTGCCTCCGCCGTCCCTGGCCGCGAGAGCTCCGACCAAAACCCCGCTCCCCGCCCCACCGCACTGCTGTGGTTGCGCCGCCCCCGGCTAATCCACAAACACTCGCCGTCATCCAGATCCGGCGGCGGCAGTACCTTCAACCCACGCAATTCTAAGATAGCCACCTAAGTGATGCTTTCACGGCGAACTTGCGCCCCCGCACCCTTACGTTAGACACCAGCCAACCGGCAGCCTAGGAGCTCCGCCGCATCGAGGGGTGCTGCTTCCCATTGGGAATCGATTGGCCCAGAATAAAAATTCAGACAACTGACACCTAAATAAAGTGATTTAAGATGAGTGTACGACCTATCTTGTGGCCCGGTGAAGTAGGCAGCTCCAGCTGCCGAGTCGGTGAGGCCGGCGCAGTTGCGGTGGCTTCCGATGGCAGGAAAGCAAAGATGTCGCGACGGTTGACGGCTACGGGGAAGCAGCGCTGGGGCCCTGGACGCATCCGAAGTTGGAGCCGCTCCGGCGCCGTGCACAACGGCGGGGGTGAATCGGCTCCGGTACGGTTCACGCGGTCATCGTCGAGGTAGCTCAGGCAGCAAGGAGTAAGAGGCACACAGCCTAGTGCATGACGGCAAACGGACAGCGTCTCCGGCATTGGGGAGGAGGGCGGCGGTGAATTTGTGCGGTGGGGGCGCCATGGAGGAGGGGCTGAGGTTTCGCAGCTAGGGAGAAGGTGATTTGGCGCCCACGATGTATGAATGGGGAATTGGGAGGGGGAACCATGTCTTACGGACACATTTGTCTGAAATGTGGGGGGGGGGCGGGGGGGCGGAGTTACAGTTCTACCCCTGCCTTTAGGCTTCTGGGCTTGGGTCTGTGTACTGAGGGTCGGGGATAGTAGAGTAACTTTGCTTCTCCCAAATAGTGGGCGCGAGCGATTTCGGGCGAGGAGGGCGTGTTTTGAAATAGTGGGCGCGAGCGATTTCGGGTGAGGAGGGCGTGTTTTTAAATAGTGGGCGCGAGCGATTTCGGGCAAGGAGGGCATGTTTTGAAATAGTCGACGCGAGCGATTTCGGCCGAGGAGAGGGTGTTTTGCCACCCATGATTTATGAATTATTTGGCACCTCTCATTTCAGCCGAGGAGAAGGCGCGCTTGGATGAAGTTAAGAACCTACCCTCGATGTACAACGGGCCAATTGATGCGTGTCACACATAGGCCGGTAATTTCACGTCTCCCATTTATTTGCTCAGGCGAATTCCACCGAGCAGAGGGTGTTTAGCGGTTCGTTCAAAATTTGGGAGAACGAGCATCCACGTCTACCTTACCAAGTCGATTCGAATCAAATTTTGAAATATTAGCTTGCCACTTCTTTTTTAGATGGTGAGATGATGCTCGGGACTAATGTGTTTTTACATGCTCGTTGCTAACGATTTACTATATGACAAATAGTTGACCCACTCAAAAACGGGAATCAATCCCAAAATGAAATATCTCGATTCAATGAAATAGCTCGTTCACCAGGTCAAAATAGTGAACTAAATCCAAAATTGAACACCTCAATTGAGTAGCATGTTGTATTATAGTACTCCATGAACATGTTGAAAGTCAAATTAATGAACTTGTTTGATACGCATATCTCCGTTCATGTGTGGATTGCAGACAACATGTTCTCCAATTCAAATATTTGAATGCAAATTTATATCGAATCATGGTTTATATCAGTCTTTGATGCATAAACGCGACCTCCCTCTCTCCCAGACTCATGTTCTCTCTCTCTCACCGACAATCTTCAATTCTACCGCACGCATCCAAACACAAATCTTGTCGGTCCCTCTCCCTCTCTTTCTATCTCTCTCTCTCTCTCTCTGTGTGGGGGGGGGGGGGGCGGGGGTCTTTTCCTAGTTCGCATGCACACTCCATGTATAGGTCTCTCTGGCACACTATGTATGATTCTCTAGTCCAAGCTAAATATCTTGGGTGCACTCATCGTACGCACACAAATTCCCTAGCTCGTTGCCCATAACTCTCTCACGCACCACTCTGCCGTCTCGGAGCTCTTCCCTCTCTCTCTCTCTCAAACTCTTCATCTCCCTGGGTCACACATACACATGCATATCTCACTCGCACTCGATAGACCCATCTAAAACTCTCTCTCCCTCGTTCTCTCTCCATCTCACACGCACACACACAATCTCATGCCTAGCTAAGTATGACTGTCTCTCACTCAATTGTAGGCACACGCAGTCCCCCCTCTGTATATGACTAATTCTTAGTCTCCATCACAAACATGTGCATTGTCTCTTTCCCTCACTTGGTCTATCTCGATTTCTCTTGGGGCATCTTTCTATCACACACACACCTCGTCGCTTGATCTCCCACCCATATAGTCCTCTCATGATCTCGAGGGGATCTCTCTATCACAAACACACCCTCTCTCCCTCCTCATGCGTCCATCTTCTCCATGCGTCCCTCTTGACCTTTGTCCTTTGTTGGCCAGACCTCTATTGGACATGTGCTATAGAGGTGTCTCTCTCCGTTGCAAACAATCACGCACTAGCTATCTTCGTGTATCTCCTCACCTCGCTTTTCTATCTCGGAGATGCATGCGTGATATGTTTGCATAAGAAACGAACACACACACTCTCTATTTTATCGTTTTTTTGTCCCTTTCTCTTTCACACACACACTCTTTTTGCACACTCACTCATTCTCCTTCACACGCACTTGATCTCTCTCAACTTAGGCACAATCTTCGGTCCATAGCATATAGATTTATTGAAAAGTCAAACATCAAAAAGTTTGACCATGTACGTGGAGAAAAACATTTACATCTAGAACGACAAACATATATCATTAGATTCATCATGAGATGTAGTTCCGTATGATGTATCTTTGGTATTGTAGATGTAAATAATATTTGCGTAAACCTGGTCAAAGTTTCTAAAGTTTGACTTCTAAAAAATTTATATGCACTGCATTATCGAACGGATGGAGTATCTCTTTCCCCCTCTCAGCTATCTGACGCACCACTCAGCCGTATCGGGGCTCCTCTATCTCTCTCAAACTTTATTTCTCCCTGGTTCACACATACACATATCTCGCTCGCGCTACATAGACCCATCTAACACTCTCCGCCCTTGTTCTCTCTCTATGTGACATGCACCCCCCCTAAGTACAATAATCCCTCACTCCATCATAGGCACACGCACTCCACCCCTAAGTATGACTATCTCTCACTAGCCATCAGGAACACATGTATTGTCTCCTTCCATCCATACGTCTATCTCGATATCTCTCGGGGTATCTTCTATCGCGCACACACCTTGTCACTCGATCTCCCACCCATGTAGTCCCATCACGATCTCCAGGGGATCTCTCTGTCACAAACATACACTCTCTCCTCCCCATGTCTGCATTTTCTCCATACGTCTCTCTCGACCTCTCTCCCTTGTTTGTCAGACCTCTCTTGGCCACGTGCTAGGGGTCTTTCTCTCTTGGTTGCAAACAACCACACACTATCTCCTCACCTCGCTTCCGCTGTCGAAGATGCATGTGTGATATGTTTGCATAAGACACACACGCTTTTTCTCTACTTTATCGTGTGTTGTCCATGTCTCTTTCACACACGCACACACACTTTTTTCACTCACTCTTTCTATTTCACACACTCTTTCTCTCTCTCTAGTTAGGTACTCTCTCACGTTCATAAACATATGGATATTTTGAAAAGTCAAACCTTAGAAAAGTTTGACCAGGTATATGTGGAGAAAAACATTTACATCCGGAACGATCATTAGATTCATCACAACATGTACTTACTTCATACTATCATTTATCTTTGGTATTGTAGATATAAGTAATTTCTTTATAAACTTGGTCAAAGTTTCAAAAGTTTGACTTTAAAAAAAATATAGGCACTACATTATCGAACGGAGGGAGTAGCTCTTTCTCTCTCTCTCTACTAGTATCTCTCACGGGCCTCCCCTCTCACTCGATCTCTCTATACCGAGGGATTATACGGTCACTGTGTTAGCATATAGCTTCGTATATTGTTTAGTTGACCAGTCAACCAGTCCACATGCTGCCTTGTCATCTCGTGTTCTCTATCTTCGTGTGCTGGCCCATGTGGCAGTGGGTGAAAATAAGTAAACTAGATTCCCATCCGACACGCGGTGAAGTAAACAAAGTTGAAACCACTCGCGGTAGCACCCCGCATGCTAGTAAATTGAGGGCACACTTCTTCCGCGTGTGTATGAAGGATGCACTCGCGCACACTTCACCACTGCGCGGCGGCATGCACACAAGGACGCACTTGCACACACCCAGCACACGTGTACACCAACGTCGCCGCCAGCTGAGATGGACGGCGAGGCAGCCAACAAGCGGAGGCGGCTCGAGCCAAAACCGCATCCGGCGAGCCTGGACTTCATCAGTAGCCTCCCCGACGACATGCTGCTCGTCATCATCGGCCTCCTCCCCACCAAATCTGCCGTGCGGACCACCCTGCTCTCCCGGTGGTGGCGCCCCCTTTTGCGCCGCGTCCCCCTCAACCTCACCGTTGATAGCTGCCTCTGCGACGGGGATTGCAAATGCATGGCCGTAGTCTCCAAGATCCTTTACATCCGCATGTTCAGTACCAACTGCAAGGTCCAAGCCCAGTTCGACGAGTGGTTCTTATCCCCTGCCCTAGATCAGCTCAAGGAGCTTAGGTTTGAAGCTGGACGATGTCGCTCTGTATCGCCGTCCGTGCTCCGCCTCACGCCAACGCTGCGCCGTGCCAGCTTCAACTCCTGCTATTTCCCCCAAATTAATGTCGCGCCCGCCCTTCTTCTCCCTCAACTCAAGCAGCTCGACCTCTTCGACGTTGGCATCTCAAAGAAGGCTATGGAGCACCTGCTCCGCAGATGTACTGCGCTCGAGTACCTTCATCTTCGGCAGATCCACGGGTTCATTAGCCTCCACATCGCCTCGACGAATATCCGATGGATTTATGTGTCTTGTTGGCCCCGCAACAAGACATCAATTGGGAAGAGATCACTCCAACTGTTCCACATTATGGTCATTGAGAATGCGCCTTTCCTTGAGAGATTGCTTGTATCTGATCTAGAAGGTCCAACAAAAATCAGGGTCATTGACGCGCCGAAATTGACAGCGTTGGTGTACTCGTCTGCCAAATTCTCCGAACTCTTTATTGGATCCGTAATCGTTCAGGTACAACACTCATCTTCTTCTCCGTCTTCTTGAAATACACATTTTTAAATTTATTCTTGATGTATTTACGACTGTCATCCAGAAAATGATTCCCACAAGCTTGACCCAGTCAGTGCGCACAGTGAAGGCAATAAAATCTATCGGCCCCAATCTAGATCAAGTTGTTGGATTCCTTACATGCTTTCCGTGCACGGAGAAGCTACTCATCGAGGTGAAACTTCTTTCCTATTAGTAAACGGTAATCACAACGTAGCTCAATTTTTTCGTAATTTTCCCAAATTACGATGACAAGTGTAGTGTTCAAAACTGCATCTATGCACTGCACCGAAACAAATGTTTTTAGTATTTTTTCTCACGTGATCACCTGCATCATTTTTTTGTTGTACTACTAGTAGCCTAGGCTAGTCAGAGTGGCAAGTAACTTAGACTAGTAACTCTATGGTTAGCCTAAGAGCAAGTATTACCTCCGTCCAGGTTTACTCCTTTTGTTGTATCAAAATTTGACCATAGATTTAACTGGCAAAATGTTAATGCATGTCACTAAAAATTATATCGTTGGATTCGTATTTGAACATAATTTCAAATGGTATAACTTTTGGTGACATGCATTGGCATTTTCTTAGGTAAATCTATGGTCAAAATTTTACACTAAATACAAGGTTGTACAAAAGTGGGCTATAACGGCCCTCCACTATGTAGGCCAAAACACGTGCCAAATTCACTTCTGATGCATTTGGCATCGATGCCCTTAATTGCTCACCTGGTGCCCCAATCTGGATCACCTACTTTGCTCCGATGCCAAATTAACTCACGCAATGAAGAAACACTTGCGTGGGAGAGGGAGAGGACTGAGGCAATAAAAAACACTTCTTTGGGAGAGGGAGAGACTGGTGTAGTTGGTTTGATTGATTTGTTTATACGTGTGGGTCTGTGTGCACAGCGGTGCCAACTCTCTCACATCGCTAGAGCGGTGCCAAAATCTTTTGATTTGACATCGATGCGTATTATGTGGCATACTTTTGAGAAATATGGCATCGGCCACATAGTGGAAGGCAACAAATGCCCAAGCTCTTCACGTGCTCCTAGGTAAATGAAAGGAAAGAGAAAGAGAGAGAGAGAGAGTGAAAAAATATCACTAGCCTTATAGCCAACCCTATTGTATGAGTGAATGATATTGGTACCTCTTGATGACACGGCAATCTTATACAGCCAGCTGCTCTAATATGTTTTCTTCTTTTGCAGATAAAAAAAGACCCGAAAGTGAAAAATGTGCTGCACTATAAAAATCTCATCGAATGCCTTGATCTCCATCTTACAGAAATTGATTTGATCGACTACCGAGGCAGCACATCTGAGATTAAATTGGCCAGGTTCTTTGTTCTGGAGGCAAGTGTGCTCAAGGTAATGAGGTTTGGCGTTCTCTGGCGCAACAATGAATGTCGTGCTGATCACCGCAAGCGTCTAAGCCTAAATGACAAAGTCTCCGCAGAAGATGAATTTGTTTTTGAAACATCAAGTCGCCAGAGACTCAACAATTTATTTGCCCATTAGTGACTTGTCAGGGCGGTGGATTTTAGTTTGTACGATAATGCTGCATCCACCTAAAGTAACGCAAGTTCTTACTCCATACGTAAACTTCCTAATAATTCCCTCTTCGTAGGTGCAGCATTACTCCTAGCATTTGTAATATCAATTTGAAACTTGTAATATTACGACTATCCAACACGAGGTACTATGTTACGATAAATGTTTGCGTGCATAGGTGCGGCAACGATATACCCATTACTCGAGTACAATATTTATTATTACCAGCAAGAGGCCCATGCGTTGCATGGAACATCAAGATGCATTTATGCGAGCTGTTTATCTTGTGCACTACAGGAATCAGCTTCTTTGCTGTCCGCCATGGCGGACGACAAAGGCATGTATCACGGACGGCAAACATCTTTGCCGTCCGCTAGCGGACGGCAAACTGTCCAGATGAAAGCCTGCCAGCAAAGGCCTTCTTTGCCGTCCGCTTCTTAGAAACGGACGGCAAAGGATTACGCCGTCCGCCATCCGAGGCCAGCAGACGACAAAGAAAGCTGACGACAGTGCGGTGGCGTCAGAGCCGTTAGGGGGTTAACGGCGCTCTTTGCCGTCTGCCAGCGGACGGCAAAGAGCCCAGCTAGGCAGCACTGGGAAGCTGCCACGTGTCCAGATATGCCGTCCGCCAGCAGACGGCAAAGAGGTTTGAATCATTGCCGTCTGCTGGCAGACGGCATAGATGGTCACTTTGCCGTCTGCCAACAGACGGCAAAATGACCAAATAGGCAGCCAGTGTTCCCAGTTTGCACAGTTGACTGCCATGTGTCCTCTTTGCCGTCCGCTAGCGGACGGCAAAGAGGCTATATATCCCCTGTTTTTATTTAAATCCCATTAATTAGACATGGTTTCAAACACAGATATACATGCATACATATCCAACAACATATTTCATCCAATCCAACAACATAGTTCAACAAAGTCCAACATATCCATATATACATAACCAGAAACAAGTTTCCAACAACAT